>OX276360.1:22484911-24884911 GCA_946251885.1 Cosmia pyralina
CTCGACGAAAGAAAGCTTCTGAATTCAAAAATCAAAAACGCAAAAGTGCTCATGTGTACAAAAGGGGAGATTTTGTTCTTTGGAGGCAGGCCCCTCTACAAGTAGCGCAGCTATAGTCAATACCAAACTGGATGACTTTTATTCAGGCCCGTATATTGTAACTAAAGTAGTGGGGAATGATAGATACCGGATTAGAAGCATACAGGGTTTACGTGGTTAGCAATTGGAAGCCGAAGACCTAATTGATTTATTAGAAAGCTAATTAATGTTCTTTTTCTCTCATTGCGGGAGCAATGATGCCAGGAAGGCCGAGTGTAACGGACGTGACGTCAGCCAACATGCAGCCCGCCGAAGCCAAGCCGCCATATTGACACCCCACTCCAGCCAAGCCACGAGCCAAGCCAAGATGTTCGCCTTAAGAGTGGGGAAGTGTTAATATAAGCCATAGCCAGCCATTTATTATGCGATTCTGATTTTGATTACAAGATCTAGACGAAACTCTGCCAGATTTTCATTTACCCCGTTTCAAATGTTTCCAAAAACAAACTTAACATTGTAATCCCATTTTTTTTTTTTTTATGTAATCAAATTATAAATTAACCATTTTCGGACTTTTTCCTTTACTTGTGCTGTGATACCGTACTTCTTGCCAAATTTCATGATTCAGGTCAACGGGAAGTACCTACCCTATAGATTTTGATTTACTTGTGAGTGTCAAAATATGTCGCATAAATTGCCGTACTTCTTAATTGCGTAGACTTAGAAGCTTGATTTTTTTTAGAACTTTAAGGAACCATAGACGTACGTACGTATTTGATATTAATTTCAGCTTGATGCCTCCACGCGTTCCTGAGAAAAAGGGTCTTGACAGACTGACAGATAAACAAACAGACTGACAACCCTATAAGGGTTCTGTGTTTTCCTTTTGAAGTACGGAACCTTAAAAAGATTGAATGCAATGCAAGCATGGCTCCCTCTATGACCTTTTGCGCTACTCGAATGCGGTGGATAGTCTCCTTTGTGAGCGTCCATGTTTCGGCACCGTGAGTCATTGTTGTCAGGACAACACTATTATACAAATGTTTTATTTTTATTTGCTAGTATTTTACATATTATTATTATCTGAAATTACTATATGTAATAGAAGTTTATGTAAAGATTACAGCAAAAATAAAACTATGTCTCTAAATAGCACATTTTTTTCAGAAATCGGAACGGTACCCTCGGGGCGCGAGTCCAAGTCGCTCTCGACCGGGCGTTTTTTCTAAGTTCGAATGCGCGAGTCCCAATGTATATTTTCCCTTTCTTCCTATACATAAAATGTGCCAATAAGATAGAAGAAGAACACATCAAAACATAACAGGTACCTACACATCAATTATCAGTGTCGGAGATGCGATGCCTTGTAATTACTAGCAGGTATTCTAGGTAACCGGGTTGTGTTAGACCTTAATTAATAGCCCACTAATAACCGCATTAAATTCAACCCTAAGCAATTGCACGGATTTGACTAATTGTTACTTGATACTTAGGTGGTTTCAATCTGATAACATGTCTTACAAATATTATCCTTAACGCATGTTTTGGTGCAACAACATCATACTTTTTCGTAGGTTAAAAAAGTTTTCGTTAAGAAAATTGTCTTGTTCTCCATTTTATGTAGTATTTAGCTGCAAAATGGAAGGCCAGGGGCCGTACTATGACGTGAAAAAAGATCATGGATCCATCATGATTCCGTTGAGAAAAATTTACTTAAAAAAAAGTAAAAACCGACTTCAAAACCAAACACGAATAAAATAACTTTCATAAAACACTTAACAGCTTCTGAAGTCGGTGTCAAGATAAACTGCATTGAAGAATTAAAAACACCAACTTCAGATGCTGTTAAGTGTTTTATGAAAGTTATTTTATTCGTTTTTGGTTTTGAAGTCCGTTTTGACTTTTTTTAAAGTAAATTTATTTTTCCATTTTTAGTTGAATATACAATTACAAGACGAACGAAAAGAAGAATCATCAAAATAAGCTTAGCAATGCCGGAGACAGTACATTTATGCTTATAACTACGTAAGTACAGACGCTAGCACATCAAGCTACTACAATCTGTCAAATTTCTTTATAAGATTTTCATCTTTATCGCTAAAGCGTTAGGTTCACAGTTGATTGGGAAAATTTTACAGTTTGGGGTGGCTTGACCTGCTGGCGTCTGTACATAAGAATAATTACATAATGTATTCTATACTAAAACCTTCCTCAAAGTATGTAGATCACGTTAGTGAAAGATTCATCAAAATTGGTTCATTAGTTTGAGAAAATCGCGAACAATCGCGGACAAACAAACATACATACATACATACATACATACACACATACATACATACATACTTCCATACATGCATACATACATACGGGTCGAATACAGAACCTCCTTTTTTGAAGTCGGTTAAAAAAGATGGTGCTATTTGTCGTAAATAGCTCCGTCTCTCTCTCACACCACCATGATGGATCCATAATCTTTTTTCACGTCATAGTACGGCCACAGAGCTTTTCTGTATCGCTTTTTGAATAGAAAGTTCTTTCAATAGGTTTACGAAGAATGCGGACCGAGTCCAAACAAAGTAAGCCGAAGATACGCGACCGAAGTTCCGCGGCTCATTCAACAACAACGTAATTGGGCAACGTTATTTCGGTTGCAATGTCTCGTCAGTAATTCAAATAGCATTTGCAGGCGTGACCATGCCGAACTTCGGTCGCGTACCTTCGGCATAGTGTGTTTAGACATTTACAATGATAAAAGATTGGGGCTTTAGGCTAGATCCTGCATAAATAACATGCAAGTTCGTGAAACTGTGTAATATTGTCGAAAATTCCAGAATAAACACAATTTACCTAACAAATTTACTCCTGTATACCTAGTCCAGTCTCACATAGAATTACCAAAGTGATGCACAGGGTATGCTAACCGCTGCACGACAGCACCAACCTGCGGTCTGCCGCTAAATGTCAGCGAAATTAACGTCTCACTTGAGAAGGTGCAGCGCTGCATCAAGCGCTTCATCCTGCGATCATAATTCACACGGTAGCTAGGGTGTGTAAGCATAATGTTGTGTGATGAAAAATGAAGCGCTTTTACGCTGTTTTTAAATTGTGAATACGTTCGAAAAGAAAGTTGGTTAACGTTTGAATAATGTGTTTTCAATTTGAATGATGCGTTCGAGAACAAAAAGCTATCGTGGAACTGCATTTTTTGTTTTCGTTTAAATTTTATAAAAGGAACGAATTTGTTTTCGTTTGTTATTTTAAAGCTGTGCATTGCCATTCATATTATTTGAATAATTTGTGTTTTATTTTATCTATATAAATAAAAATCCGCCGAAATAGTGCCGAATATAGTACGAGCATCAGTTCAGAACAGTTGCAAATATTTTGGTTTATATTAAAGAAAATGATTTTTTTTCCGGGAAAATTAGAAAATTGAGGAAAACTGAAAGTGCATTTTCTGTGGGAATTTTGCATGAATGATTGAAATTTTGACAGGACAACATTTGTTGGGTCAGCTAGTTTATAATATATGCATGTGCGACTGAAAATTCAAACAACTGCATTATCTAACCTATTTAAAATCTTTTTCATTACAAAACAAGACAGTTAAAACCACCGACCGATACATTTTCCCCCACCCACAGCCAGGAAACATCTTTAACAAACGGCCCAGCGAATTCCCGCTAATTCCCGTGGTCAACGCTTAACGCAAAACGCTAAAGTAATTTACGTTTACAAATGAAACTTTTAGCGTGGTCGTAAATTTAAAAAAGAGGGTCTCATAAAAAATCAAGTCGCTATCTCAGGAACTGCGGACGAGAACTTTTTAACGTTATCTTATTAAGATTAAATATTGAGATGTTTGAGGAAAGTAATGAAGTCTCTCAAGATACCTACAACTATATACCTAAGTACTAGGTACCTAGTTAGAGACAAACCATTCTAAAAAGGAACGCCACTCCACAGCAGCGGTTACGCTCACATGCAAAGAAGAAATAATTGGTCTTTGTCATTGGTTGCTCAGTCACCGGCGAGTACGGTCGACAACTAAACTAACTAAATACCTTACGGGGGGGGGGGGGGGGGGGGGGAAGTCGGTTAACAACGCTATTTTTTGACATCATCTAATTAACACAAAAACTTTTTTACAAAAAAATACAACCGACTTCCAAAAACAACACTACAAAGTGAAAAATAACGTTAATTTCGGAAGTCGGTGTCTGATTAAATGAATTTTCGTTTTTGCAACGGACTTCCGAAATTAAAGTTATTTTTCACTTTGTAGTGTTGTTTTTGGAAATCGGTTGTATTTTTTTGTAAAAAAGTTTTTATTTTTTACTTTTTAGTGGTTCACATGTGCTTACCCCTTCACAGCGTACTGGCGTGATGTTATGTTATGAACTGGTGTGAACAACAAACAGACATGAGATTTCAGCAATCCCAGACCATTTGCTATCATTTATTGAGGAGTTCCGTTGCCTATCTCAGAAGTTCTTCATCAGATCTTCACCAAATTGAAATGGGACCACTCCAAGAAAGTACTCTTCCAAAAACTATCCAAATCGCTTCAAGTGAGCCTATAAAATTGGTAGAGTTCTCTCTATTTCTCCAGGATCCCATCATCAGATCCTGACTTGATGATCATGGGACCACCTGGGAAGTATACCCTTTCAAACAAAAAAAAATAATCCAAATCGGTCCAGCCATCTTCGAGTAATCGGGGAACATACATAAAAAAAAAAATAAAGAAAAAAAAAAAAAAAGGTTCCGACGAATTGATAACCTCCTCCTTTTTGAAGTCGGTTAAAAATGATTCGATAAACTGCTGTTTCTTCATTTAACTGTTAAGAGTTAATGTTATTAAAATTGTAATTACTTCTTGTTCCGATTTGAATGAAATATTTCGCATAATAATTAAGATTAAAAAACTGCAAGTGTTAATCGACTTTTGTTGCTGACTGTACCTACCAGACTTACCCAAACGTCAAACAACCGGATTTGTCGGCCAACTAATGTACAAATAACACGAACACGCGACAGAGTGAACGTGTCGTTCCATACAAAGCGCATGCTCCCATCACCTCCTCCAGGAAAGTAGTAGGGAAACTAGCACCGTCCATAAACACAAACACAAATCTACATTCCGGCCTCGCCGCCGAGGCCCACCGCGTTTAAGACCATCTAACGTAAATGGAAATGTAAATTCATGTCCCTTGATCGGTTTAATCGAGCCAGCTGGTGGCGTAGCTGAGCCTGTAGCTTTAAACTCCCCTGATAATAATAATTCCCCTAACTTGATCCAGCCTATTGCTTTGCCTTGTTTATCAATGGTCAATGACAACGACTCCCTAAGCCGAGGTCCGTACCCCACAGGGGGTGCCCTTAGTGCGCAGTCGTTTAGTTTATAAGTTTAGTTAGTATTATGCCCCTGGCTGGAGGCTTTTGAGCTCGCTTAAAGGCACCCACAGGAAAGTCCGGTTAAGTAGTTGAGACCTCTCATGGTCACACTACGAGATGCCATTCCAAAAAAAAAAAAAAAAAACTCGTTTGGATGGCCAAAGTTTTCTCAGTTTTAGGGTTAGCTACCAGTGACCACTCAATCTGATCCAAAATCTATGAAAACCTAAAGTATTAAAGAGGAAAACGAGAGAGAGTTGAGCTTTGGGTGACAGTCAATCAATCACCTACCTACCTACCTTGGTTGGGTACTTAAAACATGGAAATCTTTAAAATAAGTACACCGCATGATGATGATGCTGAAATATACAATTATACCACTTTTTGTACTCCTAATTGAGTCTTATCTTACATGGTTATAAGTCGACGCAAAAAAGCGAAAACGTAGTAACCCACAAAATGGAAAATGTTCACCAGAGCTGAAAAACTTTTATTTTATTTATTTATTTATTAAAACTTTATGCACAAGTAAAAAAAATACCGTACAAAGGCGGACTTAATGCCTGAGGCATTTTCTACCAGCCAACCTTAGGGTGGTGCAGAGAGAAGACATGGCAGGTGCAACAAGGATAGATAACAAGAAAATAACTATAAAATATAAGAATAAATACATAGATATTATATAATTACACAAATACATACATATATATATATATATATATATATATATATATATATATATATATATATATATATATATATATATATATATATATATATATATATATAAACCGTTTTCCGTTTATATATATATATATATATATATATATATAAACGGAAAAACTTTGTAAGGAGAAATAACGATCGGTAGAGGAGAAACAACGATCAGTAGAGGAGAAAATGAAGCCAGCAAATCAGCACTGGGATGCTTCTGTCAACTTATTACGTATATACTCACGTGTCATCACTTTAAAAGACAACCGATTGGTTGCCATCCTGATGTTCAGAGGGAGCGCGTTCCAAAGAAAGACCGCCTGGACAAAGAAAGATGAGTGAATGAATCCAGAGCGGTGAGAAGGACATCGTAGAAGACGATTATTGGAGGACCTAAGGTTTTTACTATGGGCAGAGCATAAGTATTGAATATGGGAAGTCAGATAAGAAGGAGAAGTGGGACTGTCGAGAATAGAAAACAACATAGACAGAGCCCTCAGCTCTCTGCGTTGACGAATGGGTAACCATTTTAACAGCAATCGGTGCGCAGATACATGGTCATACTTACGAAGATTGAAGACGAATCGAATGCAATTATTGAGAAGGCGGTCAAGATTATTGAGGAGATCTGCAACACACATCACCATAGTCAATTATAGGAAAGATTAGGGACTGTACAAGCATTGCCTTTATGTATGATGGGAGAAGGTTTTTCAACCGATAGAGCGACCGCAACGTTCCGGTGACTTTTTTACTAACAGTAGTGACCTGCTCTCGCCAGTCAAGACGAGTGTCGACATGCAGACCAAGATCCTTAACATCGGAGCTAAACGGAATTATAGAGCCGTCAAAGATTATAGGTGGTACAGTTAAGTCATCCAGCTTTCTTATACTGTAGGGGCTCCCTATTATAATAGCCTGACACTTGGTAGGGTTAACCGCCACTCCAAATCGGTCAGACCAGTCATTAACCACACCCAAACTCCGGTTTAACTCCTCAATCGCATCTGAAATGTTATCAACACTTGTCTGGCTGTAAAGCTGCAAATCGTCGGCATAAAGATGATACGCAGTGCGAAGCACAGTAGTTATGAGATTAATAAAAATGGAAAACAGAAGAGGAGACAGTATACCGCCTTGAGGGACGCCAGCTACAAGATCACACCAACTTGACGAAGAGTCCCCAGCATGAACAGACTGCTGACGCCCTCGAAGATAAGAGGAAAACCATTGTAATACCTCCGGAGAGACCATAAGATAGGAAAGGATGGACAAAAGGACTTCGTGACTGACGGTATTAAAAGCATTGGAGAAGTCAATTAACACTAAGACTGTAACTTTAGTGTCTTCCATTCCCCGCCTTATATCGTTAGTCACTTTAAGGAGAGCTGAAACGGTACTGTGCCCGGGCCTGAAACCGGATTGAAAGGGACTAATGAGGGAATTGTGGTGAATAAAGTGGGAGAATTGTTTATGAACACAGGCCTCGAGCACTTTAGACAAAAAGGGAAGGATGGAAATTGGGCGAAAGTGACTAGGAAGAGAGCAGGTGGGTATCTTAGGCAGGGGCCGAACAAGGGCTTTTCGCCACAGGGAGGGGAAAACACCGGTGTAAAGGGAGAAGTTTATTATGTGGGAGATTGCAGGAAGTAGTTGGTCAAGAGCCGTGACGATCATATGGCGGCTGATATTATCGCAGCCAACGGCTTTTGATTTAATGGAAAGGATAATCTTTCTGATCTCGCCTGGGTCGACTGGGGTGAAGACAAAGGGGTTAATTTTGGGACGCGTCAGACCAGCAAGGTAGTCGAGGGTTTGACATTGGGTTAGACTATCTAGAGTGGGAACAGTGGAGAAATGGCGATTTAGATCGTCCAAGCCAATTGTGTTAGGAAGGTCCAAATGTCGCGATTTGCCGATACCTAAAGTTCCAAGGAACTTCCAAACATCGGCAGGAGAAGAAGAAGTGATATTATTTAAGATGTGGCGGCGTTTAGCGTTGCGTACCATCTGATTACACCGATTCCTAGCAGCCTTAAAGAATGTCCAATTTTCCTCCGAGCGATCCCTTCTAAATTTCCGAAACGCGCGGTCCCTCCGTCGCATCGCCATTCGAACTCCTCTGTTCATCCAAGGCGCAGGCTTTTGAGATTTCGAAAAAAAAATCATATCTCTTTTATTAATAAACCTACAAGTGCTATTGTTACGTAAATTTAATTTCTGATCCCTTATCAAGACGAATACTTAAAGTGTACCAGAAGTTACTTTTGATCTATATTTCTGTAGGTTACAGCAATAGCACTTTTTTTTTGTTACGATAAAACGCTGTGAATTGATAAATGTAGGTACTCCAAATCACTCCAAATCAAGTGTTTTGAAGAATAAAAGGAGACTATCGGGATCAAAAATTTTCGAAATTGGTGCTGATCCATGCGTCATGTTCGTGAACGTCTCTTAGCTGCCATGGCTTATTTTTAATTTTAATATTTAATTTAGTTATTTTAGTTTTTATCCTTTTATTACGGACGCTTTTTAACGTGCATGTCTTTCTACATTGTTCTCACATGTGAACGATGTAACCAATATTTTGTAAAAATATTATGATTTAAAAGAGTGTCCGTGGAGTTTCTTGCCCGTTCTTCTCCATAGGGATCTACTACGCTTTGGAATGGGCAACTAGCTTCATCTTTTTGACTGACCGACCCATTGACAATTCAAAAGTGCCTGTAATTGGTTTATTTGAAATAAATGCTTTGAGTTTGAGTTGAATTGGTGTAAATGCAAAATTATAAAATATTAAATTTTTTATGATATTTACAGCAAATGTTTAGGTGGTCCCTCAAAAAAATAGGGTTAATTAAAGGCTGTACAACATTTTCTATTGGTCGTAGAGCCACGGGAGTCGGACTATTTGTCGCAGAATTTTTTTCTGATTCCGAATCTGCAATAAAAAAAATTTAACATGGGTGCGGTACGTTTCCGCTTTTTTGCGTCGATGTAATAAATGCGAAAGTTTGGATGGATGGATGGAAGTTTGTTACTCAATCACGCCAGAACAGCTTAACGGATCGTAATGAAATTTGGCACAGAGATAGATTATAGTCTGGAATAACACATAGGTTACTTTTTATCCCCAAAAATTGTACGGTTCCTGTGGGATAATTTCTGAATCTACGCGGGTGAAGCCGCTGGCAAAAGCTAGTATCATCATAAGTCTTCTCTTATTACTTAAATATTATTTGTTAAAACCTGTTTGTTGATAACGAAACAAACTTCTTTTAGAAGTGAAAACTTTTTTAGGCGCGTTGAGTGATTTTTGGTAGGGGGAAATCTTACTGGGTCGCGTCACCTCCACACCTACGTTTAAGTTTTCACTTCTGCCCCAAGACCTTGTAGGAGGAGCTCGTGGCTAAGTAATAACAGCCGCACGGGTGGATCCATCAGGTTAAGCTACGCTTGCCGGGGTTTTCCGTGGATGGGTGACCATCTTTACATACCAATACTCCTACGTGCCTCGGAAAGCACGTTAAGCCGTTGGTCCCGGCTGTCATTCCTGGATCTTTGACAGTCGTTACGGGTCGTCAGAAGCCCGAAAGTCTGACAACCAGTCTTACCCCGGTACTGGGTTGTGGAGGTCAGATGGGAAAAGGCTAGGCAGATTGATTTCTGTCCCAAGACCACCTATATTTTTTTGTGTTAACATAACCCGGGACCATGGGTTCCCGGACCTTTGCAAGGCGCACGAGGTTCCTCAGACCATTGAAAATGAAATGAGAATTATAAGCATTGATTAAAGTCACGTCGCTCTAGTGAATGATCTCATCACATTCAGGTCACGTCAGTTCCGTATGCTCAACATAACATTCTACTTATTCCCTTTCTTAAGTACACGCGTTCGATTTTATTATAACAGCATGGGTTTTCTTCCCATCGACATCTTGGTAGGGTAACAAATGCGATGTAGCAACGGGAGGCGATGCGATGTGTTGCAAAAGCATTGAATACCTACTGTGTGAAAAATAACTATGGTTTTTGTTGTTGTCTTACCTGGGTACGCTAAAAAACTGGCCCAGTGCGTGTTGGACCACGCACAATGATGGGTTCTAGTTGAAAAAAATTATCCCAAGTGTAGTTGAAAAACTAGAAAACCTGCTTCAGCGCAGTCATCTGTTTTCTCATAGACGTCCCGTTCCCGATGCGGTGTACAAATGCTCATAGGGTACTTCCCGTTGTCCTAGAATCATCAAATTTGGCAAGAAGCAAGGTCTCATAGCACAAGTAAAGGAAAAAGTCCAAAAATCGTTAATTACTTTTGGTTTTGGTTTACTTGCGAGTATCAAACTATGTCCCATAAATGTCCGTATTTTTTTTATGCGTTGACGTAGAAGATAGATTTTTTTAGAGCTCCAAGGGACCATAGACTTACGTATTTGATATTAATTTCAACTTTATACCTCTACGCGTCTGATTCGTCTTGACAAGTATTTTGGCCTTATGTGAAATCCTTGTTTTTCTTTTTAACCGACTACAAAGAAGGAGGAGGTTCTCAATACGGTTGTATGTTTTTTATTTATGTTTGTTACCTCAGAACTCCGTCATTTATAAACCGATTTGGAAAATTCTTTTTTTATTTGATAGGATGATAGATAGATAGCCGCTCACACGGCAGGTACGCCCGCTTAAAAAACTAGTCAAGTGTACGACCCGCTGACGTCATTCGGCCCGCGGCGCGCGTTTGTTTACATAATGCGCTAGCGGCATAGTTTCTAAGAATTCTGTAGCTCCAGTTCGTTTCTTTGGAAACCTTTTGGCTAAACCCACTATTATATTGTGTTTCGTTTGAATTTGTTATTGTTTACATTTCTAGAAATGGTTAAAAAGACGAACAAAGACAATTTAGCTTCAGATTTCAAAGAAATGGCTCTAGTAAGAAAATAGCGATTTTAGTATTTCCATCAACAAAACAAGCATTTGCATTCAGAAAGTATCATCTGGTGAAGTGGAACTGATGAAGAAGACCACAGATGGCCACGCGGGAACTTCTCAATGATAATAAGTATTTCACGGGTGGGGATAAGATATCTCGATTAAGATAGTTAAGCGACTATGACGAAGCTTTAAATAAATGGTTCTGATGAAAATGGTACCATCGAACCGATCTGATGAAGAAGCCGGAACTAGGCAACGGAACTCAGTAATAAAACAATGTATTCTAGCCGTGTTTGGGCTTATTGGAATTGTCATGAGGTGTACTCTGGCTTTATATGGATTTTAATGGTAATTATATACCGCTTCAAATTGCGCTACTTGAGTTGTATGTTATGTGTGGCCTTGATTGTCAGAAGTCAGATTTTGTAGTCTCGTTATCTCCGTCAACATAAAACTACGCCTTCCAAACTTCTGACACGGCTTAGCGCGACGTATATTTGCCTTTTTGCAAAGTTTTTATTTGAAATGGTATTCTCCTGAGATGGTCCCATATAAATATCTTCTAGTTCTGATGAGTGGCTTTTGAGTTAGCTTCAATAATTTAATACGTATTTTGCTCACATAGTCTATGTGACTGATGCTCTAATTTATTTTGCAGATTATTATGTTTTCGAATTTGTGTGGATTAGGTATCATTAAAATTAGGTATCATATAAGAGTAGGGGAAGACCAAAGAAACGATGGATGGATTGTGTGAAAGATGACATGGCTAGAAAGGGGGTGACTACCGAGATGACGAATAATAGAGAAGTATGGAAAAAAAGGACATGTTGCGCCGACCCCAAATAGATTGGGATAAGGGCAGGAGAATGATGATGATAGGTATCATTAAAAAGTGAAAAATAAAAACTTTTTACAAAAAAAAAAAAAAAACAACCGACTCCCAAAAAACACACTACAAAGCGAAAATTAACTAATTTCGGAAGGCGGTGGCAAAAAACGAAACTAAAAAACCAAAGATACCGACTTCCAAAATTAGTTATTTTTCGGTTTGTAGTATTTTTTTGGGAATCGGTTGTTTTTTCTTTTTTTCGCAAAAAGTTTTTATTATTTTATTAAGAGTATATTTGTTTACAAAGTAATTAACATATAGGATACCAAATAGTTAGCAATCTGAATTCTGATAGTTCGATATTACAATACAACCTTTAGTCAAGTACAAAAATAGTCGATAGAAAAATTCAGTAATATTTAATCTCTAAACAGCCAGACACTTTAACACCTCGACCCCCGTCTACACACGTTATCAACAACACCCTATAATTAATGGCAAGGACTCGCAGAGAGGACCTTTTTGCGCCCTGCTGCCTGAATCCACCATCAGAACAAAAGGGGCCTGCGTGTAGGAAAAACAAAAGACGGCTCACAACATCTTAGCACAACTACGTAGATATTTGTGCTAGACACGCACTTTAAAGTGAGTGCATGTACTTCCCTGAGCTAAATCAAAAATTAAGTGATTTCTGTAGGAGATAGTCGGTGGGTTTACAAGAGTGGTGAAGGGAAACCCCCTTCGGGTTTTGAGGGGACTGTCTTCTACCCCGTTTACATTCAGCCCAATTCCACGGCATCTTGCAAGGAAATGGGAAATAAAATGGGCAACGCGAATGTAAACAGGTCGCTTCCCTTGCCGTGTACGTTGCCGCTTGCCTTGCCTGGCGATCCCCAAATTGGCGGTTTTTTTGGCGGACATCAACGGCCGGCAACGCGAGCGCAAATGAGTGTTTATATAAGTATTGCTCTCTCGCTCACTTGCTATCGAATTTCTACATTCTTGGAAAGACATGTGACGCGGCAATGTATATATTGCTCTCTCGCTCACTTGCTATAGAATTGCTACGTTCTCCATTGTTGGAAAGACATGTGAGGTGGCAATGTAAACACTCATTTCCCTTGACGTTGCTACAGCAATAATTAGGGAAATATTTCCGGCAGCGCGAATGTCAATGCCAATGGCTGAATGTGAACGGGGTAATATGTAATTTTGACGTTAAAAAAGTACTAATTTTCTGCCTAATTTGAATAAATTACTCTTGATTTTGTTCGTCAATTGTCATTTAAAGTTAGAAATAAATATTTGTGTGGTAAAGATTTACGTGATGGAACATAGAATTTACCAAGCAATATTTTCACTGCGAAACCTTTCTTGTGTAATTGACACACTTTTAAAAAAAGAACCATCAAAATAGGACTTATTTCGTATTTCATAAAAAGCATAAACAAAATGGAACACACAAAACCCTCCTTCCCCACACATTCCATTTACCCCAGCACACTGACGTAGCGTCTAGATCTAGTTTTCAATAACAAACAGCTCGTATACTCGTATAAGATTTGTTGTCACAACGGATAGCGCACAGTCCACGTACTGAACTCTGTTGCACATTATTATTAGTGTGCGGTGACATGCGGGCAAAGATTATATGGAAGGCTAGGCAGAAGGGACTCTAGGGAAATAGCAATCCGTTCTATATCGTCATTTAAAACATTAACATCTACTGGTGAGAACTGGGGCTTGTGGCTAAGTAATAACAGCCACACAGGTCAATTGATCAGGTTAAGCTACAATTGCCGCGGTTGGTCCGTGAATGGGTGACCATATTTACATGCCGAGACTCCTCCGTGCCTCGGAAGGCACGTAAAGCCGTTGGTCCCGGCTGTCAGTCGTGAATCTTTGACGTTTTTACGGGTCATCAGAAGCCCGAAAGTCTGACAAGCAATCTTACCAAGGGGTACCGTATATCCCAGTAACTGGGTTGTGAAGGGCAGATAGGCAGTCACTCTATGTAAAATACTGGCACTCAGCTGAAAACCGACCCCAACATAGTTGGGAAAAAGCTAGGCAGATGATGATATACTGGTGAGTACAGATCTAGTATATAATTTAGATGGTCCTATCTTAATCATCATCATCATCATGCTCTCCAGCGCTTAATTTTTAGTTTTCTTCAAAAACCCATACGCCATACGGCTGGCAGATAACTATTAGTTGTCATCACAATGGACACTATGAACAAGGAAAAGGAACAATAGATGGATTGTTTGAACCTCCCTGTCAAACAATCCATTTAAAGATAAAGATAAAGATATATTTATTTGTAAACATGTGTGACATTAATTATACATATAAATGCAAATGTGGATGTAAAAGTGAAAATCTGTGAGTTTCAACATGTTTTGCCACCATTGGCGTACAAAATGAATTATAGCAACTTGAAATTTAATACAATAGATTAGAAGCTATTATTTAAAAAATCTTTAACGCAATAATAACATTTATCGGTAAGTAACTTCTTAAGTTCTCTTTTGAATAAGTTTGGTTGGTTTATATTTATAGTTTCTATTCCATTTATGTAGTACTTCTCTAATCTTCTAGCCAACCACATGCATACTCAATCCTTTTCTCGTCACATGGCATGTTTGCCATTCATCTGCATCACATTACGCATGCCATGTCAACCTAGTTCTACAAAACTATTCGACAATTTTCGACAAACGACGAGGTCTAAAATTGGATTTACCTACTATTTATACAAAAATTATCCCCGTTTTCCTCACAGAAGCTCTCCCCTATTAGGCACAAAACTCTCACATCACGCGTCCCCTCTAAATTTTCCTCTGTGGTATTAGTTATGAATTTTTCATGGTGCGGCCGAGCGCCCATGTGTTCGCGCGGTAATGTTCGCCGTTGTCACGTATACCGACTACGTTCCGACTACGTCTCGACTGCATTCTGTGCCAGGCTGCTATTACCTGACAATTTTCAAGCAGGTTTTGGGATTGGAATGAGGATGTACTTTTTTTGGAGAAATATTGATGAATTTTTCTGCTTAGATTGTAACATTCGACTTCTTAAAAGATGCAATCATCATCTATGGCATTCATTATCTAATTGTCTATGGCATAAACGCTGTCACTTCCCTACTCAGCGTTCTCAACCGCTATATAAGATGCTACCTTACGGCGCCTCTTCACAATCGGCGATCATAAACTTTCATCCCCTTTATCACTACCTACTAAAGCACTACGGCACAAAATGGTGTTGTTTGCCTGCTCACTAGCTCTAAAAACCCGTTAACACCCGGAATCTAATCAAAGTTTAACAAGAGATACCTTGGAAGAATGCAAGATCTCTCGAGATCTCAGATTTGGAAAGATCTGGTTGTTGGATGATCCTTGGATCATCCTTTGCAAGAATTTAAAAGAAAATCACACTAATATTATAAAGGCGAAAGTTTGTGAGTGTGTGTGTGTGTATGTTTGTTACTTCTTCACGCTCAAACGGCTAGACCGATTTGGATGAAATTCGGTATGTTGACAGCTTATACCCTGAATTAACACATAGGCTACTTTTTATTCCGAAAAAATGTAGTGCTCCCGTGGGATGAGCAAGGAATTCAAATATATTTGTTACTCTTTCAAACTCAAACGGCTCGACCGATTTTGATATAATTTGGTGTGGAAATAGCAGACATCCTGTGTACACATAGCACATGTAGGCTACTTTTCATCCTGAAAAATGTAGTGTTCCCGTGGGATGAGCAATTTTTTTGTGAATACTTTTCTCACCGATTAAATAATACACGTTTTAGTGTATCTCATAAACCGCGGGTAACACCGCGGGGCACAGCTAGTGAGGTATAAATGGACTAAAAATCCTCATCTTTGAAATGGCAAATTTAGATTCCGGGTTGTTACCTACTTATTTATTGAGTTTTCGCAGTAGAAATTCGCAGAAAAAATAGAATGTTACATGGTGCGGCCGGGCGCCCATGTGTTCGCGTGCCCTTGTGCTCACAGTTGTCACATATACCGACTACGTTCCGACTACGACTCGACTGCTTTCTGTGGCATGATGATTCTGTGAAATGACAATTTTCAGCCAGGGTTTTGGATTGGGAAGAAGTCTTACTTTTTGTCTTGTTTTTCTGTTTGTTTGCTTGCAAGCTCTTATTAACAGTTATTAACTAAAACGAATACTCTCTCTATTTTAAACTTACCCCCTTATTCATAAAAAAACTAAAATGCTCTATAAACCAATTTTACTTATAGAAGTGTTTTGTCTTCTTCTTTCAAACTGAAATTATAATTCGACAGAAATTGACAAAACACTTCTATAACTAAAATAGGTTTATAGAGCGTTTTAGTTTTTTTATGAATAATTGGGTAATAATAATAAGATATACCATCCTCCGGGTGTTCTCGTCTAGCTAACGAAGAGTACTTGCATAGACACAACCTTGTAGCCAGGATTATCCAATAGCAACTTGCACTGAAATACAACCTTGCGGAATCGGAAGTGCCGTACTATAAGTAGGGGAAGTCCGGGAGAGTTGAACCACTTTTAATATAAAATATCATAATTACTTGTTTATTGGGTTTAGAGAATCGATTATACACTTATGCGATGCCTTACTTTAGTAGGTACATTTGTGCTTAATTGTATTGCTAATAAATGCGCAGGTAAAATTTTATTGGCATTTTACTAAAAAATGAGAAATGAGTCAAGTCTCCCCACCTGCAGGGACACTTGTGTTGGCAACTCCAACAAACTATATTTTCTATCTATAATTTTTATCTGTGCCTAATGTCAAAATTACTGTCTTTCGCTCAGTCGGCAAATAAACTCCGCTCCATTCACGCATCGCCAAAAGCCTGCTTTTTATTTCTGCTTCCACACCATCGAATACCTGTATGAACCAGCCCTGCTGCAATACCCCATCAACCGGGGTATGGGGAGAGTTGACCATATTATTTATGTGGAAAATAAAAATCATTTTCAGCTTCAATCATAGTTTTATATATCTTATCTTATACAATAATTAACTTGCTTTTAATACTGCCATCAAAGAAAATGTAATTGCTTGTTTTCTTGTCAAACCATAATGCATTTTACTGCATGTCAACAAATAATTGACAAGAAGCTTTTCCTCGGCTGTTGTAAATACCTGTGATGCTTTGTATTGACTGTTTTTTTCTTCAAATTTATGAATTTTATCTTCATTTAATTTATACCGTCTCAAAGTACTTCTATCTATGCCATATTTATTTGAAGTTTGTCTAATAGAAGCGCCTCCCTTAATTTCATCTATGGCATTTTGCAACTCCACTTTTGTGTGTTTTTTTCGTTTGCGTGCATTTTCAGGAGGCTTGTATTGAAAAGGCATCATACAAGTTGGCACTGCAAATACAATAAATAATATTAAGACCGAAAAAAAAACAATTAAACAAAATTAAGTATAATTTCCCGGGAGAGGGAGACATGAACCACTGAGCAAGTCTCCCGCAACCACCCTGGTGCAACTCTCCCGCTCACACTAATTCCCCATTTAGGTTATGACAAAGACAAACCTCCGATCGTAGAGAAAAAACACTTAGCACACGTCAAACTACATTTGTCTGGCAATATAATAATAGCAACACACAATACGTACCTCAATAAATACGACAGCAATCACAAAACCACTTAAAACAGAAAAATATACTCCGCAGCAACAAAAACACGTTTTACATTGTCATTGACAAACAACACTGCTAAGATGCAAAATCGCTGCATACTTGTTATTGGCCTCTTGCGTGCGACCAATGAACGCTTTGACGTTTCGTTCGTGCTAAATTTAAATACAATTTTGAAAGGTGGCTCAACTCTCCCACCTGGGCAAGTCTCCCGGTTTTCCCCTATGTGCCCGACCCAGTTCTCGAAAATGGAAATATCACATTGTACTGGGATCGATCCATCATCACTGACAGGACTATTGTTGCCAGTAAGCCTGATATAGTGGTGGTGGATCGAATAGAGCGGCGCACAATGATTATTGACATAACAGTCCCACATGACGGGAACCTCGTGAAAGCCTAGAAAGATAAACAAATCAAGTATCTTGACTTGGCTCGCGAGCTTTTCGACATGTGGGATGTGCACTCAGAAATCATTGTGCCGATAGTCGTATCACCCAATGGCTTAATTGCCAAGAGCCTCGATCAACATCTAAGGAGGCTCTCGTTGGGCAGCTGGATTAAGGGCCTGATTCAGAGAGCGGTACTTCTGGACACGGCGCGCATTGTTAGGAGGTTCCTCTCTCTGGAGCCCTGACCGCCGGTAGCTTGGACCCTGTTCCCGATACCGGTGGGCTACTATGTTTTATATTTTTAAATGTTTTTTTTTATTTCATGTTTTTATAAAAAATATTTAAAAATGTAAAATATATGTACATAAATGAAATAAAGGAGATATACCTTCCATGCATCCTTATGAAGATTTTAAAAGTTAATTATAATAACAGGCTTAGACTCCTCATCTTTGAAATAGCAATTCTTGAATCCAGCTTTCTTCTCAGAATGTTCCAATAATAACCTTTTGTCCGAGTCGAGAGTCAAACCCAGCATCCCACGTTCTTTTGCCGCCGGGGTCGCGACCCCGGCGGCAAAAGAACGTGGGATGCTGGGTTGTTCGAAAGAGATTCCGTGGCCCTGGCACAGGCAACTGAAGTCTGACACGCCCTCCTGCTCCGCCCAGAGCAGGAGAAGTCATTTGATGATTTCCCATCCACAAAAAAAAAGGATCCCACCTTCAACAGTCACTCTTCCGCCACTCCTCATTTCTAAGAGTGTCTTAGTGTCTTTGTCTTTCTCATTCCTTTTAAAATAATCAGTTGTAAAGCAATAATTTACGATACCAAGTAAATAAAAGCACCTACTTGAATATAGTAAACATGTGGACGTTGCCAAAGAAGTTGGCAAAAGTTTTCGAATGAGACCTAGTATTATAAACAGGCTTCTTCACGGTCTCGGCATAATCCAGCACTTAGCAACAGATAATAACAACACAATATAATACTAGGAACACAGAAGAACCGTGAGCGAAGAAGCAAGAGAGATGTGGTGTTTCTTTCCTTAACCACTGCCGCGCCCCGCTCCCCGCGCGACGTCATTAGGAATGTCCTTGAGATTTTTTGTTGGCGCGCGACGGGGTGTCTAGCCACTTATACACGGCTCGTACACAAAACATTCCTATCAATCGCTATGAAAGTAATTACTGTTTCTTAAAGTGGATAGACTAGGCTAGATTACGAATTTTAACAAATTTGACGAATATGATCAATAGATGCCTTAGTTTTTTTTTTTTTTCAATAAAAAAAAACAGTTTGTTTACATTACCGCCAATAAAAAACAATTAAAATATTATTTCAAAATCTAAAGCGATAACCCAATTTTTTATTTGCCTAAAATATTGCCTATGTGTCAAATAATCAAATGACATCATAATATTTAGTGCCGCTTCTGTTCTGCACGAACTAAAGTTAGGCTATTGCTAACTGTTTCCCTCTAATATAACAAGAAAGAGACGGACGTAAATTAGAGCTGTCAAATTTAGTTGAACTAATATTTCCATACTTTAGAAGACACGTAAAAACATGTTGACACGTAAAAACACGGTGAAGCGCAAGGCGTAAACTAGTTTGACATCTCTAACTTAGTTCATAGATATACCGTCCTTGTCTCGTGCTGCCTGTTAGTAAAAGATAGCGATTCTCTCATTTTAGTTTAGTTATTGAACAAGAGAATCGGCACCAATGTTTACATACGAGAATTTTCAAGTCGTAATACTTTTTATTCACTCCGGTCTTAACGATAAGTACCAACTTTAATCAAAAAGGTACTCGTAATTACCACAAACCGTGTCAATAATCCGACTGAAATAAACTCAAAGAAACCGATTCACGAGATTTTTTTTTTTTTTAAGAAAGAAAAACTTTTATTACGTTACGTTACGTCATATTTTTTACGTTTTTTTTTTTGTCTCCATTGCGCGTTAAAATGGTCAACTGAGGGTTCAGAGGGTTCATATCTACCTAAATATTTGAAATATTTAGGTAGATGTGAAAATGGCTATCTAATTGGCTTTCTAATTTTAGAAAGAAAAAAAAAGAAAGAAAGAAAATACGTTTATTTGCGGTAAACATGACGCAAAGGACAACAAAATAAAATAACAATGTAAAAAGCAAGCATAGCATTTTGCTATACTTACTTATTACTAAGAATATACCTAAGTTCCATCTCGGCACCCATGAATTGATTGGAATGTTTTTGTGGCCTTGATAAATAAATTCATAGGTGAGACGGGAAGGTGCCGAGATGGGTATAGTACCTTGACTATACCCCTTAAACACCCCACCAATGTCAAAATTGGGCATAGTAAGGCGTCAATTGTACGCGTAGTTCCTACTTTGGAAACCTAGAAATAGGTACAACATAAGACCTAAATATAACCGAGAAAGGCTTTCGCCATGACGTGGCGGCCATTTTCACTAGGATAATAAGCCGCACTCCACTGCCACCTGTACAAGCAAAGCATTAATCTTCTTTGCAATGTCGGGTAAAAAATGACAGTTTAAAGTTGAAAGGAGTTTTCTTTATGCATAATGATTGCACGGATATTGCTGATGGGTTTGAAAACTATGTAGGAAAAATAGATTTTTAAATAAGGCGCTGTCTCTCTGTTATCTATAGTACAACGGGTTAGGTAATTAACTAAACGTAAACTAAAAATGTAAAGAGCCCAAAAAGGTACTTACAACGAATACTGTGTCGTAGCATGACAACTGAAGTGACAGGTAATACGTTTAGTCGGTTAACCAGACACGTGGTTCTTTTTGTTTACCTTAGTATAGGTATTTTTAACCGACTTCAAAAAGGAGGAGGTTCTCAATTCGTCGGAACCTTTCCCCGATTACTCGAAGGTGGCTGGACCGATTTGAATTTTTTTTTGTTTTGTTCGAGAGGGTATACATCACAGTTGGTCCCATATAAAATTGATTAACTTTGCTTGGGTAGTTTTTGAGTTAGCTTCAATAATACGTATTTTTTCCCCACTTTTACATGGATGATGTTCTAGTTTGTTTTGCAGATAGTGGTATTAGAATTTGTGTGGGGTAGGTACACAACTAAAAAGTGAAAAATAAAACCTTTTTTACAAAAAAATACAACCGACTTCCAAAAACAACACTACAAAGTGAAAAATAACTTTAATTTCGGAAGTCGGTGGCAAAAAACGAAAATACATTTAACTAGACATCGACTTCCGAAATTAAAGTTATTTTTCACTTTGTAGTGTTGTTTTTGGAAGTCGGTTGTATTTTTTTGTAAAAAAGTTTTTTTTTATACATTACTTCTCATTCATTTTCATCAGAAGTTTCTTTTTAAATAACAATAATAAATACTGCAAAATTACAACGAACTACCAATCGTCACTTCACACACGAGTGCAGCAGCTACCGCACGAACACAGTCTCATGGACACTCACCATCACAAATCCCGAACACACCACCATCTCATCATAATCTAACCAATTTCCAGGGGTAGCACTTGGCTTCGGCCCGTACTACCCCATAAAGCCGGCGCAAAGCCGAGATACGTAAAAGTATAAAAAAAAAACTTTATTGCTAAAATAGATTACAAAGATTTTACATTGGCCCCAAACTAGGCAAGCCTGTATCTTGGGCACCAATTTGATCAGAAAGTTGGGCCACAAAGGAATGAATGAAATGCAATTGCATGCAGCTGAGATGAGAATGCTAAGAGGAATGTGTGGTGTTACGCGAATGGATAATAAGAAATTAGAGGAAGTCTGAAAGTGACACCGGTGACTGAAAAGTTGTGCGGAAATCGGTTCTCATGGTATAGGCATGTGATGCGGAGGAGTGAGGAAAATGTCGTCAGGAAAGTTTTGAGTATGAATGTGGATGGCTATACGAGTGTGGGAAGACCAAAGAAACGATGGCTGGACTGTGTGAAAGATGACATGGCTAGAAAGGGAGTGACTACCGAGATGACGACTAATAGAGAAGTATGGAAGAAAAAGACATGTTGTTGTGCCGACCCCAAATAGATTGGGATAAGGGTAGGAGAATGATGATGAAGACTTCTTATTATTTTTATTATATTACTTTCTTTCTTTATCTTGGACATCTCAAAATACTTTTGATTTTAATTTTAAATAAACACTTTTCCACTCAAAAACAGTAATGATGTTTGGCCGCCAGTATCGATCTCTGTCGACTTTCTATAAAGCCAGTTCCATAAAGTTACACGATGTAAGAAAATTTTTCATTTAAAATAAAAGATGCATTCTGTTTTTAAATGCGAAAAGTTATTAAGACATTTTTTGTTTGTGCTTTCTTTTCTCAGATACTCCCAACTCTGTTACTAAATTAAATATCATTGGTGGTCTGAACAGTTGACTGACAATCTGTCACTAACTATGAACGAGTGTGAGACATAAACATTACATGTTATGACTACCCTACATCGACAATGTTATGATCCATGTTGAACATACTTTAACCCATTTTACTTTTAAAATCTTTCTGTGAATTATTAAACAAAATATGTTTATGCTTAGAACAAAATTGAAGCAACAAATGACTAAACACTGTTTAGACGGTGCAGCTTTTATTGTTACTTCAACTGATGGTAGGTATGTCACAGGCGATTAAATTGCACCGTGTAAATTATCATTATCATAATGAAAGAAAGAAAATACGTTTATTTGCGGTAAACATAATCAGCCTATAATGTTCCCACTGCTGGCCTCCTCTCTATCAGAGGGAGTGGGCTGTAATTTGTAACATCGGTTGGTCGCGTAATTGTATGGTGGTGGGTAGTTAGTTTTCTTATGTGAATATACTAGTCTGTCGTTGACCTACGTGTTTCATTGACGTTACACCACACGGGCCTAGTGCGGGTAGGTAAATGTCACATGTTTTCGAATTTTTGGTTGTAGGACATGCCTGTTTCCTCGCGATGTTTTCCTTCACCGTTTTGAGAGCACAAATTAAATCGCCTATCTGGGTTCGAACCTACGACCTACAACTCGTAAGTCGCGGCCGTTACCACTGAGCCACCACTGCTCTCACTGTGTAAATGATAATTTAAAAAAAAACTGAAATACGTCGAATAAAATAAGGGTTAACTCTCAGGTCAGCACGAAAACAACTGTAGAGGAACAAGATATACTCTTACTTCCGAAGTAGTGCTCAACGAACCAACAATGGCGGATGATAAACATTTAACATTCATTTCGATCGGAAACCTTCACTTGCCTCCAGTTTATTTTGTAAGTACTATTAAATATGAAACAATAAGAAAATATTCCAAGAGAAAATAAAAATATCCTTGGAAATTTTAGAGCATGGGAATGGTAACATACAATAGGTATGTGTATTGCCCTATTTAATAAAATCGATAAGCAGGTGACAATCCGACAATTTTGTAATAATTTTTCATAGTTTTCTGCTTTCTTAAGCTGAACGTCCACTGGTCCGCGCCGGCCGCAACGCACGCACGGCATGCAACGGATTTTGGTTTATTTGTATGAGCAAATGAAAATGCGGGCACTACCGGTAGTGGACGCGTGCTATATGAATTCATACAAAGCAAACCGAAATCTATATCTTTAAACAGCACATGTCGAAAAAAATTGACATTGCTTGTTTTGACATTGTCAGTTATATTAAACTAGCCTCTGCCCGCGACTTTGTCCGCATGAAATTTCTTGTTCCCTCGACCCACCCTCGCATCACATCGCCTGCTCGCGCTAATACTCCGTTTTCGCTTAGCGCTCTTTCTGGCTGGTTTTCTTTTTGATCGCCTCTTAAGGGCCCTATTGTGATGTTAAATAACCTTGCTCAAGAATTGGGCTACCAAATGTAAACAGATTTTTTTAATCCGACTGGCAGTTCCAGAGCTTAACGCGTTCAAACAAACAAACAAACTCTTCATCTTTATCATTACAATAGAGTATACAACGTGTCGTTTTGCATCCTCGTCAAATTTCAGGGTGTGATACAGAACATCAAACCGAATAACTTTCTCCATGGGACCAACATCGTAATCGCGAAAAAATTTTCAAGTGTCCCATAGAAAACTTCTCGACGCAAATTTATGGGACGGCTGATTATTTTTTCGCGATTACGATGTTGGTGCCATGGAAAAAGTTATTCGGCTTGATGGTCTATACCACACCCTTAAATTTGACGAGGATGCAAAATGACACGTTGTCGATAGGGCTATGCATTACTATAGTCCCTAAAAGTGACGACACTTTTTTATATAAGTACCTTAGGCAATCAGATCCGATACCAACTTTTGCTAACTAGCTAATATTTCGGGCACGGCATAACCCATTCCATTTAAGCTCGTGTCAACACGACTGAAGAACTTAGAAGTTAACATTTGCAAAGAAAATTTCATTAACTCGGTGTTTTGATTTATCACAAAATGTTTCAGTAGATTTAGCAACAAAGTTGTACTAAAATTCATTACCTTAATTGACTTTTTAATTAGGCAAAAAGTTAGGAAACGCCGTCGTCCGCTCCGGTACGGTCTAGCCTGATTTATGAAGATCAGTTTTTTTATCATAAACGCCTGGATTAAAGTGTCGAAAAAACTTTTTACAAAAAAAATACAACCGAGTCCCAAAAAAACACTACAAAGTGAAAAATAACTTTAATTTCGGAAGTCGGTGTCTTTGGTTTCCTTTTAGTTTCATTTTTTGCCACCGACTTCCGAAATTAAAGTTATTTTTCACTTTGTAGTGTTTTTTTGGGAGTTGGTTGTATTTTTTTTTTGTAAAAAGCTTTTATTTTTCACTTTTTAGTGGTGCCTAGCCCACACATCGAATATCAGTCTGCAAAATAAATTAGAGCAGCATTCACATAGACTATGTGGGAAAAATACGTATAAAAGCCACTCATTAGACCTTGAAGATATTTATATGCAACCATCTCAAATAAAAACTTTGCAAAAAGGCAAATATACGTCGCGCTAAGCCGTGTCAGAAGTTTGGAAGGCGTAGTTTTATGTTGACGGAGATAACGAGGCTACGAAATCTGACTTCTGACAATCGAGCCCACACATAACATACAACTCAAGTAGCGCAATTTGAAGCGGCATATAATTACCATTAAAATCTTTCTTCCTTTCTTTTCTTTCTTTTTCTTTCTAAACACGGCTAGAATACATTGTTTTGTTACTGAGTTCCGGTACCTACCTTCGGCTTCTTCATCAGATCGGTTCGATGGTACCATTTTCATCAGAACCGTTTATTTAAAGCTTCGTCATAGTCGCTTAACTGTCTTAATAGAGATATCTTATAGCCACCCGTGAAATACTTATTATCATTGAGAAGTTCCCGCGTGGCCATCTGTGGACTTCGTCATCAGTTTCACATCACCATATGCTACTTTCTGAATGCAAATGCTTGGTTTGTTGATGAAAATACCAAAATCGCTATATGTATGCCTATAATTTTTGAGGATTTCCCTCAATTCCTCATGGATCCCATCATCAGAACTGGATTTTGATAAAAATGGGACCAATCTGGAAGTATATCCTTTCAAAGAAAAAAAGAATTTTCCAAATCGGTTCATAAATGACGGAGTTCTGAGGTAACAAACATAAAAAAAAATAATACAACCGAATTGAGAACCTCCTCCTTTTTGAAGTCGGTTGAAAAGTATTTGAATAAGTTACATTCTTGGTTTTTTCGGAAAATAAAGTAGAATTGTAATTCTTGTAAAGGCTTCTTCAAACAGGCGCAACACGCGATATAATCGCGCGCGACACAAAGACACCGCGTATCGCGCGACGAGCGGTGCCTTTATTTCTACTAATAAGTACCTTTGTATTTAACGCTTTGAAGGATACTACGAGTACAGATAGGTACGGCCATAGCAGTAATCAATCTGCCTAGCCTTTTCCCAACTATGTTGGGGTCGGCTTCCAGTCTAACCGGATGCAGCTGAATACCATTATTTTACATAGAGCGACTGCCTATCTGACCTCCACAACCCATTAACTGGGTAATACGATACCCCTTGGTAAGACTGATTGTCAGACTTTCGGGCTTCTGACGACCCGTAACGACTGTCAAATATCCACGAATGACAGCCGGGACCAACGGCTTAACGTGCTTTCCGAGGCACGGAGGAGTCTCGGTATGTAAAGATGGTCACCCATCCACGGACCAACCACGGCAAGCGTAGCTTAACCTGATGGATCGACCCGTGCGGCTGTTATTACTTAGCCACGAGCTCCTCCTGTTAGTAAGGCCATAGCAGTGACAACCATAAAACTCGTAATTCAGACTGAAACTCTCTGAGTATGGAAATTGTGACTACATGTTGTATTGGGTTCCCATCTGTAAAAACAAATGTAAGTAAAAAAAAAATTAAAAAAAATGAATTATGGTGAATGGAAATAGTAAATAAATGAATAATATTTTAATATATAAACAGAAAAGTCCTGACTGATTCATCAACGCCCAGCCCAAAAAAATTTTGCACAGAGGTTTACTTTATAATGTAGGCAAGGAATATTGAAGGATTTTCGTTCCTGTGGGATATTTTCCGACATCCACGCGGGCGAAGCCGCGCGGGAAGTGCTAGTAAATAAATAAAAACAAATAAACTTCTATTGTGTCTCATTCGTCCTTCAAAGCGTTAAATACTTACTCATAATTAATTATTATGCATAATTCTAAGTAAAGGGATGGATGGTTGAATATTGTGTTTCTTTTTCTTTTTCGTTCTATTTTTGTTTTTATTTGTATAAGTTTAATTACAATAACTTAATAGCAATTACATAACCTGGGGAAGGGCGGAGCATCCTAACACAAGCAAACTATTTGCTTAAAAGGATTCTCCCCATATTGTAACTAGAATAGCTGATGCAATAAACATTTTTATTTTTTATTTTTTTAATGTCATGACGTGACCTACAAGATACTGCAGCTGCACACCTATAATCTGAGAGTTCACTAGTGTATACTACTACTAGCGGTAAACGGCAATCCTATCAATAATCTATTTACGAGAAAATAAATATTCAAGGTAGGTTACATATTTTTAGGTTTGCATTAAGGTTTAGATGTATGCGTGGAGTGACAAGACTAAAAAGTAAGAAATAAGTATATTAGTAAGTTTGAAAATGCTAGCGCCATTTTCAAACTTCCGCTAATATTCGTAATAAGTAGTGTTCAATGTAAAAAGTAGTTGTTACAGGATTGATTCGATCCCCACGCTATCCCACAATCATACTCAATATTTTGTTTAAAAAAACTACCTGATAGCTCGATAGATGGCGTTGGGATCGAATTAGATCGCGCTATGGTTTGGTTACCTGGCAAAGTATATAAGGCTCAGGTTTAAAATATTAAAATTGTGGATTAGCCCGTGGCCGAACGCAGCTGGTCGCAGTCTACGCCCAGTTGCCTACTCGCGCGGACCGCAAATTTTTAATAGTTTCTCTCTGTGTTCGCGCAGGTAACTTAACCGGCATCTGCGTGAGCACAGGGGGGAGCCACCGGGCTGCCCGGTGAGCTTGCTCACCGCCGCGGTCGCGGGGGCCACGCCCAGCAAGATGCCCAAACCCGGCAAGCGCGACTCGCTGGGTCGCGCTTCCGGGTCGCCTGAAGCCCGTCCGGCGTTGGACCGGGCGACGTCGATGTCGATGCCGAACATCGGCGACACGTCATCCGGTCCGCCGACGGCCGGACCATCCCAGCACAGCGGGAAGAAGAGGACGAGCGAAGCGGGGAGAAAGGGGAGTGGGGAGGATGCCGCTGCAGCTGCCGGCCCGCCGACGTCATCGGCGCCTGCGCGCGTTGCGCCGGCGCCGTCGTCGAGCCGTCAACAGGCGGTCCCGATCCGCCCCGCCGCGTTTCGCCCAGTGCCCATCGCACCTTCGGGTCCCGCGTCAAACCCAAGTCGTGCGCCACCAGTGCGCGCCTCAGTGCCTACAGTGCGCGGGGCTGCGCCCGCGCGCGCCCCGGCGCCCGCGTCGTCCGCTACGCGTGCCGCCGCGCCGCGCGCACAAACTGTATTGCCAGCCGGGCACACGCGTGCCTCCGCGCGCTCCGTCGCGCCGCCGCCGCGTTTCGTGTCGCCGCCCGCTCCAGCCACTGTGCGCTCCGGCGCACCCGATCCCCGTCTCTCGCTGGCGGGCTCGGCGATGGCTGAGCGTGAGCGGCCCGCGCTAGTGCCAGTGAACGTGAAACCAAGTGAAGTGGTGAAAGTGAAGTTAATGACAAGGGTGCCCGACTCACCGGCACCCCCCCGCTCTTCTGCATACGACTCACCCGCCGGGCTATCGGCATGCTCATCTCGCGCGGGATCGAGCATGTCGCTAGTGTCGGTGGGCTCGGCCGGGTCCGGTCGCGGCGACGTGTCCGGGGATACGACGCCGCGATCCGGGCCGCGGCCCATCGTGGGAGATGCAGAACCGCCGCTGGGGTTCGAGTTTGAGTTTGAGCTCGCCGAACCCAGATCCCAGCGGAAGCGGCGCGGGAGAGACTCCACTGAGGCAACACAGGAGGCGAAGCGACAGGACCTTGGAGGGCCAGAGTCGCCCACCTTCGCGGACATGGCGCGTACTCCGCCGCCAGGGGTAAGTTTTAGTGTGGCTAATTTACCCCCTGCCCCCATTGCATCTGATGTGCCCCTTACGACCACCCCCGGCGCCGCAGCGACGGCGACGACGTCGACGGCAGCGAAGCCGGGGAAGAAACCCAGGTACCCGCCGTTGGTAGTGGAGAGGCTGCCGAACTGGGCCTCCCATTTTAGGGCCCTTAGGGAGAAGCTGGGCCGGCCACCAAACGCCAGGCCCTTTGGGACGGGGGTGAAGTTCACCCCCGACACCGAGGATGAATACAGGCTGGTTCAGCGATACCTGACCAGCCTGGAAAAAGAGGAGGGAGTCTCCTGGTTTGCCTACTCCCTACCAGCGGACAGAAGCTTCAAGGTCGCCATCAAGGGGTTGCCGGCGGATACGCCCCCCCAGGAGATCGAGGAGGAACTCCGGGCGTTAGGTTACCAGCCGGAGTATGTGCGCCATATTAAGGGCGCACAAGGACGACCCGGCTGTGTTTTTCACGCCATCTTGAAGAAGACCCCTGACGTCCGGGCGATCTTCGACACCACCGTGTTTTTATACATGCGGGGTGTCAAGATCGAAGCCTGGCGAGGTAAACGTGGGCCCGCTCAGTGCCACCGGTGCCAGCGTTTTAGGCACAGTTCGCACCAGTGCCACCGTCCGCTCGCTTGTGTGCGATGTGGAGAGGGGCACGCTGCGCGTGATTGTCCGCGCCCGCGGGATGAGCCAGCCACCTGCGCAAACTGCGGGGGCGCGCACCCCGCGTGCAACCTAAAGTGCCCCGTATTCCAGACGGAGATCAGGAATAAGCGAGCGGGGACTGTCGCCATCACTGCCTCCACACGCCGGCCACGAGAGGCCACCGAAAGGCAGGGGGAAGCAGCAGAGGAGACCCAAGGCGCGTCGCTGATGGCGGCAGCCAACGGGCCCACAGCCAGGACGGAAGCCACCTCCTCGAGGCGGAGGAAGAAGAGGCGCGGGGGGAAAGGAAGAGGGAAGAAGCCCGAAACCCCCGCGGCGACACAGGGAGTACTTCCCGAGGCCGCCGTCCCTGCCTCAGCGCGGGCTGTGAAACAGCCGCCGACCCATGAGGAACCTACCACTAGCGCCACCAATGCGCAGCGGAAGGGGAAGGAGGCCGCCACACACAAGAGTGGCGGCGCGATCGACGCCAGCGCCACTTCGGTGCAGCGGCAACTGGGGGAACTAAAGAAGTTCCCCAAACCGACGGGTGGCGCCACTGGTAGGCAGCCGCTACAGAAGGGAGAATTCACAGCCTGCGCCATACAATTGTTGATGGACCTGATCAAGGCCATCAGGCAGGGACAGGATGTGGAGACGGTCATCCTCGATGGCCTGGCCACACTGCTTACGCTGTATCATGGCTAGCTCATTGAGGGTGATCCATTGGAACGCCCGCGGCCTAAAGGGAAAGGTCGCACTCCTCCGCCATCTCCTGAGGGAACAAAACATCGACGTGGCGCTCATAAGCGAGACGTTCCTGGGACCTGAGGACAGGATCAGGTTCCCGGGATATCTCGCTTATCGTAAAGATGAGCAGTCGGCAACGCACAGGAGGTACCGTGGTCTGGCGGTACTTGTGAAGCGAAGAGTCGTACACCAGGAGCTCCCCCCGCCGTCACTCACCACCTTTAGCGCGCTGGGTGTCCAGCTGCACTTAGCCGGCGAGGATATAAACTTGTACGCCTGCTACAAGCCGCCCGTGACTCCTCTGGACCTGTCAGAGTTGCGGGCCTTGTTGAGCCACACTTCACGTGCCACCATCCTCGCCGGGGACCTTAATTGTAAACACCCAGCGTGGAACAGCAGCGTCTTGAATACCGGGGGTAGGCGGCTCTTCGCGGACGCGGAGGCCTTCGGGTACACGGTGTCCGGCCCGGACACGCCCACCCACTATCCGGACAACATTGCCTCAATGCCAGACGTGCTGGATGTCGTAGTCTACCGAGGGCTACACCGCCAGATCACGCAGCAAGTCATTGACGACGAGTTGCAGTCGGACCACCATCCTGTACTCGTCGTCATATCGGGGTTGCCGACCCGATTGAAGCCTCTGGCGCCACGTCGATCAACGGACTGGAAAGCCTACACAGATAAAGTAGAGACCACTACGCCGACTCGGCCTATTACCACCGCCGCGGACGTAGATCTACTGACGGACGAAGTCACTGCTTGTATACAGGGCGCCTTAGAAGCGGCGACGATTACAACGCAACCGCAGGGGAAAGGGCTATTGCCGCCCCTGCCATCACACCTGAGAGCGATGATCGCCGCGAAGAGGCGCATACGCAAGCAGTGGCAACAGCTGAGATGTCCGACGCTCAAGACGCAGCTCAACCGTCTCGCGGAGAGGGTGAAGGCCGAGCTAAAGGCGTACACCGCCGCGGGTTGGGAGGAACGTATCGACGCCGCTACGGATAGTTGGCCGTCGGTACACAAACTCTGCAGCCAACTGATGAATACCCCAACCCCGGTGCGCCCGCTACGAAGCAGCGACGGGGCGCTTAAGTATGTATCGGAGGACCGGGCGGAGGTCTTCGCCGAACACCTGGAGCGTCAGTTCCGACCGAATCCGACCAACGACCACGAGCATGTCGCGGCAGTTGAGAAATACCTTGGAGACTACTTCGCTACGCCGATAGCTCCCGAAGAGGACCCCGTCTTCTTCTCGCCGGGCGCAGTGAGACGCGCCATCCTAAGGACGAAGCCTAGGAAGGCCCCCGGGGCGGACGGTATCTCCAACACAGCGCTGCGCCACCTGCCGTTCCGTATGGTAGCGGCGCTGGCGCGCCTGTTTACGGGGATACTGCGCACAGGGGCCTTTCCCGCCTCGTGGAAGGAGGGGCGCGTCGTTATGCTGCCCAAGGCGGGGAAGAATATTCTGAAGCCGGAGAGCTATCGGCCGATCACGTTGCTGTCGACCGTCTCCAAGGTGTTCGAGGCGCTCCTGCTGCGACACCTCCTACCACACGTTGCGCCACGACCCGAACAGTTCGGTTTTCGGTCGGAGCATAGCACGACGCTTCAGCTGTCGAGGGTACTGCACCACCTCGCAGCCGCACTTAACAAGAAGGAATACTCGGTGGCAGTATTCCTCGACATGGAGAAGGCCTTCGACCGTGTGTGGCACGAGGGCCTAATCTACAAACTGGCCACGTCAGACGCGCCCCGTCGCGTCGTAAAAGTGGTCTCTGCTTTTCTGTCCCACAGGACTTTCAGGGTGGTGGTCGACGGAGCGCTCTCCGGCGCTCGGCCGGTGCGCGCCGGTGTGCCGCAGGGAAGCTGCGTTTCGCCGGCGTGTTACTCACGCTACACCGACGACATCCCCACAACCGCTGAAGCCATGCTCGCGCTGTACGCCGACGACGCCGCGTACATTACCACCTCGCTTAATGCGAAGTACGCGGCGGTGAAGATGCAGCGCGCGCTGAACCTCCTCCCCGACTGGCTGTCTAAGTGGCGGCTGTCCGTCAACGTGGGTAAGACGCAGGCGATGGTCACCGGCGCCGCGCCTCTCCCACCACCCTTGAAGCTGCAGGGAGCCGACATCGCGTGGTCGCCCCGGGTCAAGTACCTGGGGGTCACCATAGATCGTCGGCTCTCAATGGAGGCACATGTCCGCGCGGTCGCCGCGCGTGGTAGGGTCGCCCGCAACCTCCTGCGACCAGTGCTCTCATCCAGCATCCCGGCGCGCGTCAAGCTGGGCGTGTACAAGCTGTACGTACGCCCGCTCTTGACGTACGCCGCCCCTGCGTGGTTCGCCCTCACGAGCGAGACCAAACGTAAGCTTCTGCGCACGCAGCAAAGTGCTGCGTTGCGCACTATCGTCGCTGCCCCTCGCTTCGTGAGGAACGATGTCATCCAGCGGGACCTCGGGATTGAGGGCCTGGACGAGTTTGTGCGGCGCCTCGCGAAGGGGATGTTCGCGCGTGCCGGCGCGTCTGCTTTGCCGCACATTAAGCAGATTGCGCCCTGGCATACGCGCCCCCCTGACGCGAGGAGACCCTTGCCCCGCGACCTGCTCGCGGACGTGTGACTCCACCCCGGACTGGACTTCCGAGTGAGTCGCTCTCAGCTTACACGCGGCTCACTTGTGACAATAGACTCCACACATAACATACATCTGTTGCGTGATGCGTGCTAGGATAATTTAGGCGTGTCGCGCAGCAAACAGTAGACATTCACCTCTATACAGGCGCATAAATACACGCGTGAAGACGCAGCGCGGGCGCGCGATTCACGTAGACACCGGGTGACGTCACACAACACAATGTCACCCACACACCCATTACACGGTCTCCCTAACCCGTGCCAGGCTCGGCTAGCTCTGAAAGTGGGGCGGGCGGGAGCCACTCACCCCTTCTGTAGGAACGTCGAGTCCGTATCTCTGTCGCAGGTCGCCTTCTGCTGGGCTTCCCCCATGTAGGTGGGGGTTCCACCTGGTAGGGGTTGACCGCCGGGATACGGTGAAGAAAGCGGCGCTGATTAGCAGCGTCGTGGCGTGCCTACAGACACAGATATAGCAACCATTCACAGGGACGCGCATATCCGCGTCCCACCATCCTTAGGCCGCAGTAGGCCGAGCCAATGAGGGGCCCGTATTGACGGGCCAACGTATAGCTGCTGCGGAGAAGGGGCCACGCCCCGGCACCGCCAATCGCACCCCCATGACGGGGTGTAGCGATGACCAACTAGAGATTAAAATTGTGGATTAGCCCGTGGCCGAACAGTGCTGGTCGTAGTACACGCCCAGTACCATCTCGCGCGGACCGCAAGATCTCAACGTTTCTCTCTGTGTTTGCGCAGGTAACGTAACCGGCACTTGTGTGGACACAGAGGGAAGCCACCGTGCTGCCCGGTGAGCTAGCTCACCGCCGCGGTCGCGGGGGCCACGCCCAATTTTAACATGCCGAAACCCGGCAAGCGCGACTCGCTGGGTCGCGTTGCCGGGTCACCGGAAGTCCGTCCGGCGTTGGACCGGGCGATGTCGATGCCGAACATCGGCGACGCGTCGTCCGGTCCGCCGACGGCCGGACCATCTCTGCACGTCGGGACGAGGAAGAGGGAGGAAGAGGGGAGAAAGGGGAGTGGTGTTGGCTCCGCTGCAGCTGCCGGCCCGCCGACGTCATCGGCGCCTGCGCGCGTTGCGCCGACGCCGTCGTCAAGCCGTCAGCAGGCGATACCAATCCGCCCCGCCGCGTTCCGCCCGGTGCCTATCGCACCCTCGGGACCCGCGGCAAACTCAAGTCGCGCGCCACCTGCGCGCGCCATCGTGCCAACAGTGCGCGGGGCTGCGCCCGCGCGCACCCCGGCGCCCGCGTCGTCCGCTACGCATGCCGCCGCGCCTCGCGCACCATCACCCGGGTCATCCGTGCGCGCGCGTGTACCCCCCGCGCGCTCCGCCGCGCCGCCGCCGCGCTTCGCGTCGCCGCCCGCTCCAGCCACTGTGCGCACCGGCGCACCCGATCCCCGCCTCTCGTTGGCGGGCTCGGCGCTGGCTGAGCGAGAGCGGCTAGTGCAAAGTGCGAAAAAGAAGTCAACTGTGAAAGTGAAAGTGCCAGTGATACCTGTGTCTACAGGGGCGCCTGACTCGCCGGCGCCCCCCCGCACCTCGGCCTACGACTCACCCGCCGGGCTATCGGCATGCTCATCACGCGCGGGATCGAGTATGTCGATGGCATCGGTGGGCTCGGCCGGGTCCGGTCGCGGCGACGTGTCCGTGGATACGACGCCGCGATCCGGGCCGCGGCCCATCGTGGGAGAGGAAGAAGCGCCGCTGGGGTTCGACTACGAGTTCGAACTCGCCGAGCCGAGGCCCCAGCGGAAGCGACGTGGGCGAGAATCTACCGAAGCGACGCAGGAGGCGAAGCGGCTGGACCTGGGAGAACCGGAGTCGCCTACCTTCGCCGACATGGTGCGTACGCCGCCGGCAACAGCGACGGCAACAGCAGCTGCAGGGGTAAGTACTTCTCCTTTACCCCCTGCTATCTCTGGAAGTGCTGCTCCCCCCCCTTCTACGGCCACCCCCGGCACTGCGACGACAGCGACGGCGGCGACGGCAGCGAAGCAGCCGGGGAAGAAGGCGAGATATCCGCCGCTGGTAGTGGAGAGGCTGCCCAACTGGGCCTCCCATTTCAGGGCCATTAGTAAGAAGTTGGGCCGGCCCCCGAGCGCCAGGCCTTTTGGGACGGGGGTGAAGTTCACCCCCGATACCGAGGAGGAATACAGGCTGGTACAGAGGTACCTTACCAGCCTGGAAAAAGAGGAAGGCGTCTCATGGTTCGCATACTCCCTACCAGCGGAGCGGAGCATGAAGGTCGCCATTAAGGGATTGCCGGCGGACACGCCCCCCCAGGAGATCGAGGAGGAACTCCGGGCGTTGGGTTACCAGCCGGAGTACGTGCGCCACATTAAAGGCGCACAAGGACGTCCCGGCTGTGTATTTCACGCCATCATTAAGAAGACCCCCGACGTCCGGGCGATATTTGACACCACCGTGTTTCTATATATGCGGGGTGTCAAAATCGAGGCTTGGCGAGGAAAACGTGGGCCCGCTCAGTGCCACCGGTGCCAACGTTTCAGGCACAGCTCGCACCAGTGCCAACGCCCGCTCGCTTGTGTGCGATGCGGGGAGGGGCACGCAGCCAAAGACTGCCCGCGCCCGCGGGAGGAGCCAGCCACCTGCGCGAATTGCGGTGGCGCGCACCCCGCGTGCAACATTAAGTGCCCCGTCTTCCAGACGGAAATAAGGAACAAGCGAGCGGGGACTGTCGCCATCACGGCCGCCGCGCGCCGGCCACGTGAGGCCACCGAGAGGTCGACAGGAACTGAGTCGCAAGAGGCTCAAGGCGCGTCGCTGATGGCGGCAGCCAACGGGCCCACGCAAAGGAACGAAGCCACCTCCTCGAGGCGGAGGAAGAAGAGGCGCGGGGGGAAAGGAAGAGGGAAGAAGCCCGAAACCCCCGCGGCGACACAGGGAGTACTTCCCGAGGCCGCCGTCCCTGCCTCGGCGCGGGCTGTGAAACAACAGCCGCAGACCGAAGACGAACCTACCACTAGCGCCACCGAGGCGCAGCGGAGGAAAACGAAGGCCGCCACACACAAAGATGGCGGCGCAATCGACGCCAGCGCCACCTCGGTGCAGCGGCAACAGGGGGAACTAGAAAAGTTCCCCAAACCGACGGGTGGCGCTACTGGTAGGCAGCCACAGAAAAAGGATTTCACAGCCTGCGCCATTCAACTGTTAATGGACCTTATCAAGGCCATCAGGCAGGGACAGGATGTGGAAACGGTCATCCTTGATGGCCTGGCCACGTTACTCACCTTGTACCATGGCTAGTTCATTGAGGGTGATCCACTGGAACGCCCGCGGCCTAAAGGGAAAGGTCGCACTCCTCCGCCATCTCCTGAGGGAACAAAACATCGACGTGGCGCTCATAAGCGAGACGTTCCTGGGACCTGAGGACAGGATCAGGTTCCCGGGATATCTCGCTTATCGTAAAGATGAGCAGTCGGCAACGCACAGGAGGTACCGTGGTCTGGCGGTACTTGTGAAGCGAAGAGTCGTACACCAGGAGCTCCCCCCGCCGTCACTCACCACCTTTAGCGCGCTGGGTGTCCAGCTGCACTTAGCCGGCGAGGATATAAACTTGTACGCCTGCTACAAGCCGCCCGTGACTCCTCTGGACCTGTCAGAGTTGCGGGCCTTGCTGAACCACACTTCACGTGCCACCATCCTCGCCGGGGACCTTAACTGTAAGCACCCAGCGTGGAACAGCAGCATCATGAATACCGGGGGTAGGCGGCTCTTCGCGGACGCGGAGGCCTTCGGGTACACGGTGTCCGGCCCGGACACACCCACCCACTATCCGGACAACATTGCCTCGATGCCGGACGTGCTGGATGTCGTAGTCTACCGAGGGCTACACCGCCAGATCACGCAGCAAGTCATTGACGACGAGTTGCAGTCGGACCACCATCCTGTACTCGTCGTCATATCGGGGTTGCCGACTCGATTGAAGCCTCTGGCGCCACGTCGATCCACGGATTGGAAGGTTTTTACAGACAAAGTAGAGACCACTACGCCGACTCGGCCTATTGCCACCGCCGCGGACGTAGATCAACTGACGGACGAAGTCACTGCTTGCATACAGGGCGCCTTAGAAGCGGCGACGACTACTATGCAATCGCAGGGGAGAGGGCTATTGCCGCCCCTGCCATCACACCTCACAGCTATGATCGCCGCGAAGAGGCGCATACGCAAGCAGTGGCAACAGCTGAGATGTCCGACGCTCAAGACGCAGCTCAACCGTCTCGCGGAGAAGGTGAAGGCCGAGCTAAAGGCGTACACCGCCGCGGGTTGGGAGGAACGTATCGACGCCACTACGGATAGTTGGCCGTCGGTACACAAACTCTGCAGCCAGCTAACGAATACCCCAACCCCGGTGCGCCCGCTACAGAACAGCGACGGGGCGCTTAAGTATGTATCGGAGGACCGGGCGGAGGTCTTCGCCGAACACCTGGAGCGTCAGTTCCGACCGAATCCGACCAACGACCACGAGCATGTCGCGGCAGTTGAGAAATACCTTGGAGACTACTTCGCTACGCCGATAGCTCCCGAAGAGGACCCCGTCTTCTTCTCGCCGGGCGCAGTGAGACGCGCCATCCTAAGGACGAAGCCTAGGAAGGCCCCCGGGGCGGACGGTATCTCCAACACAGCGCTGCGCCACCTGCCGTTCCGTATGGTAGCGGCGCTGGCGCGCCTGTTTACGGGGATACTGCGCACAGGGGCCTTTCCCGCCTCGTGGAAGGAGGGGCGCGTCGTTATGCTGCCCAAGGCGGGGAAGAATATTCTGAAGCCGGAGAGCTATCGGCCGATCACGTTGCTGTCGACCGTCTCCAAGGTGTTCGAGGCGCTCCTGCTGCGACACCTCCTACCACACGTTGCGCCACGACCCGAACAGTTCGGTTTTCGGTCGGAGCATAGCACGACGCTTCAGCTGTCGAGGGTACTGCACCACCTCGCAGCCGCACTAAACAAGAAGGAATACTCGGTGGCAGTATTCCTCGACATGGAGAAGGCCTTCGACCGTGTGTGGCACGAGGGCCTAATTTACAAACTGGCCACGTCAGACGCGCCCCGTCGCGTCGTAAAAGTGGTCTCTGCTTTTCTGTCCCACAGGACTTTCAGGGTGGTGGTCGACGGAGCGCTCTCCGGCGCTCGGCCGGTGCGCGCCGGTGTGCCGCAGGGAAGCTGCGTTTCGCCGGCGTGTTACTCACGCTACACCGACGACATCCCCACAACCGCTGAAGCCATGCTCGCGCTGTACGCCGATGACGCCGCGTACATTACCACCTCGCTTAATGCGAAGTACGCGGCGGTGAAGATGCAGCGCGCGCTGAACCTCCTCCCCGACTGGCTGTCTAAGTGGCGGCTGTCTGTCAACGTGGGTAAGACGCAGGCGATGGTCACCGGCGCCGCGCCTCTCCCACCACCCTTGAAGCTGCAGGGGGCCGACATCGTGTGGTCGCCCCGGGTCAAGTACCTGGGGGTCACCATAGATCGTCGGCTCTCAATGGAGGCACATGTCCGCGCGGTCGCCGCGCGTGGTAGGGTCGCCCGCAACCTCCTGCGACCAGTGCTCTCATCCAGCATCCCGGCGCGCGTCAAGCTGGGCGTGTACAAACTGTACGTGCGCCCGCTCTTGACGTACGCCGCCCCTGCATGGTTCGCCCTCACGAGCGAGACCAACAGAAAGCTCCTGCGCACGCAGCAAAGTGCCGCGCTGCGCACTATCGTCGCTGCCCCTCGCTTCGTGAGGAACGACGTCATTCAGCGGGACCTCGGGATTGAGGGCCTGGATGAGTTTGTGCGGCGCCTCGCGAAGGGGATGTTCGCGCGTGCCGGCGCGTCTGCTCTGCCGCACATCAAGCAGATTGCGCCCTGGCATACGCGCCCCCCTGACGCGAGGAGACCCTTGCCCCGCGACCTGCTCGCGGACGTGTGACTCCACCCCGGACTGGACTTCCGAGTGAGTCGCTCTCAGCTTACACGCGGCTCACTTGTGACAATAGACTCCACATATAACATACATCTGTTGCGTGATGCGTGCTAGGATAATTTAGGCGTGTCGCGCAGCAAACAGTAGACATTCACCTCTATACAGGCGCATAAATACACGCGTGAAGACGCAGCGCGGGCGCGCGATTCACGTAGACACCGGGTGACGTCACACAACACAATGTCACCCACACACCCATTACACGGTCTCCCTAACCCGTGCCAGGCTCGGCTAGCTCTGAAAGTGGGGCGGGCGGGAGCCATTCACCCCTTCTGTAGGAACGTCGAGTCCGTATCTCTGTCGCAGGTCGCCTTCTGCTGGGCTTCCCCCATGTAGGTGGGGGTTCCACCTGGTAGGGGTTGACCGCCGGGATACGGTGAAGAAAGCGGCGCTGATTAGCAGCGTCGTGGCGTGCCTGCAGACACAGAAATAGCAACCATTCACAGGGACGCGCATATCCGCGTCCCATCATCTTTTAGGCCGCAGTAGGCCAACAAAACGAGGGGCCCGTAGTGACGGGCCAACGCATAGCAACCGCGGAGAGGGGGCCACGCCCCGACACCGCCAGTCGCACCCCCTGACGGGGTGTAGCGATGACCAACTAGTGATTAAAATTGTCTTGCTCTGAAGTACTGCGTTTTATTCGAGTATCACAGGCTCCAAGGCACCTTGTACCGATATTGTACATGGTCCATACGAGCCGAAGGGCGATATTGGAAGAACACAAGTTACAAGGATTAGTTACGCTACTTGATACGAGGTGGCGCTAGTAGTCGGTGAACAAACCTAACGTGAGTAGTGAAGTGCATAAGTGGACAGTGGACAAAAACCGTGAGTACATTTAAGTGTTAATTAAAATCGTGCGGTCAGGGACTTAGAATAGTTTCGATAAAAACGACCAGACTTCGAATCTATGCCCGATTTCGAAGCGATTTTACAAGTGTTCAAAACACTTAGAAAAATTACACTTGGCAGCACTTAGAAAATCTACTCTTGTTGGGACTTAGAAAAATTACTCTTCACTGGACTTAGAAAAATCCTACTTATTGACACTTAGAAAAATACTGTTGACATAAAACATGGAAAAGGAATTAAGAAAGTTGAAAGATGTCAAAGGACAGATTGAGAAGGGCTTGATAAACTTCAAAAAGTCTCCGAAAGATAGGATAAATTACAATTATGTGGACACACGTCTAGAAATGTTGGAGGACCAATTCAGGAATTTTACTGCAAAATACGAAGGAATAGTAGGTGAATGTGAAGGCGAAGAATTGTATGAATACTTTCAGGAAGATATTTATGAAAAGGTTTATGAAATATATTTAACGTATAAGGTTGAATTAAAAAATGCTCTGTCTCAATTAAAAGTTAGTAGTTCAAATAAAGAAGTTTGTGATGGTTCATCTGACAGTGTGGGAAGATTGCCAAAAATAGTTTTACCTACTTTTAGTGGAAAATATACAGAGTGGTCATCGTTTCGAGATTTGTTCATATCATTAGTCCACAATAACAAAAAACTTGATGACGTACAACGTCTCCACTATTTAAAAACTCAGCTGTCAGGTGAAGCAGAGCAGCTTATAAGACATGTTCCTATAACTGATGTTAACTATAAAAAATGTTGGGAAATGTTACAACATAGGTTCAATAATAAGAAATTTATGTCAACATGTATATTAAACCGACTATTTGGCCAACGTAATATTGGAATCGAATCATCGAAAGCACTTAAAGATTTGCTAGATGTTACAAATGATTGTTTACACGAGCTTGCCAATATTGGGATTGATGTTAGTTCGTGGGACGTTATTGTGGTTTATGTTGTAAGCTTGAAGTTGGACGTAGAATCTAGGAAGCAGTGGGAACTGCATGTTAGTAAATCATCCGACGATCTACCCTCCTTTAAACAGTTTTGCGAGTTTTTGGAGACGCGTTTTCGAGCCCTAGAATGCGTTGAACCTAAACATAAATCAAAAGGCGATAGTAATTCTACATCTCACGCTAAAGTAATGCATGGTGCTATTAATAGTTCATGTCCACATTGTTCTGAGAGTCACAAGCTCACCAATTGTAAGAAGTTTTGTAAACTAGATATTGACGAACGTCGTGCCATTTCAAAGTCTTTGGGAGTATGTTTTAATTGTTTGGGCAGTAACCATACTGCCAAAGTTTGCCGTGTTCTTTCAAAATGCCGAATATGTCAGCGGAAGCATCATTCGTTGTTGCATCCTAAGAACCTTAGTGGAGCCAGTGGGGATACTACGCCAGCGGTGCCGGCAACCCCACATGAAGGTACTTCAGAGCCAGTACATGATGTCAGTGCAAATATAGCAACTCATTTTGTGAATGGACAAGCACAGGGTCAAGTCTTGTTAGCCACGGCTCTAGTAAAGGCCGAATCACAGAATGGGTCCTCTCAAATTTTGAGAGCTTTGTTGGATCAAGGATCACAAGCATCTTTTATAACTGAGGCAGCAGCGCAATTGCTTCGTTTAAAGAGAGTTGTCTCGAAGACTACTATTGCAGGTATAGGAGGTGGTCATAGCAATGTCGTCTCTAGACATGCGGTTACTATTAATATACAATCATTGCATGATCCCTCTTTTACCCTAAAAGTAACTGCGCATGTATTAAGCTCACTGACCTCAGTTATGCCAAATACAAACTTTGAACTCAAGAATTGGCCAGAAATTCACAGTTTACATCTAGCCGACCCAAAGTTCAATTGCCCTAATAAAATAGACATTTTGTTAGGAGCTGATATTTATTGCCGTATTTTAAAGGAAGGTCTAATCAAGAGCCCCGCGGGCTCTCCGGTAGCACAAGACACGCATTTAGGTTGGATTGTGTCAGGTCATGTTAGTAAATCGGATAGGTCTCTGGATTCCCATAATACTGTGATCGCGATGCACACTCAAATGGAAGAGAACGAAATGTTAAAACGTTTATGGGAACTAGATTCTGAGCCTGCTTTAACGAAAAAGCTTCTTACGCCTGAAGAACAGGCTTGCGAGGAGTTTTACGCAAACACGACGAAAAGAGAGAAAGATGGGTGTTACGTCGTAAAATTACGTTTTCGTTCAGAAGACCCACCTTGTAAATACGGTCATTCTAAAAATATAGCTGTAAAAAGATTGCTAGGTTTAGAAAGGAAGTTGGTTAGGGATAATGAATTAAAATCACAGTATACTGATGTGATAAAGGAGTATTTATTGCTGGGCCATTTGGAGAAAATCACCGACGAGTCTGAAATAAATAAAAGTGATGCAGTTTATTTGCCCCATCACGCAGTGGTTAGACAAGATAAACTGACCACTAAGGTAAGAGTGGTTTATGACGCGTCATGTAAGGGAACAAACGGGGTTTCCTTAAATGACACCTTAATGGTAGGACCCACTCTTCAGGCAGATTTGAGACATATTGTCATGAGATGGCGACAACATCCGATCTGTCTGGCAGCAGATATAATAAAAATGTATCGCCAAATCAAAGTAGCGCGGTCAGATGCGGATTTCCAAAGAATTGTTTGGAGAGAGGATCCTAACAAAGAGATAGAGGACTTCCGACTTCTGACTGTCACCTTTGGCACGTCGTGCGCCCCTTACTTGGCTGTCAAGTCATTGCATCAAGTTGCATGCGATGAAGGTAACATGTATCCATTGGCTGCTGAAAGGGACTTCCCTTTCAGCAGCCAGCAGCAGCAGCAGCAGGCAGGGATTGGCTGCTGGGAGGGGGGTCAGACTTCTATATGGATGATCTGATGACTGGCTGCCAATCTGAAACAGATGTAGAGAGAATTTATAGTGAAATGAACAGTTTATTAGAGAAAGGAGGATTTCAATTGCAAAAATGGACAAGCAATAGGATGTGTTTATTGGAAACGTTGAAGGAAAATTCTGGTAGAGATCTGGAAATTAAAACTGATGGGGTAACTAAGATTTTGGGACTTACCTGGAACCGGAACACTGACGAATTTGATTATTCTGTGAAGATGTCACCTCCTGCTGCATCTGAAACAAAAAGAACGGTCATATCAGAAATATCACGGCTTTATGATCCGTTAGGGTGGATAGCGCCGTGCATTATAACCTCGAAGGTCTTCATACAAAAGCTATGGATTAGTGGTGTAGGCTGGGATGATGAACTGCCACCAGATCTCTTACAAGAGTGGAGATATTACAGATCAGAATTAGAGAAACTGGTGGATTTTCACATTCCCAGATGGATAGGCAAAAGCGATGAGGACGTTACGATAGAGCTACATGGATTTAGCGATGCGTCAAATATAGCTTATGCGGCTGTGGTGTATTGTCGCATTATCGATACTGATGCGCAGATACACTCACACCTCATAACGGCAAAAACAAAGGTAGCTCCTATTAAGCAGATATCAATTCCACGGCTGGAATTGTGTGGTTCTGTTTTAGTAGCAAAACTGTTGATCGAAGTAGCTGAAGTAATGAACATTCCAAAGGCTAATATCCACGCTTGGACAGATTCATCTGTTGTTTTGGCCTGGTTAAATGATCATCCAAGTCGTTGGAAAACATACGTGGCCAACCGCACTTCAGAGATCCTTAGTTTGCTAGATAATATACAATGGGCCTATGTTAAATCCACAGACAATCCAGCGGATATCGCTTCTCGTGGAGTTTCTTCAGCTGTTCTACTTAATGATGATCTATGGAAACGAGGACCAAGTTGGTTAAGAAATGATCACATAGAATATACTAGACCTAGCGCAATACGCACTAATGAGGAGAAGAAACCAGTTAAGGCTTACCTGCTAATCTCGTGTCTGATTATGAAGCCATTTGGGGATCTAGGTATTCATCACTTACACGTTTAGTGAGGGTTGTTGCGTACTGTAAAAGGTTTTTGCAGTCAACAAGAGTTCGTAAAGCAAACGTTAAGTTTACAGCATACCTGTCAGCTTCGGAAATTCGTGAAGCCTTAGAGGTGTGTATCAGGCAAAGCCAACAGCAATGGTGTCGTGCAGAATTTATAGCCCTGAAAAATAAAGTTCCATTAGACAAAACGAGTCCATTATATAAATTAAATGTGTTTATTGATAAATGTGAGATATTGCGCGTTGGGGGAAGACTGCGCTATTCCCAACTACTTAATGATACAAAGCACCCAGTTGTTATTCCTCATGATTCAAGTTTGGCCAAGTTAATTGTAGCCGACGCTCATGAAAAGACTTTTCATGGAGGACAGCAACTGGTACTCAATTTTATACGCACCAAGTACTGGATCAGTCGGGTAAAAAATATGGTACGAGCTCATATACGTCGTTGTGTTCCCTGTATTCGATATGCTGCGACCACAAAACAACAGTTGATGGGAGAGCTTCCAGCTTGCAGAGTGACCCCAAGCAAACCGTTTCTTAACTCCGGTGTCGATTATGCGGGCCCCATTAATATGAGGGTCTCTAAGGGTCGTGGGCAGCGGTCGTATAAGGGGTACATCTGCTTATTTGTGTGTATGGCCACGCGCGCAGTACACATTGAGGCTGTTTCAGACTTAACAACTGAGGGTTTTCTGGCAGCGTTCAAACGGTTCGTTTCCAGGCGTGGTCATTGTCGGCATATCTGGAGCGATAATGGCACCAATTTTGTGGGCGCTGCCAAGGAGTTACGGATACTTTTCAATCAAGAGAGTTCAATGGTTAAAGACATTGCAGCTGCTCTTGCAAACTCTCAAACTGAATGGCACTTTATCCCTCCCCACGCTCCAAATTTTGGTGGATTGTGGGAAGCAGGAGTTAAAAGCGTAAAACATCACCTGAAGCGCGTCGTGGGTGACTCCACATTGACGTTTGAAGAGCTGTCCACAGTTCTTTCTCAAATTGAGGCATGCCTAAATTCTAGGCCCTTGTCTCAAGGTAGTAGCGATCCAGAAGATCCTGTACCTTTAACTCCTGGCCATTTTTTAGTGGGTCATCCATTGGTAGTGGCACCCGACTACAATTATGAGCATGCCACAGTTAGTACTTTACGCAGATGGCAATTGGTACAACGTATGGTGCAGCACTTCTGGCGTAGGTGGACACAGGAATATTTAACACATTTCTTCCAAAGACACAAATGGAATGATCGTAACCCTGATTATAAAATAGACGATGTAGTATTAATAAAAGAAGATAACTTACCTCCGGCTAAATGGTTATATGGTAGAATTATACAGCTGCATCCGGGTAAAGATAGCTTGACTCGCGTTGTCACTATTCGTTGTAAGGGCACTACGATTAAACGTCCAATTTCAAAATTGTGTTTACTTCCTGTTACTGAATAAGTCACCTGTTGTTGAAACTGTAAGCATTTATTGTGTGCTAAGATTTGTTTGTTTTAGTATGTTTTTTTTCTTATGCTGCACTACTGTTTTAAATACTGTGTTATATCTTATGTATCATTAAACTTATTACTTTGGGTTTTGATGGAGTTCAAGCGAACTCAGTAATGTTATGAAAATGTTTTACTTGTATGTTGTTATTCTCAAGCAAGTAGATAAAACTGTTATATTTGTCATGTTTTGATCGGAACCATATCTGTCAATCATATTGCAATCATACGTAATGAAGCCATCCACTATTTAGTATTTGTAATTACCATACAGTCCATTGTTCTTGTAGATGCTGAGTTTGTTCATGGTGGGCGGTTCTAAAAGGAACATATTCCTTTTGGTGGGCGGAATGTTCAATGTAAAAAGTAGTTGTTACAGGATTGATTCGATCCCCACGCTATCCCACAATCATACTCAATATTTTGTTTAAAAAAACTACCTGATAGCTCGATAGATGGCGTTGGGATCGAATTAGATCGCGCTATGGTTTGGTTACCTGGCAAAGTATATAAGGCTCAGGTTTAAAATATTAAAATTGTCTTGCTCTGAAGTACTGCGTTTTATTCGAGTATCACAGGCTCCAAGGCACCTTGTACCGATATTGTACAAGTAGTTAAAGGAAGTTTGTAAATGGCGCTAGTTATAGAAAGAGCCCCTTAAATGTCAGATGCACACATGGGGTGCGTAAGGAGAAACCTTTATATAATATGTATATAAACATATATCATCTATACTAATATTATAAAGAGGATAGATTTTTTTGTTTGTTTGTACCGAATAGGCTCCGAAACTACTGCCGGTCGATTCTGTAAAAATCTCACCGTGAAAACTTAGGTGAAGTGAGTTTGTTTTTGCTAGAAATTGACACTATTGACCGCTCACTCCACGCTCACTTCACCTAAGTATTCACGGTGAGATGGTTATACAGAATCGCACTGCTGGACCGATTTGAATAATTTTTTCACCAATAGAAAGCTAAATTATTAGGAAGTAACCCAAAGTAGCAAAATTTTGCCTATAAAATTCATTATTTGGCGAGCGCTGAGAAAACTATTGATGATATTACAAAAAGAACACAAAAAAACACACAAAAAACACAAAAACATAAAACATAAAAAAATTGTACTACATGATTATTGTACTCATATCCAGACCGCAAACCAGACCAGACCAGACCTCAAACCTCAGACCTTCAAAAAAGACCGCGAGGCAATATATCTAACTATCATAGTTAAGTCACAATAGAAGCTTTTGTGTTCTAAAATTTAATTAGGTCGCCGGTAGAAACAAAAGTCGGGTACATTCGTATCGTAGTATTAATTCTTATTCAAATAAATAGTTTTATCATCAAGGGTATTTATGTAGCAATAAAATACTTTTTATTTCATTCGAAACGGACATTTAATTTCGAAGTTATCACGAGTATAAAAATGCCATACGCGTTCCGTTCGATGTCGCGCCGCGATTCAGTATTTTTATACTCGAGACCAAAAACCGGCCAAGTGCGTGTCGGACCACACACATACATTCTAACTGTAAATGTAAGTTTGTACTCACAATATTGATAGATTTACCATGTTATTTTAAGACCACAGACTTCTTATAGGTTTTCCTGTAATCTACAGGTAAAGATCTATTTTCTGTATTTTTTTCAAAATTTTAGGCTCAGTAGCTTCGGACATAAGGGGGGCGAACGGTCAATTGTCCTTTTTTTTCTTAAATAACTTCAAAACAATTAATTTTAAAATTAAAACAAAAATATATGTGATACCCTCATAATAAGCCTTTTCATTTGATATGTTACACGGTATAGTTTGCAAAACTTTTTTTTTTAATTTTCTTATTTGCCCCCCGAAACTGACCCCTATATTCAAAGTTCATTTATTTACTTTTCCCGTTCGTGTTTGGGTCACAGAAATTATATGTGTACCAAATTTCAACTAAATCAGCCCTGTAGATTCGGAGCAAATTGGCTGTGACAGACGGACAGACAGACACACGAGTGATCCTATAAGGGTTCCGTTTTTTTTCCTTTTGAGGTACGGAACCCTAAAATTGAAGAATAATGTGGGTTTTTCGAAAATGTACCCATAATGGGGTGAAAAGGGGTACTACATTTTTCACGGGAGGATTTTACTGCGGGGCTTGATTAAATCGAAAATTGGTGTAAATAATCTTCCAGTCAAGTTATGGAAACATCCGAAACGATTCTTTAAAATTCCACTCCTGTGGGCTTGAAAACAGGGAATACAGTTTATATGAAAAATCTTATTCATTTGGTTAATTAACTTGGAGTCTTGACACATATACTTGCCTAAGTAATAAAGTTTGTCATGAATAGTTTTTCAAAACTACCCTGGAGGGAGGGTTAAAGGGGGAGGGGGAGGGAGGGGTTCGTGAGGGGGGTGGAGGGAAGGGGAAGTGATGAAGGGGGTGTTAGAGTGGGTGAGAGAGGCAGGGAGAGGTTAGCGGGCCCATACGGTGAACGAACGTGCTAATCTCTGGAACTACCAGTCGGACTTTAAAAATTCTTTTTGCATTTTATAGCCCAAATCTTAAGGAAGGCTATAGGCATATTTAACATCACTCTAGGACCTTTACGTGCCGAAATAAAAGAAAAAAAGGCAGAACTAACCCCTAAGCGAAAACGAAGTAATAGTGGGGGCAGGCAATCCGATGCGATGAGGTGGGTCGGGGCAACAAGAAATTTCACGCGGACGAAGTCACGCGCAGCAGCTGTATGATATAATATGTAATACACTAATATTATAAAGGCGAAAGTTTGTGTGTGAGTGCGCGTGTGTTTGTACGAGTATGTTTGTTACTTCTTCACGCTCAAACGGCTGGACCGAGGTGGATGTTATTTGGTATATACATAGCATAACCTATTTTGTGGGTTTTTGTGTGAGAGTATTTCTGGGTGGTCTCGCGCGGTAGACGATATCTCTAAAGTTTTGTATGAGAGCTGTATATTAAACTGTCGTTGGAATCGATATGAAATAAGCTACCACATCTCGCAGTTAGAAGGTTATATCCTGGATTAAAACATTGGCTGCTTTTTATCCCTGTCTACGCGGGTGAAACCGCGGGGCGCAGCTAGTATATTATAAAAACGTAAAATACCATCATCCGATGGCAACCGCGGGCTTACAGTAGTTGTGGACCGGCTGTCACAGCTGATGTAGATGATGAAGATGTAGAAGCACACTGTTATAATATGTCTGTCAAAATCTATAACCAAATACCTAAACAGATCAGAGAGCTACCATTAAATTATTTTAAAATAAAACTTAAGAAATGGCTCTTTATTAATGTGTTCTACACTATATGTGAATTCTTAAATTATAATCTAAGTACAAAATAATTAAGCTAACTTATCTAAGGTATTTAAATTCATCAATACATATTATGATCTCACTATTCTTACATGTAATTTATGTAACTTAATATTTTTAATTTTTTTTTACCTAGTAATAAGTGTTTTTATTTAATATTTTTATTTTTAAGGTGTTTTTGCGTGCTGAAAAAAGTAAGCAAAATATGTGGAACTATTTTATATTTAAAGACCTTTTAAGTACCATATTTTATGCAAATAAAGATATTCTATTCTGTAATCTATGGGGTACGATAAGGGTACGATTGACATTCGAGCACACATTGACCTTATGGGGTTCATAAGGTAATTGCGACAGGTGACGGGTAGGAAATTGTGTTAGTATGGACATGTGAATAATTAGGGATGAAACGCATGCAACCAAAAGAGTGATGAATATAAATGTTGATGGATGGAGAGGGAGAGGAAGACCAAAGAAAAGATGGATGGATTGTGTGAGGGATAATATGAATTAAAAAGGAGTGAATAATCGAGTGATAGCTGACAGAGGAGAATGGAAGAAAAAAACGTGTTGCGCCGACCCCAAGTAACGTGGGGCAAGAGCATGGATTAATCAAATCTTGCAATAGATCTCGTACAATATTAAACCATTATTTTCAGATTCCAATCAATCTGCCTAGCTTTTTCCCAACTATGGAGCGACTGCCTATCTGACCTCCACAACCCATTAACTGGGTAATACGATACCCCTTGGTAAGACTGATTGTCAGACTTTCGGGCTTCTGACGACCCGTAACGACTGTCAAAGATCCACGAATGACAGCCGGGATCAACGGCTTAACGTGCTGCCAAGGCACGGAGGATTCTCGGTATGTAAAGATGGTCACCCATCCACGGACCAACCCCGGCAAGCGTAGCTTAACCTGATGGATCGACCCGTGCGGCTGTTATTACTTAGCCACGAGCTCCTCTTTATTTTCAAATTCCATAAAATTTCATATTCATTATTTTCAGAGTCCATAAAATAAAAAAAGTTCTGTAAAACCATATCTAAAAATGTCGTTAAGGCTAACCAATCAATATAAAAATGTTAATATAACACGGCATAATGGTTTCCGGACAAAATTAATATTTTCTAAAATAATGTCCCCAATATTAAAACAAGCTGTTTAATACTAACAAAATATTCTCGAAAGAATTTAAGGTTTAGCTTTATTACAATGAAGGGACATAAAAAATTACCATTTTTATGATTACAGGTAAAGGAGAATGGGCAATTTTGTATGGAGCGTGGGCGGTCCGCGGCCAAGGATGATTTTGTTGTTTATTGATGTGGTTTAGTCCTAAAATTACCGTGTAGAAGTTTTATCACTGTGGTGTACTTCTAAACCGGCTAAAATACATTTTTATTTCCGAACACTTTATACAACGTGTAACGTTAAATGCGCAAAACCTCTTAAGGGGTCATTGTACTCATCATTATGAACAACTTTTACTATGGGACCAAAGCTGAAATCGCGAAAAAAAAATCAGTTGTTTCCTACATTTATGTTCGAGTAACTCGTCAAAATGTACTAAACAGCTGATTTTTTTTGCGATTTCAAGATTGGTACCATAGTAAAAGTTGTTCATAATGATGAGTACAATGACCCCTTAAGAGGTTTTGCGCATTTAACGTTACACTTTGTATAGCTTATGCTTATGCTTAGGCTTATGTACAATGCAAAAATAGAAAAGGAAAGTGATTTCTGAAAACAAAACTATTCTAGATAGGCTCAAAGATATTTAATATATAATTATCTATATATTACATTGTTAGTATGAACAATTACCATACTACGTATTACATGTTACATACGATGTAATTACTATAAGTTAGTTAGTTTTACAATACTAAACCACCGATTAATCTGATATTCCATAGCTATAATAATAGTGCCTACTCATCATGCTCTATAATCGCACTTAATTCCGCTGCTGGTAACCGGATATCCTCGGTTTGATTTCTTGCCCAGCCTAAATACCACACCACACACATAACATGTGCGCAGCATCCTATCGTGCGCCTTCCACTCAGACATGAACAATAGTAATGAGCGATAGCTTCCCGGCCGTTCATTTGTCGGTCAATAACAATATATGAATAATAAATCCTAGACCTTACATGTCTAGACTGTATTCTGACACGTAATAACCAAACGTCTTGCTCTGCAATGTAATCGCTAAGACCCCTTATTTGCTGCTCTCGGTACACTTCAATATTATACAAGCCCTGTACTAGGTGCTCAGCATAATAACTGCGGGCTAACTTGACTTGGTACGTACCGAGAGCAAACAGAATAAGATCATCCTCTGTAAGATTTGGGAAATCGTCAAAAACAGGCTGATCACCGGTGATGCTTTGGAACGTTGCTCTTTGTCTGTTTATATTATTACGAACAACATAGTCCGCCAGGTGATTTGGTCGATTCAAGCGGTCGTTTATAATATCCACAAATGTGGCTGCATGTACGCTATCATGTATGGGCTCCTGAAAAGCGTTAATTAGTGCAGCTGCTATTTTAAAGTCTTCAAACATATGGTTTAAAGCCCTATTAAAATAGTCTTGGCGAAACAATTTGAAGTCACGCTTGAATCGACCATTTATTACTTCTACCACCCAGCGGCAAATGGTGACCAATCTAGACCTATTCGCTTGTTCGGTTGTGAGCTGATCTGCACCGCGGTCTTTACTTTCAGGCATATAAGCAGAGTAATGAAATTGTGACAAATCAGGAAGGGCGTCTCTAAACCCACGATCTAGTATAAATATATCGTTACGACGAAAGAACCAATGAAATGTACCTTCCTCGTCATATAACATTCTTTGTAATATAGTTGCGTCTGAATCAGTAGCTGCGTAGGGTCCACAAACATCTAAAATATAACCATCGCAGCTTACTATAATGAATGGTTTTAAAAGGTTGGAAAACTTGTGTAAACTATACGTATTTCTTTGGAAAGAATAATTGGAACTCTTCTGAATGTAGATGTATGTTCCGTCCATTATCGCTATTGCATGTCTGTCGTCTAATGTTGAATCAGGGTTTCCAAACAAAGCATTCGGTACGTAGAGATTGCGTTCAACGAGCATTCTTCTGTCGACGTGATTGAAACCCAGGTGCCTAGGCACAAACTCGGCAAATAAACAATCTCTTGCGGTTTTCAAATGTCTTTCAAGAGTTCTCCTACTCATTTGAAAGAGCGTGGCAAGTCTTTCGTTGCATTCACCAGTCCGCAACTTCATCAAATAAATGGCTAGAGCAGTTTTGGAATGTGAACTAGACAAGGAAGGCGTTTGTTCCAAAATATCGTAGAATTGTTCTCGACTAAGACCCAAGCGCATATGTACTTCATTGGTGTCCATATTTTCAATATTTTCAAAATCTAGAACAGAGCTTCTTGACACAGCTTCTTTCATAAGACCCATCATGTGTAAGAAATGAGTACTATTAAAATCATGTCTTAGAATTGGACTATCAATGATCTCGTCCCAGTCATTGGACCTTAGATGTGTTTCACATACTCTTGTTTCTTTTGGTATATATAAGTTGGCATCCATAAGAAGTGATATCCGTATATTTTGAGGAATCCGATGACGTGTAGTATTTCTACATCTCTCAAACATACAGACCGCTGCATTGTTAGGCACTCTAGAATACTCATCAATCTGTAGTACACATTCGTGCGAGGCCGGGTTTGGATTAGGCTGGACAGCACGTTGAGCTCGTTGCCAGCATGGTCGACAAACGTATTCCAGACCGTTATATTCAATCTGGAAAAATCATATTAACTTATAAGTAAACTACATACCTAGTGATGTGTAACATTAATAAAAAAATCGTCTGAAGTGTTTTACAGGTAAAATAAAACAAAAGAAATGACTCATGCAAGTCAGCAGGTAGCAAACTGTCGATGTTTCGCAAGTCGTTAGCACATTCCTATTGTTACTGACATTTATTACAGGACGACTCTACTCACTAGAACTCAAAGGTCATGTTTCGCTGTGACAACTGTAGTAATATGTTATTTACTGTTATGTTCGTCCAAGACTATTATTATTAACATTAAAAAAACTTACTTGATGTGGGGCAATAGCTTCAATAATATATTGAGCATTTGCGGCATTTTCCTCAAAAAATGCATGGGTTATCTCGAATGATCTTCTGTTAACCACTGACCGATTGCACAAAACACACACTGGTCGATTTTCCGCCATATTCAACTAAACCCGGTTTGTAAGTAGAATCGAGTCCAAAAACGTATGCCAAGTGATCAATTTAGGATAGGAGTAAACAAAGTCCAGTATGCAAGCAGAGGTCGAAAGGTTTATAGAAGCACAAGGTAAATCGATGAACAATCGCACAGTACACAACGACACAAGCGTAACCGAAGGACTGCGCGGAAGAAGCGCGCGCGCACCGCTTGCCAGTTGCTTTGTTCTTGCTCGAAGCTGATTGGTCCTCCGCTTTAACAGGGTTGCTTTGTTCTTGCAAGAAGCTAATTAGTCTTCCGCGTTAACAGGGTTGCTTTGTTCTTGCTCGAAGCTGATTGGTCCTCCGCGTGAGCAGGTAGTTGAGTCAAACCGGTGGGTTTTGTTGTGTTGATGATAATAAGTGAAAATAACACGTGTCACGACACGTTTTGAAGTAATATTAAAGCATTACACACACTTATAATATAATAATTATGCAAAAATGCTCTATACAATAACATTGTACTGATATTTACATATCTCTTTTTCTAAATGAAACACAACGTAACGCCCATAGTAAAAGTTATTCCTAACTAACAGTACTTTCATTTGACACTAATTTGAAAACTGGCCGCCGACCGCCCAAAATGCCCATTCTCCTTTTAGAGACGTACGTGATTACGGGAAATTAAATAGTGTGGGGAAAGTACCGACTATCGATTAACGATTAGTCGACTATTTTAAAACGATGTAATTATATTGTGTTGAAGCTACCGGCTTGTAACTGCTCTAGTTTAAAGTGGGTATCGATATTATTTATTCAAATGTAATTGGTATCTTGAACCTTGAACATTTTGTTGTAGGCATAACAATCAAGTTTACGAAATAAATTTCTAATGTCAAAGCACTTAACGTAAATAATAACTACTTCAGAACTTTCTATTTTGAAGTAGGTCCCACCCACCACCCCACCAGCGGGGTAGGTCCAGTGGGACTGTGGGACCTACTCAGAGCTTCCTTTTTATTTGGAATCAATGATTTGCCCAGTGAACCTTTTTTTATTAAGTAAATTAATGTCTGTTATGTTATTATTTACATAATAAGGTCAACATAGAAACAGTAAAATATTTTGTGCACTATCAAAACAACGATTAAAAAGTAATCCACTAATGATCTATTTCATGACCAACGGTTTACTTGCGGAAAAGTATTTCACTACATAAATACTTAAAATCACAACTTCTTCCCATGGGGGTAGGCAGAAACTACAGAACGCCACCTGCTACGATCCTTACATACTCGTTTTGCCTCGATTACGTTCATAAATCAGTGGTCTTAGTGCGATACTTACTTACTCGATCATGTTAACGTAAACTTCAATTTGTACTGAAACTAAATTAGCGCCGTCTGGTGACTATAATGGGAAACACAATTATTCCATACAAATTGACGTAAGTTAACTTTAACGTAAACGCGATCGAGTAAGTATAAAAACTCGCACTAAGGCGACTATACACGCACGCCGGTTGCGAGTATTTCACTGTTAATAATTAATCAGACTTATAATTGCAAACTAATTCTGTTCTATCCATTACACCCCTCCGTGCCTCGGAAAGCACGTTAAGCCGTTGATACTAGCTGTCAATCGTAGATATTTGACAGTCGTTATGGGTAGTCAGAAGCCCAACGATCTGACAACCAGTCTTAAGGGGTATCGTGTTACCCAGTAATTGGGTTGTGAAAGTCAGATGGGTCTTACTGACTCACTGGAAGCTTATCCCAAGATCACTTTGGAAAAGGCTAGCCAGATTGATACTTAGTGCCTAACCAGGCTCTATGAAATGTCCCAAAATCGACTAAATCCCACCTTACCTCAGAGACATCACTACTAAAAAGCCGTCTGATTTAGGTGGTGATTTATATACAATAAGGGGCAACTTTTAATTTCGTAAGGCAGCTATGTCTAAGCTATTTGTTTGAGCCTGGTTATAAAACTGTCTGCTTGCCGTGTTTTATTGTTTTGAACGTGACTCCGAAGCTGTTTGCATGTTGCCTAATTTGCACGACGATTTATAATTTTTAGAGCGTTAAGGATAATGGAGAGAGCAGTATGGCCCAGTGGTAACGGCCCTGACTTACGAGTTGTAGGTCGTGGCTTCGAACCCAGGCAGTAGCTTTACTTTATCTAAATAATTTCATCACCACTGCTCTCAAAATGTTGAAGGAAAACATCGTGAGGAAACCAACAAGTCCTAGAACCAAAAATTCGATACATATCACATCTACCAGCCCGCACTGGGCCCGCGTGGTGGATTACAGCCCACTCCCTCTCGAAGAGAGGAGGCCTGTGTCCCAGCAGTGGGAACATTATAGGCTGATTATAAGGGTAATGGGAGAAAAATTTTTACTGTGAAAATTATGGCATAATGAATGAGCACTCCTACTCACTCGAATATATATATATATATATATTAAATATATATATTAAATAACAATAATATAATAATAATAATAATAACCCCACCGCCGTATCTCTACGTTGACGTCGTGGTGGGGCTTGCGCGCTCCGAACTCTGGGTCTGTGCCGGTGGAGTTTACTTTGCCGAAACAGGTCTAGGGTGAGGAGTCAGACCAAGAGAGATACGTGAACCCGCAGGGCAGCATGTGGCGAGCTGTTGGGCAGTAGCGACCCCACGGACCCTATTTCCCGGGAGAAGTCTTGTTCTTCACCTCTGGCTTGCCTTTATTGGCCGGCTGGAGTGAACACTGACGGGAACAGAGCTCCCACCTCATTCTTGCCTTTATTGGCCGGCTTGAGTGGAGATTCGCAAGAGCAAACGTGCTCGGAGGAAGGAAGTATTCCAGTAAGTGCTTGTAGGGATCTTGACCATCTTCCGGGCTCTGGGATTGTTCTGAGAGCCGTGGAATACCTCTCCACTCCTCAAGCACCTCAGGACATGTTGCCCCTTGTCGCTACGTCACTATGTGCTAGCGACCGTTTCCGGGGGCCCATTATTGTGTGTGCAAGTCACCCCCTGCCAATTTATCTGTGTATATTATATAACATTGGTCAGGCAGGGGACATAGTTCTTCCATAGTTCAAGGTACCCAATCCATGTAGCCACCCAAACCCATAGGCCCAATGTGTTTTGTTTCCATGTTCTGCAATAGTCCTGCACCAACCGGGGGTTGTCCTTGGGTGCACTTGCATAGTGCATACAGGGATAATCGTCGGCTGGTGCCTCCTCGTCATTTGAAATTGTCTAAGGGGCCTCTGCGAGTTGGCTTCGGCCCCTCGTACGCCTTCCAAAGGCCCGGGACCCCAGGGTCCCGAGATAAGCCAAAGATAATAATAATATTGAATATATATATTATAGTTAAAAATAGCCAACACAAGTTCTTTTCATTGAAACCATCAAGGAAACGGAATAATTACGCCATTCTAGACTACTATTTTGAGGTATTCAATTTATTATTTTATCGAGTTTCGTAAATAATTCCCAGTAATTATGTATTTGTAAGCATTTTTGACTAAATTGACCAGCAAGAATTAATGTTCCACCACTACTCCTTAATCGTTACAAATAATTTTCCCACACTTTGTGTTAGAACCAAAAATTTGAAGATACGTGACATCCACGAACCCGCTGGGCCCGCGTGGATTACAGCTCACTCCCTCTCACAGAGAGGAGGCCTGTGTCCCAGCAGTAGAAACATTGTAGGCTGACTCTTTGGGTAATGGGAGAAAAATGTTTTAGTGTAAAAATTATAGCGTAATGAGCACCCTTACTCACTCAAATATATTGCAGTTAAAAATAGTAGGAAAGCTAATTCTGTAATTAGTAAGAAAAACACATATAACATCACGCTTTTCTTCGGAAAAGCGTGATGTTATATGTGTTTTTCTTAGTGTGTTATGTGTTTTTCATTGGTATAATGTGTTTTTCGGGTTTAGGCAGGGATGTAGCTATAGTACACATTACGTCAGATATGTTTAAGCTCCATGAAATAGGGGGCGAGCCTATTGCCAACAACCGGGCACAAATCCAAAAAAAAAGAAATTGATTAAATGGAATTGCTATTCCGATTTAAAGACTGTTAGTGCTCAGACTAAATAAAAAAAACAAAAAAATACTTAGCTCTGTCAACAGTGACGTGAGGCCTCACGTTTTGGGTTTCGTAAACATGTGTGCACGTAATGAGGTGTAGTTTAATTGTAGTTTGGTGCAAATGTGTGCCTGTGAGCGTGTATGCACAGAGCGAGGTGTAGTTTTGCGCATGCTTCACTGTATTGTTTGCAGCGCTATGTCTCGGTTTTTTATTTAGTCTGAGTGAAAGTGTATGCTAAGAATATATATTGCGGCAAAGCTATGACCAACCATTCCCTTTGTGTTGTAAGTGACAATAAGGTGAAAAATTTAAAATGAATTTTTTTATTATTATTTGTTTTTTATAAATTTAAAATTTACTTTTCTGTTTTAAATTAGTTCTTGTAAAAAGGAAACGGCCAAGCCTTATAATTAGAGAGTTTGTGAAGTCAAGGCCAAGCTTCTAACTCTATTAGAAGCTTGGCTCTTTAAAAGATCTGATAAGTTTTTGACAGTGCGAGCCATAATTATGGTCTCGTCTTGGCAACATTTTACATGAAAATGTTTTTGGTGGGTCCTATTTACAGAATAAACAATTTTGTTTCATTTCCTACACATCATTTTTAACCGACATCAAAAAAAGGAGGAGGTTCTCAGTACATCGGAATCTTTTTTTTGGGTTCCGTACCCAAAGGATAAAACGGGACCCTATTACTAAGACTTATGAACCGTGATAGTTAGACAGTTGTTTTCACAAATGATGTATTTCTGTTGCCGCTATAACAACAAATACTAAAAACAGAATAAAATAAATATTTAAGGGGACTCCCATACAACAAACGTGATTTTTTTACTCGTTTTTGCTCGATATTGATAACGGCAACAGGACGCTTGAAATATTCACAGAATACTTAGTTATATAATAGGTATGCCTATGAAATGCCGATTTGTATGAAAAAATTCAAACGAATTTTTTGCATGCATTTTTTATTTGTATTAATCGAAGTAATCACCGATGCAATCAATGCATCTTTGCCAACGCAGTGGCAGTTTATTGATGCCCTTCTTAAAGAAATCAGCTGGACGGGAGGCAACAAATTCTTCAAAGGCATTTTGTACTGCCTCTCGGGTATTGAATTTTTTTCCCGCCAAGAAGTTATCCAAATTCTGGAAAAAGTAGTAGTCTGTAGGCGCAAGGTCTGGTGAGTAGGGCGGATGACGGAGAGCTTCCAACCCCAGTTCTTGCAACTTGGATACCGTCTGCTGTGCAGTATGAGGTCGCGCGTTGTCGTGCAGGAGCAGCGGAGACGAGCGATTGACCAATGCTGGTTGGAGATGTGCCAGCTTCTCCATCATTGTGTTCAGTTCTTCACAGTACACATCTGAAGTAATGCTCACCCCGTTTGGTAAGAAGCTGTGATGAATCACACCGGCGCTAGACCACCAAACAGTGACCATCACTTTTCTAGGGGTAAGTTTTCGTTTAGGGCATTGTTTAGGTGCTGAACCAGGATCCAACCAACTTGCTGAGCGCTTGCGGCTATCAAACAGAATCCATTTTTCATCGCAGGTAACAATGCTGTTCAAAATTCCTTCATTTGTGTGTCTGTTGAGCAGTGCAAGGCACGTCTCGACGCGTACTTCGCGCTGGCGATCATTGAGTTCGTGGGGCACCCATTTGTCAAGCTTTTTTACCTTGCCAATTTGACGCAAATGGATCAATATTGTTTTGACGCTAACGTCGAAAGCTGCTGCTAATTCAGCGTTAGATTGTGTATCATCAGCTACCACAATCGCCTTTAATTCGTCATTGTCGACCAAAGTCTTCGGACGACCGCGAGGTTCATTTTTCAGGTCGAAATTTCCAGAACGGAATCGAGCAAACTAATAACAAGTGGTGCGTTGGTTTGTAGTGTTAGCTCCGTAAACGTCGTTGATGTTGCGTGCCGCTTGTGCCGCGTTGCTGCCACGACGGTACTCATATTCCATAATTACTCGAATTTTTAATGTATCCATGATGACGAAAAAGATTGAATTGCGATGAAAATGTAACACTAATCAATAAACAAATGACTACTTTTTGAAAAAAAAATCCATGTTTTTAAAATAAAATGAATTTGAAATTAGAATTCTAAGCCGAACAAAAATTATTTTGATTTGAAATGGCCAGTACTGCAGAACGGCAATTTCATAGGTAAAGACCTAATATTCACTTTAAAAATAAATAATTAAATTAAAATAAAACAAATATTTAAGGGGGGGCTCCCATACAACAATCGTGATTTTTTTGCCGTTTTTATAGATAATGGTACGGAACCCTTCGTGCGCGAGTCCGACTCACACTTGGCCGATTTTTTATGTATGTTCTCCGATTACTCGAAAACGGCTGGAACGACTTGGAAAATATTTTATTAATAATCAGTAACTTTTTATGGGTATGGACTTGTGCTCAGTGAATGAGTTGGAGTTGGAGTGGTTGAGTTGGTTAGGGTTCGCATTGTCGAGGCCGGGGGGCTCAGTAGCCGTGGCTTGGTCACCCACGGTGAAGCGAAGAGGAACCCAAGGCGGGGGCCGCTCGTCAGGGCTTTTGCCGATAAACCGACGACGTAGCGGCCAGCGGGTAGGTTGCGGTGGCCGTATGGGCAACACCGCAACTGAGGCGGGCCGCGGTGTCTTATGGGAAGCATCGCGGCTGAGGATTGGAGGCCGCGGCGGGAGAGGAGTGCCGGTATTGCGGTGCGCCGCTCTCCCTACCTTCCGCGGCTTTGACGGGGCCGTCACCGTTTGATGGCGGACACGGTGGGGCCGCAGGGGAAGAGGAGTGTCGGTATGACGTTGGCCGCTCTCCCTATCCTCTGCGGCCGAAATTGGGCAGGCGGCGGAACGCGCGCGGGAGGACGACCCTCACGCGGCGCCGCTCCGAAGGCGGAGGAGGGGTCGGAGAAGACGTCAGTTTGATAGTCATCTCCGACTCCTCCCAGGTGGAGGCCAGCAGGCAACGGGTGTGAGGGCACCCTTGCCTGTATTGCACAGGCCCCCACCAGTGTCGGACGGGAATAGCCAGGTGTTCCCGGTCATTCCCGTAACCCCCCAGCCTGGAGGGCATGCGGGGCCCGCCATCCAGGCGGGCATGCGCCGGGAGGGTAGTGGAAGTAAAGGCTGAGCCGGTTTCCCTTGGCCCTCCCATCACGGCGATGTGGGAACACTGCTGAGTTTTAGTGGGTATACTGTCATTCCGAAGGGTTGGTTGGGAGTGAGTGACTGAGTGAGTGACTGAGTGAGTGAGTGAGTTGTGAGTGTTGTGCTTGCGCGGTGGTATTAGGAACTTACAAGACAACAACGTATCCGGCGAAATGTGGGATTAGGGCAGAGATATACCTACATACTCGTAACCTACCCCTTCGGTTAAAAAGGCGTGATTTTATGTTGGTTTTATGCCGGCTACAGATTGGTGAAACATAACATGAAACCCAACATAATATGTTGAAACAAATTCGCCTATACAGGGTGTAAGTGTAAACAGTGGTAATCTTTTAAGGGGTCACTGTACTCATCATTATGAACAACTTTTACTATGGGACCAAACCGGAAATCGCGAAAAAAAATCAGCTGTTCCCTACATTTATATTCGCATAATTCGTCAAAATGTAGGGAACAGCAGATTTTTTTTTCGCGATTTCTGGTTTGTTTTCATAGTAAAAGTTGTTCATAATGTTGAATACAATGACCCCTTAAAAGATTGCCACTGTTTATACTTACACCCTGTATAGTTGTTGTGTTACATTTCATCGTATTACCCGTAACTGGGTTGTGGAGGTCAGATAGGCAGTCGCTCCATGTAAAATACTGGTATTCAGCTGCATCCCGTTAGACTGGAAGCCGACCCCAACGTAGTTGGGAAAAGGTTAGGCAGATGATGATGATGTTGTGTTACATTTCATATCGCATCGCTGAAATTAGGACGACTATTTTGTGTTATATCTATATAAATAAAAAGAGAAGTCCTGACTGACCGACTGATTAAAAAAAAAAAAAAAAATTATTGCCCTAACTCCTGTGCTAGGTGGACTGATTGACTGATTCATCAACGCCCAGCCCAAACCCTTGGACCTATAAAGCTGAAATTTTGCACAGAGGTCCCTTTATAATGTAGACAAGAAATAAGAAAGGAATTCCCGGTAGTAAGTTCCCGTGGGATATTTTCCGACATCCACGCAGTCGAAGCCGCAAGAAAAAGCTAGTTTAGCATAAATCAACGTAGATTCACTGCTTGACACGACTTAGAAAATACTTGAACATACTTGAATAAATGTATTTGGCAAAAAAACGAACCGTACAGAATAAAATATTTAGCATAACTATATCATCTTAAACGTCGTATTCCTGCCGGTTGAATGAACGTAGATTTTTCCGGGATTTTCCTCTAGTTACATCCATCAGGTATGTATTATTAAAAAGCAGCTCTTTCTCATATGTCGTATTCCATAAGGAAGCAATGCTCATATGAAATGCCTGTTGAATTATTTGGCGAGCTCTTTGTTACAGTGGCATTATACTCCCTCTTTGTTGTCGGTTAAGTATTCAATCTTTTACGCGCGTTTTAATTTGAATGTTTTGAGTTGTGTTTTTTATGGTTGTAAGCAGGAAAAGGGAGCCTAAGAGCAGTAAAGTACGATGGGAAGTTAGGTTTTCATTTATGACTTATACGTACTAGCTTTTGCCAGCGACGTCGCCCGCGTGGATCTTGGAAAATATTGCACGGGAACTACCAGGAATTCCTTCCTTATTCCTTGTCTACATTATAAAGGGAACCTCTGTGCAAAATTTCAGCTTTCTAGGTCCAAGGGTTTGGGCTGGGCGTTGATGAGTCAGTCAGGATATCTCTTTTTATTATTTATATAGAAAAATGTTATTACCTACGTCTTCTGCATAGGTAAGGTTCTTCAATACAAGCATCGTGGTAACATAATATCAATTACGAATATAGTAGTTCAGTTCCTTCTATAGTTTCAACACCACTTTCCTTTCTTCTTTTCATGACGAACATTGATGTTAAAATTGTCGTGTCAATCAGCAGAGTGAGCAGTCATTACTGGTCGTCAGAAGCCCGAAAGTCTGACAACCAGTCTTACCAAGGTGTATCGTATTACCCAGTTACTGGGTTGTGGAGGTCAGATAGGCAGTCGCTCCATGTAAAATACTGGTATGCAGCTGCATCCGGTTAGACTGGAAGCCGACCCTAACATAGTTGGGAAAAGGCTAGGCAGATTGATCATTGATGTTAAATTGTGTGGCATATTCGTGGTATCAATCGACTCCCAAGATTCCAGGAATTTTCCAGACGGAAGGCAGTTGAATCATTTCTTAGTAAAAACCGCTTTGTTGGTTTGCCTTTTCCTGAATATTTGCGGGGAAACGAAATTTTCCGAAATAAACATTTACGAACGCTGTTATTCTATAGAAACTGATATCAAATTTCATGTTATCAGAAAACCTATTACCACTTTAACAGAATCTACATCTATACTGTTATTATAGAGAAGAGCGATTTTTGTAAGTTTGTGTATATAATGTGAAGGGTAATCACCGAAACCACAGCCCCTATTTCTATTTCAAAACTGCATCATTCCAGATGGACATAATATGCTGTATAGGATGACTGGTAATTAATGACCGATACTTAAACACAATGTGATTGTACTCATGATAACAAACAACTTTTACCATGGGATCAAAACTGAAATCGCGAAAAAAAAAAAAAAAAAAAAAATCTGCTGTTCCCTACATTTTGACGAGTTACACGAAAATAAAAATAGGGAACAGCTGTTTTTTTTTCGTGATTTCACATTTTGGTCCTATAGTAAAAGTTGTTTACAATCATGTATATAAGTATCGGTCACTAATTACCAGTCACTCTATAATACCTATTATGTAAATATATACAAAGAGAAGTACTTGAAATTACTAATGAAATACTATCTTGAACTCATACTAGCCTAGTAATTTTTGCAGGTTACTTTTGAAAACTTGTCCACAACGTGTCGTGAACACACAAATGTCGTACCGTCTATAAATTGCACCCGTGCGAAATCGGGATGGGTCGCTAGTCACTTTATAAATCACCAATGAAAACGTACAAAGACGCGTATAACGAAGTCGACACAATTCAATTAAGTGTTGGCACTATGTAAATTAGTTGTGTTGGTATCCCGGCGTTTCCCGACAAGATACAATAAAGACGTTATCTGCGGAGCACACCCTCGTTGCTCCGAACAAAAGGAGGATAGTACGTATAGCGTGTTATAGTTAGCGGCTTGGATTAGAGAGTACAGGATAGGGAATATGGATAAAACCAACCAGGCAAAGTACTACAGTGAATGGGCTTCAGAGAACAAACGAATATTGACCAATTTTGACGTTCGCCAGTTTCTCTCTCTCTCTCTTCGGAAATGACATAATTTTTCGACATGATTTTTCCTCCACTCACTGGACAACATCAATGAACATGAACATCGATCACATCATCATCACAATTTAAGAACACATATTTATTTATTTACATTGATATGTAAATAAATACATATTACATGCATTACATTATTTACATGTCTTTAGTGATCTAAAGACATGTAAATAAATAAATATGTGTTCTTAAATTGAAGAACACAAGTAAGTACAAGTAAGTTTATAGTACATACTAAAATGTACTATAAACTTACTACGTAGGTACTGCTTGTTTGTTTTTTGTGTCCAGTTAATGGCAATAGGCTCGCCAGGACTTAAACTGAACTGACAAAATGTGGGTGTACTATAGAGTCACCTCTGCCTAACTCTTAAACCAGACTTCTGTACATGTGCTTCTTGTTGTATTAATGATTATTTTACTCAATACTATATTCAGAAAATCACTCACAGGGTTCTCAAATCCATTTTAATCATTCCATAAAACCTTGTCAATCTGTAACACTTTCTTATCCATCATTCACCACTCCAAGCTCTCCCATAGAACACAGCAACAACGGGGTTGAGCGATAAGTGTAGATGCCAAGGGTTACGTTTCAAACAACATGGCGCTATGGTACCCCGTCACGGCTTTATAGCCGCCAAGTTATGGCGAAGCTTGTCGCCTTTTTACCCATTGAACGGGTGGCAACCGTAAGATTTTCAGATAAGATATTTTTTATGACGGTTTGCCTATGATATCCGTTTACACAGGTGGTGGTTGACTGTTATAATGATAGGTAGATAGTAAGGTGCATACTCGTAGTTTTATTAAGGTGATTTATAATAATAACAATAAACACCGCCGTAACTCTACGCTCTCCTGAACTCTAGGTCTGTGTCGTAGAGTTTACTTTCCCGGAACAGGTCTAGGGTGAGGAACCAGACCAAGAGAGTTACGTGAACCCGCAGGGCAGCATGTGGCGAGCTATTGTGCAGTAGCGACCCCTCGGACCCTCTCCCGGGAGAAGTCTTGTTCCCCATCTCTGGTTTGCCTTTATTGGCCGGCTTGAGTGGAGATTCGCAAGAGCAAACGTGCGTGTTTATACTGGGAGACGCCGAAGCGTACCTATTTATAAAGATTGGGCCATACTGGATAGTATAGCGTCCTTCTGTTAAACCATTTTATCACTGGACGCTTCACGGCCATTAAAGTTATGATGATAGAATAATGTTATTAGCTGCTCGTCCAAAATGCAGGCTAGGCTATTATCTGTGAAATTTTGTGGCTCAGCCAGTGGAGTGGAACGCTTAGCTTAAACAGAGCTAGTCACCTGAAATATCATAGAGTATCGGTACCTAGCTAGAATTTTACTCAGTGCGCCCTGTTAAGGCAAGCAGATTGAAAATGCTCCTTCATCACTTTCGTACATTTTCTATGATCCAGCGCACACTACAGGCGAGCAACACCGCACTTTTTGTATTAAAACTTTTTTACAAAAAAATACAACCGACTTACAAAAACAACACTACAAAGTGAAAAATAACTTTAATTTCGAAAGTCGGCGTCTGGCTAAATGTATTTTCGTTTTTTGCCACCGACTTCCGACATCAAAGTTATTTTTCACTTTGTAGTGTTGTTTTTGGAAGTCGGTTGTATTTTTTTGTAAAAAAGTTTTTATTTTTAACTTTTTAGTTGTGGTACTTACCCTACACAAATTCTAATAGCACTACCTGCATAACAAACTAGAACATCATCCATATAAAAGTGGGGGAAAAATACGTATTATTGAAGCTAACTCAAAAACTACCCAAGTAAAGTTAATCAATTTTCTATGGGGCCAACTTTGATGTACACCCTCTCGAATAAAACAAAAAAAATCCAAATCGGTCCAGCCATCTTCGAGTAATCGGGGAACATACATAAAAAAAAAATTAAAAAAAAAAGGTTCCGACGAATTGAGAACCTCCTCCTTTTCGAAGTCGGTTAAAAATGCGTTGCGTTGCGACCCGTTGTGGCTGCAATGTGCGCTTGGCTTAAAACTACTAGAAGTAAGTAACGATAAAACGTTTTTGATGCGGCGTTTTAGGGTTCCGTACACGAAGGATGCCAAACGGAAATGTATTACTAAGCCTCCGCTGTCCGTTTATCTGTCCATGTCAGTGGGTTGTATCTAATGAACGTAATACGAGTAGGTAGACAGTTGAAATTTTCATAGATTGTGTGCCATACATTTGGACCAAGATGTAAGGTTTGTAAAGTTACGGGCTTGGCTCTACATCACAAACAGATCTGTTAACAGTGAAAACGTAATTATATTTTCGAGCCGTTTGGGGTTGAAACCCTTGGGCCGTGGGGTCCGAGTGCTCATAGTTTGTTCAACGAAATCTCCAAACGGCTGGTTGACACTTCCCGTGACCCAAGGGCTGGCTTTTACCTTGGCCAGCGACTTAGCATTGCCATACAACGTGGCAATGCCGCCAGTTTCTTGGGTACTTTACCAGTCGACAGCGATGCGGAGGAATTTTTCGACGCCATATTTTAGTTTTTTAATAGTTTTAGTTATGTTAGTGATGTGAGTTGTGTTGTTTAATTTTGTTATTTTTAGGTTATGTTTACAGTTAAATGTAAATGATGTGTATACTATTTAATAAAAACTTTAACTCGCATGTTGAGTGAAAACGTTGTATAAGACTTGGCAACCTACTTTACACGCAATGTTGGACTGTAATACATCCTATAGTTGTTGGTAGCCAGGGCAACTTCTGGCGGTGGCCAGAATCTGACCTGACTGTCAACAACTTGTTTATTCTGCACAAATAAAACGAAAACTTGTTTATTCTGCACAAATAAAACGCACATTATAAAAAGTAAAAAATTACAAAATACATGAATTGGTATTATCTCAGATTCTTTTAAGTCACGAGTGAATACTGCTAATGAATAAGTCGGATGTCTACACTCCTACCAACTTATCTGTGAAATGGCGAAAATTGGAACTATATTATATAAATAATAAAAATAAAAATTATTTAATAATAAAATGTTTACAAAAAAGTGTACATTTAGCCAAACAGTAGTAAAATTTTCCTATACAAATAAAGTTCCTAATAATAAACTAAAGCTAAAATATTTTTTTATTACTGGTGCAAGTAATGATGGTTCGGAGTTAGAACAATAGGTAGCGACCCGCCCGATCTAGGTTTAAACAAACCTGTGTTTCAGGCCATCACTTTACAGTTAAATTACATTGGACATTAAAATTTTAAGTAAAACCGATAATAATCTATTAACAACTATGAGAACAGCCTATAAATACCTAAAACTAGCATAATTATGTAAATACACAAAAGTGAACTCACACTGACAAGGGAATAAAATTATCATTATCAACAACTATTAACAACTAGCCAGGGTGTGGGGTGTCAGCTACCTCCATATCAAATTTTATCAAAATTGGTTGAGCCGTTTGAGCGTGAAGAAGTAACAACAAACATACAAACACACTAACATACTTTCTTTCGCCTTTATAATATTACTAGCTGCGACCCGCGATTTCTCCCGCGTAGACCGAGATAAAAAGTAACCTATGTGTTAATCCAGGGTGTCAGCTACCTCCGTACCAAATTTTATCAAAATTGGTTTAGCCGTTTGAGCGTGAAGAAGTAACAAACAAACAAACACACACACACTCATAAACATTCGCCTTTATAATATTGTATAGTGCGATAAAATATAAGTGTGATGATTTTACTACAAAAAATTTTTTCCTACATTTTTACATACGGCAGCCGGCAGGCAGAAGCTTTTATGCCTGCCGTATTCATGTAGGTAACAATTGGTTTTTCCAACTATTTCAGAATCAGCTTTCAACAGCTTTTACGCTGAATTGACTAAATATCAGCATTTCACACGTTGGATGAATGACGCCAGACCTGTGCAGCCCAATTTCTGAGCGACACTAACATTCAAACGTTATACCTATATAATGGGGAGATCAATCGAACTGGCAAATCTGCATCAAAACGAGCTGACTGGACTGACTGATTGCGTGCACACACATGAAGTCACGAACGAAACAGACTCACCCATACTAATATTATAAATGCGAAAGTAACTTTGTCTGTCTGTGTGTTACCTTTACACGCCTCAAAGGTATAACAGACTTGGAAAAAAAAAGTAATAATAAAGACTTTATTCTTTAAGAAAGCATTACAATATTCATATAACACTAGCCTCCACACCAGGATTCCCTGTGTCGTGAAGACTAGTCTCCTTCGTCTTTCAAGATGAGGTAGACAATGTAGGTAAATACATCACCAGTCGATAGGACTTCTGAGGAGACAATAATCGAACCAAAAATGAAATGAAATGGATGGATGAAATTGACAGACGGATAGAACATAATCTGGGTCAGGACAAAGGGTTAATAATACTTTTTTCCCGGTAGTAAGTTCCCGTTGGATAATTTCCGATCTCCACACAGGCGAAGCCGCGGGCAATAGCTAGTGACTAATAAAAACAATTTTGCTGAAGTAGATAAGGTAGTCCGCGACATTCAAATTTTCTTACGTTTTTTGCATTTTGCAGGTCAGTGTCAGGTTGTATGTTGATTACAAATACAAATACAAATACAAATACAAATAGTTTATTTTCTTTAACATGGTATGTACTACATAGCTAGTGATAGAAATGTCCTTTTAAGCAAATAAATGCCTGTATTAGGACACTCCGCTCTTCCGCAACTTAAATTTACGTAATGTACATTCACAAACAAAATTAAGCCAATGTTTACTATTTATACAATTTTGAAAAACTAAAATAAAATAAAGTAAATTAAAATTATTGCAAACAAACAATTGTAGAAGTCAAAATTTTATATCAGCTTATTACGAAATAATTGTTATAGTTATATGAGTTGGGAATGTATGATATATGTGTGTAGGGTGTGTGTGTGTGTGTGGGCTGTATGTGTGTGTGGGCTGTATGTGTGTGTGGTGTGTGTGTGTGAGGGATGTATGTGTGTATGAGGGGTGAATGTGTATGTGTGGTGTGTACGTCAACATTTTGAACATATGAGTAAGTGTACGCTTGATTGAGTGTGTTATGATGTGTGCTTCAGAAGGGCCTCCGTGTCCTCATAATCAAGTGATTTTATCCATTTAGTTATAAGAATTTTACATTCATAATATTGTTTAGTGTATACATACATATATTTCCCTATTTATTTTATTGTAGAGTTGAGATGAGCGTTTCTCGTATTGCCCACTACAAAACCTAGTTTTTGTTTGTGGAATTGGTGCTATAATGTCTTTCCTTCTTTTTGATAAGATAGCGGTATCATAAGGCAGCTCTTTGTGTTTTTTCAACACAGTATGAATTATATACAGTTTTCTAACTGATAGCAAATCACTTATCTGATAAAGTCTCTCGGTGGGGTATCGAATTCTTTTAAAATACATTATTTTTATTAGGGCTCGTTGCACTCGTTCCACTCCAATAAATTTAGATTTAGCTGCACCTCCCCAAATAGGGATGCAGTACACTAAGACAGACTGCACCAAAGCGATATATATATCCTTTAATAGGTTTCTACATGGGTCTTCGGTATTGGTAGCATTTTTCGGAACAATATGTCTCAATGTTTTGAAGATCCAGCTTAGTTTCCGAACTCTGTTAGTGACCTGCTCAAGGTGAGGGTACCAGGACAATCCCTGGTCAATCACGACACCTAGATATTTGATGTGTGTGACCTTATTAATGGTAGGGCACATACAGTTTTTGTTTTTAGAGTCACCACATTCATGAACCTTGATTGTGAAGTCCTTACTTGGCTGTGTACGATTACAGATACTAAAGCATATATAATTTGTTTTTGAGGTGTTCAATGTCAGTAGATTATTATTTAGCCATTTAGCAATTTGGACCATGCCACTTGAAGCACTTTGCTCTACGTCATCCCAGGATCTTCCAGAGAAAACTACAGCCGTGTCGTCGGCATAAGAGAAGACTTTGGCATTATTAATTTTCAAATTACAGAGGTCATTGATGTAAATTAAGAAAAGTGTGGGACCCAAAACACTACCCTGAGGTACGCCATACAATACCTCTGCATCGCCACTGACGTATTGCCCCAGCTTAACCCTTTGCTTCCTGTTTGAGAGATAATCTCTAAGAAGATTGAGTGAAGTTCCTCTAATACCAATTTTTTCCAGTTTGTTCACAAGGATGGAAACAGAGACGGTGTCCAATGCCTTTTTAAGATCCAGGAATAAAGTTAAACATTTATTGCCATTATCAAGTTGACTAGCTACAAGGGAGCTTAGAGCAGTAACTGCATCTTCGGTAGATATATTTTGCCTAAATCCAAATTGTGTTGGGGATAACGTTTTAAATTTATTTAAATATTTGAGAAGTCTAATATTAATTAATTTTTCCAAGATTTTCGATAAAGCCGGAAGGACAGAAATCGGCCTGTAGTTGTTGACATCGTCTCTGTCCCCACTCTTGTGAACTGGTGTAATAATAGATTTTTTAAGTGGGGCTGGAAAGATACCGTCTCTAAAACAGAGATTTGCAAGATGGGTTATAACTGGGACAACCACCGTTCTCATATACTTTAAAAATCTTGTTGAGATATTGTCCCAGCCAGCGGCACTATCTGACTTTAGGTTCATCAAAATTTTATCCACTTCATTGAGGTCTGTGTCCAAGAGTACAAATGAATTAACTTGTGTTGATAATTGATTAGGTACATAGTTAGGGTCATTATTTACGCTAGGTTCAATTTGTTGGGCCAGCTGTTTGCCAATATTTACAAAATAGTCATTAACAAAGTTTACTGATTCAATAGGGGTCGATTTAATATTTATTAGTTCAACGTGATTAAAATATAATACTGTATTGTGTATGTATTGCTGATTCTAATTATTATAATTCTGTAAAGCCATATTAGTTACGGCCGCGAATCATATTTTAATCAACATACAACCTGACAATGACCTGCAAATTGCAAAAAACGTGAGAAAATTTTAATTTCGCGGACTACCTTAGCGCATCCCCCTAAAGGCACTTTCATTACTTTGAGTTACTTTAGTGTTTGCAAGAGTTGAGGTGCATTTGAAGGAAGTTATATCGCCCGCTAAAATATGCACATGCAGAAGAGGAATGGGAACGATTGCTGCATTCGGCATCCTACCCTGGACCTAGTTATTGCTGCATTAAAAAAAAAACCAGCACCTAAGAGGTTGCTGGTGTGTTACCAATAACTCTGTAAAGTCTAACTATGAGTCTAACTGACACTAGTTTTTTTTTTAAATATTGTAGGTACTTACTGTTTATTTTTCTGAACTGAAAAAAGTTTTTAGTACCGTAATTATTACTGTCATTTCCGCAAAGTAGCGTCTGATTACTATAAAACATGATAGCAATTATATTCAAGAGTTAGACCAACTGTCAGAATTAAGAGTTTCTGACTAACATTGACGTCAATACGATATTCCTTTGACAGGAGCAACCTACGGTTCAACGTACGACTTACCTAGCTACTCCAAAGTCAAAGTAATATAAACATTGAATAAACTAACCCGTTCTTTATCTGGTCTTACCCGTTGTGGAATTTACTTAACGCAGTAATTCCCAAGTAAGCCCTTTATAGTGGCCTTTAACCCGTACGTAGTGTTGTGCACTGTCTTGATAATCCCGGGATACGGGTATCTCCGCTTCCCGATGTTCTGCATTCTGCGACTGATCCCGGATTTTGTGTGGCTATTTCTGGTTTTTGAATAATGTTGTGTTTGTAAGTACTTAAGGGTTGTAACTAAAAGTGTCTTCCATATACTTATGCTTAATGATGATGTTTTGGGATGATTCGGGAAACGTACACGAAAAAACAAAAAGAGAAATCAAACAATTAATTATGATAAACTATTATAGTTTGGTTGATTTAGGCCTGTGTTCACCAACATTTAAACCGGCGCCACCGGTTAGGTATTTAAACAGTTGGGTCGCTTCCTTCCACATTTGACATAAACCAACTGTGTATACCTAACCGATAGTTTCAATGTTGGTGAAAACAGGCCTGCACTTTTATCAAGTAGGTATTTTACACCATATTAATATGAATAAACTAAAACAACTGTAGCTTTCGATTTAATTTTAGAAGTTTGGGTACACGAAAGGCTTTCTATCATTTTTGTAAAACGATTAGCAAAAGGAATCCAAAATGAATGCAAATTACCTTTGCATATTGGTAAATAACAAGATAAATCAATAATAAGACGAACTAGACTAGACTAGAATTTTCTATTAAAATTTATAAATCTCGGATATTGGTAAGGATTTTCTTTCGAAGACTATATCCCGGCTTCGCGTCCCGTTTAATAACAACACGAATCCCGAGTGTGTGGGATCAGTGAGGTGTGGCCTTATTATAATATCGTAAATCTTGACTGTTAGTGTGATGTATGCAGGTTCGATGCTCAGCCATATTAATTTTTGAATCGTATCGTACACGCGTGTTCGTGGTATAACCGGGGATATAAGACTGAATGTTTTTAGTAGGTACGGGAATCGTCTGATAATTTTTGCCCAAATATCAAAGCAATATTAGCTTTTGCCCGCGGCTTCGTTTGCGTGAAAGTCGGAAATCATCCCTCCGGAACATAAACCGGGGAAAAAAGTATCCTATGGTATTCTAGCCCATGTCAAGGTCTATCCACAATTTATTCAAGGCAATAGACAGACAGACAGAGTTACTTTCGAATATTTATAATACTTTGCAAAATAAAAAAGCAACATTTTAACCTGTTAAGTGAAAAATGATGAAATGTGACTATGTGGCGGAATCCACATCGCCACATGCGAACTACGCGTCACACTGACGTCACGCAAAATCCTGCATCGCGCAATCAGAGTTTACCGCGCGACTAGTATAATTATATAGAACTAGCTTTTGCCCGCGGCTTCGCCCGCGTGGATGTCGGGAAATATCCCACGGGAACATACTACCGGGAATTCCTTCCTTATTCCTTGTCTACTTGTCCAAATTTCAGCTTTCTAGGTCCAAGGGTTAGGGCTGGGTGTTGGTGAGTCAGTCAATCAGTTAGTCAGTCAGGACTTCTCTTTTTATTTATATAGATAGATAGCTTCTGCCAAAATTCTGAAATTCCTTGCTGCTGATGCATTGCCTGCCCACGCCATTATTTCGTTTTTGCTTAGCGTTCTTTCTAACTTTTATTCTTTTTGCTCGGCACCTAAGAGTCCTAGAGTGATGTTAATGTGCGTATAGCCTTCCTTAAGAATTGGGCTATCAAATGCAAAAATAATTCTTAAAGTCCGCCGGGTAGTTCCAGAGATTAGCGCGTTCAAACAAACAAAAAAGTGTGTGTGTCAGCTCCGACGCAGACTGGAGTTTACTCCTGTTTTTTGAGCCGACTTTCTATTTTTCGGTCATTCCTGTCGGGCAGGGTTTCTTCAATGTACACACATCAAAAGTGTCTAGGGATCAACATATATTTTTGCAATAACTTTTCTCCTGATTGATATTAATTAAAATTTTCTTTAAGGATTCATCAAATAAAGTGTTTTCGTTTGTCACAGTAACGATAAACCAAGTCACCTTTGCATTAATAAAGAAATTTGCCATTTTCCTAATAAAGGGATTTTTGACATTTGAACCACTAACATTAAAGTTCGAAAAAAAGACTGAAATAACAGTTTTCTTTAAAATTTTATTGGGTAACTTAAACAATTAATAATCCGTGTTTCTACCGCGAACACTAACAACACAAGAACATCGGTTTGGCATACTCAAAATGAGTTCATCCAAATCACGCTGTGGAATGGCCGCCCATGTTCGTTGCAACAACAAAAAAAGGTCTTCTTGCGACTGGATACCCTCCATATTCGGCAGAGCTCTTCTCTGTAGCATATCCCATGCATGCTCAATCGGGTTCAAGTCTGGCGACTGAGCAGGCCAGGGCAGGACATTGATGTTAGCTGCGGCGAGAGTCTGTCTTACAACTCTTGCGGTGTGCGGTCGTGCATTATCATGCATTAACTGAAATAAGGGACCGATTTGCACTTGTAGAGGAACGATGACGTCTGATACAATCGTCTCAGCATAAATTTGAGCGTTGAGGTTGCCTCTGATCCAAATCAACTCAGTTCTTCCGCCGATCCAAATACCCGCCCATACCATGATGGTTCCACCACTATAAGGATGGACTTCCTGGCAGGATTTTAATCGCTGTTGGCGTCCAGGAGTTCTCCAGTGTCGTATACGTCTTGTATCCGGTCTCATACCAAAACGAGACTCATCAGAAAAGCACACGAAACGCCATTGTTCTTCTGCCCAATTTCTGTGTTCAAGAGCCCATTGATATCGAATCCTACGATTGTGCATTGCTATAGGTGGTACCCGTAGCGGTCTTCGGGAATGAAGGTTCACTTCATGCAAGCGGTTTCTGACTGTTTGGTCGCTAATTAAGTTCCCTGAAGAGTGATGAAGCCTCACGGCTAACATCATGGCGGTTATAGTTGGAGCTCTTCGAGTTAAGATTTGAATGTATCGGTCTTGTCTCCGTGTGGTGCAGCGATACCGTCCTCCATGGCGCTCAGCCACGGTACCAGTGCTTCGGTAACGTGTCCAAAGTCGACTGATAACACTCTGACTTGTATTCAGAGCTAAAGCCACAGTACGTTGCCGGGAACCAGCTTCTATCATCCCACGGCTCTGAGCATTTCTTCCCTGCTTAAATGACGTCGCCGCTCCATAATAACGTTGGTTTTAATCAGTAGTAGGGAAACAGTAGCACTAATAATGTCTTCAATGCGTTGTATGTTTTTATAGGGAAAATATTGACAGCTGATTTTCATCTTTTACTCGAATTTGATTCACAGTTCCTGATTCAAATTATGAAATGCACCAAAAAGGATCCATATAAATTTATAAAATCATAAATTTATTACAAAGCCACATCTCAATCTCAAGAAATCCGCATAAAAATGCTTGATCCCTAGACACTTTTGATGTGTGTATTACCACTAATTTTCGAGTTAATCAAGCCCCACAGTAAGACTTGCCCTGTAAAATTGACTACCCCTCTTCACCCCCTTAGGGGTAGATTTTCGAAAAACCCTGGTACACGTTATTTTTCATTTCTGGTCTCAAGTATAAATACTGAATTTCGAAAAATTATTCCATACAAACTTTGACACCCCCTACATTCCTTTTAAGGCGTGGTTCAGGAAAACTAAAAATGACAAACTATAATTTACTTAGATAAATATTCGTGCCCAGTTTCAAGTCTATTAACTCAAGGAATAAGATTTTTCATACAAACCCCCTTAGAGGGTGAATTTTGAAAAATCCTTTCTTAGTGCACCCTTAGACCTCATAAGGAGCCTACGTGTCAAATTTGGAATCTCTAGACCCCGCGGTTTGGGCTGTGCGTTGATATGTCACGCAGTCAGACAGTCAGTCAATTAGTCAGTCAGTCAGTTTCTTTTTTTATATATTTAGATGTTCCGACATCAATAGTCGGGCAGTTGCCTACCAGACACAACACCCGTCTGGTCGGAGGTCACTCCCTTTTCTATGGAGGATGAGTGAACTTTACACCTCGTTCCTCATGCCTCTATAACTAAAAATTGGCATCACATTGGTACTTGCTATGAAACCTCCATAAACACAGTACTGCCACCATTAAATAAAGAAAACAGATAAAAGGGCCCATTTCCGCGTCCGACCATAAAGCATAAGACACAATACATTTGGCACGGCACATAAATCGAGGACCATGTTAAATATTCGTTAAGTCGGCTGAAGTCGGCCCTCGACTTCGACGCGCCATCCGTTATAATATCGGATACATTTGCCGTTTGTTCAAATACATAGTATACAATTACATAGGGACGAGCATTCGGAAGTTCGCAGTTTAAGACATAGGTTGTTTATTTATTTACTAGCGACACGCCCCTGCTTCGCACGGTTTTTACGACTTGACAAAACAAAGAGATTTATTTATTATACAGGATTCAGATTCAGATTCAGATTAATTTATTTGCAAAAACATGTGTAGATAATATACATGGCATGATGCTTATTATAGGTGTTACAGGGTATTTTTTGGCTCAACATGTTTGACCATGGCTGGTGTACAAATTAGGTCAAAAGACAATAACATTTCACTACATTACATTTCAAAATAAAAATACAAAGAATAATAATATAAATAAATCAACAATTAGCATTAATATTAAACAAAACAATAATTAAATTAGGTCAATAGTCATACCATTAAAAATAAAATATAGAATTGATTCAGTCAGTAGCTTCAGAGCGATTTATCATTTAAAAATTCATTAACATTATAATAGGCTTTTTCTGTCAGTATTTTTTTTAATTTTTTCTTAAACTGTTCTGTATTTAGTTTTTTAACCCAGTTAGGGATATTATTATAAATTATTGGCGCTCTGCATACAACGCTTTTATACAGTAGCGCTGTCTTTGCTGGCTGAACACGAATTTTACTGTTATCCCGGCGATTACGTATTATAATGTCCGATATTCGAGGAAAGAAATGGGGGTTATTTCTGACAAATAGGGCTATTTCCAAAATATAAAGTGACGGAAGTGTGAGTATTTTATGCTTTGTAAAAAATGGCTTACAGCTCTCCGTACTTCGAAAACCGAACATGGCACGTAGGCAACGCTTTTGCATTATAAATGCCATATCTTTATTTGATGAGTTGCCCCAGAAGATAATGCCATATCTGAGGACCGATTCAACCAGTCCATAATAAGCCGAGAGTAACACATCAGTGTTGATGCATGGAGCTAGTTGGTACAAAGCATATGATTGACTACTGATATTTTTACATAGTTTGTCAATGTGTTCTTTCCAATTTAGTTTACTGTCTATAATTAAACCGAGAAAACGGACATTAGTCACTTCATTTATAGTGTAATTGTCATGAATCAAATTTACATTTAATGGATTATGCAATCTTTGTCCAAAGTGCATTATATTTGTTTTTGATAAATTTATTTTTAAATTATTATTATCAAGCCATGAAATTATAGATGTCAGTGAATTATTTATGTCAGATTTATAATTATTAATGTCCTTACATGCAATTGAGATTGTACTGTCATCAGCAAATAATGTCATAGGTTGAATCGTTGCCTTTGGCAGGTCGTTGATGTAAATAGTAAACAACGGCGGCCCTAGCACACTGCCTTGAGGAACACCGTATGTGACATATTTCCTCACGGAGCTGAATATTTCTTCTTTTTTTGTTTTAGGATTCACTCTAGTTATTACTGTTATCTGTTGTCGATTCGTTAAATAGGATCGAATTAAATCTAAAACATTGCCTCTTATGCCGTATGCGTCAAGTTTACTGATTAGTATATTATGATCTACATAATCAAATGCCTGTGACATATCGCAGTAAACAGCACAAACTGGAACTGTTTTGTCAACGTGGCAGATAACATTTTGTATGAATTCATATATGGCCATATTTATGGTTTTATTTTGTCGAAATCCCTTCTGTTCATTGCACAAAATTTTATTTTTTTCGAGATATGAATTAAGTTCGCCATAAAGATATTTTTCAAAAATTTTTGAAAATATTGATAATAGTGCAATTGGCCTATAATTCACCATTAACTGTTTACTGCCTTTTTTGAATAAAGGTTTTATAACTGATAGTTTAAGATCTTGTGGAAATATTCCAGTTGTTATCGACAAGTTCATAATGTGACTCAGGTGATGGCAAATATCCTCATTTACTGCTTTAATAATTTTAGTAGAGAAACCATCGTATCCTACACTGTTGGTATTTTTAAGGTTGTTTATAATTTTATTAATCTGGTAGGGCGAACTTGGTGCAAGAAACATTGAATTTAATTGGTGATTAATTAAAGACGTTACATTTTTCCCGGCACCCGGAAGGGGGTTAACTTTTTCAATAAAATAATTATTAAATGCGTTCGCTATTTCTGTTGGATTATTAAGGACGTTGTTTTCATCAATTTTTATGTTATCATTGAATTCTTTTGGGGTGTTAAGTCTAGTTTTGTTAATAATCCCCCACGCTGTTTTAGTCTTATTATGAGACGTTATTATTTTATGGTTATTTTGCGCACGTTTTGTTAGTTTTATAATTTTTTTAAATAACTGATTATAATTTAAGTACTTTCGTTTGTTGTCTTTTGTTGAGTTTAATCTAAATTTCCATAGCAAATCCTTTTTTTTTCGACTGCAAATTTTTACACCATGTGATACCCACTTTGGTTTTTGAATGACTTTTATTAAAAATTGTGTTTGTGGAAAACACAGGTCATAAAAAAGTTTAAAATCAGCTATAAAGTGTTGATAAGCCGTGTTTGGGTCATCAGTGAGGTAAACATCTGAGAAAGATAAGCTCTTAATACACAATTTAAATTTCTCAATATTTTCTATGCTATAGTCGCGTTTTAATGTACGCCAATAATGTAATGTCAGATTTTTTTTTACAGGAACTCTAATTAATTGTGCGGTATGGTCCGACAGACCTAGTTCTAAAATTTCAGATTTACAACCCTTTTTATTAAAGTTATGTGCAAAATTATCAATACAAGTTTGACTGGCGAATCTGGTCGGTTCATGAAAAGCTAATTTTAAATTATAATTTAACAGTAAACATTCAAAATCTAATGTTACATTATTGGGTTTTAGAATATCTATATTAAAATCACCAGTAATTATAATATTTTTACAATTCAATTTAACAATATATGTCAGAAGGTTTTCCAGTTTATGGAAGAACGTATACAAGTTATTTTGTTTAGGTACCCTATATATACAAACAACAATAATTTTATAGTCAAGAAGTTCAACAGCACAAGCTTCTAGTACACAGTCAAGACAAAATTTGTGAATTTCTGGAATTACCCTGAATTTATGTTCTTTTCTTAGTAAAATACATGTTCCTCCTCTTTTACTATTTGTTCTACTGTAAAATGAAGCTAAACTGTAATTTGGTAGATATAAATTTGACTCAAATCCTGCTAACATAAAGTGCTCAGTAATACATATGACGTCCACAATTTTGTTACTGTCTGCAAGTTCTTCTATGTTAACACATAATGCATCAGATTTGTTAATTAAACCTGCAATATTCTGATGTAAGATATGCATATATTTCTCAGAGAAAAAACTGGTTAGCAGTTTCTTTTTCATTGATTACAGGAGATTTTATGATAATGTAAGGTTCAGAATGTATTTTACTATTATTCACTATTATGTCAAGCTGACCAAATGAGCACAAATCAACTACAATGTTATTCATGATGCCGTCGTATATACATTTCATTCCCTGTATTTTGATTTTTCCTGTTGTATTGGAGAACATGTCAAATGATAGCTCGCTGTTGCTGTCAAATAGGTAGGCGTAGTCATTATTTTGTAGGTCAAGACAAAGCAGATTATTGAACATGTCCACTTTAAAATTGTAAATAGGTGCTCCTGTTATAAACGTCGGTAAACAGATAACATTATTGGTGTGGGACACCTTTTGTAACGATTCTCTTATCATATTTATCATATTTATGTAATTTGTCTCAGCTTTTATGTCATTTTCGCCAATGAAAATGATACAGTAATCATTATCGGTGAAGTCTTTCAATTTATGTTCTATGCTGTACAGATGTTCCTTTATAGTTCCATTTGGTATAAAATAATGGCAAAAATCGAAATAATCGGAGAAGACGTCTTCAATCAAGGATAAGTGCCCTGAGGGTTTAGTGCCACTGCTTAGAATGCATAATTTATTCTTATGTTTACTCTTTGCAAAGATATCAGCCAGCTCTTTTTTACTGTGTTGAGGTTTCTTACTACTGACGGATATAGATAAGTGTGCATCTTTTAAATTGTTTGCTGTCTGCGTATGGGCGTGGCAAGAGGTTTGAGTATCTTTGTCAAGCAGGATCTTCGAGTTTTTGGGGCAATCACCAGATGGTTTAGGTGTATCATTGTTTAGATTATCGTTTGGAAAACTCGTCTCAGTTTTGTTATGAACCAGTATTTTGGTTCTACGAACCGATTTCGGTGTCCAGCTTTTTCTCTCAGGTGATAAGCACATTTGTTTATATATATTGTTCGTTTTTATCGATTTTTGAAGATCAGATTTGAGACGAAAGTTTTCACCACTTAGGTTCTCTATTTCTAGATGAGCGCTCTGTAGTTGCGACGTGAGTAAATTAACTTGTTCACACAAGTCATTTATTTCCCCACTATTGTCATGCAAGCTATCTGGTACACTCATTATTGTAGCGTCGAATATGTTTTTGTTACTGCTACTTGTCATGCTGGACATGCTGGTAAGATTATTTAACGAACTTGTTCGACAGATTTTTCGAAAGGTGATGTTGTCTCTTTCTTGATCCATTTTTATATATATGTACCGTCACCGTAGCGCCCTCTGTTAAGTTCTGCTAATAACTCTGCAAGGATACTACCTGCGAGTGCTATATTCTTTTATAATTGTTATAAATTTAGAAATCATACAAAAAGACAATCCATAGGTGAGGATCTAACTTGCGGCACCTCGTTCCGAACGCTTGTATTCCGGTTCTTGTGTACACTCAGCCACTGAGTAATTAACTTTGTCGACGAAATTATGGTATACTTATAAGTTACTGTGACTCATTGAATTTAAATGTCATCATAACGAAGTCCAAAGGTCATTTTCTTTGTTTGGTTTAAACACTGTGTTTTACTTTATTGTTTGTTTTTATCACTTCTTTAACACTTTTAGCGTGTATAAGTTGAGTTATTATTGAAATTGCACATTGAACAGATTAATAAAGATTGTAGCACTTGATAAGTTTATAGGATCGAGTTTATGAGAGATAATATTTAGGTACTTTATAATGATGTTCACTGCAGTATTTAAGTTTTTATAACACTTCCACATAAACACAACACCGTTTAGTTTGTTATTGTACTAATTTTATGACAGATTATGCGGTTTTAATATTTTTAAACATTTAATAATATGGAGCACAAACTTGCCGTGGCGGTAGGTAGAAATTTTTTTCAGGGTTACGGTAATTCGACGTATATCCGTCAGAGGCTGATAAGGGGGCCAAAATGCAACAAATTGACCCCCCATATGTATGGCCGAAATTCAATAGTTTTCGAGATATTTGAATTTTAAGAGTTTTTCGATATTTACCCAAAATTTGACATTTAATTCCAAATTTTAAAAAAAATACATATTTGAATGGGTACCATTAAAAATGATGTTATAGCTGGCACTTCAATTAAGCTATGGACATAATTAAAACTACTTAATTTAACAAAATAATTCAAATAATGAGCGATATAAAAATAATATCTTACCAATATTTTCATTTTACGCTTCAAAAATGTTGTCTCGTCACAAAACTTTCTATGACATTAATCGTACAAATAACTAAAACAATTTGCCTATTCTGTAAGCTTTCCAAAAAGGTATAAAAGTCAATTTTAAAATACATAATTCGTGGCATGGCATGTATTTGAATCGGCGCGGGGAGAGAAAGGGTCATTTGTATTTGTATGAAATAAAATGCATTAAAAAATTTACGTCAAATTTTATAAAAAATTTTACACGTCTTGTTCAAAATGAGCCCCTCGATTACGAATGCAGGTTCGAATTCTCTTCATAACTTCGGTTTTCGTCACTCTTGATGTGAACGTTGTTCTCATCTGTTCCGCCGCGTTTATTATTCGCTGTCGAAGTTCTTCGACTGAATTTATTGGGGTCACATAAACTAATTCCTTCATATGACCCCAAACGTAAAAATCAAGTGGTGTGATATCAGGGCTTCGTGCTGGCCACGGAATTGGCCCTGCCCTCCCAATCCATCGGTTTGGATATCTCTCGTCTAGCCACTGTCGGACAGTAATCCGGTAATGTGCTGGGCAACCATCATGTTGAAACATGAGGTTGTTTTTTATTTCTTCGGAAACATCCGCCAACAAATCGTCTAGGTTGTTTCTTAAAAACTCCTCGTAATTTTCGCCGTTCAAATTTTGGGGCAAGAAATGAGGGCCCAGCAAATAATTATCAAGGACACCCATCCATACGTTTAGGGAAAATCTCATTTGAGACGCAGTTTCTTTTAGTTTTGTTGGATTCCTGCCTACTTTAGGTGCCCAAAAATGTAAGTTATGGTAATTCGTTATACCATCCCGGTCAAACTTTGACTCGTCAGTCCACAAAATATTTCTTAGGAAATGTTCCTGTTCAGCGTCAGCGTTTAACTAAACCGAGAAAATTCGAGTCGCCTGGCAGGATCTCCCTCGTGCAATGTTTGGACAGGTTGATAATGGTATGGGTGTCTACCTGATAGATGTACTACCGACCACACTTTCCACTGGGACATACCGAGCTGTCTTGCAACAATGTTCGTTGAGATGTTTGGGTCATCAATGAAACACTGAAGAATGGCCTCTTCGTCAGCCGTGTACCGTCAAGGTCTGCCAGCGTTGACTTGTGCTCTCTGAACACTGCCAGTTTCAGACAATCGTCGATAGGTGCTCCCGAAAACAGTAACGTGGGGAAGTCGACGATCGGGAAAGCGGCGTTGGTATTCTCGCCGAGCCGCAGCCGCGTTTCCGTCGGCAAAACCATAACAAAACATTATGTCTACGTATTCGTTATTAGAATACGAAGCCATGTCATCCAAAATAACAATGATAACAAAAAGAATAACAAGAGAAACAAGAATTAACAATAATGATCGATAACAAATTAACGCGATGAGAGATTGGTTAATAGCAAGATAACAACACACGTGCTTGCGCGGCGTAGAGCCGAAACTTACTAAGGAAGGCGACGCGAGCGGGGTGCGTGGACAGGAAACCTCCCCGAGTGCCCGGAGGCTGAAGTTCCCTTACGGATACGTCCGGGGGGAAGGTCAGTTTCCGGGACGGTGCACCCTGGGGTACGGGCAATGGCTCCCCATTAGGCGCTATATGCCTAAGGGGTCCCGTTGTCCGTATGCCAATATCCTGTCGGAGGTACGCTCCAACGTGTGTCCCTCTGCTTAAGCAGAGACGCACAGCGGCGGAGTAAGAGCGGGCTCGGTGTGCACTAACCCTGCCGCCGGGCAGGCAGGAGGAAGTCATTTCCTTCTGCCACCGTTAGTCTCGTAGCCCCGAAGATTGTCAGGTCATGTCTCTGACCTTTGACGGGGGTCGAGGGTCTTGGCTTAATCGCCCGGACCGCGAGGAAGAAAACCTCTATAAAAAATTACCCCAAACCTCCAAGCGGCGGCGCACCGTGAGGGAGGTTGGTAGCTTGACTAATGGGTAGCTAAATTAGTCATTAGTGCGAACCACAGTTTTTGAGATGATATAAAGTTTTTTACTCGTGGGAACAACTATGGAACAAATAAAAAATAAAGGACGTAAAGAGGAGGGGAGTGATGCGGCGTCGGAGTCCGATGCCGCATCTGGCGCGAAGGGCACGAAGGGCTCATTTAAGAGCCCGGAGGGCATAGTGGTGAGGTCTGCTGGGGGGAGGAACGAAGAGTCCTTCCTGAAGCGGAACAAAAATCCGGGGGATGGCCAGGGGTCTTCCTCGGACGGCGGGGTGAGCTCGGCCCGCAGGAAAATTGCTCGCCGGGGCCAAGGCTGGACCCGGAAAAAAGGGGGCAAGGGTCGGGTAGTCCCCACGCAGGAGGACAGCGAGCTGAGCAGAGCCAGCTCAGCCGAGCCGGCCGAGAGGGTCGCCATGGAGTCGTCTGGCGGTGAGTCGGACGCCGAGGGCGGCTCCAATATAATGCGAGCGGCCAGGTTCGAGGAGGTCGTGGTGGCGGCAATCGAGGGTGTGGCCTTGAAGAGGACTCAGTCCTCTAAAGACAAAGCCATACCCGCAGCCAAGGCTTCCATCATGGCGGCAGCGGAGGCTTTGCTACAGGGGCCTCCGACGGACGGCATGTCCGAGATGCGGGCGGAGGTCGCCCGCTTGACAGCCACCATGGAGCTTCTCCGAAAGGAGAACGAGGAGCTCCGAGCGGACCTGGCCGGGCTCCGAGGAGCCGGCTCCCGGGAAGGTTCACAGGGCGGGCCGCAGCAGGGGCAGGGTGGGCCCGAGCCTACTGAGGACCGGGTGCTGGCCCTGGTGCGGAAGGAGCTGGCTGCCCTCAACAGGCGGTTCTCCGTCCTGGAGGGCATTGTCTTGCGGCCCCCGCTAGCGGCGAGCCGGCCAGCCTCGAGCCAGCCAAAGGCGGCTTCGTATGCCGCCATGGCTGCCACGGCCAAACCAGGATCGGCGGGGCCAGCGAAGAGTGGAACTGTGCCCGAAAAGGCACCTGCGAATGCCCCAGCCGTGGCCGTGGCGGCGACGCGGCTGCCTCCGCCTCCTAAATCTCCTCCGGCTGACGCCGAATGGCAGGTAGCCGGGGAGAAGAGGACGGCGGGTAAGGCAGCAAGGGCGGCCAAACGAAAAGAGAGGCGGCGGCGGCGAAAAGAGCGAAGCGTCGCGGCGAGGTTACATGCCCCGAAGTCCGCAGCTGTAGTGATCACACTACAGCCGGAAGCGGAGAAGAAGGGCGTGTCCTACCGCGACGTGCTCACCAAGGCGAGGGCGGCGGTGAACCTGGAGGAGCTCGGGGTAGTCGATGGCATTCGAGTAAAGGTCACTGCGACCGGGGCTCGGATGCTGGAGATTCCCGGTGCGGCCAGTGGCCCGACCGCTGACGCTCTAGCCGAAAGGCTTAGGGCGTCCTTAGATGCGGACATGGCCCGAGTGTCCAGACCCGCCAAGTGCGCGGACATGCGCATCCTGGGTCTGGACGACTCAGTGACGGACGGAGAGGTGGTGGCCGCCGTGGTCAAGACCGGGGGGTGCGCCTTCGAACAGGTGAGGGTAGGCACCATCCGTCCTGACTCCACGGGGATGCGAGCCGTTACGGTGAGCTGCCCCGTGTCGGCGGCCCAAAAGATAGTTGGGGAGGGCCGAAGGTTCCGGGTGGGCTGGGATTCCACGCGGGTAAAATTGCTGGAACCCAGACCTCTGAGGTGCTTCCGTTGCCAAGTGGGCAACCACGTCGGAGTGAAATGCACCTCGGAGGTGGACCGCAGCAGTCATTGCTTCCGTTGTGGTCAGCCCGGTCACAAGGCCGGCTCGTGCAATGCCACGCCGCACTGCTATTTATGTGCGGCAGCTGGCAAGCCGGCCGATCACCGGGCTGGAAGCAAGGGCTGTGGTCCATCCACTAAAGCCCGGAGCAGGGGCAAGCTTTCTGCCACCGCCGTCACTGCCGCAGCCGCCGCCACAGCCGTCGCCGTTGCCGCCTCCACTGCCGTCGTCGCCGTACCCACTGCGGCAGGGCCCACTCAGGGGGCTCAGGGAGGGGGTGAAATGGAATGTCAGTAATGGCTCCATTACGCCTCCTCCAGGCGAACATCAACCACTGCGCCCCAGCTCAGGATCTGTTGCTCCAGAGCATGGCGCAGTGGTCGATTAACATCGCCGTGGTCGCTGAGCCGTATTTTGTCCCGCCCAGTGATTACTGGGTGGAGGACCTGAGCGGCACAGTGACCCTCATTTCGTCGGCCGCCGCCGGTACCCTGTCCCTCGAAGCTGTGAAGAGAGGGCAGGGTTGCGTTGCAGCACGGTTCGGGGAGATTGTCGTGGTAGGAGTATACTTCTCCCCGAGCCGAACTCTCGCCGAGTTCCACAACTCCCTTGCGGAATTGAAAACCGTCGTCGTCGGGTTCCGTTCCCTTCCCGTGCTCGTCCTCGGGGACTTCAACGCCAAGAATGTGGCTTGGGGTTCCCGGTATACGGACACACGGGGTAGGATGGTGGAGGACTGGGCTCTAGAGACAGGCCTGGTCGTCCTAAATCGGGGTTCTGTCCCCACGTGTATGCGGATGCGGGGCGAATCAGTGGTGGACATTTCGTTCGCCAGCCCCGCTCTGTTGCCGCATGTTCTTGACTGGCGCGTCATGGAGGGGGTGGAGACCTATTCCGACCACCGGTACATCCGGTTTGATGTCTCCGCCCAGACCTCGAGCGCGCCGGTCCGACAGGCCCCGAGTGGTCCGCGGTGGGCGCTGAAGCAGCTGGACCGGGAGCTCTTCCTGGAAGCCTCAATCGTGCAGGCCTGGGTGTCACCACCGGACAGGCCTGCTGACGTCAATGACGAGACGGAGTGGTTCCGGGAGGCCATGTCCGAAATATGTGACGTGGCAATGCCCCGGGTCCAGCCCGGACGCGCCTGGCGCCAGGTGTACTGGTGGTCGCCGGAGCTGACGGCTCTGCGCGAGGCATGCGTTGCTGCGCGGCACCGGTACACCAGGCACCGCAGGCTCCGTATTCGCCCTCCGGATACGGAAGCCATTCAGGCGGAGCTGTATGAGGGGTACAGAGCGGCGAAAACTGCCCTCCGAGCGGAGATCTCGCGGGCCAGAGGCCTGGCTCGCGAGGAGTCGCTGGGGACTCTGAACAGAGATCCGTGGGGACGCCCCTACAAAATGGTGCGGGATAAACTCCGCCCATGGGCTCCCCCGCTGACGCAGAGTCTCCGGCCGCAGCTCGTGGAGGACGTGGTGAGCGCTCTGTTCCCTTCGCGAGGGGAACATACTCCCCCGCCCATGGCTCCGCCTCCTGCGGTGCCCGATGCGGACCACATCACCGACGACGACGACGATGCTCCGGAAGTGACCGAGGTAGAGCTGAGAGTGGCGGTACGTAGGCTGAGTGCCAAAAATACCGCCCCAGGACCCGACGGCTTGCCAGGAAGAGCCTGGGTTCTGGCCTTTGGGGCTCTCGGGCCTCGACTAGGGGGGCTCCTAAGCGCATGCTTGGAGAGGGGCCAGTTCCCACTTCGTTGGAAGACAGGGAAACTGGTCCTCATTAAGAAGCCGGGGCGCCCTGCGGACTCTCCGTCCGCTTACCGGCCCATCGTGCTGCTCGACGAGGTGGGCAAGCTCTTTGAAAGAGTCATTGCAGACCGCCTCGTCGGGTGGCTGGCGCAGGAGGGGCCGGATTTGGCGGAGAGCCAGTTTGGTTTCCGCAGGGGGCGCTCTACGGTGGACGCCATCATGCGCGTGCAAGCCCTCACGACGGGGGATGCTGTGGCCCGGGGTGGGGTCGTCTTGGCGGTGTCTCTAGACATCGCCAATGCCTTCAATACCCTGCCCTGGAGTTGCATCAGGGAGGCACTCCGGTATCACCGGGTGCCAACCTACCTCCGTCGAGTGGTCGAGGCCTATTTGACGGACAGGACCGTCATCTACCCCGGTCATCAGGGAGAGTGGAACCGGCGAGAGATGTCGTGCGGTGTCCCACAGGGATCTGTCCTGGGGCCACATCTGTGGGACATCGGGTACGACTGGGTGCTGCGCGCCGACCTCCCTAGCGGCGTCAGCGTTGTATGTTACGCTGACGACACGCTGGTCCTGGCGCAAGGGAGGTCGCACCAGGCGGCGGCCGAACTAGCGACACGCGGGGTTGCGACAATCGTAGAGAGGATCCGGCAGTTGGGACTCGAGGTGGCCCTGCACAAGTCCGAGGTCATGTGTTTTCATGGTCCTCGGAACGCGCCAACGTCGGGTTCCCAAATAACGGTAGGAGGGGTTCACATCGCAGTCGAGTCGACGATGAAGTACCTGGGACTCGTCCTCGACAGCCGGTGGAACTTCGTGGAGCACTTCCGACGTTTGGCTCCCAGACTGGAGCGGGCTGGGGCTGCCTTGAAGCGGCTCCTGCCCAATGTGGGGGGTCCAAACGCCTCCTGCCGGAGGCTTTACGCGGGGGTCGTGCGGTCCATGGCCCTTTACGGGGCACCGGTGTGGGCGCGTTCCCTGAGGCTGCGACCAGCCCGCCGGTTGAACGCGTCCCAGAGGGTCATGGCCATCCGGCTAGTCCGGGGATACCGCACGGTCTCCTGTGAGGCGGCGAGCCTCCTTGCCGGATTACCGCCATGGGATCTGGAGGCAAAAGTCCTCGCGCACGTGTGGGAGTGGCGCGAGGAGGCAAAACGCCGGGGCGTAACTCCGCTGCCGCGAGAAATCACGGTACAGCGGACAGAGCTCCGGCGGGATCTCATGGCGACATGGAGAGTGCGATTGTCGCAACCCAGCGCTGGGCACGCCACAATTGCGGCGATAAGTCCCCTCTTTGAGGAGTGGTTGGAGAGGCGCCACGGCGTCCTCACCTTCCGCCTGACGCAGGTCCTCACCGGACACGGTTGTTTCGGGAGGTTCCTGTTTCGGATAAGGCGGGAGGAAACGCCCGGGTGTCACCATTGTGTAGATCGCCCGGAGGACACGGTGGAGCATACAGTGGAGGTCTGCCCGGCTTGGGCGGAGCACCGCCGTGTTCTCACGGAGGCGATCGGCGGCGGCGATCTCTCGCGTCCAAACTTGGTCCAGGCCATGGTGCGGAGCGAGAGTGCATGGGAGGCCGTCACCTCCTTCTGCGAAGCAGTAATGCTCGCAAAGGAGGAGGCGGGACGCGAGAGGGAGAGGCAACAGCCGCGCCCTCGCGCCCCTAGCCGCCGCAGGAGACGCCCTGGGCGGCGGGAATCTATCGCCGATTCCCGGCCACCGTAGGCGCGGGCTTGCGGACGACGAGTAATGGGCAGCTCGCCGTCCGGTAAGGACCAGGCCCGGGTCGACGGCGCGTTGTGTTCCACGCGCGCCTCAAAGAGATGTCAGCAGTGACGGGGTCCAATAGGGCCGAAGCCGCCGGGGTCGCGGGTAGTTCGAAAGAGATACCGTGGCCCTGGCACGGGCAACTGAAGGAACACGGGTGGGTTTTAGTCAGTAAAAGTCTGACACACCCTCCCGCTCTGCCCGGAGCGGGAGAAGTCATTTGATGATTTCCCATCCACAAAAAAAAAAAAAAAAAGGCGACGCGAGCGCAGCAGACGCCGTGTACTCCCCCGCCCGCACACCCCGCCCCATCACGAAGAATTTCGCCAGTAAAATCGGTTGTTTTAGCGAGGATCATAAACTAAAAACACAGATGATTTCCCTCCCCGCACTGCACGCCGCCGCGCCGGTTCAAACACATGCCATGCCACAAATTATGTACCTATTTTAAAATTGCCTTTTATACCTTTTTGGAAAGCTTACAGAATAGGCAAGTTGTTTTAGTTATTTGTACCATTAATGTCATAGTAATTTTTGTGACGAGACAACATTTTTGAAGCGTAAAATGAAAATATTAATAAGATATTATTCTTAAATCGCTCATTATTTTAATTATTTTGTTAAATTAAGTAGTTTTAATTATGTCAATAGCTTAATTAAAGTGCCAGCTACAACATCATTTTTAATGGTACCCAGTCAAATATGTATTTTTTTTTTTATTTGTAATTAAATGTCAAATTTTGGGTAAATATCGAAAAACTCTTAAAATTCAAATATCTCGAAACTGTTGAATTTCGGCCATACATATGGGGGGTTCAATTTGTTGCATTTTGGTCCCCTTATCAGCCCCTGATGGATATACGTACCCTGTATAATATGTAAGTTCAGTAATAATTTGTTACACGTATAGGTAGCCCTCCCGGAATAAATTCTCTAAATGATACGCAGTTTAGAAGAACAACAAGGTCAAACAGACAGACACGAAAATCGACTTCAATTTATAAGAGAATCAAAATCTATAACAGAAGGATAACGAAAGGATTACTAACACAGAGCCAATAACAAGTTCTCATGGGTGAAAACAGAAGAAAATACTTCTTCTGTTTTCACCCATGATCCTAAGATTTCCAATAGGAAATCTTAGGATCACTACGAGTATTAAGCACGACAAAAAAAGTAGTAGGTACAATAAGTACCTACTACGCACTTTAAAAAAAAGTCAGAATTGAGCCGAGTGCGCATTGATAAGAGAAATCTGAAGAAAATAGGTCAAAAATTAGGCATAAATTATTACTTAATTAATTATTTTTATTGATTAAATTGTTATTTTAGATAGGTTAGGATAATACATTTTTTATATTAATTATGTGTTAGTTAATTTAGAAAAAGAAGTGTATCCAGTGTATAGGCACAAATAAAATTACTAATATCCCCTTGTCAAAAGAAGTTATAGGCAAAAAGTGAAGCGAACAAGAGAAATGCGCTCGTGAGACTACACTAAGCCGACGTTCGCACGGCCGTAAAAATATCGCGGCGATTTTTTTTCGCGCAATGGATTTTCAACGCTCTGCTTAGCGCCAAGAGTTGTAAATCCAACAGTGTGTTTTTTCGTCGAGCTAGAATGCATTCTGTTGTTGTTAGGTTGGAATCTCAATGCTCGGCTCAACAACTAAACGTCCCTTTGAAGTTTTAAATCAAAAGTAATTTATTCCAATTAGGCTGTTCACCACCTCTTAGTGCTTTAGCTGGGAAGTTTCAAGAAAGCATGTGTTGCTAAACGATATAAATAAGTAAGTAGTAATAAATCCACACAAGGAGCTCCTTACACCTCTTTCTCACACTGGACACTTTGGACCAAAGATATTTTAACTCCAACGTCTAGGCATTACAAGTCATAAATTAGGCGATGGAAGATCGACGACGAGATAGATGACGACGTACCTATATTCCGTCAAATGTAATAAAATTGTTTATTTTGTAGATATCGGAATCACTTTTACACGTCATATTAAAAATTTAAAAAAAAAGGCAAATGGAGTCGACATTCATTTCCTATCTACCTATCTGAGTACCCTTGAGGAAAAATGGCAAAATGAACTTAGGGGTCAAAGTCTCTTTTAACGTCCATATATAATCTTGATCAAAACAGTCATGTGAGGACCATGTAGATCCGGGTCTGAAATAGTATTTTGAGGAAAGGACCAAATAAATTTGAGTGGACCTGTCCAGTCAGTGCAAGCATTTGTTAGTCAAAATGTAGCTCAACTCAGGACTTAAAAGGAGCTCAACGACTCGACTGACATACCAAAGAAACGACATTTGGCTAGGCGGCATAAAGTACCCAAAATGCCAGACCATCAGTAAAAAAAACGGAGAAAGAAAAAAGTTACCCTATGTGTCTCGGGCCTAAAAACTCATGTTCATATCCTAGGTGTGTGTCTTTAGGGTCGAGAAAGGACCATGGACATGACTTTAATTGAAACCTGAACCCAAACCTTGCACTGAACTCCGACATAAAGCACACAATTTATCTTGGACAACTACGCATTCCACTTGATAGTCTGACCCAACTGAATCCTGAGCCTAAACCTTGCACTGAACTCCGACATACTTAGGCACCTAATTTATCTTGGACAACTAGGCATGCCACCTGATAGTCTGACCCAACTGAATCCTGAGCCCAAACCTGGCACTGAACTCCGACATACTTAGGCACACAATTTGTCTAGGACAACTAGGCATGCCACCTGATAGTCTGACCCAACTGAATCCTGAGCCTAAACCTTGCACTGAACTCCGACATACTTAGGCACCTTTTTTTTTTTTTTTTTTGACGCTGAGAAATGCTTTATGCATCCCCGCTCGTGGGGGACGAGACAGGGTATGTGGGACTCCTGTCGCAATGACAGTATACCCACTAAAACTCAGCAGTGTTCCCACATCGCCGTGGTGGGAGGGCCATGGGAAACCGGCTCAGCCTTTACGTCCACAACCCTCCCGGCGCATGCCCGCCTAGCTGGCGGGCCCCGCATGCCCCCCCGGATGGGAGGCTACGGGAATGACCGGGAACACCTGGCCATTCCCGTCCGACACTGGTGGGGGCCTGTGCAATACAGGCAAGGATGCCCCCACACCCGTTGCCTGCTGGCCCCCACCTGGGAGGAGTCGTCTGCTTCGACCCCTCCTCCGCCTTCGAAGCGGCGCCGCGTGAGGGTCGTCCTCCCGCGCGCGCTCCGCCGCCATTTCGGCCGCAGAGGATAGGGAGAGCGGCCGACGTCATACCGACACTCCTCTTCCCCTGCGGCCCCACCGCGTCCGCCATCAAACGGTGGCGGCCCCGTCAAGGCCGCGGAAGGTAGGGAGAGCGGCGCACCGCAATACCGGCACTCCTCTCCCGCCGCGGCCTCCAATCCTCAGCCGCGATGCCTCCCATAAGACACCGCGGCCCGCCTCAGTTGCGGTGTCGCCCATACGGCCACCGCAACCTACCCGCTGGCCGCTACGTCGTCGGCTTATCGGCAAAAGCCCTGACGAGCGGCCCCCGCATGGGTTCCTCTTCGCTTCACCGTGGGTGACCAAGCCACGGCTACTGAGCCCCCCCGCCTCGACAATGCGGGAACCCTCCGGGGGGCACCTAATTTATCTTTGACAACTAGGCATGCCACATGATAGTCTGACCCAACTAAATCCTGAACCCAAACCTGGCACACAATTTATCTTGGACAACTAGGTATGCTAACTGATAGTCTGACCCAATCTGAGAGAAAACGATAACCTATATTATTTACTCAACCTTCAAAAGTACCTCTTCCTTTTTTAACTAAGAAAATATACGAGTAATAGCAAATGATGTACTGTGGGAACAAGTGTAGGGAATTGTATATTTTAGGCGTATTTTATGGCAAGAATAATAAAAAGAAGGTAAAGTAAGCATTTCTATTCCATTCGAAATTTGCAAGCTCTAAAACCAAGTTATTGCTACTCTTCTGAAACAGGTAAGGCATAAAATAATACTACTTACATAATATTTTTATCTTCTTACTATTGATAGTGTATTGTCATTCTATAGGGGTCCATATTTTGAGAGGCTCGTGGCTAAGTAATAACAGCCGCATGGGTCGAATCCATCTTGCTGGGGTTGGTCCTTGGATGGGTGACCATCTTTACATACCGAGACTCCTACGTGCCTCGGAAAGCACGCTAAGCCATTGGTCCCAGCTGTCATTTGTGGAACTTTGACAGACGTTACGGTTCGCCAGAAGCTCGAAAGTCTGACAATCAGTCTTACCAAGGGGTTTCGTATTACCCAGTTACTGGGTTGTGGAGGTCAGATAGGCAGTCGCTCCATGTAAAATAGAATAGAATAGAATAGAATAGAATACTCTTTATTATGCACACCATTTAAATTACTGTTACAATTTTACAAAAAAAAAAAAAAAAAAAAATACTAAAAAAACACAAAAAAATACTAAAATACTGGTATGTAGTTGCATCTGATAAGAAGTCGACTCCAACATAGTTGGGAGAATGCTAGGATTGAGGGGTCCATACTTTAGTATTGTATGCGTTTAATAGTGTATCACTCTCTCTAACTAAACAGTACTAAAGTACTGTTTAGTTAGAGAGAGTGATACACTTGTAAAGTTAAAAAACTTTACTAGCCTTTTAGGTAAGCTAGTAACCAAGTTAAGATGTCGCCTACGTGCAGCGATAGCTGAGTTTATAATACAGTTTGATCTTTCTGAACTAATCAGAGCCCTCCATTTGACATCAAAAACAAATATACTTTTAAAGCAATCCCGGATATTTGGTTCTGGCGAAATTTTTCGTTTGTAATCTTGCTCCCATGTTCTTGAGCTTTTGACGTATCACCTGGATACAAACACGGCATGACAAAATTCTCTGTATCGGGGTCCACATGGAAGACATTGCGGACCAATACCTGGCCGGGGGAGCGTGAGGAACTGGGCAAGTCTTCCAGCACTCCGGCCAAAGGTAGCTGCAGGAAGCCCAGTGTTAGTGTCAGTAAGTGTGTGACAGACCCTTCCGTCCGCCTCAGGGCGGGACACATCCATGAGGATTTAAATCGCAAAAAAATCCGGCCAAGGGTATATTTTATGGGCACGCCACAATTGCGGCGATAAGTCCCCTCTTTGAGGAGTGGTTGGAGAGGCGCCACGGCGTCCTCACCTTCCGCCTGACGCAGGTCCTCACCGGACACGGTTGTTTCGGGAGGTTCCTGTTTCGGATAAGGCGGGAGGAAACGCCCAGGTGTCACCATTGTGTGGATCGCCCGGAGGACACGGTGGAGTATACAGTGGAGGTCTGCCCGGCTTGGGCGGAGCACCGCCGTGTTCTCACGGAGGCGATCGGCGGCGGCGATCTCTCGCGTCCAAACCTGGTCCAGGCCATGGTGCGGAGCGAGAGTGCATGGGAAGCCGTCACCTCTTTCTGCGAAGCAGTAATGCTCGCGAAGGAGGAAGCGGATCGCGTGAGGGAGAGGCAACAGCCGCGCCCTCGCGCCCCTAGCCGCCGTAGGAGACGCCCTGGGCGGCGGGAATCGATTGCCGATTCCCGGCCACCGTAGGCGCGGGCTTGCGGACGACGAGTAATGGGTAGCTCGCCGTCCGGTAAGGACCAGGCCCGGGTCGACGGCGCGTTGTGTTCCACGCGCGCCTCAAAGAGATGTCAGCTGTGACGGGGTCAATTGGGCCGATGCCGCCAGGGTCGCGGGTAGTTCGAAAGAGATACCGTGGCTCTGGCACGGGCAACTGAAGGATCATGGGTGGGTTTTAGTCAGTAAAAGTCTGACACGCCCTCCCGCTCTGCCCAGAGCGGGAGAAGTCATTTGATGATTTCCCATCCACAAAAAAAAAAAAAAAAAGGATATATTTTAACACAATACATTTTTTTTTTTTAATACCTCAGTTTATAAAAACACGTTTTTTGTATTGGGACCCCCTTTAATTATTAACTTTATTTTATTTTTATGAAAATACTCAACGAAAATCATATTTTTCATCTTAAATTTAAAACCATCGCAAAGATAACTTTGTATTTTATAATGATACTGTGAATTACAAAGTTATTTTTTGCACTTGCAGAAAATCGCCTTAAATAAACAAAAACCTTATGAATAAGCGTTTTTCGTATTAGTTGATTAAACACAACACAAATTAAACATATGGTACATGAAACATGATAATATATGGTATATTATATATAGAAGTTTTAAATTCCTAACTTATTTCAGTTGTTGCGAAAGAGCTCGTACAAAAATGGTCTAAAACCATAGATATACTGACAACTTTTGCGGCCCCCTATTTCTTTCTTCATTTTTTAAGATAAATAAAAATTATATTTGTACTCTACTCAATTGAGTTCTAGACAATGACACCCCACATGCATGTAAGAATATTTTTTTCAAAATCAAAATTTAAAAAAAAAACAAAAATAATCTTTATTTATATATAAAACAGATTGTAGTACCTACATGTAACATCTTTTACAAAGTGGTTAGTGTATCTCTAACAATCAAGTGGGTGACGTGCTGCTCTCCTTGCTAGGCTATGAAATAGCCTGTATTAAGGAGTGACAGTGGCGATCCCCTATAAAAAAATTAAAAATTAAAAAAACAAAATTTTATTTTACAGGGTTCCGTTTGGCACCCTTTGAGTACAGAACCCTAAAAGAGAGTTCTGTAGTCAAATAAATCGTTTAATGTCATAAACAAATGCTACGACACTGACGAGTATAGCAAAACCTTTGTTCTCCTTACAACCCCGAACATTCACTCGCTCGCTTCGATCAAAACGCTCTCCATATTAAGTGGTCATAAATCGCTGGTGTCGCAGATGACTCGCGCCGCTTCACTTTTAGCCTTTTTTTCGTATTATTTTTACATTTCAGCGTCTTCTAAACGCGTGTTACGATACGGTAGGGTATCAAAAATAGCCTTGTCAATGTAGTCTTCGGAAAAAAGAGTTCGTTGTAACCTTCTACGGAAAAAAAATATATTACGAGAAAATTGTGGTACGTCTGTTGTTTATTAGCAGTTCCATCAGGCTATTTTAGAATATAGTTATTCAATGTAATGCTAGTTATCTAATACTTCATTACTTTGTTTCTTATCCTTCAGTAATGAGTCGTAAAGTCTCGAACTGTGATTTTTACAGCCTCATCAAATTCAGTGGCAAATAAAAAGAAATGATAGGATTGTCGTATAATGTCAGACGAGTCCTTTATCTTCTACTACTACTTATAAAACTAATCGCACTGTACAATACAAATAACCTCTATCAAACACATAAACACACAATAAGACATGCAAACACAACATCAGCCAATAATAAAACATTATCATTACAGTTCGTCCATCTCGTCATAACATTTCAGCACACACCTTCCTCCCAGTGACACAGTTCGCAACAGCCTGTATATTCGGATCACGTATACAGGGTGCGTGCACTTACCCCCTCCCACATTAACCCCTTCACTGGATACATTGTCAAGTAATAAATTAAGTTTTCCTTATGCGGTGTTGTTGGGACGTATTTTGTTTTGTTTCTTTTTTTTTTGTTTTTGGGTAGGTAATTGCTTTTGTTTTTTGTGGGTACTTAATGGTCCTGTAACTGCCTTTTTGGGCTGTTGTAAGCATTGCTGCTGAACGTAAACTTGTGGTTAAAGTTTTTACCCCCGGACGAATCAAAGGGAGATTTTCAATAAAACATTGTTGGTATGTGTTTAAATTTTTAAGGTCATAAATAATTGTAACAGCACGCGTAGCATGACCGCCATAGAAACGGATTTTGTCGACGGAAGAATAGACAAAATGACAGATTGTAGACATATTTTTACGCATTCTACTCGTCTATGCATGGTAATGTGTCATTTTGTCTATTCTTCCGTCGTCAAAACGTCGTCATGCTACGCGTGCTACCTTATTTAGAAAATGCCAACCGTCATTTGAAATAGTAGAAGTCCCATTTAATGCTTTTCCGTGTACAAAAGGCTAATTTCGACCAATATAAATCTTTTAAAACAGTCAGTTTAGGCTTTCCACAGCCGTTAAAGGCGCAGCATCCATAAAGCACAGGTTACATCGATCACGCTATGCCACAGCGCAGTCGGTTAGACCAGTAAATCAAAATCGCCCACCTGCCCGATGACAAACATTTCCGAGCTAAACAAGAGCTATTAATCCAGAAACGTTTAGAGAGCGCAGTCGAGAACTGGTCTTAAAATGACGCTTTATGAAGCAACAATTTGAGGCAACTGTGACTTATAGTTTTGTGCACAATTTTTAGTTCATATTTTGTAAACGAAATCCTTTATATGAAACTAGATACGTATTTAGGATTGTTTCTTGTTTTTCGAACGTGCATAATATTTCGATTATTGTACGAATAGTTTGCTATAGAAACGATAGCCTCATTTTATTTTACTGTTTGTCTGTTCATACGCTTTTTTTGGGTTCCGTACCTAACGGGTGCCAACGGGACCATTGTCCGTTCATCCGACTGGAAATTTTCAGAGAGTGTGTACCTACTACTTAGGCCGCTTTAGCAACAAATAATAAAATAACGTTAAACATTAAAGGGTGGGAATAAAAAAAACGTGTTTTTTTTTTTACTAAAGTCATCATTCTCCTGCCCTTATCCCAATATATTTGGGGTCGGCGCAACATGTCCTTTTTTTCCATACTTCTCTATTATTCGTCATCTCGGTAGTCACCCCCTATCTAGCCATTCATCTTTCACACAATCCATCCATCGTTTCTTTGGTCTTCCCCTACTCTTATAGCCATCGACATTCATACTCAAAACTTTCCTCACTTTTTACTAAAGTATTAAAAAAAAAATGTAGTGTTAAAAAATTATAGAGTGGTACGTAACCCTTCGTGTGCGAGTCTAATTCGCACTTGGCCGCTTTTTTTGTTTTGTTAAAACACCTGTAAATCTGATACACAGCCTCAGATTTCATTTTAAGTCAATTGTAACGGGACTCAGTAGCAAGGTATTCCGGGAAAAAGTAATTTTAACGATGCAGAGATTTTTGGCGCAAAAATTTTAACAAGCGGAATTTGATTGGCCTTTTACGCAGATTGTTTTTAATTATTTGAATTCGCAAAGCCATGAATTTTTCGACGTGAATATTTATGCTTTATGCTTGTGTCTTATTTATTGAAATTTTATCAACTCGTTATTCCACTTTGTAGTGCATCCAAAACTACATAATATGCATATTTTCTTTTCTTTTAAATAGTATTCCAAACTGCTAGGATCAAAAGAGTCACGAAAAAAAAAAGTATTATGAAAGCAGCATTTTAGCCGCTTAATATTTCACTTGTCACGTTCGGGGGCACCTAAAACGCCACTCAGTTTTCAACAGCCAAGAGACACTCAGACAGTATACTTGAAAAGATTCCTTTCCTCACAAGTGCAATGGACAATCATTAACGACAAGGTTTTCTGAGATTTTTCGCAGGTAATGGCTTTTATATTTGACGTTTGACCTCCAAATGGGTCAGGAAAACGGTTCCGTAGATTGAGTGGAACGGTGTCTGCCCGTTCGTTTATGTCCCATCCCATCGGCATCGGTTTAACTTTGATTTAAGTGGGAGTTTGAGACGATGATTGGCGTCTGTCAAGCATGAATTTAGGCTGGCTTGAGAATTTGAACGTATTCGTGAATGCCATATCAGATTTGGGAAATAGCAGATATCGGTACGATCGATGCGTATTTTGATAGCTGACGCAGATCGTGTGTTTCAAATGCATGAAAATTTTGATTTTCACATCGTTTTCGTATTACGCATTGTATTCAAAGACCCTTTAATAGGTAGGCTAGGTTAAGATTCGATATGTTCATTCCTCGGACAGCCAGCATAGTTAGCAACAACATTCCTATATTCTTATCATCATCTGCCATGCCTAGCCTTTTCCCAACTATGTTGGGGTCGGATTCCAGTCTAACTGGATACAGCTGAATACCAGTATTTTACGTGGAGCGACTGCCTATCTGACCTCCACAACCCAGTTACTGTATGATACCCCTTGGTGAGACTGGTTGTCAGACTTTCGGGCTTCTGACGACCCGTAACGGCTGTCAAATATCCACGAATGACAGCCAGGACCAACGGCTTAACGTGTATTTTATTGTTATTCTTCTATTCTTATCATTTATGTTAAAGACTTTCCCAGTGTTCCAGGTCGCGCTATAAATAAGTTGTTCTCTGTTAACCTTAAATAACATTAACTGTCTAATTTACATCAGTGGCTGCCTCCGTTGCTTAAACCTGAGCAGTTACATTTGGTTAGACTACCTTCAATAATTTAGGATCATAATTCGGTGAAGTCACGCAACTGAATGTATGAAGGTTTGAAGTTTAGTCTACCTAAATGGACAAATTTTGAGTTTATTTATAGAGAGTGCCTTGCTGTGTCTGTTGTACCTATTTCCATGACTGTTACGAGGGTCTGTTGTACCTACTTCCTTTCTATTTCCCTTAAGTCTATTTCGTTCGTACCAGCACAATCTACAGTCCAGCCGTCGAGAGAATGCGTTCTCAGTTTCATACTAACGAATATTGTGTTTTGCGAATTTGATCCTTATTAGTTACTATAAATTGTTCAACTAACAAGTGTCCGGAACGCAAGCTTTCGACGGCCGGACTGTAATGTGAATAACTCCAGCAGTAGTACAATTATCGGCTAGTCAACATTGTCCGAAGCGGAGATACTTCCCGAGATGCTCGAAACGTGGTCCTTAAAAAGTATCGTCACTCCAGAAAGTAGCCATAACTAAATTCTAAATTTCTTTATAGTGTAGCAGTATTAAATCTGACTCCATACGTACGGTGCATCCAAGGAACCCAGCCACCACTTACCTGGAACGCTAATTTTTAACCGACTTCAAAAAGGAGGAGGTTCTCAATTCGTCGGAACCTTTTTTTTTTTCCCCGATTACTCGAAGATGGCTGGACCGATTTCGATTTTTTTTTGTTTTATTCGAGAGGGAGAGAGGAGAGAGTCCGGGGTTCGGGGGGGAGTTGGTCCCATATAAAATTGATTAACTTTGCTTCGGTAGTTTTTGAGTTAGCTTCAATAATACGTATTTCCCCACTTTTATATGGATGATGTTCTAGTTTGTTTTGCAGGTAGTGGTATTAGCATTTGTGTGGGGTAGGTACCACAACTAAAAAGTGACAAATAAAAACTTTTTTACAAAAAAATACAACCGACTTAACTTTAATTTCGGAAGTCGGTGGCAAAAAACGAAAATACATTTAACTAGACACCGACTTCCGAAATTAAAGTTATTTTTCACTTTGTAGAAGAAGTAGTAGAAGTTGTAGTTGTTTGTGTAGAGTTTGTAGTTGTTTTTGGAAGTCGGTTGTATTTTTTTTTTTGCGTTCCAGTCAAGCTTGTCTCACAAAATTTGCTTTCGTCTGTCAGTTTGTTGCTATTCCTCTACAGGTCGTATTTTACAACCGATCTGGACGAAACTTGGTATAAAGATTTTAAGACTATATATTATTTTTACCGTCGGGAATTTTTGATTGGAGGAGTACTTCCTCCAAAAAGGGTATGTCCAAAAAGGGGCAAAAAGGGTGCTACTGGATATTTCCGCCTTATGAGATCCGATTCTGATGATTCTTAATTGAAAGGTAATATTGCTCTCATAAAAATTTAATGAATATATGAAATAAACATAGTAAATATCCCGCTTTAAATAACTTAAGCGGTTTATAAATTGTTGCAAAAAGTTTGTGCTCGTGAGGTCTACTGTTCGCAGAACTTTATCTACTAGTAGTTATATTCTCATAGGTATAGGGCCGCTAACAGAAAAGATAAAGCTTATCATAAGAATATTTATTTTTTCATTGTTACAAATAATATGACCTTACAAATATACATGATAATTTTATCCGTAACTATCTTGTCAATTGACAAAAAACAAACTGTGTTTGGGCGGTGATCCCCAAAATAGGCAGAAACCTGCATCTTGGGGAGGTCCCCAAGATGCAGGTTTGTCACAACTCAGGAGAGTTGTGATAACATTACAAATAAGTCACACTGTTTCGTGGGCATGTGGTCCAAAACAAAGATAGCTGACATGGCTCAAAAAGCTGCCCTACTTAAATGGGACCGGGCAGGACATGTCTGCCGCAAGCCGGACAAACTGTGGGCCCAGATAGCACAGAACTTGTGGGAGTGGCAGGTGGCGGGATGAACTGGACAGATTCCGCCAAAATTAGAAGGAAGACGCGCGTGCTCGCGAACGGTGGAAGGAGTGGAGGGGAGGCCTTTGCCCAGAAGTGGGACAGAGCAGGTTAACAAAAAAAAAACAAGAAGCTTGAAATTCTTAGACCCATACTTACTGCTTTAGTTTTAATTGTCGCGACAAGTTCCCCAGCGGTTGTAGTAAATATTTGTCCAAGTTATTACCGACACTTATACTTAAGGCTAAGCCTCTGCCGAGCTACTAATCCGCGGCTGAAGCGACTGAGCCCAAGTGTTTGTGTTTCGTACTATTTAGATACAAACGGCTTATAGTCGGGGTAAGGTACGTGATAAATTGGCTGAGAATAGGTATTTTTGTGGAGTAGGTAAGGTTATTTTGTGGGCTGGGAAGTTAGTTCTTGTTTAAGTGATTTCTAGCAATTTTGGAGAGCAGTGGTGACGTAGTGCCGCGACTTACGAATTGTCGGTCGAGAGTTCGATCCCAGGCAGGCACTTTGTGTAAAATTATTTCAACGAGTACCGAAAATTTTGACTGCGTTGCTATTGGTCCACGTAATCAATATAAAGTCAAAAAACAACGCGCTGCGCTGCGTTTGGTTTGTGTGGAACGGACTAGTTGAGTCATCGACTACCTGCGCGTCGCACGTGTTTTAGTGAGTGAACCAGATGTGATTGTTTGTGCGTGAGTCATGGCGGATATGTTTCCTGTACAATAAATTTTAGAAGTATTCAATATGAACGGGGCTTAATAATTTCAAAACAAGAACAAAGGCGTTGGTCCCACCCTAACCAATGACCCATCTCACTCTGTCAATATAGGAAATGTGCGAGAGACATAACACAGTACTCGTTTGTTAAAAAAAAAAAACAGACTATAAAACAATGAATTCGAAGACATGTGACATCTACCAACCCGCACTGGGCCCGCGTGGTGGATTACAGCCCACTCCCTCTCGAAGAGAGAAGGCCTGTGTCCCAACAGTGGAAATATCATTATATGCTGATTATGCGTATGCTAGCAATTTGGACTGCAAAATAAATTACGTTTTTCCTGGGAGTACGAGTAACTAACGTCAAAAAATCAATGTGCAATTGATGAGAGAATGTTAATTTGCTTTGGTGAATTGGACAACACTTACAAGATTGATTTAAACATTTTCAAAATCACCTCTGGTATTTTGGCACAATTTTTAAGCATTTCCTAATTCATGTACTCTTTTTACAAGTTACCAATACAATATTCAAATCCAGAAAAACGTCAATACAAACGTGCAAAAAAGATCTTTTTTTCTTGCAAAACGGTTTTTTTTTACAAACGGCCAGGATAAATCCCTACGCTGAAAAGAATAGCAAATAAAGAATAAAATAAAAGTCCTGTTTACTATGCATAGGTTGCGTGCGAACGTGTAACAGTGCTATGAGAATTGTGATAGGTGCGATCTGTCACATATAGGACACCCACTGGAGCTAGCACCTATTGGTTTGTTTGGATCGGAAACTATATAGCACCAATATACCGACCAAAATACCTTAGCAGTTTTGCTTTTTCTAAACAGCATACACAAACGGTCCGACGGTCGGTCGGTAAGTTTTGTAAATCTTTGACAGTCATCGTTACGACAGTCAGCATCAAAAATATCAGGACAGCAGACTCAACATGATCTCAACAACTAAGAAAATTAATCTTTATCTCAATTGGATAAAGTTCTTGTCAGAATGACAGTTGTCGTGTACTGTCTTCATTCTGAAACATTCCTTGTGTCATTGAGTTAATATTTCATTTTTTTTTATCTAAATATATAAAACTCAAAGGTGACTGACTGACATAGTGATCTATCAACGCACAGCCCAAGCCACTGGAGGGATCGGGCTGAAATTTGGCATGCAGGTAGATGTTATGACGTAGGCATCCGCTAAGAAAGGATTTTGATAAGTTCTACCCCCAAGGGGATAAAATAGGGGATGAAAGTTTGTATGAAACTTTGTCAATTTTAAACCGATCGGGCTGAAATTTGGCATGCAAGTAGATGTTATGACGTAGGCATCCGCTAAGAATGGATTTTGTTAATTTCTACCCCCAAGGGGATAAAATAGGGGATGAAAGTTTGTATGAAGCTTTGTCAATTTTAAACCGATCGGGCTGAAATTTGGCATGCAGGTAAATGTTATGACGTAGGCATCCACAAAGAATGGATTTTGTTAATTTCTACCCCCAAGGGGATGAAAGTTTCCTTGCCGGATTACCGCCATGGGATCTGGAGGCAAAAGTTCTCGCGCACGTGTGGGAGTGGCGCGAGGAGGCGAAACGCCGGGGCGTAACTCCGCTGCCGCGAGAAATCACGGTACAGCGGACAGAGCTGCGGCGGGATCTCATGGCGACATGGAGAGTGCGATTGTTGCTACCCAGCGCTGGGCACGCCACAATTGCGGCGATAAGTCCCCTCTTTGAGGAGTGGTTGGAGAGGCGCCACGGCGTCCTCACCTTCCGCCTAACGCAGGTCCTCACCGGACACGGTTGTTTCGGGAGGTTCCTGTTTCGGATAAGGCGGGAGGAAACGCCCGGGTGTCACCATTGTGTAGATCGCCCGGAGGACACGGTGGAGCATACAGTGGAGGTCTGCCCGGCTTGGGCGGAGCACCGCCGTGTTCTCACGCAGGCGATCGGCGGCGGCGATCTCTCGCGTCCAAACCTGGTCCACGCCATGGTGCGGAGCGAGAGTGCATGGGAGGCCGTCACCTCCTTCTGCGAAGCAGTAATGCTCGCAAAGGAGGAGGCGGAACGCGAGAGGGAGAGGCAACAGCCGCGCCCTCGCGCCCCTAGCCGCCGTAGGAGACGCCCTGGGCGGCGGGAATCGATTGCCGATTCCCGGCCTCCGTAGGCGCGGGCTTGCGGACGACGAGTAATGGGCAGCTCGCCGTCAGGTAAGGACCAGGCCCGGGTCGACGGCGCGTTGTGTTCCACGCGCGCCTCAAAGAGATGTCAGCAGTGACGGGGTCCAATAGGGCCGAAGCCGCCGGGGTCGCGGGTAGTTCGAAAGAGATACCGTGGCCCTGGCACGGGCAACTGAAGGAACACGGGTGGGTTTTAGTCAGTAAAAGTCTGACACGCCCTCCCGCTCTGCCCGGAGCGGGAGAAGTCATTTGATGATTTCCCATCCACAAAAAAAAAAAAAAAAAAAGGGGATGAAAGTTTGTATGAAGCTTTGTCAATTTTAAACCGATCGGGCTGAAATTTGGCATGCAGGCAGATGTTATAACGTAGGCATCCGCTCAGAAAGGATTTTGGTAAATTCTACCCCCAAAGGGATAAAATAGGGGATGAAAATTTGTATGAAACTTTGTAAATTTTAAACTGATCGGGCTGGGACTTTGCATACATACAGGGTGTCCAGTAAATAGCACGACATACTGCAGGGGGTGATAGCTTGGGTCAATACCTACCAAAACAACACAATATATGTTCAGCAAAATTTTACGGATTTACAGTTTTACAAAATTTTCCGAAATATCGAAAAATCTCTACCTTGAAACAGATTTTTAAGCATCTCGTAATGAAAAATTCCTTTTTTATTTTTTATTTTTTTTTACATCAAATTATTCGTGAATAGTTACTTTACTCATTGATAAGTCTTTTTTCTATCAAAAACAAGAATGTTTTCAAGAAATAGTATTTTTTGTTTAAATTTTCACATAACGATTTTCTTTTCGCATAACTTTCACCTACAGTGGTGAAAAAAAATCCATAAGATTTTGCTGAACATAATATTGTGTTGTTTTGATAGGTATTGACCCAAGTTATCACCTCCTGCAGTATGTCGTGCTATTTACTGGACACCCTGTATAGCTACTATGACGTAAGCATCCCCTAAGAAAGGATTTTGATAAATTCTACCCCCAAGGGGATAAAATAGGGGATGAAAGTTTGTATAAATCTTCTTAGATTTTCGACTGATTGAACTGAAATTAAAGATTGGAGCTACTATGATGAAGACGTCCGCTTAAATAGGATTTTGATAAATTCAATTCGAAAGTAACTCTGTCTTAAGTTACCTTTTCACGCCTAAACCATTGAGCGGATTTCAATAAAATTTGCCAAAAAGATAGATGGCATCCTAGGAAAAGACATAGGCTACTTTTTGTTTTAAAAATAATCCTAGAGGGGGTGATTTATGGGATAAAAGTTTGTAAGGGAAACCTAGCATTTGGGTTTTTTTTTGGGTTAAGTTAGGCATAAAGAATTACGCGTTTCAGCGTTTTTTCAAGGGGGTAAAACAGGGAATGATTTTAAAATTCACATGTAATATTGATATTTTTGTGTACTTATTTTTAAGAGATTTAAAGGTTATAAATACAGCAATAGTCATATTAAAATTGGTCTACTCGGTCAAAGTTATTACAATTTATAGTCACAAAAAAAACTTTGTTAACACGTTGTACGTGTGTTGAATGTGTCATTCACTTACGGGCTACGGGGTCAGCAGTGCTATTCTGTACAAATCTCACCGTGAAAACTTAGGTGAAGTGAGTTGTCATTCTACAATGCTAGATTGGATTGACACTATTGACAGCTCACTCCACGCTCACTTCACCTAAGTTTTGATGGTGACATTTGTACAGAATAGCACTGGTAGTCAATCACAAAAATTAATGGTGATCATATTAAAATGAATAAGTATTATTCTTATGTTAAACATTTAGGCCCACTAGCACCACAAATCACAAAATACGTTGAGCGCTAAACGAATTGAAAACATTGTTCAATTTCTGTTAATTTTGAAGTTGTCAGGGATGGAATGATGTTTTAAAAATGCTCAGCGCTAACTGTATTTATGGTTTTCGGTGCAAGCGGGCCTTGGAATCATACAAACCTGTTTATGTATAAAAAAGATTATTTGAATTTATTATTTGTCTGTCTGTCTATTTGTTACCTTTTCACACCTTAACGGATAGATAGGCCTTGACCTGGGTACGAGCATAGGATAATTTTTATTCCGGCAGTACGTTCCCCGGGGATAATTTCCGAGTTACACGCGAGCGAAGCCGCGGGCAAAAGCTAGTTGTTTAAATAATTTTTAAGTCTGTTTGTCCCGATATTACAAAGGGGTATCGTATTATCCAGTTACTGGGTTGTGGAGGTCAGATAGGCAGTCGCTCCATGTAAAATACTGGTATTCAACTGCATCCGGTTAGACTGGAAGCCGACCCCAACTTGTTAGGAAAAGGCAGGGCAGATTGTTGTCTAACAAAATCTAGCTAAATATTTTACAACCCTAATTTGAGAATTGGCTGCATTAACTACTATGGATATCCATGTAAAATCATGCCCATCTTATTATAACTTTCCAAAGAAAACTAGGTATGTGCTTCGGAAATCATCGTCTATTTTCGGAAACACGAACCGCGCGATGATGAGATCCAATTATTAATAGGTCTACCATCACAATAAATTAATAATAATTAATTAATTATTATTGTCTATTCTGCAACCGGGAATAATGTGTCACAATCACAAGATAAAAAATGTGTTTTTCCCGTCCGAACGTTTTGTTCCTAGAATCGGGTATTTAATCATTCATTTAAATATACCAAGTCCAATAGTTGATAAGCAATCAGGAATTAGGAAGAGAACAATAGAAATATCGTTTTTAGTTATAACACCGCCCACTGTGTCACCCTATGTAAAATTTCTACATTTACATCCGTAATTTTTATGATGTACATAATAAGGAGTATTCTATATATCTATATAATGTATATGCGTAACGCAACCACAAAATAGATAGGTACGAAAACAGACGCAAGCGCATGTGCGCATCTATGTAGATGCACGGCGATCTGACACTATCTTATTATGGCGAAAGCGCCACCATAGACTAGTATATATTAATATAAAATGAGAAGCGCCATGGTAGCTCGCGAAATTCAAATTTTCAAAGTTTTTTTGCAATTTGCAGGTCACTATCAGGTTGTATGAATGTAAACGAAGCAAAAGGAGTATGTAAGGATCGTAACTGGTGGCTTTGTATAGTTTTACCTTACCTTACCTACTCGCGCATAAAGTTTTAATCAAATAAAAAGAAATCTATATTTTTCAGTTTTTATACAGCTGGAGTCACACACACACACACCAGGGTCCGTATTATACTCAATACTCAAGCATTACTTAAAACTAGATTCAAGCCATTTGATTGGTTGAAACTAGTTTTAAGTACCTAATGCTTGAGTGTTGAGTGACGTTCTGTAATACGGGACTAAAGGCTAATTTGACCAAAGTCGGATATCTTTTATTCGTGGAATAAAATTGACGACTGACAGTTTTTGTTTGGAGAAACTGTCAAAAATTCAAAATTTAATCGAAGAATAAGACTTATGCTGGGTATAAATGTTTGGTCGAATTCACTCTTAGGGTGAATTCGACCAAACTTTTATACCCAGTATAAGTCTAAATCTTCGAATAAATTTTGAATTTTTGACAGTTTCTCCATACATAAACTGTCAGTCGTCAATTTTATTCCACGGATAAAAGATATTCGACTTTGGTCAAATTAGCCCTTAGTCATGTAATTTATTAAGGCATAAATTGTACAGATTAATAATAATTGTGACTCCGGCTCGAAAACGAAAAAAACGATATCGATGTCTTGTTTATACCTTTTCATACTTTTTTAGTTGACGTTTTTTGGCGTAAGATTTTTACTTTCTTTTTTAATTTTATTATTTTGGGGTTTATGTGTAATATATTCTTAGAAAGTACTTTTGAAGCCCTTTCATTTGACAATTCTGCGATGGAACATACGTAAATAGAAACATACTTATATAAACTGCTAAAACATTATCCTTCCTTTTGGCTTCAACGTACTCGGGTAAATAAATAAAGAAAGTGTTTAGGTATCTGTTCGTTTAATGAGGTCAAAATGTTCACCCGTTTTCCTGTTATTAAATGTAAACAGCAAGTATGTAAGTACACACGTACTACAAAAGAAATGCCACTCAACTAGACCCGCTCATATTGAACTCAAGAATCACGTTCATCAACATGAACATTGCTGTAACTTTGGCGGATGAGAAATCATCAAATGACTTCTCCCGCTCTTGGTGGGCTTGGTGAAATCGCGAAAACAAAATCTGCTGTTCCCTACAATTTGACGAGTTATGCGAACATAAATGTAGGGAGCAGCAGATTTTTTTTTCGCGATTTCAGGTTTGGTCCTATAGTAAAAGTTGTTTATTATTAGGAGTACAATCATGTGTTTAAGTATCGGTCACTAATTACCAGTCACCCTATATATTTGGCAGCAATTGTGACGGCGCGACGGTTGTATACCAGGCGATGCTCAAGAAAACTTCCGAAGATTATCTGGAATCGAACGCGCAGAATCAGAAGATTTTACAACAGAGGGAAAGAAGTAATCAGTGTAATTAGAAGATCTTTTATTAATATTTTCTGTATTTGTGACTGTGTATTTTATTTTAATTACCTACAAGAGCTTTCTTCATAATACCAGCGCTGCGGATGCAGCTTGCTGAGATACTTTCGGCCTCGTAGGTTTTTTTGGGGTCCGTATCCGAAGTGTGAGGAGCTCGTGGCTAAGTAATAACAGCCGCACGGGTCGATCCATCAGGTTAAGCTACGCTTGCCGGGGTTGGTCAGTGGATGGGTGATCATTCTTTACATACCGAGACTCCTCCGTGCCTCGGAAAGCACGTTAAGCCGTTGGTCCCGGCTGTCATTCGTGGATCTTTGACAGTCGTTACGGGTCGTCAGAAACCCGAAAGTCTGACAACCAGTCTTACCAAGGGGTATCGTATTACCCAGTAACTGGGTTGTGGAGGTCAGATAGGCAGTCGCTCCATGTAAAATACTGGTATTCAGCTGCATCCGGTTAGACTGGAAGCCGACCCCAACATAGTTGGGAAAAGGCTAAGCAGATGATGATCCGAAGTGTGCCAATTGGAAATACTAAGCCTCCGCTGTCCGTCCGCTCGTCCGCCTGTCTGTCAGCGGTATCTCACGAACCGTAATAAGTAGACAGTTGAAATTTTCAGAGATTGTGTATTTCTAATTCTATTGCCGCTACAACAAAAAAATCGGCCAAGTGCGTGTCGGACCACCTACAATGAAGGGTTCCGCAATTGGGATGAATTTATCCCAAGAACAAACTTAACATTATTTTCAGTAAATTGTTTATAACTTTTGCGATTTTTTCGAGCGTGACATTACTTCTTTCAAAAATCATCTACATGCTATTCCGAATCGAATGACACTTTGTTCATATTTTTCCGAGACTGCTGAAAAAAGTTGAACAAAAAAGCACTTGTTGACTAGATTAGTATACCTACCTATTCAAATGCATAAGGTTGATGTTTCTAAAAGTCACTTTTATCCAATTCATCACCAAAATGCTTGAACTCGAAACCCCTGACAACCTTCATGGACATAATATTTCATCAGCCAAACAAAATGAGTGTCACACAACGTTTGAAATCTACTGCATTTGTAATGCTGGCCATGTCTGCTATCGGCCCGTCTGTCCCGCACACCTATAAATTGTAGCCATTGTAGCCTATCACAACTGCGACACTGTGAAGTCAGGTACAGAAGGCTTACTCCACATAGCCCGATATAAAGCGAATCACAAACCAAAGATAGACATAATTATGATGCCAGATAGACATACTATGACGGCATAATTTGTGTGGATTTACACAGCCTTTTAAAGCATAGGAAAAATAAACCAGCAATCCGCGTTATGCCTGCGAATAGTCTGACAGTAAACACCCTCTCAAAAAGAGGAGACCAAAGTGCCAGCAGTAGGAACATTAGCTGAAAAAACCGGCAAAGTGCGTGTTGGACCACGCACAACGAAGGGTTCCGTAGTTAGGATGAATTTATCCCAAGAACAAACTTAACATTGTAGTTGAAAAACATGTTCTCCCATACATTCCAAATGTAAATGTAAGTTTGTACTCAGAATATTGAGGGATTTACATGTTATTTTATACCACAGACTTCTTATAGGTTTTCCTGTAATCTACAGGTAAAGAACTATTTTCTATATATTTTCAAAATATTAGGTACAAAAATTCGGAGATAAGGGGGAATGGTAAATTTTCGTCTATTTTCTTGAATAAGTTAAATCAATGTATTTTAAAATTATAAAAAAAAATATACTTCAGACCCTCATAGTAAGGCCTTTTTTACGCGACTACGGCGAAGCAAACAGGAGGGTTATGATTTTGACCGGTATGTATGTATGTTCATCTGTTCCCTCATAACTTCTAAACTACTTATCATAATTTGCCAAATGAGGTATCGTTAAAAGTGTCTTGATTGTCCACTAGGCTATGTGACATCACATTAACTTGAATATGGCGCCCTTTAGAGGTCACGATATAAAAAGTAAATCGCAATAATAGAATTAGAATTAGCGTTTTATTTATCCTGTAACCTTTACATAAACTTCTATCACATGGAATAATGTCAGATTTTGCTCTTTGCAAACTTAGGAGATAAGGGGGGACGATATTTTTTTTTTAATTTTTCATCAAAAGTCCAAAAACTATGAGGCCTAAAAAAAAAGGAAGAAAATGTTTGAGAATGTGCAAACAGCGTTCTTTTATATAATACCTCACATGTCCTAGTAGCTCCAATTTGAATTTATAAGACCAGGGGGTCTTTTTTCAGTCCCTGTTGCAAAAAAATATATAATATATATTTATTTCTTTCTTATTTGCAAAATAGTTGGGCAAACGTCATCTACAACTGCTCTAAATTTCAAGTTGAATTATTATTATATTATTAGTAGTTCTTGAGATATCCAGCTGTGACAGACAGACAGCACCATAAGGGAGGGACCCTTTTTCCATTTCGGTACGGAACCCTAAAAATAGAACTAAAGCTCAATTGCACCACTAATATGTATTGACCTTCTGAACTCCCTTCTAGCACACGCAAAATAAAACGTAATTTTAAAGGTTTATATGCTCTGTCACGTGGTTACACCTGTCCGCTTTCGGCTCGCATTTTTTAAATACAATAGCATTTCCCGAAATGTAAATCCGTCCATCCTCCAAATCAGAATGAAATAAATTGTTCGATCGTACAAAATATTATGTACAAGCTTCTGTTAAAAATGTTATTAATAAAGCGTCAGGATTTCGGACCAGCAATATTTATATTACTTCACGAATTTAAAGTTATTTTAAACATAAAGGGGTTTATTGTAACGTCCGGGCGTATTCTGAATGTTTTTTTGAACAAGTCTTTAGAAAAAAATGCATAAAAACGTTATTATATAGAAAATGAACGTACCGATCTATCTAAGTCGAGTTCATTATATATTGGTCCTTTCAGGCTTCAAAAATATATAAACGTCAAAAAGTTCATAATATTGTGACAACTATAAATTGTGGTCAAGATTTAGATTCATTAATATGTGACTGCTTCAGTCTTATTACTTTTCTTCTGTCATGGTTTAAAACTTTAAACCATCGAGCCAGTTTTTGTAATAAGAACCTAGGTGTGATAGAAATACAGTTCTTTATACAATACTGACAACTTAGTCCGGTACCTACTAAGTTGTCAGTTTTGTAAAACTGACCACTTAATGTGTCGGAATAAAGTTCAAAATTCAAATAAAAGTGAAAAAAAAAAACTTTTTTACAAAAAAAAAACAACCGACTTCCAAAAAAAATACTACAAAGTGAAAAATAACTTTAATTTCGGAAGTCGGTGTCTTTGGATCTGTATTTTAGCTTTTTGTCACCGACTTCCGAAATTAAAGTTATTTTTCACTTTGTAGTATTTTCTTGGAAGTCGGTTGTTTTTTTTTTTGTAAAAAAGTTTTTTTTCACTTTTTAGTGGGTCAGTCTGTAATTCATCTAAGTTACAAGAGCCTAATGTCAACTGCTCATCACCTTTTAAAAAATATTGCTTTTCCCGATACAAGGACGTTAATTGTTGAGGAGTTCTCCCAGTAAAGAACGAGGAGAACTGGAACTGATGGTGAAGTCTCCATCGGCTCCATTTCAACATATGTATTGTGACGAGCATAAATTGCTTAGCAATAATCGAATCGCAACCCGCGAAATACGTGTTATTGAGTAGTTCCGATGGCTATCTCTGATCTTCCTCATCAGTTCAAACTCAAACTCAAACTCAAAGCATTTATTTCAAATAAACCAATTACAGGCACTTTTGAATTGTCAATGGGTCGGTCAGTCAGAAAGATGAAGCTAGTTGCCCATTCCAAAGCGTAGTAGATCCCTATGGAGAAGAACGGGCAAGAAACTCCACGGACACTCTTTTAAATCATAATATTTTTACAAAATATTGGTTACATCGTTCAAGTTGAAAATATACATGTGAGAACAATGTAGAAAGACGTGCACGTTAAAAAGCGACCGTAATAAAAAGATAATAACTAAAACAACTAAATTAAATATTAAAATTAAAAATAAGCCATGGCAGCTAAGAGACGACCAGTCCCAACTGACTTCCACTCACTAAAGCTCATCACCTTTTAAAAAATATTGCTTTTCCCGATACAAGGGCGTTAATTGTTGAGGAGTTCTCCCAGTAAGGAACGAGGAGAACTGGAACTGATGGTGAAGTCTCCATCGGCTCCATTTCAACATATGTATTGTGACGAGCATAAATTGCTTAGCAATAATCGAATCGCAACCCGCGAAATACGTGTTATTGAGTAGTTCCGATGGCTATCTCTGATCTTCCTCATCAGTTCCACTTCACTAAAGCTCATCACCTTTTAAAAATATTGCTTTTCCCGATACAAGGACGTTAATTGTTGAGGAGTTCTCCCAGTAAGGACCAAGGAGAACTGGAACTGATGGTGAAGTCACCATCGGCTCCATTTCAACATATGTATTGTGACGAGCATAAATTGCTTAGCAATAATCGAATCGCAACCCGCGAAATACGTGTTATTGAGTAGTTCCGATGGCTATCTCTGATCTTCCTCATCAGTTCCACTTCACTAAAGCTCATCACCTTTTAAAAATATTGCTTTTCCCGATACAAGGACGTTAATTGTTGAGGAGTTCTCCCAGTAAGGACCAAGGAGAACTGGAACTGATGGTGAAGTCACCATCGGCTCCATTTCAACATATGTATTGTGACGAGCATAAATTGCTTAGCAATAATCGAATCGCAACCCGCGAAATACGTGTTATTGAGTAGTTCCGATGGCTATCTCTGATCTTCCTCATCAGTTCCACTTCACTAAAGCTCATCACCTTTTAAAAAATATTGCTTTTCCCGATACAAGGGCGTTAATTGTTGAGGAGTTCTCCCAGTAAGGAACGAGGAGAACTGGAACTGATGGTGAAGTCACTATCGGCTCCATTTCAACATATGTATTGTGACGAGCATAAATTGCTTAGCAATAATCGAATCGCAACCCGCGAAATACGTGTTATTGAGTAGTTCCGATGGCTATCTCTGATCTTCCTCATCAGTTCCACTTCACTGAAGCTCATCACCTTTTATAAAATATTGCTTTTCCAGATACAACGATGTTAATTGTTGAGGAGTTCTCCCAGTAAGGAAGCAGGAGAACTGGAACTGATGGTGAAGTCTCCATCGGCTCCATTTCAACATATGTAATGTGACGAGCATAAATTGCTTAGCAATAATCGAATCGCAACCCGCGAAATACGTGTTATTGAGTAGTTCCGATGGCTATATATATATACTAGCTTTTGCCCGCGGCTTCGCTCGCGTGTAACTCGGAAATTATCCCCGGGGAACGTACTGCCGGAATAAAAATTATCCTATGCTCGTACCCAGGTCAAGGCCTATCTATCCGTTAAGGTGTGAAAAGGTAACAAATAGACAGACAGACAAATAATAAATTCAAATAATCTTTTTTATACATAAACAGGTTTGTATGATTCCAAGGCCCGCTTGCACCGAAAACCATAAATACAGTTAGCGCTGAGCATTTTTAAAACATCATTCCATCCCTGACAACTTCAAAATTAACAGAAATTGAACAATGTTTTCAATTCGTTTAGCGCTCAACGTATTTTGTGATTTGTGGTGCTAGTGGGCCTAAATGTTTAACATAAGAATAATACTTATTCATTTTAATATGATCACCATTAATTTTTGTGATTGACTACCAGTGCTATTCTGTACAAATGTCACCATCAAAACTTAGGTGAAGTGAGCGTGGAGTGAGCTGTCAATAGTGTCAATCCAATCTAGCATTGTAGAATGACAACTCACTTCACCTAAGTTTTCACGGTGAGATTTGTACAGAATAGCACTGCTGACCCCGTAGCCCGTAAGTGAATGACACATTCAACACACGTACAACGTGTTAACAAAGTTTTTTTTGTGACTATAAATTGTAATAACTTTGACCGAGTAGACCAATTTTAATATGACTATTGCTGTATTTATAACCTTTAAATCTCTTAAAAATAAGTACACAAAAATATCAATATTACATGTGAATTTTAAAATCATTCCCTGTTTTACCCCCTTGAAAAAACGCTGAAACGCGTAATTCTTTATGCCTAACTTAACCCAAAAAAAAACCCAAATGCTAGGTTTCCCTTACAAACTTTTATCCCATAAATCACCCCCTCTAGGATTATTTTTAAAACAAAAAGTAGCCTATGTCTTTTCCTAGGATGCCATCTATCTTTTTGGCAAATTTTATTGAAATCCGCTCAATGGTTTAGGCGTGAAAAGGTAACTTAAGACAGAGTTACTTTCGAATTGAATTTATCAAAATCCTATTTAAGCGGACGTCTTCATCATAGTAGCTCCAATCTTTAATTTCAGTTCAATCAGTCGAAAATCTAAGAAGATTTATACAAACTTTCATCCCCTATTTTATCCCCTTGGGGGTAGAATTTATCAAAATCCTTTCTTAGGGGATGCTTACGTCATAGTAGCTATACAGGGTGTCCAGTAAATAGCACGACATACTGCAGGAGGTGATAACTTGGGTCAATACCTATCAAAACAACACAATATTATGTTCAGCAAAATCTTATGGATTTTTTTTCACCACTGTAGGTGAAAGTTATGCGAAAAGAAAATCGTTATGTGAAAATTTAAACAAAAAATACTATTTCTTGAAAACATTCTTGTTTTTGATAGAAAAAAGACTTATCAATGAGTAAAGTAACTATTCACGAATAATTTGATGTAAAAAAAAATAAAAAATAAAAAAGGAATTTTTCATTACGAGATGCTTAAAAATCTGTTTCAAGGTAGAGATTTTTCGATATTTCGGAAAATTTTGTAAAACTGTAAATCCGTAAAATTTTGCTGAACATATATTGTGTTGTTTTGGTAGGTATTGACCCAAGCTATCACCCCCTGCAGTATGTCGTGCTATTTACTGGACACCCTGTATGTATGCAAAGTCCCAGCCCGATCAGTTTAAAATTTACAAAGTTTCATACAAATTTTCATCCCCTATTTTATCCCTTTGGGGGTAGAATTTACCAAAATCCTTTCTGAGCGGATGCCTACGTTATAACATCTGCCTGCATGCCAAATTTCAGCCCGATCGGTTTAAAATTGACAAAGCTTCATACAAACTTTCATCCCCTTTTTTTTTTTTTTTTTTTGTGGATGGGAAATCATCAAATGACTTCTCCCGCTCCGGGCAGAGCGGGAGGGCGTGTCAGACTTTTACTGACTAAAACCCACCCGTGTTCCTTCAGTTGCCCGTGCCAGGGCCACGGTATCTCTTTCGAACTACCCGCGACCCCGGCGGCTTCGGCCCTATTGGACCCCGTCACTGCTGACATCTCTTTGAGGCGCGCGTGGAACACAACGCGCCGTCGACCCGGGCCTGGTCCTTACCTGACGGCGAGCTGCCCATTACTCGTCGTCCGCAAGCCCGCGCCTACGGAGGCCGGGAATCGGCAATCGATTCCCGCCGCCCAGGGCGTCTCCTACGGCGGCTAGGGGCGCGAGGGCGCGGCTGTTGCCTCTCCCTCTCGCGTTCCGCCTCCTCCTTTGCGAGCATTACTGCTTCGCAGAAGGAGGTGACGGCCTCCCATGCACTCTCGCTCCGCACCATGGCGTGGACCAGGTTTGGACGCGAGAGATCGCCGCCGCCGATCGCCTGCGTGAGAACACGGCGGTGCTCCGCCCAAGCCGGGCAGACCTCCACTGTATGCTCCACCGTGTCCTCCGGGCGATCTACACAATGGTGACACCCGGGCGTTTCCTCCCGCCTTATCCGAAACAGGAACCTCCCGAAACAACCGTGTCCGGTGAGGACCTGCGTTAGGCGGAAGGTGAGGACGCCGTGGCGCCTCTCCAACCACTCCTCAAAGAGGGGACTTATCGCCGCAATTGTGGCGTGCCCAGCGCTGGGTAGCGACAATCGCACTCTCCATGTCGCCATGAGATCCCGCCGCAGCTCTGTCCGCTGTACCGTGATTTCTCGCGGCAGCGGAGTTACGCCCCGGCGTTTCGCCTCCTCGCGCCACTCCCACACGTGCGCGAGAACTTTTGCCTCCAGATCCCATGGCGGTAATCCGGCAAGGAAACTTTCATCCCCTTGGGGGTAGAAATTAACAAAATCCATTCTTTGTGGATGCCTACGTCATAACATTTACCTGCATGCCAAATTTCAGCCCGATCGGTTTAAAATTGACAAAGCTTCATACAAACTTTCATCCCCTATTTTATCCCCTTGGGGGTAGAAATTAACAAAATCCATTCTTAGCGGATGCCTACGTCATAACATCTACTTGCATGCCAAATTTCAGCCCGATCGGTTTAAAATTGACAAAGTTTCATACAAACTTTCATCCCCTATTTTATCCCCTTGGGGGTAGAACTTATCAAAATCCTTTCTTAGCGGATGCCTACGTCATAACATCTACCTGCATGCCAAATTTCAGCCCGATCCCTCCAGTGGCTTGGGCTGTGCGTTGATAGATCACTATGTCAGTCAGTCACCTTTGAGTTTTATATATTTAGATGACCAAACGGGATCGAATATAATTTAGTTTTTTTTTTCTGTCTATCCTTTAATGAGCTAAAAATGAATTTTATCATACGTTTCAAAGTTATACCAAACTAATCAAACAAATCCACAATTCAGAAAAAAAAATGCAATAAAATCTAAAAAAAACCGTACAGTCAGCATACGCGTGATTCTCGTCACGACCGTGACACGGGTCGGATACGGTCAGCACAATTTGTCTCTTGACCGCAATACATCCATCAATTACCCGTTGCAGATATCGGAGATGCGGGAGCGAAAAATGTGAATGGACCCTTACTGATTTTCGGTGACGTATATTTGAAAAAATTTTGTTTGGCGTGCGTAACATTCGCTCTCGATTTGGGAGCGGAGCGAAATATGTGCGCGTGCCCTTAATATATTTTTCGATTGAAATCTATGTCAGCTGCTGGTACTACTGTGTTAAATTACAGAGCAAAAACAACACCCATAAATAATACATTTTATTATTACGAGATGTTATGTGTATATAATTGGAAAATATGAAACAAAACCATTAGTATTTTGACTCTTAATGACCGTTCATCATCTAGGCCTAGATGGAAACTCTACAAATGGTTCACAGTAGTATTTTTAGTACTTAAATCCCTTTTGTTACTTTAGGTAGGTAATGAATTGCGAGAGGAGTAGCTAATTCATGCAGCGTACCTTCAAACGGACGAAGGGAACTTGACCATGGTTTCGAGATGTTTTTCCTTTGACACCACACCCGTAGCTCGTATCATCAAGCCAGTCCATACTTACACGTATTAGTCCATATCTTGAAAACTACTGACCCGATTTTGATGAAACTTGCTCTGTTCCATAAAAATCAACTCAGCCAATCGCAGTCCACTGCTGGACATAGGCCTCTCCAACGGTGCGCCACAACACCTTGTCCTCCGCCTTCCGCATCCAGTCTGCCCCAGCCACTTTCTTCAGGTCATCGGTCCATCTAGCTGGGGGGCGTCCCACACTACGCTTACCGATACGCGGTCTCCACTCTAGGACTCGTCTGCTCCACCGGCCATCGGTCCTTCGACAAACATGGCCAGCCCACTGCCACTTCAGTTTGCTTACTTTGAAAGCTTGTATCTATTATATCTGTTCCATAAGTTGAAGTAAATGTAACCAGTAAAAAAAAATTTATAATCCGATTAATAGTTTTGGAGAAATGCGTGGACATACATATTATACATACATACACCTATAGAAATGTTGTACATTTATTTGGAAGCACTAATAGATTATCATATGTGAATATATTGAAGTTAACCTTATTTTTTTGATTCGAATAAAACCATCAAGCGAAGCCGCGAAGCAAATCTAATTCCTAAATAGAAACAACAGAACAGCTATAGATACCCGTTCGTCTTGAAGGTACAATGATAAAAAAGACACCCTTTTACTTATTTTTCTCAGCAAGTTGTTAAGGATTATTTAATTTGCAGACTTCGAGGAAAAGGGGTGCGTTTGCGTAGGCAAGAAAGGGTGCCAAAATAATTATACAATAAAAAGAAAGGTTCCGCTGTATTTATTTTGAGCAGTTTGTTTGATGTCTAAAGAAACGTTGGGGGATGAATTTATGTGGTTCCTTGCAAAGAAAAAGCCACCTTGGACTGCCTCGTTGGTCTAGTGGTCGCAAGCGCTACTGCTGAGCATGAGGTCCTGAGTTCGATTCCCGGGTCGGGCAAAGTGTTCTTGGGTTTTTCCATCTGGAATTTGTCAGTGGCAGTCCGGAGTCTGGATTTGTACCCTGTTGCTGGCAGAAGGCTGTCCCCCTATTACATGGGACTTAAAGATAACTGACGCACCCCTGCCTAACCCTCGGGGTCGGGGAAAGCAGGCACCACCTTCTCCAAAGGTGTGAACCATGCTGTGCAAAACGTCCTCCCGTCTGCTAATAACAACAAACTACGATCACGAATCACGGTGCCAAGCTGAAGGAACACTGAAGTCCAAAGCTAGCCAAAAGTTAGCACCATAATAGGACTGATGAGCTGATCTCCAGGCTTGGCAAGTTAGTAAATAATGCAGACTAACTATAATACAAAAGTAGTAAAAGATTAAGTCGTCTTCTGTTTGAGTACGAAAATGAAAAACCTCTTCCTGCACTAGGAACGCATTTGGGATATTATTAAAAATGTCTTATAGTATATTTGTGTGTGGAAATAATTAGTTTCTGCAGTAAAATTTTAGCAGCCATTCCCTCGTAGAGGTTTAGTTGAAATTTTCAAGAGTTTTATGTCTACCTACACGCTCTATTAAAGATTTTACTCATGAAGTTCGTTGGTAAGATGGCTTTACTACTATTTGATAAGCAAAACCTTACGTTATCATAACTAATACTATAAATATGACAATGTGAGTTTATTTGTTTGTTTGTTACGTTTTCACGGCTAAACGGCTGGACCGATTTTGGTGAAATCTGGTATGGGGATACTTTGAACCCTGGGAAAGGACATAAACTACTACTAATGGATATACCACGCGGGTATAGCCGCGTGTGGATAATATTGGGCACAAATCGATGAGGTTTGATAACGGTCAGCTAGCTCGGTAAATTATATATTTACTATCAGCCGTTTGTGTCCATCTTCAGGGCAAAGACCCCACTTCCCTCCTTCCTATCCCTATCGACCGCTGTTTGTGACCAATTTTTAGTTCTGTAAATAGGAGAGTTAATTAGCATGCGCCAGATTTACTCAAATGTCATTATTAGAATCTTCAGCGAGAAGGGATTTAATATAAGGCTCTGGATACATGTGCCCCACATGCATATGCAAAAACTGAACGATCACACACGCCTTTTAAACACCCCAGACATACAAAAAACAATCATAAGCGATCACACGCCCATAGACAACTCTGCCAGACAGTCACATAATCATATGGCATTGCCCTCATCAGCCACCAAACATTACACACGTTAAACCGACAATCCCTCTCAAAAAAACACAATAATATCGTCACGAAACTCGAAAACTGCTGAGCAAAAACCGACCGAATCCTTCCCGAAAAACCGACAATATTGTGATACACCCGGCATTGAATGACGAGCACAATCGAGGCGAACTCGGTAATTTTCCTGCTGTTTTTATCTGAGGAGAACAATAGAACTCATTTTTCGGCCACAATGAATTTCATTTTGGAGACTGAAAATACATTGTCATTAAAATTCATCCGTTTCGTAACAGGAAGAAGGGTTATCTAGGTGTCCTAGGGTTGTAACGAGCAATTAACATCGTATTTGTGGGCAGTTTGGGTGAGTCTCGATGTAAGAGGGCGGGTGATTCTATTAGTTGTAAGTATGTAATTGTTTTAAATGTTAGCTCGAAGATTTAGTTAGCCAGCCGATCTCGTGAAATCTTAGGTGAAGTGAGCTATCGATAGTGGCAATCCCAAGCATCAAGAATCAATTACGTGAGTGTGTTGTAAGATGAGATACTAATCTTAGGAAAGTACCGAATTTCAATTTCTGAGTATAATTTCTTAAGCAAACGCACAAATTAATATTAATCTGTGGCAAACGTGACGTCTGTACTACTAACCTTAAGTTTGGACTTCTGAGACTCGGTCAAAAACCAAGTTTGAGCACCGTAGGTTATGATGGGTAGGTTGCAAATGGCGATGCGTTTGCGCATCAGGGATAAAGGTCCCACCCACCACCACCAGGCTGTGGTACACCCTTTATGGACCAGAAGCTCTTCAAAGCATTCTTGATAAGGCGGTAAATATTTTAAGTGAAATCTTCTTTAGGCGCGTTGAGCGATTTTAGGTAGGGGAACATATTACGGGTTCGCGTCACTGCGTCACCGCGACACCTCGACACCGCGACATGCTATGCATAATTTTACGTTTTAGTTTTCACTTCCGTATACTGCCAATTATGTTTGTCCTGTAAAAGGAAATTGAACCCAATCAACGCAGATTATTCACAATATAGAGAAAATAATAAACTTCAAAAAAATCTCACATAAAGGCATGAATTTTATTTTCCCTGCGGTTGCCGCCATTCCAATGATGTATAGGCACTTTTTTGTGCCATCCACTGCTGAACTGCCATTCCGACTGAAGGGACTACCCACATCACAATATCTAGATCGGAAACGAACTTGTCTCGACTGGGGATGGAACCTGGAAGCTTTCGATTATGTAGGGCTCGTCTAGGCGTTCAACTGACTTTGTTATGATATGTGAGAAACTATTTTTGAGAAGAAAATATTGCTTTTAAGCAGCATCGTACTAAGCTTTCTTCCAGGGATTGAAGCAATAAGCGACCTAAAAGAATGTGTTCAAATGATCGGTTCTAGTTTTTAAGAGCTTGTACAAAAATCCACTATTTCTAATCATATAAAACCAAAGTAAAATGAAGAACACCATTTATAAACTCATTTCAATCAAAACATCCTTTAAATCCTTTCACCCCTTCCATTCCTTTACCAGAATCCATAAACATCCCATAGAATAAAACAGCACACCATAAAGAGCGCCATTTAAATAAACCATTCTAAATTCAACATTAACTGCAAGACTATTAGTTGAGGCATTTCTCACCGCATTCCTATTCCAGCCACGTAGCAATTAGGAGCCGTTAGTATAATCCGGTCGAAACCGGCCCGGTCCAGTTACAACCAGTTTTAGTCGGTTTTCATCGAACATTCGTCGGATTTGTTGCGTGTAGATTGTTTTTGTTGGCGCCCAACGTGGGACGAATCTTAAGGGCCTCTAATGTGGACTAAGTCGATATTGTGGATGTTTGTGTAAAACATGTAACTGTTTGGATGTTGTTATGGATGTTAGGATGTGGCGGATAATCTGGGTAGATAAATAATGTATCGGGTTGCTAGTGCTTATTTATGTTGTGATACCAAAGGTATGTGTAGATGTTAATGTTGTATAAAACTTTTTTACAAAAAAATACAACCGACTTCCAAAAACAACACTACAAAGTGAAAAATAACTTTAATTTCGGAAATCAGTGTCTAGTTAAATGTATTTTCGTTTTTTGCCACCGACTTCCGAAATTAAAGTTATTTTTCACTTTGTAGCGTTGTTCTTGGAAGTCGGTTGTATTTTTTTCTAAAAAAGTTTTTATTTTTCATTTTTTAGTTGTGTACCTACCCCACACAAATTCCAATACCACTATCTGCAAAACAAACTAGAACATCATCCATATAAAAGTGGGGAAAAAATACGTATTATTGAAGCTAACTCAAAAACTACCCAAGCAAAGTTAATCAATTTTATATGGGACCAATTGTGATGTATACCCTCTCGAATAAAATAAAAAAAAATCCAAATCGGTCCAGCCATCTTTGAGTAATCGGGGAGCATACATAAAAAAAAATAAAAAAAAAAAAAAAGTTCCGACGAATTGAGAACCTCCTCCTTTTTGAAGTCGGTTAAAAATATACATTTGACTGAAACGAACTCATGTATTGCCGGTATAATTAATATCGATTACATTTACCAGCAATGGATACGCTAAGAAATGATCACAATTTTTGCAGTGATAACTTACTTCTAGTTTCTACTTTTCGGATATCTTTGTCGTATTGAAACCAGATATTAAAACCGTGCGAACCAAAAAACACTTACATCAAATAGAACTAGCAATCTTCAATTCACAATCAAATTCCGTCTCTCTCATAACTTGTACATCCTTTCTTGAATCCTTCCACCAATCAAAAAGAATAGAATAACATCTTTGCTGTAACAATCATTATCGCCAACTTTTCCTTCACAATTTTTCTTTCGCCATAAAACTCGGAACCGTCAGGCGTCTGTTAAATCTTTACGGTTTCCACTTCCCGCCTTGCAGCCGGGTCTTATCCGGGTTACCCGAAGCTGACAACAGGGTGCACACGATATTCACGAATGTATAACCGGTAACCGGGTGGTGCGGGGATGAATAATAATGCAAGTATTATACGAGTATGTATATATTCACCTTTGGGTAGGTATCGTATTAATGATTTAAAATGTTTTAATTGTCTGCAAGATAGGCACAGTCATCAGTGGTACTGGTAACACTTGCGCCTTTCACTATGGAATCCGTATATGCACCATTTAATCGTCGAGCTTCTCTACAGCCTCGTCAAAAAAATAAAATAATTTCAGAGCAGACACATTTTATTAGATTTCCGAGTTTAAGGAGGATGCACTGTGGTAGCCCGCGAAATTCAAATTTTCTTGCGTTTTATGCATTTTATAGGTCCGTGTCAAGTTGTATCTTGATCAAAATATGATACGCGGAAATAAAACATGTATTGACATATTTTTAACCATAAAAATCATCAATACATCTCTCTAAGTTAGATTTCGTGCAGAGTCGTTAGATTTCGTTCGTTCGACGAATCAGCACGAAATCTAACTTAGAGAGATGTGTTGATAATTTTCATGGTTAAAATTATATAAATACATATGTTTTATGGCCGCGTATCATATTTTGATCAAGATACAACTTGACACGGACCTGCAAATTGCAAAAAACCCAAAATAAAATGAATTTCGCGGGCTACCACAGCGCATCCCCCTTCAGATGAATTTACTAAGTCCAGCTTCCGAGGATTGGCATCTAAAATTTTAATTAAATAAATCTTAATTTAATTAGGGCCTGTTTCACCACCTACGATTAAGTTCCTATTAACTTACTTGGCAGAAAATTTCATACAAATTCTGTTCCATTTTTGAATTTATACGGACATCGTGAATACGGACATCGTGCCCTTAGCATTATGGCTGGATGATCTATTCACCAGTGTGTCATCTCAAGCAAAGAGTTGTGAATGATCTGCGAGATAAAAGATTATTTTCACCAAAGATATTACCTATTCAAATACTAGTTTTCTTTCCGCTACTCAATAAACGTTACATCTTTCAATTTTTTCTCTATAATACTTCGATTTTCGATTTGAATCGCTTTAATACACTTCTGGACACATCTATTGGCCCACCTTAGAGTTTAGGTTTCGATGGCCCCTACCGAAATATGATTGCTAGATTGAACAAAAACTGTTGATGCAGTTTTAAACCTGATACATTTTACCATCTTTTTCGATCGTATTGTTTTAAATTTGAATTCAGAATACCATACGACATGGAGCTACGCCTAACAAGTCGGATATGCGCCTTGTTAAACGCAATTGATTTTTGAATAAAAAACATGTTTTATCAAATAAAGGTTTAATTTAATAACGCGTGTTGCCTCCATGGGCATCTACCACAGCTCTCATACGATTAGGCATAGAGTTTATCAACCGCTCTATGAAATTTTGAGGGATCATTTCCCATTCCTCTGCTATGGCAGTTTTCAACTCCTGCATCGTCTGGGCAACTGGCTGACGAGCCCTAACACGTCTTTTTAGTTCGTCCCACATGTGCTCAATGGGGTTCATGTCTGGGCTTCTGGCTGGCCAGTCCATAACTGTGATGTTCACATCCCGAAGATATTCCCTGACGATGCCGGCCGCATGGGCTCTTGCATTATCATGCATAAAAAGGAAATTTGGGCCCACATAGTCCGCGTATGGTATCACGTGAGGTTCTAAGCACTCACGAATGTACCTTTCAGCATTTAATGTTGGCAGCCGTGGTCCTGTAACAACCTCAAGTTGAGTTTTGCCGCTCGCGGATATACCGCCCCAGACAGTCCATGAGCCACCGCCATAAGCAACCCTCTCTTCAAAGCAGCATTGTGCGAAACGCTCTCCCTTACGTCGGTAGACCTTCTTCCTTCCATCATTGCCATGTAACACAATTTTAGACTCATCAGAAAAGAGTACACGGCTCCAATCTTGCTGTGTCCAATTTAAATGACTGCGTGCGAAATGAAGGCGCGCTGTTCGGTGGGCTCGCGTTAGTTAGGGGCCATTAGCTGGCTTGTGTGGTACCATATCGCGTTCTTTTAACCTTCTCCGAACAGTTCGAGCGCTCACAGATACTCCGTGGAAGTCGCGAAGTTGGTTTTGTATCTCAATGGAGGTAAGGTGACGATTTCTCAAGCTGGTCGTCACGATGAATCGATCCTGCCTTTCAGTTGTGACCCGAGATCGTGGCCTTCCTTGGCGACGAACAAAGCCGCCAGTCTCTAGGTACCTCCGATAAACATTTCGGACCGCAGATCGACTTAAATTAAGTTGAGCACTCACGTTTCTTTGGCTGTGTCCGGCCTGAATAAGTGCCACAGCTTGGGCGGCGACTTCAGGTGAAGTATCCATAGATTATTGATAGAACCTCACCTTAATGTTAAGAATAAGTAATGTTTGTTGCAAAACCAAAGATATCAATCACTTTTTCAAGAATTAAATCCAAGTAAACCAATAAAACCAAGTTTTCTTAGTATTCGATTGTTTGATATCAACAAACAGGCTCCAAATTGTCTTTTGTTTCTTTAAATTCTGTGTTCGAAATTCAAAAAAAGACTATTGAATGAAATTGTGAATGTGCCAGGTTCAAAACTGCATAAAAACTTTTTGCTCGACCTAATATAAAATTTTAGCTAGGACCAAACGAAACTGAAAATACAAGGTGGGCCAAAAGATGTGTCCAGAAGTGTATATTTTGTAATGAAAACAGGATTAATCTAAAGCAGGGTTTACTTCATAAGCAATGGATATCTAAATAGGTTATAATTTAAAACAATGATCTCGTTGGTCAGAACTCGTTAAACATTTATTTTTAATTATAAAATAAATATGTCAGAAATGACATAAGTAGTCAAGAATTCTTCGGGCAGTGCCCAGAAGTTAGAAAATTATGAAAATATAAAAATAATAGACAATAAAATTGGACAATATGAAGATAGAACATATAAAATAGCACCTACAATATAACAAGTCGCTAATAGTTGAACAGCTATCAATCGTCTTCAGGCTTAATCGTGAGTAGTCGAAAGTTTAGTGACCATGCTGAATTACTGAAGAAAGAACCAGAATCGTTTGAGAAACTGTACAGGGTGTATGTGTAAACACCGTTATCCTTTTAAGGGGTCATTGTATTGTGGTATTTATTTATCTGTGTGTACATATTAAATAAACTAACAGATTTAAAATAATAATATATACAAGGTATATAAAAAAGGAGGGGAATAGATCATATGGCATCAAAAAATTCATCCGCATCGCTGTCAACAGGAAAAGTGCCCAAAAGGCTGGCAGCATTGCCACGTTGTATGGCAATACTGATTCTTTGGCCAAAATAGGCCAGCCCTCTGGGCACGTGAGGAGTCGACCAACCGTTTAGCGATGTCTTGAAAAACCAAGTGTGCACTCGGACCCAATGGCCCTAGTGTTTCAACCCCAACCGGCTCGAAAATATAACTCCCAAAAATATTTGAATATTTTCCGCACCTGCAGCAGCCGCACCAGCATAGCCCACTTTGCTAGGAAGGTGGGATGGCGCAAGGGTATTGACACATGTTGCATCCCATACCAAAGGCCGACCTAACTGCCAAGGCATTATGTTCATTCCGTCAGGTCTCTTTTCATCCCATCGTCGCGTGTCCAGCCGTTGGGTTCTAAAACAGCTGGCACCCGGTGACAAGAGCACGACGGATGAAGTCATTAATGCTAGCGTGCCGGCCTGCACTCTTACTGCTTACTGCAAGATAGGCCATGGTGTCCGAGGCATTCGACAGCTTCTCCGCACTGACAGCGATGCGGAGCCCCGCAAGGAGCGCCCAGACGCAGACAAGTAGCGAGCCGGAAAGTGGTGTCACCCATTATAGTACCTATGTTGGGTGACGGTAGTGCTTGAAGCCAGAGGCCCGACTCCCACTCACCCACAGCCAGTAAGCGGGCACGCTCAGCAGTATTGCTGGATGTATTGTTAGGATTATTTGTATTGTATTTCATTATGAACAAATTTCAGGGACCAAACGTGAAATCACGTAAAAAAAATCAGCTGTTCCCTACATTTTGACGAGTTATGCGAACATAAAAGTAGGGAACAGCTGATATTTTTTTCGCGATTTCAGGTTTGGATTCTTTAAAAGAATAATGGTGTTTACACTTACACCCTTTATAGTTTCAATTCTTGTTTTACTGTATGCTTGGGTTGGTGTAGTAAAAAATTATCTGGAATTTCGTACAGTTTTGACCACTAGGTACAAACGCAACAGTAAAAATAAAAACTTTAGTAAAATAACAGAGTATTGCCATTGACATAAACAGCTGCAGTGGAACCAAAAGTTGTTAAACATATAACTACGCCAGCAAATTCCTCCCAATAAGTCATTGGGAACAAACAATGGGGCACTTAATATCGTGTCAGCGTGTTACCTGAACGTTTTTTATTTGCAGGAGTTGATGGCCGCAACTGAAGGTGCCAAACTCGTAGACGAATGCTGGCAGGGACATCGACGCGCAATCTATTACCGGATCTATTCGCAGATGCTCGAGCACTTTTTAAATTTCACTGAATAAATAACTGTATCAATATTGACATTAAGTATAAAATTGGACGCTGACACCATGCTTGATACGCTTGATGGTGTCTCATCAATCATGTACTGAATCCATGGTAACAGGTTCCGCGTCGATGTCCCTGCCAGTATTTAGATTTCCATCGACACCATCAAGAGTTTATCAAGCGTGGTGTCAGCGTCGAATTTTATACTTAATGTAAATATTGATACAGTTACTTATTCAGTGCAATTTAAAAAGTGCTCCAGCATCCGCGAATCCGTAGTAATAGATTGCGCGTCGATGTCCCTGCCACCCTGTATTTAGATTACCTTCGACACGAAAAGACATACTTCAAACATTTTCAAACACACAACTCAATCTATACAAATAAATTCAATTGAAGTGTCTGTTTGTAATATTAAAATAACAGCTTTTTACCAAATGCATAATTGAAAGTTTAGACTTTAGACGGTACTCATAACAAAAACACAGTTTTTAAAATTTCAGTCTGTCTGTTTGTTCCGGCTAATCTCCGAAACGGCTTGACCGATTTTGACGTGACATTCACTGGCAGGTAGCTGATGTTATAAGGAGTAACTACTTTTATTTTGGAAGAATAATTAGGGTTCCGCGCAAAAAAAATAAAACCCATGAAATTGTGAATAAAAAGTCGAATTTGAAAAATTATTTTTGCATTTGGTAGCCCAATTCTCAAGGATGGTTACAGTATAGGCTATTTAACATTACGCTGTGACCCTTAGGAGCCAAGCAAAAAGAAAAAAATCTGAAAGAACGAAGTCGCGGGGCACAGTTAGTCTAGACTATAATCTAAAACATTATCCTACAAGGTAACCTTAGTTTCTAAGCAATGAATAATAAATCAAGTGTTAAACATGTTTGAAATGTTGTGTCTAGGACGACTCGTCCGTATTGAAGGATGAGCTGAGCACATACTGAGATGAACACACCTATAACGTCTACAGATATCATACTGGTAATTGGTATTTCTTTATTAAAAAAAAAAATATTTTAATTAGTTTTTTCTAGTACTAAGAATCAGCAGGCCAGGCGCACACCGCATTTTAGGTGTGAAGCTACAAGTACACGGCGGACTCAACTTGTCGAGCTAATTCAGTGTGGGCTGCCGCGCGCCGGGCGGGACGCACGTTAGTTCGATACTCGCTCACGCGCCGCATCGTAAAAGAATACAACCCTAACGAGTCAGAAGGTATAAGCTGACGCCACGTTCGCACGGACGTAAAATTTTTAACGCTCTGCTTAGCGCCGAGATTTGAAAATCCAACAGTGTGTTTTTTCGACGCGTTGTTAGGTTGGATTCTCGAAGCTCAGCTCAACACCGAAAGTTGAAAATCCAGTGCCCCATAAAATCCCGCCGCGATATTTTTACGTCCGTGCCAACGTCGGCTTGGAGTCACGCGATAGAAAGACAGGCAACTTGTAGGTCAATGTAACTGTGGTAATTAACGCTGTGCGGCCTTTCTTTTTTTTTATCGTGATTAAATGCTCATGCATTCTGCACTACCACGGAGAGATAGTGCAGTTATGTAGGACTGTAATCCTCTAAAACTCCACGGTGTCCTCCTCTCTGCCACATACGGCGGGAACACGGGCACGCGTTAGCAGTCATCCGAGAACCCGCCGCGGCTCTCCGTCACCGGACCCTCCTCTGGAGAGTACTCCCCATCACCGGCGCACCAGAACACATTGCACGCTGGGGGTGCATTTTCAATATTATTTACACTACTTTCTGTCATGTTTTCATTACAAGTATACAAAACAAAATCGTCAACGTACTAGCAAATAAAGACATTCTTTATTTCTTTACTTACTTTAATTGTTGCTATATTCAAAAGGATGGGAGACATCACCTTGTGCGAAGCCCCTGCTGGCATATCGCATAATAAATTTATCCCGTCAAGATCATCTTAAATTTTTAAATGTCTCTCCGTCAAAAAGTTCCAAAAATATAAACATAGGTACCCTTTTATTCACCCCTATTTTATCAAGATTTACTATTAGTTCATTAATTAATATATTATTGTAAGCATTATCAATATCCAAAAAAACATGCCAGTGTTGGGGAATTATTCGAAAACCCTATTTGTATTTGCGTGACAAGGCGAACTAAATTATCATAACATGACTGTCCCTTCCTGAATCCAGTTGTCAAATGTGATAGTAGTTTATTCTTTTCCACATACCACTCCAAACGTTATCTCATACCATGTAAAATTTAGCAAACACATGACATCAAGGAGATTGGACGTAGCTTAAGATCATTGTTTGAAGGGTTTTCTCTCTTTGGTATTGGCACAACTTGGATGTCACGCCATTGGTCCGGGATCACTCCAGTTACAAAAATTAAGTTATATAATTTTAATAAATGTAGTTTGGCACAATGCGGTAAGTGGTAAATCGTCACTTACAACTACAAATGCAAAACATACACATATCAAAAACAAAACAACAATAAAAACACAAACGAAAACAAAAACACAAACGAAACAACACAAACAAAAAAAAACACAAACACAAAACAAACAACACAAACACAACTATCAAAACACACACACAACACACACACACAAAAACACACACAATACAAACACACAAACAACACAAAACACAAACAACACACAAACACAACAACAAACAACACACAAATGGAAAACAAACGCAACCAGATGAAACACACACCGAATGGAATACATAAATGAATGCAGTAGACACAATATGTGGAACACATAAACGGATGTAGTAAACACAATATGTGGAACACATAAACGAGTATGCAGTAGACACAATATGTGAAACACAAAACGAATGCAGTAGACACAATATGTGAAACACAAAACGAATGCAGTAGACACAATATGTGGAACACAAAACGAATGCAGTAGACACAATATGTGGAACACAAAACGAATGCAGTAGACACAATATGTGAAACACAAAACGAATGCAATAGACACAATATGTGGAACACAAAACGAATGCAGTAGACACAATATGTGGAACACAAAACGAATGCAGTAGATACAATATGTGAAACACAAAACGAATGCAGTAGACAGAATATGTGGAACACAAAACGAATGCAGTAGACACAGTATGTGGAACACAAAACGAATGCAGTAGACATAATATGTGGAACACAAAACGAATGCAGTAGACAGAATATGTGAAACACAAAACGAATGCAGTAGACACAATATGTGGAACACAAAACGAATGCAGTAGACACAATATGTGAAACACGTAAACGAATGCAGTAGACAAATTATGTGAAACACATAAATGGATGTAGAAGACACAATATGTGGAACACGTAAACGGATGCAGTAGACAATATGTGGAACACATAAACTAATACAGTAGACACAACATGTGGAACACATGTTATATACATAAGTGTAAACGCGGGGTTACTTAATTGTTACTAACATATGATTTATGTGACCCACAGAAACGTCAGAAATATATGGAATGGAGGTTCTACGGTCCAATTCTCTTGGCAATTGTTATGTTTCTTTTGATGGGCACTATCTTCGAGCGTAGGATAGAAGCATTTTATCATAATCTTAGTAAGTATGCTGTACTGTAACATAGATTAGATATACAAGCATCCAGCCTCGCAAACAAAAACCATATGAACTCTAAATACATTACAGTAAGGGATGTTAATGAAATTGTGCCAAAACTTTCGAGACCGTAAAATTCTTAGCAATACGTACTTAATAATAATTTGGAAATTGTTTATTTGTTCAAGTTGGGAACTAGGAGTGCGCGCAGATAATGCGGAAATAAAACAAAACAAAATTAACGAGGTGACTATAGTAATATCTCCTATGACCGTAATTATTGTAGTGGTCAGTAAAGTCACAAGTCCACTATTTGGAGCTGAAGTAAAAAAAAGGTTTTGCCCAGCAGTGGGACTACTCGTGCTAATAACAATACCAAAATAAAATTATAATGGCACGCATGCAATCAATGAATGCACAATCTGCAACAAAAAACATTAATATTACTCAAACGCACTAAAATACCCAAATATTATAATATATTATTGTATTTCAGTCGCACGCCGTCAAGCGCATCTTGCACAACAACTTGACCCTCAGCAAGATCCAGCAATTGAAGTAGAAGCAACCACTACTTCACTGAACATAATCAAAGCCCCGTCGAAAAGAAGCCTAGTCAACGCCAAAGTCCCATCGCATAGCACCCTGGTTAACGCCAAAGTCCCATCGCACAGGAGTCTAGTCAACGTCAAAGTCCCATCGCACAGGAGCCTAGTCAATGCCAAAGCCGAAACTTCTAACGACAATATCATCAAAGCGATAGAACCAAAGACAATATAATGTATACTTTAGCTAAAAAGATTATTCCTAAAATACTATACTTCATGAACGAAACTCCACAGCCCCATTTTTATAAGTATCAGGGCTTGTTAACTACTATTTTATGTGTCAACAATAGCTGGGTGCATTACCAAGAAATCCAAAAATCTTTTTTCCAAAAATGTGATGTTCTCGCCAACAGATTTAAGGAAATTTCTGACCCACTGCCAGAACTTAAGAGTGTAAATAAAAACCATTTACGTAAAAAACCCTGTGACAACAGCGAATGGTGGAAGTAAATGCCACTTGATTATCGCATATTATTTTTTACATCATTGAAAACATGGACTAACAGTTTATCACGGTAGGAACAAAACTAAAAGTTAGATTTGAAAAATTAAGGGGCGAATATAATAATGAAAACGTGACACTATTGAACTGCGAAAAACTTAATTCTGATAGCACTTATTAGTGCTGCCAGAATTTAGTTTAGTTTAGCTCGAATGATGAGAATGCGGGAGCATGCGCGAGAATGCGCCAGGCTCTCTGTGCATCCAGCATCCTGCCAGCCACAGAATGCGGAAGCATATGCGAGAATGCGGCAGTGCCTCGGTGTATCCAGTAACCTGCTTGCCACAGAATGCGGGAGCATGCTCGAGAATGCGCCAGGCTCTCTGTGCATCCAGCATCCTACCAGCCACAGAAGCCGGAAGCATACGCGAGAATGCGCCAGGCTCTCTGGGCATCCATTAACCTGCTTGCCACAGAATGCGGGAGCATTTGCGAGAATGTGCCAGGCTCTCTGTGCATCCAGCAGGCTGCCGCCGAATGTGAAAACATGCGCGTGAACTCGTCCGGCTCTGTACGTATTCAGCAGACTGCCAAAGAATGCCAGAGCATAGACAATTCAGTACTGTCTGCGCGTCTGTGTTTCGTCCGTCCAAAAGTTATTTGGACCTAAGTGCATGAACAGATTGTACTTCAAAGTCTTAATAATAATCCAGAATACAGTTATAATCTAACCTGACCTATAGGAAATAGGTACGTCTGAGCAGTAACCACGGCTACACACGCCTGAAAAAAAACAGCAATTTTCGTCTCTACGAAGTCGTAAGCACTTTAGTCATTTAACGATTTGAAGCTAGCTTTGGAAAATCATGAATATTCTTTTTGATCCGAATCCATTAATAACTAAAACTAAGTTAAGTAACTGAGCCTTTTATGGAGTCGAAGTAAATAAAAATGTTGAAAGCGAACCATTTCTTGACAAATAATTAATAAAGATTGCAGAATTCCTGGAATATGTCTTTTAATGTGTAAATCACTGTTTTTCACCTTGTCTGACTTACTCTCCTTGCTGCTTAAGTCCAAATTGTGAATATTAAAGAGAACTACCAATGTCTAAAGAATACGTGAAATATTAAAATAGTGACCGTAGACTAAAATATCGAACAGCACCTATTCATACCATGTTTGGTTATATGCAAAGTAATGAATCAACTAATTACCAGTCCGCGAATTTAAAACTGATGACTTTTATTTTCAAAAGTCACAATTTTTGCAAAGACCTCACTGAAACTTTGGGATTAATGTTCTTAACACTGCTTAGAGCTGAATCCTTTAATTCACTAACCGTTCCATGAACAGAAATTTTGTCAACGGACCCCGGGCATCAATTCCGGGCTCGAGCTAGATATCACGACCATAGAGATAAATCTCTGTTTCAAATCTCCGCATCAATGTCCGGTTCAAATCTCGATACTATCAAAAAACCGTTTTCTGATAGACCATGGAGAAAGATTTACAACGGAGAAAATAATCTCTTCTAAGAGACGTTCCATTTTTATCGATTCACTTTGTTTATAATCGATTACGCCACGTTTTTCTTTTTTTAGTAATAATGACGTATGTTTAATTTATCAAATCAAAGCAAACACATTATAAAAGATTATTTTAGTATAATATTGTGTTTCTATAACTGTGTTTTTTTAATAATTACTGAAAATAGTAATTGCAAAGTAACGTGATCCGAAACGCATTTCGCATGATTTGTGTTTGTGTCCTTTTTCTGACGTATAGTGCTACTTTGTGTTGCTCTTGTTCAAACCAAGTTCATACAAGTACGACTTTTATAACAGAGCTGTCGCACGTACACTGCTACCAACTTTTCTGTGAAATGGCGAAAATTGGAACTACGGCCATCATTTTGAAATGTCATTCGATTGTGCCGACGCATATCATTCGATTGTGTCGACGCATCGACGATGCCGTCCTCTTTCAGTTCACAGATAAGTTGGTAGGACTGTATCTTGCGTGACTGTCTGACTGACTGGCTGTCACTCACTGTCGTGTTAGTTAGCTTATAAAAAGTGCCGGAGAGTTCACAAAAAGTTTCCCTAAACTTTTGCATTTGTGAATATGGAACCGCGCTCGGAAAAGCTGAGATTCCTTTGAGAAGCGAAAATTCTTTTTGAATTCTGCGGCACTCATCTCAAACGGTTCGACTCGCCATCGCCATGGAGCTCGAGTTCGAGATGCAGCAACAGCAACTTCAGCTTCATCCACAAGCTCTGGGATAAAATTAGCCACGAATTCATCCATAATAATAGTTTAACAAATCGTCGTTATGTAAATTTTACGTTAATTTGTTTGATAATGTCAATTTTGACTGTTGTTCCAAAGGAGATTTCATATCTCCGTACTTTACGACCAGCCATAATATCTCGCTGATTTGCGATCGAAAAATTTATGAATGGAGATCGTTAGAATAGCAATTTTTCGTTTTCGATCGAGATAAGCGGTTTCTCGACTGATATTTCGACCATGGAGATAATTTCCATGCCACCGGAATTGATGCCATGAACCCAAACACAATCTCATAGAGAAATACACCGATGTATTTAAGAAACCGCTAAAGTATGGTTAACAGATATTCTAGTTTTTTTTCACGGGAGACCTTTGCTCCAAACCCTTATTTAGTATATAAAAACCCCCTACTCTTATTTTTTTCATTTGTACATTAATAAAGGTACAATACATGCCACGAAAGATGAGATTTGACCGCGCCTCCCGCGCCTTTTCAGCCACCCAGTCGCTTCCCGCCTCAGACCTCATAACGCTTAAGAGACCTAAAATCGTCTACTGCGCTTGTCAAACCACGTGGTGTGTCAAGTCTCATCTTTCGTGGTGCATATTGTACAAGTGGTCCGACTTAAACGCGTTGACTGATGCTACACCTATTGCTTCTGAGTCGTGATAAATAAGATATTCATACAGTATATAAATAACTATACTGAGAACTTGGAGGCAAGGCCAATCATATTCCCATTTCTTTCACTTAGTCCTATCTTCATCCTAACACATCTTAGCCCCAAAAAAATACGCATACTCCATCACGTTATTATCTCAATCCCAAAAATCCTTTCACCTAACCTTAGCCCAACGTCTCAGGAGCTCTAGAGACGCCTAGCCTTGATAACTTCGCCTACGTGAGAAATAATTCCACACACGTCTTAGAGGCTTATTTAAAATTAATCCCAAGCCTTTGGAGGGCTGTTTTGTTGTCAAACTTGTTGCTGTGCTGATTTAAAGGGTGGGTATGCTCGGTTTTACGAATATTCGAGTTCCTATCCTTATTTTCCTTACAATCATGTAAGGAAAATAAGGATAGGAACTTTCGTAACACCCAGAGAGAAAAGTTTCGTATCAACGAAACTTTTCTCTCTGGGTGTTACGAAAGTTTACAGGGTGGTTAGAACACAACAGTCAGCAACTTTTCTAATATTTATATTTACCGAGTGGTCACATCAGCATAGCTTTGGCATTGAAATTGGCCTTCCCTCAATTCTTTACACCGAGTCTAAGTTATCTCTCAGCTCAGCGATGAGTGTTGAGTCAATAAGTTCACAATAATTTCTACCTTTGCTTAAAAATAACACGAATGTTAGTTGACGTTCGATGACGAAAAATATGGCGGCGATTTTTTTTTCGCGCACTGGATTTCAACGTTCTGCTTAGCGCCGAGAGTTGAAAATCCATCTGTGTGTTTTGTCGACACGCTAGAATGCACTCTGTTATTGTTAAGTTGGATTCTCAACAGCGAGAGTTGAAAATCCAGTGCGCGATATTTTTACGTCCGTGCGAACGTCGGCTTATTCTAAGATTTCAAGTGTTATTGAACACCCACGTATTACCCCTTATTACCTAACTAGTGCCTCGTAACTTGTAAAACTATTAAAAAATGCTTCCATCGTTCACAATTTGGCAGCCTATTTATAACTAGGGTCTAAAAATAAGAGTATGAATCTAGCCGCTTTGATATCGTTGTTATTATTTACTGACTCTCTCTCTGCCTAGCCTTAGGGCATTAGGCCGTTTGTCCACCACCACGTCAACGGGACTACAACGAGAACGAGATGACGGCGTCAAAATAGCGATACATACCATTTACTATGGCCGCGTGTCCATAGCACGCCGTCACCGGGACGTTACGTTCGGTTCGAATAATCTCGTTTTCGTTGACCTCCCGTTGACGGTGTGCGGTGAACAGTGTTAACCCATTTTATTTAGGGTTGATTGTCCTCGTCATTCTTCGCCAAATAATAGGTCTTTACCTATGAAATTGCCGTTTTGTATGAAAAAATTTAAACGAATTTTGTTCATGCATTTTTTATTTGTATTAATCGAAGTAATCACCCATGCAATCAATGCATCTTTGCCAACGCAGTGGCAGTTTATTGATGCCCTTCTTAAAGAAATCAGCTGGACGGGAGGCAACAAATTCTTCAAAGGCATATTGTACTGCCGGGTCTCCCTTGTTTGACCAAAAGGAATTTGACAAATTTTCACTTCCCAAAAAATTTTTCGCATAATTTCATTTGCCAAATTATTACTTAGCAAAAAATCTATTCACTAAAAGTTGTAACGCAAACCTAATGTTTGGCAAATGAACGTTTAAACTATAACTTGTTTACCAACTAGTACTTCTAACATTTTTTATTTAGTCAAATATTTCATTTGGAATAACAGTTTTTATGCAAAATCAAATAAGCCAAATACTTATTTAGTATCGTCAGTTTTCAATTCACCCTTTCCTATTCAGTCAAACTTCAATGACAAAAATGTGGTACTACTAAGTGGGTAGGAGGTAAATCATAAATGGCGCTCAATGTGTGCTCTTCTTTTTCTATATAATGTAGTCGTTCCTGGCACAGTAGGTAGGAGGTCACAGTTTTAATCTAACCTAACCTACCCATTTTTTTTAAAAGAAGAAATTAACCTAATCTAAATTGTTGAGTTCCGGATAACCTACTAAAAACAATATATTTTTTTCTATTAATGCAAGTCGTTTCTGGCACTCGCCGGCCGCTACCGCGGCACCGCTCGCTTCGCTCGCTCGGCTCGTGCGTAGGAGGTCACAGTTTTAACCTAACCTAACCTACCCGTTTTTTTTAAAGAAGAAATTAACCTAATCTAAATTGTTGAGTTCCGGATAACCTACTAAAAACATTATATTTTTTTCTATTAATGCAAGTCGTGTCTGGCACTCGCCGGCCGCTCCCGCGGCACCGCTCGCTTCGCTCGCTCGGCTCGTGCGTAGGAGGTCACAGTTATAACCTAACCTAACCTAACCATTTTTTTTTTAATAATTAATCTACTCTAACTACTTCCATAAATAAACTAATATCAAGTAACCATAAATTTGACTTGTTTCAGACAAATTCAAGCACAAAAACTTACAAAGAAGTACGCAAAAGACATCAAATTTAACCAGCAAGTCAAATGTCTAAAAATCTTATTTTTGCCTTAATATTTTTTGTCTTATCAAATCATTTCACCAAACGTTTATTGTCTGAAGATTGTTTGCTGTAATAGATCATTTGATTAAAGACCAAATTCCATAATAACATTATACTTAGTAATATTTTGCCAAGTAAAAATTTGACCAAATGAAAATATGCGTACTAAAATCATTCGAAATATTGCAATGGTATAAAAAAAGGTTGCTAAAATTTGTTTGGGTAATGAAATTTTGTCAAAATCTTTTTGGCAAAACGGCAGGCACCCTGTACTGCCTCTCGGGTATTGAATTTTTTTCCCGCCAAGAAGTTATCCAAATTCTGGAAAAAGTAGTAGTCTGTAGGCGCAAGGTCTGGTGAGTAGGGCGGATGACGGAGAGCTTCCAACCCCAGTTCTTGCAACTTGTAGACCGTCTGCTGTGCAGTATGAGGTCGCGCGTTGTCGTGCAGGAGCAGCGGAGACGAGCGATTGACCAATGCTGGTTGGAAATGTGCCAGCTTCTCCATCATTGTGTTCAGTTCTTCACAGTACACATCTGAAGTAATGCTCACCCCGTTTGGTAAGAAGCTGTGATGATTCACACCGGCGCTAGACCACCAAACAGTGACCATCACTTTTCTAGGGGTAAGTTTTCGTTTAGGGCATTGTTTAGGTGCTGAACCAGGATCCAACCAACTTGCTGAGCGCTTGCGGTTATCAAACAGAATCCATTTTTCATCGCAGGTAACAATGCGGTTCAAAATTCCTTCATTTGTGTGTCTGTTGAGCAGTGCAAGGCACGTCTCGACGCGTACTTCGCGCTGGCGATCATTGAGTTCGTGGGGCACCCATTTGTCAAGCTTTTTTACCTTGTCAATTTGACGCAAATGGACCAATATTGTTTTGACGCTGACGTCGAAAGCTGCTGCTAATTCAGCCGTAGATTGTGTATCATCAGCTTCCACAATCGCCTTTAATTCGTCATTGTCGACCAAAGTCTTCGGACGACCGCGAGGTTCATTTTTCAGGTCGAAATTTCCAGAACGGAAGCGAGCAAACCAATAACAAGTGGTGCGTTGGTTTGTAATGTTAGCTCCGTAAACGTCGTTGATGTTGCGTGCCGCTTGTGTCGCGTTGCTGCCACGACGGTACTCATATTCCATAATTACTCGAATTTTTAACGTATCCATGATGACGAAAAATATTGAAATGCGATGATAATGTAACACTAATCAATAAACAAATGACTACTTTTGGAAAAAAATCCATGTTTTTAAAATAAAATTAATTTGAAATTAGAATTCTTAGCCAAACAAAAATTATTTTGATTTGAAATGGCCAGTACTGCAGAACGGCAATTTCATAGGTAAAGACCTAATAGTACTGGGTTGTCGGGACATCTACTCATGCTTCTTTCAACTCGTGGACGAAGGTCATCTAAGTCGGGTTGGTCTTCCGAGGTTTTGGACCGGTGTTGATGCTCAGGACTTGTCTAGTCATGAGAAGACTTGTCAGTAATGAGAAGACCCGCAGATCACATGATCTTCGGGTCTTCTCTTCACTTCTGTGCTAAACCCATTCGTGTGACTGACATCTCCTAAACTACCAGCCGATGTATTGTGTGCATATAATATTAGGTTGGGGAAAAAGTCTTTTCGCATTATAGTATGTATGAACTTAAAATAAAATCTCTTTGGCTATACTATCTGTATCTGGCTGGTTTTGGTATCATTGAAAGTTTAAATTTTGAAGAACATAATTCCAAATTCAAATTAGGAAAATGTGTGATTTTCATTTGTTTTTCGTACTGTCAAGATGAGTGAATCTAATGAAGAAATTCGATACATTTTAAAATTTTACTACAAAAAAGGTACACATGCAACGCAAGCCGCGAAAAAAATTTGCGATGTTTATGGACCCAGTGCAGTATCTGTGAGAGTAGCACAAATTTGGTTTAAGCGTTTTCAATCCGGGAATTTTGATGTCAAAGATGCAAGTCGCTCTGGTCGCCCTATTACGGATAAAATGGATGGCATTTTTGAAAAAGTGGAGCAAGATCGGCATATCAGTAGTCACGACGTAGCTGAAGAACTGGGAATTGACCACAAAACAGTTTTGGCGCATTTGAAAAAAACTGGGTACACAAAAAAGCTCGATATTTAGGTACCTCACGAGCTCACTGAAAGAAACCTAATGAACCGTGTACTCATTTGTGATTCTTTATTACTACGTAATGAAACCGAACCATTTTTGAAGAAGCTGATAACTGGTGATGAAAAGTGGATCACGTACGACAAGAACGTGCGAAAAAGGTCGTGGTCAAAGACCGGTCAGGCTTCACAGACTGTGGCGAAACCCGGGTTAGCTCGCAACAAGGTGTGTGGTGGGATTGGAAGGGCATTATTCATTATGAGCTGTTACCACCATGCAGGACCATCGATTCTGAACTCCACTGCGAACAACTGATGAGATTATAGCAAGAAGTTGAGAGAAAGCGGCCGGAATTAATCAACAGAAGGGGTGTGGTTTTTCATTTTCATTTCATGGTTCATCATGATAACGCTAGCGTTATCATGATGAACCATGAAATGATGTGTGTGGTCTAGACCACACACATCTTTAGCCACTCAGCAAAAATTAAGAGAGTTTGGCTGGGAGGTGTTAATGCATCCGCCGTATAGTCCTGACCTTGCACCTTCAGATTTCCACCTGTTTCGGTCTCTTCAGAATTCTTTAGGCAGTGTCAGGTTAACATCACGAGAGGGCTGCCAAAACCACTTGTCGCGGTATTTTGATCAGAAGTCCCAAAATTTCTATAGCAATGGGATCATGTCCCTACCTACAAGATGGCAAAAAGTTATCGAACAAAATGGTACCTACATACTTTAGATAAATAAAAATAATGTATATTAAAAAATGTTTTGAATTTTCTTAAAAAATGCGAAGAAACTTTTTCCCCAACCTATTATGTGATTTTCACTGTAAAAAAAAATAGAGTGAAAAATTAGGTGTAAAGTGAGCTTGAGCTGTCAATAGTGTCAAACCCTAGCATCAGGTGGCATGACAACTCACATGACATGCACCTTACCTAAGTTTTCACGGTAGAATAGACCCACAGATTACTTTTTTTATTTAGGTAAATAGACCGGCAGAACATCATAGCACCACGAAGTAACATCCACCCATCCACCACAAAACAATTGAACATCGTTCCAATTATGTTTTTTGTTCTCACATAGCCACATAACATCGAGGCGCAGGTTACCTTCGACCTTGTCACGACATGTTACTCGTTGATACTCCGTCACATGCCGCGTACCCCTGCCCAGGGTAATTTCCCTAGCGACTGCGATTTTGGGAGCGTTTAGTGTGGAGAGTTCGGGCGGAAAGTACTTGGGGTGTTTAAAATCTTGGGTAACTTGCCGCAGTGGATGCTGCACGAAGGACCAGTTTTTCTTTTGTTACTAATTTGTTCGAATTTTGAAATTAGATTGGGCTACTCATATTTCCTATGATATGATGCTGCCCTTCGTCTGTGGCGCTAACCCGAGCGGCGCGCGTGAAATATACCTTAATCTGTGTCGGAGCGGCTCGATTGTCACTGTCTGAACATACATTACAATTACTAATACATTACAAGTCAAAACTACACTAATCCATACATAATCTGTTAGCTAATTTAATAACGATTCCAACGACATAACTTGTAGGGAGCTACCTATCGCAACTTTAGAGTTATCGTCATTTTAATCAGACGCGCCGTATTCGCGCGGAACCACCCAGAAGTACCGACACAGATGCGGCGTTTCGCGCAATATACGCGCCACAGATGATAGGTTAGTGATGAAAGGTAATTTGGTTGTAGGTAATAACTTAATCGCATCAAATTGCCAGACATTGGTCTTTTGAGCGCATGGAATAATTGAGAATGTTCTAAATTGATTGTATCGAAATAGAGCAAACGTTGGAACATAATACCGTGCCACATTCAAGAGGGTGAAGAGTAACTGATGAAATTGTCTTAATTATTATTACGTAACCCGTTCCTTAGCAGACGTTGGCACGGACGTAAAAATATCGCGGCGGGATTTTATCGCGCATTGGATTTTCAACTCTCATTGTTGTGCCGAGCGTTGAGAATCCAACTTAACAATAACAGAATACATTCTAGCGCGTCGAAAAAACACACTGTTCGATTTTGCACTCTCGGCGCTAAGCAGAGCGTTGAAAATCCAGTGCGCGAAAAAAAATCGCCGCGATATTTTTACGTGCGCGCGAACGTCGACTAACTCTCTAACGTACTTGCTTTTACAGTCAAGTACTCTCCTAGTTCAAACGCTCGCTACCAACGCATGTTATTTCCCACAATGCTCCGTTTAAACGGACAAATTTTATTATTTTAAGCTCGGCCCGTTACCTTCGCTATTTGTACTGATACGAGTACTATGCGAGTGCGGATTTCATGCGACTATACGAATATTACGTGCTTTCTGCTCTTGCTAATAGTTTTATTGAGACTTTACTCTTGTAAGGGCGAATTCTACTAAACTTTTATATCTAAACTCGCTACAAAATAATCGGTCCCTTTTGACAGCCCATATCGTTTCATATGCCAAAGAGAGACAAACATCCGCTATGTTTGTCTCTCTCTCTGACAAAAAGGGACACCCTCATGTCAAATCGGACTTCTTAGATTGACCAAACTTTGGTATAAGACTAAGGGTCTATTTCACGATGTCCGAATAGCCACTACTTACCGAATAAATTCAAAAATGGAATCGAAGTTGTATGAAATTATCTGCCAAGTAAGTTACTCCAAAAAAAAAAAAAAGTTACTAACTTAATCGTAGGTGGTGAAACAGCCCTAATCCAGCGAATATTTTTTTTAATTTTTATCAGTTTTCCCTTACAAAACTTAAATTATCTGCCAAGTAAGTTACTAACTTAATCGTAAGTGGTAAAACAGCCCTAATCTAGCGAATAATTTTTTATTTTTTAACAGTTTTCCCTTACAAAAACTTAAATTATCTGCCAAGTAAGTTACTAACTTAATCGTAGGTGGAGAATCAGGGCCTAATCCAGCGAATATTTTTTTTAATTTTTACCAGTTTTCCCTTACAAACACTCTCAGACGTCCTTTTTATTCCACGGATAAAATATATCTGACTTTGGTTCAATTAGCCTTAATAGGTTAATAAATGGAAGATATAAAATCAAATGAAGTGTTAGATTGGCCATAGTTGGTGGCTGGTCCTCTTGTTCGTCATGTCTGCGAAAATAGACCGTAACCCGGTACGTCGCCCACACACGTTGGTTGAAAAGTTCAACGATCACTTTGTACATTTTCACACGTCTATTTTCCAGGCAAAAAGGCTGCCACAGACTAGGCGTTATTAACAAAAAGTTTCGAAGTAAAAAGGAATATATTAGAGATGAAAATAGATTTTACGTAACTCAACATATTTAATAGCGAGAAATCAACTAGGTATTAACAAAATTAAAGGTTAAACCTCCACCCCGACCTTTAATTAAAACAATCAAGTATTAGCGAAAGTCTGCGACTTATTCCGAACTTCTACTACACACCAACAATATTAGGGTTGACAACCCCACTACATTATTCTACTATAGATACTACACATCCAATATTACCATTTAAAACATATTATTTGGTAGTAGGCGAAACTACTACATTTCCTTTACTCTAAAAAGTTGTTTTTTATTTGGAAAGCCACGACACACTTTTCTATTTTTCATAAAGAACAAGGCAGTAAAATAATGTTATCTATATAATTAGCCAAATTTTCGTCGTCTTGTCTCTTTTCGCTCCCGATAATTACGACAAGCCGCCTACTTGCACTTGTCAACTAATAGTTCAACATTGTGTCGTTTTTGAACATAGAATGTTGGGTAGGTAAGTTTATCTACGTCTTTTTACTTATAATATCACTCTATGAAAGCATAACGGTACTTACCTATAACAAAAAACTATCTATAAACTTTTGTCTGTCTTTCTGTTTGTTCCGGCTAATCTCTGAAACGGCTGAACTGATATTGAAGGAAACTTAACGAGCAGATAGCTGATGCTATAAAGAGTAACTTAGGCTACTTTTATTTTAGAAAAAGAATTAGGGTTCCCCGCAAAAAAAATGAAAACAGATGAATTTGTGAACAAAATTTAATTCAAGTATGGAAGTATTGACATCCGCGCAGGCGATGCCGAGGGCACAAGCTAGTCAATAAATAAAACTCTTAATTTACATTGACTTGAATTTTCAACATAAATATAGTATTTATGTTGAAAATTGTTGGCAAACTTATCTACAGTTGAAGGGCAACTAAAAATCCAGTGAAATTAATTTCTCGCCGACTACTAGCGACCTTCGAGTCACCGTCGCGTCGTCGTTTAAACCTGTGACAAAAAACAAGTTTAGACTGCAAACAAGTTTACTAAAGAAATTAGAATTTACTTTATGCTAGTTCTTTCGGAATAATTTGATTTATTTGAGAAAACATTAGATTTGCTTTTGGAATTACAATTACTTGCATATAAAATGGCTTTGGATTGGAGGTGAGATAAATAGAAATAAAATTACTATTTTTTCTTTTCATATATTTTTAGACTTGTAGAAGAGAAGACAGCTAATTTAGTTTGAGCCTGCATATACTCGTAATCTGAATCTAAAGGCGTATTCCTATAACCAGCACCTTTTCAGAAGCATTGTTGATCGCAGTTTCATGTTACTTTAGATCTCCACGCCTACCTACTGTATGTTGCTCCACGTTGAGGCTGAGAATTTTCTTCATCTAATAAAAAAAGCCCGCGCATCTGCTATTATATTGACTTCTTCTGAGATATACAATATGGCTCCGTAAATTTCCTCTTCCAAATCCAAATAGATCAATGAATCAGCAGTATAAACACCATGTATAATTAATAATTGAATATCAAACAAAAGTGAAATAATTCATTTCAATTGAAACCCAGCGTTCTGTGAGCCCAATATTCTGAGTCATCAATCGACTGACGTGGCAAATTGCAGAAATGGAGTGAGCTATGGTGACATCACTAGAGCGAAAATTAACACCTCTGTGCTCGTCCTTGAAAAATTGTAACAAAAATATGAAATGTTTTTCGATGTTAACATCGAAAAACATTTCATATTTTTGTTACAATTTTTCCCTATATTCCAATTTTGCCTGATTTTTCAATCGTCAGATAACTTTTACCTGAGGAATAAATATGGCTGCTTGACATGTTTTCTATACAAAATATAGAAAACATATCTGACCATTGAAAAATCGGCCCTTTAAATAATATATTATTTAAACGGTGAGTAGGTAACCTATCGATCGGCGGGGTCAAATTGCGCTTCCAGAGACTGGTGTTTGAACCTCGGGTCAGTACCTATTTTGCTATCAAATTGTATGTTCATCAATCAATGAAGAATCATAGATCATTTACAGACAAACATAACTAGGTACTTAGAGTTAATTTAAAAGACGCATCAACTTCCTCCTGTACCCTGATAAAATCATTCTACCAGTTCTGAGAAAATTCATGCGTAAATTGGTCCTATAAGCCGTAAAAAGGACCAATAAGGAAGCACTACCCTTTTTTTTTTTTTTTTTTTTGTGGATGGGAAATCATCAAATGACTTCTCCCGCTCCGGGCAGAGCGGGAGGGTGTGTCAGACTTTTACTGACTAAAACCCACCCGTGTTCCTTCAGTTGCCCGTGCCAGGGCCACGGTATCTCTTTCGAACTACCCGCGACCCCGGCGGCTTCGGCCCTATTGGACCCCGTCACTGCTGACATCTCTTTGAGGCGCGCGTGGAACACAACGCGCCGTCGACCCGGGCCTGGTCCTTACAGGACGGCGAGCTGCCCATTACTCGTCGTCCGCAAGCCCGCGCCTACGGTGGCCGGGAATCGGCGATAGATTCCCGCCGCCCAGGGCGTCTCCTACGGCGGCTAGGGGCGCGAGGGCGCGGCTGTTGCCTCTCCCTCTCGCGTTCCGCCTCCTCCTTTGCGAGCATTACTGCTTCGCAGAAGGAGATGACGGCCTCCCATGCACTCTCGCTCCGCACCAAGGCCTGGACCAAGTTTGGACGCGAGAGATCGCCGCCGCCGATCGCCTCCGTGAGAACACGGCGGTGCTCCGCCCAAGCCGGGCAGACCTCCACTGTATGCTCCACCGTGTCCTCCGGGCGATCTACACAATGGTGACACCCGGGCGTTAGGAAGCACTACCCTAAACATAACATAATTACTGAAGAAACGTACCATCCAACTTCTAAGAAGCATCCATCCCAGATTTTTCATATAACACACTTCGATTCCACATCGATATCTCGATTACACTCGCGTTCCGACCGCGAAAATATCGAAAAGTAAATTAGGCCGAGACACACTGTCATACGCATTAATGAAATTCATAAATTCATGAGCATGGCACACTGGATGTGCCATCAAATATTCAACGCCGGTGCGCTCGTGTGTAATCAGAATATTAAAAATGTTTTCTTTTCATATACTTATTGTAATGTAATGATTTTTATTCGCAATGTCTTCCTAATATCGATATGGTTTATTTCTGGTATTCGTGTGGGCTGACTTGTATAAATTAAGCCGTTTCTGCTCCAGGGATTCTTGTTTTCAATTTTGTACCTATTGTTGATATAAAAGATTGACTAAATCCTTTTTCCGCCCGGGTAGACAGACTTTTGTTTTCAGGCATTAAAAACACAATGAGCATTTACGTACTGACCGGACGGACCAAAGAAATTCATTGATTTGATTGCACAGTCCCAAAAGTTGAATTAATAAAACTATAAAAAAAGTAAAAACCGACTTCAAAAACCGTTTTTTGAAGTATTTTTTTACTTTTTTTAAAGTAAATTTATTTTTCCATTATTATTTGAATATACAATTACATAAGTAAGCCCAAGACGAACGAAAAGAAAAATCATCAAAATTGGTTCATTAGTTTTTGAGAAAATCGCGGACAAACAAACATACATACATACTTATATACATACTACATACGGGTCGAATACAGAACCTCCTTAGTCGGTTAAAAAGAGCCAAGATTAAATCGAACAAGACTGACCCAGTCGAGTCGGATAAGTTACTTGTCCAATAGTTCGTTTCTCACCCAGCCAAGGTATTTCATATAACAAAGTTGCCATTTCCAATAACAGTGAAGTTAAACACAAGTATCGAATAAACACGGTTCACGTAAAACTAGCCAGAAAGGAAAACAAGAAATCCATTACGTATTCCAAACAACTTTTTTTTATTGGCAACATGTTAAATACGACTCAAGGAAGTGGCTTGCGTTTGTTTAGGACTACTCAAATAACCTAGCACAACAAACTTACACCGTAGGTCCAATAATTCTTCTTAAGTCCATCTTAGTTCTTAAGCAATTTGAAATAAGGTGGGTTTTTTTTTGTGGTTAATTTGGGAGGTGTAGTAGTAAGTTGGTGGGTAAGTCAAGACTTGATAGAATTAAAATATAAGTAGCAAATGTTAGCGTATTTGAGACGTGTTTGTTTATATTTGTGGATGCTTTCAGTGTGGTATCAGCTTTATACGGTGTCTGATGTCATCACGTATTAGAATAGAATAGTATTAATTTGCAAATATGAGTAATACATAAGTAGATAGTAATAGGTATAAATCATAGTTCTGCCATATTTCACCATTCGACATGCAAACATTTTCATTATACAAAATTTGTTAAAATTTAAATTCTCCTTAAAAACATTAAATTAAATAAAATTATTAAAATTCAAATGGTCATTAAAACATTAACTTAATTATAACAATATACCTACATTAAATAAGATGGGTAAAAATTTAAATTGTCATTAACAGTATAATTATATAAGAATAAAAATCGTGGTCGAAACATAAATAAACAAACATACATTAAAATTCCAGGTCACAGATAATATGTAACATTCCAGTAAACTAATAATTAATTAATTAAAAATTACAGATATTCAGAAACAGTATTGGCTCGGAGTTATGCTAATCTTCGGATTTTAGATAGTTACTGTCTTTTTTTGTAACGTCATTGGAAGAGCGCACGGTGCATTAGCAAGGTAGCATTTTTTGTTGCCAAACTGGGCATATAGATTCCGTATGGAAGGGTTCTACTACGCAAAGCTATGAGGACTTTGCTTCATTATTGGTTAATATACAAGGTCTTCATTTTAACCAATAACAGTCCGTAAATTATAGGAAGCGGCCATATGTAACATATAGTTAGTGACGCAAAATGAGTCGACTATTGAATTTCTCGGCTCATGATTTTATTGAACCCTGGGCATAGACATAGAGGTCTATGACTAGACCACCTAGTATTTTCTTGTTTGTCATGCAAAAGACATTTATTCAGCAGCGTGATGGTAAACGAAAATTGTCGCTCGACTATCTAAACTTAACGATAAGCCCGATTTACACGGTGGAATTTAATTGACTTAATCATACCTTAAGTTAAAGCAACAATAAACGTTGTAACGTCTAACAGTGTTTAGACGATGCAAGTCATATGTTGGTTGAATTCTATTGTATGCCGCAGGCAAGAAACTAGAAACTTGCATCATGTGAATGGGACTTTTGTGTTTCGACGATTTGTGGGTGCCACAAATAGTCGCTTGGATCAGCTAGCACCCTACTGGCCAAGTTTACGACAGCGCTAGGACAAAGTACCGTAGTTACATAGTTAGACTCGATGAACACACTGCTCTCACATTGTACACAAAGCTGATCGAGTGCTTACAAGGAGTAAACTGTTCTAACTATTGGCTGAACTGAACTAACCATGAGACGAAATTCCTGATTCATCTCCTTGATTAAAGTGGTCATGTTCAATGTATCTAAAGCAAAAAGTCATCGTGTCTTTTCTGAGGACGCCGTCGAGGATCGTTTTTTTTTAAAGGACCTAAACGCAAAACTCAAACTCAAACTCAAAGCATTTATTTCAAATAAACCAATTACAGGCACTTTTGAATTGTCAATGGGTCGGTCAGTCAGAAAGATGAAGCTAGTTGCCCATTCCAAAGCGTAGTAGATCCCTATGGAGAAGAACGGGCAAGAAACTCCACGGACACTCTTTTAAATCATAATATTTTTACAAAATATTGGCTACATCGTTCATGTTGAAATTATAATAAAACTGATTTAATACGGCAGAAAAAGTTTTGTAAGGTCCGGAAGTAGTAGACACCTCACACCTGTACAACAAGTTATAGTTCGCTCACTTGAAGTAGTTAAAGTTAGTTTAGGTGAGTTGACGGAAACCACGGATTTAGTAATACTTGAACGTTTATTAAGTAGCCCGATTTACAAGTAAAGATTGGATGCTAATCCGCAGCGCTCGCGTTAGTAGTAATTTGTCAACTAACTTAAAAATATGTTTAACGCTAATCTAAGTGAATGAAGTAAGTAGGTTGCTGCGTATGTAGTTTAATACATTGTACGTGAACCGTACAAAGCTACCTCAAACAATTTGTACATTTATTTGAATTTTATGTTTGATTTGCTTTTCTCTGATTTTTTAATTTTTATGTTCTGAATTTTTCTAACTGTAAATACAGTTTTCAAACTGATATCTATGTATCAGACAATCTATGTACCAGACAATATAATTTGTAATTTTCTCCAATTCTATATTTTCTTTACAACACAATAGGTACTTAATATGTAAATTTGTTAATTTTTCTTTTAATTTTGTAGGTTCTTATTTGACCTAATTGCGATTTCAGACTTATGTTATGTAATATCTTGACTAACCATTTTGTAAATTAACATGTCCTATCTAAATGAGCCGGGTGATCTGTAACTCAGGGCCCTCCTACTTCAGACACCTTTCTCTATTTAAGATTGTGCATTTATACTACTAGTGCCTGTAATACTGATGTTGAGATAAATAAAGATTTATGATTATTTCGTTTATTAATTTTTCTTTTTATCAAATACATTTTTAAATATTTCTTAAAAAATATATAAAAAACATTTAAAAATATAAAAAATAGTAGCCCACCGGTATCAGGAACAGGGTCCAAGCTACCGGCGGTCAGGACTCCAGAGAGTGGAACCTCCTAACAATGCGGGCCGTGTCCAGAAGTACTGCTTTCTGAATCAAGCCCTTGATCCAGCCACCTAACGAGAGCCTCCTTAGGTGTTGGTTGAGGCTCTTGGCAATTAAACCATTGGCTGATACAACTATCGGCACGATGATTGCCGAGTCCACATCCCACATGTCGACAACCTCGCGAGCCAAGTTAAGATACTTGATTTGTTTATCTTTCTCGGCTTTCACGAGGTTCCCGACATGTGGGACTGTTATGTCAATAATCATTGCGCGCCGCTCTATTCGATCCACCACCACTATATCAGGCTTATTGGCTACAATAGTCCTGTCAGTGATGATGGATCGATCCCAGTACAATGTGATATTTCCATTTTCGAGAACTGGGTCGGGCACATACCTGTAGTACGGCACTTCCAATTCTACAAGGCTGTATTTAAGAGCAAGTTGCTGATGGATAATCCTGGCTACAAGGTTGTGTCTATGCAAGTACTCTTCGTTAGCTAGACGAGAACACCCAGAGATAATGTGTCGAATTGATTCTCCCGGTCGGTGGCATGCCCGACAGATGTCAACCGTTCCGTCTTATTTTCATTATTATTATTATGATTATGATTACCTCTAAAAATTTATTTTAACGATTAAAAGCCATCAGTACATTAATGTAAGTACATGCAATCATTCAGATTTTTTGTCAGATTCTTCTACAAGCAACATATAATATTAACGTGTTTAAATTTTTTAGTTCAATGAATAGATTTTTTGTAAATAAATTGCTAAATTGCTTCATATTTTGCAATAAATTACCAGCGTTGTGTCATCCACATCAGCTACTATAAAATAATATTGTATTTTTTTTCATTAAATTCTGAAATACAAAAAAATATTTTCATGTCTAAATTTACATTTAATTAATTGACTTGAATAATTGTATCTTCTTATGTAAATAATTCATATTCAAGTGTCACGTTGAGAACTTAGCAAGGCAAACAATGAATATCATTTGAAATTGTAATTGTCTGGGGCAGGGGGGGGGGGGTCTGCGGGTACATAATTTGATTGCATCGAAACCGATAGTATTGTCGTTAGAAAAATTCTGTTTTTATGATTGAATCTCTGCACAAAAACATTTGTAGAAAACGACCAAAATTCTGAACTAGGGGTTTTTTGTCTTAATTTTCCAAACCTGAGTTTTGAAAAATTGCATAAATGGGATCTTTAAATAATCGGACCCCTCCCCTCTCCTCCACCTATAGCTACTTCTAATAATGTAATTATAGAAATACTTAAGAAGAGAAAATGACTTGTTGTAAAGATCATAAATTCGTAAGTTAACAGAACAATTATCTAATTCAGCAAACCGCGAAGAGGTTGTCTCCTCCAAAGTAATACAAAAAATGGTTCTCTTTCTGAAATCCACGCCAGTTTTCTTCAGTTTCAGTTGAAACATCAGACATCAGACTATGCCTGCGATTGCAAATAAGCCCACCTGAGAAGCTTTCATTTTACACAGAGACATCTGTTCAAACAGCCGAGAACTAGTTTGAAGAAGCTTCACTGCTATTTGTTCTTAGTTTAGACGGTAGATGGCAGTGTAGACAAAACGTGGTGTCTTCTCAGTCTGTATGACCACCACAATCAATAAAATATTATTATTATCATCCTTATTTCCAAGAAACCTTAGAACCTTCTCTTAGTACCTCAATATTCTAATAATCTAAGATCTATATTTTTGGGCCACCTGTGTTATCTACAAAGCTTTTAAATACTTGAATATAAAATCAGAAATCCCCACACAGAAATTAAGTGAGGCAAAAACACGAAGTAAATATTCCAGGGCAAATAAGCTTCCTTGACATACCCAAACGAATACCGGTAAACAATTAAAATTCATAGTGAAAACGCGTGAAATATGATGTGTGGTCTAAACTTCAGAAGATAGCGAAGGAAATAATAACTGTCCCATTACCGGGCGAAGGGTTCTTCATTAAGAATTGGCCACCTCTACATGTTGGCCTGTTGGCGTTGGACGCATGCTTTCAGACCATTATCAGTCCAGATTTCCTCACGGAGTTTTCCTTCACGGTCAAAAAGTGATTTTGAAAATTAGTTATGCGAATATTGCTCTAGTACGTTACGTACCTACATAGATTTACATAGGATGTTAAATTTTTTTTTTAAATATTGGAGTCTCCGCGTATCCACAATTCAACAATACGGCCGCGGGCCGACGTATCTTGGCTTGGGGAGACCAAACTTCACACAGAAGGCTACGCAGTAACATTTTTTATGAACCAAATAGTAACATGAGGCGAGTAAGAGTGAGAGAACATACGCGAAAGTTCGGAGAGCCTATGTTCAGCTTCAGACTCGCCATGATACGGCTAGATATCAAGCTATATTGTATGGAAATCTCATACAATGCGAGATCAGCTTATACTGGAAATGTATAGCTTGATATGTACTAGCCGTGTGTACATTGTCTCCGCGAGTGGCGATATAATGTTCCTACAGCGGAGCTTGTGCAGTCAGACCTCTGCTACCACCTTGCCGGCTGAGAATACTTTTTGCATAGCAGCAGATTTAGCTATTCTTGTATAGTTCTTGCCTCTTTTTGAGAAGGGAAAGTGCCTTGAGGTGACAATCTATGCACAAAAACATTTTGTAGCAGAAGACCAAAAATCTGAAGTAGGAACGAATTTTTGGTCCTAAGTTCCGAATGTTTTCTATACCGATTTCTCTGAAACAGTCTATTTAAGAACTGGTCACTCTAAGTGGACCTCTCCTCCTCCTCTAATTGCCTTCACTTAAAGTAGAAAAATTACATAATGGTCAAGAGAATTACGTCTTGTTTTATAGATCATCAGTTGGCATAACAGTTAAAGCAGCAATTTTGCTTGGCGGCAGCTTTTCGTTTATACGAGAGAGAAAGCTTTTTCATTATAGAGCTTATGCTCTATAGGACAAATTCTAAGCAGTGCGCAGATTTTTTCGTATAAGCTCTATAGGACAAGTTTTTAAGCAGTGCACAAATTTTCACAGGGTGTTGTACCCATAAATATATGTGGAAGCTTATCATTAGCAAATTGTCCTGCCTATGAATGATTGTTAATTATGATATTAGGCCTTTACCTATGAAATTGCCGTTCTGCAGTACTGGCCATTTCAAATCAAAATAATTTTTGTTTGGCTAAGAATTCTAATTTCAAATTAATTTTATTTTAAAAACATGGATTTTTTTTTCCAAAAGTAGTCATTTGTTTATTGATTAGTGTTACATTTTCATCGCATTTCAATCTTTTTCGTCATCATGGATACGTTAAAAATTCGAGTAATTATGGAATATGAGTACCGACGTGGCAGCTATGCGGCACAAGCGGCACGCAACATCAACGACGTTTACGGAGCTAACACTACAAACCAACGCACCACTTGTTATTGGTTTGCTCGCTTCCGTTCTGGAAATTTCGACCTGAAAAATGAACCTCGCGGCGATTGTGGAAGCTGATGATACACAATCTACGGCTGAATTAGCAGCAGCTTTCGACGTTAGCGTCAAAACAATATTGGTCCATTTGCGTCAAATTGGCAAGGTAAAAAAGCTTGACAAATGGGTGCCCCACGAACTCAATGATCGCCAGCGCGAAGTACGCGTCGAGACGTGCCTTGCACTGCTCAACAGACACACAAATGAAGGAATTTTGAACCGCATTGTTACCTGCGATGAAAAATGGATTCTGTTTGATAACCGCAAGCGCTCAGCAAGTTGGTTGGATCCTGGTTCAGGACCTAAACAATGCCCTAAACGAAAACTTACCCCTAGAAAAGTGATGGTCACTGTTTGGTGGTCTAGCGCCGGTGTGATTCATCACAGCTTCTTACCAAACGGGGTGAGCATTACTTCAGATGTGTACTGTGAAGAACTGAACACAATGATGGAGAAGCTGGCACATCTCCAACCAGCATTGGTCAATCGCTCGTCTCCGCTGCTCCTGCACGACAACGCGCGACCTCATACTGCACAGCAGACGGTCTCCAACTTGCAAGAACTGGGGTTGGAAGCTCTCCGTTATCCGCCCTACTCACCAGACCTTGCGCCTACAGACTACTACTTTTTCCAGAATTTGGATAACTTCTTGGCGGGAAAAAAATTCAATACCCGAGAGGCAGTACAAAATGCCTTTGAAGAATTTGTTGCCTCCCGTCCAGCTGATTTCTTTAAGAAGGGCATCAATAAACTGCCACTGCGTTGGCAAAGATGCATTGATTGCATGGGTGATTACTTCGATTAATACAAATAAAAAATGCGTGAAAAAAATTCGTTTAAATTTTTTCATACAAAACGGCAATTTCATAGGTAAAGACCTATTATTAGTCTGTACGCTTTCTGTAAGAATAAATAAATAAATAAATATGAACAACTTTTACTATGGGAACAAACCTAAAATCGCGAAAAAAAATCAGCTACATTTTGAAGAGTTTGGTGTAGATAAATGTACTGAACAGCTGTTTTTTTTTCGCGATTTCAAAGTGAGTCCCATAGTGAAAGTTGTTCATATTTATGGGTAGAACACGCTGTGAAAATTTGCGCATTGCTTAAAAACTTACCTGTATATTCTTGAATAGTTCTTGCCTCTACTTGATAAGAGAAAGTGCCTTGAAATGTAAAAATACAAGCCACTGTAGCATATCTAAGTTTTCTTTAAAACGTCAATCCCTCTTAACTTGTACCACCACCAGCAGATGCAGAGAGGCATAATCCTTGAACGTATGACGCCTGGGGGCTCGGCAGCGTCCATTACTACTTATCAGAGCTTGCAAATATTCCACACATCTTTATTGAGGATTTTCATGATTTATTACAGTGTTGTAGGACTCAGTTCATTTTTTATTGCAAGCTTTCGCTTGTGAAATGCATGTGCAAGTGTTGTTTTATTGTGTTTGATGTAATACAGATAGTATTGCATCAAAAACAATAAAATCAATATTTCTGTGAAGTGCCAATGTGATGATGTTGTAAACAAGTGCCACTTTAGTAGAGCTCAGGAATGAATGCGGGATTTTTTATTAAGTAGGAATCGAAACGAAATCCTACTATTACCTACCTATCCTACTAATACATTAAAAAAAAAAATTAAAAAAAAGTTTGTGAGTGTGTGTATGTTTGTAACTTCTTCTCGCTCAAACGGCTGGACCGATTTGGATGAAATTTGGTATGTGGATAGTTTATACCCTGGATTAACACATAGGCTACTTTTTATCCCGATCTACGCAGATGAAACCGCGGGGCGCAGCTAGTATAATAAAAGCTAGTATAAGTATAAATGTGAAAGTTTGTGAAGATGTTTGGATGTTTGTTACTCAATCACGCAAAAACGGCTGAACGGATTTGGATGAAATTTGGTATACAGATAGTTTATAACCTGGATTAACATATAGGATACTTTTTATCTCGGTAGTAGGTTCTCGTGGGATAATTTCCGTCAGCAACGCGGGCGAAACCGCAGGCAACGGCTAGTAAATACATAAAATATTAGCAATAATCTGATGTTATGGCACAATTCAATCAAAGGTCAAGAAGAGGATGCTTATGAAAATATCATTGGAAAAATATCTTTACTTTTGGTCGTAGATTCGCCCATCATTCGTCGGCTATTCGAAAAAAAAAGCTAAGTACATAAACTTCATAAGCAATATATTTTAAGAAAATCAACTCGGAGAACCATGCTCAATCATTGCTATAATATTAAAAAGATCGTAAACGTCCTCTAAAACAGCTGAAATAGACGTGAGATATGCAAACGACAAAATAAGTGGGTAAAGTTAAGTCAGACAAAAGCCAATCATTACCACGGCTTGTGTCAATCAGTCAACACATCATCTTCACTCTAACCCACTTTCACTATTCACTGCAGTCGTCCTAAAGTTATGTAATGTTTTTGAAATATTGAACATCTTACAGTAAAGCAAATACCTTTTTGAGGGATGGTTGAGACATACATCTTACGTAAAATTCATTGTCAACTTTTTTAATAATAGAATTATGAGTAAAATGATTTACTAAGGGCCTGTTTCACCACCTAAGATAAAGTTCTTACTTGGCAGATAATTGTATACAAATTCTGTTCCATTTTTGAATTTATTCGGTAAGTAGTGGCTATTCGGACATCGTGAAATAGGCCCAATAAAATTACAGTTGCTATCAGTAGAGCACCCCAAAAGTCATGCAACCAGTCTTACGTTGGGAAAAGGCTAGGCATATGATGATTATGATGATGATCATAATCATATATCAACAAACTTCTTTGTTAACTTGTTTGTTTGTTTCTTCTTTGTTTTAGAGATAGTTTCAATCTAGATTTGAATTTCATATCGCCCAAAACAAAGCTTGTTTTATTTTAGGAGGGAAAACCGACCATCTCTATCTTGATTTCTGATTTCAGCATATCTGTAGTGCTAAGTGACCTGTCAGGCGAGTAAAACATTCATCAGTCAAAAAAATTTGAATTTTCAGTACCTACTACCTACCTACCTATGTTGTTAAAGGCAAAAACCAATGATGGTACACACGGCTACACATCAACCTATACATTTCCAGTTTACCCTGACCTCTCATTGTAAGGAAATCCTATACAATGCGAGATCAGCTTATACTGGAAATTAGCTTGATGTGTAGCCATGCGTACAGTATTTTTATCTGACGAAGCGACACGCGCTTTACTTGAGTTTACCAAGTGTACAAACACGCTGTGAATGTGTGCGTGAGGATGAGTAGCGTCAGCACATAACACACACACTTTCGACTTCGCCATCGTCTCTGACGGTACCGACGCGTCGACGACGACGGTGACGAGTGCTCCTGCACTTACACACACATTCACAGCGAGTTTCTACACTTGGTAAACACGAGTACCTAAAGTAAAGCGCGTCGCTTCATGAGATAAAAATACTGTAGGATTCACTGACTGCGGTCTCAATAACATCCCCCTAAAGGATAGTCTCTACGACACAATTAATTAATTGAAAATTTGTTACTTTTTGTAGGTACCTATGTACGCACGGCTACAGATCAAGCTATACATTTCCAGTATAAGCTGATCTCGCATTGTATAAGATTTCCTTACAATGAGAGGTCAGTGTAAACTGGAAATGTATAGCTTGATGTGTAGCCGTGTGTACCTACGCTATCAAATGCGCGTAAAATAAAAGTGAAAACATTTTTTGCACACGGATATATCTAACAAAGCTTAGGTAAGTAAGTAAAGTATGCGTTATCGAATCAATACGAACAGTAGGGTGACCGCACTGGAGGAAACAAAGAGACTGTATTATCTTACGTGTATGCATAGGTAAGACAGTTTTTGCTTATTTTATTTATTTATTTATACAATCTTACACTATCATAAATTCATAACATGTTCACACCCAATGCGATAACAATAAATCTTATCTTAAAACAACATTTTCATAAAAATCAAAGGAAAGAAATATAATAAAAAGAATAATAAGTCTTCTGGGCACGTTTCCGGATGACAGCGATGCGGATGACTACTTCGACGCCCGAGTTTCATTTTGTTTTTGTATTTATATTATGTTTAGTCATTTCATTTAGTACCTAGTGTAGATAGTTAGTTGTGTTAAATATTGTAAAAATTTGGTTTATAATATAACTAGCTTCTGCCCGCGACTTCGGCTGCGTGAAATTTCTTGTTCCCCCCAACCCATCCCGTCGCATCGCATCGCCTGCCCGCGCTATTACTTCGTTTTCGCTTAGCGTTCTTTCTGCCTTTTTATTCTTTTTGGCTCCTAAGGGTCCTAGCGTGATGTCAAATAGCCTATAGCCTTCCTAAAGAATTGGGCTATCAAATGCAAAAAGATTTTTTCAAAACCGACTGGTGGTTCCAGAGATTGGCGTTCAAACATACAAACACACAAAAAAACAAATTCTTCGGCTTTATTATTTGTATAGATAGTACCTCTAGATAGAGAGTATTTAAATCCAAATATAAAAAAAGAAAAGAAAAGCTTTTGATAATAAAATAAATTAAGATGTTGAAATATGGTCGATTTGATCGAAGCATTGAGTAAAGCTTAAACTGAAACTTAAGGACATCACTACCATCAATCGCTGTACTATACCTAGCGTTGTGCTCACCCTTTTAAAATCAAAGAAATCTTTACGTCTTTTACATTTAAAAAAAAAATCGGACAAGTAACATCCATAGTGGGTTAGTAGGTACACATTTTCATGAGGTGTATTTCTCTAAAACAGTTTTATCCTACACACTACAGAAAGCATAGCCACAACATTGGAGCATACACAAAGTACGTTTTGCAATCTTGAGAGTGAAAGTTCTGGCCATCTGACCGAGCCACTGTGGGCCTGACAACGATACCTGACACACGACATTATGGTAAGTTACGAATATTACCTCATTACCGCGTAAAAAAAACGTTGAGAACATAAATATTGATGTTTAAAAAATGGAACGTCAAGTTTTGAATTTGGAACCTTTGCATAGAGTATAGTAACATAGTGATCCTTTGTTTTGTAGTTTGTTAAAAATGGCGGGTGGGAAAAATATGGAGTTCCCGGGTTCCGTTTATCGTGATTCTCTTTGTTGTGTGTTATCGAAGATAATCTAAAGAATAATGTGGCTAATTAAAACAATTACAAGGTGTCTACAGTCTGCACTATATTATTGTTAGCACTTTTCACTTGCACTACTTGTGCATTGTTTTAAACAATTGTAAACAATTTGTTTACCATCGACACATTACTTATCAATCACCATCCGTACCTAAGATTGGGTGGCATTAAAAACTTGGTCAAAGATCTTATAATGTGACAGTGGCCGGCTGAATACCATCAGTTTGTACCTTTTTAGCAGAGGTCACCAATGCGTGCCACTAAGCGTGCACTAAGCCGACGTTCGCACGGACGTAAAAATATCGCGGTGATTTTTTTTCGCGCTCTGGATTTTCAACACTCTGCTTAGCACCGAGAGTTGAAAATCCAACAGTGTATTTTTTCAACGTGCTGGGATGCACTCGCATTTTTTGCTTTATTGATAAAGCAAAAAATGCGTGTCTAATATTTTTTTTATATCAGACTGACAGGCATAATAGAATTTCTTTTAAGTATTTTACCCAGGCATCATCCCTAATTCCTATTACAAAATACTCATAGCCTCATCACCATTAATTCCAGGGTGCATCACACAGTGATCACACTCCAAAGGCAGAGAAAGCGGACCTGGTGAACAAGATCAAGGCTCGTCTGGCATCCGTGGACCCCAATAAGGCAAGGGAACTGGGGGGAGTGTTCCTCTTTAACATCATTAAGGAGACCAGCGTATATTCTTGGAGTAAGTATTGAGATTCAGTTTGTAAATATTTTTTAACGGCGAAATGGATGCCAAATAACATATTTTTCAATACACTTCCTGGAAAACTGGTTCATACCGCACTACGATTAGGTTCACAATGCAATGTATTTCACACGCATGCGTTTTTTTATTTTCCAACACGTGTATGGGAATAAAAATTGCCACAGATAACTTATACCTATACTTAGTCCAAATTGGTTCAATGCCTCTATTCACACCGTCTCTATTCGGAGGTGAATGTTTTTTTTTAATCTCGGCAAAGAGATTATGCGTCTTTACGACGTTAATATTTTTGAATATTTAAATAATGTTTATAAATAGAATATCATCAAAAACCATGATTATTACAATAAAAAAAAACGTTTATGAACAAATCAACATTTATTTGTGTTCTAAACTCAAAAATATTTGAATTTTCTATTTTTCATATTAGGCTGTTTATCGGCTTTATACCTTTGCGTCTCCTTCAACCTGGCAAAGCGCGGAAAAAAAAAATTAAGTCATTGTTTCCTAATAATTCATGACAAAAATATTTTTCGTTATTTTATTTTTATTTCTTCAAAAGTGTATTGAAAAACGTCGTTTGATACACGTAAACATTTGTTATTGCAGTTCTCGGCTCAAAAACAACCTAGCCTACGGCTCGGGTGTTAATTCGGCCTCGAATGCAATAACAAAATTTCTCCACTTGTATCAAAATGTACTATTGACGCATTTCGGCTGCACGCAAAATCTATTTTTGAATTCTGAAACTTGAACTATGAAAAACTTATGCCTTACCTATTCTTTTTCATGATTATAAAAATTGAAGATTTTCTTTAGTAAAATTATGAGAGCCAAAACATGTTTGACACTATTTGGCTCTAAACAAAAAAATCGCAGTTTCGTCACAATTTGCATTTTTTGTGAGAAGAAACTGTTTTATTCGATTATAAAATTTCGTCTCGTTCACTATTAAAGGCTTAAGGGGAATACGGGTTTATTTTAAGTAAAAGAGCATAATACAGATTTTTTAAAATAAATATTTCTTTAATTCTCTATGCTCCCTTTGGCCGTAGGTAGGTACCAATGCTCGTTACGATACCATTTCGCCTTAACGGTGGTATTTTGTTTGTTTGTTGTTTAAGTATATATAGAAAACTTAAAGTAGTAGCCACGAAAAAATACGTCTGGCTAGCTCAAGAGTTTCACCAGTCAGTGAAAAAATCGGACTGAGGATAAACCTTGTTGCATTGTTAAAAAAAAATAATGTTAGTTGACGTTGAAAGTTGACGTGTGGTGCCACTTGACTTATTCTTTTTAGGAGAAGAGACAAAAAGACCTTTGATCTGCTGTGGGACAGTTACTTTAATGTAGTACGTCGTCAAACCGAAGTTTGTAGTATTTCTAATACACACGTCTATTATCGCGATTTTTAGGAATAAAATATATAAATATTTTTTTTTTTATTTATTTATTTATTCAATTGGTCTTACGAGCTAACAGACATACTATCCAAAACGCTCATATGATTAACTAACAATTCAATTGTGGCTACACACACTCGTCTCCTTTTACAATAGATTTTCTTAAAATAGCAATAATGCCCATGTCTATAAATAATAATAAAAATTAGATTACAACGAAGAATTAATACAGCAGCAGAATATAATGTCAGTTTAGTGTCAATTAATAGTGATCAATTCAACTCAGTTATTATGTATGATTATAATATGTCATTTAAAATAATACGAAATTTATTATACAAATGTCCTAATCCAGCGGCAAATAATTTAATATTATTATTTAATCTTATGTAGCAACACAGAACGTCACTTATTTTAGAGATCCTTAAGGTAACAAGCTCTGTTTTCTGTACAGAGTGGTTCCATATACCTACTTAAATTCAGTAGGTTTTCCTGAAAGGATAAGTGAATAAAGTAGGTAGACTAATTATTGCAGCTTTGGGCTGTTAGGTGGCGGGTGGGTAATTATATTTCAGATCGCCGTTCATAAAATTAGAATCAAGACTTCGCTTAACAGGTAAGCTCGTTTGATTCACAATTTTACTTCACGGCGATCTGAAACATAATTGGCTAAACAGAGTAGAACATTAAACACTAGAACATTTGTACACTTCCTCGAACTACCTACTAATTAATTTGGACAGACTAAAAAAAACATGTAGAAAAAAGAAAATCATGTATCTCCTACCCTACAATCTACTATCACAAGTGTCACGAGTTGGTGAGATTACAGATAGAGTTAAAAAAAAGTAATCAAACATGGCGTTATTCATAATGTGTGCATTTTTCTGTCTAACTGTACTTAGGTACCTTTTTTGCTTAAATTTCAAAGGAAATGCCGTAAGGGGCGAATCGATACACGAAAATAATTATTTAAATGTCAATTTTCCACTCGCCCCTTCGTAAGGGGCGAATCACTACACCAAAATAATAAAAAACGGGGTGAGTGGAACATTTTAATCGAAAGGGGCAAGATCCAAGGGGCGAGCGGAGCCCACACCCTCCTACCCTACACTACAGTAGGTGGGTAGGGTGTGACTGACACTGGCTAGGCCACCATCAAGGATTTTAATTTTGATAACACAAAAAATTTGTCGCTAATTAAGTAGTCGAAATTTGTCGCCAAATATCAGAATTTGGCTGTCACTGGTTCAAAAAATATAATGGTTTATAGGTGGCCGATCTGGAGAGCATCTCCCCAGCTTGGCCACATTTATATCTCAAAAACTAGGCCACCTAGCGAAGATCTGTTTTCTCCCAAATTTAGTCGCTAATTAGTCGCAATGTTTCGCCAAGTCACAGATTTAGTCGGGTCTTAGTTTAGAAGATATAATGAGTTCAATTTTTGAGGTATAGTCCAAGAGCTAGATCGAAGAGTTTACCATAAACACTTTGATCTAGCTAGAACGAATTTATCTTAAACTCTTTGATCGAATACATGTACCCACATGTATTTTACTTTTTTCTGCAGTTGTTGTATGTTTTTATATTCGAGGTTCATAATTAAAGATACTAAAAAAGAGCCATCAGTAAGTTCAGTCTATTTTCACCTACTTATTTACCGGACAGACACTAACCTAGTAAGTAGGTATCCGGAGCTCGCGCCAGTAGCTCAAACTATGCCAGTTGACCGATTGACTGGCTCGCCTCACTTTACACACTCATAGCTTTCTTAAGATTTATACTTGCACAATTTGATACAACTTATATTATATACGGAGCGGTTTGTGTAAATCATATCACATTCATATTTCCTTTTAATAAATACTCGTATGTAGTTTAATGTGATGATCGATGATTGGATATCGGGAATTTCTGCAATATTATATCATTGAAGTGGTAATTGTTCAACACATTACCTACAAGCAGACTCATAAAATAAACTTTATACTTATCCACTCGCGCGACCATTGCACGAAAGTGAGCCCTAACGAAAACCCAGGATTGTCCGAGTGCACGAAAGTGAGCCCGAACGGACAATGACAGCGCGCGCGTTCCGGCTTTTACTTTTTTATTTTTTGTAATTTTGTGTGCGGACCCACACCTTGCGTTCTAGGTTCTTTGGAAATGTGGTTATGTGTAGCATATTTTTGTCTGTGGTTATGTGTTCGGAGAAACAGCTTATACCGTATTAATACAAATTACTCAGTCATTTCCTGATAAATCTCTAAGAGTCGTTATCTAAGTGATTACTGACTTTCTAGCTACCTATATCATCTTTCACACAGTCCATCCATCGTTTCTGTGGTCTTCCCCTATTCTTAGCAAATTGAATACCTACCAATTTAAATTATCCGTCTATTCAAATCTTATCTGTCATTCTTTGGCAGTTGTATGAAATGGCTATAACCCAGCAAATTCACATAGTGTGTCAATACCTACACATATACTAATTATTTACAATCTCTATCTCCAGCTCTAGACCTAAACCAAGTGACAGTCTACGAAGGAGAACCATACGAGGACCCAGACACCACGTTCACCCTCAACGAGCACTACTTCAAGCAGCTGGTGACCGGTCGAGAGGATCCCAGGGTCATCATGCAGGCCGGACGCTGTTCCGTCACAGGAGACATCATGAGAGCGATGCAGCTTGAACCTTATATTAAGTTGGAGTAGAGTTGGGTTTTGTTTCTTTAGCAGTCTGATGCACTTATTATTAGCTTATCCTGATGGATCGACCCGTGCGGCTGTTATTATTTAGCCACGAGCTCCTGTTTCTTCATCATCATCATCGTCGTATTCAGTCTAAACCATTAGCCTACTGCCATCCACTTCAGTTCTGTGCTTGTCGCATCCGTATGCTATTATTTAATGACCAGTGCCCTGTTTATCAAAACTCACAAGTTCCACTTTACAAGGAAGTTTTTAAAAGTTCGTGTAAATTACGTTTATCAAAAAAAATCTACAGGGCTTGTTAAATTTAACACTTATTAGGTTCTACTTCTAAGTTCTAAGATCAAAAATGTATGCCGCATTCTTTTCCCGCCATTTCTTTTTTTTTTTAATTGAATATCCGCATAGCTGAATGGCATATTGTCTGTGCCTAATATTACAAGCAAAGTACAATAGGTATTCCCGCCTTTTATTTATAATTTGATGCTTAAAGAGTATTTGATGCAAGGTTTTGCAATTTCTTGGAAAATGTCTAGAAATGATAATAAAATAACGGTTTTTCAACTGATTCGTGACAAAAAAGGCATTTTATTTGGTGCATTTAGCGACAGGATGTCCAAACAAAAAAAAATACAAGAGTGGAAGAATATTTGAATTACATGTCAGTCGCTTGGTGTGGTACTTACCTGCTGGAAACGATAAGAGATACATTTTACTCAAATTTAAAAAGGGGTTACTTTGGTAAGTATATTTGTGTTATGTGAATTAATTGTTGAACAAAATGTTAATTAATTGTTCCAATTTTTCAACTTGAAGTTGAAACCTTTCGTTAAATTCATAGATCGTCTCCATATGACCGTAGTCAATTCTTGTTCTATAAGTTCTTGGTTCCATTATTCTAATATTTTCATCATCGCTTGAGTCACTTCACCACATTTTAAAAAAGAAAATGAAATTTAAAAAAAAGTATTGCGGTACTAAGCACGACACTTATTGTAAGACGGAATGGAGAGTCGCCGGACACTCTCAGGATTTGCTATGATTTTCTACAAATTGTAACTTAAAAGGGATTTTCTATGAACAAAATCACGAATACAAGTGTAAAAATATACCTACTTGTGAAATAAATAATGACCCTGGTAAGTCGTAATTTACACGTGTAGTTTTGATAAACACATATTTGTAATAATTAATTTGTTTACAAGAAAATTGCTTGTAATACAAGGCTTGTAAGTTTTGATAAACAGGGCACTGCTCTTGTCAACTCATCTTGCACCATTAGATAAACATCACACTCCTTATTAACGGATGCAGGTGGCTAACTCGCCAACGTCACCTGCATCCGTTAAGGGGATGAGTCCACCCGTCATACTAAACAACATTCGCTTTGAAACTCATAACCGACTCGGGGAAAAAAAACAAATAACAGTAGACAGACTATTTCGATACATGAATGAAAACATTTTTTTTTTTTTCGAAACTGGTATATATGTGTTTTAATACCGAAAGTTGTTTAGGGTGAAATCGACCAACATTTTATACCCAGTATGTCTAAGGGCCTATTTCACTATGTCCGAGTAGCCACTTACTTACCGAATAATTTCAAAAATGGAACAGACTTTGTATGAAATTATCTGCCAAGCAAGTTAATAGGAACTTAATCGTAGGTGGTGAAACAGGCCCTTAATCTTTGAATAAATTTTGAATTTTTGACAACCACAATCCAAACCCGACCAAAATCAATCTTTATTGACTGTTCGACACGGATTGATACGGTGGGGCATGCTGTAAAACATCGTCATTATATTAGCAGCTTTGTTCCACCCACTGCTGAATATAGGCCTCCTCCCATTTGTGTCAAGCTTCCCTGGTCCGTGCGTGTCTCATCCAGGGGGCTTACTATTAGCTCTTATAGCAGGGCAGAAGTTGAACGGTTCCAGTGAGAGAGAGACGGAGCTATATACGACTTATAGCACCATCCTTTTTTCTCAACAGATCCATGATGGATCTATGATCTTCTCCACGATCTTCGGTAGGTCGTCCACCCACCTGACCATTGTTCTGCCAACTCTACGTTTTCTCGGCAACCATTCCGTCAAGGCTCTGCGCCACCTGCCATCACCACATCTAGCCAAGTGCCCTGTCCAGCTCCATTTAAGAGCCGCTACGTATCCTGTTCTAAACCTTACATAGAAAAGTAAATCATTCATCCATCAGCTTTCATCAACATCCTCTCTTCACTATCGTCTTCAGTATTTCCATGTTCCATCCGCATCAGTTATCATCATTCATAAACCGAATACTTATCGGGCCTAGTTATTACCAATTCTCGGACTAACAAGTGCGTTGAATATCAGTTACCTTAGTACTTATATTTGACTTAAAACATGCTATCTGACCTCCGGAAACCTGACTTACCTGACCTCCTAACTACCTGACATACCTGACCAGCACCTAATTGCGAAACACACAATAAATCGTACTATGTTTCATAATATATTCTTATATAAACATAGGACAAATGCGCAAAAATTTGAGAAATAGAATAGGCAGTAGATAGTAAGCAATATAATGTTTAAATAGAATAGTAAATAAGTAAAGTTAGTTATGTAAGTGTATTTTAAAAGAAAACTGTTGAAATTTGTTGTTCGAGAAACATGTCTTAAAATAAGAATAGTAATAAAGAGAATATTTTATATGTTAAAATATATTTTTAGATTACTTGGATACAAATGTTTTAATATAATAAGCTAAGTTTATATAAGAAGTAAAAACAAAAAGTAAATAAGTATGTAAAAAGTTATTTCCCCGAAAAATGGAAGTGAATAAAGAATAGATAAATAGAGAAGTAGGTAATAAGTGGGAGTCCCACTCACTGAATATACTCGTATGATGATGGATAAAAGAAAGATAAAGTATGAAGCATGGAAGTACGAGAGGCATGCACGCGAGAACTTGTATGGATGAGACATAGATATAAAATAGGCGCCAATTACGTTGGCGGAACTAGTCTGGAAACAATAAAAAAAAAAAAAAAAAAATTGGTTTAATTTTGACACTTCAACAACATTCATTGCGTTATTTACGTTGTCGAGCAGATAAGCAATTTGCTTCAAAATGATTTATATTCCGATTGATAGTGTGCTGACCTGAACTATTACCCAGATGAATAGTCTGCAAAGTACACCTTTGCTGCGATTATATTAAAGTTTACTAGTATGTAGAATATACACTTCTGGACACATCTTTTGGCCCACCTTGTATTTTCAGTTTCGTTTGGTCCTAGCTAAAATTTTATATTAGGTCGAGCAAAAAGTTTTTATGCAGTTTTGAACCTGGCACATTCACAATTTCATTCAATAGTCTCTTTTTGAATTTCGAACACAGAATTTAAAGAAACAAAAGACAATTTGGAGCCTGTTTGTTGATATCAAACAATCGAATACTAAGAAAACTTGGTTTTATTGGTTTACTTGGATTTAATTCTTGAAAAAGTGATTGATATCTTTGGTTTTGCAACAAACATTACTTATTCTTAACATTAAGGTGAGGTTCTATCAATAATCTATGGATACTTCACCTGAAGTCGCCGCCCAAGCTGTGGCACTTATTCAGGCCGGACACAGCCAAAGAAACGTGAGTGCTCAACTTAATTTAAGTCGATCTGCGGTCCGAAATGTTTATCGGAGGTACCTAGAGACTGGGGGCTTTGTTCGTCGCCAAGGAAGGCCACGATCTCGGGTCACAACTGAAAGGCAGGATCGATTCATCGTGACGACCAGCTTGAGAAATCGTCACCTTACCTCCATTGAGATACAAAACCAACTTCGCGACTTCCACGGAGTATCTGTGAGCGCTCGAACTGTTCGGAGAAGGTTAAAAGAACGCGATATGGTACCACACAAGCCAGCTAATGGCCCCAAACTAACGCGAGCCCACCGAACAGCGCGCCTTCATTTCGCACGCAGTCATTTAAATTGGACACAGCAAGATTGGAGCCGTGTACTCTTTTCTGATGAGTCTAAAATTGTGTTACATGGCAATGATGGAAGGAAGAAGGTCTACCGACGTAAGGGAGAGCGTTTCGCACAATGCTGCTTTGAAGAGAGGGTTGCTTATGGCGGTGGCTCATGGACTGTCTGGGGCGGTATATCCGCGAGCGGCAAAACTCAACTTGAGGTTGTTACAGGACCACGGCTGTCAACATTAAATGCTGAAAGGTACATTCGTGAATGCTTAGAACCTCACGTGATACCATACGCGGACTATGTGGGCCCAAATTTCCTTTTTATGCATGATAATGCAAGAGCCCATGCGGCCGGCATCGTCAGGGAATATCTTCGGGATGTGAACATCACAGTTATGGACTGGCCAGCCAGAAGCCCAGACATGAACCCCATTGAGCACATGTGGGACGAGCTAAAAAGACGTGTTAGGGCTCGTCAGCCAGTTGCCCAGACGATGCAGGAGTTGAAAACTGCCATAGAAGAGGAATGGGAGATGATCCCTCAAAATTTCATAGAGCGGTTGATAAACTCTATGCCTAATCGTATGAGAGCTGTGGTAGATGCCCATGGAGGCAACACGCGTTATTAAATTAAACCTTTATTTGATAAAACATGTTTTTTATTCAAAAATCAATTGCCTTTAACAAGGCGCATATCCGACTTGTTAGGCGTAGCTCCATGTCGTATGGTATTCTGAATTCAAATTTAAAACAATAGGATCGAAAAAGATGGTAAAATGTATCAGGTTTAAAACTGCATCAACAGTTTTTGTTCAATCTAGCAATCATATTTCGGTAGGGGCCATCGAAACCTAAACTCTAAGGTGGGCCAATAGATGTGTCCAGAAGTGTATAAGTTATTTAAGTTAAGTTTTTTAAGCTTTAAATTAATAAATTGAGAGCCAGTATTAGAGTTTTATTTATTAATGTAAGCTATATCCATGTCAGCTTCAAACATCCCCCTTTTCTTCAATAAACAATAAAGTAACTGAAATCGCCAATCCGGCTTGACCAAGCGTGTTAAATGCTCGTGCCTTTTCTGTATGAGAAGAGGCTTTTGCCTTGCAGTGGGACAATAATTGGCTGCTATTATTATTTATTTATCTGCTTTCTTACTTATATACCTCTATCTAACTGCACTAAATATGGAACTTCTTATAATGTTCTCCCCGCGACGCTGACGAGCCATCAGTCTTCAGTACTTAGCGGCGGTGTTCCAGGATCTCCGTTGGAGCAAACTAGTGCAGTTATCTTGCGATGCAGCACGACTCGTGGGGCCGACTGTACTTCGACTCTCTTCATCATTTATATCTTATTCAATTAAATTTATTTTATTGCAGATAATAAAAATCCATAATATTACATAAAAACAATATAAAAACATAAAGATGAATAAATTTAAAAAAATACAATAATTTAAAAATATTATAAAAATTCACCATGAGTGTCAAAACATGTGTAAAAGAATAATTAGGTCAAATAATAATAATAATCTTATGACCACAACGCGGCAGCAAGCTGTGTTCGTCATAAAAATCTCATAATAGTCTGCCTGAGCCCAATCGAAAACTTCACAAATCATTTCAAAAGGTAATTCAAATCAAACTCGGTGAGAACTACTACTTTTCGGAATAAAATTACATGAGACACCCAAAAGCACCCCTCACACACTTCTTAGTGTTTTAGCTGGGAACAAGAAGTGGCTTAACAAACTCCCCAGCAGCACAATCCTGGAATCCCACCTCTAAAGAACAAACTGGGATGAAACCGTTTTTAAAAAGCCAAGAAGGCATTTTAAAATTAAGTACTTACTTTAATTGACGACCTCCTTTTGTAAACTCGCTCAAAAACAGTAGACACGCGTATTTGACCCATTCTTAATATGGTATTAATAGTTTTAGACATCGGTACTATTTTTTGTGGGAGTACCGTTAGCAACGGTACGTGATTCATATTTATAAGTTTATAACCGACATGACTGACTGATGTAGGGCAAAAACAACTTTTACAATTAGATGAATCAGGCCTGATTAAGACTATTAAGATAAGAGATTAAGCTATACAACGTGTCGTTTTGCATCCTCGTCAAGGTGTGGTGGTGTGGTGGGTGACCATCATACAGAACAACTTTTTCCATGGCACCAACATCGTAATCGCGAAAAAATAATCAGCCATCCCACACATTTGCGTCGAGTAGGTATTGAACTTTTCTATGGGACAGTTGAAAAATTTTTCGCGATTACGACGTTGGTACCATGGAGAAAGTTTTTCGGTTTGATGTTCTGTACCACACCTTGAAATTTGACGAGGATGCAAAACGACACGATATATAGTTAGTTTGATTGACGGAAAAGGAAAAAACGATTTTTAAGTTTTATTTAGGGAATATGAATTGAGCATCTTTTCTTTTGGCTGTATTGGCACCACTTATGTATCGATGCATGGTGTAAGAGAAATTTGAAGTTATGTAAAAGAACTTAGTGTGTGTGTGGCTTAAACAGTGAGTCTGGGACTAGAAATACCCTACTAGTAGAACCGAAGAGAGAAATGGGTAGTTGCTGCAGGCTATTATTAGGTATGAGGAGAAATAACGAAAGCTTGCAGGAGAAGAGCGAGCAGACGAAAACGAATCTAATCGGTGAAGACCAAAGATGAGACCGACAAATTGAGAAGACGGCGAAGTGTAGCTGTATGCGGAAAGCGGAAATCAGGCCAATGACCTATATATATTGATTGATTGAATCGTATCGACACCAAGGTGTCCACCCACCACGTTAGCAAAAAATACGTCTCTCCAAGCGCTATTACCAACCTATAACCTACCAAAAAACTAGATCCTACACACCGAATACCAATCACCTACGTCACAAACACTACCTCACACCTGACAGCCCCAACATTCTGTCAAACTCGTAATAAACTAATAAAATACACTAAAACAAAGTATACCACTACTCGGCGGAGCAGGTTTGCGAACGGTACCCGAGGTTCATGCATAGGTCATGCACCTCTGCTGGTCCGAGTCGACATAGAGCCGTCATTAATAGGTTAAGGCCGTATTTTTATGTGTTAAGTGGGTTCTTTATGTTTGTTTATTAAAGTTTTATAAGTTGAGACTTGTAGAAGAGCTCGTGGCTAGTAATAACAGCCGCACGGGTCGATCCGTCAGGTTAAGCTACGCTTGCCGGGGTTGGTCCGTGGATGGGGATCTTTACATACCAAGACTCCTGCGTGCCTCGGAAAGCACGTTACGCCGCTGGTCCCGGCTGCCATTCGTCTTTGACAGTCGTTACGGGTCGTCAGAAGCCCGAAAGTCTGACAACCAAGGGGTATCGTATTACCCAGTAACTGGGTTTTGGAGGTCAGATAGGCAGTCACTCCATTTTTTTTTTTGTTTTTTAATGTTTATCTTCTTACTTTTATTTATGCTCCTTCTTAACTGTATTTCCTGTGCGTGTCCCAAATAAAATATTTTTCTTTCTTTCTTTCTCCATGTAAAATACTGGTATTCAGCTGCATCCGGTTAAACTAGAAACCGACCCCAACATAGTTGGGAAAAGGCAGGCAGATTGGTTGATATGGGAGTCGATTGGCGTTTGAACAATTAGTTTAGTTTGACTACTCCGGTGCATTCGATCATCGTTAGTTTTAACCGACTTCAAAGAAGGAGGTTAATATACCTATATCGTATGTATGTATGTAGTTAAGTTGTGACAAATTTTAAGAATTCCTTTTTCATTTGGTAGAGGAAGCTTGCGCGATGGTCTCATAAAAAAAATATTAGCTTTCCTTTAGTCGTTTTTGAGTAAGCTTCGATAGTACGTATTTAATCCACTTTGTGTATCTTGATGATGGTATAATACTAGTCTTGTCACTATTGTAGCATGTAGCGGTACCTATACGAATTGGTGTGGGATAAACACTTACCATAACTAAAAAGTAAAAAATAAAAAACTTTTTTACAAAAAAAGAAAACAACCGACTTCCAAAAAAAAACACTACAAAGTGAAAAATAACTTTAATTTCGGTAGTCGGTGGAAAAAATCTAAAATACAGCGACTTCCGAAATTAAAGTAATTTTTCACTTCGTAGTGTTTTTTTCTGGAAGTCGGTTGTTTTCTTTTTTTGTAAAAAAGTATTTTTGGTTACTTAAAAGTTTTTGCTATAAGCAGCACCATAATTGCGTAACACATTATCAATCGGAGTTGGTTTCATTTTGACAGTTCAACAACATTCATTGTGTTATTTACGTTGTCGCGCAGACAAATTTTTCGAACTTAAGAAGTAATGGATTAGCAATTTGTTTCAAAATGAAACCAACTCCGATCGATAATGTGTTACGCAATTAGGGTGCTGGTAACAGTTTACAAGACTTGTGTAAACTGTTATCGTGAGTATTGAGAGTGACATGGGATCAAGATACGACATAACTTCGTACTTGTTTCATTAAAAATATGTAAATAACTTATTGGTGAATTATTGCCCGCCATGGATTTGTCCCGATGCATCTCATTTGCTTCGAGTTTGACCATTACTTTGTCATTTTGCTTTTTAGAGAAACATGGAAAGATTTAATTCGTTCTACGGAATCCTAATCAATGTTTTTATGATTATAAAACCTGTCGGTATGGAATTGCAGATGTCAAGTCCGGTTGTTAACTATAGAAGATTATCTTAAAGCCGTAGACTTATTAAATAACCTACGCTTCTCTGGGCTGTAAATAATCTAATATGTAGCAAAATAACTTTGAATAGTATGAAATTATTATGGGCACTTTTCTAGATGCTAAGTAATAAAAAAGTATTTTTATTAATGCTGGTCGAATCAGCTGCTAATAGAAAAATTTACTCGACGAAGGTTTTAAAAGACAATTAAATAATTGTCGCACTAATGAGGCCTTATTCGTGGAATTCTATTTTTGATATTGCTCCGTAATATTTTTAACTTTTAGGGCCTGTTTCAGTTCCTAGATAATTTCATACAAATTCTGTTCCATTTTTGAATTTATTCGGTAAGTAGTGGTTCGGACATCGTGAAATAGGCCCTTAGATTATATCTTTATAATTTCTTGTATTATTATACTATTGATAGTTTATCTTAGACATTACTGACATCGGTGAAGGAAAACATCGTGAGGAAACCTAACATTACGCAACGTTACAACAATGGAAAAGAGTGTTTTCGATGAACTCTGGCACCCAAAGTAAGATTTAACTTGTGTTCAGGGTGCCAGCGTCCTCGCCTAAGATTTGAACCTAAAGCAATAGTTGTAAGACGAACACAGTATTAAATTACCATATAATATACTTACTAGTTATGTGGCCCATTTCTGTACCCATGTATGAGTGTTTGTATGAGTGTGAGGGAAAGATAAATATGATGAAAACTTGTGTATATGTAAGTCTGTATAAATATAACTATAAACATATTACGTATTATAACCTGGACTTATACTTAATACTAGCTGCGCCCCGCGGTTTCACCCGCGTAGACCGGGATAAAAAGTATCCTATGTGTTAATCCAGGGTATAAGCTATCTACATACCAAATTTCATTCAAATCGGTCCAGCCGTTTGAGCGTGAAGAAGTAACAAACATACACACACACACACTCACAAACTTTCGCCTTTATAATATTAAGTGTGATAGTGTGAAGTGTGATGTGATGTGATAAGTCTGAAATTGCCAACCCGTCTTGAGCAACCGTGGTGATCAATGCTCTTGCCTTCTCTGTATGAGAAGAGAGCTTTGCCCTGCGGTGGGGCAGTAATAGGCTGGTATTATTATATGTCATACCTACCAAAGAAGGAATGGTTTGCTATGCTGGACCTCGACGGAACGGCAGCAGGGTGTGCGTGTGGAGCTATGTCACAAACTGTGCTCCACGTGCTATCCTGCCTTCTGTACCCCAAAACATACAGCCAAAGTCACCTCAGCGCTGCCATCGATAACGCAGTGGTAGTGGCGAAGTTGTCGAACTGTCGTGCCAACGCCACGAAGAAGATGCTAAGCTGTAAAAATTAAACTTCAATTCTTATTTGTAAGTGTGGTCAGATAGGCAGTCAGTCCATGTAAAATACTGGTATTTAGCTGCATCCGGTTAGACTGGAAGCCGACCCCAACATAGTTGGGAAAAGAACAGATAGATCAGGCAGATGATGATTGAGTGTCCTAGTTCGAACCAATTGTAACACAGTAGTATTAGTGTGATGTAACATCGCTTCGAAAAGATGAAAAGTTCGAGCCAATATCAGTCAGCAAAACATAAGATTTAGACGTAGGTAAAAGGACTAAAATAAGTCCTTCAAACCGCCATATTTCCTCTCAATATGTCATTAGTCATTACGCACAACTCACATCCAGTTCTGCTAGTAACTAATTAACTTTTAGTTAGATAATCGTTAGAACGTTCCGATGTTAAGGACAACCGCAAGACCCTTTGCAAGGAATAAATATTATGCACTTTTTGTAATGGCGAGAGCAGAAGTGTTTGGCAAGCCAATTATTTAGTAGTACCATACAGAGTTTTCCATCACTTGAGTGGTAATTAAAATAAGCCTTCACGGTAAAGACACTCGACATCATCATCATCTTCCTGCCCTTATCCCGTGTTACTTGAGGTCGGCGCAACACGTTTACTTCTTCCGTTCTCACCATCAGGTTCTCACATATGCATATAATCCGCTATCATTTTATCTTTTTTTTTTTAATGTTTAATTTTTGTTTCTATTTATTTTACAATATTAGTGTAACTGTCACAAATGAACAGTTCACCTCCTAGTGATTACGGTTTTATTTATTAATAGTAAACTGTGAACAGCGCTGTGGGGTGTTATTACTTAAGTTATTTAAGTTTTTCTATTGTAATATTCCATTTTGTAGCTGTTTGTTGTTCCTACTTAATAAAATAAAAAAATAAATGTTTATTGCATCAGCTTAAATAACTTATTCTAGTTACAATATGGGGAGAATCCTTTTAAGCAAATAGTTTGCTTGTGTTAGGATGCTCCGCCCTTCCCCAGGTTATGTAATAATAATACTTAATAAAATAAAATAAAATCATTCACACCCCTCCATCCATCACATTTATATATTAATCAGTCACATGCGCTCCTTCCTTATTCACGATAAAGTGTTGAGCTGCAAAATGGTTGAGCTGGATGGTGCTGATCCACGCGTTATGTTCGTGACCGTCAGTTGAGACTGGTCGTTTAGGGCTTATTTTTAATCTTATATTTTGAATTGGTTTTTTTTTACATTGTACTCATATAGAAGCAACCAGAATAATGTACCCAGGATTTTGTAATATCTTGATCTAAAAGTGTCCGTGGAGTTTCTTGCCCGTTCTTCTCCATAGAAATCTAGGTACGTTTTGGAATGGGCAACTACTTACGGGTAGCTTCAAATTTCTGACTAGCTGAACGACTCTTTGACAATTCAAAATGCCAGTAATTGGTTTAATTTAAATAAATGCTTTGAGTTTAAAAGATACTGATGGAATGAAAAACAAAAACGCGCATCACAAGGTTTGCTGGTGTTCTGTACAACGAGTTCCTGAATAAAGTTAATACCAATAGAAAACTAGAACTTGAAAATAAAACTGAAAACCCCTGCATGAAAATAAAAACACATTCATCATTCTCTTGCGCTTATTGATTGGAAATTTGCAATTGATCATTTTGGGGACCCTTTATCCCAATTTATTTGCGGTCGGCGCAACATGTGTTTTTCTTCCATACTTCTCTAGTCGTCATCTCGGTAGTCTATGTAGGTAGGTATTGCTTTAGAAACTGCCGGAATAAGGCATGACATTATCCCTTCAACACAAACACTACCGGCAACGACAGTTTTTTGTCATTATTTGTTTTAACACTTGGTAGGTTCTTGTTTTCTTAAGCCTCAAAGAATGATAGTAAAACCATATTTTTCCACATACATGCTCAACACTAGAAAATCAAATATAACAGTTAAGTGTACTTGCCTTAAGTCTATTTTCGTTAAACAAGTTCTCTGCAACCAACTTCGCATCTCATATCTTCGTTGCTCACCACTTTTTCGCTCGACTGCACCGGTAAATCCAGCTCCCTAAGCCGAAGTGGTTTATTTTATTATTTACACGACGCTCTTGAACGGCGACCGTGCCAAACACAGGTACAAACAGAAAAGTTTACACTTGAATATTATTATTTTTAATTAATTTACCTGTGAACGTATAGAAGTTTGTTTGAAAATGTACACGAAGGTTTTCTTTCTCATTTTCGCGGCGACACTGGCTATGAGCGATGGTAAGTTTTCGAATTTAGATTTTTTTTTTCTAAGTTAATTTGACAGCAGTTATTTTTTAATTAATTGGTGTATTATGTTGCACATGTGTGTTCTAAATTCTAATAGTTATAGCCTCTGACAATAGGTAGGTACTTATATTCTCAAGTTTGTTTGTTTTTAAAGTTAGAAATAGGTATCTAACATCTGAAATCGTAATTAGTTGGAAAATTAAAGTTTACTGTAATTCAACGTGACCTGCACCCTAATTGAGTAACACACTATCAATCGGAATCGGTTTCATTTTGACAGTTCAACATCATTCGTTGTCGAGCAAACAAATTCTTCGAACATAATGAAGCAATGAATTAGCAATTTGCTTCAAAATGATTCAGATTCCAATCGATAGTGTGTTACGCAATTAGGGTGCTGGGTATCGAAATACTTATTATTTTATTCAAGATCTTAAGTTTTTAAGACCTATGCTTTCTCTACTTTTGACATTATTCGCAATTATTGTAATAAGGAAAAGAATTTGTGTTACTTTTCATTTTAACCAAGATGTAAAATTTCATGAATGACTTTGGTACAATTACCCACTTAATGAATAATAGATTACTAATTCAACATAGTTCGATCTCAATCAATAGGTGTTCAGCCCACGAATTACGAAATAAGCCGAAACCAGCTGGGCGGTAAGTTCTATTAATTTAACCACAGATTTTGTAATAATCATTTACCAAGGATTTGTCATTAGCATTACCATGGTACCTATGTCATTACCGTTCTCATTATCTGTCATAAAAGCATGTGGTTTCAAATTGATGTATTTTTCATCATTAATCAAATGGTTAGGTAATCAAACTGCATGAATTCATTGTTTCTATCATAACAGAATAATTAAGATTTTGATTTAAGTAATTAAAATGTGTATTACTCCTTAGTCGTCGTATTCGCAAACTAGGTAGGCTTTCAGATTTCCTATCTTTATTTAACGCAGATCTCTCTCCAGATATCAGGTGTGGTTACTCCCTAAGCACGAAATTCGTAGTTTCGGCCGAAGTTACGGACGATTCCTACTCTGTATCACCTACGGACATAGCATTAGTTTGGGGTCCGACCTAAAATGATTTGACAGTTATTTGTACCTACCTACTCGCGATGTGTTTTAACTCGTCCAAAAAAGTTAATTATTCGGGTGTAGGCATCAGTCCGAAGTTTCGAACTACTTTAGTTGCCGAACTTAGAGAGTAAGTTAGGTACTTATAGGCCCCCTGAATTCTTCTTCTCTTCGTCATCTCATTTAGATTGGTACCTACCTGACAACCTCCATAATTACTGCAAATAGATAAAGTGTATAATTAAGTACCTATTTGAAGCCATCATTCGTTCCACTAAATAAATTTCGTTTCGAGGAAATCTGTGCTTTATTTATAAAATGGAAATACCTAACTCGGAAAATGATGGATGGTTGTAACTTGTAAGTACCTACATGTCACATAGTTCAATTTGACACTGAATGTGTATATAAGACTAAGTAGGTACCTGGTTGGCCGAGCTCTGCTCGGGTGTAGGTAAACAGAAAAAACGAATTTTTATTTAATTTTTTTGAATTTTCCCAGGTGTGAGACCTAGCTAGCTAGATTGATTTTCCACTCCCGTAAACTCCTATATTGCCACTTTCATCGAAATCTTTAGAGCTGTTTTCGAGAACATGATTACAAATATACCGTATAAATATATTAGAGGTATACTATAAATATAGTACAGGATAAAACGAATTCAGCGGAATGTTTTGGGTGATTTCCTACTTACCTATTTAATGTTGTCATTTAGGTAGGTACCCACTAAGGTACGTCTACGAATGTCTCGTTGGTCTAGTCCAAGTTCAAGTCCTCGGTCGTTTAAATACTTGGCAGTCAGGAGTCTTCATTCGTGCCCTGGGTTAGTGGCATATGCTGACCCTTTAACAATTGGAATGTAAACATACTACTTATCTGGCAAAATTGATGGGAGTGTAGGTACCTAGGTACTAGCCCCTGGCCCATAGATATAAGAAAGAAGTTTCAATGCCCTAGCCCTAGCTGCCTATCCCTTCAGGTAAGACTTTAGGCGTGTCATGTGTCTGATTTTCTACTTAGCTTTTAGTTAAATGCTTAGCAAAAATGTTTGTCTATTACCTAGGTGCCTTAGTTTAACAGTAACAACCCTCCTTTTTTGGCTTCGCCGCAGTCGGGTAGAAATAAAATGAAATAGCAGATCTGGTGCTAATTAACATAGATTTATTTCTCTTTTGTTCTCTGGTGGACAATGCCTAAAACTCGAGAAATACTTTTTAATCGAATCCCAAACAAAGACCAAAATATGTTCAGGCAGATTCTAGTTGGGGCCCCCTACGCATGCTAAACATAAACGTAGGTTGTTTAAAATTTTCAAGCTCGCCCTTGAAACCTACTCTCTTTTTTCTCAGACATCTCTGCGTAAATCGACAAAATAACTCCTATTTTTGTACGAATAGGTACTCAAAAGAAAACCTTACTTATCCGGGGTGGGGTGCAAAAATTTTCGAGCATGCTTCGCTCGCTCTTGTATCCTACATTTTAGAACTTTTATGTACACGGGGGTACATATCAAGCTATACATTTCCAGCATAAGCTGACCTCTCATTGTACGGAAATTCTACACAACGCGAGTTCTGCTTATACTGGATATGTATAGCTTGATTTATAGCCGTGTGTACAAATTGACAAAGTAATTTCTATTTCTGTATAAATGTTCAAAAGAAAATTTGAACTATGCGGATGCAAAAAATTTCGAGCGATTTTTTTTTTGCTTTACCATCCTGTATTCGTCTGATGCTCTAGTCTGATATTCTGTTGTCGACAAAGTATCTCCTGTAATTCAAAAGAAAACCTAACCTTTTTGAGGCAGTGCTGAATATTTTGACGATCATTCCAGGGCGGGAAGGCCCCGTTTAGTTTTGCCACCCCGGGCCTCCGATAGGCTTAGTCCGCCACTGCTTTTGTCTGGAAAAAATAATAGGTAAACTATACCTACTTACCTATCATTATTAGAAGCCCCATCGAAACCAAATTCCTACAACAAAACCTATCAATTAGCACATCAACATTTTTTACTCTAAAAAAAAAATCGAACGTGTCATCTTCACGATGAATAGCGTCACGCTTAACAAACGTTAATTAGGTACCTAGACTAATTACCAAAAATAAGGAAACATTGCAAGGTCGACAGTTTTGTTAATTTTTAACGTAATTCAGATTCAAAAATAATCAAGATGCGAATGGCTAATTCATTGTTTTTATGAAGATGCCTATCTATTTTACATTAAGACATTATTATTCGTAGGTAATCATACTTATATATAAAACAGATTCGCTTCCCATATGGTTAAGGGCGATTTAATTTCAAAATGCATGTTAAATCAAGGTTTATTTACTGCTATTGTACGCATGGGTCGTGTGAATGAACTGCGTTTTGGAGGCTTTATTATATTATAACATAACATAATTGGGTACATACATAAAGTAAACAAATCGTTACACGGACATTTTTGATTAAACGATAAGCAAATACCCACAGCAACTACATAAGTTACATATATAGTAATGTACAATACAATCGCAGATAATTGGCGGTGTAAAGGCTCCTTCAAACAGGCGCGACACGCGACACAAATCGTTCGGGACAGGGGACACAAAAGCACCGCTCGTCGCGCGACACGCAGTACCTTTGTGTCGACCCGCGTGTCGCGCCTGTATCTAGGAGCTTTATAATACTTTTCCACCTTATTACTAAGCTACTACGATTGAAAAGTGGTTCACCGCCAGTGTACGCAATGGTACCTACCTACATCAGATAGATAGGTACTTTTCATGCTCTAGCAAGCTGTACCGATGCTTGAGCGAAGTCATCAACGAACTTAGAAATTCTTCTTGTTTCTTTAAGGTTCGCGCACATTTTGCCGGTTACAGCGGGTCGGGTCGCAGCACAAAAATCCGCTCAAATCGCTCTTATATGTATTTTATATGAACTATCACACACTATATCGCCCGCTGCGCCCGCATAGAGTGCGATAGCTTAGTTCACATAAAATACATACGAGCGATTGGAGCGGATTTTTGCGCTATGTCCCGATCCGCTGCAGCCCGGCAAAATGTTCGCGAACCTTTAAACGACAAGTCATACCAAACCACTTTCTTATTATTTTATATAGTTTCTTTGGGTAGGTAGGTATACGAAAACAGTTCTTGCAAATTCACAAGCAGGCCAATCGAATATCTTATCACCAGCAGCTGTCACTCAATCAAACTGTACGAAGGAACACATACCACCACCTACAGACCATTGGGTTCATTCACCCATGGTTCATCAAACAACTCACGGGTTCATCCCATAAGGTAATCTTCACAACTAACAATCATCATCACCTAACCATTCACCTACAGGTTTCGGATTAAGAGAAGTACTGGACTTTTTGTTAGGAGGCAACTACGGCAACTACCCCTACCCTGTGGGGCCGGGGCACTACGGGCAAGGCCAATACGGCCAGGGGCAATACGGAGGAGGACACTACGGGCAGGGCCAATATGGAGGAGGACACTACGCGCCGCCTGGCCCTCCCGGGGCACATGCTGGATGTCCCCTGTGTGATTCTTCCGTGTACAGCTACTGCTCACATAAGCAGGCTCATGATTCGTGTTGTTGCAGTTCTGTTTGTGAGTATTCAATTATTTTTACTAATTACTAAAAAACACTGTGAGCGCAGTCTGCGTGACGCAGGAAGCAGGCCCCTTGGTAACTTAGATAGCAAACACGCAAGTAATGCTCACTCGATTTCAAACAAAATGTGCAGGCGGCATAATATTTGTGACCGTGTTTGATATCTATATTTATTTAGTCTGTAATGTCCCACTGCTGGGCAAATTTAAGGCTTCGCCTCTCCTTTTTCCTATTAATTCAATTCAATCCAATTTAATTTTGATTGAAAGCAGATTTTACCTTCGTATCTGCCCCACTAGTGACCATGGCTGGCTTAGCCACAATGCTACAATTACATCTGGTCCCGAACCATTTTAGCAAGATAACTCCAAATAACTACCTACTTTTAATATTCCAGTCAACCCCTACAACTGCGGCAAGACAGACTGCAAGTTCCTGTACGCGAACTCCTGCGACGAACATCAGCTGATCACAAACTGCTGCTGCGTGGACCTCTACAAGAACAACGTGCAGGATGCGAATATTGTGCCCGTCGTCGTATAAGCAACTCTATTGTTTTAGGAATAAAATTTAAGTTAGAACCGCAAGGTTGTTCCCGATTGCATCAAACTGAGGGTCATGACTAAAAATGTTTTTCAGCAGTTTTCAGATAAATCAGTAACTTTGTAGAAGAGGTTGTTCACACGAAACACTTGAGACTAATAAGAAAAGGCTGTAAGGCAACTTATTGTTAACTTGCCAATTCGGTATTTTAGTTTGATGCAACGGGGTTTATTTGAATTAAGAAGTTTGTTAATCCATAAACTCATTCAGTCATTGTAACATTAAAGTACATCGATATTTTGTAATCATAATATTGCTACGTTATTTCTATACTCGTACCTATTATAAAGCTGTACAATTATTTTGTAGATTAGTTCAGAATAATAGAGGCAAACCGCAAATGATTTAACAAGGTAAAGTCAGAATCAAAGACATGTTCAGATTGCACTTCAGTCGAGCCCGAAGCAAGTCGGGTAGTTTATTGGGATAATTTAGATTGATGATAATTTCTACCAAACCCAGCGGCGTTTTACATATATTGGCAACATAATGATTAGACGCCATTTTATCGGCAGTCTTTCGCTGTCGCTATATAAAACGCCGCTGGGTTTGGTAGAAATTATCATCAATCGGAATTACCCCACTATCGTAATTACCCCAATAAACCTTAACCGAAATATGACCATATTAGGGATGATGCCTGGGTAAAAAAAAAAAAGAAATTCTAATTAGTCCGTCAGTTAGATGTCCAATATTTTTTAACAACCTACTTGACGGACAAAAAAAATTTTGTCATCATCTCTATTCCAACACTTAAACAACATAAATTCAATTACGACCAGGAGAAAGGTTAAAAAATAAAACAACAACTTGCTTATAGGTACTTATTCATGAATGCACCACAAATATTCGTACACCATACATACAGTCGCTAAACCGTACAAAATAGCTAACGCCACTGAGTGGCCACATTGGCATCGGTAGTTGAGACATCAACCTTACGCTATTACAATGAAGGGATCCGTACAGCTAAATTATTTGCTAATGGCAGTTTTAAATCAGCTTCTAAGCTATTGAGGCAAAATGTTGAGCAATTTTGGGTTAATATCAGAAACAGACGTCCCCTCGCAAAAGATTATGTCACCAGATTTAGCTTCAAACATTCATTTCTTTATTTATTTTAATGCTCTAAGCGCAAATAAAACTGCACGAAAGTGCACTTAATGGCTGATCTTAGTGCCTTGCTGCCAATGCAATGGGCTTGCGGAGGTTCAACTGGGATACATTCCAAAATATTTTCACATACATCTGTCGTACAGACCAAATATCCTTAAAAACTTTTAAATTATTGCATTCATCCTTGCCCAGAAATAGTCTTGTCATGAAATGGTTATAATAAACATGCATTTCCAAATTTACGATTGCCGGGTGCACAGCTACCATTCTCGTGTAGGCAAAAAACTAGTTTTTACCTATTATTTTGTATTATTCAAAACTGCCATTAACACGTCATATCTAAAATATAACAAGTATCATAATACAGTGTTATGAAATTCTATATTAATTCCCGTTTCCGGGCTTCGCAGTATTCTTTAGGCGGTCATACAAAAGTGAGATACCTAATAACCTACTTCATAAACATCGTCAAATGATCTCAACTCACTCTATTACAGCCGTAAATTACATAAACAAAAATACTGAAAGGTATAATCGACTACATATTACATATTTAGTTGATTTTTCATCGTATTCCATTCGTCAACTAAATGTGTCGACCATTTTATTGTAACATAAACCTAATTTGTATACCTCTGCTGGATGACAAAAGTATAATTTTAGTAGAAAAACAATCTAGCTTGACTCAATATTTTATTTAAATCTGATATCACTCGACCATGCATCAATAAAACATATCAAACAATAAAAGTAATGGAAATAAACGAAACCAAATAAAGTGAGTTGAAACAACTTATTTTTTAAGTAATTAAAAATTACGCAGCGACCATATTTTCTTAATAATCTTGCTTGTATTACAAAATTTGTTTACTAATTACTTACCAGCCTTCGGACATTGTTTATAGTTGCCCCTATATACAAAGCGACAACACAAATATCTAAACATTACATCCATTGCTCACAAGGACCATTTTTAAATGTAAATGAAAAAAATTCCAGTGTGCCTGCAATCATTCTAAAGGCACACGCCAGTCTGTCTGAACCAAATGGCCTAACAAAAATTATTGACCCATTCACAGCTCCGTCGCTGACATTTCAAAAAAGAAAAATCTCAATAAATCAATTGATAAGGTCGTCTTCTTTAAAAAAATATAAGATACTACAATGTAAGACATGCGAGGAAAAGACTAGAGTTAGGCCATTCGCACGAACAGGGCTAAGTACAAGTAGAATGGTTTATTAACAATCAAGTTATGATAGTGCAAACCTTAGAACATTTGAAAAGTCGATGGTATGAGATGTATGGAAACCAGCATCAACAAAGTCACACCCTTACATATTAACCAAGATCGTGAATTTAAGTTCAAAGCACATACATTTTAGGCTGCATTTTTTACGTGTCACCAACAATAGACATTGAATACGGTCAAAACTGTCATGTTATGAAACCAAATTACACTTCTATTGTTACCGACCTCTAACTAAGGAAAGCGGTTCCGTCATATTGTAACGGCCGCCATGAAAACCTGTCATTTTCATTAAGTATTTGACATTAAGTCAAACTCCACTGCCCAAAGATTTAAATCACTAGATTTGCACTTACCGTACTTAGTCACAAAAAAAAGCGTACATACTGAGAAGAGTGAGCTCACTCATTATTAAATAGCGTTTCCATGACAATCAAGTGTAGTCACTGCGTCATTGTGTGTCAGAGGTGTCAAAACTCAGAAATGCGACCATCTTTTGACGCGGTAGGGCCAATCTAACGATTTAAATCTTTGCCACTGCCATAATTTTCATGACAGCCGTCACTGCGGCCGCTAGCAGCGGCCACCGCTCTTCAAAAAAACCATAGCTGCTACTAAAATATACGCGCTGCCAAAGTCAAACTGTTACCATGGATTGACTGTAGGACATACGATCATGTGAGACTATAATTTTTACGACACCATACCAAATATAATATCCAAATCTGGTACACGGAAGTACAATCGACCTCGTAATTGCTATAACACCCTAAGGTTGAATGTCACTTGCACGTCGGAAAAAAGTCAAAGTTTTAATTGTGGTGTCTCTTCCCAAAGAGTTGAAAATTACCAATGTGACTATTGAACAGTGGATGGCCCAGTGTTAACGGCCGCGACTTATCGAGTCGTAGGTTCGAACCCAGACAGGCGCTTTACTTTGTGTAAATTATTTCATCACCACTGCTCTCAAAACGGTGAAGGAAAACATCGTGAGGAAACTCAAAAATTCGAAGACTGTGACATCTGCAAACCCGCACTGGGCCCGCGTGGTAGTTTACAGCCCACTCCCTCTCACGGAGAGGAAGCCTGTGTCTCAGCAGTGGCAACATTATAGGCTGATTATGAAACTATATAACGGTCAAAATCTTCAAACCGTTAGATAGTTTCAACCTTAGTGAAATTTTAGTTTACTGGGAATTTTTGTCAAAAGTGAACAAGCAATTTCGAGGTCAATCGATACTATACAATGCTGTTTCTAGATTTACATAAGTTGGCGGGTACTGATCAATTTCCAATGGCAGCAAACACAAAAACCTGTTGAAGGGAAACCGGAGCTTTATTGTGTAGTAGTAACGGTGAAGGCTGGTACGGATGTAGTTCCGCGGCGCGCACATCAGCGCATCCTATAGTGGTTCTTCTCCCGAACCTGGCACAGCTCGCCTTTGAAGTCGATCTCTATCTCGAAGTCGAGATCGCGATTGTTCCGCGCGTTCTGACGCATCGAGAACGTGCCGGTGATCTCCTCGAATTTTTTGACCTGCAGTAATATTAATTTTTGATAAGTATTCGACAGCTGTTATAGATTTAAGGAATTTGATAGTAGAGAGGTAAATGTGAGAGAAAGTACCTAACTCTTTTACGTTTTTCTACGTTTCATTTAGCAAATTCTTCTATTTACTCTTATAGTGTGCGCGCAAGTGCTAGTCACCGCCTGAGGTAAGTGAGCGGTGAGACGGGGGAGGTAGACAAAGGTGAAGCTAACCCAGTTTGCCAATCTTGTCAATCAGGCGGTGACTAGCACTTGCGCGCACAATATAGCAAACTGCGACTACAACTTGGTCGACTAAGTACTGCCATATTGTTTTTCCAATCTTTCTATCCATTTCTTCACATTTTCGAAAAATTTGTACGCTCAACAACGTAAATAACGCAATTAATGTTGTTGAACTGGCAAAATGAACCGATAGTGTGTTACGCAATTAAGGAGCAGGTTCTATTCTATTATATTTTTCTAAATACTAGTTGATTACTAATTGAATATGTGAAACTTGCTGACAAGTACACCGAAACAAACAGATAAAAAAAAAAGTGTTCAAATAACCTAAAATCTACATTTATAAGAGCGAAAAGGTTAAGCAATTTTCAGATACATCCCTTTGCTCCTTTGTAAGATGGATACGGTTACTTGTTAGAATTTTGTACTGTCAGTGTCATTCATAATATTTTCACGTAATAAAGGTCCTAGATAGATAGGTACCTGTTATTGTGTACAATACGGCCGATTTATCTTGGCGAGTCCAAACTTCGCGCAGAAGGCAACGCAATAACATTTTTTTAGGATCCAAATGGTGACATGAGGCGAGTGTGAGTGAGAGAACATACGCGAAAGTTCACAGAGCCTATGTTCAGACTTGCCAAGATATTTCAGCCGTACTGTAAAGTTGCTTAGCTGACAACGTCGATAGCCTGCAAGAATCGTAAAAATGCTAGCTTAAAACACTCACAGTCATGTAATCATCGAAGTAGAATACGGTCTGCTTCCAGTGGGTGTAGGGCGCCTCGGGCGCGGTGCTGAAGCCGAGCCGCTTGTGCGACTTCGTGAACTCCACGTTGAAGAACGTCACCAGAGCCTGGATGAAGTCGTTGCGACGTACCTGTGTACAGGAAATTTTAGGTAAATGTCAGCTGGTTTACGCACTGGTGATGCCAATATGTCATGATGAAATTCATTGCAAACATACAACAAGAAACTATAGTTTTCTTCCATAGCATGCCACACAGTTATCCCCAAAGTTGCTTCTAAAGTTTGAATGTTAGCCAAAAAAAATCAGATTCCTATTAGGTCAGAACCGAAAAAATAACAAAAAAAACCCCACGGTACCTAAAAAGTTCAAAACAAGCTCACTTTTCAAGCATTTGTCTGCTAAAGTTCAGAGTTATTTTAGTACAATCTCAGATTTTATGCCACCAACTGCATCAGATTGCTGAAAGTTGAGCTATATTTTTGGAATCGTCTCCTCAAGCTCTTTTATTTGGTACGCCACATGGTCATGGTACTATTTTTTGTTTCAAGTCATTATTGATATTATCTAAAATCCGCCATTTTGATTTTATAAGAAAAAAACCTAGCCTATAACCACTGGGAGACCCAGAAGAGTTGATAGACACCTTATGAATTAAAATCTATCCAGCCGTTAGGATGCTTCGAGGGTATAGGATCCCACCTACAAAGATGCGCATGAAAAACATAACCCTGTCTTAGCTGTCGCGCAATCGGGTAAAATTGACAATTTGTGTTCTTCTTACCTGTAGGTGGAACTTGGATTCGAAGTTAAGATCTTCCTTCTTAACCGTGTATAAGTCTATTTCTTTCAGCAAGCAGGAGTTGGTCACCACCTGAAGGTAAACCAATTACACGTTCAGAATAAGTACTTACGCAATTCATTATTTCAGTAGAACAGGTTTTTTACTTGATACCTACTTAATTATTCTTTAGTATTTTTACATAGTATTTTTCAAGTGCTTAAACAATCAATCTGCCTAGCCTTTTCCCAACTATATTGGGGTCGGCTTCCAGTCTAACCGGATGCAACTGAATCCCAGTATTTTACATGGAGTGACTGCCTATCTGACCTCCACAATCCAGTTACTGGGTAATACGATATCCTTTGGTAAGACTGGTGTCAGACTTTCGGACTTCTGACGATCCGTAACGACTGTCAAAAATCCACGAATGACAGCCGGGACCAACTGCTTAACGTGCTTTCCGAGGCACGAAGGGGTCTTGGTATGTAAAGATGGTCACCCATCCACGGACCAACCTCGGCAAGCGTAGCTTAACCTGATCGATCGACCCGTGCAGCTGTTATTACTTAGCCACAAGCCCCTACTTACAAGTGCTTAAACATAGAGAACAAATCAAATTAATTTGCTAATTGCTGGATATTTTATTCAACCCTTCACAAAAACTAACTTGAAGTTTGACAGCAGGTTATTTTTTCGGTCAAATCTAAATTTCTTTATTGTTCATTAATTTTAGATAATGAGACTGCACTAACTTTCAACTACTTGGTAAAGGTAAAGTCGTGGTAAAGGACAAAGTGTGTACAAGTGTATCTTATGTTTTTAAATCTTGAATTGTAATTTAATGGGAAAATCGAATAAGCTTCGCGGGAGACAGGCCTAGCGTAGTGCAGTAAGTCTGGAAATTGCTCTTGTGTTCAATTCTAAGAAAACTAAAATAAGTGTTTTAGCTGTAATACATTATGCTGTAAGCCTTATTTTTCTTTTAATTAAATTTATTGTTGTTCTTACCTGCTTAGCATCAACCACATCGACGAGCGGCTCGGAGATAGCCACCTTCCTGATAGAGGACATGTCGAAACCGTACACATCATCCCACCAGTTAATCTTCTCATCCTTGTACTGACGGTCTTCGATGCCGCAGATGAACAACGTGCATCTGTTGGTTATCAAACAATGTTGCTTAGAAGGTAGACCACAACATAAAATATCATCATTTGCCCAGCCTTTTCCCAACTATGTTGGGGTCGGCTTCCAGTCTAACCGATGTAGCTGAATAAAAGTATTTTACATGGAGCGACTGCCTATCTGACCTCCACAACCCAGTAACTGGGTAATAATACGATACCCCTTGGTAAGACTGGTTGTCCGACTTTCGAGCTTCTGACGACCCGTACTAACCCGAACCGTAAACGTAATAAAAAAAGAATTTTGCAAATCGGTTTATAAATGACGGAGTTCTGAGGTAAAAACATTAAAAAAAAAACCGAATTGAGAACCTCCTCCTTTTTTTGAAGTCGGTTAAAACGATTTTTAATCGAAAATACAGCTGTAAATTTTACGACAAACAAACAAGCAAGCTCAATGTCTAAAAAATCTAAAATATTATGTGCGAAACGAGTATTTTCAATTTTAAAATCGTTCGAATTTACGTTTGATTACTCCGCGCGATCGTACTAGTGCGCTAGGCCCACTGAATACAGAATCGTGCCTCGTAGCATCAAACTACTGTTAGTAAAACAAAACGTGAGAGCCGTGATTGCGACTCTGCGGTCGATGTTTGTATTGTAGCGATAGCCGATTTTGACTACCACTTGTACTACCATGTTGTTTAGTGTATCTCCTACGCACAATGGTCCACATGAAGGACTAAGTGCGGAAACCAAATCCTATAACATAGTATATAGTGTATCTCCTTGTGCAATATCTTATTATTTATTTTTATAGCAACACTAAATGGGCAGTGCAATTGCAAAGCCAGTAGAGTATAAATGGACTCAATAATAATATTATTTTGTTGTTGCATTTGGGACACAGAACACACTGATACCTATTTAATTATCTTCGGAGCATTTAAATCAAAATCATCATCTGCCTAGCCTTCTTCCAACTATGTTGGGGTCGGCTTCCAGTCTAACCGGATGCAGCTGATTAACAGTATTTTACATGGAGCAATTTAAACCAAAATAAAAGTCGTTTATACAAATAAGGCAATAACCATTTTTGAACAACAAAATTACATAAGACAGTCCCTCAACTCCTAGTGCTTTAACTTGGAAGAAGAAGTAGCGCATCAAGCTCCCCAGCAAGTAATAAGTTAGTATATTAAGGAGCTCCTAGTCGGCGGCGGCGGCTCGAACTAGTTGGTGGCGTGGCTAATATGCATGCTATTTATTTAGTTACTTTATTTATTTATTTAGTTTTTATGTATTTAGTGAAATAGACGATGATTTATAACGAAAACGAGCGCATAAAATTTCATGAACAGACCTTTGGGCGTGTAGATATTATGAAAAACACCACTGGATGTAGTTATTTGAAAGTTATTTGAATTCTTCAATAAATTATCTATCCCTGTACGGTAACAATTTTGCCATTTTCATACTCGGGGAGCTATTTATTTACCCCCAAAGATGCGTTAAAATTAGTGTTGAAATATGGAAGTTTCGACGCTAACTTCCAAACCAATATTTTTTTCTGATTCTGCTTCCATACAGGGCTAGATAATGACGAGAAAAATTTCAATAATTTTTAGTTTTGAACGTACACCATCAAACAGATGAGTAATCTCCAAACTACGTTTGTATGGAAGAATGAGCGTTTAGCGTGCCCTGAAGGCAGGCTCACAGACAGTTTGGAATGAAAAAAGATAGTTTTATGCCGAGGTTGTGAAATATTTAAAACGTATCATTCGTATTTCAGCGCAGTCGCAAGTAGAAGCCTTTTTGTGGTGTCTTATGACGATATGAACACTTCAACGCAATATGAGTGCTAAGTATAGATAGTTTTATGCCGAGGTTGTGAAATATTTAAAACGTATCATTCGTATTTCAGCGCAGTCGCAAGTAGAAGCCTTTTTGTGGTGTCTTATGACGATATGAACACTTCAACGCAATATGAGTGCTAAGTATAACCTTACTAATCTCTGGAACTGCGAGTCGGATTTGAAAAAATCTTTTTGCATTTGATAGCCCAATTCTTGAGGAAGGTTATAGGCTGTTTATCATTAAGCTACGACCCTTAGGAGCCGAGCAAAAATAAAAATTGTCGGAAAAATGCTAAACGAAAACGAAGTAATAGCGCGGGCGGGCGACGTGATGCGACGCGATGGATCGGGTTCGAGGGAGTTTTTAGAAAAATATGGCTGTTATTTTATTATAGGTATTGTGTATCTTACGACTTCCACGCGAAGGAAGTCGCGGGCAGAAACTAGTAACAAAATATAATTCGGAATAGTTTTGTTCTGCATTAACAAATGCAGAACAAAAGTATTTGTGAATATTTTACATGCCCCCACAGTTCCATTCATAATTTATGCTAAGTTCTTTGAATTACAACCCTCCATTTGATGAAAGATTGAATCGTATTTTTTTGCATTCATCAATGGAATCACAATAGTGACCAACAGACGTTAAAAAACGGTTAGCGGTGCGCACGTGACTCGCTCAAAGCCGGTTTTAAAAATAAAAAAGGTACCAAAATTATATTCTTCATGCCCGGGCCACATTAACGTCAACGTCAATGCCCATAAACGCCATAAACATTGCGGTAAGTTAAATTCGGTCAAGATTTGGTCATATTACCGCGGTAAGTGGTGGCTTCACCTATGGCCCTAATGCCCTTCAACGCGATAATCAACGGCACATCCCGTTAATGTGGCCGCGGCATTAGACGATTTTGTAACTTTAGAGGATTTTTGTAAGGTAGGTTTGTCATTTAGCCTATGAAATAGCTTCAAGTGTAAGGACAAGCATGCCTTTGTTTTGGCTTCGCGAAACAAAAGAAATTCGATGAGCAAACTAACGGATTTGCGACCCTTTTTACACGCAGTTATAAAGGAAGAAAATAAATGAAATTATTGTAGGCTACAAAACCAAACTCAAATCGCATTTTTGCGAGAAAAACGTGCTATCTCGAAAAATACAATTTTACAGTTCAAGTAAATTAATGTGATTTTATGTTACATAAGTTAACTAAGAAACTTTAAAAAAAATTACACAAAAAGATTCTACAATCGAGTATTAAATTATCGAATAATAATAAAAATCACCTTTTCCGAAATGTCAAGTTTTTCTCGCAAAGAGGCGAAATATAGTTGAGAACTTGAGAATACACACAACAGATGAATGATCCCAGGTTAACATAGTCCTGATGATCCCAGCAGCATCAAAAGAGAACAACTTCTAATGTTTCAGACAAAGACAATCAATTTCAAGTGCATACCTGTCAGGGAAGAGCATGCCATCAGGTTGGAGCCACTTGTCCCGCGCATACAGCACAGTGTCCAGCATGCTCTCGTAGAACAGGCAGTAGCCCATCCACTCTGATATGATGATGTCCACCTTCTCCACTGGAAGCTCCACTTCCTCTACCTGATAGGAGATGTTACTTTGAGACTCATGATTGAGATAATATAAATAGATATAAAAATAGATATAACATGATTACATGAAACAGGGACTGTTGGAATCTTAAGGATTTTATGTTCATTAGTTATTCCATGATTGATACATTCAATTATGGTGTAAGAACACACATCATTGAACATTGAGATGAATAAAATAAAATCATCATCTTTGTGCCCTTATCCCAATTTACTTGGAATTGGCGCAATACATTTTCAAAAAGATATACTGTATGACTTTTTTTTAGTCTTGAAAAAAATAAGCTGAAGGTGAATGGAGTAGAAGCCTATGGCTCACCAATTTTTTTTTTAATTAAAAAAAATAAAACAAAATTCAAATCATATATGCATATCAATGATTTGAATTTATTTATAAACAATTTTTTTTTTTTCAAAATTTCTGTTTTTATTGTTCTAAAATGAAAAGTTTACATTGAATTTGTCGTATTTATTGACACTTAGATCATTTTTTCTGAATAAGCTATAAAAAAAAAACTAGGTATGCCATAGACTTTTACTCCGTTCACCTAATATACCCTATTTTTTTCAAGACATTAAAAAAGTCATCTGGTATTTTTTAAATTTTTCATAAGTTGTAGTTTCATTACTCATTTACAAGGAACATCACACCAAAGACCTATTTGAGCTAACTAAGAATCATACTATTGTCTGCTTCTAATAAGACATTTTCTATTTTCACAAAAAAAAAAAATAAACAATAGGAACCGTTATACCTATATTTAATTTTTTGTTAAGTATATTAAATGGAAACTGCTTTATGTCTTACCTTTCCCTTAACAATCTCAATGACATCACTGAGCCTGTTAGCCTCTATGATCTTGCGAGCATAGTCCACAATGTTGGAGCACTCAACCGCAATGACTTTAGTCGCACCGGCCTTCGCTGCAAACATGGATAAGATGCCCGTACCGCATCCAATGTCTAGTACTGTCTGTTGAAGAGAGGAGAGTATTCATTAAATAAAAGCACTTATATAGATATACTTATGTGTGTTTTACTATGCTCGGCTAACAAATTCTTGACTTTGTGTTACAACAATTGCCACTACAGATTATTCAGACTTGTCTAGTCTTTTAGTACAATTCTGACTCATAGGGCTTTCTACCAATATTGTTATAAATATAAAGTTTTATTAGTCTAGATTGCAAAAAATTATATTAGGTATAAGGTTCTAACAATAGGTTTAAAACTGGTTTTAGTAATGACCTTAAGTTGGAAAATTTTCAAGTGGAAGCAGTGGTCAAGGCCAAGTTCATGGTTTTATTGACGAGACCATTCTCATGTTCACTGCATGAAGGCAATTTAAAATGGCGCCAAAAATTTGACACTGTCAGAGCATTGTGAAAATGTGTCAAAATGTGTAACAATGCAAAATTGCACAAGTGAATCTTGCTATTTAGCAACATTCCTATGTATCAGATAAAAGTTCTGCCAATGATAACGTAAACAATGTGTTATAATTTTAGGTTATAAAATTTATTATCTCTAAAACATGAGTTGGTAACAAAGAGATTACAACTGAAATTTTACTTTTCTTGAAGAATTCTCTAAGTTATATACTGATGATATGAAGTATTTTAGAGTAATAACTGGAGGGATACTTACTTTACCCTTGAACAGGTGCTTATTGTGGTACATAGCATTTCTGTATGTGAGTGTTCGTACTTCATCTTTCAGCATCTCCTCGTGAATACCGAAGTGAGCGTAAGAGTCGAAGTAATAATCCCTGGAGGTCATTTCTTCCGCCGTAACATTCTTATCGGGCCCTACACGACAAAAGAACAGAAAAGAACTGTAAAAAAACTGAAGCACGTTTCCGTACACCCAAGCGGTCGGCTAAATCAAAACATTTCTCACCATTTTCACCCGCCGGCGTCGATGCCGCAGAAGTTCCTTCTTGCGCTACATCCATGCTCTCCATTACGTTGAGTTGCAAGTAATTAATCAATCAAATCAAACTATATTTTAATATAACCTGTAACTTCGCAACGCCGAATCGATCTGTCAGTAATACACTAGCGTACTTATAAGTAATACCACTTTGGTTTAACGTTATTTTTAATAACAGCTAGTTCTTATATCTAAATTATGAGATTAGATGAACAATTATCACAAAATTTTACAATAGTTTTACGCAAAATGCTCGAAATCGCTCAATACGATACAACGAGCTTTTTTCACGAAAATTGAAAGACAATTTGGAGTTGCCAGTAAATTCATCAAACTTTTTATAGAGTCATTGCCATAGACTATACGTTATTGCTCACTTATTGTTGATTTTTTACTAAAACATAAATACTATTTTTATAATACTTAGAAGTATATGAAATGTAATATACATTATGTAAAAGTACACACATCAAAAGTGTCTAGGGATCAACATATATTTTTGCAATAACTTTTCTCCTGATTGATATTAATTAAAATTTTCTTTAAGGATTCATCAAATAAAGTGTTTTCGTTTGTCACAGTAACGATAAACCAAGTCACCTTTGCATTAATAAAGAAATTTGCCATTTTCCTAATAAAGGGATTTTTGACATTTGAACCACTAACATTAAAGTTCGAAAAAAAGACTGAAATAACAGTTTTCTTTAAAATTTTATTGGGTAACTTAAACAATTAATAATCCGTGTTTCTACCGCGAACACTAACAACACAAGAACATCGGTTTGGCATACTCAAAATGAGTTCATCCAAATCACGCTGTGGAATGGCCGCCCATGTTCGTTGCAACAACAAAAAAAGGTCTTCTTGCGACTGGATACCCTCCATATTCGGCAGAGCTCTTCTCTGTAGCATATCCCATGCATGCTCAATCGGGTTCAAGTCTGGCGACTGAGCAGGCCAGGGCAGGACATTGATGTTAGCTGCGGCGAGAGTCTGTCTTACAACTCTTGCGGTGTGCGGTCGTGCATTATCATGCATTAACTGAAATAAGGGACCGATTTGCACTTGTAGAGGAACGATGACGTCTGATACAATCGTCTCAGCATAAATTTGAGCGTTGAGGTTGCCTCTGATCCAAATCAACTCAGTTCTTCCGCCGATCCAAATACCCGCCCATACCATGATGGTTCCACCACTATAAGGATGGACTTCCTGGCAGGATTTTAATCGCTGTTGGCGTCCAGGGGTTCTCCAGTGTCGTATACGTCTTGTATCCGGTCTCATACCAAAACGAGACTCATCAGAAAAGCACACGAAACGCCATTGTTCTTCTGCCCAATTTCTGTGTTCAAGAGCCCATTGATATCGAATCCTACGATTGTGCATTGCTATAGGTGGTACCCGTAGCGGTCTTCGGGAATGAAGGTTCACTTCATGCAAGCGGTTTCTGACTGTTTGGTCGCTAATTAAGTTCCCTGAAGAGTGATGAAGCCTCACGGCTAACATCATGGCGGTTATAGTTGGAGCTCTTCGAGTTAAGATTTGAATGTATCGGTCTTGTCTCCGTGTGGTGCAGCGATACCGTCCTCCATGGCGCTCAGCCACGGTACCAGTGCTTCGGTAACGTGTCCAAAGTCGACTGATAACACTCTGACTTGTATTCAGAGCTAAAGCCACAGTACGTTGCCGGGAACCAGCTTCTATCATTCCCACGGCTCTGAGCATTTCTTCCCTGCTTAAATGACGTCGCCGCTCCATAATAACGTTGGTTTTAATCAGTAGTAGGGAAACAGTAGCACTAATAATGTCTTCAATGCGTTGTATGTTTTTATAGGGAAAATATTGACAGCTGATTTTCATCTTTTACTCGAATTTGATTCACAGTTCCTGATTCAAATTATGAAATGCACCAAAAAGGATCCATATAAATTTATAAAATCATAAATTTATTACAAAGCCACATCTCAATCTCAAGAAATCCGCATAAAAATGCTTGATCCCTAGACACTTTTGATGTGTGTATGTAATTTAACATGTTTTTCATAAAACAAATCCTTCACATTTTACATTTAACAAAATATTTTTTACTTTGGTAACACCTAATATTTAATTGGGAACACCAAAGTAGAGCTGCACCACACGATTGGTTCGAGCGTGACTATTCGATTGGGACTTCAATCAAATAAACTAATATCGATTGTAATAATTTAAAAAAAATACAGTAAAAGCCGATTAATTACTGTATGGTTTTATTGATTACGTAGATTTTTGCCAAATTCTGATCCTTTGTTGCTCACAGAGCATTTCATGATAATTTTCTGCTTGAAGGTCGCAGCTTCTATTTTACACATAGTCTACTATGATAATTGCTTACCCACGATATTGTAAAATACGCAACAATTCTTAAAATATGAGGTCATAGTTACACGACAATATTTTATAAAACAACTTATATGTTCTAATAAATTAATTTACAGGTGATTTTGTATCAGTACCTATAATGTCTAGATCATTTATTTACTCATGTGTTTTGCTTTGTGAACACGCTAAATGTAAATACGGATAGGTACGCCACCGTACATTTGCTACAACAACAACAACATTTTAATTTAATCAGTATGAAATAAAATAAAAGTAAGCCGGAGCCCGGAGGTCGTCAGCCTGAGCCTTCAATCCAATCCAATCCAACTCAGTCAGTGACTTTATATCAGTGTAGAAGCACGTCCTTTCGCGTAGATTTTGGCGGGAAAGAGTTTCGACGAAAGTGATTTTACGAAATAAATTAATTTTATGGTGAGTGAATAAATAAAAAAATTATCACGATTGTGTATCCATTAAAGTAAATTGCGTAAATTAAATGCAGTTTGATGCATGAAAACTGAGATGCGTACCTATAATAACAATGAAAATTCATTTCATAATTTTTCAATGCTCAGTAGCTACGATATGGTTGAATTGTTGAAGTTGTTTTTAAGAATAGTAAATGTTAAACTGTGTGTTTTTTTTTTTAATCTAGGGGTAAGTAAGTATACTAGAAAGTCTATGAATTTACATTTAATAGGTACGGTTCTCTTAAAATTTCGGATGGGTGATTGCCATCATTGGTCCTGTAACCTATCCATGGGACTCGACTTCTTTTTATACTTACGCATTCTTGGTTAGGTATGCAAATAACTCAAGGTTCTGCCAAAATAGTTCGACAGGTATTCATATTCCATTCATAATTAATTTCCATTATATTTTGATAACTTAAATTATCGGATCGGCTGCACATTATCTTTGTCTTTAATTTGTCAGACCAACTGGCGCAGTGGTAATTTGGGATCTTCTCCTTATTTAGGGTCACGAGTTCAATTTATTACTAATTCAATCTACTACTACTAGTTCAATTCGTCAATAAGTAATGTGATTTCGGTCTTGCATGGCATCGTGACAAATCATAATCACAAATCTTTATTTATCTCAACATCACTATTACAAGCAGTAGTTAATTAAATGCACAATCTTAAATGGAGAAAGGTGTCTGAGGTAGGAGGGTCCTGAGTTCCTGACTCCTGAGTTACAGATCACCCGGCTCTTATAAATAGGACATGTTAATTTACAGAAAATTGTTAGAGTCAAGATAAGTATAAGCAGAATCTATAAAAAAAACAGCCAAGTGCGTGTCGTTGGGATGAATTTATTCGAAAAACAAACTTAACATTGTAGTTGAAAAACATGTTCTCCATACATTCCAACTGTAATATAAGTTTGTACTCATAATATTGAGAGATTTACCATGTTATTTTAAGACCACAGCCTTCTTATAGGTTTTCCTGTAAAATTTTAGGCTCGGTAGTTTCGGAGCTAAGGAGGGGAATGGTCAATTTTCGTCTATTTTCTTAAGTAACTTTAAAAATAATTATTTTAAAATTAAAAAATATCTATATTTGAGAACCTCATAGAGTAAATCCTTTCATTTGACACACACACGGCATAGTTTGCAAAACTATTATTTTTTATTTTCTTATTTGCCCTAAAGTGACCCTCATATTCTATTATTATATGGATATTGTGTGTCCGAAATAAAATGATTCTATTCTATTCTATATTCAAAATTCATTTATTTACTTTACTCGTCCGTGTCAGGGTCACAAAAATTCATATGTGTACCAAATTTCAACTTAATCGGTCCATTAGATTCGGAGCAAATTGGCTGTGACAGACGGACAGACAGACAGACACGAGTGATCCCATAAGGGTTCCGTTTTTCCTTTTGAGGTACAGAACCCTAAAAATTAAAAATATACCTACATTGTAACCTTTTACCATTTAACATTTAAACTGGGGAAAATTGCAAATTATATTTTATTGTATTTATATAATCGTTCCCAATCCGTTTATTCGGCTAGTGATTAATTATCATGACACTTAAATTGACACTCGACCGGAACAGTCTGCTAGTTCTAAAACTAATAAATTATTGATCGAAGCTAAATATGGACGAATTTTTTGATGCCCTATGAGCTCTTCCCCTTTTTATTTTTTATTATATACTTGTACATAATATATATATTTTAGTGTTAGCTTGTACATTGTAATTAAGAAAATAAATAAAAAAAAATTAAGAAAAAAAACTAAATATTATTTTTATTAGGAAAATTCAAGAATTATTATTTGTTTTATTTGGGTTATCTGATGACAGCAGTGATGACCTTTAGATATTGTTTAGATAGCACACTTGATTTCCATTTAACTTTTGACATTGGCAGAATGGTCGACATCGGCTTTGCTTGCCACAATAATAAATAGAATAGGAAAACCTTCGATCAATAATAGTACTAGATTCCCGATAAGTGCTTCAAAAACGGCCCGAAAAATAAAAACACAAATACTTTTGTGGTCTTATTTCAAACATCGACTGTTCGGGAACAGGGAAATGCATGGAGTAGTATTGTTACTTTATATGTTGTTTTTGTTTGTAGATTTCCTAGTGACCCATTTCGCAATGCAGAATGGGTATCTATTGTCGCGAAAGAAAGAGGAGAAGAAATATATAAACCTTGTAAAAATTCAACAATTTGTTTTAATATTTTTATTAAAATAATTAAATATCAAATTAATAATCAAAATTAAAATAACTATTGTACTAATTTACTCCTTCTACTTTTAAAAATCGGTCAAAAATATTTGCTACCATATAAAACGAACCTTGGCCTAAAAAATATATTATTATTCTGCTACTCTACATCTTTCAATACTTACTGTGTTCTGGGCATTGAAATGTAAATACCAAGAACTATGTCTAGTTCCAAAATAGAGTAAGCACAAAATTTTCAACAAAATGTTTTTAACCTTATTGCTTAAGTTTTAAGTTTCACTTTAGAATAAATATTTTTGTACTTATTATAAAAATGACCTTTTATTTTCAAGCGACATTTTTAATTTATTGCTTTTACCTTTCTCCGATGATAGAAGGACTTAAATATAAATATTTTGCAATCGTAATTAAACTTTATGTTTGATTGTTAAGGTTTATAATGAATTGATGTTGTTAATATTATAAAACTTTTTTCTACATTTCGTAGTAACAAATGTAAATATTTATGTGTGTGTAAACGTGGCCACTACAGCGACTTATTTTTGTTCCTGATCCTGTATCTAGTGCTATTATTGATCGAAGAGGAAAACGTTCATAATTGAACTACTCTGCCTGGAGTCCAGCACCCTAATTGCGTAACACATTATCGATCGGAGTTGGTTTCATTTTGAAACAAATTGCTAATCCATTGCTTCATATGTTCGAAAAATTTGTCTGCTCGACAACGTAAATAATGCAATGAATGCTGTTGAACTGTCAAAATGAAGCCAACTCCGATCGATAATGTGTTACGCAATTAGGGTACTGGACGAATGGGCAGGTAATGAAAGAGTTAACACGACCATAGTTGATGATGAAGTTGAATACCTACCTACTCAGTTACTCAGTGTGGAAAATTCGAAATTGCTTGACTACCTACCGGCACCCAGATTGGGTAACGCACTATCAATCGGAATCTGAATAATTTTGAAGCAAATTGCTTATCCATTGCTTCATACGTTTGAAAAATTCGTCTGCTCGACCACGTAAATAACGCAATTAATGTTGTTGAACTGTCAAATGAAACCGATTCCGATTGATAGTGTTATATGCAATTGACGACACGGTTGGCGCAGTGGTTGAGCGATTGACTGCTGCGCAGCATGTCGCGGGTTCGATTCCCGCACGGAACAAATATTTGTACGACCTACAAGTATTTGTTCCGAGTCTGGGTGTTTTTCTATCTATAATATGTATGTATTTACAAAAAAAAAATGTATATAAGTAGTTTATCAGCCATCTCGTTACCATAACACAAGCATTAGGTTGCTTAGCTTGGGGCTAGATGGCGTTGTGTGATATGTCCAATCATATTTATTTATTTATTTATTTATCTTAAAAAAAAAAAAAAAAAAAAAAAAAAAAAAAAAAAAAAAAAAAATTACCCAACTAACAAATTAATGTTTTATAATAGTCAAGTTAACGTTTTACATTTTCATTTACGTTTTTAAGATTGGTCGCAAAAACGTACATATAAACGTCTAAAAAACGCGAAAAGGGCCCAAATTATACGACATTAATATAGTTTAGTAGTTATATAGAAGTCAGCCAATGACCGTTGAACGTTACATAAAAGTTAAATACAAGTACAAAGACCGACTTTTTGGTCCAATACTTGTTGTGATGAGACCCTTATGTGACCGCGTATGTCACATTGCAGATGTAATGACGTTGTACAGTGTCAAACAATACGAATCAACGACAACCGTTTTGATTCGCGTGTTTAATATTGTGCGTGTATGAAAGAATAAGAGAAAAAGTAAATGAAGTTAATTTCCATGATTTCAAAATATCTATATTGTATCTACATTATTTAAGTTAGTGTGATAAAATACTAATTGTGATAGGTATTTCTTCAGGGAACTTTAGTTTTATGACAATGTATATATGTGTGGTTGTCAAGTTTTTAATGCCCTCCTCTATTTCTTTGTAATTCAAGGGTTTTAGTTAATTATTCAAGATATGTTTTCATAATAAAGCTCCAACCATCTTGTCTAAGTTATATGGCGACCTCAACAATACACTAATATAACAAAAAGGTCGCATATACTTTTCCTTGAGACCATGACGCCCCGGCCATTTTCAATTGACTTTAGATTTTTCTCATCATTACTTACTTTTTAATTGAATCACTCTTGAATGACAAAATAAAATAGAAATGGTTTAATTAAAGTGTGGGTTTCACCTATAGATGATTTAAAAGTCTACTTAAAGTTATGTAGTACCGTTGAAATTCAACATTTTAGTCTCATACAAGTCTTAGTTAGTCTTCCATATGACTAAAACAGTTTTTTATTATATAAAGGTCCTGCACAAACTTTTAAACGGAGTTTAAATTATATAAAAGTCAAACGGCTGACACCATTATATGACGTCGTATAAGTTAGTCTTGAAAACGTTTACTCAACATATGCACTGACACCATTGTACGACGTCGTATAAGTTAGCCCTGAAAACGTTTACTGAACATATACACTGCTTCCACTATACGACGTTGTATAAGTTAGTCCTGAAAACGTTTACTCAACTTTATAATAAGACATTACAGTCAGGCGACTGAAACATCGTAAGATGAACGTCTATTTAACGTATTAGTTAACTAAATACCGTTATACAGGGTGTTTGGTGCATCGTTTGCCAAATTGAATTGGCCGAAAGAAGAGGTCATTTGCTATCGCTTCAGGCTCAAGTACTCATTTTTGGCCACACCGGTTTTTTTATTACAACTTTCTAATTTTTATTTTGAAAAAATCCAAAACTCAGCATTAAAGCTTAAATTAAAAAAAAGTTTTAAGTGTAGTCGTCAAATTTCATTTTTATTTACATATGTACTGTTGTATGGCTCTATCAAATTTAAAATTACTTGCCAGTTACATCTAGTTTTTTTTTAATAAATCACAAAGTTTTTGGAAAAATAAAAAATGAACTTAAAACTCAACTTTAAATAGCTATAAAAAAAAAACTAAAAGCGATCGGGATCTTCGAATTATTTTAAAAAGTTCTCTAGTCTATCCCCTTTCCAACGGTATGTAATGTGTTAAAAAACTCTTTTAATATCTTTAATAATTAGCTAAATGTGTAGTCGAGACACATCAGGCTGATATTGGATATTACGTTTAAAACACTAGTTTTCGCATAAATTACATGCTATTAGTAGATAGATACTGTTATCTCACGTCTTACGTAGTCTCTTATCTCGTTCTTACATAGGGAACTTTCCTCGAAATTGAAAAAAAAATACATTATTACAAAAATAATCATTTATTAATAAGTAATTTAATTACATACTAATCTTACAAGAATTAGAATTTCTGCAAACAGAGTTGCCCTTATTATTAGCTGATTTGCCAATTTTCAGTGAAGACAGGTCTTTTGTTTTCCAACATGACGGTTGTCCCGCTCATTGGAGAATAACCGTCAGGGAGTACTTGAATGATGCATTCCCGGACTCATGGATTGGGAGGGATGGCCCTATTCCTTGGCCTCCACGTTCTCCAGACTTAACTCCGTTGGATTTTTACGTCTGGGGACGGGCCAAAGAACTCGTCTACGCCACGGAAGTTGAGACAAGAGATGATTTAGTCCAACGCATTGAGGCGGCTTTCATGACGATCAAAGCAGAAATGCGTTTACGCACCACTACAGTTGAGATAAGACGAAGATGTCGCGCGTGCATACGCAATAGTGGTAGACAGTTTGAACAAGACTTGTAAGATTAGTATGTAATTAAATTACTTATTAATAAATGATTATTTTTGTAATAATGTATTTTTTTTTCAATTTCGAGGAAAGTTCCCTATGTAAGAACGAGATAAGAGACTACGTAAGACGTGAGATAACAGTATCTATCTACTAATAGCATGTAATTTATGCGAAAACTAGTGTTTTAAACGTAATATCCAATATCAGCCTGATGTGTCTCGACTACACATTTAGCTAATTATTAAAGATATTAAAAGAGTTTTTTAACACATTGCATACCGTTGGAAAGGGGATAGACTAGAGAACTTTTTAAAATAATTCGAAGATCCCGATCGCTTTTAGTTTTTTTTTTATAGCTATTTAAAGTTGAGTTTTAAGTTCATTCTTTATTTTTCCAAAAACTTTGTGATTTATTAAAAAAAAACTAGATGTAACTGGCAAGTAATTTTAAATTTGATAGAGCCATACAACAGTACATATGTAAATAAAAATGAAATTTGACGACTACACTTAAAACTTTTTTTTAATTTAAGCTTTAATGCTGAGTTTTGGATTTTTTCAAAATAAAAATTAGAAAGTTGTAATAAAAAAACCGGTGTGGCCAAAAATGAGTACTTGAGCCTGAAGCGATAGCAAATGACCTCTTCTTTCGGCCAATTCAATTTGGCAAACGATGCACCAAACACCCTGTATAACCGTTTTATAACATGAAGTCATATTAGGTCTTTACCTATGAAATTGCCGTTCTGCAGTACTGGCCATTTCAAATCAAAATAATTTTTGTTTGGCTAAGAATTCTAATTTCAAATTAATTTTATTTTAAAAACATGAATTTTTTTTTCCAAAAGTAGTCATTTGTTTATTGATTAGTGTTACATTTTCATCGCATTTCAATCTTTTTCGTCATCATGGATACGTTAAAATTCGAGTAATTATGGAATATGAGTACCGTCGTGGCAGCAACGCGGCACAAGCGGCACGCAACATCAACGACGTTTACGGAGCTAACACTACAAACCAACGCACCACTTGTTATTGGTTTGCTCGCTTCCGTTCTGGAAATTTCGACCTGAAAAATGAACCTCGCGGTCGTCCGAAGACTTTGGTCGACAATGACGAATTAAACAACAGTGTGCTGATGATGATAGCGGACAGACTCGACTGTCCATATATTAGGCGCTGCAGTGACTTACATGTCACATACAGTCGTCGAACTCGAATTTAAATGTTGAATAGTGTGGTGGTTATTGTTTTGTTTTGTATTGTATTGTATTTGTACTGTAATGTTAATGTATGGTTTGTTGAGAGTGAAATGTGTAATATTATTGTGTATGAGGTATGAGTCATGTAACTTTATTGAATAAATGAATAATAAAGGCGATTGTGGAAGCTGATGATACACAATCTACGGCTGAATTAGCAGCAGCTTTCGACGTTAGCGTCAAAACAATATTGGTCCATTTGCGTCAAATTGGCAAAGTAAAAAAGCTTGACAAATGGGTGCCCCACGAACTCAATGATCGCCAGCGCGAAGTACGCGTCGAGACGTGCCTTGCACTGCTCAACAGACACACAAATGAAGGAATTTTGAACCGCATTGTTACCTGCGATGAAAAATGGATTCTGTTTGATAACCGCAAGCGCTCATCAAGTTGGTTGGATCCTGGTTCAGCACCTAAACAATGCCCTAAACGAAAACTTACCCCTAGAAAAGTGATGGTCACTGTTTGGTGGTCTAGCGCCGGTGTGATTCATCACAGCTTCTTACCAAACGGGGTGAGCATTACTTCAGATGTGTACTGTGAAGAACTGAACACAATGATGGAGAAGCTGGCCATCTCCAACCAGCATTGGTCAATCGCTCGTCTCCGCTGCTCCTGCACGACAACGCGCGACCTCATACTGCACAGCAGATGGTCTCCAAGTTGCAAGAACTGGGGTTGGAAGCTCTCCGTCATCCGCCCTACTCACCAGACCTTGCGCCTACAGACTACTACCTTTTCCAGAATTTGGATAACTTCTTGGCGGGAAAAAAATTAAATACCCGAGAGGCAGTACAAAATGCCTTTGAAGAATTTGTTGCCTCCCGTCCAGCTGATTTCTTTAAGAAGGGCATCAATAAACTGCCACTGCGTTGGCAAAGATGCATTGATTGCATGGGTGATTACTTCGATTAATACAAATAAAAAATGCATGAAAAAAATTCGTTTAAATTTTTTCATACAAAACGGCAATTTCATAGGTAAAGACCTATTATAAGACTGGAATTATACGACGTTTATGCTAGTTGGGTAGGGTGCTGTATTGGTTAGTTACGAAGTTGCAGTTCTAGAACCTTGTTAATAATAAGCTTTTTATTTGCAATTAAGTTGACATTTTATTGCATAGAGTAGGTACCTACTTACAATCGCACCGAAGACCCTAGCAATTTTCGCACCCATCTCTGTTTTTTTTTATCATCTGGGTACACCGGAAACCACAGGTAGGTAGGTGTAAAGGTAACCTAAATATTTTATCACAATTCACGTGTTGATAAATATTTAATATATCGGATTAAATGAATATGGTATTGGTATTGAATCAACGAATTTCATTGATATGATTTACAAATTGCCAATGTCGAGTAAACTGACACCAATACTATAGGGCCATGATATTGACACTAAAACATTTTACACTCTTATTTAGTTTAATTTAAGTGGCATGTGCGTGTTTTTATATCTATATAATTTAATATAAGTAGCATGTGTAACAAATGTGCGTTTGTGTAAAACATTGTTTAACGTCGTAAAAGCCAGATTATGTGAGTACCTAACTGTAGGTATTGATAAGAGGTTCATGTCATTTCCATGTAAATTGTGGTGCTCATTTTCCTCATCTAAAACGACAAAATACAATTAGGTACCTACGTACACAACTATTAAAAATACTTTGACATTGCTACTACATACTCGTAGATCTAGGTTTATGTAAGTTTATTTTACGGTTTTATGGCCCTAGATCGAAGCGTGTTTTAGCTCGGTGTAAGTGAAATGGCATTATTATGGTTGTCTAGTTTGACGCGCGAGATAGAAGACTCTCACGCGCACCGGAATTTAAACGCGCTTCTTTATAACAAAATGATACATTTTCAGCTTAGTAAGTTCTTAACATATTTAAAAACCTTCGATTTAAAGCAAAATTTACTGCACATAAGGAACTGTTTACGTACCTATAATCGTATAAAACAGATATTAGACGGCGGCGGCGCTATATTGGATTTTTTTAGTACCGAAAAAATTTCAAGTACTTACCTACATATCATTTTTCGATTTCAGTACAGAAGTAAACATATAGTCAAATCTAAGTATACCTATAAATAAAAAGAGAAGTCCTGACTGACTGACTGACTGACTGATTGACTGACTCATCAACGCCCAGTCCAAACCCTTGAACCTAGAAAGCTGAAAGTTTGCCCAGAGGTTCCCTTTATAATGTAGACAAGGAACAAGGAAGGAATTCCTGGTAGTACGTTCCCGTGGGATACGGAAAATCCAAATGATTTAACCCTAAACATTTGGTTTTATAGGAATTTTAGAAACAAAACTATAATATTTTTAACAAGTTTTGTGGACTCGGACTCCAGTCTTCTGCTAATAACTTTATTTCTGCATGTATTTAATCATTTCTGCAGCAATTTACCTACTTAATTGATTACTTTTGTGACTTTCTAGGCTTACTAAACTATGAATACCTACTTACCAAATTCGTTTCGGACATTTATTATAATTTAACCACCTTAATTGCGAAACACACTCTCAATCGGAATCTGAATCATTTTGAAGAAAATTGCTAATCCATTGCTTCATAATTATGTTTGAAAAATTTGTCTGCTCGACAACGTAAATAACGCAATGAATGTTATTGAACTGTCAAAATGAAACCGATTCGGATTGATAGTGTGTTACGTAATTGCCCTAGTCACAATAACACACACTTGGAACACACACTCACACACACTGACACTTGGTCACTTGGAATTTTAATCGTATTCAGTAACTAAAATTAAATTATTTTGCTTCGAACTGTCAAGCAAAATAATTTTCCTTTAAAAACTACTTATCGTTTAAATGGTATAAACGAATATAACGTGTTTCAATTAAAACTATAAGCACATCTAGTTAGTTTCATCTCATGCTTCATCTGTATGTATGTACCTAACGGAATCTTTGAACTCGATTTTTACCCACTTTAAATGGTCAGATTAATTCGAAATTTTGCACACCTATCAGGGCCCGATGACAATAAAATAATTTATGAATTTTGACCCATCAAACAAGCCCTTAATGATAAATAAGATAAGGAGGTAAATAATTTGAAGTGTTCTTCCGATGTTAATTAAGTAAATAAAACCAAGCTATTCATTACTAGAAGTGCTTTTTATTTAATCAGCAATGGGACACGCTCACTAATTATACTTACCAAGCATATCTCATTCATTACTTAGTAGGTAAGCTTATTTAGCTTATCATGTCTGTGGTAACACTTACCTCGACCATTAACTAATTTAGTTGGTCATTAAACCTATTAATTAATTTGTAACGACCTAAATAAAGACTTATGGGAGCTCGTGGCTCGTGGCTAAGCAGCCGCATGGGTCGATCCATCAGGTTACGCTACGCTTGTTGGGGCTGGAGTCTGGACCGTGGATGGGTGACTATCATTACATACCGAGACTCCTCCGTGCCTCGGAAAGCACGTTAAGCCGTTGGTCCCGGCTGTCATTCGTGGATCTTTGACAGTCATTACGGGTCCCAAAGGGTATCATAATTATTACCCAGTTACTGGGTTATGGACGTCATATATTAGGCAGTCGCTCCATGTAAAATACTGGTATTCAGCTGCATCTGGTTAGACTGACAGAAGCCGACCCCAACGTAGTTAGGAATAGGCAAGCAGATTCATTGATAGGTACCTAAGTATTGAGGTTTTTTTTATCAAATTACTCTGTATAGGATAAGCACCTTATTTGCGTAACACATTATCAATCGGAGCTGGTTTTATTTTGACAGTTCAAAAACATTCATTGCGTTATTTACGTTGTCGAGCAGACAAATTTTTCGAACATATGAAGCAATGGATTAGCAATTTGTTTCAAAATGAAACCAACTCCGATCGTTAATGTGTTACACAATTATGGTGCTGTTCGTGAGGAATACAGCACAGTGGATAATTGGATACTGGATACGCCATCCAGTTTGATAGAAGTGGTGACCAGAGACTAACGTGTTTTTGTGTTTATTGAGTAAACAGCGAGCACCTCGTGCTCGTGCCGTGCTGTGGTGTTTAAATAAACCTTGGAGTAAGATAATTTGTATTAAAATTTGTATTTGATAATAGATAGTAGGAAATGTCGCGTAATTTTAGTCAGAAAATTATTTGAATTATGATATAAATATTGAGTGTCAAATTTCTTAATATTTTTATTTTTGGTTTCGCGAGTTCATCTTCATATAAAATATCTTGTTAAGTAAGTACTATTTAATACTTACGTGTTCTGACAGGGCCAGTCTTTATACCTACAGCAATATTAATACCAACATAAATCAATCAATCAATCTGCCTAGCCTTTTCCCAACTATGTTGGGGTCGGCTTCCAGTCTAACCGGATGCAGCTGAATACCAGTATTTTACATGGAGCGACTGCCTATCTGACCTCCACAACCCATTAACTGGGTAATACGATACCTCTTGGTAAGACTGGTTGCCAGATTCGACTTTCAGGCTTCTGACGACCCGTAACGACTGTCAAAGATCCACGAATGACAGCCGGGAGCCGGGACCAACGGCTTAACGTGTTTTCCGAGGCACGGAGGAGTCTCGATATGTAAAGATAGAGACCCATCCACGGACAACCCCGGCAAGCGTAGCTTAACCTGATGGATCGACCCGTGCGGCTGTTATTACTTAGCCACGAGCTTCTCTAATACCAACATAATATCCCATAAATTATTAGGAATGGGCATTGTCAGAGTATCGGTAATAATAAAACTAATAAAAAGTAGAGTAAGTACCAATACTTACAAATATACTTATAATAAAACATCTTATTTATCTTTATTCAATTTGCAAATATTTATCTCAAGTGTAGTACTGTGTACGCACATAAGTAGGTATTTACCTACATTATTATTAATGATGAATGATTATAATGTGCCACAAACGTGCTGCATCTGTGATGCAAATGTGTAATACACATTATTTACCTAAGCACTACGTTCCTTTATTTATATTCTTACAAAGTATGTTATCTAAGAATACTTCCATCAATATCAGCTGGTCTTCTGTCTGCGGGAGCCTTAAAGTAATAAATACCACTGATAAAAAATGATATATTATTTGGTTACAAAATATATTCAAAGGTAGATAATATCTAATGTACTTATACTTTGTGTAACGTTAATTGCTAAAAACCTCTTAAGGGGTCATTTGTACTCATCATTATGAACAACTTTTACTATGGAACCAAACCTGACATCGCGAAAAAAATCAGTTGTTCAGTACATTTATGTCTGCATAATTTGTCAAATGTACTGAACAGTTGTTTTTTTTTTTCGCAGTTTCAGGTTTGGTCCATAGTAAAAGTTGTTCATAATGATGAGTACAATGACCCCTTAAGAGGTTTTGCGCATTTAAAGTTACACGTATAAGTGTGCACGTGTAGCTATAAGTATTAAAAAACCGGAGTCACACGTAATCTGTGCGATTAATGCCCCTTACATGACGTGTGACTCCGGATTTTTAATTTGTCTGCCCTTTTCTTATTTTAGATGAGAATATTTTCTTATTTCATATTTTTTAGAGCGTGATTTTTCAGTAGTCGGGATTTAGTTTTTAAACTTACTTAAGTAGGTATTTTTTATTTTAATTATTTTGGGGTTATAATTTCGTGATAAAGTATTTGCAGAGCCACTTTACATTTTTAAAGAAGAATAATTATTATATACAAAATTATGTATTTTAGGTAGGTTTGAACAGAAAATATGTTTGGCTCAATCTGAGTCGTGATATTAGAAATTATTCCCAATTTTCGGGTGCATGCAAGCAAAACCGCGAGCAATAGCTAACAATATACCTATAATAAATATATTTTTGAAATGTGCTAACTAAGCCCTTTCATTTGATAGCCAACACGTCATCGCTAAAAAAAAAATGTTCTTTTTTCATGACACCTCTCCTCTCCTCTCTTTTCTTTTTACCTCTAGAGGGCACCATAAACAATTTAATGTGACGTTACATAGCCAATAGGTATACCAACGATGCCTCATTTGTCAAATTATGATAAGCAGTTTAGAGGTTATGAGGGAACAGATGAACATAGGTACACACATACATTCATAAATACCGGTCAAAATCATAACCCTCCTTTTATGCTTCGCCGTAGTCTGGTAAAAAGAGCAGTCCTGACTGACTACTGATTGACTGGCTCATCAACGCCCAGCCCAAACCCTTGGACCTAGAAAGCTGAAATTTTGCACAGAGGTTCCCTTTATAATGTAGACAAGGAATAAGGAAGGATTTCCCGGTAGGACGTTCCCGTGGGGCGAAGCCGCTGGCAAAAGCTAGTATCAAATAATAATAAATAATTCTACCTACTTAGATTATAGTACCTACTTTATGTTTAAATTTTAATACAATTAATTACCTACTAGGTAGGTACTTGAAACAACAAATAATTATTTATTGTGTCATAAAGTCATAAAATACATTCTGTAGGTACCTATCAACACAAACTCGATAAAATGTTATTGTTTATTTTCTAAATCGATCATAAATATTGCATCTTCATGACAATAAGCTATAAAATTATTAAACGATTACTTACAACCAATTATTACAATTTAAAAAAGTTATGACACACTAGCTTTTGCCCGCGGCTTCGCCCGCGTGGACGTCGGAACTTAAACCCACGGAAACGTAGGTCCTACTGGGATAAAAGTATCCTATCCGTATATGACAGGTCATGGTCTACCCATGTGTCAAATTTCATCCAAATCCGTTCAGCCGTTTTTGCGTGAAAGTGTAACAAACAAACTCACTTTCGCATTTATTATGTAGTTATGATAGGAAGTAGGATAAAGGCTCCAACAAACAGGTGCGACACGCGTCGCGAATTGCACGCGACACAAAGGCACCACCTGACGTTGCGCGACGAGCGGTGGCTTTGTGTCGCGCGCGCGCGATTCGCGTTGCATGTCGCGCCTGTTTGAAGGAGTCTTTAAGAGTTAGGAGAAAAATAATATACCTAAATACACACAGCAGCAGCAGCACCCTAAACCCCCGTACGCACGGGCGTAATAAAATCGCGGCGGGATTTTATAGCGCACTGGATTTTCAACTCTCTGCTTAGTGCCGAGAGTGCAAAATCCGACAGTGTGTTTTTCGACGCGCTAGAATGTACTCTGTTATTGTTAAGTTGGATTCTCAACGCTCGGCTCAACAACGAGAGTTGAAAATCCAGTGCGCAATAAAATCCCGCCGCGATTTTATTACGCCCGCGTCCGTGCGAATGGGGGTTAATTGCGTAACACATTATCAATCGGACTTGGTTTCATTTTGACAGTTCAACAACATTCATTGCGTTATTTGCGTTGTCGAGCAGACAAATTTTTCGAACATTTATGAAGCAATGGATTAGCAATTTGTTTCAAAATGAAACCAACTCCGATCGATAATGTGTTATGCAATTAGGGTGCGTCATGTTACTACAAACTGTCAAAATTTTGTCATTCGATTTTGAACTAACCGTTAACATTGTAAGGTTTAAAATCATTTGGAGAAATTTGACAAGTTGAACTAATGTGCTGTTGTCTGTACATTTAATTATGAATCTGGAATAATTTGGATTAACAGCTAGATCAGCCTCAGCCATCTGAGGCTGAGGTTAACCCAAATTATTCCAGATTTTCCAGAGGACGGGTTAATTCCATCTGATTGCCATCAATCAGATGGAATTAACCCGTTCGCCAACTGTCACAATTTAGTTGTCATAAAAAAACAGTTTAAGTACCTATGGAATTTGTATAAAAATCCGCTGACACATTAATTAATGTGAAATTCGATCCGATTCAAAGCCATTCTTATTTCGATCGCCTTTAATGGAATAGTTGCATAACTTAGTATAAGAAGCCCTATACCGGCGGCCGCGGACGGTGATTGCCTTTGTTGGCTTAGTGTGACGTCAAATGCCATCGCGACAGGATAGTACTCCAACAATAGACAATGTTTGTGTTAGGGGACCGCAGACGTGATCAGTTATGTAAATACAACACTATATAACCCGTAACTAAAGAGGATGATCGCCTAGAAATGACACTACCTAAAAAAAAATTTTTGTTTTCGAAACTTCTAACCAAGCCGCTAATGAGGATAAGTCTTTAGAAAGTGAGCGTTTTACGGAACTAAATGAGAGTAATGCCTGCTCTTCACAATCGGCGATGATCCGGCACGATCATCGTGTGAGCATCCACATGTTCGTCGTTGATCGTCCGTAGTCATTTGTTGAGCGGCAAGCATTCAAGATGGAAGTGGAGTCTATTGCTGCTGCTAGTGCTACCATTTATTTCGGTATAAGTGCAACCATTATCTAAATGTGATGGAACGAAAAGTCGTAAAAGAAATTGTTCGTTGTTCTGGTAGGTATAGTTCTATGAACTTGAACGTCTCGCTACGTTATTTGATACCCAGTAGCCAATATTATCCCCCACGCACGCACGTATTCACAGCTTCGCTGTCCTCCGGTGAAGTTGAATGAATGATCGGCAATCTAGTGGGCACTTGCACGCAACTAGCTTGCAAGAAATTCGATTTGATGCCTGCCCGAAAAACCGACAACTCACGTATCGCTGCGATCTATCTTCTTATAAGTAGGTACAGAAGTCCTGACCCTGAGCCTCCTGACTGACTGACTGACTCATCAAACGTCCAGCCCAAACCCTTGAACCTAGAAAGCTGATGTTTTGCACAGAGGTGCAATAGTGCCCTTTATAATGTAGACAAGGAATAAGGAAGGATTTCCCGGTAGTACGTTCCCGTGGGATATTTTCCGAAAACCACGCGAGCGAAGCCGCAGGCAAAAGCTAGCCATAAAGAAATAAAACGGCGAGCATAGACGATGATCGGTGACTACAATCGAATAAGCCCTCCACACAATCGTGCTCGCGGGTGATCGTCTAAGATCGCCGATTGTGTAGAGGAGTCATAAGGTTTGCTGGGTAAAGTCTGAAAACCCACACAGGCCCCAATCTATCAGCAAATGGCCAAACGAAAGACATACTTATTATTTGATCAAATGACAAACCGTCCTAACTGGAGTGTCATGTAAACAGAAAACACGAAGAAAGTTAAACATACTTACAAACTACAACAGTTACACACTGGCTTCCCAAGGACGAAATTATAACAAACAGACAAAGGGCAAACTACAAACAGCCACCATGATTGGACAAGCAAAATGACGATCTCAAGTAGTTTGAGTGTTGCAATACCTCTTTATCTGTTCTGTGGTTGCAATGACGAAGGTATTATTTAGCAATAAACGATTTGATTTGATTTGATTTGTATACGCGCCACGAAAGATGAGACTTGACCGCGCCTCCCGCGCTCTTTCCGCCGCCCCGATGACACCCGCACTCTAATTGCGTAACTCACTACCAATCGGAATCTCGGAGCTCGTGGCTAAGTAATAACAGCCGCACGGGTCGATCCATCAGGTTAAGCTACGCTTGCCGGGGTTGGTCCGTGGATGGGTGACCATCTTTACATACCGAGACTCCTCCGTGCCTCGGAAAGCACGTTAAGCCGTTGGTCCCGGCTGTCATTCGTGGATCTTTGACAGTCGTTACGGGTCGTCAGAAGCCCGAAAGTCTGACAATCAGTCTTACCAAGGGGTATCGTATTACCCAGTTAATGGGTTGTGGAGGTCAGATAGGCAGTCGCTCCATGTAAAATAATGGTATTCAGCTGCATCCGGTTAGACTGGAAGCCGACCCCAACATAGTTGGGAAAAGGCTAGGCAGATTGACTACCAATCGGAATCTGAATCATTTTGAAGCTTAATGCTAATCCATTGCTTCACATGTTCGAAAAAGTTGTGCTCTCAAGACCGTAAACAACGCAATGAATGTTGTTGAACTGTCAAAATGAAACCGATTCCAATTGATAGTGTGTTACGCAATCAGGGTGCCGGTCCCGTCCCGCGCTCAGACCTCATACCGCTAAAGAGACATAAATCGTCTACTGCGAGTACTGCGCAAGTTAAGCCACGTGGTGTGTCAAGTCATGGTCAAGTCTCATCTTTAGTGGCACGTATTGTAATACATCATCATCATTGGAGTGTTGTATGCCGTCAATGCCGTGTGTCAATATCAATGGCAGTCAGTTATAAACGATTTTGTCTACTTTTTCTATGGTGCAGGGTGCAGGTAAACAGAAAACCAAAACAAACAATATTTTTAAGAGGCTACCGAGCGCGCAGTGGCGCCCTCATCGTTTATTTGATTATTTCTTTTATTTTAGAATGAAAATGCAGAAAATAAGCCGGAATAATTGTGCTCCACAAGACTATACGTTACGTTATAATAAAACTTCACATTATAAAGCTACTAATTCCTTACAATAAAATTAGTAGCTTTATACTGTGAAGTTTAAAGCTACTAATTGTAAGGAATTAGTAGCTTTATACTGTGAAGTTTTATTATAATCGTTAAAACGAACGATCGGAAAAAGTGGCCACTATTCACAAACGATGAGGGCGCCACTGCGCGCTCGGTAGCCTCGTAAGCAGCTTGATGTTGACACTAGCCAAGGTCATGCGTAGGTGCGATTAAAGCGCCGAGTTTATAGACTGCATCACTGCACGTGCTGCGCGGCTTCGTGCATAGGAAGTAAATATTATTATGTTGTCAATAAATATTCAAATCTTGGGACAATTCTCACATATAGCATGACAGTGACACGCCACGTGCATCTGTGTTTTGAGATTATTAGGTACAAAAGCGCTCTATTCTAATTTTAATATCAGCTCTTGATTCCTTAACCTTTTAAAACAGGGATTTATCTTTTGGTTTTAATTGTTTCTGTAATTTACGAACGGGGGTATTATACTTTAAAATATCTAAGATCATTATATATGATCATATCGATCTCTTATCCTCAGCTTACTAACAACAAATGTCAAAAATCGTTGATCAAAGACGAAAATGAGTCGTAAATGTCTATGTCACATTATCATACTTATACCTAGGTAAATATGACTCATAGTCTAAAAAAAGTATTAAAAAAATCTAGGAGTATACAGACTCATAGATTGACTCTAGAGTCATATTTACTCCTAGATTTTTTTATCTTTAATCCTAGATATAAGTACAGGGTGTTTGGTGCATCGTGTGCCAAATTGAAATGGTCGACTGGGGCGGTCATCTGCTATCCTTTCAGACCCATAAACACTCCTCATGCCCGGTGGATTTATTTTCGTCGACTTTTTATTGTTTTATTAAAAAAATCCCCCCCTAGGAGAGATGTGCCAAAAATAAGTTCTTTGCGCGCTGAACCAGGCTAATTCCCGAAAATTGCCCGTAAGTATTTAGAAAACCTACACATTTCAGAGACAGTGAATGTCAAAATCTAGTCAAAACTGTCAGTACAAGAGGATTTTTTGACAGATTTAGTTTAGGTTGAGATTAGAATACAAACGTTCTTTTAATAAAAATATGGCAATTGACCCTCAGCACCCTAATTGCGTATATAACACGCTATTAATCACAATCTGAACGATTTTAAAAAGCCTACTTATGTATTGCTAATCGATTGCTTCATAAATGTTGGAAAAATTTGTCTGCTCAGCAACGTAAATAACACAATGAATGTTGTTGAACTCGAAATGAAAACCATTGCAACTATAAGCAAGAGGTAGATATCGCAGTAGTGCGCGCAAATTGTTGCAGACAAATTCAGACAATAATAGTTGTAATTTGATTTAGTCGGCTAATAGCAGCGAGCAAAACAAAGCGTGTCCGTAGCATAAAATAACATCTAAATGCCAAGCTATCTCTTTCTGTATAATACGTTATGAATTATCTATCGCAGTCGTAGTTGAAAACTACTATACACCTATATGTACCTAAATACATTTGTAATAACAACGCAACGATATCAACGCCGCGCCGCCCCCGTTCAGTATGAAGTTATGAACGTATCTTATCTTTCCTTTTTAATATCATTGTCTGTAAGTGTGTGTTAAGCAATTAATTACTCCGATGTCTGGTCTACGTAGCCATCTGGACCAAAGGACCAAAATTATCAAAAAGGGCCAAGAAGAAAATAAAGAAATACCTAAGTACAAACGCCAGCAGGTCAAGCCACCCGAAACTGTCAAATTTTCCCAATCAACCTTGAACCTAATGCTTAAGCGATAAAGATGAAAATCTGTTAAAGAAATTTGACAGATTGTAGTAGCTTATGTGCTGGCAGATGTACAAATAGGTATAAAATGCCTGCGTGTGAAAAACCGATAGTCGTCTGTAGGTTTTACTGTTCTGACTATCAATTAATTAATAACCATTTTAAATTAAACCCCTGGGAAAAGGCCTACTACTTAGGATCATGCATCGCTACGTATGTTAATTAAAAATAATATATTCCGCGCCATTCATTTCACTATTATGTCCAAATGTTTAATATTTAGGTACATATTATTTCATCATATATATTATATATAATAAGTTTGCGCAAAATATTTTCCTCTGGATCGAAGTTGGTTTTACGAAGCACTAGGTACCTACTTGTCTTACAGGTAAATGAAAATAGTTAGGTAGTTAAGTAACAGAAAACACAAAAGTTCATTATATTTCAGTAGGTTTTATATCTAAATACAACGTTATTTTCATTGCAAGCGGCCTGTATTTACAGAAAAATATTTGCGCTGAGGTTGTATACGCTCTCCTTCTAGATGTATTTTTTTATTTGTGCCCGCGAATTGGTGCTACAAAAGTTTAATTATACTAGGTTGAGCATATAATAAGCTGAACCGCTAAAATAATATAAATTGATTTCGTTTATCTCGATGATGTTCTCAACAACAAGAAAACAAAAATAAACTTTATATCCATTCCGTAAATTCAGAAATAATTTTTTATAACTTATTTATTTATTCTAAAATATGACATAACTTCTTACGAATATGGTTTACGTATCACCTCACGCGATGTGATTATGTATATTCATAGATATATGAAAGAAGTGTATATTATATCTCACGAGGCCGATACCCTTAGCCAATGTGCTATCTTCGCGAAGTTATCGTCCACTTAATTATCGAACTAATTTATCGTAATTGTTACGCACTTCCTATCGATCTTTAGAAATCACTTAGCAACAAAAATATAATAAATATAATTTTTAAAAATGTGTCATACATTTTACGTACAATTATTATCTTTGCTTTTTATTTGTTAAACTTTTTTTTTGTTTAAAATATGTGTACCTAACTACCAGTTATTAGATAGAATATTGTCTGAGGTTTTGTGTTACTGGCAACTACTTACTTTTAATTTTAAATCGCACTTGTAATTTTAGTTAAGTACGTTTTTATTAAAAATAGATAAACTCATGACTAGTATTGTGTACTTTCCTAACAAATACCTACCCAGTCTGCTCTGTGATACTTCGAATCGTGCGTGACTGGAGTAATCTATTTATAACCTATAAATAAATTGTTATTTATTGTGGAGAACATAAATAAAATATGTGTGTGAATAAAGCTATACTTAAGTAAAATAAAATCTCCTCGTCTCGATACAAATAAGTAGATTGGTACCCAGTCTTTTTATGCATTTAAAATACCTCACACAATAATAAATAATTTACAGGCACGTCATTTATCTTTTTACTTATTCAGAGATGTCATGTAATAAATTAACATCCAAAAAGGATTAACTCGCGAGCTTCGTATTTCAAATTCGAAGAAGCGCGTGCGCAGTTGGGCGTCGCAAATGGCAATTACAACGAAAATTACCTACATGTAAGTAACGAAATTCAATTCGGAGAAACTTTATTTTCTGCCTGCTTGCATTGCTTGCGGCGAGTGTCAGGTTGGATATGTGGTATAACCCGTTTCGAATTTAGTTTAGGTACGATGCACCCTGCGATATAATTATAATGCTGCGTAGGTACCGATATCTTGATGCAGTCTGCCGCACACGAAAAGCATGCAAAACAAAGAGAATCCTCGTTTAAAAATAAAACCACATGTATACTGACGTATTATTTGACGCTAAATGCAGGATGCAAGCGAGATAACAACAAAAATAAGCCAATTTATTCTATTCATGGATCGCAAAAGCGTTAAAATGTGCGGTGTTATTGCACTTTGGCACGAGGGCAATAAATAAATGTTCCAATTCTGTGAAATGACTTTTGCGTTTTCAAAGTTAGGTACCTACTGCGATCTTTTGCTTCACTAAAACATACTTTGTTTATTAATATCTAGCAGTAACAATTCATGGGCATCGTTTAATATTTGTTCAACATAGGTGCATAAGTAGTAGAAGTATTTAGTAGGTTGGCCTAGAAGCACTTGAACTCTATGTCGCTCGACGTCCTACGCAAATTGTCAAACATAATTGCGGCCTGCGGGAAACGACTAATGCGTTAATGGGACGAAATGTTGGTGAGAAACAAATCAAATCAAATCATTTATTTATTTGTCAGAATCAATCTGCCTAGCCTTTTCCCAACTATGTTGGGGTCGGCTTCCAGTCTAACCGGATGCAGCTGAATACCAGTATTTTACATGGAGCGACTGCCTATCTGACCTCTGATTTATTTGTCAGAATATGGTACATTAAATGGTCTTTAGATTAGACACACTAGGTAGGTAGGAACTTTGGTCTTACTAGTACATATAAAATATCCCTATATTCCTATTCCTAATCACAATACTTTTCGTTGACAGCATGTTAGGTAGGTAGGTACCTACATGAGTTTTTCAAATTACGACAGGAGTAAAGTATAATTTATCTACTTCAAACATGTATCAAACTCGTCAAAAAGTAGTTATAGCAGCTGTCCCATGGTAAAAGTTGTTCATAATGATGAGTACAATGACCCCTTAAGAGGTTGCTGGTGTTTTACCAATAACCCTGTATACAGTATCTATCACTTCTGTGCGCTAAACTCGTCACAAAATAATTTATGTCCCTTTTGACAGCCCATATCGTTTCATATGCCAAAGAGAGACAAACATAGCGGGACAAACAGGGACACCCTCATGTCAAAACGGGCCTCTTAATTTTTGACAACTATAGTGTACTTTTTTCTTAACTTTCTTACATAAAATTCAAAACGTGCGAGTTTCCTATAGGTAGGTACCTGTTTCTGGAAATGTCGATTCGCCCGCAAATAAATTTACCACGGGCGACTCGCCAGCTCGCCACCGAAAAAATCAAAATACTCGCCCGTACTACGGGCGAGTATTTTCGGGCGAATCGACTAATAAGCCGTATTGTCCCACAGCAGGGCAAAGGCCTTCGTCTCCCTTTTCCACATAATTCTGTCTTTTGCTAGTGTCGGCCAGTCCTTTCGGTAGGAGTCAAGCTCGTCCCGCCATCTTAGACTCGCCCTGCCGCGATATCGTATCGTCATGCGTTTAGTGGAACCCAATCGGTAGTTCTCAAAGCCCATTTTTCATTTGACATGCGGCAGACATGATAGCGGCTTTCTGGGTAACGTTCGTGATCTTGGGTTTGGCGCGCAGTGTTGTGTTCCTTATACCTACACGGTCCAAAATTCTAACCCCCAGGATACTGCGCTCCATGACTCGCTGGTAAATCTCGAGCTTGGACCTCTGCTGAAGTGTCAAACGAAGCGAATTTGGTTCAACATTTGAACACTACTGTGTTGGAAGACAGGCAAAACTCGGCAAGTCTATTTAATTTTAGGTGTTGCCCATGTCCATCGGCGATGAGGTTTTATGAAAAAGAAGTTGTTGCTGATGCTTAAGTTTTATCCATAAGCTAATTGGATCAAACATTCACCTCGCATGTTTCTTATCCAAACCGATGTTTCAATTATCATGATCAGCAACTGCTGCAAGTTTGGAATTTAAATCGCATAGCTAGAACGTCGGTCCAAGTTCCTTTTTGCTCATCACAAGCTTTGTTGAGCATGTCTTAAAACTCCTCCACTTCTTCATCTGGGTGTGCTGATGTAGGAGCATAAACTTGGATGACGGTGAGCGTTTTCTTTTCAGCAATACCTACGGAATTTTAGCAATCTTATCGCTAGTTGTAATATTAATCGATATAAAACGTAATGTATTAAGAAATAAACTTTGATTGCACAGCAAGGACAACCGCTCACTAAGCAACAGCTGGGCGCTCGTGATCGTGACTGCCGTTAGTCTGTGGCTCAAGTAGTAGAAATGCTATGACCAATTCGTTCGGCAGAGTCCCGTGTAATAATCAAAATAGCTAGAAATATAACAACGATAAGTACTAGGTAGCATTTGTTGGTCAATTATTTCAACAGGTTCACTCAAACCAACCATCAACCAACAGTTGCTCACCACACTAACCATGTCAGCTGGTTTACCAAATGACATGGTTTGCTTTGTTATTAATAGTTACTTAACTTGTTTTGTTACATTACAAGACAATATAATGTCATATTTCACAACAATATCATAATTATAATATGTCAATCATCATTAATAATAGTGTTAGTAATTCTTACGTTAAAAAAAACAGTACCTAATGAATGACTCATTTAATTTAAACAATAAAGTAGGTATTGTTTTCATCCGCGTAATTAACGCGGATGAAAACAATTTAACTCATTCGTAACGACCTTAAAAACATGCTTTTCTCTTGGTTTACTTTTGCACGAACCGAAAGATAGATACAGACCTGTCAGGTGTAAAATTATATCCATAATTATTTTATATTTACAGCCGTGTTTAATAAAAGTGTTTGCCGAGACAATATGCGATTCGAAACATAATTAAATGGAGCAAAAAGATTACTGTATTTTATTTACATACTCAAGGATTTCGCCCAAATTCCATGAAACAGCCTTCAGCAGCATTGAGCCTTGTTGACAAATCTTAAGAAAAATTAAACAATGACATTAATACCCGAGATACTTAGATATAATTTAAGCAAGTCATAAACACGAGTATGTTACCATGACAGTTTTAAGTATGTAGCATTTTATGTACTTAGTAATGATCTAAAATGACAATTCACTGATCAGATGACGATAACAATGTACTAACATCGGCTTATCTCTGATCTAATGCAAATTGTAAATGTCAATTAGGAGGTTATTGGATATCTACACGCGTTTTACCTTATCTCGAATAAAGTTCTAAACAACAATCGAGGTTAGTTAATGCCATACGACATTAATCGATAATGTTGTGAGTTTAAATGACATTGTGAGTTCATTGTGATCTTAAGCCGCGATAAACCGCTTCCTACAGCTGACACTGCGCTGTAGGTACATACAATGGCTCATGATCGAGGCAATTCAAAGTCTATCGTAACACGCCTTTCGTAATTTGTACACAAAGCGTTCACCAAAATACGTCATCGATCTGGCGTATAAATTCCTGTGACTGAGTCTGTCCCTGCACAGTTACAGTAAGTTACAACTTACTGTTACTTACTTTACAAGCTTTTATTATGTACCTATTTTGGATATCGTCTAGAACCAGCACCCTAATTTCGTAACACATTATCAATCGGAGTTGGTTTCATTTTTAAACAAATTGCTAATCCATTGCTTCATATGTTCCAAAAATTTGTCTGCTCGACAACGTAAATAACGCAATGGAGCTCGGGTGACGCCGAGACGAGTGGTCGTTCTTTGAGTGCAAGCTCCCTCAAAGTTTTTTATTGTTTAGCATGTGGTCGTGTCGTGCAGTGTATATTTCGTGTGTGGTGTGTGATTGAGTGTCAGTGATTATTTCTATGATAGGTACCTAGTGAGTTTGTAATGGTCTCCTGAAAGTACGAGAGACAAATTGCCTGCCGAAGGATCCAGTTTCCCGAGCGCCAAGCTGGGTGAGATCTTTTCATGTCTTTCAGGGATACGCTTCTCTCTGCAAAGTCATTACGTTATTTTCTGCCTACCCAATATATGTGCAATATATGTAACTTTGAACAATACGTGTGTGACAGTTATAATAAAGTTAATCACGACAATAGCAAAGCTAGCAAGCAATCTTAGACATTTTCAGGTACTCGTAACCCAAACCAAGGCAAAAAACTTAAACTACTAGTGTATAGTGTTCCTGTGTCCCAAAATCGGAGTGTTCAAGAGTGTTTTTTTTTGTGAGTGGTGATGTGCGTTGTTTCTGTGAAGGCGCATTCAATTCTTAAGCTCTGAGACGACCCGGGAATTAAACTCAAGTACCTACGGACACGCATGGTGCGCTGGCGCCGCCCTGTCGCCATACCCGACAGGATTTTTGTTGGGGTCCAGTTTAATTAATTATTTGTGCTAATTTGTGTGCATTAATTTGTACTTTAAAACTGTAATATCTGCAATCGCGTCAACCTGAACTGAACAGCGGCGAGCTATAGGTCGAACTTTGAATAAAAACAAAAATTACATAATTTGAAGTTGGAGCTGGACAACAACGAGGAACGGTCCGACCGCGTCCTGGACATTCTGCTGCTGACAACTCATCAGAACGAAGAAGAAAAGAGTCGAGAAGGCAGATTACCTGTAATACAGCATAGCAGCGACATAAAAAGAGTCGAAAATGCAGTTTAACCGCCAAAAGATTCACCGGGGAAGCTGGACTAGAAGCAACATAGCAGCAACGTCGTAAAAAAGCCCATCCATATTATATCACCCGTCTCTCCACTATTCCAATGCTTATTTTACGGTGCATACTGGATAGGCTCTATATCCCCTCCATATCCTAAGGGCATGTCTTCCCTACCATTACCGCGCCCCCCGGTCTACTCCTTGATATGCAATGGTCTCTGTTGCACCATGTAACATGAGGCAACAGGGGCTAGTGTGAATCTTTGGGTTCATTCGAGTGATCGAGTCTGGTTAAACCACGCTGGGATCGGTGCAATTCATTCATTCATTCATTCGACAACGTAAATAACGCAATGAATGTTGTTGAACTGTCAAAATGAAACCAACTGCGATTGATAATGTGTTACGCAATTAGGGTGCTGAGTCCTTGTCAAGACAAATCAAATGAGCCCAAACTCGATAAGGTTGCGTAGTTTAATTAATGAATTCCTGTCATCCTGTAGCCACCTTCTGGCTCCAAAATTTTGCATTGTCACCGATTTTACATACGTATGCCAAATTTCAGCTCAATCGAACACCGGGAAGTGGGTCAAGTTTAACTTGCAAATTTTGATAAGGACAATTTGCATACGGACATTGAAAGATAAATAAAAGCTTGTAAAAACAGCTAGTGAGTAATAAATCGTGGTTATCTCAGAGTGAATGAGTGAGTCAGGCCAAAGAAAGCAATATGGATGTATCTATTTAATCCACACAGAGAGATTACTAATGGTAATGTACAGACAACAGCTCATCAGGTCAAACTGTCAAATTTCTCCAAATTATTTTAAACCTTAAAATATTGACGGTTAAGTTCAAAATCGAATGAGAAAATTTGACAGTTTGTAGTAACTTGACCTGCTGCTGTGTGTAAGTACTAGCGATAGTCCAACACAATAATTCTCTTTAGCACGAACCTTTTAGTAAGATTAATCTACCAACGAAGGGCCCCGAAAAAGTTTTTCAGTGTCTCACCATAATCACAGAATACACGGCACGGCACGGCTACACATCAAGCTATACATTTCCAGTATAAGCTGACCTCTCTTTACACGGAAATCCTATGCAATGCGAGATCAGCTTATACTGGAAAATTATAGCTTGATATTATGTAGCCATGTGTACAAGTAGTTGACCACAGTGCACGATTGCCCAGCAAAAATTAAGTTAGGTTAGTTCACTATATCTATCTAAGTACTTGAAGATAATGACGATGGGTATGCAAAAAAAACCGGTCATTTTCTATTTCCCAGGTGTCGCAAAATGCTTTCAGCATTTTCAGTAAAGAAGGTTCTTAGTTTTTTTTGTAAATAATGCATGTGTTGCGGAAAAATCCAGATATGAGGTGATGTCAATATACTTACGCTAGTTTATGGTATGACATGTGGTACAAAAAAAACGTCCGTGTACACACCACGGCTACATATCAAGATATAAAATCCAGTATAAGCTGACCTCTCATTGTACAGAAATCCTATACAATGCGAGATCAGCTTATACTGGAACTGTATAGCTATATAAAACGTAGAGATAGGTATATCTTTACTTCACCTACTCAATAACTGATAAAGCTGAATTAGTTTTTCGGAAGCAATAATGTATTAACCACTACCAAGGCATATCAATAATTAGTATTACTCGTAGTACATACATATATATAGCCCCTTGGACCGCGTAAGCGAACGGACGTGTGACCGTATTTATTTTTGAACCACAAATTATTTATTTTTATTAATAAAATCATATTAAATTTGTGTCAAAAAGCAAGCAACTACCAGGAGCGCAAAGACCACAGGATCGTTCTACAATCTGCGTGAGTGACTGCGCCAACGCACACCTACACATACAGACTCCGCGTACTACATACAACACCTCGCCGCGCCGCGCCGAACCGGGCCGCACTGAGTGTCCGCACTGCGTATCAAGCACACAGGAAGATCGTGGTCGCGTACGTCACTTTACGTATTGTATCGTTTCTCTCGTCGCACGCGCCGTCTACATCGTGCGCTCTGTCTAACCTCTGCGTATCTATAACCGCCTGGTACTATGATTCGCTCGCCCAACAAGTCTGGCTCTGACTCCGCACTGAACACTCTAAACAAAGAAAAAACACCGCCACCTTCATCTTTTGTAACCCAGCGGCATAAACGCCAGATTACAAGAGAGGATTTTGATGAATTTAAAAATGAAATCCGTAAAATGCTCGCTTCGTTTAAGACCAATTATGATAATATAGAACAGACTTTATTAAGTATTGAAAAGAACATCACGTTTAGTAGTGAGCAGCAGATTGAGATGCAATCTAAGATAAAAACATTAGAAGAAGAGTGTAAAATCAACCGATCCAACATTATTTTCCTACAAGAAAAAGTTGAAGACCTACAAAGGTGCTCTAAATTGACAACTATCGAACTGAGGAATATTCCCAAAAAAATCAAAGAGGGTAAACAAGATCTTCTGACCTATGTCTCTAATATTTGTAAAAAACTTAATATTGATTTACAAAATTCAAATGTGCGTGACATTTATCGCATCCCCGGGAAACCCGACACCAAAAAACCAATAGTCGTTCAGTTGTCAGATTTATATTTTAGAAATACCTTAATTAACGCCGCAAAATCGTATAACATCGATCATCCATCAAACAAACTGAACCTGAGTCACGTGGGTCTTGCGGGTACTGATCCTATCTACTTGGCCGAGAACCTCACTGATACCGCAAGGAAACTTTTGTATCATGCACGTGAACTAAGAAAGTGTAACAAAATAAAATACTGCTGGACCTCGGACGGGAAGGTCTTAATGAAGATAGGAGACGGTGAACCAACAATTGTCCTTAAATCAGTAACACAGCTGGAGCAATTTAATACCCAAGTATGACTATCCTGCCTATCAGTTTGTGTTGTTACTAGTACCTATACATATTGCATGCTTTTATTGTTTTGGCTTATGTTTATTCCTATAATTTTACCTATGTTTACTTTTTTCGCTTTTTGGCTCTGTGTATGGTGTCGCTTTACTGTAATCATGTTAGACATACTTATTGTTCACTTACAACACTCACTTACTTACAAAAACACAAAATACATGAATCCTAACAAACATGTATACATACATAAACTCACGCCTTCTTCACACGGGGGTAGGCAGAAACTACAGAACGCCACTTGCTACGATCCATACCTAACATTCCATGTTGTCAAAATCTACTGTTCTTGTTTTACTGTATCAACAATTGTATACTTGCGATTACTGATGTGCACATTAAAATACCCTACATCAAAATATGTCTGAATTCACTATGAATTTTAATAATGAGTTAGACTCTGTTGCTGTTGCACAATCAGCGACGTGTGAAATAGAGGACTGCAAGAACCTGTTACAAAATCCTAAAACTTCACTTAAGATTATTACACAAAACATACGCAGTATTCACCGCAACTTGCCGAGTTTTCAAACGTTATTATCTAGATCTAATGTCGAGTGGGATATTATTGTGTTGACTGAGTGTTGGCTGACACGTAATCCTAGCATTCCTTTTATTGACGGATACACATCTTTTTCCACTACTAGCAACTATACGCAAAATGAAGGTGTGGTAATTTACTGTAAGAACACGGATTTGTCTACGATTGAGGAACCAGAATTCTCTGATGCGAACATTCTTGTGGTAAAAGTCAGTCCAGACACCATTTTAATTGCCATTTATCGTCCACCAAGCAATAGAAATATTGACAATTTCTTAATCTCGCTCAATGAATGCCTTTGTAAATATTCATCGTTTAAGAATGTTATCTTGGTTGGTGATATCAATATTGATATTGCTCTCGGTACCCAAGACCAAAGATCCTCCGCCTATCTTGATATGATTGCGTTTCACGGCATGCTTCCAGCCCACACAATCCCTACTCACAGTCGTACATGTTTAGACCATATGATATTGAAAACAAAACTGACTGCTCATTGCTACGTCGCACAGACTTCTATTACTGATCATGATTCCGTCATACTATTTATGGATAATAAATCTAAGCAACCAATTAGGAAAACATACGGTCGTATCAATTCCGAAGGATTAAACGAAAGCGTAAAAAGTATTGATTTTAGTTCTATATATGACATGACTGATGTTAACCTAGCAACAGATTTTTTCATAGGATCGCTCTCTAAAGCCATAGATAATAACACGCACAGCATTACAAGCACCGGAAGCAAAAGAATTCTTAAGCCTTGGATAACGAAGGGACTTTTAAAATGTATGCGAAACCGCGACAAACTTTATATAAAATCAAAGAAAAATCCTGGAAATGAAGTTATTCAATGTACATACCGAAGATACAGGAATTTTTGTAATAATATTTTAAGAAAAGCTAAGATTGATTATGAAAAAGATATGATTAGGAAAGCCGGAAATAATAACAAGAAGCTGTGGGAAACCATTAAAACCATTACATACACCTCAAAGAAAAAGGACAAACCAACACAATTAATTTGCCCCAACAATCCATCAGTTTCGGTCAATGATATAAACTCGTTTTTCGCGGGTGTTGGTAAATCATTGGCAGAAAAAATTACAACTTATAAAACTAATACACCATATACCACTAGTTCATCTCAATCAACGAATGCCTTCGTTAATTCAATAGTACTATTACCTACAGACGAGTTCGAAATAAAATCATTAATATCTAACCTCAAGAATGATTGTGCAGTAGGGGTAGATAAAATCTCAGGAAGCTTCTTAAAACAATTCACTGACGTCATTGTTCCTCCTCTAACATTTATATGTAATTTATCATTTACTACGGGTGTCTTCCCTTCTGCTTTTAAACGATCTCAAATAGTTCCCATTTTCAAAAGTGGGGATAGACGCTGTGTCAATAATTATAGACCTATCTCTATCCTTCCTACACTATCTAAAATATTGGAGCGCCTTATGAACAACAGACTAGTTAGGTTTCTGGAAACAAATCAACTATTGTCTTCATCTCAATTTGGATTCCGAGCACAATTATCAACGTCAGATGCTGTTCATCACTTAACGGAATTTATAATGTCCAAGTTAGATAAAAAGGAAAAGACCTTGGCCATCTTCCTGGATTTAGCCAAAGCGTTTGACACAGTGTCTGTCCCCATCTTGATCAACAAACTTGAACACTTGGGAATTAGAGGTTTACCACTAGATTTGTTTGCAAATTATCTAAAGGGTAGAACACAGATTGTTAGAGTAGATGGTTGGGCTAGTGATGAACTGCCGATTGAATATGGCGTCCCACAAGGCAGTATACTCGGCCCGACCTTGTTTTTGGTTTACATTAACAACCTATGTAATATGGATTTGACCAACGGGAAAATAATTACATTCGCCGATGATACTGCTCTACTTTTTTATGGTGACACATGGGAAGAAGTTTATAAACACGCCCAAAATGGGTTCAACCAAGTGTCTAAGTGGCTTGAAGACAACATCCTCACCTTAAATGTAGGCAAAACTAAGTACATGACCTATACACTCAGAAAGCATGACCTACCTAACCTTCCCGTTATATCACACAATTGCAACTTACCATCCAACAATTCATGTAATTGTCCGCGTTTGTCAAAAACTAACAGCATCAAATATTTGGGTGTTGTAATAGATAACCAACTAAATTTCCAACACCACATTGAGGCCTTGGTTCCTAGGATTCGTAAACTTATTTATATATTTAAATCTCTTCGTCATATTGCTGACACTTTCATAATTAAAACTATTTATCTCGCATTATGCCAATCCTTACTGTCTTATTGTATAACATCTTGGGGAGGAGCCGCTAAAACTCACCTACTAAAACTAGAGAGAGCCCAAAGAGCCATATTAAAAGTAAGTTCTTTCCTTCCGATACGATACCCTACGTTTGATCTTTATCAGCGATGTAAGGTACTGACAGTTAGACAACTTTTTATTCTACTGACAGTTACTAAGAAGCACTCAGAACTTTCTTACGACCCCAAAACAATGTCAGGTAAGAGGAGAACTACTGATGTCTGCACGACAAATAGATATAAGCTCAGTCTGGCACATAATTTTTACGGTTTCCTGGGTCCATATTTATATAATAATATGAACAAGCAGCTATTAATTTATCCTCTTTCTAGGGCAGAGTGCAAGAGAAAGGTTTGTTCTTGGCTTCAAGGCATTGATTACAGTGCAACAGAACGTTTATTAAAACCTTTAAGGTAACGTTTGACAGCATGGAACGATTAACAATTAACACACACGTACTCATCACACCATCACCTACACTCTCACCGATACACACACACCCACACATACTCACCCCCAAATCAACATTATTAAGTCACTTTTGCCACCAGATTTGTTTTACTTTAGTTTATAATTATCCATTTTTATTTTTTAATTTTTGTTATTACTAATTTGTAAAAGTATTTCATTATGTACAACCTGTATGTTAATTTAATGCAGTCATAGGCCGTTAGTGACTGGTCCGATGGAGGGTAAGCCTGGTGATCTGTAATACAGGTTTTACCTACAACAGACACCAGTCTCTATTAAGTGTTACCTTGACTTTGTACTGTGTTTGTGATTATGAGAGAACAATAAAGAATATTATTATTATTATTATATTATTATTATTATATAAATGGTTTTTTTAAATACCTATGGTTTTATCGTGACAGACAGTCAAGGTCGTATTTTTTTATTTTTTTGGAACAATTTCACACAACATGTTCGTAGATAGCAGAGTAAATAGACAAATACTGATACTTAGTGGGTACCAGTATTTGTCTCTGCATCACATTAAAAAAAAACAGTTGTTCCGTAGCAGTAGGTCTTAGTGACGAATTATGCGAACATAAATGTAGGGAACAGATGATTTTTTTTCGCGATTTCAAGTTTTCAATGTTCATAATGATGAATACAAAGACTCCTTAAAAGGATAACGGTAATTAATATTACACCCAGTATATGCCAGTCGCGTGGTAAACTCTGCTTGCGCGATGCAGGATTTTCCGTGACCTCAATATCATGCTTAGTTCGCATGTGGCGATGTAGATGCCGCCACACACTAGGTAATTATTGCTTAAAACTTTAAGCAACGTTAATAGATAGACTCCTTGATAAATTGCTTGCTCTTAAATAGCACTCAAAAAGCATGACCATGTTTCCAGAGACACGTTTCGTGTTTAGCATATCAAATATTTATGTTATTTCAACAATTAGTCATAAATATTTAGAAGAATCCGTTATGTAAATGAAACAGAAAAACATGAACGTCATAACGTGACTTCTCATTTAGACCATCATCCTTTTTTACCTTGGATGTTTGGAATGATATGAACGGATATTTGTGCACACACCGAAGCAGTGGCATAAGTTGGCATCGCCTATATGGGCAAAACTGTCGTACTCGTAACTCCAAAGACTAGTAGACGAGTAGTTAGATGCAAAAATAAATAATCACCGCGTGTAGCTATCGTTTCGGTGATACCGAAACCAACCTTCATTTGCCACATTTTCTATATTTAGGCAAAACAAAGGCAAAGTTGTAACTTAGATCATGCGATGTTGCGATGTCCACTTATCGAGCCGAGCAAACGCGTCACAGCACTGTCCTATATCCGACCTTAATTTGTCACTCAGTAAAGGGCTGTTGCTGTTGTCTCGTGACCTCCATTCCATAAGGCAGTATTAGACATTGCCATCCCCAACACAAACGACAGTGAACAAAAAGGATATTTTTAAAGAATATCGAGATAAAAATTAAAAGAAATACGAAGAAATAAGCTGAAGAAAAAGGAAAATACCAAATGTTGTCAGCAAATGTCAACATTATATACCATCAATGATTAAAACTGAAGAGTTGGTGAGTCTAAATTCGTTCGCTCTTTGTTTAAAAACATAAATGTTATATATATTAGGTATTTTGCAGTATAACATAATTGAGTCATACTCATACGCTCATACCTACAGCAGGCTGTTGTACGCAATATGCACCTTATCGGTCAAATAGAAATAATATTTAACAATAGGTACGCTAACAATTAATTGATATTATAGGTTACCTATAATTTACAACTTGCACACAAAATATAATTAATAAATTGTAAAGGAAAAAATCAGTAGAGGTAAATCTCACTAAGCGTCACTTTTCACGATGTTTTTAAAACTCGCTTATGTAGTTGTTACGGAAAAATGTTGTAGAGGAAAACTCACTAAGTGTCACTTTTGTCGATATTTTTAATTATTTTAAAATAAATGTTAGGTGCCTTCCGAAGTTCCGACTAATTAACATAGCTATGCACGCCTAAAAACGAATTATCTCAACCAACAAAATAAGTAGGTACCTACTTAATATGTTTATCATTTTCGCATGATTTCACCGAGTTTTGTCCAAAAAAACTAATCAAGTCCGAAGGCGATAAGAACGCAAAGTTGTAGGTATGTTGTACAAAACAAAATGTTATTATATAATCTTTATCATTACTTACTTGTTTCTGAAATTCAGGAGATACACTCTATGGCCTAACATGAAGATTCTGTAATTTACAAGTACCTATCATTAAAACCCTAATCTTCATGTAGGTACGTGTTAAATTAACATAATTACTGCAATTAAAAACTTTACCAGCATACATAGTTGTAACTAAAAAAACATCTGTCACAGATTAGATTTACGACGGGCGGCGCCGCCGCGCCGAGGCCGGCCCGGGAAGAGCTGGCGAGACGACCTAGACGAGTACCGCAAGGGTTGGATCGAGGTGGCCTTGGAAAAGGATGCTTGGAAGGATTTGGGGTTAGGGCAGGCTTTTGCTCAGCAGTGGGACAGTGCAGGCTATTATAAAAAAAAAAAAAAAATAACGATACGATAAATTTAATCTGTGACAGATGTTCTTTTGCTTACAACTATGTATACTGGTAAAGTTTTTAATTGCAGTAATTATTGTAAAAAGCGAACTGGGCGGGAATAAGAAAGTAACCGAGTCAATTACTCCACATGCGAAAAAAAGAGTGCGCAACAATGCACTGGAACCAAAATAAAAATGCCAAACCAATAAAAATTGTTTAAAAATAAATTAAGCTATCTATCAAAATTATTTTCAGGCAGAGTTTTTAATTACCTAATGCGCACATTTGGAATGCAATTTTGCATTGAAATTACTTGGGATTCTAGAATTACAGAAAATAATATAAAAAACGTAGAGGTCTTTTCAGAATTAAATTCTATCAAGGAAATTAAACCCAATTGCATTTTCCTTCAGCCAGTCAATAAACATATATCCATGCACGCTGTAATAGTGAAATAAATGGTTCCGAAAAAGCCCCCATTTTATTCTGGTATCGCCTTAAGTTAACAATGATTTATTTTTCTTTCTTAGTCAAATAAAATGTAAATTATAACACATTAAAAAAGGAACACTTTCTCGGTTTAGTGAATTCGTTGCTTTTAAGTCGTATAACATTGTTAATGAAGAATACAATAGTAAAGTAACTCTTATCATCGAGTAGAATCAAGTAGGTACGCATATAATAAAGTTATTTATTAATAACTAGCTGCGCCCCGCGGTTTCACCCGCGTAGACAGGGATAAAAAGTAGCTATCTACATACCAAATTTCATCCAAATCGGTCCCGCCGTTTGAGCGTGAAGAAGTAACAAACATACACACACACGCACACACACACTCACAAACTTTCGCCTTTATAATATTAGTGTGATGATTAGTGTGATAAGGAAAATGCGTGATTACCTACTACTCGCACTCGTTCAAAGTTCACAAGATCATCCAGTTCCTAGACGATTAGAAATTAATAACGTCTAAATCTAATTAATGCTATATCGAAACATCAATAATGCAGATATGCGATAGTTTACGAGCTAAACGAGGAGGAGACATTCATTTATAATTAAATTTCTGTTACCATCATCTTCAAATGACTTTCAAGTACGAAACCACCGACTCTAGGGCCTAATGGTTGATAACTTGGTAGATAAAGGCATATTGTCAGGTTTCTGTAATCAACACTTCACAGTTCGGTATCACAAAATTAACAGACAATAGTTTCTTATCAGTAACATAACGTAGGATGTAGTAATATATATGTCAACAGTCAACACAGACTGCGTTGATGAATGAATAATGACGGGAGATACGGTCTAGGTATATTTATTTAAACAAGCTGTAAGTTCATTGTGGTCTTTCCGAGTCTTTCGATTGTAAAACATAAAATTATGAAAATGGCTTTGCTACACATATTATTAGAAGCTTTGGCTACTCGTTTCAAAACGGAAGTCGCTTCATAGCGCATGCATATCAACATCCCATCATCATCGTCATCATTTCAGCTGAAACACGTCCACTGCTAGACAGGGTGTCCAGTAAATAGCACGACATACTGCAGGGGTTTATAGCTTGGGTCAATACCTACCAAAACAACACAATATATGTTCAGCAAAATCTTACGGATTAACAGTTTTACAAAATTTTCCGAAATATCGAAAAATCTCTACCTTGAAACAGATTTTTAAGCATCTCGTAATGAAAAATTCATTTTCTAGTATTTTTTTTACATAAAATTATTCGTGAATAGTTACTTTACTCATTGATCAAGTCTTTTTTCTATCAAAAACAAGAATGTTTTCAAGAAATAGTATTTTTTGTTTAAATTTTCACAGAACGATTTTCTTTTCGCATAACTTTAACCTACAATGGTGAAAAAAAAAATGTATGTGGCAGTTTTGTACAACAAACTTAAGAGATAGCCTGTTAAATGGTGATTTTGGAAAGATACAATACTAGTGCATTTTCATTTAAAAAAAATACAAAAAATGCTATTTCGTTCCAGAGAAGCTGATTTTGTTGAAAATGTAATTAACGTAATTTTGTCAAAAACCACTACGAGAATAAGTAATAGCTGCTCATTTACACGAATTATTATAAAACAAGTTATAAAACAATTAACTATTTTGTTAAACAATTAACAAGTTATAAAACAATTAACTATTTTGTTAAACAATTAACTATTTTGATAAACAATTAACAAGTTATAAAACAATTAACTATTTTGTTAAACAATTAATAAGTTATAAAACCGTTAACTATTTTGTTAAACAATTGACAAGTTATAAAACAATTAACTATTTTGTTAAACCATTAATAAGTTATAAAACCGTTAACTATTTTGTTAAACAATTAACAAGTTATAAAACAATTAACTATTTTGTTAAACAATTAACAAGTTATAAAACAATTAACTATTTTGTTAAACAATTAACAAGTTATAAAACAATTAACTATTTTGTTAAACAATTAACAAGTTATAAAACAATTAACAAGTTATATAACAATTAACTATTTTGTTAAACAATTAACAAGTTATAAAACAATTAACAAATTATAAAACAATTAACTATTATGTAATTCAAACCGTAGTACGACCTTACTACGATTCGAGTTCAAAGTCACATTACTTGCATTTAAAATAAAATGCTCTTATGAACTACAATAGCATTTTTTTCGTATTTTTTTTATGAAAATGCACTAGTATTGTATCTTTCCAAAATCACCATTAAACAAACTATTTTTTAAGTCTGTTGTACAAAACTGCCACATACATGTTTTTTTCACCACTGCAGGTTAAAGTTAAGCAATAAGAAAATTGTTCTGTGAAAATTGAAACAAAAAGTACTATTTCTTGAAAACATTCTTGTTTTTGTATGTTTTATGACATTATCAGTTCAGAATTAATTATCAATTATGAAATATCATATTTTGACATTTAATCATTGACTTAAGTATACTTTTTATATCAATTAATCAATTATGTAATATCATGTTAATTAGAAATTAAATTATTGTTTTAATCTTTGTTGATTTAATTTTCTATTTCATCAAAGGCATGCATTTTGTACCTACACATGATTGCTGCTCTGTGATTTTTGTGTTAATCTAAGTCTGATCTGGATCTTGCTTTGACTAAATGCCCTTAGCACTTGACCGCCGCGACACAGCGAAGCCGCATGATGTTCCGATTTTTGATCATGCTATTCAGTTGAAATAAACTACTGCGGTTTCGGTGTTATTGTTTCGCGGCGGTGTGCTAAGGGCCTAAAAGTCATAACAAGTTTTAGGAAATGTCCAATAACGATTTGGATCCGAATACTCAGTCATAAAAGCCAATGAATGTCATATTATCTTGATTGGTACCTACTTAAAGTGGGTCATCCGGTTCACCTTCCTTCATTCAGCGATGAGGTCAAAAATGTTCCCGTGCCATCTTTTGCGTAGGTACCTAACTATTATAATCCTTTACACGGACCACGTGTGAGCCAAGTTCATTCACCACCGTTAACTCAATTACATCCTTACGACCTCACACAATGTCCCAGGTTCACATACATCGATGATTTGATGCATGTTTGATGCTCATTACTCAGTTAAAATACAAACGGTTTCACGAAGTACCTAGTGAACCAGCAATGGAAGTTTGAGATTGTATGGTTTGTCCGACGAGTCGTTGCGTCGGGATTTCTTTCAACGAAGTAATTTATGTCTCACAATTTACATGTACTGGACCATTGTTAACAGCATTGCTCACGAGTTTTTGTATTATAGCAGCTATATAATACCTCTTACGACTTTATTATGCAGCGCTTGGCGGCAATCTTTTCTTGAATAGCAGTGAAATACAGAATATGTACTGAAATGTAAGAAGAGCAATAGACGGAGCGAACGGCCCATTGTCCTTGACATAGGTACCTACTGAGACTAACGAACTAGTCATTTCCTTTTGTTTGTTCCGCAAAAAGCCATTAGAGTTTATAACACAACTGAGAAATAGAACTGGAAAACTTCATCAAGTCTTTTCGTCACCTATCCCGCAATGTTTGAAAGCTAAGGTTTTCAACCAGTATACCTAGGTACGTCCTGCTCGCTATGACATAGTCTAAAATCGTAAGACTCGCCGTCCGAGACATATTCTCACCGACCCTGATGACCCCATAACCCTCCTTCAGGAGAGTAGCAAGGCCACCAGTACGGTTTACAAACGTAAACCACCCAGGAATACGTTCCGACCTCGCCGTCGAGGTCGCAATCGTAACCGCCCCCCCACCCTATCCCCTACTCGGTGAAGCTGTGCCAGCTGGGGGCACAGCTGAGCCTGTAGCACTTATCCCCCCCATTATGATCCAGCCTGCCCCGTCTGGCTGTCCTATTATTAGCGACGCTCAGTCGACTAATAATTTACCCTAGTTTTAAGCCTGGCCGGGGGCTTTAAGTTCGCTTAAAGCACCCACAGGAAACGCCCGGTTGAGCAGTCTCGACCCTCAGTGGTCAACTGCGAGATGCCATTCTTAACTAACTAACTAACTAACGCTATGACATTCGTCGCCGAAACTTGGACACTGACAGTCGGGCTGGTCCACAAATTCAAAGTCGGGCAGCGCGCTATGGAGTGGAGCATAGCTAGCTACGGAACATAGCTCGGAATTTCTTTGAAGGATAAAATCAGGAATGAAGTTGTCCGGAAAAGAACCGGAGTAACCGACATAGCTTGCAGAGCAAGGAAACTTAAGTGGCAGTGGGCTGGCCAGTGACCATGTTTGTCGCTCGAAGGACCGATGGCCGGTGGAGCAGGCGAATCCTGGAGTGGAGACCGCGTATCGCCAAGCGTAGTGTGGGTGGGACGTCCCCCAGCTAGATGGACCGATGACTTGAAGAAGGTGGCTGGGACAGCCTGGATGCGGAAGGCTGAGGACAGGGTGTTGTGGCGCAGGCTGGGAGAGGCCTATGTCCAGCAGTGGACTGCGAGAGGCTGAGTTGATCGATTGATGAACAGAACCGAGATGAATTTGCGTTTTTAGACAAGACATTTTTATAAAAGTTAAAGATATAGGTAACTAGTACATTCACGGCAATTTGCACTAAAATTGTGAGAAAGTCACCTGCATTATGCATTTTTTAATGTTAGCGGGGCTTCAATTTGCAATCCGCTATTGAAACCGCTCGAGCACATCGAAATAACTTAGCGGTTATTACACCAATAAATAATATTATATTACAATGTAGTGCTACCATACATCATAACATCATAACGGCTGCCATTTATTGTTTTGTTTTATTGTTAAAGGTAAACAAAATGGCTGACAAAGGAGCAGAAGTGATTGAAAAGAGTGAGACAGGCAATGGCATGGCAAAGGCGTGTGGAAGTGGCGTCAAACTGAAGAGAGAACTGGGCCTGTTCTCCGCAGTAAACTTGATACTTGGAGTCATGATAGGATCTGGTATCTTCGTGTCACCAGCTTCCGCGCTCGAACACTCTGGATCTGTTGGCCTTTGCCTGATAATATGGACAGTTTCTGGAATTATATCCTTATTAGGTGGGTGTAGGTAAGATACCTATTGATTACCTACATAAACGAACATACTACCTATTGTTAAGTTTCTTCTAAATTTACTGAAAGAATTTATTTTTTTCAGGAGCATTGTCGTTTGCCGAATTAGGGACTGTGGTCGGTAAATCCGGCGCTGAATACTCCTATTTTCAAGAAGCATTTGGAAACACTCATAAATTTTGGGGCCCATTGCCCTCATTTATATGTGCATGGATATATGTTGTTATTTTGAGACCAGCAGAAGTCGCTATAATCGTCATGACGTTTGCTGAATATGCAATTCAACCTTTTACCCCAGATTTAGAACAAGATTATAAAGATATAGCTATTAAACTGGCTTCTGTAACTGCATTGTGTAAGTATGTTATTAAATTTAACTTTTATTTACATCAACCAACGTCTTGATTTACATTGTTATCTAAATCGATTAGTAAGAGTTGTATCGATTGAGTCACATGCAACTTTTCCCAGTTGGCGCGCCTCACTATTACGCTGTGAGTGAACTGTCAGTGTCATTGTGTCAGCCCTCAGCCTGTCATGTCAATTTCAAAATCCAAACTGTGATCCAAACCAAACAAATCAAACACAAACACTCGACCGTTGAACCGTTCACAATTTCTTCATTTTTGTTTTTCTAACAAGTTTCAGTAACTTTTACTTGTGAATAACTAACTAGAAGTGTCAAAGTTGATAATCTACTTATTCCACGTAAGTAAAAATCCTTTATTTATATAAAAGTTTGTAGTAATCACGTTTGTTCTTCTTATTGATGTAACTATAATCAACTTGTTTTTAGAATGTCTTCCGAGCGTAATAATGAAACAAGAGACGCGGTGAATCGCGAAATAAAAGAAATAAAAGCTTGTTGCAAGCACGAGCGAGATGTTATCAGCGAATATTGGTTATCGGTCGCGTCGAATGTTAGCTTGGAACAAATGAACAAACAATCGCTTTGTTACGTGTCAGGATTGGGAACAGAGATTCAGAATTCGAAAACCCCGGTTACAGTAGATGATAACCTCCTAACCATCCAGTTTCTCAAAGAAATTAAAGATAAAACAAACCAGGTGGAAGAGTACACTGCTTTCATGAGAGGCTCCATACGTGATATTGATGCTGAGATAAATAGGTAAGCTGAATGTTGCTACAAATTATACTGACTATTATGAGCTTTATTTTTAAAGGAATAATTGCAATTATACTCCCAGTATTTTTGCATTTTTTGTTCTGCACTGCAAGTTAAACATAAAGAGGGGCTCATGGCTAAGTAATAACAGCCGCAGGGGTTGATCCATCAGGTTAATCTACGCTTGCCGGGGTTGGTCAGTGGATAGGTGACCATCTTTACATACCGAGACCCCTGTGCCTCGGAAAGCATGTGAAGCCGTTGGTCCCAGCTGTCATTTGTGGATATTTGATAGTTGTTACAAGTTGTCAGAAGCTAGAAAGTCTGACAACCAGTATTACCAAGGGGTAGCGTATTACCCAGTTACTGCAGTTACTGGGTTGTGGAGGTCAGATAGGCAGTCGCTCCATGTAAAATACTTATTCAGCTGCATCCGGTTAGACTGGAAGCCGACCCCAACATAGTTGGAAAAAGGCCTGCCTAGCTTTTTCGCAACTATTTGACTTCAAGTTAAACATTATCAAAATCAATTGATTTCTCTCAGCTGAGTTACTTGTAGCAGAGTTATTTTTAAACAAAACTCTAAATAATATTTCAGATTAAAAACCCAAATAGCTTTAACACAAGAAGCCAAGTCCCGTCCTAAGGCAAACAAGCGTGAAGTACAGCCGGAACACATCTATAGAGCTAAGGAGAGGTTTCAGACTCTAAAGAATGAGTTACACGGGCTCATACGCTTGCTGTTCCCTAACTCGGATAGTATGATCATCGAGGTCATGGGGGTGAGTTGTATATGAATTTATTTTGTTTACTTTGATATCTCCCAACCCCCAAGATACTGGAAAATGTCTAGTTTGGGAGTCACCGTCACTGCCTAATCTGTTCATGTACACACGGCTACATATCAAGCTACACTTATATTCCAGTATAAGCTGACCTCTCATTGTACGAAAATCCTATACAATGCGAGATGAGCTATACTGGAAATCTATAGCTTGATATGTAGCCGTGTCTCGTGTCTACAATTTGAATATTATTAATTAATGGAGGCTGGGCAAAGACAGCAGACCTTCCCAGCAGTGGGACAGTATAGATAAGAAAAAAAAATAGAGGCTGGGCAATTTTTTATGGGAAGTGGTATACGGACCAATAGCAATAACATTTTTATATTTGTGTAGGATTAATTCATCTTGTGCAAAGGGGGCATCAAAATTTGACCTGGCAATTTTAAGAAAAAGATGCCAATCAGCCTGCCATCATTTTTATTTAAATGTTTGTCTCATATTTTTATTAAAGAATTAAAAATCTCCTGGATTCTAGTGAAGACTAGTTATAAAATGGTGTTTACTATAATCTAGCCTCTGTTAAATCTCGTAGCAGAGAAATTATGAATATTTAAAAAAAATGTCTCTAAAATTAAAGAAAATTCTTGGTCCTTCAACTCACAAAAAAAGAGTTTTACAGTGTAATATTTCTTTTTCCAGCAATTAATGTCAGAGCATCTCAATCAGACATCAAACGGCTACATACCAATCACATCAGAAACATTGCAAATAATAGAACTAATGAGAGACATGAAAATTGTCACCATCAACCCTTATAACAATATGGAAGTTAAGTTGGCATATTGATCGTCATTTAGGTATAGTCAGCACCAGAGATAAAGAGAGAGCAAAACTACTTCTTTTCTAAATCATTGTGTGCGTGAGTGTGTATGTGTGTGTGTGTGTGTGTGTGTTCAGTAGTCAGTCATTGCTATTGTTTTTGTGAGTGTATCTTATGTTTATAATGCATGTAATAATAATTAAAAAAATATATATATTAATTATTATGTAAGTACATAAAAATGAATTTTGTCCAGGTATTGCAAAAACAAAATAAGTTGCCAGTCAAGAAATTAACATAAATGTTTCTTAACTGATGGACAAAACTTAAGCATGCTCACTTAAGAAAATATTCCTGTGAGAGCGCAGCTAGTGACTAACGAACATTGTGCGATCGAGTCGTGAGCCGTGCATGCGACTATCACCTTTGAGGTGATCATGCGGAACTTTGGCCCATAGTACGTACAGTATTCCCCAATCTTTTTGGCTGGGTTGAAGTGAGCGCGACCGCCATCTTGCGCCATCTGCGCATGGTATTTTCCCAACTGGTACCTAACTTTTGCATTCTGCGCATGGGCTCGCGCTTACGGTCAACCCGGCTAAAAAGATTAGGGACTGCAGCACGCGTAGCGCGTAGCATGACCACCATAGAAACGGGTTTTGTCGACGGAAGAATAGATAAAATTAGAGATTGTACAAATATTTCCACGCATTCTACGCGTCTAATGCCCGTTTTCACCAACCCTAAGTGACACTTATATGAATCCCTAAGTAAAAGTGCATTGTTGAATTTTCAACGCTAGGCTTAACAGCGCCGAGAGTTGAAAATCAAACAGTGCAATAATATTTAGGGATTCATTTAAGTGTCACTTAGGTGTGGTGAAAACGGACATTAGCATGGCAATGTGTCATTTTGTCTATTCGCCCGATGATACAACGTCGTCATGCTACGCGTACTGTACTACACATTAATTCCATAGTAAATTTTTGTACAATAGAATATATACAGACATAACATCTCTGATGGGTTCGACAGAGGTGTACCTACATATTATAGTACACCCACATTTCATCAAAGTCCCATGTTAAGAGATGAGCTTTTCCATCAACTGGGCAAAATGTGAAATTAAATTAGCTAGCGAAACTGCAGATCTGAATGGGTATCGAAATCTAAACATGACAAAAAGAAAATAAAAAAGATTTGAACATTTTTGTGAGGTCAACGTCCCTGGAAGTGTTGTTACTTGAAGTACCTACGAATTAAGAAAATCCGTTTTTTTTTTTTGTTTTATCGTGTTTTAGATATCGCTACTTATCACGTCTGCCGAGTTTCGATAGCTAATTTAATTTGAAACTGTTAACTTTACACAAAAAAACGGATTTTTTTAAACAGATATTTGAAGTGACTACTCTACCTGCAGTTGATGACCAAAAAAAACTTATTAACTTCTATTTAAAATTATCATGTTTAGATGTTGATAACTCGATACCCATCACGTCTGCTTAGTTTCGCTAGCTAATTTAATTTGACCCTGTATACAGAAACGAACCAAACAAATACTGTTTAAGATTGATTGTAATTTAGTGTTAAAGATATAATTATACATAGTAATAAAAGTGAGTTACTTTTTAAAATTATATTTGTTTTATTTTCTACTGCACCTCTATTGTAAAGTTAGCCTCTCACAATTTTTAAAAACTGGGGCAATTTCCTTATTTTCAACCACTGCTTTACGACGATAATGTAGACCTATGTGAGAAATAGGGATGATTCTTGGGTAAAAAAAATCTATTTAGTCCGTCAGCCACATAATAAAATTATATTAGACACGTATTTTCTTGCTTTATCATATTAATAAAAAATGACTTCTATAAAACTCGTTAAAGTTGGGGAGTGGGGGCACGCTACGTCACAAATATAACAAACTACAACGTATACATTCTAGCAAGGAGTGACGTCGTGCCACATTTTAACTCAATGTATTGCCATAATTTTTTATTTACGTAAAAAAAGAAAAAATACGTGTCCAATATTTTTTAATAACACAAACATGACGGATAAAAAAATTTGAGTCATCATCCCTATTCTGGGTCATACGGAAAGGTTTCATACTCTGTGCAAAATACATAGCCTACTAAAATCATAACCCTCCTTTTGGATTTGCTGTAGTCCAGTACAAAAATTCCAAAATTTTTGCGCAAAATTTGGCTAACCTCCCATATTTTGGGACTTCACATCTAAATAAATATCTATGAGAGGGATTTTATTATACCTAACCAAAAAAAGACCTGTATCAATATGTAAAACTAATATTTCTTTCTTTTCAGTTGTAATGACGTACATTAATATAACGAGCGTCAAGTTGTTCGTCAAAGTACAGAATATATTCGGAGTTTGTAAAGTTTTCGCATGCCTCATCGTCATTGGAGGAGGGATCTATGAAATTGCAAAAGGTACAAAGCATTTTTACTTAAAACATTTTTGTAAAGCCAAAATGCCAAGCCTCTTACGGCCTTTTTGAAACTAGCTGTTCCGCGGCTTCGCCCGTGTGGATGTCAATACTTCCCTATTTGAATCGGATTTTGTTCACAATTTCATGGGTTTTTTTTGCGCGGATCCCTAATTCTTTTTCTAAAATAAAAGTAGCCTAAGTTACTCCTTATAACATCGGCTATCTGCCAGTGAAAGTCCCGTCAATATAGGTCTAGCCGTTTCGGAGATTAGCCGGAACAAACAGACAAAAATTTTAAAAATTGTTTTGTAGTTATACCTAAGCATATACTTTTATATACATTTAGTAAAATACATTTTGACATTACAAATAGACACTTCAATTTTATTTATTTCATATATATTTTCATATTTGCTTTGCGCGTGTTATTTACAAAAATATTTTTTTTTCCTGCATTCCGAATATCAACCTAATGCGACCCGAACTTCCGATACACAAATTATCAAATTAGTGAAGTTAGTAAAAGGAATTTATGGGCATATCATTAGATAGAAGATAGAGAATTTTTTAAAAGAGTACCAAGAACATGATCTCTTTCAGTTTTTGTTTTAATTGCAATTCAAAGTTGACCTTTAACTTAATTTTTACTTCTTGAAAAACCTTTGTGAGTCAGTAAAAAAAGCATTAGATGTTATTTGCTAGTAATTTTGATTTTGATAGAACCGTAGAGCATTACACATTACAATAAAAAAAAAAAATAGGGGGCTACACCGATCATTTTTTTTAGGGTAACTTTTGGGCCATGAATTTTTGTTTTGGGCCTGAGGAGATAGCACATGACTCCTTCTATCCGCCGGTTCCATTTGGCTAACGATGCACCAAGCATCCTGTATATTCTGACAAATTCTCAAGCCAAGCATGATGATTAATAATGACCTGGGGCCGCACTATAACGTGAAAATAGATCATGGATCCATCATGATTCCAGTGTGAGAGAGACGGAGCTACTACCTATAATAGCACCATCCTTTTTTCTCAACGGAACCATGATGGATCCATGATCTTTTTCACGTCATAGTACGGCCTCTGAATATTGTAACGGTTTCTATAGAAGGAATAAGTTCAGGTTTAACCACAATTTCTACAAAAAAAAAAATATTACAATTTTAACATAACCCATATTCTAATTTCTTGGTCCTTTGAGTCGATATTGGCACAACTTCTTCTATCTTTGGGTTCTTCTTTTTTATCTTCTCGAACATATCATTCCAGGGAACACACAACACCTGAACAAAGGCTTTGAAGGCAGTGCCTTCAGTCCTGGAGGTATTGCCCTCGCGTTGTACTCTGGTTTGTGGGCTTACGATGGATGGAACAGTGTGACGGTGGTCACTGAGGAGATTATTAACCCTGGAGTGTGAGTATTAAAGAAACGTCATTTTATTAAAAGCCTGTTTTTTTTTTCTCTCCGACACAACATCGCGCCTATATACTGTAGGCGCGCGATCTGAGTGCAGTTCTGAGGAATGCGCTAGTGATGTGACCTAATTAGCGACAATGAACGGAGTTCGATATTTTTCTTTGACACCTTAAAAGTGGACGTTCAAACTGCTTGTATCTGTTAGTATTTTAACACATTTTATTTATTATATTTGCACTAGATATTTTTATTACAAGCTATGGTATATAAAAAAAGAAAATATCATATTCCCCACTTTAAGAAAACTGTGGGAAAGCCGAAAATCTTAATCAAACAAGTTTATTATTGGTGCCGATTCTCTTGTCACAAATGCCTCTAAACTAGACTAAAAATCACTAAAATTTAGTTTATTCCTGTCAAACGACGATTTTCCATTCTGAAATTGACTAAAGTGACACAACTTAACTATATTTTAGTTTGACAGGACTAAGATTGTACGGAGTTATTAGTTTAGTGAAAATGGCAATTTTGCTATTCTGAATTTGACTGTTTTCACCTAAAATTTTAATTGTCAAACTAAATCAACTATGTTTAATCGCGATAAAAAAGGTGTGGAATAAAATTAGTTGACATGAACTAAAATTCACACCGAGACCTTGACTTCGGATGCAAAAACAGTAGTGTATTTTTCTTTTCTTTTGCATATATCTCGAAAACGGTGAGTCCTATCGCAAAAATAATGAAAATTTGGCCCCCCTTTATAAGGCCCATAAACTCCTATGACTCAACATGTAGGTACCAAAAAAAAAAGGTACCTACATTCCATATAAAACACGTTGAAGCTGCCCCCTCCCTGCGGCTCCCTCCCTCCAGCTTTAAAAGATATTTGACCCGGTAACGACAGCGATGTCGGTGAACAAAATATGACAAGCCTGTCACTTCATAGTGATTTCGTTAGTTCCAATTAAAACCACCGGGTCAAATATACTACAGGCACTATACCACCCGGAGTCACGATTGTCAAACTCGATTTTAGTTGCGTCAAAATTGTTATTAAATTTTATAGGTATTTTTTTGCAGAATAGCTCTAAGATTCTCATAGCAAAAAGTAAGGAATTTTAGTGATAGTTTAGTTAGTTTAGTTCGGTGTATAACAGAATCGGCACCATTAGTAAACTATCTACTACGCTTTGGAATGGGCAACTAGCTTCATCTTTCTGACTGACCGACCCATTGACAATTCAAAAGTGCCTGTAATTGGTTTATTTGAAATAAATGCTTTGAGTTTGAGTTTATCATCACTGTCATCGCCGACCTCAATGACAAATCGGTCTACGGTATCTTCCATTAATCCATCCCTTTGAGTAAAACGCTATCGATAAGCGCGCGAGCGAGAGACATCAAGGTCAGCACAGCACTAAACTACAGGCGGCCGCGGCGAGGTGTCGACGGGCGGGGGGAGTTGCACTCGCCCCGCTCCTTATACCCCGACTGCACTCAGATCGCGCGCCTACTATACCTTTAAAGCAGGGGTGACAAACTTGGTTAGACCCAAGATCTACTGTTCACTGACGACACCCTGTGCGATCTACCAATTACATACCTCTTGAAATCTTAAATGAAACAGCATAGTACATAATTATGTAGTATTTTTTATTATATTATGAGGGAAAATATAAAACTGGAAATTATTCTTAGTAACTACTGTTTATTTATATTAGTGTGAGCATTACGTTTGAGCATCTTTCAGTTAGTTATTAGGTAGGTTGCGCAGTCTGTTCTACGTATTTATATTTTTTGCCTTGCCACGGTCGACTGGACTAATAGTGGCGATCGACCGGTTGGCTACCCCTGCTTAAAGGGTAAGGTAAGTAGGTAAGGTGTATTATAGTAAACCAATTTTTTTTCGATTCCATTTCGCCAGTTTTGTTTCAGCCCGATGCAAACTTTATGGCGGCTCGGAATACGAGGTGAGTTGCTGCGCAGTAACAAATTCATGTGTCGGCGGGAGTGAGGGGTGCGGTACTGCGCAGCGAGTAGCGCACTTCAGAACCGCCATAAAGTTTGACACTAAAGGGTCTGTTTCACGATGTCCGAATAGCCACTACTTACCGGACAAATTCAAAAATGGAACAGAATTTGTATGACTAACTATCCATTATAATAGGGGGTGTGCAATGTGTGCATATTGCTTTTTTCCCCGTATTGTGTGTGTATCAGTAACAGATATAAATCTCTCGCGCACACAAATCACCTAGACACGGAACTACTATATTATCTGTAAGCCGCCGCCGCCGTCACTTTTGCGAACGATTTCGGAGCCATTAATGATAGCCACACCACACCTGATAAGCGGATTATTGACCGTTCATATTGCCATAATTAATAACTGCGCCGGATAAACGATAAATTAATATCAGGATATTAATTTGGCGTTTATCAGCTATCAGTTTGAACAACGTCCCAGAATAGAAAGATAATGCGAGGGCCTAGGTATAAATATTAATAAATATAAAATTGAAAGATAACTCCTCCAGTTATGATCATTATAACTCCTTTATTTTTGAAGGAATACATGACATGGAGACTATGCCGTGTAACTCGTAAAAACCCGGGCCTTAGAGGCATTATACCTTCACCCACAACAACCCCCCACCCCCACCACCCCTTCATTGTACCCATAGATATATGAAAGAAGGAGATATGCCCGGTAGTTGAAAATGTATCAGAACCCGATGTCGCTAGGTTGGCCCCACCACCGCGCCACTACTACACATGTAGTTCAATAAAAGCAATAGATACAAAGTCGCGCACACACTTGCAATTCATAAATCAGAACATACTACACAATCAATTATAAACCTTAACTCGTCACACACAGCGTGCATTTACCATGCACCGTACAACTTACTCACACAAAAACATCTGGCGCTATTATTGTGTTGTGCAAAAAGCAATTTATTTTACATATACGCTAGTGATTGACTAAATCGGAAAGTTATCGATACTTCCATTTATTAGTACAAGAAAAATTTGGGATCCTGAAAATAAAATAAAAAATGATATGTCCAGAAAGTATTATATATTTTAAATTTAAAAAAAATGTATATTAAAAAAAAACACGAATCGATAAATTAAAACAATCCGGTTAAGTTGGTTTAGGCTGTGAAACCATAGGAATTGTTGAACCCTGTTATGATGTGTTTACTGACTGACCTGTAAAGTGGAGGTATTTGTTCAGTACTTGACGTAGGTACTCTTAATTTTGGGATTGCCCATTCAAAAAGCCTGTTTGCTTTAGAGGCTCGAGTTTTCTTAAAGTAAATTGAGCATATGGTGCTATAATTTGTTGGGAACCAGTTAGGTGGCCTTCCTGTGGCATCAATCCATTCTTTTTTTGTATTTGTATCTTTTGGGAAGCTAAAAAGGTACTATAAGAACTTATTTATCATTTACATAATAAGTATCTTAAGCTATAGTCTATAGTCTAGGAACTAGTTGACCGCTGAGACAGGGGTGAGGCGGCGATTCGCAACGCACGTACTGAGTAATGCGCCCCCGCTCCTCCATCCCACCGCTCACATACCGGCGCGGTCAACTAGTTCCGCGCGGTCTATACTTCTTAACCTCACGATGAGTAAGCAGGTAGCAGGCAACAGGCGAATAGGCTTTTGTTATTAAAAAAAAACCCTTAGTTAAGAAATAGTTAAATATATGAAAACAAACACATGCCATACTCATGCATAACAAATAAATAGCATGAATATGTTGACTTATTTTAAGCAAAAATCACTAATATTTTATCTGAACCATACCGATTACTACAACGCATTCGAATCTTGTGGTGCATAGTTAAAGACTTTAGCGGAAGTAAAATACCAAAACCAAAAAAAAGTAAGGAAATAGCACGAAGATGCGATAATTTAAACCCAAAAACACTCCAAAAAACTAAACTAACTAAAAAAAAAAAAAAAACTTACTTTACGACCGTTGGTTATGCATTTCTCAACTAGGTAAAATAATCAAAAACAGTAAAAAAGATTATTTTACATTCTCAAAGGTTTTCCAACCGTACTTAAACGTCATCTTTTCAAGTGTTCCAACAGGGCTAAAACGGTTGACAAATTGAAAAATAAACTATAATAGCAATATAATATTCGTTGGGCAATCGACATTATTATCGATAGCCTACTTTAGTGGATCTTAACCTCATCACTATCTCGCCGCAAGACACAGCGGCTGTACTATGCGACGCTCCGCGTAAATGAAGTATCGTTTTGTTATTTTTACATTGCTTGTCCAGTCGCTTAGCGACATACTTAAGACAGTGGTTAAGGAGCAATGTATTTGCTGCAAAAATAGTACAACCGCTGCGATATTTGAAAACAAAAATAACGTAGTAAAAGAAAGAAATATTTTACGATTTGTTGTTTTTTATGATTTTAAAGATAAATACAGTAAAATACTTTTACTTACATATGGTAAGTGATTCCGTGAGATACGAAGTTTTTATTATCAATTCGGTTTTTGCAGCAAACCACTGAACAACACGGCATTTTTATAATTTATCGTGACCACGGTCGAAAGCGTACTAGTTCGCGGAAACGGCCATTTGGCGAGTAAAGGCACAGCGTGCGCATAACGCGTGGACACAGACACGCCTCCATGCCACTTCTCCTGTTTTTTATATTTCTATGATTGTACCTATACCTTATAACAATATACATTTGACATAGGTACCTACATTACAGACGCACGTAGGTAATCCCCGAAGTGTTACACAGAGGTGTACTATCGAGTAAACTTACATCTATACACCGTTAGGACTATTCTTGCTTGCAACGCTCGGCCGCTATAGTGACGCTTGCTAACAGATGTGGTCATCGTGTGCGCGGGATTTTGTTTTCTAATTGGTCAGATAAGTTTTCTCGATAGTACCTACATAGTAGACCCACATTTTGCTAGTTATCTATCTAAGTACATAATTTCTAATTAGTTACCTTAAGAGTAAGTACTAGGAAAACAGGTTATGATGGGCTTTTGATAAGTTTATTTATATAGAAAACTTAAAGTATTAGCCATGAAAAAAAAACGTTTGGCTAGTTCAAGAGTTTACCAGTGAGTGAAAAAATCGGATTGAGGATAAATAAATCTTGAGATGATTATTAAAAAAAAAATTAATATCACTAAAAACGTGCAAAAAGCGCTGCCGTGTTTTCATAACTGGCGTAAATAAGAAGTCACCTAATTAGTATTATAAAAATAGAAAACATCAATTGGTTCACTGTTCTGTGCTGTCTTTATTTAAGTATAATATTAATTTGGTAATTTAGGTGTGAATTTAATTAAGTGAATTAGGTGATTTACGCATACGCAAAATACGCGCATTGTCGTGGAGTTGCGGATACCAGCCCGTATTACCTATTACGTGATTTAAGTATAATACTAATTATTCTTACCAAGGGGTATCGTATTACCCAGTTACTGGGTTGTGGAGGTCAGATAAGCAGTCGGTCCATGTAAAATAATGGTATTCAGCTGCATCCGGTTAGACTGGAAGCCAACCCCAACATAGTTGAGAAAAGGCTAGGCAGATTGATTAATTAGGTGACTTTTTATCAACGCCAAAGTTATCAAAATACGGCAGTGCATTATGCACGTTTTTAGTGATATTCAATTTTTTTTAACAATAATTTACAAGGTTTATCCTCAATCCGATTTTTTCACTGACTAGTGAAACTCTTGAGCTAGCCAGACGTATTTTTTTTTTGTGGCACTACTTTATATTTTCTATATAAACTTATCAAAAACCCATAACATGTTTTCCTGATACTGACCCTTAATAAGATAATAATAAGATTCTTATTCTTTTCCAGTAACGTGCCCCTCAGCATATCAATCGCTGTGCCGCTTATAACGGCGCTGTACGTGTTCATGAACGTAGCATACATGACGGTGCTGAGTTACAGCGAGATGACATCGGTGCCCGCGGTGGCCGTGGCGTTCGGTACGCGTGTGTTGGGACCAGCCAGCTTCCTCATACCGCTGGGAGTCGCTATAGCAACGTTTGGGTGCGCTATGAGTGTGCAGTTTGGTGTTACCAGGTGAGATTATCCATACTACCTTAAATTCATTCACTGATAGACAACGGCCAGCCTAAACCGCTGGGTCTAGAAGCATGAAATTTTGTACAAGAGTTCCTACTAAAACGAGAGTGAGTATATGGAAGCATTTTTGAAAATTCATCCCATAAAGGGTTTAATAGTGGATGAAAATATGAAATTTTGTAATTTTCGGATTTGTAATATTATAAACGCGAAAGTAACTCTGCCTGTTACCTTTTCACGCCTTAATGGTTGAACAGATTTCAATGATAGAACATAGACAGACCATGATCTGGGTTAGGAGGGATACTTTTTATACCAGTAGTACTTTCCGTTGGAATAATTACCGACCTCCACGCGGGTGAAGCCGCAGGCAATAGCAAGTCAAAAATAAATCTACCGTGGCTTCCTGAAGCCCGATATAAACGCTTCTTTCTATCGACATAATAACGCCTTTGCACCTTAAAGTTGCTTTTTGTATACCTACACTGATTCATTGAAAATACTCTGCAGCTATGGTCCTTTGTTTTTGTTCGGTCTAAGCAACCGAACACCTGCTAACGCAGCAGTTTACAACATTCGTTATACTTTAACGTCAGTGCATTGCCAGACATCAAACGGACCGGGTGCATTCATAACAATTAACATAACATTTTACATAACATTTTACTATAAGAACATTTTACATTAAAATTGTGGAGCTTTCAATAAACTCTTTAAAACCAAATCCAATCAGTGCTTTAATATTACCAACAAACCTGCACCCCGCACATATTGGTCCTTCGAGCGGGCTCGCGCGCGTTTCAAAAAGTAATCGCGAGTGTTGCGTGAACATTGAACATCAGTGTGGTGTGTGTGGACTAAAGTGGTATTCTGGACTGGTTGGAGACTGGATTACGCTCCTGATCCAGGAGAACATCAACGGTGGTATAACAGCAGACCACAAGTAAGATCTTTCCATTATTTTCTACACCTTGGGAGATTTTACGTCCTAAGCAACGTGCGAAATGGCTGAGCTTTACGAAATCCAATTGGCGCTCGCCATCAACATCGAAAAGATCGGGGTTACTTTGAAGAAGACGGGTCTCCAAAGACGGACCTACGAATACTTGAAAAAATGTTTGAACAATTTAGAGGAATACTGGAAAGAGTATCAATCTAACCACGATCGCCTTTCAACAGAAGTAAGTAAGTCGCATGTCTACTTTACGAAACAAGACTACGAGAAAACAAGCAACTCGTACCAAGCTGTCAAAACGCTGATCAACCAGATGCATCAACAACTGCTGGAAGCTCCTTCTAGAAGTGATGAACAAGGACGGCCTGGAGAAGGTACGTTTTTTGGTAAAGAATTCGAGACTGAACAGGAGTCAACAAAGGAACAGAAGCCGGGAGAAGATGGTCAATCTTCGGAGTTGGGTCAAGGACCTTATCGTGCTTGGATGGTAAATCAGGGCACAAACAGTAAACTCAACGAGATGCTTCGTAAGCAGGCAGCTAATTTTAAGGCATTCCGAAGAACGGTCTCTAACATTAACTTGGAACTTATTTCCGACAAATGGGAATTTGAAGACGTCCTTAAAACACTGCAATCTAGGTGGATAGCAGTGGATACTCTGCATTGGGAAATTGATTCTGAATTAAGCGATGAAAATGAAGAGTATGAAAAAACATTCTTGAGTCATGAAAAACAATACAGCAGTCTGAAGAAGGCCATTAATATTAAAATGTGGTCTGTGGCTCATAGAGAAAAAACTACACCTACCCTAGAAATACTCGTTTTTAGCGGTAACTATAACCAGTGGACGTGCTTCAAAGACTTGTTTCAAGAAGCAATACATAACAATCCGTCGCTTTCGAGTGCCCAAAAAATGCAGTTTTTAAAAGGAAAAGTTAAAGGGGAAGCTGAACGGCTCATCCAACATTTACCAATCAGCGCAGATAACTATTCCATATGCTGGGATATTCTGCAACATCGATACAATAACAAAAGGGCTATATTCTCTTCTCACATGAACATTCTTCTAGGATTGCCCAACATACAACAGCAGTCCTTACAACAAATAAAAAAACTGCATGACACAACATTAGAATGTCTGAATGCTATCCGCAATTTAGACATTGATACAACATCGTGGGATCCTATGGTGGTACACATCCTATCCCAAAAACTAGACTCTGACACGTATACCGATTACATAGAGTCATTAAAAAACTCGCGGGAGCTACCAGTACTTCAAGAATTTATGGATTTCCTGGAGACCAAATTCATCAGTTTGGAGTCAGCTCGTCGCAAACAAGACCAACCTCAACAAAAAGGGTCTAACAGCCAACAACATTCCTCAACAGGTTTCAAGAAACATAACAACAGTGGGAATAATGGAACCTTGAAAAAGACACTACACGTGTCGAAGTTCAAATGTCCACATTGCAGTGGCGAGCATGGACTCTACAATTGCAAAACTTTCTTAGAATTGCCAACTGAACAAAAGCTTGCAACTACGCGAAAACTGCAGGTGTGCATCAATTGTTTATTTAGCCATAATGGCAACCAGTGTACTTCAAAATACCGATGCCGCAAATGTACAGCTAACCATAGCACGATATTACATGACGCCTTTGCAAAGCCGACGGGCTCTCAAGTTTCTAAACATACTGAACCGAATGTCAAGGTCTCTAATGCATCACAGGACGGTAATGCAGAGATTTTGCTTACAACAGCTCTCGTGAAGGTTATGGCAGCCGACGGGACTTATCATAACATGCGTGCTCTTATCGACCAGGGTTCGCAGATATCTTTAATAACCGAAAAAGCCGCTCAGTTGTTGAAGATAAAACGTCAAAAATGCAATGGGATTGTTTTAGGCGTAGGCGCAAAGGAGAACAGCTGTAAAGGGTTAGTTTACATAACATGCAAGTCCATAAACAGTGACTACGCTTTTACAACAGAGGCCATGATTATGAAAAGTCTACTTAAAAATCTCCCTAACCACACATTTTCGAAGCCTTCATGGTCATTCACAGAAGACATTACTTTGGCGGATCCGGAGTATTACATTAGTAGGCCAATTGACTTGCTACTCGGAGCCGAAGTCTACGCTAACATTATCATGGAAGGAGTCATCAAAGGGACTAACACAACACAGCCTATCGCTCAACAAACCCACTTGGGGTGGATATTGTGTGGAGGCTCAACAAAAACATTCCAATGTAACGTAGTTCTGAACAACTTGGAAGACATGCATAGATTCTGGGAAATAGAGGAGATAACAGAACAGCCCAGTCTATCTGTCGAGGATCAGGAATGCATTACGTTTTACTTAAATACCACAACTAGAAAAGAAAACGGGCACTATGAAGTTCGGCTACCGTTAAAGGAAAACATAGAAAACAAGTTGGGTTCCTCAAAACAAATGGCTTTAGCTCAATTTCGAAATTTGGAGCGCAAGTTTCAGAAACACGAGACGCTAGCCCAACATTACAAAATATTCATGGATGAATATTTACAATTAAAACATATGAAGCTAGCTTTGCAAAGTAACATGACACCGGAATGCTACTTACCTCACCACGGCGTGCTACGAGAGGAATCGACTACAACAAAATACAGGGTTGTTTTTAACGCATCTGCGAGGACATCTTCAGGATCCAGCCTCAACGACTTGATGCATAAAGGACCCAACCTTCAACAAGATCTGCAAACATTATTGCTAAAATGGAGGCAATACCAATACGCTTATACAGCAGACATCGAGAAGATGTATAGGCAGATCCAAGTACATGAAATGGATCAACCCCTACAAAAAATAATTTGGCGCAACAATGATCAATGTCCTATACAATCTTATCAACTCACAACAGTAACATATGGAACAAAAGCGGCTCCATTTTTAGCTCTAATGACGCTGAAGAAATTAGCAGCAGACGAACAGAAAAATTATCCACACGCGGCTCAGGTGTTGGACAAAGAATTTTATATGGATGACCTTGTACATGGCTGTCATTCTATTGAACAGGGTAAAAAACTAATATCAGATTTGATGACCTTACTACATTCAGGGGGCTTTAACTTGCGTAAATGGGCCTCCAACGAACCAACATTAATCGAAGACATACCGAGTCATCGAAATCCTGACACAAACATTATATTCAACTCGAAATCGGAGCCAACGTCGAAAACATTGGGTTTGTGTTGGAACACGCACACGGATAAATTTTACTTTCGTTGCGATTTTTCTAAACAGTCTTCAAGGCCAACAAAACGCAACCTACTATCGGAAATATCGAAATTGTTTGATCCGTTAGGCTGGTTAACGCCATTATCAACTAAATTAAAATTACTGTTCCAAAAACTATGGGAAAACAATTTACAGTGGGACGAGGAAGTGTCCGATGACATCTTCAATGATTGGGCCAAAATAAAAGCAGACTTAGACAACATACACAACTGCGAGGTACCAAGGTGGTTGAAGAACAACAGTGATGACATCATCGAAATTCATGGATTCTGTGACGCATCCATGAAGGCATATGCATGCGTAGTTTATGCGCGCATAAAACATAAATCGGACGTAATACTCATCGCCGCAAAATCTAAACTTGTGCCGCATAAGAAACCCCTTACGTTGCCAAAACTGGAACTTAGTGGCGCATACCTACTCTCTAAACTAATAAATAAAATACAACAATCCTTAACAAACAGACTAGAAATATTTGGATGGACGGATTCGAAGGTAACACTCGGCTGGATTCAAGGTGAGCCTAACCGTTGGAAGGCGTTCGTCGCAAATAGGGTTGCCAAACTCACAGAAACAATGCCACCTGACTGCTGGCGTTATGTAAAATCCAAGGATAATCCAGCGGACTGTGCCAGCCGTGGGATGTTAGCGTCGCAGTTAATACAACATACAATGTGGTGGCAAGGCCCCCAGTGGCTGAAAACATGGATTCCGGAAGACGAAACTGAAAAACAAATATTTATCATCAATGAAGAGGTAAAAACAGTCAAAGAACAAGTCAACATCGTGCAAGATTGCCCAAATATCATCGATCACTTCTTAGAAAAATACAACAGTACAAAGAAAATAACACATATATTAGCATGGATATATCGAGCGATAACACCTGCACGTTACCGTAAACAATTACCAAGCTATCTCACATTACAAGAGTTGCGCAAAGCTAAAACAATTATTATAAAACATGTGCAAAATAAGGAATTTGCGACGGAAATAGAAAAAATGCGCAAACATGGTAGCGTTGGCTTAAAAAGCCAATTAATAAATTTAGATCCCTTCATTGATCATAACGGATTGTTACGTGTTGGGGGGCGATTGAAAAACGCTAACATAAGTGAGGAGATGCGGCACCCGATAATCATACCACATAAGTGTCGGTTGGCGGAGATTCTCATCGACGAAGCACATCAACTAACATTTCACGGCGGACCACGTGTAACCCTCGCCAAACTACGCCATTACTATTGGATAACGAGTGGGAACAATGCTACCAAGAAGCAAATACGAAAATGCGTGATTTGTCGAAAACATGAATCAGGAAGACAATATCAACTAATGGGCGATCTTCCCGAGGAGCGATGCAACCCCGCTCCACCCTTCTATCACACAGGCGTCGATTACACGGGGTTTTTGAATATTAAAACAAACAAAGGACGTGGAGTTAAAACAACAAAAGGTTACGTGGCGGTTTTCATTTGTATGGTCACTAAAGCTGTACACTTGGAGCTAGTCTCGGACTTAACAAGCTCTGCCTTCTTGGCTGCGTTGAAGAGGATGGCAGCTAGACGAGGAGCTCCGCGACATCTTTACAGCGACCAAGGAACTAATTTCGTTGGCGCCAGCAACATATTGGAGAGTGAATACCAACAATTACAACAAATTTTCAACGATAGCTTCTTGGCAGAAGTGACCGAGATGAAGATCGAATGGCACTTTAATGCACCATCCTGGCCGAGTGCCGGAGGCCTTTGGGAGAGAGCTGTAAGAAGCCTTAAGTTCCACCTTAAGCGGGTAATTGGTGAACAGAGACTCACATTTGAGGAACACTCGACTATTCTTGCTCAACTTGAGGCTTGCTTGAACACTAGACCTCTGTGTTCCATAACAGAAAACAAAGAAGATCTCGACTTTTTAACACCGGCACACTTTTTAACAGGACGCACAGGATTAACAGTTATTGAAACAGAAAGAGATGCCAGGAAACGCTGGCATTTAATCCAGAAGCTATCAGAAGATATTTGGAGAAGGTGGAAGTCAGAATATCTAAGTCAACTAACAGCGAGAAGTAAATGGCTGAAACCACAACAAAGCTTGAAAATAGGCGATTTGGTCGTCATACAAGAAAATAACATACCTGCTGGAAAATGGGCTATGGGAAGAGTGGTCGATGTCCACCCGGGCAGAGACGGACTTATACGGGTGGTATCCTTAAAAACCAAAAATGGAATCATGAAGAGACCTATCATAAAACTTTCCCTATTACCTATTAATTCGCCAGAAACAAGTGAACAAGAACATGAAACAGAAGAAAAACAAACAAAAGACAATCAAGAAGAGAACAAAACAAGAAAACGTACATCGACTGTAAGACTAGGCCATACCAACTTCATTTCTTTGGCCCTAGCATTAACATTATTTATGTCAATCGCAATCAACACTGCGCATGGCATGATGTATAACATTACAAAATTAAGGAATAATCAGTCCTTATATTTTGACCCTGTGGCCAAAATGAATCTCATCCGTGACAAATGGACCTTAGTCGTATATTACGATATGTCACCCTACTGGGAGGGCACGACGGCGCTAGAAAAACTATTAACTCATTTAGATAACACATGTACTAATATAAACAGCGATGTTTGTAACATGATAGTGCCACAACTACAGCACGAGTTCCTCGAACTAAGATACTACAACACGCTCTTGATGACACAACAATTCATCGCACACTCCAGACAGCGTCGTGGCCTTATCAATGGGTTAGGTTACGCCGCGAATTATCTCTTCGGCGTATTGGACGAGCGTTTCGCTGAAAAATACACTAAGGACATAGAACTTATAAAGCAAAATCAAAATCATTTAGTTAAATTATGGAAAAATCAAACATCTGTTGTAGAGTCAGAATACAACATTCTGAAACGAACTGAAAGGATTATTCATAAGCAACATGAAACTATAAATCAACATTTAGAAAAATTAGACAAAATAACAAATGGAGTACAACAAGTAATGAGTAACATGAGTATAGTACAAGGACAGATCGTAACTGCATTCACTGCAAATACTTTGCTCCAAACATTAAGGGGGAATCAAGACACTTTACTGCACACTTTGACGAACATTCGCGATGGTCAGTTCAACATACATTTATTAACACCTAAACAACTACAACAAGAACTCAACGTCATTGCTAGCCAACATACGGATGACCTAATGCTACCTGTCGATCAAACTGATGTGAGAAAACTATATCATCTATTGCAAATAAACGCACGAACCACTGAAAAATATTTCATATTTCAAATAACATTCCCATTAATCAGCAGAGATCGATACAAATTATACAGAGTGATACCGATTCCCAAACAATTCGGTAAGGACATGACAAGCATTCTGCCAAAATCAGAATATATGGCAGTAAATCTGAAAAAGGACTCATATATACCGATAAACAACGATGAGCTTTCAACATGCCTCACTCAGCAAGAGACGTACATGTGCTTACTAAAGAAGCCTGTTTACCATCAAGGCAATGACAATAACAATTACTGCAATCTCAATCATGAGACTAACCAATGTAAAGTTGAAAAAACATTATGTACAAACATGTGGGTACCGTTGAGCGATCCTTCTGAGTATTTATATCACTGCTGCAACAATTACTCCATTAAAATAATTTGTGGAGAGCATATTACACCCGAACAACTCAACAAAGCAGGAGTAATATACCTCGGACCGGGTTGCGTACTCAAAGGACAAGATTTTACCTTGCATGCAAACACAAAATTTGACAACCACATAACGGTAAAGTCAAATACTTTCGTACCGAAGATTGACCAACTAAACAATATTATCAATGTAAGCATACCGATGGAGAAGACCCACGACAACCAAACTGAGGAGGACAAATTAAATGACGACTTGCTCAAAATATACAAACAAATTAAACAGATAAAAAACAGCGACGTGGAACTAGATGAGATGTCACCACATGACATCCATCACTACGTGGTAAGCTACACCCTCGTGCTGGTGGCGGCTGTGGGCACGGCCGTGCTCCTGTGGCGGTGGCGACGACGCCGCATGCGACGCGTGCTTATCTCCCCAGACATCGAGCTACGAAGTAACGACGCGAGTGCTAGTGCTTGTGCGCGACCAAACGAGGCTGACCGTCAGCCCAGTGCTCAAAGTGCAGTGCAAGTGTGCGTGGTTAAAAAAAAAAAAACAAAATAAAGCGTGTACATCAATAATAAACAAAAACTAGAGACATTAAGATTATCTCTTAAGTGTTTCTCTAAACGCTATTGTTTCTTATTATATTAAGAATCATCACTAACACTAACATTAGATTACTATCATCTTAGCTAACATAATTGTACTATCATCAACTGATCTCATTATCATCTTTGCCGCCCCGGAATATGTTCGGTCTAAGCAACCGAACACCTGCTAACGCAGCAGTTTACAACATTCGTTATGCTTTAACGTCAGTGCATTGCCAGACATCAAACGGACCGGGTGCATTCATAACAATTAACATAACATTTTACTTATCATTTTACTTTAAGAACATTTTACATTAAACTTGTGGAACTTTCAATAAACTCTTTAAAACCAAATCCAATCAGTGCTTTAATATTACCAACAAACCTGCACCCCGCACAGTTTTACTTTGTCATAAGTACAATAATTGCAGCGTGCAAGCAAAATTGTTTCAAAATTGGAAATGCCTAACGTTTGTCGATTGTACATAAACATTAACATACCACCACGCCGTCTCCCTAAGAATATTCCTCGGCACCCATGGCGAACTCCCTCCCCCCCTCCCCTCCCCCCAATATTGGGCTGCGACCGCGCTTGTACGGAGGAGTTTGGTCTCCTTTTTGCCTAGATTTGAAACTGTTCTAAAACAATGGTTTTATTTCAGGGTATGCTACACAGCCGCGCGAGGTGGGCACATGTTAGAAGTATTCTCCTATGTTAATGTTAAGCGGATGACACCAGCTCCTGCTGTTGCATTCCAAGTAAGCATTACATTTTCTGTCTGTTTATGTTCTCTGGGCCACTCTGGGGCCTATTATTGTCACAATTGGTAGTGGTAACTGAACACAAGCGCAACTGTTGAGCTTTGATGATACTGGTCTCGAATACAGGACCTCACGTCCAGTCGAGACCAATGTCGGCCAAGGTGGTAAGATATTGTTAGTACCTAACAACTATGCACTGGCACTGGCAAAATGGGACATACATCCATGGGCTGTATAGAAAGCTAGAAAAAAATCGACTAACGTATATTTTTTTTTTTTTGTTTCAGGCATTATTAACAACAATATTCATTTTAGTTGGCAACATTAAGACCCTAATAGAATTCGCCAGTTGGTTCCTCTGGTTCTTCTATGGGCTAGCCATGGTCGCTTTGTTAGTACTGAGAAAAACACAAGCGACGAAACCACGGCCTTACAGAGTACCAACATTGGTGCCATGTTTTGTTTTGGTAGTGGCAATATTCCTATCAATATTGCCAATAGTACACGACCCATCGCTAAAATATTTGATGGCTGTGGGTTTCATACTGATGGGCGTCAGCGTGTACATCGTATTTGTATATTATAAGAAAACTCCGACTGCTATTTTAAGTGAGTATGAGTTTCAAGAAAATCTTGATTTTGAAAAAAGTAGATCACTTAGTTCTCGGCATAGATAATACAATATCAGTATTGACATTTCAAAATGAACATCGTCGATAAAAACTAAAATCCACGAAGTGTTCGCATCTCTATTACGTACTTTTTGTTGATGAAGAATGACCAATGAAAAATCGACTATTTCGAAAATGTAGGTACCCGTTGTCGAAATGTAACATTCTAACATTTTGTTTTTTTTTTTTTACAGGAAAATTCACATTCCTGACGCAAGTCCTGTTCGAAAGTGTGCCGCCAAGCGATCGTCAAGACTGATTTATTATAATAACAAAGTTATAACTGTAAATATAGTACAAACAATATACTATAATAAATATTTAGATGTAAGTTCGTCAATTTGTGTTTTTTTGCAACATGTAACTACGAGACTTTTAATGCTAGAGAGTAATTCTGAGTAATGGTTGAGCATGCGAAAAATAGGTCATATTTGTAACAATTTTGAAGCAGGATTTCATTTTCCTATGACATCACATTGCGAGCGCAGGCGCATGCTCGTCCCTCTATTTTTCACTGTCGGAATTCCAATTCGTATAGCGCAAAAACGTGTTTAGCTAGAATGTTGATTCTGGCGAAAACAAACAACGGAGTTAACAAAGCACTACTAGGAGCTAAAGAGAAACAACAGAAATATTAGCCTAAATAGGGTCAAAAATGCATAAGAAGTTGACAATAGCAAAATAATTTCAGATGTCGCCTCATATCGGCCGTAAATCTGGTCAAAAATTTAAAAAATCTAGTAGAGGACACCTTGCATCATAAGGAATGCAATAAGCCTAAAAACAAAAACAATCCAAATCGGTCCAGCCATCTTCGAGTAATCGGGGAACATACATAAAAAAAAAAATAAAAAAAAAAAAAAAAAAAAAAGGTTCCGACGAATTGATAACCTCCTCCTTTTTGAAGTCGGTTAAAAAAGTCCAGCGCCGAGAAAATACCTCTCATTAGTTTAGGTTACAGTTACATCTGTGACCAAACGTTTTCACAAAAATTGACGGTGCGGATTGGAACTGCGCCTGTTTAATTTTTTTTTTTTTACTTCTATTTGAAATGAGCTACCTGAAAATATACCCAAAAAATACAGTGATTTGTAGAATCTTCACGAAGTCTCCTGATAATAACATGGCGAAAGTAGGTCATAATAATTAGCATTATAAGCATGGCATCTTTAAATAAAGTGTACAGTACAGCAAGACCATCAAGGGTCCAGTGGATGTGGCGTCGCTGTCAGTCTGTTGATGAATAAAAAAATAAAGTAGACAGTCTGACGTCACTTTTCATATTAAATACATAATTGGTTTCAAAGCCACCGGGCCAAATAAGCTTTTTGCTGTTGTAGATACAGCAAGGCAAGGTGGATGGGCTTCGCTGCATCGCAAATCAAAAATCTGCCTGCTAAACATTTGCCATCCATTCGCCGGGCCCCGTCACACTGAGTTATATTCACGACTTCACGTTCTATGGTATGAGTAGAATATAAAAATTGTGATCAATAGAAATATGAATGTCAATAGTAAAATATTCAGTCATTCATAGCTAAAGCCTTTTATTCTTTTGCCTGAATTTTTATTAAGCTGCGTACACACCAGTCCAACGAACGGTTTCGCTGGCTTTCGTTGGTTCCGTTCCAGTCTGGATGGTGTAGCAAACGCCAACAATAGTTCGCTGGCGTAAGCGGTGTGGCTGACACTGGCATGGCCACCATTACGGATCTTACCTAGCGAAGATCTGTTTTCTACCAAATTTAGTCGCTAATTAGTTGCAAGTTTTCGCCAAGTCACAGATTTAGTCGGGTCTAGATTTTCACTTAAAATCTTTGATCTAGCTCTTGGACTATACTAAATTGAACTCATTATATCTTCTAAACTAAGACCCAACTAAATCTGTGACTTGGCGAAAACTTGCGACTCTAAATATGGGAGAAAACAGATATTTGCTAGGTGGCCTAGTTTTTGAGATATAAATGTGGCCAAGCTGGGGAGACGCTCTCCAGATCGGCCACCGATGAACCCTTAAAACTTTTGAACCGGTGACCGGAAAATTCTGATATTTGGCGACTGATTCCGACTAATTAGCGACTAAAGTGAGACAACAGATCTTCGCTAGGTGTCCTAGCTTTTCAGATTCAAAATGGGTCACGCAGGGGAGACTCTCTCCAGCGAGGCCACCTATAAACCCTTATATCTTTTGAACCTGTGACCGGCAAATTCTGATATTTGGCGGCAAATTTCGACTAATTAGCGACAAATTTTTTGTGTTATCAAAATTAAAATCTCTGATGGTGGCCATGCCATTGTCAGTCCAACGTGTGCCGGCTAGATCCACAGCGTGGTGGTAACATCAAAGTAATAGAAGCAATCGACTGTTTATTTGCTTGACCACTAAATGTATTTGGACGTTCGTACCTTCGAAGGCCAACAAAAGTGCGGCAGTTAACGCCGAATATTCTTCGATGGCGTTCGTTGGGCCAGTGTGTATGCAGCATTTTCTGGATATCGACAGTAGTTTACTACTGTCGATATCCAGAATGACATTTGAATTAGTCGATTATTCAGAACGGGCCATAAACTCTAGCTTTCATTAGTTTACATTTTCACAAGTCACAACACCAACGCTCAGTGGCGCCGGCGGACCCGCCATCCTCCTATCCGCGAATTGTTTGCAGTCAGAAATACAAAATAAAAGTCCATCGACTTGATGAAAAATTGATGTGTGATTAGTGAAATATCATCATGGCTTACCACTACGTGGTTACTGCACAGAAACCAACCGCCGTGATATCATGTGTTACCGGTAAACGTCCATTTTCATCTATGTTATTGTCACGTTGAGGTTAAAATTACTACGATATCCTATAGCGCGCTATTTTCAGATTATAGGTCTTTTGATAATGTTTGGAGGCATTTTATTATTGTAACATGCTACTGCCCACACACTCCAATAATACATTGTTTTCAAACCGAGGCTATAAATAGACCGCAGTTTGTTACAAATGTACATGCTTTTTACGAAAACAAATACTGTTATCATACAATTTTTCAAAAGATTGCGCCCGGCGCCGTAACATTAACAAAGTACAATCCATATGAAATCACTTCCCGCTGGGCTGTGTATAAATTGATTAGGGTGAATTATCCAAGCCTAGAGGTTGAATATAGGTATATCTAGAGATAACTCAGGGTTATGGCAGTCGCACGTCACGTTTCTGTTTATGAAACCAATAATTTGCCGTTTTACTCAGTGGACTCTGTAGCTGTCTAGTGGTTGCACCCAGTTACCATACCACCCAGTCCTGTATACCCATTTCCTGGCAATATGGGTCCAAAAGTTGTCAAGAAAGGGACCTGTTTTAGTATGATATTGTTTCTTACCCATGATACATTACTATGTATTTGATTTGTTTCTATTTTATACACCTTAGTGAATTATCACCTTTAGAAGTCACTGTAGTAGTTAGTCTATTGATAAAAAATCAAGCAAATGGGTCCATGTTTATAATCATTTTTACTCTTAAAGCAGATTTTTGAAACAACACTGATTCTTCTTCTATCTGCCCTACTGTTAAAAAGCTGGTCCTGAAGGGCTCTAACAATTAAAAAAATATATGCTTTAGGCAACTTCACTTCGCCAACGGACCTGAATCTCCTGGTTGCGAAGGTGTCCCGTCTGGAGATGTACTTGGTGACTCCAGAGGGCTTGCGTCCAATGAAAGAAGTGGGGCTCTACGGGCGCGTGGCCAAGATGAAGATGTTCAGGCCACCAGTGAGTAACTATCAGAGTAATAAATAATAAATAAATAAAATAATAATAAGCTTTATTTCATGAAAACAGTACTTAGATTACATTAAATTACAGTAAAGTGCTATAATAAAACAAAAGTACAAAAAAGTTTTAGCATCTGGAGCCGAACTAGGAGGAACCTGTATTTCGGCTAACAGCGCCAATCCCCTCGAGTTACAATTTATATAATAATAATATAGAGTGTAAAATGGTTTCATTTTTATTTAAATATGGTAGGAATTGAAACAAATAATCTACCACGAGCTAGTCAAGTTAAACTACAAAAACAGCCCTTACTGTTACAAAGAAAGGCCACGATCAAGTTACATTGTTAGCATGTACAGTCAACCTGAAACAGATGTAATATCAGTAATCTCCTTTATTTCATTTCACACAATATAGGTTACATTTTTAAATATTAGAATAAAAAGAATATAAAAACATTTAAAAATATAAAACATAGTAGTCCACCGGTATCGGGAGCAGGGTCCAAGCTACCGGCGGTCAGGGCTCAAGAGAGAGGAACCTCCTAACAATGCGCGCCATGTCCAAAAGTACCGCTTTCTGAATCAGACCCTTAATCCAGCTGCCCACGAGAGCCTCCTTAGGTGTTGGTCGAAGTTCTTGGCAATTAAGCGATTGGCAGTAATATTCAGTAATCTTATTATTGTAGTTACACATTGATACAGTATTATGGAACCCAAATTGTAGACAATCAAATGAATTATATTTGACATATCTCGGTGGGGCAGGCAATAAAGATACTCAACAGCATCTCTCTGCAATTGGATATCTTTACTTGCTCTTTGGTAGAATTCCAGAAGGTGATACTTAACATATATTGTCCTCTGTATGACTTGTGCCAATACTCAGAATCGTTACTTGGGACTTGTTAATGGTTATCATCCATGCTAATCGACAGGTATAAATTTGAACCCTGTCAGTCAAAATAGGACAGTTTAAAGACAATTTCTTTTGGTGGTGGTGTCTAATTGGTTTTTGTGTGTTGTCTCTGAGTGTGTAAATTGTGACTACATTGTTGTATTGGGTAAAAACAAACCACCCAAACCCACCTGTAAAAACAAATGTAAGTGGAAATAGTAAATAAATAAATCTTTTTGAGTCTTACTGTACATTGTGTGCCCTTGGCTGTACCTACCACAAGTTACTAAGCACACAGTAGTACCTATATGAAGTGCTACTTGGTTGATATTTATTTCTTAACTAGCTGACCCGACAGACGTTGGCTATGAATATTCTAATGTAAATGCGTGAAGTTAAAATGTTTTTTCTGAAATTTTCCAATTTTCTTAATTTTTTTTTTTCTTAAGAACCTCCTCCTGACAATCATAAACCCAACAAAAAAAGAATTAGCGAAATTGTTCCATCCGTTCATGCGTGATACGATGACCAAGGGAAATAGGGATTCATTTTTATATATATAATAATATAAACAGGACTGAGCTCTCCATAAATCGTATCATACAAAAAGGACTAGAAATGAAAATAAAAAAAGAATAAACAAAATTACTATAGCTGACCCGACAGACGTTGTCCTGTCCAAATTTCAATAATTCATATAAAATTACCATAGAAAATTCACTTTCAGTTTTCCCGATTTTTCCAATTTTTCTCATCATAAAAACCTTCTCCTGACAATAATAAACACAACAAAAAAAGAATTAGCGAAATTGGTCCATCCGATCAAACGTGATACGATGACCAAGGGAAATAGGGATTCATATATATATATAGTGCGTGATGCGATGACCAAGGGAAATAGGGATTCATTTTTATATACAGGGTGTCCAAGAACCTGGCGTCCAACTGGATTCCCACGATGCCCCAAGTTCTAACAGTACTCAGAAAAATATTTTAAAAAATCCACCCCATGTACTTACAGAATTATACTGATTTAAAAAAAAAAGGGGAAATGAGCACCCTGTGACATACTTTTGAATGCTGTGACTGCTAATGCTGATAATTTCGATATTTCTTGGAGGTTTTGTAATCTAGGGTATTGCTGTGTCTAAATAGAATGTAAAAATAATGTACTTATTGTACCATTTTAAAATAAAATATTATTTTAACTAAAGGTGATATGGAAAACTATTGAATTTCGCAACTTTGACCGACTGTAGTGTAAAAAAAATGTACCAAAATAGTATGGCAAGTGACGTCAAATTTTGACGCGTTTATTCCTCTTTTTAAAAAGGTATAATACTTACACATTAATTTGAAAAAAAAAAATTTGATAATATTTTTACTCAACAACCCAATTTTTACGAAGTGCCTACCTACTAACGGTAACTGTCGGACCCTTTCTTATCTTAGAAACTGTTATGTTACTACTATTATTTACTTCGGTTCCAAGAGTGAGCAAGAAGGAAATACACACAGGTAGATGGGTTCCCAGTACAATAAAAGCAAAGAATGTTAGTTTAAAGATATTTTATTACAATAAATGTTCAAAATGTTGACCACCCGCGGCAATACAAGCTCTCACTCTCCTTAAAAAGGACCGCTTTATGTTTCGCGAGTAACTTTTTTGACGTATCACCTGCACTGCTTGTGTTATCTTCTCACGAAGGTCAGCGATGTCATTAATGGGCTTCGCATAAACGAGCTCCTTCATAGTTCCCCAGAAAAAAAAATCCAGCGGATTTAAGTCGGGTGAGCGGGCTGGCCACGGGATTGTTCCTGATCGCCCAATCCACCTGTTCGGGTATTGCTCGTCCAAAAACTCTCTAACGGATACGCGAAAATGTGCTGGACAGCCGTCGTGTTGGAACCACATATCTGGTGGGGTCTCTTCTAGTAAGTTTGGCAAATCATTTTGAAGAAAATTTAAATATGATTCGCCAGTCAAATTCTCGGGCATCTCAAATGGACCAATAATATTCCCACAGAGAATACCGGTCCACATGTTCACTTTGAACCGGTACTGGGATCTATCTTCTCGCATCAAGTGCGGATTTTCCACATGCCACTCGTGCAAGTTGTGTAGGTTCATGTAGCCATCCTTCTTAAATGTTGATTCATCTGACCACAAAATTTTGTCGATAAAGTTTTCGTCTTCTCGATGTTTTTGCAGGATTGTTTCACAAAACGCGACTCGGCTCGGATAGTCTCGAGGTAAAAGACTTTGCACTCGCTGTACGTGGTACGGATGATATTCTTCTTTTTGGAGAATACTGTGTGCTGTGCTCTTCGGTATCCCCGTATCAGCTTCTATTCCTCGCACAGAGATGCTTGGATTTGCCGACACCGCCTCTAAAACTTCATCGCGTATGAAGTCATTTACGGGTCGTCCTTCACCAGCTACTTGATTGGGGAACCGCCCGTCACATAGTGATCTGTGCACATTAATGAAAACTCGATGGTCGGGATATCGCGTAGCCCTCGGATACCTTTCTCTGTAAAGTCTCGCTGCAGCTCGTCCATTACCTCTACATTCTCCATAAATGTAGTGCATATTTGCGTATTCTTGCGGAGTGTAGGTCGCCATGGTAGCACACACAAAACACAAACTGTCCAAACACAGGCAAAGGTCGTCGTAAAGAGTTCGTTTCAAAGTCCAGAGCACAAAGAGTAATCGAGTCCAATAAACAAAGCTTTAAATCGTAGTACGTGATCAATGGTAACAATAAGAGAGAGGTGCGTAGTAACGGCAGGAGGCAGTGACGCGTACTGACCGTACTGTTATCCTAAATAGCACGATCCCAGATAGCGTCACTATCTATCTCACTCGCACCTCTAACCTTTTTCTCCCTCACTCTTACCTGAATAATGGGGTACCATAAAGAAGAACCAGCAAATCGCAAAGATAGTTTCTGTCTTGCTCCCTCCTGTTGTAATAACGAATCACTATGGTGAGATGCATGCACATACCGTCCCTTACGGTCTAACCTGTTTTTTGAGAGGCCTGTTGTTATTTTTATGAGCATACAATAGTAATTCTTTAGAGGTTAGATTCAATTCGTCGTAAATTTTTCTTTCTAAGAATTCTGTTAGACATCGTAAAAATTGGGTTGTTGAGTAAAAATATTATCAAAAATTTTTTTTTTCAAATTAATGTGTAAGTATTATACCTTTTTAAAAAGAGGAATAAACGCGTCAAAATTTGACGTCACTTGCCATACTATTTTGGTACATTTTTTTTACACTACAGTCGGTCAAAGTTGCGAAATTCAATAGTTTTCCATATCACCTTTAGTTAAAATAATATTTTATTTTAAAATGGTACAATAAGTACATTATTTTTACATTCTATTTAGACACAGCAATACCCTAGATTACAAAACCTCCAAGAAATATCGAAATTATCAGCATTAGCAGTCACAGCATTCAAAAGTATGTCACAGGGTGCTCATTTCCCCTTTTTTTTTGAAATCAGTATAATTCTGTAAGTACATGGGGTGGATTTTTTAAAATATTTTTCTGAGTACTGTTAGAACTTGGGGCATCGTGGGAATCCAGTTGGACGCCAGGTTCTTGGACACCCTGTATATAGATTAATAATAATGCAAGAAAAGACCCCAGAATTTTTTTATTTGCTGAGCCTAACAACACATGCTTGTGCTAGGAATAAAAATCGCGTCACACGACTATTGGCCATAAATGCATATATTATGAGAATTGTATTTACTGTGAAGCCTAGCCTAAAAAATACTCAATATTGCTTTTCAGTATGAGGATAAAGACTTAGTCTTCATCCTGACCGCCCGTTACAATGCCATGATATTGGAATGGAGGACTGCACCTAACGGTGAGCTAGAAGTAGTGACCAGAGCTCACGGCAATGTGTCAGACAGAATTGGAAAGCCTGCCGAGAATGGCATCCTAGCCGTGATTGATCCGCAAGCAAGAGTGATTGGTCTAAGACTGTATGATGGTCTGTTTAAGATAATACCGCTTGATAAAGATTCTACAGAGCTAAAAGCTGCTAGTTTAAGGTTAGTATTGGTTTTGTTTTTTTTTAACTTTTGCTTAGTAGTTGTGTGCCTGTGGAAAGGCACTGTGAAGGCAGTTTTTAATAAAACAAACTCTGCTTGCTTATGGCTCAACACAAAATCCTCCACCTCCTGCAAAATAACATTATGCTGTGCGCAAAATGTAGTGCTATTAAAATCAAACTTACAATTTTTGAAACAAAAATATTTTTACATGGAAATATCTGTGAATTTTTTATTTACGTTGAAATTAATACTTTACCTAAGTTATAATCTCATCGTTCTCTTGCCCTCGTTCTTCTATTCAACATAATATTATCCTTTTTTCAGACTTGATGAGCTAAATGTGTTTGATGTAGAATTCTTACATGGCTGCTCGAATCCCACCATTATTTTAATACATCAAGATCTCAATGGCCGACATATTAAGGTAAAATAAAACCAACCAAATAAAATAAAAATTCAGGCCGTAATAAGTTGTATCTATGTTCTATGTTAGAAGGTTTGGTTTCCGCACTTAGTCCTTCAGGACCATTGTGCGTGGGCCATGGCGGCATGGGTGACGCCTGTGCATTCAAAGAGCCGTCCTCAGCCTCCATGCAAGCCCTGCACAGAGGACTGTCCATTATGCCTATTGTGTGAAAGTGTTTGTTTAGTGAGCAGTGTCCTGTGAATACTGTGGTGGATTTTTTATTTTCTAAAGAGTACTGAGGCACTGTCAGTATCTTATAAAACGAGCCGCCGCAATGGCGACATTAATTTAACACACGTATACTGTTACGCGTTTTCGTTTTATAAAAATATTTTAATTCCATTAAACGTTATTATTTATTGATTTATTTACATTTTTCTAAAATTTCAATTTGGAGCAATCTGTAGCGCAGAGATAAAATTTAAATGAAAAAGAAAAGGCAACTCCACTTGGAATTTTTTTTTTCTGGGGTTTTGCAAAAAATTCATTCTATGAAACTACTTACCAGCTGGGTGAGAACAATAGACAAACGATGAACAAAAAAAAAAAGTTTCGGTCAACGGTCTTTTACACGCTGGCATATAACAATAGCTTCATGAGTGAACCTAATTTTGGTTATTATTTTATTTAGTTGAATTTTTTTTTTTTTTAATTTACGAATTATTTTATCTTATTATAATTTTTATGATTACTGGCCACTAACCCTACCTATGTCTTTAATTAATGTCGCCATTGCGGCAGCACGTTGTATAACATTACCTTTTATTTTTAGACTCACGAAATAAATCTAAGGGAGAAAGAATTCATGAAGATACCATGGAAACAAGATAATGTGGAGACTGAAGCTTCAATATTGATACCCGTGCCCAGCCCTCTTGGTAAGTGATAAAAAATATCCAGTCAAATGATCATACTTTTCATACTTTTCGGCAGGATTTTTATTTATTCCTAACTTTAAGATAAGTTTTGCCCGCGCCTACGCCCACGTGGAGATCGAAAATAAAACCTATGTAAACTTTCTCTGTGAAAAAATACATACCTTTATGTGCCATGTTCGTTCATGGTGATTGGCCAAATGGTTTTGGAGTTTATCAATGTCATATATACCAACAACCATTTTTATGTAATTATATGGATAAAAGTAACTGGCGATTAATCTATTAAATAACAATATCTGCTATCATCAAATGACCTTCATTATTCACCAGACAAACTATAAGCCCAGGAACGCACGAGCGATTTTTCCCGCGATGATTTTTTTTCGCGCACTGGATTTTCAATGCTCTTGAGTTTCCAACAAGGTGTTATTTCTACGCGCTGGGATACACTCTGTTGGATTCTCAATGCTCGGCTTAACACCGACAGTTGAAAATCCATTGCGCGATAAAATCCCGCCGCGATATTTTTACGCCGGATTTACATTACGAAACTAGTTACTCAAACTTAGTTATTCATTTATAGTTCCACGTGAAACTATAAATTAATAACTAAGTTTCCGCAACTAGTTTTCTAATGTAAATCCGGCTTTTATTTGTCGCACATTTGTGCCGGCCTCACCCGCCGAAACTCAAAGATCCTCCAACATCACTTTCGTACATTTTGCATCACCATATTAGTTACGCGACGCCAATAATTATTTTAATCAACATACAAACCTGACACTGACCTGCAAATTGCAAAAAACGTAAGAAAATTTGAATTTCGCGGACTAACTTAGCGCATTAACTCAAAAATTGCTATAAATAATCTTTAATTGATTGATTTGATTTAAGGGATGGAGGGTGTTGAATTTCGTAGGGTAAAGTACGAAATCCACGCGGACGAAGTCGTGGGCGAAGTGCTAGTCATAATATAAATTAGCACAATATTTGCAGGCGGCGCCATAGTGATTGGTCAAGAGTCAATAGTATATCATGATGGACAGAGCTATGTGGCTGTTGCTCCACCACAGATCAAGGTAATGTTTCACAATAAGTGGTAACATAATTCGTATAAGTTTTAAAATAAAAATATACTGATCTATTTCCATTTCCATGCTGTTGAATACCAAGGAAAAATAAATAAAGGAATTGCTTACAGGCGTGCAACTAATGCCCGTTTACACTAACAGACTCTAGGCGACTCATAAATTAATGCCTAAATAAAAGCACTGTTGGATTTTCAACGGCCGTATCAGCGCCGATAACTGAGAATCCAAGGTCGCGCTTTAATTTGAGCATAATGCTACGCCATGTTTAAAATATGTATTATGTAATATGTCTAATGTAGCTCGTGGCTAAGTAATAACAGCCGCACGGGTCGATCTATCAGGTTAAGCTACGCTTGCCGGGGTTGGTCCGTGGATGGGTGACCATCTTTACATACCGAGACTCCTCCGTGCCTCGGAAAGCACGTTAAGCCGTTGGTCCCGGCTGTCATTCGTGGATCTTTGACAGTCGTTACGGGTCGTCAGAAGCCCGAAAGTCTGACAACCAGTCTTACCAAGGGGTATCGTATTACCCAGTTACTGGGTTGTGGAGGTCACATAGGCAGTCGCTTCATGTAAAATACTGGTATTCAGCTGCATCCGGTTAGACTGGATGCCGACCCCAACATAGTTGGGAAAAGGCTAGGCAGATTGAATATGTCTAATGTTTCCGACCGCTGACAGCTGCGCGCACAGATAACGCATTCTGCGGCGTGGGAGTCGGTGCTGTCGCGGAGCGGAATGCGGGAATATTGTCATTTTCTGTATATTTTATCTAAACCTTTAGAATTAACTTTATATTTTATTTATTTTTTTAATTGCATATTATTTGTTACATGCTGCACCGGTCGACGTCATCGCGTCAATGCCGGCTATCGCTGAAAACCAGCGCTGGGGCTCCGTTTCGCATGGGGTCGCGGCATTATGCTGAGCGGTAGCCGTTTTGCGTAAATGTGACGCATATTTTCCCCAAAACTTGCTTTTTACATTGTTATTTTATTTTGTTGTCCTTTGCGTCATGTTTACCGCAAATAAACGTATTTTCTTTCTTTTTCTTTCTTATAAAAATACGTGTCGTTTAGTGTTAGTGAAAACGGGCATAAAACTTACAAACCAGATCCATTATCATAATTATCTTCTAACCACGTGATGACGGGACATTATTATATTGTATTAGTACTCCATTTCTTTATTACTCTGTGATTCTTGCTATACTATACCATTTGTGACTTTAGTATAATGTCTATAAGGTCCAAATTCCAGTAAACTTTTAATGAACTTTCAGCTTACGCCAATAAACTGCTATTGCCGCGTAGACGGGCGTGGTCTACGGTACCTTCTAGGAGACATCGCTGGAAGATTGTTTATGTTACTGCTCGAACTGCAAGAGAAGATGGACGGCACACAGGCCGTTAAAGATCTCAAGGTGGAATTGTTGGGTATGTCACTAAATTTTTTATTAGATCAAGGTAGTCACGAGCGTAAATTACCTTACAGTTACGCAAAATTCAAAAGCATTTTTCTCGTGAAATCGCAACTTTGTTCGAAAATACTATGTTCGTAACACAATAAAATATCTATCAATACTTTATGAGAAATTCGTTTTTAAAGTTATGATTGCGAAAATTCAATTCGAGAATCAGAATACATCAGTGTTATTTCGTAAGACCCTGCTGATCGATGGCAGTCCAGTTATTAGTTAAATTTCCCTTTTGAAAAACATAAATGTAACTTACGTTCAACACAATAAAGTCGAAGTTTTGTACAATGTAGTCTTCAGCCTCAAACTAACCGAACTTTGAGATACGTGTCCACCGTTTACGCGTCGTCACATAAAACAAGGTAAAAAAAGGCTAACACGAGATACATGCAGGTTAGGATTCCATTTGTTAGTTTATCTGTGATAAATAACCTAGAAATGATAAATTATAACACGGTAAATAAAAATTACGTATCTTATAAAATAATCTGATTCCAGCCATACCCTAGTTACCGAGTTACATAATATTGTGCGAATTTTCTAAACATTAAAAAAAATCCAAATTTCTAATCTCATATCAACTCTAGCTAGTAAGCAGGTTATCCAAAAAAAATAATCAGTCAGCAGATTTCTAGCAGCTGAATGTAACTGTACAGGATGACAATCCGAACTAAACAGCTGTTCCTTTGCAGGAGACATCCCAATACCAGAATGCATGACATACCTCGACAATGGCGTCGTATTCGTGGGCTCACGTCTCGGGGACTCCGCCCTGGTACGTCTGTCGGCCTCAAGAGATGAGGCCAGTCAGTATGTGCAGCCGATGGAGAGCTTCACCAGCCTGGCGCCCATTGTGGACATGTGTGTGGTGGACTTAGAGAGGCAGGGACAGAACCAGCTTATTACGTGCTCTGGTAAGTACGTTTATGATATGTATCATTTTTTGAAGTCAGTTAAAAATACGTTTAACTTCTTTTAATTAAAATATAAAATACACTTCTTATCATAGATATATGAAAGAAGGAGATATGCCCGGTAGTTGAAAATGTATCAGAACCCGATGTCGCTAGGTTGGCCCCACCACCGCGCCACTACTACACATGTAGTTCAGTAAAAGCAATAGATACAAAGTCGCGCACACACTTGCAATTCATAAATCAGAACATACTACACAATCAATTATAAACCTTAACTCGTCACACACAGCGTGCATTTACCATGCACCGTACAACTTACTCACACAAAAACATCTGGCGCTATTATTGTGTTGTGCAAAAAGCAATTTATTTTACATATACGCTAGTGATTGACTAAATCAGAAAGTTATCGATACTTCCATTTATTACTGTACAAGAAAAATTTGGGGTCCTGAAAATAAAATAAAAAATTATATGTCCAGTAAGTATTATATATTTTAAATATTTTTTTTTTTTTTTTTAAGAAAAACGCGAATCAATAAATTAAAACAATCCGGTTAAGTTGGTTTAGGCTGTGAAACCATAGGAATTGTTGAACCCTGTTATGATGTGTTTACTCACTGATCTGTAAAGTGGAGGTATTTGTTCAGTACTTGACATACTCTTAATTTTGGGATTGCCCATTCAAAAAGCCTGCGAGTTTTCTTTAGAGGCTGGAACATTTCTGCCTTAAAGTGAATTGAGCATATGGTGCTATACTTTGTTGGGAACCAGTTAGGTGGCCTTCATGTGGCATCAATCCATTATTTTTTTGTATTTGTATCTTATAAGCTAAAAAGATACTATAAGAACTTAATGATCATTTACAAAATAAATATCTTAAGCTATAGTCTATAGTCTAGGAACTAATTGGCCGCTGAGACAGGAGTGAGGTGGCGGTTCGCAACGCACGTACTGAGTAATGCGCCCCCGCTCCTCCATCCCACCGCTCACATACCTAAGGCGCGGTCAACTAGTTCCGCGCGGTCTATACTTCTTAACCTCACGATGAGTAAGCAGGTAGCAGGCAACAGGCGAATAGGCTTTTGTTATTAAAAAAAAAACCCTTAGTTAAGAAATAGTTAAATATATGAAAACAAACACATACCATACTCATGCATAACAAATAAATAGCATGAATATGTTGACTTATTTTAAGCAAAAATCACTAATATTTTATCTGAACCATACCGATTACTACAACGCATTCGAATCTTGTGGTGCATAGTTAAAGACTTTAGCGGAAGTAAAATACCAAAACCAAAAAAAAGTAAGGAAATATCACGAAGATGCGATAATTTAAACCCAAAAACACTCCACCTAAACATTAATAAACTTACTTTACGACCGTTGGTTATGCATTTCTCAACTAGGTACGCTGTAAAATAATCAAAAACAGTAAAAAATATTATTTTACATTCTCAAAGGTTTTCCAACCGTACTTAAACGTCATCTTTTCAAGTGTTCCAACCGGGCTAAAACGGTTGACAAATTGAAAAATAAACTATAATAGCAATATAATATTCGTTGGGCAATCGACATTATTATCGATAGCCTACTTTAGTGGATCTTAACCTCATCACTATCTCGCCGCAAGACACAGCGGCTGTACTATGCGACGCTCCGCGTAAATAAAGTATCGTTTTGTTATTTTTACATTGCTTCTCCAGTCGCTTAGCGACATACTTAAGGTAGTGGTTAAGGAGCAATGTATTTGCTGCAAAAATAGTACAGCCGCTGCGATATTTGAAAACAAAAATAACGTAGTAAAAGCAAGAAATATTTTACGATTTGTTGTTTTTTATGATTTTAAAGATAAATACAGTAAAATACTTTTACTTACATATGGTAAGTGATTCCGTGAGATACGAAGTTTTTAATATCACTTCGGTTTTTGCAGGAAACCACTGAACAACACGGCATTTTTATAATTTATCGTGACCACGGTCGAAATCGTACTAGTTCGCGGAGACGGCCATTTGGCGAGTAAAGGCGCAGCGTGCGCATAACGCGTGGACACAGATACGCCCCCATGCCACTTCTCCTGTTTTTTATATTTCTATGCTTCTTATAGTTCGACCGATATCGCTGTACCGCGGCGGGCGGGACGCCGTGAGCGTTGACGAATGAGCGGCCTGCACTGGCCCCCCGTCACACCGCGCACATACCTAAGGCGCGGTACAGCGGTATCGGTCAAGCTACAGCTCTTACTTCATCTTCCTCGTCTTATTCTCTGTCAAAATCGTTTCAAATTTGATAAAGACCTAACAGATAATGACAATAGATAAAACTGCATTCAGACAGCATGCTACTTTATTAACCGACTTCAAAAAGGAGGAGGTTCCCAATTCGTCGGATGGCTGGACCAATTTGGTTTTTTTTTGTTTTATTCGAGAGGGTATATATACATCACAGTTGGTCCCATATAAAATTGATTAACTTTGCTTCGGTAGTTTTTGAGTTAGCTTCAATAATGCGTACTTTTTCCCCACTTTCATATGGATGATGTTCTAGTTTGTTTTGCAGATAGTGGTATTAGAATTTGTGTGGGGTAGGTACACAAATAAAAAGTGAAAAATAAAAACTTTTTTACAAAAAAATACAACCGACTTCCAAAAACAACACTACAAAGTGAAAAATAACTTTAATTTCGGAAGTCGGTGGCAAAAAACGAAAATACATTTAACTAGACACCGACTTCCGAAATTAAAGTTATTTTTCACTTTGTAGTGTTGTTTTTGGAAGTCAGTTGTATTTTTTTGTAAAAAAGTTTTTTTAAACTTTATTCATCTTTGTGCACAGTAAAGTTACAAAGGCGGACTTAATGCCTTATGCATTTAGAGGTTCATGATTTAAAGTTCTTCTATCTTATCTGACAGACTGTACCACTTCTTCTACCCAGCTTAAACACTATGAAGTGATGAAGGGCGGACATTTTGGAAAATGTCGTAACGGACGTTGAAAAAGTACTAATTCTCAGCCAAAGATTAAATGATTTTTTACTCTAAAATTATCCCGTAATGTTCACTACCGAACCATGAATAAACAAAGTCAAAATTGCCGTTATAGTAACGCCAATGCCTTGGCTGACGGATTGGTAGAAAATCACTCGATTTTAAACAAACATTCACTGCTTGTCATTCGATAGTGTGCGTCCCGAGTTACGCTATTGTAGCTCGGGACCCAACTATCGCCCTGTTTAGCTTCACTAAAAAGTTTGAGCAGCCCTTTCGCCGTTATTTTATTTATTTATTTATTTAAACTTTACGCACTTAAAATGTACAAAGGCGGACTTAATGCCTTAGGCATTCTCTACCAGTCAACCAAGGGTGGTGAGATTAGGGGTGATTTTATCTCTGTCATCAAGCTATCAGCAACCTTATAACAAGAATAAAGATCACTGTGTTGCACTCACACTTCAAGTAACAACACTGCCAGCGGTCATTGACCCCAAAAAATCATCAAATCTTTTCGATACCAATCATCTCTGCGGTAGCTAATTTAATTTGACCGTGTATAAACTGTGTCTTAGTTTATATACTTAATTGGTTTCAAAACCGTTTTAAACAAATGATAAATTATATTTATTTTTGTAAATTGGTTAAAAAAAAAAACACTTAAACGTCAAAAATAACTTCTAGATGAGACACTACTGGTGGTTGATGACGGCCAAAAAAAACATTAATAAATTAATTTATTTTTTGTGTTATCGTGATTAGGAATCGATACTCATCACGTCATCAGTTTATCTAGCTAATTTAATTTGACAATGTCTATTAGATGGCAATATCAAAGCAATGCCTTTAAGTCCGTTGTCCTCATCAAGTCCCAACTACAAATTAGCTTTATCCCCCAGGTGCCTTCAAGATGGGTTCTCTACGCATCATTCGCAACGGCATCGGCATTCAAGAGCAAGCGTCGATCGACCTACCGGGTATTAAGGGCATGTGGGCGCTAACCCTGGCAGAGAATCAGACCTACCATGACACGCTCGTGCTTGCCTTCGTGGGACAAACCAGGTACGATTCATTATTTACAGTCAGTACCCGAGCGTCGTATATGTCATATTGAGCTTCAGAAAGAGATTGTCATATTGGTACAGTATTTTTATCTGACGAAGTGACACGCGCTTTACTTGAGTTTACCAAGTGTACGAGCACGCTGTGAATGTGTGCGTGAAGATAGTAGCGTCAGCCCATAACACACACACACTTCCGACTTCGCCATTGTCTCGAACGGTACCGAGAGCTCCGCTTACACACACATTCACACTGTTTGTACACTTGGTAACCACAAATATAACGCGTGTCGCGTCGTGAGATAAAAATACTGTATGAGTAACAGACGGCTTTCTACAAAGCCGAACTTTTTCTAAAACTCGGATGTGTTATATTTACGGCTGGACATACATATTTAAGTTTAGTCTTAACTCAGTAGAAGCTACTAGCTAAGCTAGTTCGAGAAGCTACGCTATATCTTCTCGACCCACATACCGCAGTGTCTCACGACGAAAGTGTTAGACCAGTGTGTGTTGCCAGTGATGACCTACGGCACTGAAACGTGGTCGCCCACAATGTGCTTCATTAGAAGGCTAAAAGTCACCCAAAAGGCAACGGAGAGGGCTATGCTTGGAGTTTCCCTACGTGATCGAATCAGAAATTAAGAGATCCGCAGCAGAACCAAGGTTACCGACATAGCCCGAAGAATTGCCAAACTTAAGTCTCAGTGGGCAGGACACATTGCTCGCAGAACAGATGTCCGATGGGGCCGAAAGATTCTGGAGTCGCGACCGCATACTGGAAGACGCTGGATGTGGGGAAGCACAGAACCGGTCGAAGTGGCGGTGCTTGGGGGAGGCTTATGTCCAGCAGTGGACGTCTTTCTGCTGAAATGATGAATGGTGATGATAGCACGGTAGTACTTAAGTAAAAGTAATTTTTTTTTAACCAATTTTACAGAAATAAATATTAGTTAATGTATAACAAAATTCGCGGTAGCTACTACCGCATAAAACGTGTGAGCAGGACGGACTCGCTACCGAGTCGCGTGTCGTCTTTCTCCCACATTGTATGACCGTGCCTGCAATTAATCGTAACGTATGACATATTCCAGCACCGTGTAGTGAACGGTAGTATGTTTTGTGTACAGGGTGCTAACTCTTAGTGGGGAAGAAGTGGAGGAGACAGAAATCAAAGGGTTCGTCGCAGACCGCCAGACGTTCTACACAGGAAATGTCTGCCATAATCAACTTATTCAAGTGAGTTATCATCTAGACTTCTAAACTAGTATTGTAGAAAGATAAAAGTTTTTTTTTTGTCTATTTAATAAGATTACCTATCCGATTGCGTAAATTCTTACACTGTAAGTCGACGTTCGCACGGACGTAAAAATATCGCGGCGATTTTATTTCGCGAACTGGATTTTCAATGCTCTGCTTAGCGCCGAGAGTGAAAATCCAACAGTTTTTTCGACGCGCTAGAATGCACTCTGTTGTTGTTAAGTTGGATTCTCAATGCTCGGCTCAACAACGAGAGTTGAAAATCCAGTGCATGAAAAAATCCCGCCACGATATTTTTACGTCCGTGCGAACGTCGCCTTAGAATGCTTCACTATTGTCGAGTGTCATAGGACATTATCGTTTTATGTGAACAAATATTGTTTTCACATTAATAGTCTGTTAATGTAATTCGAGTCGAAAAAAATGCATGCAAGTGAACTTTATCGGCGTGCGCAGACCAATACATCCTACTAATATTATAAATGTGAACGTTTGTGAAGATGTTTGGATGTTTGTTACTCAATCACGCAAAAACGCTGAACGGATTTGGATGAAATTTGGCACACAGATAGTTTATAACCTGGATTAACACATAGGATACTTTTATCCCGGTAGTAGGTTCCCGTGGGATAATTTCCGTCATCCACGTGGGCAAAGCCGTAGGCAACGGCTAGTTTGATATAAATCACGACAGTGGCCGTACTTGTACTGGCTAACACATCCACGTTGGGTGTCTACAGTGTACATTGAGGAGCTCTAGGAGAGAAAAAAAAAATCTATGATTCAATGACTCCTTCATTGAATCATAGATTTTATTTTTTTTTTACTTTTCTTTCTTCTGCAAATTAACACCATTTCCAAATTTTCAAATTCAAATTCTTTATTGCGAACTAGGTGTATAACTTTGAAGATGTTAACAATAGTAGGTTCTTAGAACTTAGTTGCCTGTTAAGGCATTGCAATTTAAATTGTTATAAATATTTAAAAACATAGGTATACGTAGGTACTCAGTATTATAGTTATACAACTTACATTATATTATATTAATTATCATTATTCAATTTTTTTTTTTTTTTAACAGACTTCTTACAATTTACATTACAATATTCAACAATCTTTTAATATTTAATAATTATTTTCTTCAAGGAATTCTTTTACAGAGTAATATGCCTTTTTAATCCGGAAGTCTTTTAGCTTCCTTGTAAAAATACCTATTGAATGTAGGTTCTTAATGTCTATAGGTAACTTATTATATATCTTTATGCCCATACAAAAAATGCTATTGCTATATACTGCAGTGTGGGATGTTTTATTGCGTAATGTACTTTTGAGTCTACTGCTTGTTAATGTGTCATAGCTACTGATGTTTGATTTAACTAAAATTGAGGCCGCGTAGATATACAGAGCAGGGATGGTTAATATCTTGAGATTTACAAAATGAGGTTTACATGAATTTGTTTGGTGTATCCCACATATTGATCTAATACACTTTTTTTGTGCCTTGAACGCAATTTCCTTATCAGTTGAGTATCCCCAATATAGTATCCCATAAGATAGAGTTTCCGTTGACCTATTCTTGGCTGAGACACAATGTACAACACAAAAACATCGTATATAGGTATTTTTCATCCGTAGGTGACAGACGAAGGCATCCGGCTAATAGCCCGCAGCCCTACTGGCTGGACGCTAGCCGCTGAATGGAAGGTGTCGGGTGCGCGCGGCGTGTCCGTGGTCGCCTGCAGCAGCACCAGGGTTGTAGCGGCTGCCGGCCCGAGGTTATATCTAGTGGCTATACATGACGCCAGGCTGGAACTGAAGGCGTAAGTACACAAGGTGCAGGGAAAATAACGGACATACTTTAAAGGACGTATAGTACTCATGAAAATTAACCATTTCTACAGTAGCCACCAACACACACATAATGACTAATCATTCACGCAACAGGATACCGTACCCCGCATCCCCACTTTTGCCTTGCGTGACGGTTACTGGGATCAGCTCTAAAATATGAAAAAAAAAATGCTGGAACAACACATTATTTCAGAGGGGACCACCTCTGGAATCTTAACTAATATTGTAAATGCGACAGTGAGCTTGTTTGCTTGTTTGTTACGCTTTCACGCTAAAACGGCTGAACGGATTTGGATGAAATTTGGCACATGGGTAGTCCATGACCTGGGTTGGGACATAGGATACTTTTTATCCCGGTAGTACGTTCCCGTGGGATAATTTCTGACCTCCACGCGGGCAAAGCCGCGGACAAGTGCTGGTATAAATATAAAAGTGGTTAATTTTTATGATTGTAGTAATCATTAAACTTCCTTTAAAGCATGTCCCTTCTTTATAATATACTTACTAAAAAACCGGCCAAGTGCGTGTCGGACCACGCACAATGAAGGGTTCCGTATTTGGGATGAATTTATCCCAAAAACAAACTTAACATTGTAGTTGAAAAATACGTTCTCCCATACATTGATATACGTCACGGTCAATTCTCCAACTGCAAATTTAAGTTCGCAATCCCAAAAAAAAATTATGTAAGTAATAAAACTACAAATTAACAATTTTCGGACTTTGTCCTATACTTGTGCTGTGACCATGCTTCTTGTCAAATTCATGATTACATGCATTCATCAATACATGATAACGGGAAGTACCGGTTTTGATTTACTTGCGAGTATCAAAATATGTCGCATAAATGGCCGTATTCTTTTATTGCGTTACTTAGAAGCTTGATTTTTTTAGAGCTCCAAGGGACCATAGACCTACGTATTTGAAATTAATTTCAACTTGATACCTCCACGCGTTCCTGCCAAAATCGGTCTTGACAGACTGACAGACAGACTGACAACGAAGTAATCCTATAAGGGTTCCGTTTTTTCCTTTTGAGGTTCGGAACTCTAAAAATGATAATAAATGAACGAATAGTGACGTAACTGTATTTCTTTCAGCGAGGTTTGCATGGATGAAGAAGTAGCATGCTTGGACCTGGGTCCTGGAGAGGAGGAGGCGCTTCTAGGTGTGGGACTGTGGACTGATATCTCTGTGAGGGTGCTGAAGTTACCTGATCTGAGGCCACTGCACACTGAGAAACTGTCTGGAGGTAAGTTGTACCTTGTAATCAGTGATGATCATTAAAAAATAGTATCAGCGGATACGGACACGGATCTCAACTTTCTTACTCAGTCACATGATCACATGTCAGTGTGCGTGACCACTGACATGACGACGGCGACGTGTTTCGAATTGCACTGCGCTTGTTTTTGTTTATAGTTTAGTGTGACACAGGATAGCATAGACGACGTGTGAAGATTAGAGGTTTGATCTTACTACAAAGATAGTTGAATTACTACCGACTTTACTGGTAACTAATTTTAATAGGGTATTATACCCATTTTTGCAGTGTCTCAATTAGATTTTATAGTGCTAATAAGCCACTAAAAAAACACAAAATTTTTATTCAATCGCTATGTGCCATAAAAATGCATTTAAATTTTACATTTTCAAAGAACATCGGCCAAATTTCTATAGAAGCTGGACCTGAGTTTTATTTTCAGTGTACAGAAACAAATTATAGTGAGATTTGATTTTTTTTATGTAGTAAATACCATCCCGTTTTAAAATTATATCTAAATAGCCAAGATATTTTAATAATGCAAAAAATATTTTTGAGGTTAGAATAAATAAATAAGTCGATTTAATGCTAGGTAGACGACACATAGTTTTTATCCGACAGCGGCGAAGCTAAGTTGTAGTTATCAGTCCGTAAAACAATGCCAAGGTCAAACAACAGAAGGAAATCCAAAACAGTACAGTACGTATCACAATAGTTTACTTTATTTATTAATAATTATCAAAATTACATGTAATTTAGTCATATCAATTACAAAATAGATTAATTAAGAAACATAATATAAAATAACAAAGATTAATTGAGAAAAAAAAATCCAATAAAATAATATAATCGTTTGTCCAAAAAAAAAAAGAACACAACTAATAATTAAATCAATTACCTAAAACCATTCTTTTAGGTCATATAATACCTGGTCGGTTAGCCAGCCTTTAAGTTTAGTTTTGAAAGCATTGTCAGACGTTGCGCCTACAACTTCATCTGGTAGCCGATTGTATACCGATGGACCCATGATATGAATTAACCTTCCAAATTTAGACAGGGTGTGTGAGTAGCCAGCTAATTCGTCTCTACCACGAGTACAGTAGTTATGCCTATCTCCGCGTCTACTGAATTCGTTTAAATTCTGCCTAACGTATACCGCCACCTGTAATATCACCATTGCGGGAACAGTCAATATTTTTAATGCTTTAAAAAGTGGTCTCGCGGTTGCATCCCATTGTGATCGTGTAATGGCCCTCACGGCACGCTTCTGCATCCTGAAGGCTCGCTCCCAATCGGCAGCTCGGCCCCAGAACTCAACGCCATACTGGAGAACCGAGTGTACCAACGCGAAATAACACCCTCTCATCATTTTACGTGGGAGCGTTTGCGCTAACCGTTCCAGGGCGAAGCATGCTCCTCCGAGTTTGCGCACATTTATATTCACACAATATTCACACTAACAACAACAACAATGCGAAATTGCGAATGATCGCCGGGTGTCAAATTAACACTGTCAATCAATGGCGCGCGTCGATGACATATTATGACGTTCCGTTGTACGCAATTGAACAAAATGCTGATACTTACTATGAACCTACATAATTATTTTATGACAAGAATCCAATACATAATAAAAACAGCTCTAGTTGATTTGATACAAAAGTATATAGAATTGAATTACATATAATAACTATTCAGAAAAACGTGAACAATTATAATCTTTGAGTACTAAATCATTTCTTAAGCAAAATGAATCGTCAATAGGTGCGTTCTGAACATGTTATTCTAAATAATTTCCAAATTATGCTGTAAACAAAAAATGTGTATATCTTTTTTTTCTGGGCACTTAAATATCTATTTCTTATGTTTTTTTATGATCTTAAAAAATAATGGATTTTTTCATATATATGGCATATCTGTACACCACCGCCTCGTCGTCTGGTACGATTTGGCCGTCCTTCTTTCGCGCAAAGACGCTGGACGCCGTGGACGCCATATTGCTCTGTGGTCATGACGTCAGTTGGCAGTGTAAACAAACACTTTAGATACGCTGATCAGTTGACATTAACACTTTTTAATTTACACAGCCGTATGACGTAATAACACGGCGGCTACTTTCATGGTGTTAGAAAACAGAAAAAACTGAATTGAATTTAAAAATTTATGTTGTCATTTTACGAACTAAAACTAACTTTTTCCGACAGCTTTTTGCCTAAGCTATCTAAATAATATATTTTTCTCATATAAAGTAAAATACCGTATTAGTTACCAGAAATTTGTATTCGTAGTCATGAGCTTTAGAAGCCAGCATGCAGAAAAAAGTGACGCAATATCCATCTCCCACAAAACTACAAACAGTCACTTCAAAACTCACTTTGTTCCAGAAATAATTCCCCGTTCGCTGCTAATATGCGTGTTAGAAGGTGTGTGCTACCTACTGTGCGCTCTCGGAGACGGCTCCATGTTCTACTTCACTGTGGACCAGGAGACCGGCGCGCTCACCAACAAGAAAAAAGTCACTCTAGGAACACAACCCACTGTGCTCAGGAGTTTCAGGTACGTCCTTAAATTCTCAATGAATGTTTACTACAATTTTATTCCAACACAGTTGCTAATAAAAGTGTCTCCTATTGCACCGCTTCTAGTTTCACAGTGCAGTATTTAATACGCGTGGTTCTTACTTTGCATTCCTGCACTAGTGCGGGAATACAAGTTTTGCGAATAACAAGTAAATTAAATTATTGGTAGTTTAATATTTTATTTTAGTGAGTGGGTTCCATAGAAAACACTAGTCAATATTATGAATAGAAATCTTCTGATTTCGGTTAGAGGTTCAAGGGTACAGTCAAACGCACATCAACGGTAACAATTAAACGTCATGACAGGGACTTCAGCGAGGGCTGTTTTCATAGTTCAAGTGTTTTACCACTGATGTGCGGTTGATGGTAATATTGTTATGATAATTTATTGGGAAGCCTCGCCACATAATTTCCAGTCACTGCAACTTCTGTAAGCCATAATTTAAAATAGAACGTTTGCATTCTAATCTCAGCCTCTAACTCATAAAAAAATCCCTACATTTTGGATAAGTTTTCGACATTGATTGTCGCCGAGATTAAATTGCGACTTGAATTTGAAAGCGATTTAGGGCGAGAATACACATTCCTGTAACTTGCACAAAAGTATGCAAGTAGCTTGCATGCCGTGTGCCATAACAACTTCTGATTGGTGAATGTCACGATGGCATGCCAGCTACTTGCTTAGTTTTGTACAAGATACAGGCATGTGTGATTGTGTATTCCCGCCCATTGACAAACGCCAATTGCCTTTCCAATTTTGAAACAATTTTGCTTGCAAGCTGCAATTGTACTTATGACAAAGTAAAACAAAGGACCATAGCTGCAGAGTATTTTCAATGAATCAGTGTATACAAAAAGCAACTAAGGTGTAAAGGAGTCCGTTTTGTCGACAGCATTTATACTAACACAAACAATATTTATCTTCCGCAGGTCGCTGTCCACGACGAATATATTCGCGTGCTCAGACCGGCCCACAGTGATCTTCTCGTCGAACCATAAACTAGTATTCTCTAATGTCAACCTCAAGGAGGTGACGCACATGTGCTCGCTCAACGCACAAGCCTACCCTGACAGGTGAGTCTAAACAACACATTCCTTAATATATTCAACAATATAACAAGGTTATTTGCAACCCGTGACTAAAGTATGTGCTATTTAAAAAAAGTTATAAAGCAGTTTTGTGCTCCTCGAAATTGAGCTTGTGTTTCCTTTCAAACTCAAACTCAAACTCAAAGCATTTATTTCAATTAAACCAATTACAGGCACTTTTGAATTGTCAAGGGGTCGGTCAGTCAAAAAGATGAAGCTAGGCGCCCATTCCAAAGCATAGTAGGTACCTATGGAGAAGAACGGGCAAGAAACTCCACGGACACTCTTTTAAATCAAGATATGGTTACAAAATAATGGTTACATCATTCATGTTGAAATCCCACATGTGAGAATGATGCAGAACGTTAAAAGCGTCCTTAAAAAAAAAAACAATTCAAATATTTAAATTAAATTAAAATAAGCCGTGGCCGCTAAGGTATGACCAGCCTTCACTGACAGCGCTTGTTCACGAACCTGACGCATGGATTAGCTAAATGATCCAACACGCGCCACCATCAGCGAGACATTAGAGTGAGCGTCACATACTCTCAGCCGCCAGGGCACATTCAAGTCAAACAAAGACGTACCCAGTAAATGGTAGCTTTAGAGTATGTACATAGTACTCACACATGTGCTATGCAATTATATAATACAATGGAGATTGAGTCTATACAATGCAATGATAGTCTTACAATCTTCAACAGTTAATTGTTTAACCATTAAAAAGTGCATTATCAAAATAAAAATGCTTAGAATCCAAATTAAAGATGAATCCTTCAATATTATTATTTGTTTTTATAATCCTTAGAATCCGTATTAAAGCTAAAAAAAAAAAAATATTTCAAAAAGAGTGGTGTGGTGATTGCATTAATATTAAACTACATTGTCTAGTTTGGCGCTAGCAACAGACAGCACGGTGACAATAGGCACCATCGACGAGATACAGAAGCTACACATCCGCACCGTGCCTCTAGGAGAGACGCCCAGGCGGATTGCGTACCAGGAGGCTTCTCAGGTAAACATATTATTAAACCAATTGATAGAGACAAGATAAGATAAAGGTTTATTTCTCACCACAATATAAATCTACTCTCTCTTTCAAAATATGATCAAGAACTCATAATAGTATTTTAATTATACTGTGGGAGACTGGTGCCTATTTTCTCAATAAAAGTACCGAAATAAAAATTTTCACTCCGGTACATTTATTGAGAAACTGTACCTATTTAAAATTATATTTATAGTTCAGAATCGTACCATGCACATTTATCAACAGTTAGGGCAAAAAACATTTTAAGAATGTAAAGCATTTTATTTAATAAACATACTTTTGTGTAAAAAAGTATTGATTTGACTACCCATTTGTAACAGCGTCCTTAACGCATGAGATTAAGATTCATACCCGCATAAAAGGCTTATTTTACTTAGCTTAGTTAAAGCGCGATCTGTTAATCTTGTCGTTAAACTGGATGGCAGTTGGCAGCAGACATTTGTATTGAATGCTCTCGATGAGTGGCAGGGGAGACCGGCGCGGCGACGCCGTCACTATGTATCACAAGGAAGAAGTCCACTTACATACGTAAGTGAACTCCCGTGTTCGCACTTATTCTCTCATTCGGTCCTTTGTGCGTCCGTTCGGTCCTGGCTTACCCGCTGTCATACAGCGCCGTGATTGCTGTACCTATAAATACTGATACAATATACTCTTCCCTAGACCTTCGGCGTAATAACAATGCGGGTGGACAAACTAGAGTGGACGGCGGGCGGCGGCAGCGCGGCCGTGTCGGTGCGCGCGTCCGCCTCCACCGCGGCCGCGGCCACGTCGGGCGCGCCGCTCGCGCAGCCAAAGCACGCGCCCAACGCGCTGGACCTGGAAGTGCACAACCTGCTCATACTCGACAACCACACCTTCGAAGGTAAGAACAGTCTATCTACAAATGAACAGGTTCCCGCGAGGTAAACGAGACTCGATAGAAGTTTTATTGTCATGACTGTAATACGGGTATACCACGCCGGAACGTGTTAATAATATAATACAGAATATTCTATGGGTATACAACTCAGATACTGCGACTGTTGCAAATTAACAGCCGACATCAATTTGCCGTGTTATAGTCATTTCATACAATTGTCAAAGAATGACTATAATTTTTCCTACTTTACTTTTGAAATAAGCACGCTTATGAAGTCCCTTATTTATTGACAGGCAACCATAGACGAAATAATGCAATACTTCATGGACGCTATGATGTCCCTTATTTTATAGATGTATTAATTTACCCTACTTTATTAGTTCGCGTATGTTTGAAATCGATGATAAATTACAATCCGACCCACTAAAAAGTGAAAAATAAACTTATTTAAAAAAAAAAATTGCTGACTTCCAAATAACACTACAAAGTGAAAAATAACTTTAATTTCGGATGTCGATGGAAGCTATTTTAATTAGTAAGTGATGCTGACGACACAGTTCCCACTCCACAGTGCTGCACGCGCACCAGCTGATGACGAACGAGTACGCGATGTCGCTCGTGTCCTGCAAGCTGGGTGATGACCCGAACTACTACTATGCCGTCGGCACCGCCATACTTAACCCAGAAGAGTCGGAACCTAAACAGGTATGGGTTTGTTGTTTTACATAGAAATGGGGTTATTAAGCCTGATATTATAGTGTTATTGGTAGAACACCAGTAATCTCTTAAGGGGTCATTGTACTTACCATTATGAACAACTTTTACTATGGAACAAAACCTGAAATCGCGAAAAAAAATCAGCTGATTTTTTTTTACGCGATTTCAGGTTTGACCCTATAGTAAAAGTTGTCCGTAATCTCGAGTACAATGACCCCTTAATAGGTTGCTGGTGTTTTACCAATAACCCTGTATTAATTTTAGAAAATTGTAAAAAAAATAGTCACTTTTACAGTGCTACATGAATCTTTTGGCGCTTGAATGACATTGGCAGGGGGGCGATTTTGATAAACATTTTGTAAAATTGTATTGAACAATGTAGCTTTCTATAGAAAGCTCCACAAAATGAAGAATGAAAGGCAATTAATCTTTTTAAACATCCGCAATTTGTACACAAAACTGAGAGCGGGTCTTCTCGCGATATTCCTTTTTACGAGGTAAACAGGTACCTACTTGTTTCCCGACGTTTCGACCGCCTTGCAGCGATCGTGGTCATGGGAGGACTGATGACAGCTCAGCGACGTCTTCGTAAAGTGCGGGTATTGGCAATATTGTGGTTGTTTCGTGCCGGCAACAAATAAACAGCCTCACCTCAGACCTACGATAACGACCTCAGTATAAGGTTCCAACGCAACGGTTATCATCGCAAAAACCGAAATTTGACAAATAAATGTAGTTACCGACCAATAGAAATTGATTTATAGTCTTGCTCGAGGAGCTTATGGCTAAGTAATAACAGCCGCACGGGTCGATCCATCAGGTTAAGCTACGCTTGCCGGGGTTGTCCGTGGATGGGTGACCATCTTTACATACCAAGACCCCTAGGTGCCTCGGAAAGCACGTTAAGCCGTTGGTCCGGGCTGTCATTCGTGGATCTTTGACAGTCGTTACGGGTAGTCAGAAGCTCGAAAGTCCAAACAACCAGCCTTACCAAGGGGTATCGTATTACCCAGTAACTGGGTCGTGGAGGTCAGATAGGCAGTCGCTCCATGTAAAATACTGGTATTCAGCTGCATCCGGTTAGACTGGAAGCCGACCCCAACATAGTTGGGAAAAGGCTAGGCAGATGATGAGTCATGCTCGAATAATAATAGGTTGACCCTCTAATTCTTTCACTAATTTGCGGCTTATTCGAAGATACCTGATGAAATTCATACTTATACCCGTACTTAATCATATTAATGACATTTTAGCTATTATATTTTATTGTATCCTTAATTACAGGGCAGAATCCTACTGTTCCACTGGTCAGAAGGCAAGCTGGTTCAAATAGCAGAGAAGGAAATCAAAGGAGGTTGTTACACACTAGTCGAGTTCAACGGGAAACTTCTCGCTACAATCAACAGTACTGTACGTCTACCCTAACATATTTTACTACTTAGTTTGATGCTTTGGAATCTTCCACTGGCCACAGATATCAATATTTTTAAAATCAGTAAAAGAATATATCGAGGGTGTACTGCGAAAACCTGCTAACCAACATTTTTGACAAAAATTAGATAAATGCATTAAGATTCTCATTTTGTTGAGCTTTTTATACGGGTAAAACCGGCTAAGCGCTACGTTAAACGGTTTAGAAGATACTTCATGGATTTACTAAAATTATAGTATTTTAATTAGTCAAACTTTTAAAACGCAGTAACTCATAACTGAGTTGACTGCACTTAGTTGGTTTTCGCAGTAAACCCTGGATATGAACTACTAGCATTTGCCCGTGGCTTCGCTCGCGTTGATTTCGGAAATTATCCCACGGGCACTTACTACCGGTATTCTAAAAGTGTTCTATGTCATGGTTTACCTGTTTGTTAAATTTAATCAAAATCCCAGACACAGTTACCTTCGGATTTTGTATTATTAGTATGGATTAATAACGAGTATCTAGGGACTGATTTCGAGTGATTGGGTCATACCACGTTCCATGTGTAAAGACGCAGATATATGCCAATAGCTTTGAGCGGTTAGCTTGCGTGTTCTGTGCTGAGCTCACGCAACACGTCGTACGTCCACCCAGTAATAGGACTCGCCCATCAAGGAGCGCTGTCCCAAATTAGATGTATTATTAATTTATTATACATAAAATAAAAGGTATTATATTAAAACACGTAAAGTAAAAGATAAATAATTAAATTATCTTTAATATGGTGAACGTTTCTTAAAAATACGCTCGATAGTTTTTTCGTGATTCTCAGTTTTTTCATCCGCGTTAGACAACTTTACAAATTAATTACACTATGTAATATAAACATAATATGAAATATTTACATTATTAAGTTATGAAGAGAATGCTCTAATTTAACATAATATCTTTTCCAAATCATTATCACTGCTCGTTTAGACTTGATCTTCAGTTTAAAATCGGTTATCGTCGCCTTATTTATTTATATATACTTTATTGTACACCACAAAAATACATAACAAAAAAAGACATAATCAAACACTACAAAATATACAATGGGCGGCCTTATCGCTTTCTGCAATCTCCTCCAGGCAACCTTAGAATGGACAGTGATTTGCCTGGATATGAAATGGGGCTGTCTTTGGTGCAAATAATAAGTGCCTACTTACAATATTATACTAAAATAGCCATACATAACCTAAATAATAGATACATAAATACATACATACTAAATATAAGCAACGAAAACAAATGAAGACTAAAGACTTAAGTACCATGTAAAGAGGCACCTTTGGCATTTACTTTAAAACTACTACAGAGTTTCAAATAATCGTATTTATCTCCACAGGTACGTCTCTTCGAATGGACATCAGAGAAGGAGCTGAGGCTCGAATGTAGTCACTTCAACAACATCGTAGCGTTATACCTTAAAGTGAAGGGCGACTTTATATTAGTAGGCGATCTCATGCGGTCGCTGTCTCTTCTGCAGTATAAACAGGTTGGTCTAACTGTGTCATACAATAGTAGGAAACATTAAAATGTTGAATTGGCCAATTAACGTTAAAGTTACGCAACATGGTTGTAGAATCATGTTGCTGCAACACGGGTTGCTTCCAATAGGAAAGGCAGGAATGTAAATATGGTTTCCTGCCGTATAGATTAAATACATACATACATAAACTTACGCCTTCGTCCTATGAGGGTAGGCAGAAACTACAGAATGCCACCTGCTACAATCCTTACATACTCCTTTAGCCTCGTTTACGTTCATACGTCTGGTGATATACGGTATATAGATTTAATCTGCTTCAGAAATATAATCATTAAAACTATCAACACTTTTGTCGATTAAATTGTTTTTTCAAATGGTCTTATTTTTTAAGTTTTATCAAACATAATAAACAAAGTATTTTTTTATTTTTTGTAGAAATATTTTAACATTTATTTCTAATATTATAGATGGAGGGTAGTTTCGAAGAGATAGCACGCGACTACAGTCCTAATTGGATGACAGCCGTCGAGATATTAGACGACGACACGTTCCTGGGTGCTGAGAATAGTTTCAACCTGTTTGTGTGTCAAAAGGACAGGTAAGGAATTTCTTCTTACATTTTTTATGAGCCATTATTTTATGACTTTTTATCCCGGTAGCACGTTCCTGTGGGATAATTTCTGAACTCCACGCGGGCAAAATATTGTATTTTGAACTCGACATCATCGTAAGCATCAGCGCTCCCAAACCACGAAAATTACACTATGTAATGTATTTATTTTTTCATGACTGTCATCTTGTGTTTTGACACCAGCCTAATTTTGGACATCAACACCCCCAAAACCTTGAATAGTACACCCATGTTCAAGAACGACTTGCATTTTTTCGCCATAATCTATTTGAAGTTTTAAGATTACCTTTGCAAATGAACCTCATGTTGCCTCAACCTCTCCTTGGTGAATACCGTATATCCCAGAGAGTTCAATAGACTTATTTATTTTCAGTGCGGCAACAACAGACGAAGAACGTCAACAGATGTCATACATGGGCCAGTTTCACGTGGGCGACATGGTGAACGTGATGCGCTCGGGCTCTCTGGTGGGCCAGCACGCCGACACCGCCGCGCCCGTCACCAACCCCGTGCTGCTCGCTACCGTCACCGGCTCCATATGTAAGTGTACTTACCTAAATCCAGATATCTGAGGGCCAATTCCCATAATTAAAAACGTTCAAAATTTTGGCGCAATCTCACCTAGATGAAAATCGATTTCAAAAATTTGTTAAAAATTTAGGTTTATTTTTGACAGATTGAGACAAATTACAATGCTTTTCTTAATTCTTAAAAATACGGGAATTGGCCTAGGCTAATAATATATTGATGGTTAAACTCAATTAACTGAAAGACGAATCTTTCCTCTGAACATTGAGAAAAAGTCAGAGATGCTAATGGGGTTGTTTCCTGGAAGCTTCGTCGCGAGAGAGCGCTGTATTTGTCAAAGTCATCTTGAAGACAAAGCAACCAATCGGCGACAAGAAAAACACTTAGCGCCATCTCGCGGCAAAGTTTTCAACAAGGAACTCCATTTACAGTTTAATGAAAGTAACAAACACAGCGCCATCTACGCGGAATTAATTTGACAGTTTTCTTCCCCAATACCCTTGATGTGTTTCTTTGTTATTTGGTGTGCATTAAAGAGTATTCTACTTGTGATATTAAAATCAAACACCTCTCCCCAACAGGTCTAGTAGTCCAATTACCCCCAGAGCTGTATGAATTCCTCCACCAGCTCGAAGAGAGGCTCACACACACAATCAAGTCTGTAGGCAAGATCCCCCACTCATTCTGGCGGTCATTCAACACGGACATCAAGACAGAACCCGCTGAGGGGTTCATTGATGGAGACCTCATCGAGAGCTTCCTAGACCTTAGCAGAGATATGCAAAAGGAAACGGTGCAAGGGTTACAGGTTTGTACCATAGAATTTTGGTTATATTTTTTCATTAAAATATATTATTATTCTTTTGAAAAAGGAGTGAGAAGTTTTGTATGTAATTTCTCCGGGATATTTCGAGGAGTGCGTCGGCCTAATGAGTAATGTATTGTAATCAAAAAATATGTTTGTGATTAAAATAAAATTAAACGTCGCGTTGTTAAGGACGCTGTTACAAATGGGTAGTCAAATCATTACTTTTTTAGACAAAAGAATGTTTATTAAATAAAATGCTTTGCATTCTTAAAATGTTTTTTGCCCGAATTGTTGATAGATGTGCATAGTACGATTCTGAACTATAAAAATAATTTTATATAGGTACATTTTCTCAGTAAATGTACCGAAGTAAAAATTCACTGGTACATTTATTGAGAAACTATACTTATCTAAAATTATATTTATAGTTCAGAATCGTACCATGCACATCTATCAACAATTCGGGCAAAAAACATTTTAAGAATGCAAAACATTAAAATGTTTAATAAACATAAATTAACATAATAAATAAATTTAATAAACATACTTTTGTGTAAAAAAGTAATGATTTGACTACCCATTTGTAACAGCATCATTAAAATTATTTCTTTCTACACTGCCTATGATTTGCGTTAGCGTATGAGAAAAGTTTACAGCCGAAGTAAGCATATACAACAGCCCATATGACGTCAGAATTCAGACATACTAAGTTAACACAACTTGAAAGCACACAGAGACAGACGACCTATTCGAAATCAACTTGGAAAACGTAACGCTAAAAAAGATAGTTAATTAAGTGGTAGTACATGTAAATCATCTATGATAGGGCATTCAAGTATAAAGAGTGATTTTTTTTTCAGATCGACGACGGTGGCGGCATGATGCGCGATGCGACCGTGGACGACCTCATCAAGGTGGTCGAAGACCTAACCAGGATACACTAGACTTGTGATTATGTTATAGTTCGTATTGCAGATTAATTAAATACTTTATGTAACTTCCAACTTGTTTGTGTATCGATACAAATTCATTTTTTAATCATGTTATCCCGGAAGAATTTTTTTTTTTAGTCTTGGTGTTCAGTCAACTCGATAACTAACCTTGAGTCCTAACGGAAAGCGACCGTAGCGCGAATACGCGATCGTTTACCTGATACAGACCGCGTCCTCACCAAATTGGCGCATCTGTCGCGGTACATCCACGTGACCTCGCGCGATATCGGCGCGTGTGATTAAAATAAGTTTTTGGAACCTGTGACCGGCAAATTCTGATATTTGGCGACTGATTCCGACTAAGTAGCGACTAAATTTATGAGACAACAGATCTTCGCTAGGTGTCCTAGCTTTTGAGATTCAAAATAGGTCACGCTGGGGAGACTCTCCAGCGGGGCCACCTATACACCCTTATATCTTTTGAACCTGTGACCGGCGAATTCTGATATTTGGCGACTACTAATAATTAGTCGTCGCCAAATTTTCATAACGCAAAAAATTTGTCGCTAATTATTAGCGACAAATTTTTTGCGTTATGAAAATTAAGATCCGTGATCGTGGCCATTGCCAGTGTCTGACATTTCATGTGTTGCCAACAACAATGGTTTAAGCTAGTACAGCAACATAATCGAAAATTAAAAACCAAAAATTCCGTTCCAAGATTTAATCACAGAAAGGCAATACAATCACAGTTATTATGTACTAGTAAATCATAATATTATCAAAATACAGGGTGTATATTAATACAGAAAGGTGTGGTACATACCATCAAACTGAACAACTTTCTCCATGGGACCAACATCGTAATCGAGAAAGAAAATTCAGCCGGCCCATACATTTGGGTTGAGTAGGTATTGAAGCTTTGTATGGGACATCCCATTTGGGCATTTTATGGAGAAAGTTGTCCCTTTTTGACCACACCTTTCTGATAAACCCTGTTTAATGCCTTATAGCAAAAACACAGATCCCGAACCAATCTAAATACATAAATTATTTACAAGCACGCCGTGTATGGACACTTTATCTTGAACTATCCAAGTGGTTGAAGTTTCTTCAGTCCGAGGCTGTAATGTGATGTAAAATTACTAAATAGGTACTTAAAAATCGTTGCGAGAGCTGTATTTCTCGCACATATTAGCTATCATCATAATCTCAAATTCGAAAATTCACGAAATATTTCATCTCATATTAAAATATTTTTTGTAAGTAGAAAATAATTAAAATCTAATAGTTTGTAACCTCAACCACACGCCAATAGTAACACTTGAATTACGAAACCCACCCTCGCTGCTACTAAATAACAGACGCTTTCAAACTGTTCCCATTGACGTGTGGGATGACTGTACCAATGTTTCATAATTAATCACTTAGTGCCAATAAAATGTAATTTCTTGTGATAAAAATTGCTAAGACCTATATACTCCATTTACAATAAGATTAGAAAGGCAAACGGCAGAGCTCGTACAGGGTACTTTTTTTGTTGTTGTGTTATAGAATTTGTACCACATAATAAGACAACTAAGCCATTTATTTTCATGTAAGTGTATTATTTTTAGAAGTGCGGATTAGTTAATATTGGTGCCGATTCTGTTGTGCACAAACTAAACTTAATTTAGGCTATTGCTAACTTTTTCTCTCTATTATGACAAGAAAGGGACGGAAGTAAATTAGAGCTGTCAAATTAGTTAGAACTAATTTTTCCATAGACATTTAGACGACACATAAAAACATGTCGACTAAAAAACACGGTGAAGCGCAAGGCGTGAACTAGTTTGACATCTCCAACTTAGTTCATAGCTATAGCCGTCCTTTTCTCGCGTTGCCTGTTAGTAAAAGATAGCGATTCTCTAATTTTAGTTTAGTGCGTTCACAAGAGAATCGGCACCAATGACAATAAAAAGATTTGAATAAATAAACGTAATAAAATCGTAAACTAAACGCAGTTATGTTTTTAGAAGTTGCCATGTTTAAAATAACACAAACATCGAAATGATAATTAATTATTTATAAATAGAAATAACATTAAATATAATTAAACACTTAGATATTATACCTAAGAATGCATAATTGTACCATTAAACCATAATAGTTAACGATATGATGTGAATGATTTTCGTCGTCAATATTTTTTTTGTTCATATGGCAATTATTTATTGACAGGTAAAGAAAATCTTGTCTGTCAGTTCGATTCTTTGCTGTTGTTTTGGATTGTGGTTTGTGACTGCATCTGAGCATTTTAGCGAATTATCTGGCCGTTTTTACGTTGAGTTGAGCATCTGCGCCTCCGTACTCTATCTCTTGATAGTAGTTTCGCGAAAGGACGCTATATTAACTGTGCTGTGCGTGTGTACGTGCTATATTTAAAATGACGAGCTTGCAATGTGTTAATTGCCACGTTCGCCTGTCCCGAATAAGAAGGCACGCTTTATCCGATGAGAGTGAAGATCTGGTCAATACTATTCGACTGTGGACATATCCTAGAGATGTAAGTAATTTACGAATAACATTCTGCATAGGAGTGGGCCAGTGATGAATTCTGTGATAAGTTTTACGTGTTGAAAAGTAGTCCTTGCCATAAACCACACCATACCACACTTAAATATGTATGTCTGCTAAAACTAATCTCAATATCTACTATTACAAAAACTAACAAACACGGTTATGTGTATGTATAACATACAAATAGGCACCTATTAACAATCTATTTATTTTTATATTATTCACATAAATGTACATGAAAATAATTAATTATATAGTATAAATGAAATACAAGTATGTACAGTCAACGGCCAGAAGTCCACTTACACCGCAATGACCATTATCGCCTGTGCTATACGGGCTGCAGCACTTATACCTGTACGGGCTACGGCGCCGAAGAAGGTCATAAGTAAACTAATATTGCTATGCCATTGTTTTGTGAGATTGCTAGTCGACTTCTGGCTGTTACTGTACATAGATCAAATAGAAAATACAAATATTTTTGAGTTTAGAACAGAAAAAATAATTATAACAACACCTCAAATAACCCGCCCTGAACTGTTCCTGGCGCAAAGGTGCCCATAACACTTGTAGCATTGCCACGTTGGATGGCAATTGCTAACCTCTGCACCAAGAACGAGCCGGAGCGGGAGTCACCTGTTTTTTCATGGAGTTTGTGCCCTATCTCAAACATACAAATTGTTATTTACATGTCTTACTTGGTTTGTCTAAGAGTGTTAGAATAGGTATTACTATGCTATTATGACCGCTAAAAGGAGAGGAAAGTGTATGAAATAATGTTGAACGGTACTCCAAATCACTTCATTATTTCCAGATAACACCTGCTGACCATGTTTGTCATGCATGCTGGCAGCTAGCTGCTCATTCACATTCGTCTGATAGTATGCCGAGAAGACGAGTTGGCCATCACAGTGTTTGTGTTGTATGCGGACGCTCCATACTAAGAATTAGTCGACGCAGGATTTTGGTTGAAGGGGCAAATGCAGAAGAACACAGAGTGGCTAATATAGTTTCTTCTTGGATCCAACCACGAGAGGTATAAAAACATGTAGGGTAAAGTGACCTAATTCTGGCACCCCACTAATTATTGGCACTTCTGTGATTTAACCGTTTTTATAAGAAAACATCTAATCTCGCGGTGTTGCAACTTATTTAAATAGAGTAGTAGAATCTTGAGCTATCACACTGGCAACACATAAATAAAAAAAAGTTACAATGGCGTCGGAAGGATAGCAACAGCTGAGCGTATCCCAATCTGATCAGTGAAAACAATTTTTTGGTTAAGGTAAGAGCTTTTGTAATACCATCAAATCTTAGTAATAAAGTGCTTTATACTGTTATTTATCATGAAAAGCAACTTCAACACATATTATTCTACCTTTTTGTAAAGTTTTTTCCAAGAATTTAATCATTTCTATTATTTTATCCAGGTGCCAACAATTGGTATTAAAAAATGACCAAATTCTAATTTATTGGCACTAATGCCTATAAATGGTTTTTTGGACTTAATATTTTCAGAGGTTTATTTAGTGAATTATATTATTCGTGGACCACCTCATTTTGCATCATTAATAAATACATGATAAAAACGATTTATTCCAAATCTTGGCACCGGTGCCAACTGCAAAATTACCAATTATGACCACTACCGCCAATAATTGGGCATAAGTGTGCTAATAATTGGTCATCTTACGTATGTTATGGTTTTATTTTCAGTGTACCCAACTTTTTAAACCATGAAACCAAAAGTAACAACTGAGAGGTCTAGAAAAAAACCCAAACCAATACGGCGACGTAAAATATACGACACGGAAAACTTGAATAAAGCTTTGCAAGCTGTCAAAGATGGTATGAGCAAGAAATTGGCGGCAAAGACTTATCAAGTGCCACGGGCTACTCTGCAATATAGAATCAAGAACCCTGAGCATCAGTCACGTCCAGGCCCTCCTACTATTTTGACGGAAAAAGAAGAAAAAGACCTCGAAGACTGGATTTTACTGAGTTGCAGAAAAGGTTTCCCAAAACGCAAAGATGACGTAATCAGTAGTGTAGCTAACTTTCTGAAAAGTAGTAACAGGGCGAGCGTTTTTAAGAACGGCGAAAAATGGTATAAGTTGTTTCTTCAACGACATCCAAACATTTCTGTGCGCACACCTGAGGCAGTCACAGCTGCAAGTGCTGCTGTGTCAGAAAACGACGTGAGAGCCTGGTTCGATCAAATTGAAACTTATCTGAAAGAAAACGATTTATTTGAGGTACTTTCAGATTCATCCCGTGTATTTAACGGTGATGAAACAAATTTTCTTCTTTGTCCTAAAACAGGAGTCGTATTAGCTCCTAAAGGCGAAAGAAACGTCTACGAGGTAGACAATGCCCTGGCTAAAACTTCCTTGACTGTAATGTTCACATTTTCCGCTAATGGAGATCTCACACCTCCAATGGTTATATTTCCGAATAAACGGTTATCAGCTGAAATTACATCCAAAGTTCCATCAGACTGGGGTATAGGACTGAGTGATAACGGGTGGATGAAGGCCGAAGTGTTCCACGATTATATTAAAACTATACTATACCCACACTTGGTTAAAAAAGGAACTCAATTCCCCGTAATACTGTTTGTCGACGGTCACAAGACCCATTTAACATATGCCGTTAGTGAGCTTTGCAAAAATTTTGAAATTGTCCTGATTGCTTTGTACCCGAATTGTACCAGATTACTACAGCCAGCTGATGTGTCAGCATTCAAGCCTTTAAAATCTGGGTGGCAGAAAACTGTCTTGGAGTGGAGACGAAATAATCCTTCCGTAGCTCTCAACAAGATCAATTTTGTACCGCTCCTAAACAAAACCATCAAGAACACAATCACGGCATCTACAGTCATCAATGGATTTAGAGCTACAGGCCTTTGCCCGTGGAATGTGAACGCAGTGGACTATACAAAATGTCTAGGCAAAGCAAATGTTCAGTATATAGGAACTTCTAACGAAACTAACAAAGAAAAACCAAAAGTGATGACCAAAGAAGACTTTAAGAACATTATAGGAGCCAGTAAATTAAGTCAAATTGAACTAGACGTATTAGGATCAGAAGAAAAATATTTGAAAGAGATTTGGAACTATTTCACGGAAACGCAAACTGATACACATTTAAACAAAGTTATTACTTCTGACCGGGATGTTGAAGTGACATTAGATTCAATGGATATTGCAAATATGCCAGTTATTATAAGCGGAGACTTGAGAGAAGAGCTTTCTGATTGCGTACCTGTACCTGCCTCGGAAGTAGCAACAGAAGACTTTAATGATGGCAATGACGATCGATTATTGGACGATTCACAAAGAGTTTTACATTTAACTCATAAAGCAGAAGTGTATGATGCTAAGACTGATAATACCAGAATTCCTGTTTTGCCCCGACAAAGGGAATGCCCTAGGATTACAGTAGTACACAACCAAAGTTTCGATTTTGACAAAATAGAAACTTATATAGATCCAGCACCTGTAAGGGTTCAGAAACATACCACCGCCATGTTAAATCTTACTCCCGTTAAATTAACGGATATCCTCGTATTGCCCAAATCACCTCAACGAAAAGGCGTTAGAAATATAAAGAGAGCTCCTTTTGTGTTGACATCTGAAGAGTGGAGTTCTATAGAGAGCGAAAAATTACGCGTAAAACAAGAAAAAGAAGAAGGCATAAAGAGAAGAAAAGAAGAAAGGGAAAAAAAGAAATTAGAAGCAAAAACTAAACCGACAAAACCAAAGGTACAAGACTCTAAGATAAGAATTAAGAAGGACCTCAAAAGAGGAAACACAAATGTGCAAAAACTTATGCTACCAGAAAAATTGAATACTTCTGCTGATTTGTCGCTAATACCACCCCTACTTGCAAATGAAGACTATACACCAGATAATAAACAAGAAGATAAAGAAAATGATACCGACTACGCCAATTTGACTCCTGAAAATAAAGAGAAGAAACAAAACAAGATTTTATACACGGCAGCAGATATAGAGAAGTTTTTGACTGAATTTGAAGATTAGACCTATTATTATAACACTAATTTAGAAATTTAACTACCCAGTTCCTACTATTGATCTCTTACGTTTAAGATATTGCCTAGTGATAAGATATAAATGTATACCTACCTTATTGTTGTCTGTCCTAAAATTTTTACTAAATGTTGATTTTGATACTATTTTATTATGAACCAAATGATTGCTGAGGAAAGCTATGTTTCTAAGTCAAAACATAATAGGTACTAAATGATTACTTATTTACCTATTAGTTTTTTTTTACTTCATCCATGTTTTCATCCTTATATATATATTAAACAGTCTGAATGCCAATAAATGGGACTAGGCCTATGCAGATAATTGGTCAAAGTATGCCAGTAATTGGGAAAATAGTGTTATTTTTTAAAAGATATAAAAACGTTATTAAAGCGGTATCTAGCAGATGTTTCATTTGTTTATAGACGTTCACTAACTATTTTTCTACCATTTACATATATTTCTTTTTCTGGAAACACTTCATAAAGATAGTTTTCACGATTTCTTTGAACAGGGAACCTTAAAGTGCCAATAATTGGGTATCTTACCCTACCTACTATAACTATTATTAATTATCTTTATTTGATTTAAACTAAGAAATAAAATAATGGTACTTTTTATTTTAGCTTCGTTCTGAAGATGAAGCTTGTGTGCCATGTTGGCTAAGAGCTAGAAGATCTAGGATTGCTCTACCGGTTGAAGATATTCAACCCCCTTCACCTGATCATGTGGATGGTGATCATCCTCTTTTAATGTGTGCTGTATGTGGTCAGAGTCTGTCCACCACAACATCAGATGAAGCGTGGAATCCCAACAATATTGCCCGTTTGTTGGAACACCAGCAGGTATATATGAGATAATATGTTTATAGTAACTAGGTTATAAACACTTCCCTTGCAAAGCGCATTACACTTATGCCGGGCACAGATTGGTGAAATGTAACATAAAATGTATCACACGTTGAAACAAATTCGCCTAGATGTTGTGTTACATTTCATGTTGCATTACACAAATTGGGACGGCTAATTTGTGTTTGTTTGTATTTGCGTTGTTTGTGTACATGTTACGTTTCACCAATCTGTACCTGGCATTATATGTTGCTAACTCTGGGACACTCATAATGTTGGCTCTACTAACAGCAAAAGGATATACTGGTTCTTCTATTGTCAAATGAGCCCGTCTACTCTACTCCAATGAGCAATAAATTCACTCATAGTAACAACATAGCTATTTAGCAAGGGTTTTCTGTAAGGTGAAGGAAACCAATTATTGTATCTCAAGAACTGTTCTCCAGCTTGGGTTGCTCAAATTCAATCAGGAATCTCGCTGTGTCCTACCTATTTTTTGTTTGTTTTTCATTTAGGCTTGAACATGTTAGGCACAACTTATGTCTATCGAACTTAGTACTTAATATTTTGTATTTCATCGATACTATTTTGATAACTATGGCCATCTCATGAAATGTATTATTTACAGATGTCATCCATGAATGAAGTTTGTGGAGTTTGCTGGGACCAAGCTCGAGATTTGAGCTTACAAGTTCCAGAAAGACCAGAAGAAATATCCCAACATATTGTATTGCCCAACATAAGAAGAGCGGCTGAAACACCAGGGCATTGCATTTTCCAAGAATGTATGGAAACAGAGCGAAATGTTGTGCCCGAAGAAACCAGGCGAGAAGTGTTGATTAGGTATCAATATTTTATACCAAGAGGTGCTCGTATTTGTTCTCTGCATAGACAGGAGGCAAATTATGAAAATCTCTATACTGCTGAGTATAGCCTTAATAACTTTACTTCCATACACATAGAAGAGATTATTTTTATATTAATGGAAGGACTTCATAACATCTCATATGAGAATATTCAAAACTACCCTGATAACCAAGTAAAGTACTTTATAGGCATAAGTAAACAAGAACATGAACAAATATTAGAAGCAACACCCAGGCTTAGGAACACACATCGGGGTAGTTTTGCATTAACGGCCTTATTGTGCAAGTTAAGGACTGGAGATTCTGGAGACAGATTGTCGTGCTTATTTCAAGTACCAAGAAGGACTCTAGAAACATTAATGTCTGTAGCAAGAAATATCTTGTTAACAGACTATGTTCCACAATTTCTTGGTTTTTCTCATTTAAGAAGGGAGCAGGTAGCAGCAAGAAATTCCTACATTGCCAATCACATTTTTGGTGAGCCTGATGCACCACCTGAACAAAAACCCGCAATTACAATAGCTGATGCAACATATATATATACACAAAAAAGCAGTAATTACTTGTTCCAAAAGGATACATATTCCCTACATAAATATAGGAATTTATTAAAGCCATTTATCCTCTGTGCCTCTGATGGATATATCATAGATGTACGCGGACCATATAGTGCCACTACAAATGATGCAACCATAATGAATGATTTACTAAACGAAACGGCATTCAATGATTTTTATAGAGAAAATGATGTTTTTATTCTTGACAGAGGTTTTCGTGACTGCATGGATAGTCTGCATGAGAAAGGATACATAGGTCATATGCCTGAAACTAAAGAAGACGGCCAATCACAGCTATCCACTCTTGCAGCCAACAGATCTCGCTGTGTCACTATAAACAGGTGGATGATAGAAGCTGTGAATGGCCGTTTTAAGAGAGATTTTAAAATATTCCGCCATGAATATTTTAACCGTGGTTGTCGCAATCTAATGGCAGATTTTAAAATAGCAGCTGCTCTGCTGAATGCGTTTACTCCGCCATTCACAGACAATATACATGCAGAGCAGTTTGTTTCAATTATATATGAGCGCCTGTTTTTAACCAATTCTATAGCTGAGTTAGTTATGGAACATAATTTAAACAGGCGCGGTTCCTGGTTTGCACCCATAGATGCGACAACCCTATCTTTTCCGCGGCTATCCATGGAGGAATTGATATTGTTTGCATGTGGTATATACCAAATTCGCCAGGCCCGTTCATATGTGGGTGAGCATTTCCGCTTTCATGGAATATACACATTAGAGGTATCCCGAGAAAGCATAAATGGTTTAGAGGGAATAAACCCAATGTTGCTTCGTGCTAAAATAAAGTCCCGCCATTCTTCTGCTAAAACTTATTTTGTATTTATAGTTGCAGAAAGAAACATGAATGGTCGGGATGCAATCATAAGTTATTGCTGTAACTGCATTGTAGGTTTAAGAACAGTGGGATGCTGCTCACATGTAATGAGCATTATTTGGTACCTAAGCTATGCTCGCCATGAGGGTCTTACCCGACCTGCACCCTTCTTAGATGAAGTAATATTAAGAATAAATTAATTATGAGTACTTACAATAAAATAAATTGTACTTACAAAAACAAGGTATTGTTTTATTTACCTACACTTATAACCCCATCAGAGGGCTTAGGCTCGTATTTATAATCAAGTAATTACTTGAGTAATTACTTGCTAATAGTAATTTCTTAATGATGTCATTACTTGAGGGTAGAATTCTTGAATGAAAATGGTGACTATTACTTGGCTAAGAATTACAAGCTTTGACAGTTCTAACTTCAAGCAATTACTAAAATATAGAATGAAAATCACTACTTGAGCAATTACTTTTACTGAAGTAATTACTTTTACTTGACTATAAATACGAGTGTTAGTGCGAGTTTTTATTATACTTACTCGATCACGTTAACGTAAACGTCAGTTTGTACTGAAAATGTATAATAAGCGCCGCCTGGTGACTATAATGGGAAACACAATTATTCCATACGAACTGACATAAGGTAACGATAACGTAAACGCGATCGAGTAAGTATAAAAACTCGCACAGGGTCAGCTCACACCGAGACGCGACGTTGCGCGCACTTTTATACAAATTACAACTTTACCCATTACACCACAGAGTACTTCTTATGAACACTGCGCCGCGCTACGCAGCGAGGCGCCGCGAGCCGCGAGCGGCATTTCAACATGTATCTTTTTGTGTAGTAAATAAAGTTATATTTTGTATAAAAGTGCACGAAGCGTCGCGTCTCGGTGTGAGCTGACCCTTAACCCTCGTTTCCACGAGCGTAATAAAATCGCGGCGGGATTTTATCGCGCACTGGATTTTCAACTCTCGTTGTTGAGCCGAGCGTTGAGAATCCAACCTAACAAAACCAGAGTGCATACCAGCGCGACGAATAACACACTGTTGGATTTTCAACTCTTGGCAGCAGAGAGTTGAAAATCCAGTGCGCGATTTTATTACGCTCGTGGAAACGCCGACTAAGCCCACAGAACTTCACCCTTATCAAACTGTTGCAGTCCGCTACTGGACATAGATATCTCCTACTGCACCCCACTGAGTAGGTAGGTACGATCCTCATCCCAATCTACCTGGTAGTAAAACACTACACAAAACACACATACCTAATGGTAAGTAAAAGATTTACCTACTTTATCACCAAAACAATGTTTATGTACCTATATTTAACAAACTACATTGGTACGCACGGCTACAGATCAAGCTATACATTTCCAGTAAAAGCTGATCTCGCATTTTATAGGATTTCCTTGCAATGAGAGGTCAGTGTAAACTGGAAATGTAGATATAGCTTGATGTGTAGCCGTGTGTAAATAACCTTAAAAAATAAAACTGGTCATAACTTTTACGTCCGAAGTTCTAAAAATCTAAGAATTTAAAAAGGGCTTATTTATCGTAATAACTACCAATTAAAACAAAAAAAATCCCAAAACACGAAACTTTATTAGCTGTACGAAATTCCCATACAAGCCTGCCGTTCGCCTTTAAACAAACCTTTTTTACAGACCATTCAACCGATTTTGACTTCTATTGCGCTGGTGGCATGACAAATGGCAGCTGCAGTAAACAGTTGGTATTGTAACCACTTTTTTTCCATTAATGCCATCCTTAAGCCTACGGAATATAAGTCAAAATCAGTTGGACGGACTGTAAAAAAGGTTTGTTGAAATTTCTAATGTTTAATTTTATGGTAAATGGAGTATACATTATCTTTTTCTTATTAATTCTCTATCAAGTGAAAACTTCTGAACAGTGAACGAAACTGAACCCTCACGCTGGAGTCGGTAACGCTGAATCGAGTATACTCGGCTCTAGTCGTAAGTTTTCACTGCTATCATGTTGACATAAGCACACACCCTTTTTTTTTAAAAAAAAAAATCTAATCTAAGATCCTTGACTACGTGAAAAGGTGCTGTTTCAAGCGATTTAATAGTGAAGAAAGATTTAGGGTGCTTTTCTAGACACAATTTTGTGGGCTGATTTGTATGGAGTACTTGGTCATATAATATGATACATAGGTAACGAGAATATTTGATTGAGCACCACAGGTTATTAGTATTACTGTAATTAGTTTGAGCGACAGTAAAACGGATTTAATTTATACACACTGACATTCTCGTTGACTGATAGATGTTCCAAAGTGTTTATGAATTATATTACTAAAACAATTGAATCTTAAATAAATCACAGTGTCATGCTTTCTATGTTATAATAAATTATTAAAATCCGACCTCAAACTCTCGGTTAAATGTCAAAGCATTTTTTACAATTAGATCATTACCAGCACATCAGCAAGATTTATAGGCTCCTTGTTATTATTCATTCAACCAATCAGAAACAATAATGCCGCGTACAGACTTACGCATTATATAGTAAGGGATTTTTTTTTTTTCGTTAACTATTGTGCCGATATGTCGACTACAGACCATTCAAAATTATTTTACCTCTGTCAGCAGCAATCCAACAGTAACCTTATTATAACGAAAATAAAGGCCACTTTGATTTTGACAGACTTGTCAGTGGCAACAACCCAACAGCAACCCTATAATAATGAACATAAAGATCACTTTGATTTTGCCAATGATGCATGATCAGAGGTAAAAAAACTGTGAACGGTCTCTAGTGAAGAAAATTACAACTGACTTCACAATCATGATTCAAACGCGCATTTCTACAAAGTTATGAGCCTTTTACGCGCACACTGCGCGCCCATTAGATGCCAGATTTTTTCCAGAAATAGAGGACATTTTTATCAATGACTAGCTGTTCGTGCCCGGCGAGGCGACGCTCGCTCGGGAGACCATTATGTCTCTATCTCCACTCCAGTGGTTTAGGCTATGTGTTTTCATACAAAAATACCATCCAAATTTCAGACTTTTCCGGTGAATTTACCAAAAAAAATCTGTCATACAAACCTTGTCCTGACAATTTCAATTACAACAAAAAAGAATTAGCCATATAGGTGCAACCGTTCTGAAGTGATGCGCTTACATACATTCCGCAATTGATTTTTATTTTTAAAGATTAAACAAACAACAAGCAATTTATCAATCCAAAAAAATATCAGCATGTGTTTTAAAACCGTTGAATTATATGCCAATAAGGCAACAGGTTCATTTTTCCAGACTTTAATTATTAATACAATTACTTAGGTTTACAATTCACTATTAAAACTTCGTGAAGTGTAGGCCACACGGGAACTAAGCGAAACGAAAACGGAAGTATGAAAAGACGCGGAGGAAAGCTAAAGGAACATAGGTTCGTTTCCCTTCATTCCCAGTGTGGCCTGCGCTTTATTCTACAGAGAAACCACTCATTACTAAATAAATAAAACTGGATAGTAAATCTCATCTAATTCTGATGCTTGAAATAGAATTCAAATTCAATTTATTCAATGTTTACAATTATTTCATGATAATCTAGGTCAATAAAATTAACTTCACAAAAATAATGTTGTTACCCGAATTGGCTTTTATTTTCATTTTGAGAGAACACAGATTACTCTTTCGGATATAGGTGAAGCTTTGTAAATAATATTTACAGAAGTTACAAATGAAACCGCACGGAGATCTATTTCTCCGACTTTTCGCACAAAAGTCTGCATTTAGCCACTGCGCTTTAGGCGCATAAAAAAAATTGTAAAGTAAATCGCCAAGTGAATTCTATTTCAATTAAATAAGAACGAGTTACTCAACGTGTTATCTTTAATTCATGTTAGCTAAAAGCAACAATTTGTCTACGTAATTAATGCCATAATTACGCGATAACCTAGCGACACTAGGTAAGTACTAACGTACAGAGAAGTGTCCAGTTTATCTTGATACCTATACTCTTCGAAAAGTAAAGCAGAATAAGTATTAAGTTTTGAAAACACAAACTAAGTTCCGTATTACAGAAGGAAACTCAAGCACTATCTTTGTTTAAATCTAGTTTAAAACTAGTTTCAACCAATCAAATGGCTTGGATCTAGTTTTAAGTACTGCTTGAGTATTGAGAGATGTTCTGTAATACGGACCTTAGTCTGTGTGTTCCATTGCAAACAATTATTTATTAAGGATCTAGTATTGCAAATGTTCGCACAAAATCAACTTTTTTGAGCGTCCATTTTCAATACTCAGTTTCTAAATAAATTGTTTGCAATGGAACACATACATTGAGTTCTACATATCGCTAGATAGTCGAATAAGTGGTTATCCAAGTTGTTAACTATCCAAGATTCTACGGAAGTGCCAAGATTTAACAGATACTACTTACCTATGAACTGAATGTCAGCATAAATAATGAGCTATTTCATAACTAATCATTATATTCATGAAGCCTGCATCCGGTCGTCATAAAAAATGTTTAAGGCGAGAATTGCGCCGCCAACTGTCGCCACCATTGAAGAAAAAATCATAAGTCAGGAGATATGGAACATTTTGAAATTTCCTATGCCCAAATTTTTGGTGGTAGGTCAGGTGAGGTCAAAAAAATCAACACTAAACCGAGGCTCGACGCCTTAGCTAACTGCTAAGGCTTCGAACCTACCAAAAGTTCTACCTCATGTGACTAAAAATGTGAGCATAGGAAATTTCAAAATGTTCCATATCTCCAGACTTATGATTTTTTCTCAATGGTGGCGCTAGTTGGCGGCATTATTCACCTTAACAATTTGCATAGCAATGAAACTTTACCTGGCATGCTTATTACAATAAACTGCGAATTTCCTACCGTTTTGAAACCTTGACAGTGGCAATCATTATAGAGCTTCAAAATATTATAGAAATATAATAATAACACTCCTGACGCAATTGGGTAAAAAGTGAGTCGATTGGTATTATGACGTAAACATGATTCATAGAATCTAAACACCAATCTATTTTTGTCATAATTTGCATTACTTACATGTTATTTGAAACAGCTTGCTATATTTGGGATTACGGATAATAGAAAACGGAACCTTTACATATTTGCAACACCTTTTGACCGCCATGAGAACGAATGATTCCATACTGGAGGAACTCAACATCACCAAGCGGCTATCTACAATATCCAGGATCGTGCCCTCAGCTTTTTCAGACATATGTCTTCACGTAAGCATGGTCTGGAAAGGCTTATGTTACTGTGCTGGGTGGAAGGAAAACGCGCTCAAGGCAGAGCACCGGCAAGATGGTCAGACGCGGTCAAGAAGGCTGTTGGAGGCAGCATTTACCGTGCGGTCCACGCTGCAGAAGACCGCATAGCTTGGAGAAGCGTTGTATGTGATCGCGATCCACAGCATTGAGGGAACGACGAAGAAGAACGCGGCCAAATTTTCTGTAACTATTGCCCTGGAGTATATTTCAACAATTCTTTATAACGACCAGTCACAAGCTATATGTTTATGTTTAAAATAATAAATTTACCTACATTACAATAATTTTAAAAACATATACATACATGAAACAAAAAAACCATCGTTTTCAACGATTTTGCATTCAGCACAGTACCGCTCAAATGACCTGACTTGACAGAAAACATAAATTAATAAATAGTTATATTTTATTTCAATTCCATAATAACATTAATTTAGTGTACAAATATTGGCGTTAATAAGTTTCAAAACTGATAAACAAAGTAATGTATATAAAATTGCACATGAAGCAATTCACATACAAATATGTTAGTATACCCTGCCTAGATATCTCTTTTGTTGACTGTACATACGAAGTAATAAGAACCCAAGTATGTATGAATGAGTAAGAAAAGGAATAAAGGAATAATCATCATCTTCCTAGCCTTTTCTCAACTATGTTGGGGTTGGCTTCCAGTCTAACCGGATGCACCTAAATACCAGTATTTTACATGGAGCGACTGCCTATCTGACCTCCACAACCCACTTACTAGGTAATACAATACCCGTTGGTAAGGAAAGAAATTTATAAAAATAAATCTACTTAAGCTTCAAGAACAAAGCACCGATTTCATTAATGTAAAGGCCTCGGAAATTACCCTGCATCATTACTTCAGGAATCTATAAATACTAGACAGGAAAGGCTAAACAACACTAACTTCTAATAAAATACGCTTCCCGCAAAATGGACCGTCGAGTTAGTGAAGATTGCAAAAATCTGCTTTTATATCTAATCTATCTACTGGATGCGGGAAGCACAGAACCGGTGGATGTAGCGGTGTCTGGGGGAGGTCTATGTCCAGCAATGTATGATAGATAACTTAAAAACGCCAATATCCTCAATATTAGACCGTAAATTTAGCAGCCGGGTACACACTGTATTTCAAACAAATTGACCTACTTTCTGTATTTGTCCGCCTTGTTTCGTAAAAACCACATGAGTGCGAAAAGGCAAGATGGTGGAGTGTTAAGGAGTCCTGGGCCAGATATCCATTTCTCTACTTCATTAATTGATTTTTCTACAACTTCAATGATTTCGTCTCCGACACCGCCACCTGCGAATTAAAAAATAAAATAAAGCTAACACTACCTAATCAATGTCAGCATCCTTCAATGCTCTTATAAGAACATACTGCAATCAGACATGCGTTGTAAGTTTGGCGATTGTAGCAGTTTTACCCTGAAAGTCAGATAAAGAATAAGCTAAATCTGCTGTTGTCTCATGTTGGCTGCTGTGATTGTTAGTACCTAACTAGGCATGAGATTCGACAGCAAATTGTATAAAAAACCGCGGGGATATCCTCTTATACCCACAGTTAGCCATGTTCCTGGGTAAAAACCACCTTCACACCACCCTTGAGGAACTGCTACTAGGAATAATTTTGAACACCCATCTCTCTGCCTAGCCTTTTCCCAAATATGTTGGGGTTGGCTTCCAGTCTAACCGGATGCAGCTGAATACCAGTATTTTACATGGATCGACTGCCTATCTGACCACCACAACCCATTAAATGGGTAATACGATACCCCTTGGTAAGACTGGTTGTCAGACTTTCGGGCTTCTGACGACCCGTAACGACTGTCAAAGATCCACGAATGACAGCCGGGACCAACGGCTTAACGTGCTTTCCGAGGCACGGAGGAGTCTCGGTATGTAAAGATCCACGGACCAACCCCGGCAAGCGTAGCTTAACCTGACGGATCGTCTCGTGCGGCTGTTATTACTTAGCCACAAGCTTCTCTTAAAATTACTACTATTATAAATGCGAAATTTTGGATGGATGGATGTATTTGTTTGTTACTCAATAACGCCAGAACGGCTGAACTAATTTGGATGAAATTTGGCACAGAGATAGACTATAGTTTGGAATAGCACATAGGCTACTTTTATCCCGATTTTTACTACTTACTTTTATCCCGATAATTTTGAACACCCACTTAGCGGTATTTATTACGCAGGTATATAATGCACGTAATCAACCGATCAATGTGGAGTGAAGGCCATCAAACAATTGAGATCGATATCGCGAATAGATTCTTAGAAAGATAGTGAGTTCCGTCAACACCAGCACACTTAGATACGGAAGTCACAACGTCATCCTGTCAGCCATCTGTCGTATTTTGTGACATGTCCCGCATTATCGCGATATTGTGTCAGGAGACAGGTTTATGGGACTGGAGGTGTACTTTACACCTTTACATAACGCTTGGAGGCGGGAAATCCAGGCTTGGACCATTAAAGGGCATAAGCCTCCTTTTCTCGATTTCTGACATTCATATCCAGGTTTCTCCAAGGAACCTACTTAATTGTTTCATCGACCCATCTAGATAGAAGTGGACTAGTTAAATTCAATCTTAGGTCCTCACCTCATCGATACAAATTATTGATTTGCTTATCGCAACACTTCGGTAGATTACGGCTGTAAAACCGTTATTACTCATAATCAGTTTCTTGTAGTTGTTTGATTATGAATTACGTTATAAAGTTGAAGTTTTGGAATGTGTTATACAACGTGCTGCCGCAATGGCGACATTCCTTAACACGCGAGTAGGGCTAGTGGCCAGTAATCATAAAAATGATAATAGGATAAAATAATTTGTAAAAAAAAAATCAAACTAACTAACTAATAAATTAGGCGATTTCAAAGTTGGTCCCATAGCAAAAGTTATTCAGTTCGATGGTCTAACTAAAGCACTCCTTAAAATTTGAAATCAGCTGCCCCCCCCCCCCCACCCCCGCCCCCGGTCGCCCATGTACATTATTACATTAATTTGCAATTTCACAGCCTTATAAAACAACTATAATAAGATAATTAAGCCTTGTACAATGTACAGTACCTATCGAGAACACATCCTTGAGTAAAACCTGTGTCAACACTTTAATATTACCTACAACCGACCGACTTTTTAGTATAGCAAGGAGAGATCCAGATCCATTACACGATACCTACATACGAGATACGTTTACTTCATAAATTAATTCAGTTCAACAAATAAAGATAGTATTAAGGCTAGGTTGTTCGGGCCTGTAGGCCTTTGAAACGCTACCTCCGCCTCCCCCAAATGTAGCGCGACGTGTTTATTTACGACGCGCTGCCGACGATTTCGCGGAAAATCTATGCTACAGTGTAAAATATTTGCAGTTGATCAACTTAATTAGTTTTTCTTAGGTCGATTTTTTTTCCCTAAGATTACATTTTATGGTGTCTACGGTGGAGTGAACTAAGATTATTACATAAAATGTCGTTTTGTTTTCACATTATCAGATAACTGTACCAACACGATTCGATAACAATAGGTACAATTATTATCAGCCCCATGATATTGGTGAATATCGATGACCATCGCGAGACGACAAACAACCACACTACTAAGTCGGCGGCAGTTTGAAAAAGTTTTCTCAATTGAAAGAATGCCCGCTACTCTCACCCCGCACTGTCTTCGCCGGTAGATATCGTGCCGATATCGGTATCGGTGTGTGTGGAAATCGGTTATCATGGTATGGGCATGTGATGCGGAGAAATGAAGAAAATGTCTGGAATGTTTTGATTATGAATCTGGATGACTATACGAGTAAGGGAATACCAAAGAAACGATGGATGATCTGTGTGAAAGATGATGTGGCTAGAAAGGGAGTGACTATCGAGATGACGACTAATTGAGAAGTATGAAAGATAAAAACAAGTTGCTTCGACCCCAAAAAAAATTGGGATAAGGGCAGGAGAATGCTGATAATCGGTATCGGTCGTTGTCTACGACGATATAAGTGACATTAAAACACAATGTAAAAGCGAATTATTCCATTACTTCATTGGGCTGAGTAGGAAACGAATATAGCAGATAGTTACAGATTGAACCTTTAAACGGCTATTTTAGTAAACTTTCATCAAACCAAATAGCTTAACGGTTCGACGACTGCTTTGCAAACCCGTGGTTAATAGTTTGATTCTCAACTGTTATATTTTTTTCAATTCTTTTTTTTATATTTTGTTATATACCTACTGTTATTTGCTACTGTTGTTCATAAGAGCGTGGAAAGTTTTGAAACCAGGCGTCTAGAAGATCTTGACGCAAAACGCCAAGTACGGAAAACGAAGCCAAAACCCTCCTACACTTACACTACCAACTCAGCTGGCCAGCTGTACTGTGCTTCTTGCAACCGAGTCTTTAAGACGAAGTTCGGTTTTGCTAGCCACATCAGAGCTCACCGGAATAAAGACCCTGATTAAACATATAGGAGTCGCCATCGCCGGATACGGTGTGGACGACATGATGACTGTTATTTGATAGTTCGCATAACGTACACAGAAAACATGAAGTTTAGGCCTCTTATACCATCTATATTTATAATAAAAATAAATATCAATGGTTAGCTGACAGTTAATGAGAAATCCTGTGTGTACAATCTACTGTTATATTTTTTAGCGATAGCCGGGTTCGTTAGAAATAATCTGTAAGAATCACTTAGTGTATTCGTGTTATGCCATTAGGTATTACACCTGTTCGTGTCGTTCCTGCACAGGAACGACACGAACAGGCGTTTGTTTATTTATCCACTAAAAACGAAAAACTTCGCAAGCAGTGGGAAATTGCTACTGAAGGCTGCGCGTTTCGACCTCAGGACAAGCTGCTTCGTCGTCGGTCGCTTGCTCCCGCGTCACCAGTCCTAACTCTCTGTGTATTTTGGCTGCTGAGAGAGACCACAACTACAAACGTACTGTAAAGGAAAGTTTTATAAAATGTGGCTGTTGTTTTAGTATATTGTGTGTCTAACTTGCATCCCCTATAACCCCTTTAGTGACTGAATAAAAAAAAAAATTTTTAGAATGGGCTAAAAATGGTCGTACTGTTTTGCTTATGCTGCAAACATATTCTTTTGTTTTTGATGTTGACCACTGCTCATGAAGATCAGTAATTATTGACAACTACATATGAAGGAACAATTGCCGTACTTTATTATCAAGGGATGTACCTACTGCTACAGCTATAATTTATCGAATCTACTATTCTAAGACATCAAAATTAATTTAGTATATTGTCTAACCGGCCCCGCTCATGTGGGATTGCCGTCCCATAGGACTATTTACCTAAACAAAAGTGCAAGAATCAATATGATAAAGTTACAAACCAACAATAGGATATGTCATCGACGAACTTGCTTTAGAACATGGGCACTGAGTGATACGGTTACCGCCTAACCATGGCTACGTTCAAAAGGCGCTATTTTTCGAATGTATAGAACACGATATTTTATCGTATACTGTGACTTTTTGTACTCAAAACTGATCATGGGGTGTCGTTTTTATGGTTTTCGAGGGAGCCAAAGCCGGTAGTGAAGTCAAAATGAAAATTCAAGATGGCGGATGTGAAAATTTTGTGTTTGTGTTTTAAATCATACGTTATAAGGAACTTCATTCCTGACGGTGGTCCCCAACCGCACATTTTTATTTTTTTCTAATTTTCACTGTTGTTGCCAGAGTGAAAGTTGATTATTATTAGTATCCAACCGACAACCGGACACATTGTTTTTATATTATGTGTAATTTATGTAGGATATGGTAGTAGACTAGTAGTGAAGACAGTTCGATGGAGATTGAAAATACTAATGTGGATGAATCTGATGAAAAATCTTAGAAAAATGTGTTTTAAAACTTCTTCATAAAGGATCACGATAAAAAATTATAAACTACTCGCGCTTGACTATAATTTTATCGATAATAATTTGCAATGTGTCTTAACACTATCGTAAGATGACAATTAAACGTCATCATACCACATATAAATAATCACATTTTCGAAAACGATATTATGAATTAAAACTATAATATAATTACGAGATATTTTTTTTGAGCTGTCGCAATTTCATATCTAATGTGTTCGTCTTTTGTTTGAATTTTTTTGAACAACAGCAGGGAGAGCGAATTTTTAAAAATTTTGACACAGGTCCAACCTCGATGACGTCCCGCAGGACTCTGACCGCGAGCGGATTTAGCCAAATTTACTAATTTTGAGTTTATTTAAAAAAAATCTATTAAACTCAAAATTCCAACCGTTAAATTCCCTCCGAAATACGATTACCTCATGCATGATACATGCAATTTTCATAACATTTTATGCTGTAATTAGGAAATGAAACGGAAAATGGTTTTGAAATCGACCATGTTTCGGATTTTTTTTTTATCGAGGAAATTACAATTTATCGTGTTTTGAACCGTTAATTTCCCTAAAGAAAGGATGTATCTATGGCATATATTTTTTTCAGGACCTTAATACAATAATTTGACCATTTAAAATTGATTCTAAAACAGGTAAAATTCGGATAACCTCCCGTTAACTTCATTTTACGCCTTTACTCCCCCCGACGGGGCGACATAGGAGCACGCAGTTTTGTTTAAACCCCATGTACTCGTAGCAGGCGCCCGGGCGGCCCTGGGCCCTTACGTACTGAGAATTTACTAACACATTATATCGCTCGCGACGCCGAACGTGTGTCAAATTTTAGCCAGTAATGGATATTCGCAATGTGGTGTCAAGAGGCCAGGGATGGGCGACCTCGATTAGATATTGATAACGATAACACATTATGTTATCATTATAATCAACGCCTCGAGCCCGGCATTGTTAGGCCTAGGCCTCTCCTAACTTTCTCAACAATACTTATGTCACTCCGTCATGAACTCATGAGTAGGTACTTCTTTTTAAGATAATTATCAATATTGAAATCTCCTGTTATTAAAATGTTTTGAAAAGTTTTATTAGTGAGCTCTCTTAAAAGCATTTGCAGTTTTTTCATGCACGTATTAAAGTTAGTACTAACTTACAACTATGCATCACCGACATTTAGGCGAACATCATTTGTTCGTAAGTCTGTTTTGTCTATTTATCATTTACTCACCTTTCCCTTTCTTCATTTCGTCGGTGACCTCGCAGTAGAACATAGTCTGTAATGAGCCCTGCACGCCCACTCCGGCCCTGCGTGCAAAATATGGGTCAATAATCCAATATAAATTACCTCCATTAGCGGTATTCGCGTTGCTGAATTTTGGCCAAACAAATTTAAAAAACGAATATATTTTTTCGTGTTAGTTTTGCCATCGACACGGTAAGAAGATTACCTCCAATCTATCTATATAAATAAAAAGAGAAGTCTTGACTGACTGACTGATTGACTCATCAACGCCCAGCCCAAACCCTTGGACCTAGAAAGCTGAAATTTTGCACATAGGTTCCCTTTATAATGTAGACAAGGAATAAGGAAGAAATTCCCGGTAGTATGTTCCCGTGGGATATTTTGCGACATTCACGCGGGCGAAGCCGCTGGCAAATGCTAGTTACTTATTTTACTTTTCAAAATATGTTTTATCACGTTGGCTAAATTCAAATTGAAGTGACGAATTTAGGTTTGGTGATAGGTATTGTTTTTAACAGACTTCAAAAAGGAGATTCTGTATTCGACCCGTATGTTTGTATGTCCGCAATTTTCTCAAAAACTAATGAACCAATTTTGATCATTCTTTCACTAACGTGATCTATATACTTTCAGGAAGGTTTTAGTATATATTATAATACATTACATAATTATTCTTATGTACGAAGTTATATGCATAAATGCACTGTATCTCTGTCTTGGCCTTACTTATTAAATGTAATTGAATATTCAACTAAAAATGGAAAAATAAATTTACTTAAAAAAAAGTAAAAACCAACTTCAAAAACCAAAAATGAATAAAATAACATTCTTAAAACATTTAACAGCTTCTGAAGACGGTGTCTTTAGTCCTTCAATGCACTTTAGCTTGGCACCGACTTCAGAAGCTGTTAAGAAAGTTATTTTATTCATTTTTGGTTTTTGAAGTCGGTTTTCACTTTTTTTATTGGGATAAATTCTTTTCAATTACGGAACCCTTCATTGTGCGTGTTCCGACACGCACTTGGCCGGTTTTTCTAATCTGTCTAAATATAAAAACTTTAATTTCGGAAGTCGGTGTCTGGTTAAATGTATTTCGTTTTTTGCCACCGACTTCCAAAATTAAAGTTATTTTTCACTTTGTAGTGTTGTTTTTGGAAGTCAGTTGTATTTTTTTGTAAAACATTTTTATTTTTCACTTTTTAGTTGTGGTACCTACCCCACACAAATTCTAATACCACTACCTGCAAAACAAACTAGAACATCATCCATATAAAATACGCATTATTGAAGCTAACTCCAAAACTACCCAAGCAAAGTTAATAAATTTTATATGGGACCAACTTTGATGTATACCTTCTCGAATAAAACAAAAATTTTTTAAATCGGACGACTGTAAAAAGTTATGCGTGGTCATACATAAAAAAAAAAAGGTGTCGAATTGAGAAAACCTCCTCCTTTTTTTCGTCGGTTAAAAAAGAATCTTGCCTGACTGATCAACAACGCCCAGCCCAAACTCTTGAACCTAGAAAGCTGAAATTTTGCACGGAGGTTCAATTTATATTGTTGACAAGGAATACGGAAGGATTTCCCGATAGTAAGTTCCCGTAGGATATTTTCCGATATTCACGCGGGCGAAGCCGCGGGCAAAAGCTAGTGTTATAATAAATGGAGTATAGGCCTAATAAACGATAAAAGCGCGCTGTTGGATTTTCAACCTTGCCTCAGCCCTGAAAGTTGGAAGGCTAATTTTATTTTGATTTATGTGTCACCCATAGATATATGAAAGAAGGAGATATGCCCGGTAGTTGAAAATGTATCAGAACCCGATGTCGCTAGGTTGGCCCCACCACCGCGCCACTACTACACATGTAGTTCAATAAAAGCAATAGATACAAAGTCGCGCACACACTTGCAATTCATAAATCAGAACATACTACACAATCAATTATAAACCTTAACTCGTCACACACAGCGTGCATTTACCATGCACCGTACAACTTACTCACACAAAAACATCTGGCGCTATTATTGTGTTGTGCAAAAAGCAATTTATTTTACATATACGCTAGTGATTGACTAAATCGGAAAGTTATCGATACTTCCATTTATTAGTACAAGAAAAATTTGGGGTCCTGAAAATAAAATAAAAAATGATATGTCCAGAAAGTATTATATATTTTAAATAAAAAAAAATGTATATTAAAAAAAAAAACACGAATCGATAAATTAAAACAATCCGGTTAAGTTGGTTTAGGCTGTGAAACCATAGGAATTGTTGAACCCTGTTATGATGTGTTTACTCACTGACCTGTAAAGTGGAGGTATTTGTTCAGTACTTGACGTACTCTTAATTTTGGGATTGCTCATTCAAAAAGCCTGCGAGTTTTCTTTAGAGACTGGAACATTTCTGCCTTAAAGTGAATTGAGCATATGGTGCTATAATTTGTTGGGAACCAATTAGGTGGCCTTCCTGTGGCATCAATCCATTCTTTTTTTGTATTTGTATCTTTTGGGAAGCTAAAAAGGTACTTTATGAACTTATTTATCATTTACATAATAAGTATCTTAAGCTATAGTCTATATAGTCTATAGGAACTAGTTGGCCGCTGAGACAGGGGTGAGGCGGCGGTTCGCAACGCACGTACTGAGTAATGCGCCCCCGCTCCTCCATCCCACCGCTCACATACCTAAGGCGCGGTCAACTAGTTCCGCGCGGTCTATACTTCTTAACCTCACGATGAGTAAGCAGGTAGCAGGCAACAGGCGAATAGGCTTTTGTTTTTTAAAAAAAACCCTTAGTTAAGAAATAGTTAAATATATGAAAACAAACACATGCCATACTCATGCATAACAAATAAATAGCATGAATATGTTGACTTATTTTAAGCAAAAATCACTAATATTTTATCTGAACCATACCGATTACTACAACGAATTCGAATCTTGTGGTGCATAGTTAAAGACTTTAGCGGAAGTAAAATACCAAAACCAAAAAAAAGTAAGGAAATAGCACGAAGATGCGATAATTTAAACCCAAAAACACTCCACCTAAACATTAATAAACTTACTTTACGACCGTTGGTTATGCATTTCTCAACTAGGTAAAATAATCAAAAACAGTAAAAAAGATTATTTTACATTCTCAAAGGTTTTCCAACCGAACTTAAACGTCATCTTTTCAAGTGACCGGGCTAAAACGGTTGACAAATTGAAAAATAAACTATAATAGCAATATAATATTCGTTGGGCAATCGACATTATTATCGATAGCCTACTTTAGTGGATCTTAACCTCATCACTATCTCGCCGCAAGACACAGCGGCTGTACTATGCGACGCTCCGCGTAAATAAAGTATCGTTTTGTTAGTTTTACATTGCTTGTCCAGTCGCTTAGCGACATACTTAAGGTAGTGGTTAAGGAGCCATGTATTTGCTGCAAAAATAGTACAGCCGCTGCGATATTTGAAAACAAAAATAACGTAGTAAAAGCAAGAAATATTTTACGGTTTGTTGTTTTTTATGATTTTAAAGATAAATACAGTAAAATACTTTTTCTTACATATGGTAAGTGATTCCGTGAGATACAAAGTTTTTAATATCACTTCGGTTTTTGCAGGAAACCACTGAACAACACGGCATTTTTATAATTTATCGTGACCACGGTCGAAAGCGTACTAGTTCGCGGAGACGGCCATTTGGCGAGTAAAGGCACAGCGTGCGCATAACGCGTGGACACAAACACGCCCCCATGCCACTTCTCCTGTTTTTTATATTTCTATGGTGTCACCTAATACATAATAAAGAAAGAAGGAAAAAAAGTATTTATTTCAGTTCTTATGTGTAGTAGTATTTAGTGTTGTATTTGTTTTAATAGCATTTCCGTCTCAGAATTAACAAAATGTAAGTAACTAAGTTGGGAGTAGAACAACTGACCTGTAGGACGCAATTTTCTGCAGATCATAGAGCGGCACGTCGTACCCACACTCTTCTAGCACCTCTTCCTTGGCGATCTCTTGTAGAGACTTGTTCTTGTCGACAATGCCAGCGCACATCTCTAAAGTAATACCTAGCTGTGCGGGGTACTTGCTAGTGTCTATCACGTTATTTTGACGGTCCGATACTGGCACGCTGTTGTAATATATTGCTGGGGACAAAAGAAACTTATATTAACGCACATACATACTGTATCCTCATAAAAAGAGGAGCGCGGCGCCCGTGAATGAAGGACAATTTCCGTAATTAAAATCCAGTTGCAATCATAATCTCATCTCAGCGACTGTAAATGTCAAAACAGTAAGGAAATTAAAGAAATATTGATGGATTGAGATTAGAATGCGATCGTTCACGTTCTTAAAAAAATACGAAATAGGCCTTTTATCATGTATGAACAGTGAACATGGACGAAGTTGGGGAGTTTGTTGTGCCACTTTTTCTTCCGGGTTTTAGGGGCCGGGTGTTCCGGGTCTTATGTTGTTTTGACGTTCAAAAAGTGCGATTCTCTGCCTGATATCAGGCAGAGAATCGCACTTTTTTATATTAGGTCTTTACCCATGAAATTGCCGTTCTGCAGTACTGGCCATTTCAAATCAAAATAATTTTTGTTTGGCTAAGAATTCTAATTTCAAATTAATTTTATTTTAAAAACATGGATTTTTTTTTTCCAAAAGTAGTCATTTGTTTATTGATTAGTGTTACATTTTCATCGCATTTCAATCTTTTTCGTCATCATGGATACGTTAAAAATTCGAGTAATTATGGAATATGAGTACCGTCGTGGCAGCAACGCGGCACAAGCGGCACGCAACATCAACGACGTTTACGGAGCTAACACTACAAACCAACGCACCACTTGTTATTGGTTTGCTCGCTTCCGTTCTGGAAATTTCGACCTGAAAAATGAACCTCGCGGTCGTCCGAAGACTTTGGTCGACAATGACGAATTAAAGGCGATTGTGGAAGCTGATGATACACAATCTACGGCTGAATTAGCAGCAGCTTTCGACGTTAGCGTCAAAACAATATTGGTCCATTTGCGTCAAATTGGCAAGGTAAAAAAGCTTGACAAATGGGTGCCCCACGAACTCAATGATCGCCAGCGCGAAGTACGCGTCGAGACGTGCCTTGCACTGCTCAACAGACACACAAATATCGGCGTTTTACCTGAAATAAAACGCTTATTAAACTACTTACCTTATTCGAAGCATAATTAAACTATTGAGATAGGCTGAACCATGTTTCCTGTGCCTTTTTTCCTTACGTTTCTAGCGATATAGCTCTGTCTCGCTCTCATGACGTCACCAGGTCAGAGAGGGGAGCGCATTTTTGAGCTCGCGCGCTCGGTCTTGTTCATTGGATGATTGACTATGTCACCTGGCAGAAATTAATATTATGCTTCGAATAAGGTAAGTAGTTTAATAAGCGTTTTATTTCAGGTAAAACGCCGATATTAAACCACTTGACCGTTATTCGAAGCATAATTAAACTATTGAGATATTGTCTGTTATCGCCTGGTGACGCTCATGACGAACGCCAATGTGTAGGGAAAGATCAAGAAAAAAGAAAAGATGTGTTTGAAAATATTCAACAAAATATCAATAAATCAACATAATTCACTGAGACAGGTTTAAAAAGTGCAGTAATGCTGTCACTCCTAGAAGAGCCCGAAACCTGTCGTTTATAAAATCGATTGAAAGTGTTTGAGGACCTCCAATGTCCCCGAGCCATAATATCTTCCATGGGGAAGTTGTCCAACCAATTCTTGGAAGCAACAGCGGAAGGGACACTTTCAGGAGTAGCAACAATACCTGCCTGACGCATCAGAGCTTTAATCCAGCCTGCAATAACAGTTCGTGAGGCCGCACGAGCTGTACCTCTCGTGGTGACAAACAAGTTTGGACATTTAGCTTCCTGACGTCTAGTGGAAAGCAGTGATACAGTTTGTTCAACCCAGTATACGGGGTCCAAATTATCGTTATCGGTCATAAGGAGTGTCAAGTCATGAATACGCCTACCAGAACAGAGTACTAAGAGGGCAGCGGCTTGACTCGAAACATCAAAAATGTAGTCATGTTTGTTCTAACGCCAAGAAAACATACAAAATCATCAATATTCCACACGGGTAACTTAGAAACAATTGGTTTTTGATTGAAATCGATTTCAAAATATGTTAGACCAAAGCATGATCACTTAGAACACCTGAATCATTTACATTATTACAAAGGGTGGACACCACAGACTTGTGTAACAATATTGTATTATAAGACAGTTTATGTTTTATATGCAGATCAGCCAGAAAACGAGCTACGTCAGATCCTGAGGGATTCTTAGGGCTAATATGACTACACCACGAAACCCAGCGGTTCCATGCAGGTTTGTAAGTTCTTAGGGTAGAATCGCGCCAAGAACTGTCAAAAGATCTATCTGAGAATTATTCCACTTACCTAAATGATGTGTCCACCCCCACATTTCCAAACTTCCAACACTAGATCCTGGACGCGAGGAGGTGGCAGTCCCATTGTCACATCGATCAATACTTTGTTCAGGTTCTGTATTGTGAACGGTGGGGCCAGAGCCCGGGCTTTGAGACCTCCGCGCCAAAAGACTTTCTCCCATCGCGGTGCTACTATCAAGTAAATTCCCGATGCCCGATTGAGGAAGCTCAAAAACCCTGGGAATCAGGAACGGGGGTGCGAACACCCATGCCAGATCGAATTTCCAAGCAATCGAGAATGCATCGTGGGCTATAGCTTGTTTGTCGTTCTGATCTTTCGACACGTAATGAGGGACTACGTGAGCGTTGCTGGAGGCAAACAGGTCCACTTGGGGATTTCCCCATTTTAAGAATATTATCTTGGTAATCTCGGGTATCAGATGCCATTCGGGGACCTGGCGAAACCGCGATAGGTGATCGGCATGGTTGTTATACCTCCCCGGAATGTAGTACACATTGATATGAATTTGGTACTGATCTATCAAACAAAACAGGTCGTATGTTATGTCCATCAATCGCGAGGATTTGGTTACCCCTGCGTGACGGAGATACGCTACTACCGTGCGATTGTCGCATTGTATGGTGACCGTAGATTGACTCAGATACACGGGATGACTTTGAAAAACCTTCAATATTGCCAACATTTCTTTTACGTTGCAGTGACAATTCTTCTCGTTCTGGGACCACGTTCCCCATAGAGACTGGTTGTCCATCTGGGCCCCCCAGCCTAAGTCGGAGGCGTCCGTTTTAGTCGCTGGTGCGGGGTGTAGAATTGACGGATGTTGCAAATTGTGGCTCCACCATTGTAGGTCGCCTATTGCATCTGCAGGTACAGTGTATACCTTGACAGAATTGTCCAATTGTAGTGTGTTTAGGAATTTCAATAGAGCTCGATAGTGCAATCTCCCTCTTTGGACAACAAAACTCGCAAAGTTTAGTGCTCCTATTACGCTTTGCAACTTCTTTAGGTTTGTCTTCCGCAAATCTACGATTTCGCGAATCTTCGCTAGTAATGAGGGTACTTTTTCCCTTGGCAGACGTTTGAAGTTTAGCCAAGAATCCCACAGTACTCCTAGGTAAACCAGGGATTTCTTTGGTGTTAGGATAGATTTTTCGAAATTTATTTGCCAACCCAGATATTTTAATGTTTTTACGAGAAGACTTACATGGCCTGCGAGAACTACTGGGTCTTGGTGAGCCAAAAGAAAATCGTCGAGAAATACTAATATTCTCACACCTTGGCTTCTCATAATTTGGGCAATCCAATTTGTCAAACTGGCAAAAGATTTTGGTGAAAATCTGGTGCTTGCATTTCCTTCCAATGATCGACGAAATTCGATAACTGACCGGCTTGAAATATTTTCATGTCAATATTTACTTCTCTTGGCATTTAAGCCTGAAGGTGATGACCTTCGCTTATTTCCGCCACGTTTATGAGCGTGGTATCTTTGGGTTTGTTTTGCCCCGCGGGAGCAAAAGGAACCTCTATCCATTACGCCACTACCCTGTTGAGGATAGTTGCAATACGCATGTGCTGGTCCTTGCGAAGGACACTGTATATTATGCTGCAAAAAGCCACCCTGCAAGGGGACGTTACAGTTCTGGATGCCTTGTGAAGGCATGCTTGAGTTATAGTTCTTACCCTGCGAGGGTGGAACTGAATATTGCCCCTGCAAGGGACGTATATACGCATGTGCTGGTCCTTGCGAAGGACACTGTATATTATGCTGCAAAAAGCCACCCTGCGAGGGGACGTTACAGTTCTGACAGCCTTGTGAAGGCATGCTTGAGTTATAGTTCTTACCCTGCGAGGGTGGAACTGAATATTGCCCCTGCGAGGGACGTATATACGCATGTGCTGGTCCTTGCGAAGGACACTGTATATTATGCTGCAAAAAGCCACCCTGCGAGGGGACGATACAGTTCTTACAGCCTTGTGAAGGCATGCTTGAGTTATAGTTCTTACCCTGCGAGGGTGGAACTGAATATTGCCCGTGCGAGGGACGTATGAGCCATTTTCCAACTTGCGAAGTTGAGGTATTACCATAAGCCGATTTTGTAGATGTACCAGCCGAGCTAGAAGCAGGCCAGAAGGCTTTTTTGATACCGCCAGCTTTTTCTAATGCAACAACTAACTGCTCAGAATTGAATAAGCTAACCTCAGATGGAGGTATTTTCTTTATTGCCGCTTTTATTAAGGGATCGCGAACTGCATTAGTTATGCTGTCTCTGCGCATCTGTATAGATTCAGCACTATGGCCGCAAATCATTTGCAATAGGTCTGCCGAAACCTTGCTGAACTCACCAGAAGTGAAGATGTCATTCAGCTTTTTTATAGCCTCGAAGTTAATTCTCTCTGGTCTCCCCATGTCAAAAATGCACAAAGTTCCTTCTCCTTTTGTTTTAAAATACCGTAAGTTAACGAAGCATAGGCCCTCTCCGAATAACTTAAGTCTTTTAGTGTGTCATAGGGTCTGATTTCCTCGTTTGCCTCGAGTTCGACGAAACCCGAGCTATGGTTATACGATTTAAAACTGAATTTCTCTTAAAATGTTCAAGTAACGCTCGTCTGTCTTTGGAACAGCCGGTTCCTTAAGCTTAGTTTCAACATCTAAATTATTTATAAGACTACTACCCTCCAGTTCTAAATTATCCTCCGTGAAAAGGGAAAGGTCGTCGTCGGGCAGCGGTATACTATTATTTATATTATGTTTCACTTTACGCTCGCGAGCGGCGATGCTTGTGCTTGCCACCCCTTACGGTGACGGCGACGCGCATGTTTAGACTTATGGTCAGAAGAACTAGATGAACTGGAACTAGAATCGCTACTATCAGAGCTACTACTACTGCTGCTGCTCGGATGTGAACGCATCCGTTTGGCACTAGATTCTCTATTATTAGCGGTATTCGAAGGACCTGCGACCGGTTCATCTTGCGAAATCAACGTTATTTCTTTATCCATTACGTATTCGGTATTATACTGAAAACAATTGAATTACACACACTGGAAAAGAAAAAGAATAAACAACACGCGAACGGAAAACCGTTAAATTCTGAAAATATCAACGTTGATTCACTGTATTATCAATAATTATCATTCACTAGAAACAGTTTTAATAAAAATTGTAAATTGGTAAGTATGCCAACTTTCGTCGAAAGGAAAAATATAGACGGTTGTGAAAAAGAAATATAGATAACTCACCTGCTAAGCAGCAACCGTCTCCGGCAAGGAAAAGAACGCCAATGAACAAGACCGAGCGCGCGAGCTCAAAAATGCGCTCCCCTCTCTGACCTGGTGACGTCATGAGAGCGAGACAGAGCTATATCGCTAGAAACGTAAGGAAAAAAGGCACAGGAAACATGGTTCAGCCTATCTCAATAGTTTAATTATGCTTCGAATAACGGTCAAGTGGTTTAATGAAGGAATTTTGAACCGCATTGTTACCTGCGATGAAAAATGGATTCTGTTTGATAACCGCAAGCGCTCAGCAAGTTGGTTGGATCCTGATTCAGCACCTAAACAACGCCCTAAACGAAAACTGACCCCTAGAAAAGTGATGGTCACTGTTTGGTGGTCTAGCGCCGGTGTGATTCATCACAGCTTCTTACCAAACGGGGTGAGCATTACTTCAGATGTGTACTGTGAAGAACTGAACACAATGATGGAGAAGCTGGCACATCTCCAACCAGCATTGGTCAATCGCTCGTCTCCGCTGCTCCTGCACGACAACGCGCGACCTCATACTGCACAGCAGACGGTCTCCAAGTTGCAAGAACTGGGGTTGGAAGCTCTCCGTCATCCGCCCTACTCACCAGACCTTGCGCCTACAGACTACTACTTTTTCCAGAATTTGGATAACTTCTTGGCGGGAAAAAAATTCAATACCCGAGAGGCAGTACAAAATGCCTTTGAAGAATTTGTTGCTGATTTCTTTAAGAAGGGCATCAATAAACTGCCACTGCGTTGGCAAAGATGCATTGATTGCATGGGTGATTACTTCGATTAATACAAATAAAAAATGCATGAAAAAAATTCGTTTAATTTTTTTCATACAAAACGGCAATTTCATAGGTAAAGACCTAATATAAATAGTGATGGTTTTTTTTTTTTGGATCAAATAGAGTATGTATGCAGGAATCGTAGTGGGTAGGTAGCGTTCTGAAGTTTCTACCTACGCCATGGAGCTTGGTGTATAATGATGCTTGTGATGTATTATGATTTCCGCCCATGACTCCATCACTATGTTAAACATCCTATGTAAAACAGGGGGCGAATATTTTACAGAAAAATCTATATTACGGACAGATATGGGAATGACCTAGGCAGGACTCCAAGCACCACATCCGCGCTTGCAACAACTACGTCAACGAGGCGAATGCCGTAGCACCAGCGCAAAGGAGAATGACCAAATTACTATGGTGTTTTTGTTTTTGGGAAATGGCATCTCGCGGGTCAACCTAGGAGGTTGTCGGCTGCTTACGGACCTTCCTGTGGGTGCCTCAATAAATTAAGGCCTCCAGCCAGGGCATAAAACTTAAAAACTAATCGACCACTCGCTAAGGGCACGGACTTCGGCTTAGGGCGTCGCTGGGGGAGGACAGCAAGGGGCAGGCTGGATCGGAATTTTAATATTATTTAGTGACGAATTCAAAGCTACAGGCTCAGCGGCGCGGGCTGGCTCGAGCAAGGGTCAGGGCGGGCATGGACGAGACCCGTCGCGGCGGGCCTCGGGGCGGCGAGGACGGTAGGACGGCGCGGCGGGCCGGTCTGCACTTTGTATTTCCGATCTTTGCTAGTGGTGGAATTACTCTCCTGCAGGACTCAGGAGGGTAATAGCGCCATCCGGGGCGGTGAGGGTATGCCTTGGTCGGCGAATCTTACTTATGCGAGAGGGAACTTATCGGGCGGCCGCCGCAGTCAGGGGATTGCGGTGCTTTATAGCAGAGTCAAAGAAACGCTTTGAGAGACGTTTCATGAACTGTTGGACTAGATGAAGTCTCATTGCAAACAAAAGGGGCTCCCGTGACCTTTCTTAGGAAACGGTTTTGGAGGGGATGCATCCTATGGAAATGGCACCGTATGGCATCGTATTCGCACACGCTAAGCCATACGGCTTAGCGTGTGCGAATACGATGCAGGCATAGGTGTCTAAAGTACTCTGGGGCATAGGTCATGATGGGACGGATAACCGCGGTGTAAATTCGCAATTTGCACACGAGTGATAATTTGCTGCGTGGGGTCAAAATGAAGTGGAGCCTTATTCGATATTAGAAAAATTTTACGTAAAATATATTTTATTTTATTATCTATAGTACCTACTACATAACTCCGTTCAGACTGATGTTATTGTTAGGTTATGTTACCGCATAGGTATGAATCTAATTAATACTGTTTGATTGACGGCCGCGACAAAATTTAAAATGGTGCCATTTTTGGTCATTGACTTTTATCAAGTTATCATGCAAATGGTGAAGGTGTATATTACTCACCGGGTTTGAAATGTCTCGTCAGAACTAGAACTTTTCTCGTTACATTGAAGATCGCAATACAAACAGAGTCCTCAAGTTCCAGAATATCATTTGTCATTTTGTTAGAATTCAGGTGATAGAACAAACGAAATGGTTTAAAGTCAGAGATTTGTACATCTGTCCTAAAGACTTTAGAAATAACCATTTGATCCATTGCTTATTTTTTTTATATTGGTTTAACAATACTTTGTATATAATTTCTGCAAATCTGAATTAAATACTCCTAGGCTAGAATTTTGTGTTTATTTTTCAAGAATTCCTTTCCTTATTTTAGTTTTTAATTTTATGAAAATAATATTGTGTGTCAGGCTGACAATTTGAGTAACCAAAGAGCATCATCTTTCCAAAGAGGAGATTGTAAGGAGTTTTATCACAGTTATGCACACACTTTCAAACAGCTCTAAAATGCAAACAGGAAACTGATTGTATATATCTGCTTATCAGCTCATGTCATTAAAAAGCATGTTTCTATGTGGACCAATGGAAATGTTTATCTCAATGTGATTAATTATTATAATACTAAACATTTGCTAAATAGGTAAGATGAACGACTTTCTATAAACGGGAGGTGCAGCACTGGCTGCTCCACCACAACACAATTTGACGTGGAACTAATTATCTTATGGTCCAATGACAAATTGCAAATAGTACAAAAGGAAAAAGAAAAGATGTTTGTGAAATGAATTGTGTATAAAACACAAAAGTAATATTTAGCCAAAAATGTTTTGATAAAATATTAGTGAAAAAGAAAAAATGAACCCCCAAAAGGAATTCCCAAAATAAATGAAGTACATACCTAATAATATATTTTACACAAAAGAAAAGCTAGGTAAGGGACACACCATAATCAGCCTATAATGTTCCCACTCTGTGACCTGACGGTTTCCTCACGATGTTTTCCTTCACCATTTTGAGAGCAGTAGTGATGAAATAAAATACACAAAATAAAGTACCTGCCGGGGTTCCAACTCAGGATCTATAACTCGGTAAGTCATGGCCGATACCACTAGGCCTCTACTGCTCTACACACGCACATCTTAGGGGCAAATTAAAAGCTAAATACTCCACATAATGACTAAATAAGTCACACTCAAATTAAATGTGTGATATTGCCTATGTGTATTTAATTTGAGTGAGGGTGACTACCAAGATGACGACTAATAGAGAAGTATGGAAGAAAAATACATGGTGCACCAACCCCAAATTAATTGTCATATGGGCAACAGAGTGACGATTAATGTTGATTGCTTTTAAGATTACAGATAATTTAGCTGGAGTTTTTATCAGCAGATCAGACACATTATATTAGATGGATTTGTTTCTATAATGGTAGCCAATTATAAAGGAAGTGTATGTATCACTTCTACGAGTAGTCCTTCATATAATCACGCCATACCTAACACTTTTTTGCTATCGGTAACAAAAAAAAAAAAACTCGCAACTAACTCACCGGGTCTGAATTGCTTCACAAATATCAATACATTTCGGGTCACGTTGAAGACGATGACGGCGACACTGTCATGCACCTCCAGCATGTCCCAGTTCTTCTCCTTGCCTCCCTGCGTGTAGTTGAAACGAAAAGGCCTCACGTAAGGCGAATCCGGCAAGGGAGTCATGTACACTTCAGTGAGGTCTTCCATCGTTCGAACTCTATACTAACGGTGTGGTGGCAATTATTGAATTAATGCTTTTAATTAATTGGTGTACTGATTACAAAGTTTGTGTATGTATGAATTTCATTAAATTCTAAATTATTCTTTATCTGTAAACCTTTTCAACAATACGCCTTTTTAAAGTTGCTTTCGAACTGACTAACGTCACTAACGTTGCGTTGACGCTTAAGTCCTGCAATGACGTCAGTCAGCCTGCAGTCAGGCATGACAGTTGATAGCAGTGTTGCCAGTGCGCTATCACGTTTTTTTGCACCGATATAGCTAAAGATCACGGATCAAGGAACCACCACTTGCTCACTTCACCGTGCGTTTACACTGGCGAAACATCGCATAAAAACATACTGATATCTCTATTTCTGTCAATAAATCTGACAGAGATATCAACATGTTTTTAACTGAATGTTTCGCCAGTGCAAACGCACGGTCAGATGTCGCTACTATCATCCATATTTTTTTTGCAAGCTATTTCTTTTATATTATATTTGCCAAAAATGAACTGTGGGAGAAAGCTCTCCGAAAAAAAATTGGAACCCGATATTTTGTTGAGACTATGTGCTATCCTGTTTAAACCTGAAGACCTCTAAGGGAGGAATTCGTATACAGATGATGCTCTTAAGAGCACTAAGTCTAATTTCATTACCTACAGGCACTTATAGTGTGATATTATCTAAACCATAGTAACTGTGTGTTTGTTAAATTATCATATTTTACCAGTGCTAGAATTAACATCTATAGAGTTGAAAGACCAACTCAACAACAGGTTATTCCTATCATACGTTTTCAGTCTTCATTAAAAAAAGTAAATCAACAAACACAGTATAACCCGTAAATAAAAAGTTCATAATTTATTGACTTTTCCACTAAAGCTGCTTAATTACCAGATTGGTAGACGCTTCACTGTTCCTTAACTCGTCTTTCCAAGTCGTATACATATTTAACTAGTTTCTGTTGAATTTGTTATCGACACAAAAGTAAACATAACCAAAACAATGGCGGTTTGTAGACGGACAACAGTGCTGCCACCTGATGAACATTCAGTCTATTTTTAACCCCATTCATTGACGCAATGGTAAATTGATGCAAAATATCCATACTTTTGGATTGTGAGTATCAATCAGATTGACTTCAGATTGAAGGATTGAACTGTTGCCAGAATGCCAGATTGGTCATCTAGGTGTTGTCTAGTGATTGATTCATGTAAAATAAATGACTTTCCAATATTTTACTTAAAAACTTAGCCGCAATAAACATGCTTTAAACTAGGCTCAAACCTCGCTCAAACAGTAAATAGATTGTACCGTTACTATCGTTGATACCAAAATAATAAGAAGAGGCCTTAAATATACGTTTTATAGTTAAGGCTTCTTCTTTTTTCTAATTATATTATAGAGAGGAAGGTTTTTTGGCGGTTTGCAGTCGTGTCGTGGGTTGGTGGTGGGATATATCTTAACCCACAGTCCAGCTTTGTACCTATTGATCAGGGCAAAAAGTTCCCACCACTTTTCGCAAGGGTTAACTCCTCTTAAGGAGGATCCGCAGTAGTAGCCCGCGACATTAACATTTTCTTGCGTTTTTTGTAATTTGCAGGTCAATGTCAGGTTGTATCTTGATCAAAGTTAGATTTCGTCTGATTTCAGAAATCAGAATCAAATGAATCGGCACGAAATTGAACTTAGAGAATTTAAATTATGTAAATACATATCTGTTATAGGCGCGCATCATATTTTGATCAAGATTACAACCTGACACTGACCTGCAAATTGCGAAAAACGTAAGAAAATTTGAATTTCGCGGGCTATTACTGCGCAATCACTAATGTAAAGGTTTGGTCCCAGCTATAAAAGCTTAGATCATAATAGGGCTAGCCAACCCTTGTTAAATTAAAATTTCAATCAAATATGTGTAGAACTTAATCGATATTTTACGATCTGATATTTTACTGTCTGTGGAATAAAACTGTTCACTTCACTATACTTCACTTTTGAGTTTTGATTTTGACATCTTGTATCTGTACGGGAAAATAAAAAATCATATTATATCGACATCAAAACTGAAAGTAAAATAAAGTACAAATTTTTAATTTACATATAATATATTTACCCAAGTGTGAATGGATATGCGACGAAAGGATTAGAAATATTAGAATGGCTCGACAAGATAAAGGCCCTAAACCGGGCTTTGTGATCAAGCTTTCTAACGAAACAGCGCAGAAATTGGCCGAAGAAGAACTGCTAGCTAAAACTCAGCTAGAAGAAGCTTCAGCGAATAAATCTGAGAGTTCGGATTCAGATAAATCAATAAGTTCTGAAAGTAAGTGCAAAGAGAAAACTAATTCAAAAGTGAGTAAATTGCCTGAACCTGATGAAAATGATTTAAGTTCTAAAAGTGAGGATGCACGTGATAAATCGGCTAAAACTGGCGTAGATGATAAAGATGGCAATAAGGACGATTCAGCATGGGGTGACTATGCACCATATGTTACTTATGAAGGTGAAGAAGCTGTCTATACTGATCCTTCAAACAATCAAAAGTATACATGGGGCACAGAATCCAATTCATGGACCTTGAAACCAGGTCAAGAAGTGCTTGGCAGAGAATACAGTTATGAAGATGATACACATATTTACACTGAAACTGATGGCTCCAAATTTTTCTGGGATGTTGAAAAAAAAGCCTGGATACCTAAGGTTGATGATGACTTCTTAGCTTTATATCAAATGTCCTATGGATTCGTAGATAATACAACTGAAGACAAAGAGAAAAGCAAAGCAGAGGATAAAAAGAAGGAACAAAAGAAAGCTGAGCTTGCTGCTGGTGTGAAACGGAAAGCTGAACCACAATGGTTCCAGCCATCAGAGGAGACAAACACTAAGGTCTATGTATCCAATCTACCTCAAGATTTAACTGAAGAAGAATTTGTCAATTTCATGCAAAAATGTGGCCTTGTTGAGCGAGACCCCGCTAATCAGAAGATGAAAGTCAAACTGTATAAAGATAAAGAACATGATTGTTTCAAAGGTGATGCCCTGTGTACATACATCAAAATAGAATCTGTTGACTTGGCATTAAAACTTCTTGATGGTAGCGATTTAAAAGGAAATAAAATTAAAGTAGAAAGAGCATCCTTCCAAATGAAAGGTAATTACAATCCTGCTCTAAAACCAAAGAAGAAAAAGAAAAAGGAACTTGAGAAACTAAAGAAAATGCAGCAGAAGTTGTTTGATTGGAGACCAGAGAAGTTTATTGGAGAAAGATCAAAACATGAAAGGATTGTTATTGTTAAGAACTTGTTCCATCCAACTGATTTTGATCAGGAGGTCCAGTTGATTCTGGATTATCAGCAAGACTTAAGAGAGGAGTGCACTAAGTGTGGGGAAGTAAGAAAAGTGGTCATCTATGATCGGCATCCTGAGGGAGTAGCCCAGATAACTATGAAAGATCCAGAAATGGCAGATGCAGTTGTTCTACTCATCAATGGAAGGTGGTTTGGCAAGCGGCAGATCACTGCTGAAATATGGGATGGTAGAACAAAGTATAGGATTGCTGAAACTGATTCTGAAATCAGTAAGCGGATAAATAAATGGGATCAATTTCTAGAAGGCAAAGAAGGTGAAGAAGCCAAGAAGAATGGCTCAAAGGATGCAGCCGACAGTAAAATTGAACAAAGAGCTGTTACTGATGAGGTTGTAAATGCAAAAACAGTTGAAGAAGTTGATGATAAAATGGATGATACAACCAATAAGGTTTCAGATGATGCAAATAAAGATGAAAATGCTGATAAAACTGATGAGGTTATGGATGTTGTTGAAAAGGGTGAGACAACAGAGTAAATAAATAAAAAGTGATCTTACATAACTTATGAAAAGATAATTATGTAAGTAAGTGAAATAGTAATAAATGAATAAAATCAAACACATTCTTTTTTACTTTACACATGACACTGGCCAATAACAATTTTGAATTCTATTGATGACAGTTGGCTTCACAGACTACTTAGGGGATACTACGTATGTTGGCTTTTAATTCAAAAGCACCCTCAATTTAGACCACAATTCCTTTTTAAATCTTACCTATCTTACAAGTAGGTATGTGTATGCATGTATCTTACCTAACTTTCTTCCGGAACAGGTCCATGACATGTTTTCTGTAAGTGTATGAAACTAAAAACGACATCTCATTATAAATCCTAACTCGTCTCTCGAGGCTCCGAATCATAAGGTGCGTCATAGCTTACTGTGATACTGGTACATATACTGGGATACTGGAAAGTTTTCGGTCGTAACTCGTAGCATTTGGTTTTCAAATTGGACTTATAGAAGTTTGGATTAAGACCCGCTAGGGTATTTATGTTCTATGATTAAGATGGGACAACTGACGAGATTAATAGTTTTCAAACACAACTGGCATTGACTGACATGTTGTTTTGTCGTTTTTATTTTATTATGTATGCACAGACGAAGTAGTATGTATGGTGCCCGGGCCACATTAACGTCAATGTCAATGCCCATAAACGTCTTATACATCGCGGTAGTTAAATTCGGTCAAATTCTCGCGGTAAGTAGTGGCTACACCTACGGCTAACGCCCTTCAACACGATAATCAACGGCATATCTCGTTAATGTGGCAGCGACATGAGCCGTTGCCCGCGAGACTTATTTTAACTTACTCACACATTCATATATCACAGCCCCATCAGGCCGCTCCGCATCGAATTTTTCAATACATAAAACCGGGTGATTCAAAATGTACGAAAGTGATGATGCATTTTTGCAATGAGGCGCGGCCCACCAAGCATCAGTTTATAAGGACGGAGAAGGAAGCTGTTCCTCATAAAGGCGATTAGGTGATATGCCCAAAGAAGGCCACAACATTATCATCTAAAACAAACGTTTAATAACGCCTGTGGAAGGCAGACTTGTACCATCTAATAAAGGGACGACGACAGTGTGTCGTACCGTACGAACTCGTACCATGTTTCTCCCTTGTCTGAAAAGGAGGAAGAGGAACACAGCCACACAGGGTCAGGAATCGTGAATCAGGATTTCATTTACTAGTCTATGGTACTCAGGCAGAATGGAAACTAGTCTTAGCACTTTAGTCAAACCTACAAAAAAAATAATCATCATACCATAAACTACAAGCCGTCATGTTGTCTGACACCTGACTTTTTAGTTGCATACACAAATTTATCTAATTCGACGTTTTGTAATCAAAAACGTTCACAATAACGCTTGTTAACCAAGAAGCGGATGAATTAAGTTTACAGCCGTGTATTGTTCTATAATGGGAATTGTGTACGAACGCTTGAATACGCGTCTACACTTAGAGTGAGGTGTCACGTCTAATCAGGGCTTCTCCAGCGGCCGACTCCATGAATAATAACAGGATAATATGTTAACATGGCTGTGCAATCGGACTCTGGAGGGAAGGACGACGTGAAGACACAGTTCGTGACGCGAGAGGGCACATATCGCTTGATGACACTGTCGGAGTATTCGAGGCCTAATCGAGTTGGTTATACGAGTGGCTCCGGGTCTTCCCATGTGCGCGTGTCGCTGGTCAGCCTGCCACCGGGGCCCGGGGGTGGAGCGCCCGGCTCCGACGGACAGGGCTCCGACGATAGGATATGCTTCAACCATGGCAAAGAACTTTATGTTTATGTGTATAGAGGTGTTAAAAAGGTAAAGTAACTTGTGTTTTTGCGTTCAAATAGTCTTAAATTTAATTACATACCTTTAACTGGTGCCATATCACATCCAATTTGCATATCAAATAGATTAAGGATGTGTAATTGAGATTGAAAGCTACTTGATTGTCAGATTCATTTTTATCTTGTAATTTTGATAAACCAGATTGAATACTCAAATTTAAGGAGCAGAATATTTTAGAATTTCTAATAACATTCAGGGCTCAATTTAATTACCTAATATGGCTTGCTGCCATATTTTGCAACAATGTCATATCTAAAGCAAACAGTCCATATCTAAAAATAGGATCTGAGATACAAATAACCTTAATTGGTGATTATTAAAATGGGAGTATTTGTAATTTGTATTATGGCATAGCAACATACTCCTGAGCCAAAATTACTTTTATGATTTAGAGTTTTTAGAGTTAAAATAATCAACTTGAACAAATGTGTTGCCCATTGAAAGCAAAACTAACCAATTCATGTTTTGATGGCTGCATTATTGTGTTGTTCAATTTTCTTATCTACTGAGATAAAAATAGTGAATCATTTGTGGGATAAATGGAGAAGAAAACTTGAAATCCAAATTAATAAATATGCCTAAAAAATGTATCTATTGTATTTACTGCAATAGTCTGTCAGGCCTAGGCAGCCTGAAGAAATGGAGGAATCAATCAAGCTTAAAAAAATACTGATTAGAATACTGCTTTTATTAAATGTTCAACTTAATAAAAGCAAAATTTTATAGGTTCTGTTCAACTTCAAGGATAAGGTGCTAAACATTTTTTAATTTGTCTGCTATTTAATTACTAAAATTGCCCTTTTGAATACCCATTAGCCAATTCATAATACACTGAACTCATACATTTGTACGTCCGACAGGGCATGTCACTATATTACACACTTCCTCGGCAGGCGGCAGATCTCACGAAGCCAGTTGACAAGAAGATGTACAAAGGAACAAACCCAACCTGTCACGACTTCAACACCGTCACAATGACACCGGACAGTGTGTCGCTAGTTATAGGATTTTCTACTGGCCAAATACAACTCATAGACCCTATTAAGAAAGAATTAAGTAAATTGTACAATGAAGAGGTGAGTTATATTTTACATTATCTTAAAATAATAATACAGCCTGTTACTGCCCCACTGCAGGGCAAAGCCTCTTGTCATACAGAGAAGGCACGAGCATTGATCACCACGCTTGCTCAAGACCGGTTGGCGACTTCAGACTTATATTTAAGTACTATAAGTCTAGGTTTCCTCACAATGTTTTCCTTCACTGATTTCAGTAATGTTTCTTTAGAAAATAATCTGCATGTTGCGGTATTATAGTTGCTATTACAGGTGACTTTGCCAGTGGCATAAAGTTCAATAGTTCGAAATGGTTTAGAAATACTGTTAAGCTCTTGCAACAAGCATAATATTGTGATTTACATTAAATTACACCTAACTTGTGAAATGAGGATGTACTATATCACCTCTGCCTACCTTTTCGGGATTGGGAATTACAGATCATGATAAGTAATAGAAAAAAATAACCAATCCATTAACAGACAAGATATTGTAGAGGGAAACACCCAACATGTCATAGCATTCTGAAATGTAATAAAAAAAACCCAGTCATCTAGTTTCTTAGTTAAATAATAAGCATGTGAATCATAGCAGGTGGCGTTCTGTAGTTTCTGCCTACACCCATGGCCGCCCATGGGGAAAAGGCGTGAATTTATGTAGGTTTCATATGCTTACATACTTCTGAATATTGTTTAGTAACAGGGAAAAAATAACGTAATCTCCAAAAACTGTATCATTGAGCTAGTCTACGTAAGCGCGTCTACTGAGCGACATTTCCTGGCCTTGATCCCCAATCTTGGCGAAACTCCCCACACTATTAGTATCTCCAATATTGTAGGTATATTATTTCAGATTCAAATCTCTCATTCATGTATGTGGGGTGTACTGTCCATTTAGCTACGAAAGAAAAGTTATAGTAGCACACAAACTTTTTAGTTCGAAAATCTACCGTCGCGCTAATCGAGCCATCACTATGCGTCGCTGCAGTGTAAAAAAAATTGTTGTGTTTATGTATTCTGCCTACCCTGTTACGACGTCAGGCGTGACGTATTTGTATTGCACTATTAGTACAAGGCTCTTAAGCTGAAGTAAACACAACATATCTTTACAACTTCTGTCCTCTATTATGCGTTATTGTAAGCCTTGTTATGAAGATTAACTTCTTGCAAATGTTGTAGTAGTATATTGTTATCCCTGTCTTAAAAGACCTTGACGAATCGAAGAAATCTATTTTTAATAGCGTTGGTCAGTATGTAGATGTCGTAGCCAGATCTTAGAATTGATAATTTCATGAAGTGTTGTACTATTTTATAAAATGGTTGTATTTCATGAAATAGAACATTGAACGTTGGTCACATCATAATGTGGTCTGGCCAGATCATTGAATACTCAACGTTTGACGATATGAACTTTTAAACGCACGACTACTTCATGATTTGGCCACCATTAGTGATCATATCGTAAAATATTTAGATTAAAGTATCCACTGGTAGATGCACATCCAAAACCAAGCGACATCAAGTCGCTTGGTTTTGGATGTGCATCTATTCCTACTCGAATAATTCCTATTTTAGGGTCCTGAAAATACTAAATAGCCAAGTAACTGCGAGTCTGCGATCAACTTGGATGTAGCGCTCGTTGGCTGCTGCCGCGACACTGCTCGCTTCGCTCGCTCGGCTCGCGCGCGGTTGGTCACAGTTCTAATCTAACCTAACCCACGTCAGGGTCGGTGGTGGTCGGGGTGTCACTAGCGGCGTGAAATGCAACTACTTTGCGATATGCCCAGTGGTCAGCTGGGAATGTCGATAAATAGTTTCCTTGCTTTCGTCACGATATCATTAAACGTTGATGTTTTAACGATATGGTCAATTTCAGCTGTCCATATCATGAAATGACCGAACACTTCATGGAATTATCAATTCTAAGATCTGGCCATGATATAGACGTAAATGGCGAAGTGACCGGGTGATAGCCCTCCAAAATATTGATATTTGTGTCATCTTTCTTTCGTGAGTTTATTAAAAGTCTCCACTAACGATGATGAACGTCTGGCGCATCTTGACCAGTTAGCCTCGCTACAAAACTTGCTGACAGGTAAATAATTTCACTGCGCGCCTAATACATATTTGTGAAACAAATACCCAGTAACCAGTAATTTAAATGGTGTGCATAATAAAGAGTATTCTATTCTATTCTACAAAAAAAAAACCAAAGTGCCGCCCTAGCACGGACTTCTAGCGAAATAGTATCTAAGGTGCCTCTTTCCGAAATGTGGCAGTTTCAAGCTTTGGGTCAAGGTCTTCCGGGCGGTCTAGGCTCATTGTTGTTATACTTCGGAGCATAGTCTGGAACATTAAAGACCTTGGAAACCCGAAAACTATAAGCCTCCTGTTTCTACTGTTTTTGCTTTGCACCCATCTCAACTAAATATTGTCTATCAACTCCACAGCTGGACATAGGCCTCTCCTATGTTGTGCCATAACACACTGTTCGCCGTCTTCCGTGTCGTATTCAGTCTGCCCAATCAATCTGCCTAGCCTTTTCCAAACTAAGTATGTTGGGGTCGGCTTCCAGTCTAACCGGATGCAGCTGAATACCAGTATTTTACATGGAGCGACTGCCTATCTGACATCCACAACCCAGTTATTGGGTAATACGATACCCCTTGGTAAGACTGGTTGTCAGACTTTCGGGCTTCTGACGACCCGTAACGACTGTCAAAGATCCACGAATGACAGCCGGGATCAATGGCTTAACGTGATTTCCGAGGCACGGAGGGGTCTTGGTATGTAAAGATAGTCACCCATCCACGGACCAACCGCGGCAAGCGTAGATTAACCTGATCGATCGACCCGTGCGGCTGTTATTACTTCGCCACAAACCCCTCAGCGAACTAAAAAAAAATGATGAAATGATGTCATTAATTACCTACATCAAAACAGTACAATCTATAGCTTAATAGCATACATTCGTCTTTCAGACTACGTATTTGATAGAGTGTGAAGTGCTATTGGTATTGCTAGGCGCTGCATTATCACTAGCCAGTTATCATGAGCGCATCCTATGTAAGCATTGTTTACATGCTCTGTTATATAATGTTACGATTAAATGGGGAATGTTGATAAGGTCTACAATCTACATAATATACCTAACATTTTATAGGTCAGAACAGACTACGGACCGAACTATTTAGCTGTTGCTCGCGAATTGTTTCGCACAAAAACTTTAACCCCTTTTTTGATGTAATCGGGTTAAAAGTCAGGAAAACTCCTTTCTATTGCACGTTACATTACATACCTAACTATTTGGTGTATCTTTTATTCAGACACGGAACTAATTTATAGTACAGGTGTATAGATTTGTAATCGCGCCAGATTGTGTAAATTTGTGTAAAAAAATTTAATAACAATCTGAAAATTTTAATAAAACTGTTGGCAATTTATGTTGAAATAATTTTGGGTCGTGGGAATTTGTTATAGGTACTGCTGTAGACAATAGAAAATTTTTAATTGTAAATTGCATAAAGCTGTATTTTGTTGCTACTGCGATTCAGAATAAAAAGTAAAACCTTAAGGTTACCTTTGTATTTACTTTCCCACAAGACGAATATTCTTGTAGTATGTTATCTGTGACTAAAATCCGCACAGAGTTATGGTATGTAACCATTTTGAGCGTCTTCTCTTCGTCGCACCATAATCCTTGGTATCACAATATCCATTTCTCACTACTAATGAAAGATGGCGAGTTAATTACAAAGGTTATAGCACAGTCTTAACATCATACAGTCGTCCGACGAAGCCCGAGCTGCATACGAAGTTCGGCGAACTACGTAAGCAGCTCGGGCTCTCGTCGGACGACAGTATGATGTATATAGACCGTGGTTATAGCGTGGCTGACACTGGCATGGCCACCATCGATGAGTTTACGTTAAAATCTTTGATCTAGCTCTTGGACTACACTTAAAAATTGAACTCATTATATCTTCTAAACTAAGACCCGACTAAATCTGTGACTTGGCGAAACATTGCGACTAATTAGCGACTAAATTTGGGAGGAAACAGATCTTCGCTAGGTGGCGTAGTTTTTGAGATATAAATGTGGCCAAGCTGGGGAGACGCTCTCCAGATCGGCCACCTATGAACCATTATATATATTTTTTGAACCAGTGACCTACAAATTCTGATATTGGGCGGCAAATTTCGACTAATTAGCTACAAATTTTTTGTGTTATCAAACTTAAAATCCCTGATGGTGGCCATGCCAGTGTCAGCCACACAAGGTTATATACTTACCAGGCTTTTTCTAGGAATATTACTATCATTTTCGAGAAATCGACCTTTGTTATGCTCATAAAACCGACATTTCAAAACATTTAATTGCTTTGCGTGACTAGGATATTCACTAATCTAACCAACTAACGTTAAATATTCAACTATCTTTTTAAAATGTATATTATGTGCTATTAACTTAATAATGTACATAACACCCTTCCTTATTCCTAAATACTAAATGCATTGGATGAACGGGTGACGAACTTAATATTTTTTTAATTTAACTTAGTCTAATTTCAATAATCAGATAACTCTTTTACGAAGAATAAATATTTCAATTTGACAACTTTTGTATAGAAAATATGTCCAACTGTCATATTTATTCTTCAGTTAAGAGTTATCTGACTATTCAAAAATTATCCCTTAGTAACATTGTTCTCATGACGTAAGTGACGTCATGAGAACAATGTTACTAATTTAACTTTGTCTTTTTTGAGAATAAACATTTTTAAACGTAATGTTAACTATTTTCAGAGACTGATTGACAAAACGCGAGTGACGTGCATCCGGTGGGTGCCGGGCTCCAGCAACCTGTTCATCACGGCGCACGCGTCGGGGCAGCTGTACGTGTACAACGAGGAGCTGGCGTGCGGCACGGCGGCGCCGCACTACCAGCTCTTCAAGCAGGGCGACGGCTACTCCATCCACACGTGCCGCACCAAGTCCACGCGCAACCCGCTCTACAGGTGGCTCATCGGTGACGGCAGCTGCATCAACGAGTTCGCCTTCTCGCCCTGCGGCGCCAACCTCGCCGTCGTCTCGCAGGATGGCTTCCTGCGCGTGTTCCACTACGACACCATGGAACTCATCGGCAGGGCGAGGTCTTACTTCGGCGGCTTCCTCTGCGTGTGCTGGTCACCCGACGGCAAGTACGTCGTGGTCGGCGGAGAGGACGACCTCGTCACTGTCTGGTCGTTCAGCGAGAGGCGCGTGGTGGCGCGGGGCCAGGGACACAGGTCGTGGGTCTCCGTCGTCGCCTTCGACCCCTACGTCGTCAGCTTCAGCGAACCCGAGAGCGAGGAAGGCGTCGAAGACGACAGACAGAAAAGTGAAAGTGTGCAGTGTTATAGGTTAGGCAGTGTATCTCAGGACACACAGTTGTGCTTGTGGGACCTCACCGAGGACGTGCTGAAGCCGCCTGTCAGGGCGCGAGCCTCCGCGCATCTCTCGCCCAATAGTCAAACATTCTCCCCAAACGGAGTCCCCGGTATGAAAGTACCAGCGCCTAAAGGAGCTAAAACTAATAAAATAGGACACAAACACGCCGAGCTGAGCGGGTCGAACGCGGCGGGCGAGCCGTCCGGCACGAAGCAAACGAAAGCGAAAGTGAACAACGTCTCGACGCTAAACATTAGTGTGGGGAAAGCGAAAGAGGAGACTTCTGGATCGCTGGGGGTGAACTCACTGACGCAGAGGCTAGCCGGGTTTTCTTTCGGGGAACGTCGTTCGGAGCATCGTAGGAATTTCAGTTTGACATCAAAGCCGGCGGAGCAGAAATCTTCTGCGTCGAACAGCGTCGCGTTGCGAGGGAAGTCAGCGGGCGCGCAGTCGAACGACTCCTACGACCCTCTGAAATTGATCGGCACGCCGTCGTGTCCACGGTTCGACGAGTGCCCGGTGTTAGAGCCGCTGGTGTGCAAAAAGATCGCGCACGAGCGGCTGACGGCGCTGCTGTTCCGCGCGGAGTACTTCGTGACGGCGTGCGCGGACGGCGGCGTCAACACGTGGGCGCGGCCGGCGCGCACGCACAACGGCGACGCGCGCCCAGCCCGGCGCTTCGACCGCATCGACCTCGTGGACTAGTCCGCGCCATACAAGCGACACCGCCGCACACAGACCGCCACAATCTTGCTTCTTCTTCTCCTAGTCTATACCAACATTTTGGACACTCACATTTCGACAGCCTGGTGACGATAGTTGTTGCGCAAAATAGATTTGTACAGAAGGCCGGGTTCATACAACGAGCGAAAGCATGTTACATGGGCACACGCGTACGAACGGTGGCGGCGGTCTTAAACGAATGCCAGTGCGCTTGCACTCACTGTACGTAGACGCGTGTCTATGTGCGCGTGAGTTTTCGCTCTATGTATAGAGCCGACTTTCTCTCCCAATCTGTTTTGTGGTCGCTATCTTGGACGCTCCCAAGAATTAAGAGTAAATGATTAGTACAATATTATAGTTGAAAATATATTTCCTTACTTTAGCAGCACTGAAGGTTGTAAGTAGCCGTTATATTAACGAAATAACTGTTATTTCGTTGCGTTCCGAATAAATAACTTTCACGTTAGAGTTGATAAAAAGTAGCAGTTATTTGATGATGTTGTTTCACAGCGAGGTTTTAAAAATGTTGTGACGGTGTTGCTTTAAAGAGTTTTGGATAGACTAAGATGTTAAAAGTTTGGTTGTTTGATATACTCTGGGTTGTCTGCAGCGGTGTCGCTGTTTGTTAGTTAAAGTTGTGAGTGGTGTTCGTGTGCTATTATTCCATGTTAGACACATTGTTCAGAATGCGTGTGAGTGTATATGTCGTGTCCTGGAGCTCTCCTGTGTTTGCCAATACCATTCATACATCTTCATAAGTTCCCGGATCGCAGCCAAAGTTGAAGCTTAGGAATTTTTAAATGTTTGCACTGATTTTGAGAAAATTGACTCTGGTTTTTGTATATGTATTTGTACGAGAATCTGGGAATGACAATAGTAATGTATAATGTTGATGTTCTTTTTATGGGGTTTACACACCTAAGCCCCTTGACCATAACATCAATCATTATAAGTTTTCCTCATGGTGTGTCAACCTTATAAGTTTAAGATATGGTTACTGCACGCAAAGAACAAGGACAACTATTATGCACTACAAAATGAGCCTTATTGTATTCTTGCTAGAATTGATTTTAGATAAATCTTTCGTTTCTTATACATGTTGAACCCTTCCTTGCTCTTAGGTGTTTGCACGATACGTTACTAAACTAACACAGACAAGTAATCTGTAACTAAATTGTGATACTCCCCTAATTCGTTGATAATCTGTCCTTATATTAATAGTGCTGGGTGGAGATAGCAACAGACTTAAATATTGTTAATACTTCCTTGATAGTTCTATCGAAATGTTTTCAGTAATTATTAATAGAGTAGTGTACGTACGCATCGGCATTCTGTTCTTATACTAAGTCAATACAGGACAGTTCCAGTTGTGGGTTCCACTAAGCATTTTCTAGAGTTGTAATGATATACGATGAAAAAAAAAAACATTTTAGATAGCAATAGTAATGAGATTCGTAACTATGTATAGACAAATGTATATTATAATTAAGGAAAAACGTTTTTTTTTTCTCGGCTCACATATGTAAATATAGTTCGTAGGTCAAGCGATCTGATCGCTTCATATTCGCAAAACACGTGCGCTTTCATACTAAAGCTACCTATTTATTACGATTTTTTTATCGATTTAAATGTTATTGCATCGATTGACGTGTCTGTAAGACTTGCAAGGTCTTATTACAAAACGAGGTTTTTCTTCTGTCATGGTTTAAACTATCGAGCCAGTTTTTGTCATAATAACCTAGCTGTGATAGAAATACAGTTCTTTATTCAAAACTGACAACTTAGTCCGGTACTAAGTTGTCAGTTTTGTAATACTGACCACTTAATGTGTTGGAATAAAGTTCGAAATTCAAAAAAGCGTCCATGGTTGAAACCTCGGTTTGAAGATGAACCTTGTTTTGTAATAAGGCGGGCAGTGTTTAATCGTTTAACTATTCTTTTTTTAATATTGTGAGACTTATAAGTTGTTAATTATTTAGATATTAGTTGTAGCGTGTAGTTTAGTGAATTTATTTTATCATAGATCAATATTTGGTTCTATATTTTTGCTCTCGTGTAGATAATTGATATGAAGAGCGCGGATTTGCAGGTTTTTGAAAAGGAGAGGTTATATTCGAATGAATGAAAACATTTCTAGTGAAATTATATTAATGCTCTTAAAGAAATTTTTTGGCGTAGGTATTGACTATTGTCCTTGTTGTAATAATCGACCAATTTTAGAATGTGTGGTGTATCTAAAGTCAATGATTACCACCTAAGACGACAACAATAAGATTTATAATAATCTATTTGATGCTAGTATTCGATCTGTAGGCCTTATTAGCACTTTCAAGTTAAATTTTAATTAAATAAATAAATGCACTGTGAATGAGACTCCCTTTTCACAAATCCGCGCTTGAAATAATATTCCTAATCTATATTTAGATATTTTCACAATTTGTCCATTGCTAATTGCAAACTAAAACTTAGCAACAATGTAAATAACGATAAAATAACTGTTATAACAATGCAATAGCGTAGTAATGAAATATCTGAAGTCTTTACTTGAATTCGCCTAAATTATTTGTTAAAATTATGTTTTAATAGTCACTATTATTTATGTGTATAGCGTATAACGTTTTATTTTAATTTTGAAAATCGACATTATAAATGAAATAACGTTATTTGTGGCACCGTTTTTATCCCTTACTTTCGGTTGAAAGAAATGACGTTTTGAAAATAGCTGTTATGCATCTTGCAGATTATTAAAAAAAAATGTGTCATTTTTTACTATATTGTAAAAGAATGTTTTCTTTTTTGTGGCCTTATAAATGTTACTTATTATGTATATCAGGTGGGGCTGCAATTAAACTTGCCTTTCTTATTTATGTATGTCAGATAATTTAAATAAGTTTTTAATAAAGACAATAGTTGTGATTCAGGGCTAAATATGTCCAACATTGGAGGCAAATTGAGACAGTTGACAATACAATGTCTTATTGGATTCTTAGCGACCTGCTATTGGTCCCACTGTTAAGAGCCAATGTGTCTCTTGCGCATCGTGATATTGCATTGTAATGTTCTAATTAAATACGATACTATTCGTAATGTGCTTTTATTGGTACAATTTGAGCCTTGGTAACGTTAAAAACTAATGTTTTATAGTTATTTTTGTACAGAATAGTCTAACGTCTTCGAGAAAATGTAGGTATAAAAGAAACGGCTAATAAATACAAAATACGTAACGACATGAAATTAAATGATCTCAATCAAAATTATCTTTTCACTATCGCTTTTAAATCGCGATGCGCATCGCATATGAGACTTGTGAAAATCCTGAATATTACTACCTAACAAATTATTTATTTAATAAAAATCTTTAATAATACCTAAATTGCATCGTTATCTATAATAAATTGTCCTTTGTGAGGTCAGCAGGTACTCTAATGTGTCTGCTACATTCAATGAGCCATTTAGAAGTTTTAATTTCATACTTAATACTAGGTTGTGCTCATAGTTATAATGTTAGCCTTTGAACAATCACTGTCGCGCTGCGCTGTTTTGACTGTTTGCGAATAAACAATTTTACTAATTGCTGTTGTCGCATAATTTTTTATCTATCGAGGCATACCTTTAATTAACAAAGTCATGCCTGTTAAAAAATATAATAAAGTTGCCAGTTGCTACCCCAGTATTATTGCATTTAATTTCGTGTGATATTCTATTTATAAAATATGGTGGATAATTCCTATAGATTGATAAAATTGAAAAGACTGGATATATGGAAAATCAAGAGAATGGTTTTAAATGTGGATGGATAAATTGGCATGCTGTGGTATACCTATTTGTTTACAGTCGAAACAGCGCTTGATAATATTTTATTCATTATTTTATTTCGAGGATGCAGTGTAGACACAGTGCAAAGCGACTCGAAGACCTTTTAATATGCCTCAGTAAAAGTTACTTTTTGTGTCGCGAGGCAGATGTAATAAATACTCTATCGTGATAAACTATTTGTTACATTTGCATGAAAATCCAGTGATTGAGTATCTTTGTATTGTGTCATAGTAGAATTAAATAGCTCTCTGTTTTGAGCAAACATTATGAGACTAGAGTTTACGAGACTGCCTTTATTTAAATCTTTCCTATTAGAAGAGTCAATGATTACTTACAATCAAATATTCAAAAAAAAAAAAAAAAAAAATCAAATATTTTATATTTAAAAGTTTCGGTCTATTTTGAACTAACCTCCAAATTGTGTAATGAATTTGTTGTAGACGGGCCTAGGGCCGCCACGGGTGAAATGTGTCAACATGCAAGGCCTTGCTAAGCGCTCTTTTGTCCTTTGAACACCGTCACAGGTTTAGAAAATCTGTAGTATTGTCAGTAGATAAATGCCTGTTTACCAGTGTTTTTCTCCTAAAATATGCAACAATAGTATTCCAAATTATGGGTTTCTTAGCCCATTGTAGTCTGTTACTGACTCGAAAACTCAAAGATAGTTTCAAGGCAGTCTAATAAACTTTAATCCTATAAAAAGTTAACTATGTCGCCGACATTATGGAGTTAATGTTTAACAATTATTAATTTATTGGAGTTCTTTGTTCAATAATAGTGAGACACGAATTACAAGCCTATCAAGTTAATATTTAAATAGAGGATTCTCTTTATAATTGTTGCAGTTTTATTTCGATATTCCGAAGAATACGTGTCCCGTGCCACCGTAACTATGACAGAAAAGCCTTTCAAACCATAAAAATACTTGAGTTGGTGAGAAATTCGCCGCTGTGTGCCTGTGTCGACTGTCGTATTTTGCACACTATGCCCTAATAATAAAGTTGAATGAATTGAAAGAATTGCACCGTCCCCAGCGTGGATTAACCAGACTCGATTACTCGAATGATACTATTAATTATTGTCGTCATTCGTCAGAAAATTGGTGAAAATCTGTGGTCGGACTTTCAATTACCTGCAGTAAAATGACACTTTTAGTGTCATTTCATTTAATTTTTTTTTAACGAAATGACAGATAAGAAGTGCCATTTTACTGCAGTGTTATTTAGAAGTCCGAGCATAGAATAGGAAAGTCGGACGGCATTTGTTTCGAGTCAGCTTGTTTATGACAAACTAGCTTTTGCCAGCGGCTTCGCCCGCGTGGATGTCGGAAAATATCCCACGGGAACGTACTACCGGGAAATCCTTCCTTATTCCATGTCTGCATAAAGGGAACCTCTGTGCAAAATTTCAGCTTTCTAGGTTCTAGGGTTTGAGCTGGGTGTTGATGAGTCAGTCAACAACATTTGTGGTGAAGATGGGGATGATATTTTTTACTCAGAGGACTTACTGTTAAATAAAACACCAAAGTAACTATATAATCAATATATTGCTGTATCTAAAAGCCGGGGTCCCACGCTGTAGTGTCGGACGCGTCCACCATTTTGTAGCAAACCACGGTGTCTCCTGGCTGGACGTCGAACGGCTGTTCGAAGCGAAGCCCGCATTCCATGTCTCGCTTTATTGTAGGTACCTCGTCTTTTAAGTGTTTCATTGATGCTAGTTTACCTGGGGAAGAGAGTAGTATATAGCATGGAGGTAATAAGTCGATCTAGGGTTTCGCTCAAGGGGGAGCAAATGTTTCTCTCTGGAGGAAGTTTGGGGGTTGAATTCCAAAGCCGTGAAAGCCATTTAAAAAAAATGGAGGGGAACAACTGAATCCGTTGCCCCCACCCCCTGTCTGTATCCGCGCCTAGATGTAGCGAAAGAATTGGGTGAGACTGAAAATTCGTGGTCGAAGTAACATGACTTTATTGCTGATCATCAAGTTGCCACATGACATACATCTTGAGCTTTTTGAAATGATCGTTGGTATGCAGACGGCTGTTGTGATTTGTATTACGGGTTTACTTTGATAACAACTTTCGTCTTATGAAAACATCTTTAAGTATAGATTTTTGGAGGCATCAAAAGTTTTTCTTACCTTAAAAATGCCCTTTAACCGGTACACAAACAATGCCTTATTCACACACTAAATAAAATTAGTTTTTCATAAGTCGAAAGTTGTTATCAAAGTATTTGACGGTACCTACCTAATTTATAAATTGTCTTAATTCTATCGATCACGTTGCCACCGAAGAAAATTGGAAGTAAACTTGCTACTCTCATGAGACTCAATTTCAGCCATAAAATGCTTCTTGATCATAGAAATAATTATGATCGTATTATCTCGGATGATTTTTTTCATGCTCAGGTCTAAATTAAATGAAAAAATCCAAAAAAAGTTTTAAGACAAATTATGCTTACCCTCAAACACGACGTCCTGACCTCTGACGACTCTATACAGAGCGTTCCTAGCGAGGGATCCCTTCACACATCTGCAACCGGCTACCGGCACTTTCTTCTTGTTTTCTGTCACTATGAACTGTTGCAGGACGTTTGCTTCGCCTGAAACAATGATAATACTTTTAGTATGTGTGACATTCAGCCAGCCAGCAATAGTAGTCTGGCAGCAGCTGCCCGGTACACACCATCAGGCATATCACGCGCGCGACGCCCGAAACATTCATTATTATATATAGACGTCGACATAACTCTACCAAGAGAACATTAAGTCAGCTCGAAAAACTACCACCACTACGCATGACAGACGTCCGTACTCTTCATTTCGTACTCGACGGCGAGTACCATCGCGCCACGAAAGATGAGACTTGACCGCGCCTCCGGCGCTCTTTCCGCCGCCGCGATGACGCCCTGTCCCATCCCGCGCTCAGACCTCATACCGCTAAAAAAAGGAGACTTAAAATCGTCTACTGCGCAAGTCAAACCACGTGATATGTCAAATCTCATCTTCCATGGCGCGTATTATACGACACTCCCTGCGTCCCCACTTGATCAGTAACTAGTAGCGCCCTAAGCCTAGGTTCGAGTCCCACTATGGGACGCCCTTAGCTGTGCTACTTAAATTTTGTTAACTCGGCGAGAAGGCCGTCTGGCCCCGCCAATCCCCTGTTAAGCAGCCAAGGCTTTCCGGGCCCAACTGCAAGAGATCCGTACCAAAAAAGACTCCTCTTTTAGGCAGACCTTCGAAACGCTGGCATAATGATTGCCACAAGGGGAACTTGGCGCTCCGGGTGCTGTTGAGCAACACTTCTGAAATTGTTTTGTGAAATGTATTGGAAAAACGGCCAAGTGCGTGTCGGACAACGCACAATAAAGGGTTCCGTAGTTGGGATGAATTTTTCCCAAGAACAATATTCATTGTAGTTGAAAATGTTCTCCAATAAACTCCAACTGCAAATGTAAGTTTGTACGCATAGTATTGAGAGATTTACCATGTTATTTTAAGACCATAGACTTCGTTTAGATTTTCCTGTTATCTATAAGTATAGATCTATTGTCTGAATTTTTTTCAAAATTTTAGGTTGTGTTTTCGGTGTAAGGGGGAGTGGGGTTCCACGCGCGCCTCAAAGAGATGTCAGCAGTGACGGGGTCAATTTCGGCCTATCCGGCCGGGTCGCGGGTAGTTCGAAACAGATATCGTGGCCCTGGCACGGGCAACTGAAGGAACATGGGTGGGTTTTAGTCAGTAAAAGTCTGACACGCCCTCCCGCTCTGCCCAGAACGGGAGAAGTCATTTGATGATTTCCTATCCACAAAAAAAAAAAAAGGGGGAGGGGGGAATGGTCAATTTTCATCTATTTTCTTAAACAACTTTAAAACGAAGTATGTATTTTTTAAATTATAAAAAAAATATATTGGAGACCCTTACAGTAAGCCCTTTCATTTTTTTTTTTAATTTTCTATTTTCCGTTTCATAAGCGACATTCAAAATTAATTTACATAATTTTCGTTACACGTCCGTGTTTGGGTCACAGAAATTGATATTATGTGTACCTATCAACTTTATCAATCCATTGGAGTCGAAGCAAATTGGCTGTGACAGACGGATAGACAAAGTAATTCAATAAGGGTTCCGTTTTTTCATTCGGACCTACGGAACCCTAAAAGTAAGATGGCGGCGTTAGTTCTTTTGGCCGCCCGCAAAAAGAACCTTGTAGCGCTATATAAACGATCGCGATTGATTTAGACTACGTAAATTATATCATGAAGATTTGACTACTGTAACTGAGCACAAACATAAGCATAACAACATCATTATGGTGCCTCGGTCCAATCCACTTTGAAATTTTCCTTTGTTGTTTATTACACGACTGCCCAAAGGAGTGTAATGTGTTTAGGGTTGATGTATGTTTGTATGTATGTGAGTTTCTTTATTCCACCATAACTTTGTTTTATTATACAGGCTGTATCAGAAAGATGTGGGACAGACCATCAAACTGAACAACTTTCTCCATGGGACCAACATCATAATCGAGAAGAAAATACCGCCGTCCCATACGTATTGAAGCTTTGTATAGGGCAGCAAATATTTTTTTCTTGATTACGATGTTGGTCGTATAGAGAAAGTTGTTCAGTTTGATGGTCTGTACTACACCTTTAAAGACCATACCATTCTGATACATCCTATATTAGTGTCAGTTTGTGTAATTTGGACTTTATTTCAAAATGCGCAAGATTGAAAATTATTTGAAAGTCAAGAATCCTACCTATAAACTCTTCCTCGGTCCGCTTGGGTATCCTGTTACTGATCTCTTCCTTCACATCGTCGACCAGTCGGTAGATAATGTTGTGCAGCTTCACCAGTATGTTCTTCGTTTTAGCTTCCGCGGATATAGAGGGAGGACAGTCTACGTTGAACGCGTAGATTACAGCTTTGAAGAGTTGTGCAGTCTGCAAGTGAATGGAAAAGTGTAAAATAACGAAACTAAACACCCACGTTTGTGGCAGGCACTGTCATAAAAGTGAGAGCGGTATGACACGAGATATTAGAGCTTTTAGGTGCGCTCAAGTGCTAGTCACCGCCTGAGGTATGTGAGACAAGGGAGGGCGCGATTGACAAGATTGGCAGACTGAGTTAGCTTGGTATTTGTCTACCTCCCCCGTCTCATCGCTCACATACGTCAGGGGGTGACTAACACTTGCGCGCGCACTAAACTCGCATGCTTTATGACTGCAAGTGTCACGAGTCTTGGCGTTTGGTATAATAGAATTGCGTGTAAAAATTTACACCCATTTTACATAAAAATTTTTTTTTACTAGTCTACTCTGTCCCACTCCTGGGCAAAGGCCTCAATTCTCAATTCTCAATTCTTTATTGCATTCCATAATGTAAAACAGTTGGTAAGCTTAAAATTAATGACACAATTAAGGACCCTGTCGGGCACAGCATAGTAGGAGAGAGGAGGAAGAGCGCTTCTTTTATTATTTAATTTATTTAAGTAGTTTAAGCTTTATTTCTTTGCTAGTAAGATATAAATAGTACCTGCTTAAGTAAGTAACTCTTTTTAATGTTAGGTATACCTATATTGCTTAATTAGTTATTCCTGTTGTTACAGTACCAATATGTTTAAACTATTGATATTTGGTTATTGTACTAAATTTATTGCACGATTTTGTGCCTCCCTCCACTCCTTCCATCTTTCGCGAGCCCGAGCGTCCTCTTCCTAGTTTTGACGACGGAACCTATCCAGCTCGTCCCGCCATCTCCTGCGTGGTCTGCCGCGACCCCGCCTCACTGTCTCAGGGCACCAATTCTATGCTATTTGGGCCCACAGTTTGTCCGGCATGCGGCAGACAAGTCCTGCCCAGTCCCATTTAAGTTGGGCAGCCTTTTGAGCCACGTCTGCTATCTTTGTTTTGGAGCGCAGTGTGTACGAGGGGGGATCAAAAAGTAGTGAGATCGACATACTCCTTGGGAAGAAAAAAAAATACTGGCAGGCATAGCTCAGATACATATTTGTAATATTAATAAAGAAAAAAATCTTCGATTCTCTTTTGTTTTTTTCTGAATGTAGTCATTTGTTTGCTTCGTGTCGGAACGTGTTCTTGAAAATGGAGAAAAACGAAGTGCGAGCCGTTATTAAATACCTCTGTTTAAAAAAGTTAACGACGCAAGAGATTCATTGCGATTTGGAGGCAACATTAGGAGAGTCTGCTCCGCCTTATTCCACTGTCGCAAGGTGGGCTTCTCAATTTCGAGTAGGGAGAACGAGCACGGAAGAGGAACATCGTTGCGGCCGTCCATCGACGTCAGTCACCCAAGAAAATGTTGCGAAAGTCGAGAAAAATGTATTGAGCGATCGAAGAGTTACCATCCGATACTTAATTCAAGAAACGGGCATTTCATATGGAAGTATTCAATCCATATTGAAACAATCTTTGAATATGAGAAAAGTCTCCGCAAGATGGGTGCCGAGAATGTTAACCGACAGTCAGAAACAAAATCGACTTGACATCTCGAAGATATTGTTGGACAAGTTTCAAGAAGATTCTGAAAACTTTTTGTCTCGTTTCGTAACAATGGACGAAACATGGATCCATCATTTTGATCCCGAGACAAAACAGCAATCTTCGCAATGGAAACGGCCATCATAACCGACCCCGAAGAAGTTTCGTGCCGTGGCATCGGCTGGCCAGGTTATGGCCTCAATATTTTGGGACTCAGAAGGGATATTGTTGATTGATTACCTGGAGCGTGGAACCACTATTACAGGCCAATATTATGCAGCTTTAATTCCTAAGTTGAGGAATGCCACCAAAGAGAAAAGGAGAGGGAAATTTTGAAGGGGCGTGCTGTTTCATCACGACAACGCACCCGCGCACAGGTCGGCAGTTGCGATGGCTGCCATTCAGCAAGCTGGCTTCGAATTGGTTGACCACCCCCCTTATTCACCAGATCTGGCGCCTAGCGATTTTTATCTGTTCCCCAAATTGAAAGAATACTTAAGGGGAAACAGGTACGAAGACGATAACGAGGTGATGGATGCCGTGGAGAGCTTTTTGCAAGACCAAGACAAAACTTTTTTTTTTTAAAGGGATTGAAGTCTTGGAAAAGCGCTGGACTCGGTGTGTAGAGAGACTCGGAGACTATGTAGAAAAATAAATTATTAAGTTATCAATATCATTATAATCTATCTCATTCTCACTACTTTTTGATCCCCCTCGTACATAAATGGTTAAATAAATTAATAATATTGTGTTGAAATTATACAAGGTTGATAAGAGCGAGAGGCATTAAATTAAACCACATATACTATAGATGCATAGTGTTAACTCGGAAGGAACTATTAAAAAAAAGTTTAGAAGAAAAATAAGAAAAAACTTTTTTCGAACAAATAAAATAGCTTAATGATCTAATTATAATGTAAACATCCTTTGTAGACATTTCCACTGACGTGCGTAACAAAACGGCAACGTCGCGTCAAAAAATCTGTCGTTTTATGGTGTATGACCCTAGATAACTATGCGTAGGTACCAACGCATAGTTATCTAGGGTCATACACCTTTAAACGACAGAATTTTCAACAACATACTTAGTCAGCTGTTAGGGCAGATACGTCGTGTTTCAACTACAACAAAAAATTAAAAAATAATCCTGTGACTAAACTATCGCTTCTATTTATCTGATTTTTAGTAAAGAGGCTGAAAATGATACAAAGTATATGTGGTTTAATTTAATGCCTCTCGCTCATATCAACCTTGTATATATGGCAAATATATTATGTCTGAAGCTTTATTTTTTTTATGTAAACCAGCATGCATTTTATTCTTGTATGTGTACACATGTTTGAGCAAATAAATAAATCTTTATCTTATCTTTAATAAATAAACAAAAGCAAGTCAAGTGTTAATTCATTCAACCAATCACTGCAGTGTATGCGCCTTGGCAACTTTTGAGCTAATTTTTGTGTTGATATTCGTTCCAAAAATAATTTAAAACCATTAGTCATACATAATTATTATTATTGAAGGTTTAAAGATCACCTAAGGTTTTAAGATCACATACGGAAAAGGCCACTGCTGCAAAAATTAACTTTAATTTCGGAAGTCGGTGTCTTTGGTTTTGTATTTTCGTTTTTTTACCACGTTTTTGTAGTTTTTTTTTGGAAGGTTGTTTTTTTACCACGTTTTTGTAGTTTTTTTTGGAAGGTTGTTTTTTTAAAAAAAGTTTTTATATTACAATTTTTAATTGTGGTACTACCCCACACAAATTGGAATACCACTACCTGCAAAAGAAATTAGAAGATCATCCACATAAAAAAATTGGGAAAAAAATACGTATTATTGAAACTAACTCAAAAAGTACCCAAGCAAACAACTTCCAGGTGTACCCTCCCGAATAAAACAAGAATCTTTCAAATCGGACAATTCTGTTATAAGTTATGCGTGGTATATATAAAAAAAAGTGTCGACTTGAGAACCTCCTTTTTTTCGTCGATTAAAATACTAACCTCTAAATCATTAGGTGTAACGGGTCCTACACCGAAGTGTACCAGATCGAGCCTCACTGTGTCATGCTCATCATATGTCTCCAAGATGTCTAGAATAGCCTCCACTGAGCCGTCCACATCACCTAGCGAAAACAATAAAAATAACTCTTGACACATGGCAATAAGCCTCAATTTAGTACAAAAAATGTTGAATCATTGTTTCCCGCGGCATTGCTTATCCAGGACTTTCGATTCCTAAGCATCATATCACCGGAATCAGAATTGAAGCTTATCGTTGGCGCCACACTGGCGAACTAACTAAACCAACATTGGGGCAAAAGACGCGCGTGCGTCGAGTTGATTGTTTAAAAAGCTTTGTGATTCAGAAAGATTTGTGTATGTGTGTGGCTTTCAGAGTTGCTTTTTAACCAAAATCAGAATAGTATATTTTATTCAAAGTCATAAACACCTTCCACAATGACGCTGAGCGTTGGATGCGTGTCGCACTGCATCATCTTCTGGCGGCGCCTATCGGCTCTCAGCTTGTACCTACCCAGCGACCTCTTGTGGGCTAGACACGCATGGTACAGTTCCTTATGTGTCACATAATATGTTACCTTTCTCAATGACGCTGAGCGTGGGATGCGTGTCGTACTGTATCATCTTCTGGCGGGGCCCATCAGCCCTCAGCTTGTACCTGCCCAGCGCCCTCTTGCGGGCGAGGCGCGCGTGGTACTGTTCCTTATGTGTCACATAATATGTTATATGTTACCTTTCACAATGACGCTGAGCGTGGGATGCGTGTCGTACTGTATCATCTTCTGGCGGGGCCCGTCAGCCCTCAGCTTGTACCTGCCCAGCGCCCTCTTGCGGGCGAGGCGCGCGTGGTACTGTTCCTGATGTACGGCCTCCTTAACGGCAATAACTTCTTGGTCAGCGGCTTGTTTTTCCTTCATACGGAGGTTGTGACGCCAGCGCATTACTTCGGCGGCGCGTTTCTGTTAAGAAAATCATAGTGAAGCTTACAAAGATTTAACGAGTTTCAACCATGGCTGAACAAAACTTTCCATATAAACAGAAGCAGCGAACGACATCGCACGGTAATTGGTCGTACGCGAATTCAACAGCAATTTGCGATAAAGAAGTGCCCTTATTGTACAAAACGTAGTCGTAATAATTGTTGTCCTGAACTTCGAGCTTACTTTATAAAAATTAAAGGTTCTGTACGATAGACTAAGAATAGAATAGAATACTCTTTATTATGCACACCTTATGAATAACAGATATAAATGCAGAAATTTTACATAGGGTGACACAATGGGCGGTCTTATCGCTAAAAGCGAAGAAATCAGAGAACACGTGTTTTTAACCAAAGATGCTTTTCCAAACTCGACTTCATGTTTTCAATGGCTATTTTTCTCGATATTTTTCAGATTTTGCCCTTAGGTCCAATCTTAAAATCTTTGTAAATTAGCTGACCCGACAGACGTCGTCCTGTCCAAACAATAATTCATACAAAAATCCCATAAAAAAAAGCTGTTTCAGTTTTTCGTGAATTTCAACATTTTCCGGGAAGCTGTCAAATTGTCTTTACGTAAAAAGCTAATTCGGACTATTAGGAACAGATTAAAACAAAAAATAGCCAGATCGGTCCAGCTGTTCTCAAGTGATGCGCTTACTAACGAACAACTTTTAATTTTTAGGGTTCTATAGTCAACAAGGAACCCTTATAGTTTCGCCATATTCGTGTCTGTCTGTATGTCTGTCCGCGGCTTAGCTCAGACTCTTAGTACTAGAAAGCTGTAATTTGGCATGGGTATACACACGCCGACAAAGTAGTAAAATAAAATCTTGGAAAAAAAAATTGTACGTAAAGTGGGGATGATATTTTTTTTTCTCGTCTATCCCATATTGGATAGGTCATTCAAAAATATTACAGGTCTGTTAAAATCATTTTTCGACTCGGGGATCCGTTCGCGTAATATTAAGCGATAAGGCCGCCCATTGTATATTTTAGAAAGAAAGAAAGAAAAATCGTTTATTTTGCACAAATAAAACGCACATTAGAAACTAAAAAATAACAAAGTACACACATTATGCAAAGTAAGCAAAAGCCTCGTATCCAAGTTGTCTTCGATCTCAGACCAAAGACAACAATTTAAAACAGTAATTCTACAATACTACGTAGACCATGAACTCTATATTGCCTCTGGTCTGTGTTGTGACACTAGGAAATGTCATGCAACTAACAATAACAGCAGCAAACAAACAATAACAGATCCGAATTGCATAGTGTAAAAATAATACTTTTATAACAAAAATAACTAGAACACATTAATCCGTGCGTCGTATCTGTGCAAGAAAGGTCGTTGCTCAGCAAAATGCCGTGACGTCGGACGAGCCTATCATCAGCGGTAGTTACATATGGCAAGTTTACTAACTTGCCATATGTAACTTTCTCCTAGCGGCCATTTTCAAAATATTATTCTCATTTATGTAAGGAGTAACATGACTTCTACGAGGTATCTTTACACAGAACCGAGTACATGCATTTTGTATCCGTTGTATCAGCTTCTCTGTTCTTGCTAATAGGCATGGGCCATATACGGTATCGCAATAGTCCCTTGCCCCCCCCCCCCCCCTTGCCTTGCCTTGCTTGTCCTTGGCCTTGATAAAATTAGGCTGTCCACTAATTGTTTACGTAGGTCAACACTCAGGTAGTCTCTAATGGAATATAGTAATTTTAATCTATAAAAACAATTCCTCATGGTGTTACTGATGTGCTTCTCAAATCGTAATTGTGGATCCATGGTTAACCCAAGGTTGCATGCTATCTCTACCATATCTATTTTTTCCCCCCTGATGACAACTTCCGGCTTAGCTGACAGTATAGCACTGATCATTTTTCTAGTACCTAAAACCATAAATTTGGATTTCAATGGATTTAATACTAGTGAGTTATTATCTGACCATTGCATCACTCTTTCAAGATCCCCATTGATTTTTCCCACTGCCTCTTCTGTATCAGCCGATTTAAAACTTATATATAATTGGATATCATCCGCGTACATATGATACCTGCAATGCTGAAATGACTTGATAATGTCAGCGCTATAAAGGATGTACAGCAGGGGCCCTAAAATTGATCCTTGAGGCACACCACGTAGCACCTGTCGAAGGGGGGATGACACCTTTGATCCATCCTCCTTCTGGAATTCAACGAGCTGTGACCTATCTTGCAAGTAACTAGCGAACCACTCTATTGTTTCCATTGTAAAACCATAATAGGCCAACTTTGAAAGCAACAGAGTGGTGTTTATTGCATCGAAGGCCCGTGAAAAATCAAGGAGTACAAGGATTGTTCCCTCCCCCCTGTCCCTTGCCTCTAGGATATTCCCCACTACGTCAGAAAAGGCTGTGGCCGTCCCACGACCCTTCCTAAAACCAGACTGAAGGTCGGGGAGCATATTATTTGCTTCCAAATAAACTAACATTTGGTTATAAACCACTCTCTCTAATATTTTCGATAAGCAAGGCAAAATGCTAACAGGACGTAGATCTTTATATGTGCTTGGATTACCGATTTTGGGTAAAGGACGCACAATAGCGCACTTCCATAAGTCAGGGAAAGTGTGGGTTTCTATTGACTTATTTATTATAGTAGTGATGGCCTGAAGGGTGGTTGGTAACGTGAGCATTATCATGTCCAGACTCACTCCATCAATCCCTTTAGCATTAGACCCCAAACTGCTAATAATTTTTTTAATTTCTTCCTCATTAACATTTCGTAGCTCAAATTGAGTATTACTGAATCTATTTGTTTCAAAAAAAGAAACTTGCGCTGTGGGAAGTATGCACTGTCCCGGTTCATTCAGAAACGCCTTGTTAATTTCGTCTGGATCATTAAATTGACCGGGAAGCATACCGTCATTATGTTCCGCAAATAAATCTGACTTGAGATTTTTCCAAAGCTTTTTGGGGTTTTTTATCTGACTATTAATATATTTATATATTTTGTAGTTTGTGTCTTTTTTTTTTGTTATGTATTTTTGTGGTGTACAATAAAGTATATATAAATAAATAAATTAAGCTTTCAATTGATTTGAAGCTAATTTTTTTAAGAGGTCCCCCCGCCAGCTAAATGGTTATTTTTATATGTGAAAAAATTCACGGCATTAGTATCACAGCTAAGTAGGCTTTAGTCGACCAACTTACATTTGCAGTTGGAATGTATGGGAGAACATGTTTTTCAACTACGATGTTAAGTTTGTTCTTGGGATAAAATCCCAACTACGGAACCCTTCATTGTGCGTGGTCCGACATGCACTTGGCCGGTTTTAGTTATATATATAGACAGATAGAGTCGCGAGACCCTTGATTTAATTACTCACCTCCGAGCTGACTTCTAGCACCTGGTCTCCTGCTGATGGCAACTCTCGCCAGCCGAGCACTGACACAGGCGTCGATGGCGGAGCCTCTTGAACTGACCTACCCTCCGCTGAGTTTAGTACTCGAACCTGAACATAAATGATTATGAATTTACGACAGAAACATAATTTGGAAACGGAATAAGGATCTTTTGACGCGTGGTCAAAATCTGAACCAACGACGCCATCTTGTATCTCAATACAATTTCTGTGAAAATTTCATAAATGAGCTTGGACATTTTCTTACCGACGACCTCAGTGACCATGGTGACATTGAGAGGGAGCGTAGGGCTCTGGGCCAGGGGTGATATGTTGGGTAAACATTTGCTCGGTGTACTGACCAAGTAAAGATTACGCTTTTTGAAGCTTATTGTCAGAGTTTTTACACCGGTAATCTTTGGGTTAAATATTCGAAAAGGTTGCTGGATGTTCTACTCGTCCAATACAATAATGCTTTTAGGAAGCTGTTGCCACTGCCTCGTTATTGCAGTACCTCGGAAATGTTCGCGGTAACCCATACGGATTTCATGCCAAAATCAATCTGCCTAGCCATTTTCCAACTATGTTGGAGTCGGCTTCCAGTCTAACCGGATGCAGCTGAATGGCAGTATTTTACATGGAGTGACTGCCTATCTGACTTCCACAACCCAGTAACTGGGTAATACGATACCCCTTGGTATGACTGTTTGTCAGACTTTCGGGCTTCTGACGACCCGGTATGTAAAGATGGTCACCCATCCACGGCCCAACTCCGGCAAGAGTAGCTTAACCTGATGGATCGACCCGAGCGGCTATTGTTACTTAGCCACGAGCTCCTCAGATACGGATGTCATGCCATCATCCGCAAAAAACGGCCTCACTCCTGAGCAGCATAAGAGGCAGCCACAATAGTATCCTGAAAGCTTGGCGGCAGACACTTCCTCCGCCATAATAAGGCAATTTGTGAGAAGACTAATACTCTAGTTTCGGTCTTCTCATTAAATTCTTCAGTTTAAGTTACTAACAATAATGTTTTAAGTGCTAAACTGTCACTAGCAATTTACGGATCTTTTTAGTTGTCCGAAATATATATTTTTTTTTTATTCTAGCTGCGCTCCGCGATTTCACCCGCGTAGATCGGGATAAAAAGTAGCCTATGTGTTAATTCAGGGTATATGCTATCTACATACCAAATTTCATCCAAATCGGTCCAGCCGTTTGAGCGTGAAGAAGTAACAAACATATAAACACACACAAACTCTTGCCTTTATAATATTAGTGTAACTAGCTTTTGCCAGCGGACTCGCCCGCGTCGAGGTCGGAAATTATGCCAAGGAAACGTACTACCGGGATAAAAATGTCATGGTCTACCCATGTGCCAAGTTTCATTCAAATCCGTATTAGTGTGAAAGCGTAACAAACTCACTTTCGGATTTATAATATTAGTTAGGATGTTTACCGACAATGCCCCCCTGTCAATGTCATTCTGACCCACCAAAGATCTTTATACTCAGCAACCTCATAAAACAGTGCACGCAAAATGATTCTCACCTTAGCCCAGCCGGTGCCTGCCACGATGACGCTCCCTCGCCGCAACGTGCCGCGTTGAACTAATACTGTTGCTTGTTTTCTGCAACAAATCAGTTACGTCAGTATTTGGGAGCAAGTGACCAACCGAAAATACTGTGTTAGCCTTGCACGCGTAGCATGACCACCACAGGAACGGGTTTTGTCGACGAAAGAATAGACAAAATGACAGATTGTAGAAAGATTTCTAACAACTAAGCATGGCAATGTCATTTTGTCTATTCTTCCGTCGACAAAACCCGTTTGTATGGTGGTCGTGCCACAAAGTTTCTGTGCCCACTCACCCAGTCCTGGGATCCATTTGAGCTTCAATAACGACCCCCTCCACATACCCTCCCGCGTCTGCCTTTAGTTCCATCAGCTGAGCTTGTAGCGTCAGCGCCTCCACCAGCGTGTCGAGGTTCTGTTTCTTCAACGCTGATACTGGTATAGCCTGGATGTCACCCCCTAACGTTTCGCAGACGATGCCGTGGGTCGCCAGTGAACGCATTGTGTGGTCCTGTGAAGGATTTGGGGGTGAGTTTTTTTTTTTTTTGACTGGTGAAGACCTAAGAAAATGGAACTGGTAGTGTCGCGGTTCACAGAAATATTAAATCTTGTAGTAGCACAGGGACTGGGGTGCAACTGCGATCGTCTTAATCAATCTGCCTAGCCTTTTCCCAATTATGTTGGGGTCGGCTTCCAGTCTAACCAGATGCAGCTGAATACCAGTATTTTACATGGAGCGACTGCCTATTTGACCTCCACAACCCATTAACTCTTAAAATGTCGATTGCACACCATGTGTACAGATAACAATAGAATTTCAATTGTGTCTGCTAATTAGCGCGCGACGGGTTAACTGGGTAATACGTTACCCCTTGGTAAGACTGGTTGTCAGACTTTCGGGCTTCTGACGACCCGCAACGACTGTCAAAGATCCATGAATGACAGCCGGGACCAACGGCTTAACGTGCTTTCCGAGGCACGGAGGAGTCTCGGTATGTAAAGATGATCACCCATCACGGACCGACCCCGGCAAGCGTAGCTTAACCTGATGGATCGACCCGTGCGGCTGTTATTACTTAGCCACGAGCTCCTCTCTGCTGCGAACGTCTTAAATAGTAGAAAAGTCATAGAGGCGTAATAAAGTGAGCGCGTTTTTAATTGTACTTTTCCGATCACATTCTAAACAGGATGGACATAAATAGGATTCAGGATGGTGAGTAAAGGGTATCTATGAATAAACGTCAATGTGGACAGGTACAGTCATCCTAGAGCCAAAGTCACCTACATGGGCACTTATGTAACTTCAGACACAAGCTAGGTGCACGGTTCCAATTGGTTGTTTCCTGTGGAAAAGAGCCGGCATGAAACTACATGGTTACTCTTTGACTTGACTTTGACTTTTAAAATATTTTCAAATAACAGTGTTAATAGATATGGGAGGAGAATGTAGGCCTCAGTGGCGAAAGCACCTAATAACACGATTCCTACCGGCTTCCTTTCGGCGGCGGCGGTTCACTACTCTACCGCTATTAAAAAAAAGGCACAGTCAATATAGTGTCTACTATTGCCAAAAACAACAGTTACACTGTGGATATTTAATTCACCATAACATTTAATCAACAAAAACGCCTATTTAGCATTGAATTACAACAACAAAAAAAAAATCTAAAATAACTCGGCGCCAAAACGTCATAATCGGGAACTAAAAATTCATACAAAAGCGATCCCGTCATGACGTCACTCTAGGTCACGTGGCACCGCTTGATAATGGACGAGAGCAAGCCGATGTACAACGGGTTACGATAGAGACAGATATAGGAAAAATGCGTCAGCGAGAACGAGATGAAGGAATATTGCACATTTTATTTAGTTTTCACCTGTTCAACTTACTGTATTGTATGTGTTCGATCTTTTATATTCCTATAATAATTTTAGAATGATAGTATATAATATAGTTGATTTTATTTCTATAAAACATTGAAAGGTTTGTTTGTGTAGTGATAGCATCTTTTTGTTTCTGCTATTTGATTATAGATGGTGTTTAATTCAGTGAAGAAAAGACTTTAATTTTTAAGTGAACAAATAAATTTTTACTTTATTGGTGAGTATGTAAGTTGAAACCGGCTTCTGTCTTACTATTGTTCACACCTCGCCACTGGTAGGCCTTTCAACAACTACCAGGTAATTAACAAAATAGAAAATGGTCAGCTAATCTACAGTCTACTATATCTACAACGTTCTCATATTTACAAAATAGAAAATAATCTATATATAAGATAAATAAAATAAAAAGTAAGTACTCGGAGGAAGGAAGTATTGCAGTAAGATGCTGGTAGGGATCTTGACCGCACTGCGGGGATTGTCCTGATAGCCGTGGAAATGCCTCTCCACTCCTCAAGCACCTTAGGACATGTTGCCCCCTTGTCGCTACGTCACTACTATGTGCTAGCGACCGTTTCCGGGGACTCATTATTGAGTGTGCAAGTCACCCCCTGCCATTTTATCTGTGTATATTATATAACATTGGTCAGGCAGGGGACAAAGTTCTTCCATAGTTGATTGTTACCCAATCCACTATAGCCACCCAAACCCATAATGTTTTGTTTCCATGTTCTGCAATAATCCTGCACCAACCGGGGGTTGTCGTTGGGTGTACTTGCATAGTGCATACAGGGATAATCGTCGGCTGGTGCCTCCTCGTCATTTAAAATTGTCTAAGGGGCCTCTGCGGGTTGGCTTCGGCCCTTGTACGCTTTCCAAAAGTCCGGGTCCAGGGTCCGGAGATATGTCAAAGACAATTCAAATAATAAAATAAAAACCTATTTAAACCAAATGACATGAATGTCATTACAACTACATTGTGAGATTTTCCCATACAAAATCTGTTAAAAACTCAAATGGAGAGAGACCATTGCAACGGCTGTAAATTAGTAAACTTAGCCACCTGGACATCTACACTAAGTAACGAAATCTTTTTGTTAATTTGGTCGAACAAAATAAAACCTAGCGCTAGCTAGGAAAGTTCGCAATAGACATTCCCATTGCAAATTTTTCTATGAACTCATATTGTTTATTGGCCAAAGGCCATATTATGGAAAAGTTGAGTTGATATGCATGTAATGAAAAAGAAGTCCTTTACATCGATGACGACATAATACTGAATGATACAGAAATTTTATTTTGTTCGCTTAAATGATGACGTGATGTTTCATAATGAGATGCAACCTTTTTTTAGCTATAGCGTAATTATGTATTAGTCACTATGTAAACAAATCATTATTACTATGCATATTTAGTGTTGCTCGTGATTGTGATGCGCACTGACGATAAAAAGTATAGTTATGATGGAATTCACATACGCGTGCGATGAATGAATTTCAAGTATTACTTGTGTGGGAGATGAACAATGGTAGTCTAAAGGTGAGCGTACAACTGCACCTTGCAGCAAATATTTTATTAGATAAAAATACAACCGAATTGAGAACCTCCTCCTTTTTTTGAAGTCGGTTAAAAATTTAGTCACAGGATGCAAAGAATGCAGTAGTTTATAGTATTTTATCTCACCAAGCAGCACGTGCTTTACTTGTGTTTACCAAGTGTACAAACACGTTGTGAATATGTGCGTGATGACGAGTAGCATCATCACATAACACACATACGCACACTTCCGACTTCGCCATGGTCTCGGACGGTACCGAGAGCTCCTGCGCTTACACACACATTCACAGTGGTTTTGTACACTTGGTTAACACAAGTAAAGCGCGTGTCGGTTCACGAGATAAAAATACTGTAAAAACTTACATCACCACTGTATTCTGTCCACCATTCAGTAACGGAGATATTATAAGGTGGATATAACATGTCTTTTGAAATTCCGATACATTTTAATAGTCTGAGCAAAACCAGATTAAGGAACTGTTTGATAGTATCTTCTGTGAATGTGACATGTAAACAAAGCGAAATAAAAAGCTTGGAATGCGCAAGAGTAAAAGAGAATACAGTAAGAACGACATAGAAATATAAAAAGAGGCATACCTACAATGTTCACACCTGGCTTGTCGATTTTGTTGATCGCCACCAGAATTGGAACTGAAACAAGAAATAAAAGATTATAGAATTTCTATAAGCACTGACAGGCCAGGCGCACTCTGCATTTTAGATATGAAGCTACAAGTACGCGACGGGCTCCACTTGTCGAACGGCTCTCACGTTAGTTCGATATTCACTCACGCGCCGCGAAGTAAAAGAAGACAACCCTAACGAGTCAGAAGGTTACGCGATATACGCGAGTTACGCGATAGAAAGAGAGGCAACTTCTAGGTGAATATAACTGTAGCTAATTAACGCTGTGCGACCTGAATTGCACTTTATTGTGTCGTAGCAAGAGTCGCTATCTTTTGTACTTGTATTATTATGTATTCTGTGGCTCCACACGCTTTGGAATCTACTACGCTTTGGAATGGGCAACTAGCTTCATCTTTCTGACTGACCGACCCATTGACAATTCAAAAGTGCCTGTAATTGGTTTATTTGAAATAAATGCTTTGAGTTTGAGTATGAGTTTGAGTTTGAGTTTGGTCTGATGCAGTTTCTGCTTATGTGACTTTCTTCTGTAGAGCGAATAAGCAGTAAAGTGTCTTAGTAATTTTTCCTGCATAAACCATTATTCCACGAATTTCTGTGGAATTTGCTTTAAACTAATATCATCATCATCATCTGCTTAGCCTTTTCCCAACTATGTTGGGGTCGGCTTCCAGTCCTAACGGATGCAGCTGAATACCAGTATTTTACATGGAGCTATTGCCTACCTGATCCCTCTTTTTAGTTACTTGGTAAAACGATACCCCTTGGTAAGACTGGTTGTCAGACTTTCGGGCTTCTGACGACTCGTAAGGAATGTCAAAGATCCACGAATGACAGCCTGGACCAACGCTTAGCGGGGCTTAACGTGCTTTCCGAGGCACGCAGGGGACTTGGTATGTAAAGATGGTCCCATCCACGGAGCAACCGCCGTAAGCTTAACTTGATCGATCGACCCGTGCGGCTGTATTACTTAGGTTATAATAATGCCTATTACTGTCCTACTGCAGGGCAAGGGCCTCTTCTCATGCAGAGAAGGCACGAGATTGAGGTTGCTTTGTTGTCCCCTTACCTTGCTTTAAACTACTACTACGATGTAAAGCGATTTTTATTTCGCAACGTTCAGAATCTACCAGTGGCTTAATTTAAGCAATTTGATAGCACTGGGCTCTGCATTCAGAGCAGTGGTGGCCCAGTGATAACGGCCCCGACTTACGAGTTGTAGAGAGCAAAACGGTGAAGGAAAACATCGTGAGGAAACCGGCATGTCCTGAACCACAAATTCGAAGTCTATGACATCTACCAATCCACACTGGGCCCGCGTGACGTATTACAGCCCACTCCCTCACACTGAGAGGAGGCCTGTGTCCCAGCAGTGGGAACATTATAGGCTGATTATGTGGGCTCTGCATAACCACGCGACGCCAAAGCCAACATGTTAGTGTGCTAAATCAGACTACACTCACCGTTGGCCTCCCTGGCCATCCTGATAGACTCCACCGTCTGTTCCATGACGCCGTCGTCGGCCGCGACCACCAACACGACGATGTCAGTCGCGTGCGCGCCGCGCGACCGCATGGCTGTGAACGCTGCGTGGCCCGGCGTGTCCAGGAATGTTACTTTATCGCCGGATGCTAGTTGGACTGAAGAGAAAAATACATATTGGGATGTTATTGGTTTGCTAAAGAAAAAACAAAAAAATATGTAACAATACTACAGCATCAGTTCGTTTTGTTTTTTCTTTTTTGACAATTAAGCCGATTTCGATTATTCTGCCAGCGTCACGTTCATAAGACTTATTTACTTAGAAAAATACAGAGAAGAGTCATATACATATGATACTTTACTCCTTTGCAAAAGCGCTGCAGTCTGTTTGATTTGAGCTGAGTCGTTGATGCATTTGGCCGTATACACCTACACCTCATTAAGGCCCTTAGTACAGAACCTAAATCAAGACTCTAGCATTGTTAGTTTCAAACAATCAAATGGCTTTTTTAAGTAACGTCTCTGTCAATAGTCTTGTTAGGTTCTGTACTACGGACCATAATGAGGCATAAAGTTGAGAACTCAATTTGAAACACAAAACGTAAATCACACAACATACAGAAAATAAACATAAAGTTACCTTCAAAAGCGCCTATATGCTGTGTGATCCCTCCAAACTCCTCATCAACAACCGCCGTATCTCTCAAAGCATCTAACAGCGTCGTCTTGCCATGATCGACATGGCCCATCACACAGACGACGGGCGGGCGAGGGCGGAGCGCTTCTGGGGGCGCGGGGGGAGCTGGTACTGCGTCTTTGTTCTAGGATAATAAAGAGTTGCTGATTTGCCAGTACAATTTAAGTTGGTTGGAGATTACACACTATGTACTACTAATGTGTACTATGTACATACTCTAAAGCTACCATTTACTGGGTACGTCTTTGTTTGACTTGAATGTGCCCTGGCGGCTGAGAGTATGTGACGCTCACTCTAATGTCTCGCTGATGGTGGCGCGTGTTGGATCATTTAGCTAATCCATGCGTCAGGTTCGTGAACAAGCGCTGTCAGTGAAGGCTGGTCGTACCTTAGCGGCCACGGCTTATTTTAATTTAATTTAAATATTTGAATTGTTTTTTTTTTTTTTTTAAGGATGCTTTTAACGTTCTGCATCATTCTCACATGTGAAATTTCAACATGAATGATGTAACCATTATTTTGTAACCATATCTTGATTTAAAAGAGTGTCCGTGGAGTTTCTTGCCTGTTCTTCTCCATAGGTACCTACTATGCTTTGGAATGGGCGCCTAGCTTCATCTTTTTGACTGACCGACCCCTTGACAATTCAAAAGTGCCTGTAATTGGTTTAATTGAAATAAATGCTTTGAGTTTGAGTTTGATTCCATAGAGTTCAAATTTGAGTGAAAGCAGGGAATAGGTAGTCGTAGGTTCAAATATTCCGAATTTGTTGGTCTGGGTGATGGTCTCCAGGAACGAAACCTGCGCTTTTATCTGATTTTGCTTAGGAGATTTAAAATACATTTGTCAGTCTGCAAAGTAGGCAACACACCAGAACCTACAAAACCTTAGACAAAAACCTCACTTACTTCTTCTTCCTCCAACTCCTGATCAGGTCTAGGTATGATCTTGAACCTGCAGCCGGATATCTTAACAATGTCCCTGATTATTTGAGGGTTGTGTATCACAGTCTTCTCTGTGTAATCTACTTCTGAGTTCTTGTCTGCAAACTCTAAGGATTTCAGTACATGATCTGAAACAAAACAAAAAGTATCAGTATTAGTCCTCCTGTGACCACGATCGCTGCAAGGCGATCGAAACGTCGGGAAACAAGTAAGTACCTGTTTACCTCGTAAATAGGAATATCGCGAGAAGACACATTCTCAATGTTGTGTACAAATCGCGAGTTTAAAAAGTTTAAAAAAAAGTAGTTAAGTACTTAATAAGTTTATTAAACAATTTTAAAGTAGAAATAAATTGTGGTGTACTAAACTTTGTTTGGACAAGAAATTAAATTGAAAAGGTTTATTATTCACCCAGTTTTAATAAATTGTACTAAGTCTGACTCAATCTGCCAAGCCTTTTCCCATGTTGGGGTCCACTTCCAGTCTAACCGGATAAAATAAAACAAATAAAAAATAAATAACGGGGAGTTTCGGTAAGTAAAGATGGTCACCCATCCACGGACCAACCCCGGCAAGCGTAGCTTAACCTGATGGATCGACTCTTGCAGCTGTTATTACTTAGCCACAAGCTCCCCTGGACTAAGACTGACTATAAAATTAAAACATATTTCATATTCTGTCTATTAACTTATGGCCAACATACTTATAGCGGAAGTTACATGTACACACAGCAGCAAGTCAAGTTACTACAAACTGTTAAATTTTCTCATTCGATTTTGAACTTAACTATCAACATTTTAAGATTTAAAATCATTTGGAGAAATTTGACAGTTTGGCATAATCTGATGTGCTGTTGTCTGTACATTAATGTTACTAACCCACATCTTTGTTGAGGACAGTGGCTATTTCCTGCACTGTCATGTTCCGCCATATTCCAATAACTTCTGCCGATTTAGGTGAATACCTGATTGATTGCCTGCCTTTGCTCTCAGCCTCCTGTACAAAAGGAAAAAAAAACAAATTTAACATTAATTATACAGGGTGTGGGGTAAATAGTGGTTCATACACCATATATTCAGCTATCACATACCACAATTTGAACTATTTTTTTTTCTAGGTCTCACAACACAATTTTTTTTATAATTGACTACTTGCTTTTGTATATTTTTTTACATTTGCATGTGATAGCACATGCATTTCACAGTTATAAACAAAAAGCAAAATTAAAAAATAATGTAATTTATAGAAAATACAGCGAAATTAGTAAAGCAAGGTGTCCATTTTTGGTTGGTTCAAATTGTGGTATGTGATAGTTGAATATACAGTGTATCCCTTAACATTGGAGCACTATTTACGCCACACCCTGTAAATACTTTATTGCACACTGACTATGTAAGGATTGTAGCAGGTGGCGTTCTGTACTTTCCGCCTGCCCCTATGGGAAGAAGGTGTGAGTTTATGTATGTATGTACTACAGTACAGTACAATAAAATACTAGAGTAGTAATTTTATTATAATAATGACTTATTGTAAAAGTGATAGAAAAATCAGTAGTTTTAGTGTTGTTTATAATAGTAGTTTATCAGCATAGTGCACACCTTTTCTTCATGCGATCTCCTTTTCTTGCAGCAAATGTAAGATATTGAAAGCTGTCTAGCCCATTGGTGACTATTGTTCAATGGAACTTTTTTGAACCCATTAACTTGGGAAACAAATTCATTTTTAATTATTTTTATTGGTAACCTGGAAAATAAAAGGGTTTATAATGTAAAATTCATGTATTTTAATGTAGGCAACTATTGTAAGTAACCACTAGAAAAGTTTTGGTTTTGACAAAAAATGCAAAATAATATTCATACCTTCTAAATAGGAAACTTTTGTACATTTTTCCTGTTATAATATTAAGGAGTTAAGTCATGAAATAATCGATCAGGGTTCCAAACTTTTAACAAAAAGGTTATGTCATAAAGTTTTAAGGTTATGAGGTGCTAGGTTTAATTTTTTGGCTTCTGAATCAGTTTATGTGTTATATTCATATCGCTTTAAACGCAATAGTAACAAGTTATCGCTAAATATAGCGTTTCATAGAAATTGCGGAACATAACATAACCTCTCCATATGACTTTGACAGAAGTCAAAACCATAGACTACCTATATATAAATGGCAATAAATGGTCAAAACTCAAACGACAAGAAGAGAGCACCACCACAGAATATATTATACACCACAAATTAGGGGATAGAGTCTGCGCCACCACTCAAGAACGATAGACGCGGCGCTACTGTCTATGTTAATGCATCACATTGCAATCATTACATACCGTTACATACAGACAGAAAAATGTAGTTCCACAATTTTCCGCGGGCCTTCATTCGAGGCGCGCACTTTATGGGTTTCGTTAGTATGTACACTGGCAGGCAATACTGGCAACACCATGCCGGCCGGGTTGTTATGCGTTTTGGTCGACGAAGACAAAGAATGCACTTGTCAAGAGCCTTCTGTTGTGCTTGTGAGGAACGGAAAAAATAATATTTTTACATTACATCGTTGCATTTAAGAAAAACACTATGTATACCAAACGACCGAACTCTTTACTCTTTTATGTCGGGGCCACATCAACGTCAACGTCAATGCCCATTATCATCATAAACATCGCGGTAATCATTCCGATGATTATCGCGATAAATTGAGTGGCTACACTTGAACGTCACCACCGAGTTATCACCATGTCAATCGGCAATGTGAATGCCGTTGTAAAATTATCGCGACATGTTGTGGCTACACCTACGGCCTACGTCCATCATCACGATAATCAACGGCGCGGCGGTTTCCTTTAGTGTAGCCCGGACATTACAATACACTAAATACTACCGAAGAACATACGAGCTCATCAAAACGCGGTGTGATCTCTAGTATTATGAAAATTGAATTACTTATAAATGAAAATATTTCAAATGCAAAATCTTTGAGAAACATCATGTGATGAAAACCTGTTTATTTAATTTGATTAAAAACTTATTAAACACTTGACCGTTATTCGAAGCATAATTAAACTATTGAGATAGGCTGAACCATGTTTCCTGTGCCTTTTTTTTCCTTACGTTTCTAGCGCTATAGCTCTGTCTCGCTCTCATGACGTCACCAGGTCAGAGAGGGGAGCGCATTTTTGAGCGCGCGCGCTCGGTCTTGTTCATTGGCGTTCTTTTCCTTGCCGGAGACGGTTGCTGCTTAGCAGGTGAGTTATATATATGTCTTTTTCACAACCGTCTATATTTTTCCTTTCGACGAAAGTTGGCATACTTACCAATTTACAATTTTTATTAAAACTGTTTTTAGTGAATGATAATTATTGATAATACAGTGAATCAACGTTGATATTTTCAGAATTTAACGGTTTTCCGTTCGCGTGTTGTTTATTCTTTTTCTTTCCAGTGTGTGTAATTCAATTGTTTTCAGTATAATACCGAATACGTAATGGATAAAGAAATAACGTTGATTTCGCAAGATGAACCGGTCGCAGGTCCTTCGAATACCGCTAATAATAGAGAATCTAGTGCCAAACGGATGCGTTCACATCCGAGCAGCAGCAGTAGTAGTAGCTCTGATAGTAGCGATTCTAGTTCCAGTTCATCTAGTTCTTCTGACCATAAGTCTAAACATGCGCGTCGCCGTCACCGTAAGGGGGGCCAAGCACAAGCATCGCCGCTCGGAGCGTAAAGTGAAACATTTCCCTTTTCACGGAGGATGATTTAGAACTGGAGGGTAGTAGTCTTATAAATAATTTAGATGTTGAAACTAAGCTTAAGGAACCGGCTGTTCCAAAGACAGACGAGCGTTACTTGAACATTTTAAGAGAAATTCAGTTTTAAATCGTATAACCATAGCCCGGGTTTCGTCGAACTCGAGGCAAACGAGGAGATCAGACCCTATGACACACTAAAACACTTAAGTTACTCGGAGAGGGCCTATGCTTCGTTAACTTACGGTATTTTAAAACAAAAGGAGAAGGAACTTTGTGCATTTTTGACATGGGTTCGAGACCAGAGAGATTAACTTCGAGGCTATAAAAAAGCTGAATGACATCTTCACTTCTGGTGAGTTCAGCAAGGTTTCGGCAGACCTATTGCAAATGATTTGCGGCCATAGGGCTGAATCTATACAGATGCGCAGAGACAGCATAACTAATGCAGTTCGCGATCCCTTAATAAAAGCGGCAATAAAGAAAATACCTCCATCTGAGGTTAGCTTATTCAATTCTGAGCAGTTAGTTGTTGCATTAGAAAAAGCTGGCGGTATCAAAAAAGCCTTCTGGCCTGCTTCTAGATCGGCTGGTACATCTACAGAATCGGCTTATGGTAATACCTCAACTTCGCAAGTTGTAAAATGGCTCATACGTCCCTCGCACGGGCAATATTCAGTTCCACCCTCGCAGCGTAAGAACTATAACTCAAGCATGCCTTCACAAGGCTGTAAGAACTGTAACGTCCCCTCGCAGGGTGGCTTTTTGCAGCATAATATACAGTGTCCTTCGCAAGGACCAGCACATGCGTGTATACGTCCCTCGCAGGGGCAATATTCAGTTCCACCCTCGCAGGGTAAGAACTATAACTCAAGCATGCCTTCACAAGGCTGTCAGAACTGTAACGTCCCCTCGCAGGGTGGCTTTTTGCAGCATAATATACAGTGTCCTTCGCAAGGACCAGCACATGCGTATATACGTCCCTCGCAGGGGCAATATTTAGTTCCACCCTCGCAGGGTAAGAACTATAACTCAAGCATGCCTTCACAAGGCTGTCAGAACTGTAACGTCCCGTCGCAGGGTGGCTTTTTGCAGCATAATATACAGTGTCCTTCGCAAGGACCAGCACATGCGTATATACGTCCCTTGCAGGGGCAATATTCAGTTCCACCCTCGCAGGGTAAGAACTATAACTCAAGCATGCCTTCACAAGGCTGTCAGAACTGTAACGTCCCCTTGCAAGGTGGCTTTTTGCAGCATAATATACAGTGTCCTTCGCAAGGACTACTAGCACATGCGTATTGCAACTATCCTCAACAGGGTAGTGGCGTAATGGATAGAGGTTCCTTTCGCTCCCGCGGGGCAAAACAAACCCAAAGATACCACGCTCATAAACGTGGCGGAAATAAGCGAAGGTCATCACCTTCAGGCTTGAATGCCAAGAGAAGTAAATATTGACATGAAAATATTTCAAGCCGGTCAGTTATCGAATTTCGTCGATCATTGGATGGATATGCAAGCACCAGATTTTCACCAAAAACTTTTGCCAGTTTGACAAATTGGATTGCCCAAATTATGAGAAGCCAAGGTGTGAGAATATTAGTATTTCTCGACGATTTTCTTTTGGCTCACCAAGACCCAGTAGTTCTCACAGGCCATGTAAGTCTTCTTGTAAAAACATTAAAATATCTGGGTTGGCAAATAAATTTCGAAAAATCTATCCTAAAACCAAAGAAATCCCTGGTTTACCTAGGAGTACTGTGGGATCCTTGGCTAAACCTCAAACGTCTGCCAAGGGAAAAAGTACCCTCATTACTAGCGAAGATTCGCGAAATCGTAGATTTGCGGAAGACAAACCTAAAGTTGCAAAGCGTAATAGCACTAAACTTTGCGAGTTTTATTGACCAAAGAGGGAGATTGCACTATCGAGCTTTATTGAAATTCCTAAACACACTACAATTGGACAATTCTGTCAAGTTATACACTGTACCTGCAGATGCAATAGGCGACCTACAATGGTGGAGCCACAATTTGCAACATCCGTCAATTCTACACCACGCACCAGCGACTAAAACGGACGCCTCCGACTTAGGCTGGGGTGCCCATATGGACAACCAGTCTCTATGGGGAACGTGGTCCCAGAACGAGAAGAATTGTCACTACAACGTAAAAGAAATGTTGGCAATATTTAAGGTTTTTCAAAGTCATCCCGTGTATCTGAGTCAATCTACGGTCACCATACAATGCGACAATCGCACGGTAGTAGCGTATCTCCGTCACGCAGGGGTAACCAAATCCTCGCGATTGATGGACATAACATACGACCTGTTTTGTTTGATAGATCAGTACCAAATTCATATCAATGTGTACTACATTCCGGGGAGGTACAACAACCATGCCGATCACCTATCGCGGTTTCGCCAGGTCCCCGAATGGCATCTGATACCCGAGATTACCAAGATAATATTCTTAAAATGGGGAATTCCCCAAGTGGACCTGTTTGCCTCCAGCAACGCTCACGTAGTCCCTCATTACGTGTCGAAAGATCAGAACGACAAACAAGCTGTGGCCCACGATGCATTCTCGATTGCTTGGAAATTCGATCTGGCATGGGTGTTCGCACCCCCGTTCCTGATTCCCAGGGTTTTTGAGCTTCCTCAATCGGGCATCGGGAATTTACTTGATAGTAGCACCGCGATGGGAGAAAGTCTTTTGGCGCGGAGGTCTCACAGCCCGGGCTCTGGCCCCACCGTTCACAATACAGAACCTGAACAAAGTATTGATCGATGTGACAACGGGACTGCCACCTCCTCGCGTCCAGGATCTAGTGTTGGAAGTTTGGAAATGTGGGGGTGAACACATCATTTAGGTAAGTGGAATAATTCTCAGATAGATCTTTTGAAAAGTTCTTAGCGCGATTCTACCCTAAGAACTTGCAAACCTGCATGGAACCGCTGGGTTTCATGGTGTAGAGTCATATTAGCCCTAGAATCCCTCAGGATCTGACCTAGCTCGTTTTCTGGCTGATCTGCATATAAAACATAAACTGTCTTATAATACAATATTGTTACACAAGTCTGTGGTCTCCACCCTTTGTAATAATGTAAATGATTCAGGTGTTCTAAGTAATCATGTTTTGGTGTAACATATTTTGAAATCGATTTCAATCAAAAACCAATTGTTTCTAAGTTACCCGTGTGGAATATTGATGATTTTGTATGTTTTCTTGGCGTTAGAACAATAAATCATGACTACATTTTTGATGTTTCGAGTCAAGCCGCTGCCCTCTTAGTACTCTGTTCTGGTAGGCGTATTCATGACTTGACACTCCTTATGACCGATAACGATAATTTGCACCCCGTATACCGGGTTGAACAAACTGTATCACTGCTTTCCACTAGACTTCAGGAAGCTAAATGTCCTATCTTGTTTGTCACTACGAGAGGTACAGCTCGTGCGGCCTCACGAACTGTTATTGCAAATGGATTAAAGCTCTGATGCGTCAGGCAGGTATTGTTGCTACTCCTGAAACTGTCCCTTCCGCTGTTGCTTCCAAGAATTGGTTGAACAACTTCCGCATGGAAGATATTATGGCTCGGGGAAATTGGAGGTCCTCAAACACTTTTAATCGATTTTATAAAGGACAGGTTTCGGGCTCTTCTAAGAGTGACAGCATTACTGCTCTTTTTAAACCTGTCTCATAGGAATTATGTTGTTTTATTGATATTTTGTTGAATATTTTCAAACACATCTTTTCTTTTTTTCTTGATCTTTCCCTACACATTGGCGTTCGTCATGAGCGTCACCAGGCGATAACAGACAATATCTCAATAGTTTAATTATGCTTCGAATAACGGTCAAGTGTTTAATATCGGCGTTTTACCTGAAATAAAACGCTTATTAAACTACTTACCTTATTCGAAGCATAATATTAATTTCTGCCAGGTGACATAGTCAATCATCCAATGAACAAGACCGAGCGCGCGCGCTCAAAAATGCGCTCCCCTCTCTGACCTGGTGACGTCATGAGAGCGAGACAGAGCTATAGCGCTAGAAACGTAAGGAAAAAAAAGGCACAGGAAACATGGTTCAGCCTATCTCAATAGTTTAATTATGCTTCGAATAAGGTAAGTAGTTTAATAAGCGTTTTATTTCAGGTAAAACGCCGATATTATACTCTTTTATTTTGAATGAGGGAGGGTTAGTTGGATCTATGAAATCCATAAACAATATCCGATAAAACTCATTTAAAAAAGTTAATCATAGACAATTACTATTTATGTCCGCCATTCATTCTTTTGAGTTGCTTTTTCGTTTTACGATTCCCATTCCCGAGAGCACGATTTGTCATCGAGATCTACGCAACACCATCGCGTTATTAATTAACCTACGTAGAAGCAGTTGAAACAATAAACTCCACGCGTTTAGGCATCACAGCCACCAGTGTAGTGTATCAGCCATCTGACGTGATCATACCGTGAGATTGTATCTACCAGTGATGCTTTTGCTCGTCTTTTACGTTATCGGTTGCGACGTGCGTTCGAGTGCCTGATGGTGTGGAAACTATGTGCGATTAACTTAATAGTAACAGAGGACTCAGTATGGGGGCGTTTTTGAATAAGCCCGAGACTAAGAAATACAACGAGAATGGGGAAGGGAATGGTCTTCGCTATGGCGTGGCGTCGATGCAGGGTTGGCGCGTTGAGATGGAGGATGCGCATCACGCGCAGCTAACTCTGAATGGTACTCTATCGGACTGGTCTTATTTCGCGGTGTTTGACGGGCATGCGGGAGCACGGGTTTCGGCGCACTGCGCGGAGAATCTCCTCGAATGTATCCTTCAGACGGACGAGTTCCGACGCGAGGATGTAGCCGAGGCGATCCGCGCTGGCTTCCTGGACCTGGATAAGAAGATGCGGGAGCTGCCGGAGCTGTGCAACGGCGAGGAGAAGTCTGGCTCGACGGCCGTGTGCGCGTTCGTGTCGCCCAAGCAGATCTACATAGCGAACTGCGGCGACTCGCGCGCAGTGCTCGCACGCAACGGCGTACCGATCTTCGCGACGCGAGACCACAAACCGGAGTTACCATCAGAGAAATCACGTATCGTTCAAGCTGGTGGTTCAGTCATGATTCAGCGTGTGAATGGGAGCTTAGCTGTGTCTAGGGCACTGGGCGATTATGAGTATAAGAAGGTGATGAACCGTGGTCCGTGCGAGCAGCTTGTGTCCCCGGAGCCTGAGGTTTCTGTTCATGAGCGGAATGAGGTGGAGGATGAGTTCATGGTGCTGGCCTGCGATGGGGTGTGGGATGTGATGAGCAATGAGGCACTGTGTGCGTATATACACTCCCTGCTCCAGCTGACGGATGACCTTGTGGCTGTCACCAACCAGGTCATCGACACCTGCCTTTATAAGGTATGTTCAATGTGGTACAGTAGACTTGTTATTTCAGCATGCTATTTTTGAACCTCATCTTTAAAGTGAATATTAATAGATCATAGGTAAGCACCTGTTATGAAAATAAAACAGGTAATCAGTTCCTTAATTTTGTTGTTTTTCTTAAAGTTGCTAATTTTATTTTACTTTACATAATACTGACTGACAGGAAAACCTCAGGCATGGATATGTTAGAAATAAAAATAATGTATTTTTGTTCAAATAGTTGAATTATTTACACAAATAGATGATTAGATTACCTCATTTTTGTGAAGATATTTGGCTAGTTGTTGATTTTGAAGTTCCCATTAGGGTAGGTAAGCACCCACTGATCAACAGCCTCCACAATCCTCAATGAAAGGTCCCAATTGATGCAATCAGACTTCAATTTGCTCAACCATAGGACAGCTCCCTATCTACTTTGGGCAGCTAAAAGAGTAACCTAAAAAAAGTTCTTGTTTGTTGACAAGTTTCATTCTTTATTGCTTTATCTTGGTGGGGGTATGAAATGTTTTTTAATCACAATGTTCTGTTTCAACATGTTGTGTTAAAAAACAATAAGGTGATAATAATTTCTAATTATATATTTTGTGATATAGGCCATTGTGGTCTATAATTTTGTTGATTTTGTTAGTTACCCCAATATTTAATTTGTGTCTTTTTCACATTAAGTACTATGACTATCATGTATTAAATTATTCCTAGATATATTTGATAATTCACAAAGTTAATAATTGTGAATAATATAAAATATTTCAAAAAAGATGAAGAATGGACATAATATTTATTGATTATCATTATTGTCCTACCAACATATTTTTACAAAAGTAGATTGATTAAAATTAAATGATTGAATTGATGGTTCTGATCATTCCTACATATAGTTAGCTTCATTTAACATTTCATTTATAATGCCATTGTTCAGGGAAGCAGGATAATTCAAATACTTCTCAAAAATGAAGGGTTTCCTTATTACAATATTTTAATTTAATCATGTGAAATATCTCATCTATGAATGAATTGACATTTGAAATAGTCTGTAATTGTATTATGACATTTTCAGTTGGAGTGTATTGGGGTAATTACGATAATGGGGTAAATCCGATTGTTAATAATTTGTACCAAACACAGTGGCATTTTATATAGCATAATCAGCCTATAATGTTCAGTCTGCTGGGGCTCAGGCCTCCTCTCTGTGAGAGGGAGTGGGCCATAATCCACCACGCGGGCCCAGTGCAGGTTGGTAGATGACACATGTCTTCGAATTTTTGTTCTAGGACATGCCGGTTTCCTCACGATTTTTACCTTCACCATTTTGAGAGCAGTGGTGTTGAAATAATTTACATTAAGTAAAGCCCCTGTCTGGGTTCGATCCTACGACCTACAACTCGTAAGTCGCGGCCGTTACCACTGGGCCACCACTCATATGTATTTCATATAGCAACACCGAAAGACGGCGGCCTATAAAATGGCGTCTAATCATTATGTTGCCAATGTAATATAAAATACCCATTGCATTTGGTAGAAATTATCATCAATCGGAATTACCCCTTTATTGTAATTACCCCAATAAACCTTACTGGATTATTAATTGCTTCAATTACGTCAATTCTATGTATTGTTCATATTATACAACACTGTAAAATATGTCTTTATGTATTGTACTGTTGTCGCAAATTAAATAAGGCAAAAAAGTAACCACTAAATCCATATATGGCATGGAAATGGTTGGTCAATCGGCAGGATGCTTCACTAGAAAATATACAAAGTGAAAAACTAATTAGAGTTTCTGAGTTCTAAAACTATGTTATAACGTAGACCTAAGTTGTATGACTTCCAGTCTGTAGAGCAAGGTCCTCTCACACAGATTGCTGCCACACATTTGCATAAGTGTATAATATCAATAAATAGACACATGTATACTTCACTGCAATTACATTATAAATAAGTAGGTATATTAATTTTGTTAGATGATACTTTCTTAGTGGAGCTTGTGGAGCTTAGGAGCTTGTGGCTAAGTAATAACAGCCGCACGGGTCGATCCATCAGGTTAAGCTACGCTTGCCGGGGTTGTCCGTGGATGGGTGACCATCTTTACATACCGAGACTCCTCCGTGCCTCGGAAAGCACGTTAAGCCGTTGGTCCCGGCTGTCATTTGTGATCTTTGACAGTCGTTACGAGTCGTCAGAAGCCCGAAAGTCTGACAACCAGTCTTACCAAGGGGTATCGTATTACCCAGTTACTGGGTTGTGGAGGTCAGATAGGCAGTCGCTCCATGTAAAATACTGGTATACAGCTGCATCCGGTTAGACTGGAAGCCGACCCCAACATAGTTGGGAAAAGGCTAGGCAGATTGATTGATACTTTCATAGTGTAGAGACTCAGTGTACACTATGAAAGTATGATCTGACCTTTCAGATCATACTTTCATAGTGTACACAGGCCTAAAAACATTGTAGTGTCTCTAGGCTTCGCCAACAAGTACTGGTGAATCTTTGAAGTTTCTTCAGATAGAATTTGGCAAAACGCGACGATTTCCCTATAGATAGGGCCATTCTGCATGCCAGCCCTACAAGTCATCCAGCTCATACATTACCTAGAATTCTCATCCACGCTTCCCATTTACAGGGCAGCAAAGACAACATGAGCATCGTTCTGGTGGTGTTCCCTTCGGCGCCGAAGCCAAACGCCGAGGCCCAGCGCGCCGACCGGGAGCTCGACGAGACGCTCCGACAGAGGCTCACAGGTTGCTATCATTCACTATTGCATGCCTGCTCACACAAACACAGAGACAGACAAAGGACTGACAATCATAACCACGGACAGAATGACTGTAGGAGTGAGTCTAGCGACGCTAGGGCGTAAGCGCTAAGTTAGAGCATGCGGCAGCGCGGGGTTTTAGTACAGCGCGAATTAGGCTCGATGATCACTTTATAAGTAGTCTGAAAAAACCCAGTAGGACTGATCTAATGACTCTTGCTTGAGAGTCATGATCTAATCGAGATGTAGACTACATTATTTTGCTATTTGTAAACACTCCAAACTTGATAGAATTGGCTCACAATTTTATTGAGGAAGAATTGCATAAGTAGCACACGCCTTAGGAATTTTGTAGGGATAAAAAAATAGGAGGTGGTAGGAATCGTAGCTTCTGCCTATGTCTTAACACTCCCACGCTGTCGCAATTTAAGCTGAAGGTATCAGTCAATCTATATTTTTACAAAGGGGGTCAGACATACCTATTCTGTGCTAAAAAAGGGCCTTAATTGACAAATTGGTAAGTTATTAAGATTAGAATTTGACATTTTTGGGAAGGATTTAGGGATAGGATTACCTAATTGGTATTTTTACATATTATCTAAAATTAACACATTTTATTATAGTAAAATTTACGTATTGCCATAATTGCCAAAATAAGTTACCTTCTTAGTTATTTTAGCAAAATTGTAGCTTTAGGTAAAATTTTATTAGTACAAATTGGTATATTTTATTTTTTTAAATGTTTATTTTAGCGTATAATGTGATGTTACCCTAAGGGCCTATTTCACGATGTCTGAGTAGCCACTACTTACCAAGTACATTCAAAAATGGAACAGATTTTGTATAAAATTAAGCCAAGTAAGTTAATAGGAACTTAATCGTAGGTGGTGAAACAGGCCGTAAGACTTAATGGTAAGGGTTAAAAAAAATTGCACAATATGGTATAAAAAAGACATGTTCATCTTTTTTAGAACAAATTAATATTAGACCTTTGAAACATCAGACTAAAAATCATCATGAATTTAGTACACTTCTCTAATTGTTGCTTCTTGTTCTTTACATAACATTATGTAAATATCTCTACATAATATGCCTACATAACTTGCCATTGGAATTAAATCTCACCCTGAGTTTTAGTTGAATAGAAATAACCTTCGAATACTTCGCCGTGCCATCTTCGAGTCGCATAAATAATACGTTGCTGTGTTTTACCATTACCTAATCAATTCGTAATAACTCTTCTTCTTAAAGGGCCAAGTATAAAGTTATAATCATAGCGCAATTAATTACCTAATCCATACAATCAATTGTCAGGTGATTGACAACTTTTTTAAATTTAAATAGATAATAATTATTTAATAAAAAATTATATAATTCAAGCTGGACTTTCAGGAAATTATACCGAAAATATATCTCGTCGACTAAATGTATGAAATAAAATACAAAAAACGTATTGTTTATGGACCGATTAACGAATTCAAAAATAATAATTATTAACCAAATTATGTACTAACACTTGTGCACATAATAACATTCAAGGGTAGAGACATAAACTAGGAAAGTTACAGATATGATTATTTTACAGTTTTAATTATATTCGCACCAATGCATGCTAAAATAGCCCATTGTTTTCTCTATTTTTATAAGGCACATTATGCAATATCACAACCGCTGAAGAAGACATTTATGAATACTTACCTACTTATACATCGTTCCAATATACTTTTTTTAGAATAGTGATCTAAGGGCCGGCGCAGACCTAACAAAGCGCAGCGGTGTTTTCACTGCCAAACAAATATGAACATTGCGATCATTACAATGAAGTTGAAATTACCTAATCTTACACTAGTCCGCGAGAACATGCAAGCATTAATACTTTTTATTTTCGACTTAATTTTAAGAGTCACAAGGTTGATATTTATTCTGTGTCTGCGTCAACCCTAAAGCGTTTCGTCCTCAAAAATCAAAATTGACAGAGCAGGCAAATCAGACTAGGCTAGGGCCTAGGGGCCTAAAGACTATTGAAGTCTATAAACTTAGTTACATCTACGAATTCTTTTGCTCTATCATGGACGAGGCGACAAATTATACAATATTTATAATTTTTGTTTTGTTTGATAGTTTTACTTCCTAGAAAATGTATTAGTTTTAAAAGAATTACCACCTATAAGTATAGTTAAAATCTCGCTGCAGACTCGGTCTTAAATCATTCGAGTGTTTCGCTCTCTTTCCCACTCACGGGCCTTATGGGCAGGCCACGCCCACACGTAGTCCTGTGCATTACTGCAGTCGATGAGTGATATCGATAGTTTTATATATTTCTAAATGGGTGATAGAAATAAATACATATTTTTTTTATTTTATTACCAAATTAAATATTACAAAAACATATTTGTTAATTACCCTCTTTTTATGTAATTAAGAACGTAAAAACATATTAGTTTTTATATAATTACCTTCTGTTTATAGAATTAACTAATGGATACTAATGTGTTCTTACGAGAAGGAAGTCTCGTATAAACACATTAGTACTCATTAGTTACTCTGCATAATTAATGAATGCAGTATGTTTATGTGATAACCTTAATGATTCTGTTATCGATAATGGCCTTGAGCGCGCGCAACTAGCGCACTTCCTATGACCAAGTCTGCAGCGAGATTTTAACTATACTATAGTTAAGTTCTTCGAATACGTAAAATACGACCTAATGGGTACGAAGTTCGTAGATTGTTATCACAGGTATGATATCACAATCATAGTATATTTACTATCAGAGGATGACATCATTTATTTAGGTTACGTGCACACTGCGCTCGACTGTGATCATGCGCACTGATCGCTGCGTGATGTTTTCAAAATAATTTATCTTACAACCTATCTTCTTCAAGCATAATTTTCCTCATTTCATTATCATGAAAACAGTTCCTTGAATCATGGAGGACATTTTCGAGGAAAGCATTATTTTAATGAGCTTCTATTTATCTGAAATCATATTTTATGTAAACGGCTCAAATACAGTCAAAGTTAATGATGAAATCAACGAAATGATGATGAATCGTATGGTAATAAAATTGCCTCAATTCTTCGCTAAATCAACGGTTATTTTAAGCGTTGTTTGTCAATTGAGAGTCTACAATATGTTGTGGCAAAGCATGAGACATTATACGGTGCACGTGTGTCGCTCGTAACGTGTTTAGATTTCAATTTCAACCGTAATTTGCGGCCGTCCGCCTGAAAACACTTCGCGTAATGTACACAGACCTTTACAATATTTTATTTACACAATACCTCCATTTGTGAGGGAATTCCATATGAATTTAAAGTCAGCAATTAAATTTGTCTTTCTAGTTTTATTTAGTAATTTTAATGACGTTACGCCTCGCATTATTGTTTCCTATGTGTTAATTTTCAAGTACAAATGTTTTGTGATATTAAAATATAAAATCTGAGTCTATGGTTACCCCACGAATATAATTATTCTGATTATTCTGTTTCAATTTGGCACGCAGCACATAAGTCGTTCATGCATAGAGTACATGTTGATTATTGTAAATTATGATTTCATAGTTCATACGTCGATTAGATTGCCAAAGCCATTGCTTCCATGTTATTATGTTCGACATCACGAATAGAATACTAATGAGCTATTATTATTATCAATACAAACAATAAAATCTAGGTAACTTGCGTGGACAAGGCTCCAGTTAATAACTGAGTAAGAAATATTCAATTATTTTACATACAAACAAACTCAAACTCAAACTCAAACTCAAACTCAAAGCATTTATTTCAATTAAACCAATTACAGGCACTTTTGAATTGTCAAGGGGTCGGTCAGTCAGAAAGATGAAGCTAGGCGCCCATTCCAAAGCATAGTAGGTACCTAACAAAAGACAAACCTTGTCATGAATTAACATTTCTACAGGGTGTATGTGTAAACAGTGGCAATATTTTAAGGGGTCATTATACTCATCATTATGAACAACTTTTACTATGGGACCAAACCTGAAAAAAAAAAAATCAGCTGTTCCCTACATTTTGACGAATTATGCGAACTTAAATGTACTGAACAGCAGATTTTTTTTTCGCGTTTTCAGGCTAGATCCCATAGTAAAAGTTGTTCATAATGATGAGTACAATGACCCCTTAAAATATTGCCACTGTTTACACTTACACCCTGTATAATGCTTTTCTAGATGTCAGCGGTATCCAAAAAGTCTTTACTTTTTTTCATACCGTTGTCGCGTTGAGATAATGCAAAATGAACGTTCATTTGGTGATTCACACTTTTAAAGATTCTTTGGATAAGGAAAACTCCCCTAGTAAAGACTGCCTAACGAATTTAGAGGAACTTTTACCACCAACATGTACAACATGTGCAACATGTGTTTTTTCATGTAGAATATAGCATAAACCTGTTTATAAAATACCTAAGTCATATTAGTAAGCGATGTACCAGTGATAGAAATCCTTCGCCTATTGCAGGAATACTAATAAAGCTTAGCATCGGTAAACAGTTATCCTGTCCAGTCTGGTATTTATCTATGACACGAGTCCAGCTATCTCTGACGACACTTAAATAAATAATGAGCAATACAAGCTTCTGATTCTACAGAATAGTAACCAACCACCAAGTTTTAAATGTAGAACGTTACACGGAGATTTGATTGGTCGTTGCTTGGTTCGGGTATTAACGACTTTTGACAGTACAGAGAACATAGGGCCAGCGCGCTGTAGGTAATTTTAATCATTTGATCGCCATTGTGGGGTGATTGAATTTTAGCCTGGTTCGTAAAGTAAATTCGCGCTTCCCAAATAAAGCTTTATACAGTTTATACAATTTCCCTAAAAAGTCTAGTGCGCGCTTGGGCTTAGTGTAAGTTTGACCATACATATGCATTATTGAAGAATTTGATATCGATTAGTTTTCATTACATTCTATAGATATTAAGAATATCCGATAATCGTTTTAGATATTTAGGTACACATGGCTACACATCAAGCTATACACATACACACACACACACACTGACCTCTCATTGTAAGGAAATCCTATACAATGCGAGATCAGCGTATACTGGAAATGCATAGCTTGATCTGTAGCCGTGCGTACACGTCCTATAAGCCTGACTTCATTGTAACATTACAACCCTAAAAGTTATAATTCCTATATCGATTTTATTATATTTAAGTAGTTCAATTACATTCTTGCCATTATTCTATATCCTTTATTATTTAGAAATTAGCAAACGTAATACTGGTATTTACTACTTTACCTATTATAAGTTAGTTTTTCATTACTTAGTAGTCAGAATTAATATTAGTTAGATTTTGTCTGCTTAGAAATTGTCCCGTTCGTAAATTTTTATTAGAGATTTTTTTTTTTGTTTAATGTTAGTTGTTTAGTAAGTACATTCACTTATTGTAATATTAAGTAAACATCTAGCGAGAGCCAAAGCTATTTTCTTCCAAAGTATAGATTGAAATCAAGACATTCGAAATAGTAATTTGTGTATGTATTTATATTTTATAATTAAAATTATAATTTAGAAGAAAATCGCTTTTGAATAAATTATACGATGTCAGTATTTATACAAGTGACCATGTCACTTTTTAGCAAAGAATATTATCAATTATTATCATTAATGATACTCTTAATATATTAAACGCATATCACTGCGATAAATGTTACCAGTTTATGACTTTATTTATTACACAAAGTGTATATATTTTTTTTGTTATTTTACTTATGCCCGGTGTCTGAGGTATTTAAACGGTGTTTATCCATTCGATGGCTCGATATCGTGTTTCTGAACTATACGCTAAGAAAGAATTTAGCTTAAAAGTCGAGTGGAAGGGTTTATCTGAGGACCTCAAAAACCAAGTATATGGCAGGAATTCGCTTCTATAGATAATTTTGTCAAATCAATAGCTATTGAGAATTTAGATTCCGTTTAAGAATTCTTCAGAAACCGGGCGCTAGGGTTTTATTATATTATTTATTTATTTAACAAAAGGTCTATTTAATTATATGTTAATACTCACAGATGCACCGCATCAGCAATGAAGGCTTTTCAAAAATAAATTTTGCTAAGAAAAGTGTAATTTTTGCACTTTTATAAGAATTTTTGTGCCTTAAAATTATCCTTGTGTGCCTGAATTTTGCTCGTGTGTACCAAAACGCGTTCTCGTACCTCGATTTCACATGTTGATTGCCCAGCCTAGTTAATTGCGTTGAACGCTTCACTGCTTGCTGTCCATTTTGATTGACCTGTTGTTGGAACGATGGACACATTTCTCTAAACCTTGGCCCCTTATTGGGCAACCAACTAGTGAAGTGGACCAGTAAATTTTAGATCAAGTAACGTTTCTTCTTGATTTGCACCATTAAAATACGTAAAAGTTTTGAAAAGTCTTTTATTAAGCTTAGCTTTAAGTATTTTTTGTTGTACAAACTATTTAACTGCAATGTACTTAATCGAATTTGTGATTTACTATGTATGTAAAAAAACTAACATATGTGATATTAATATTTTAATTCAAAAATTTACTAAAACTTTTATAATATCTAATTAATCCTTTTACAAAATTTTTACTAACTTGTATTGTGAGACTAAAAATCGCGCTTAATTATGTTGTCTAAAAATTTGTTACCCTGTTTTCTATTATTAAAGTATTTTTGAAAAAAGAACTGTTTAGTTTCATTGCTTTAGTCCTGACCCTGATCATTTCATTGTTCCATGAAGTTTTAAATAAAGAATATAGTTTTTTTTTTCAAATGGAAGGGTTAAAGCAATGAACTGCGTGCGTGTAGAATGGCGGCCTGGGCTCGTGTGACGGTTGCAGTTAAAGACAGTAGGTTTATAAGATTGGAAGCCTTAATAGTGCACTGTAATCTCGTTGGTCTTGACTGTTATCGATTATGTAGTACATGCTATAAATGTTCATGAAATGGTATAAATACATAGTCTTTGAATGACGAGATTGTGTGTGCGATAAAATTAAACTTGAGAATCATTAAAAACACGATAACAGTTCGTCAAGGAAAGTTTTCAGGAAAAATATATTTTAATGTTTTAAAACTCATTTTACATAAACCAAAGTTTTTAAATAAATAAGTATACAAACCTGAAATTATGCTTTCACAACACTTGAAACTTGAGCTTTCAAAATATGGTATACAGGCTGGCAACGGAGGCAGCTCTTAACATAATATCTTGTGTTGCTAAGCGCAAAACTCGAGAACGGCTTGACCTATACGGCAATTATTTTTTTTTATTTTTTTCAATATTCTTTGAAGTCCGAGGAAGGTTCTTATGAACAGAAAAATTGGAAAAGTTGCTGGGAAAAATGGAAAATCTGGGAAAACTTAAAGTGTATTTTTAGGACAACGATTGTCGGGTCAGCTGTCAGACGGTATAGCAAAACTTTGTAATTTTAATATTTTTAATAACATAATGAAAAAAAAAAGCTAAACAGTCTCGTGTGTATGTAGTCAGTCTCAGGGTGCCAATGCCAGTAGTACATCATACAGTACCGATCTATTCACGTGAAGACGATTCGACCTCTAGAGACAAGAAAGGGTAAAGATGTTGATTGGTCACTGATTTAGTTCATACAATAGATAGTTTTGCAATAAGCAAACAATATTATTGAAGTCTGATTGTTTTTCGTTCTGAATTTTGTAAGATTTTTAAACGAGTTTTAAGAGGAATCATCATTCTCCTGTTCTTATCCCAATCTATTTGGGGTCGGCGCAACATGTCCCTTTTTTCCATACTTCTCTATTTGTCGTTTTCTCTCCCCCTTCTAGCATAATCATCTTTCATACAGTCCATCTATCGTTTCTTTGGTCTTCCCCTACTCTTATAGCCTGGAATCTTGGGTAAAAATTGAACTAGGCTCTTCTGGTGAGCTTTTCTGATCGTTTAAGATTGAGGCTAGTTGAGGATACAGCCAGAAATAAACACAATATATATTTCGGTTCTAGAACATAGCATGATCGGCCTATTATGTTCCCACTGCTGTAACAGGCCTCTCTGTGAAATGCCGGGCCATAATCCACAACGCAGGCCCAGTGCGGGTTGGTGGATGTCACATGTCTTCGAATTTTCGGTTCTAGGACATGCCGGTTTCCTCAGATGATTTCCCTCATCGTTTTGAGAGCAGTGGTGTTGAAATAAATTACACAAAGTAAAGCGCCTGCTTGGGTTCGAACACTTCGAAACCACGAATACTCGTAAGTCGGGGTCGATACCAGACAACCAATACTGCTCTCAATAGATATTTTGGAATAATAATTACTACTTAACTCAAATGAGTATTTCTCATTTCCTAAAATAGTTCCATACCATTATCAAACAATATAAACATACATTATAAATATGTTGTCTACGTGATTATAATGCAGTCTGCATATTTATTGGTTTTGGTTTGATAAAGAGGCAGGTAAAGCGATAAAAAATATGCTTTCCGTTATTTGTATTGCTCAATATCGCGATAAAGGCAAGTTTTTAAACAATGGCAACTCCTTTTGAATATTTTTCTACTACTGGTAACTTTTTAGGAAGCCAATACAGTTAGGGGCGTAGAAGAGTGACGATATTCTAAATTCTGCTATGCTGAAGAAACCATAATATGATTAGGTAGTGATACTATTTATAACCATTAGAGCTTATTATGTAAATATGTAGGGGCTCGTGGCTAAGTAATAACAGCCGCACGGGTCGACCCATCAGGTTAAGCTGTGCTTGCCGCGGTTGGTCAGTGGATGGGTGACATCTTTACATACAGAGACTTCTCCGTGCCTCGGAAAGCACGTTACGCCGTTGGTCCCGGCTGTCATTCGTGGATCTTTGACAGTCGTTACGGGTCATCACAAGCCCGAAAGTCTGACAACCAGTCTTACCAAGGGGTATTGTAGGTTGTGGAGGTCAGATAGGCAGTAATGCAGCCATGTAAAATACTGTTATACAGCTGCATCCGGTTAGACTGGAAGCCGACCTCAACATAGTTGGGAAAAGGTTATGCAGATTGTTTGATTGATTTAAATATGTAAGTACTGCATCTCTGCATCTACTGATAATTTTAGGTTGGGGAAAAAGTCTTTTCGCATTATAGTATATATGAACTTAACATAAAATCTCTTTGGCTATACTATTTGTATCTGGCTGGTTTTGGTATCATTGAAAGTTTAAGTTTTAAAGAACATAATTCCAAATTCAAATTAGGAAAATGTGTGACTTTCATTTATTTTTCGTACTGTCAAGATGGGTGAATCTAATGAAGAAATTCGATACATTTTAAAATTTTACTACAAAAAAGGTAAAAATGCAACGCAAGCCGCGAAAAAAAATTGCGATGTTTATGGACCCAGTGCAGTGTCTGTGAGAGTAGCACAAATTTGGTTTAAGCGTTTTCAATCCGGAAATTTTGATGTCAAAGATGCACGTCGCTCTGGTCGCCCTATTACGGATAAAATGGATGCCATTTTTGAAAAAGTGGAGCAAGATCGGTATATCAGTAGTTACGACGTAGCTGAAGAACTGGGAATTGACCACAAAACAGTTTTGGCGCATTTGAAAAAAACTGGGTACACAAAAAAGCTCGATATTTGGGTACCTCACGAGCTCACTGAAAGAAACGTAATGAACCGTGTACTCATTTGTGATTTTTTATTACGACGTAATGAAACCGACCCATTTTTGAAGAAGCTGATAACTGGTGATGAAAAGTGGACCACGTACGACAAGAACGTGTGAAAAAGGTTCGTGGTCAAAGGCCGGTCAGGCTTCACAGACTGTGGCGAAACCCGGGTTAACTCGCAACAAGGTGATGCTGTGTTTGTGGTGGGATTGGAAGGGCATTATTCATTATGAGCTGTTACCACCAGGCAGGACCATCGATTTTGAACTCTACTGCGAACAACTGATGAGATTAAAGCAAGAAGTTGAGAGAAAGCGGCCGGAATTAATCACCAGAAGGGGTGTGGTTTTTCATCATGATAACGCTAGACCTCACACATCTTTAGCCACTCAGCAAAAATTAAGAGAGTTTGGCTGGGAGGTGTTAATGCATCCGCCGTATAGTCCTGACCTTGCACCTTCCGATTTCCACCTGTTTCGGTCTCTTCAGAATTCTTTAGGCAGTGTCAGGTTAACATCACGAGAGGACTGCCGAAACCACTTGTCGCGGTATTTTGATCAGAAGTCCCAAAATTTCTATAGCAATGAAATCATGTCCCTACCTACAAGATGGCAAAAAGTTATCGAACAAAATGGTACCTACATACTTTAGATAAATGTAAATAATGTATATAAAAAAATGTTTTGAATTTTCTTAAAAAATGCGAAGAAACTTTTTCCCCAACCTATTACATCTCATTTCCTTAATCTTTATCTCTTATGTCAGTATAAAATACTGTTTTGTCTGTGAATTTGCTTAGTATTACTACAATACAAACTACTCGTTGGATTTTGGTGCGGTGTTCACCATAATTTAGGGATTGTCTCTTGAGAAAAAAAGTAATTAAAAAAACTAAAAACCCGAGTGCGGTAAAACACTTGTTAAAAAAACTGAAAAGCTAAAAACAAGCCCATTTTAAATTAAATAAAAGTTGGAAGCAGGAGCGACCCATTTCGAGTTTGAAAATATAATAAAAATGTAATAGGTTCCGCCTGTTTTCAACTTTTATTTAATTTAAAATGCGCTTGTTTTGTAGCTTTTCAGTTTTTTTTAACTTCAGTGTTTTACCGTAGTCGGGTTTTTTAGTTTTTTTAATTTTTTATTTCCTTTTGGGCTTCGCCGCAGTCGGGTAAAAAACAATACATCACTAACGGTAAGCCGCGCGGGTCGCTAGTTTAATATAACTAGCCTGTTATTTATGAATGTATAGATAGTAGCAAGTTATTACATCGTCATGCCATTATTGGCTGAGTTGCAGTTTAACCGATAACAAATAGAAATAGATAGCTCCATGTAGCAACGTCAGACAAATACAGTCATAAATTACTGGGTTACACAACATTTAAAAACGAAAATAGATTTGTACAAAATGTTATATTTTTCATTTCTAGAGCCTTTATTTTATAATGCCCTTGACATTGCCCCTTATTAAAAGTCAAGGTCTGCTTGTCAACGTCAAAATGTATGGTCAAACAAAAATATAAGTATACACGCAGCTACAGCGCTATAAGGATATTTTGCCGCGTGGCCCAAATCGGAACTAACGCTGCCGTATACATAACCTAAAAATAACAAAATTATAGACTAATATAACTAAAACTATTAAAAAACTAAAATATGGCGTCGAAAAATTCCTCCGCATCGCTGTCGACTGGTAAAGTACCCAAGAGACTGGCGGCATTGCCACGTTGTATGGCAATGCTAAGCCGCTGGCCAAGGTAAAAGCCAGCCCTTGGGTCACGGGAAGTGTCAACCAGCCGTTTGGAGATTTCGTTGAACAAACTATGAGCACACGGACCCCACGGCCCAAGGGTTTCAACCCCAAACGGCTCGAAAATATAATTACCGATAAGGTTATTATACTTCCGCCGCTTGAGGTTTTCCGCTGCGTATTGTTTTGCCAGTACAATTTCTGTGACATATTCACAAATGTTTACCAACAACGCCCAATCAGGAGCCAAAGGTCCAGTCTAACACTTTTTTTTTACTTCGTAGTCAACATAACATGCCTGTATTCCCGACGGGTTAGGCAGAGGTGTACCTATTGTACACCCACATTTCGCCAGTTATCTTTAAGGCCCATAAAATAGGGGGCGAGCCTATTTAGCTAAATAGTCAAGTCTTTTAATATTTTTTTATGTGTGTATCAACTTTAAAAAGTTTTAACCCGCACAATAAAATTAAATATAGACAAAATAGTGAGAAGATAATAGATACTTTTACTTACTTTTTACTTCTATATCAAACTCTTTGTTTGACTGTACTGTGAAATGTGTCTGCAGTGTTACGTTAAGGTTGCGTGTTCAGCGTCTATATCCAAATTCATACACATTGGATATAAAACGAGCAGCATTTTAGCATACCCTTAGTTTTGTCATAAAATGTCGTGGTTGCGATGTTTCTTATGGCCCTATATAACTCCTTTTGGGGTTACATATTCTAGCAAAGTATTCTTGAAAAGTTTTGTCTTTGTTCATTTTTCTTTGAATGTAAAATGTGGGTTGTCACTTACCATATTTTAAGTGATGTCAAAGTTCACGAAAAAAATTATAGAGGTGGCTTAGAAGAAATCTGACTTTTTCGAAGATTTCCGCCTCAAAAGAGAGTTCCAAACAGCTTTGATTTGTGTAAACAAAATCAACGTACATGCCAAGTACAGAAAGATCAATTCCGCTTTTAGGTCTGTTACTCATCACGTCTGCGGAGTTTCGCTGGCTAATTTAATTTGACCCTGTATATGCCAATTGTTAACCCTAAACTATTCATAATCAGAGGTCAGGAAATGCAGTTGACTCTAGCACGAGTATAACTATCAAACTTCAGCTTTTCAATTTAATTATAATATTTATACTGTGTCTCGTATTATGCTAACAACATAAGTTTTACAGTTAGGTCAAGCCGATGTCAGCTCTCGTAGGTATAGACAGGAAACATGAAGCATGCGCAAGTTATTTTTTTAATTAACATTATATTTTTATAAAAACGATAACAAAACGTGTATTTACTTGAAAAAGTACCGGAGAGATTGTTTTAATTATTTTCATGACCTTATTATAAGGCAAGTGTCTAGTTATGGACTTCTTGCGAATATGTCGGTTTATTAATAAGACCTTAATCCCATATTTGTCTTGTGTATTATCACAAAATACATAATAATATTACTTTACTTACATTCCTATTATAATATCATTTACTTTTAGTAGGTGGACGGTAAGACATTAAAGTCGCTTACCGAGATCTAAAACGAAATTATCTCTGGCTTCATTAATAGGTTTTTTTTAAGAGGTATACTATGCCAATGGTATCGCTCTTGATTTTTTTGGAGAAGTATTTACTTCTCCAAAATATTCAAGAGCGACAGCATAGTTTTGATGGCATTTGAAAAGGAAAAATCAACCTTAATTTTTACTGGACAAGACCGGCTGCCAACAAAGGTTCGACCTGACCTAATTTTTGTATAATAATTTACACTAACCAATTATTGTCCCGCTGCAGGGCAAAGTATTCTCACACAGAGAAGGCACGAGCATTGATCACCACGCTTGCTCAAGACGGGTTGGCGATTACAGACTAATATTAATCTCTACCCCAATTGCGTAAAGGCACTCCGCAACTCACGGCAATCCGCTTTACCTTCCTTCGCTTTATGTAAAATTGTGAGTGTTGTCGCAGCCTGCACGGCGTCCGGCAATACCGAGCAGGATTCTCTTTGCATCCTGCAAGAGGATTGCAATGCGGATTGCCATGAATCGGCCCCTTTACACACTTTCAATCTGAATCAGAAGGATTTTGAAAGAAATTGCTAATCCACTGCTTCATATAATATGTTTGAAAAATACATCTGATCAATAACGGAATGAATGTTGGTGAATTGTCAAAACACTTACAATGGCAATGCCTTTCATTGCCATTGTAAGTGAGTTACGCAATTACCCCGCAGGCTTCCTGACTATGTTTTCCTTCATTGATGTCAGTGATGTCTACTTTTTGTATAACCTTGGTTAAACTTAACGTAATGTTTGTTCGACAGCGTTGATCGAGCGCAGCGCCGGTAATGAGGAGCGCGAGGACTCGTCGAGTCACTTCTCGTGGGTGCTGAAGCAACTCGTGCTGGAGAACATTCAGGGCCTGCCGCCCGGTGGGGGGCTTGCTGCCAAGTAAGTCTTTATAACAGCTTACTTTCCCTCTATGGATAGAACTTCACCATGTGTGTGTAACTGCCCCGTTGGTCTCGAGGTCAGAAACGCGACTGCTGAGCGTGGGATCCTGGGTTCGATTCGCAGGTCGGGCAGTATTGTTGGGTTTTTCAATTAAAGCTCAGTAGCAGCTGGGAGTTTGGAAGTTAGTGGTGTGTTACCCGTGTGCCTCGGTGCGCACGTGATGGCCTGAGGACTATGAGTGTGAGCGAAGAGTGAGTTCACCAGCTTGTATACTATATGTTCCGCATCGATGGCTAGTCTCTATTGGTTATTGTGGCCAATCAGAAATTTTAGTCTAGGGGAGTATGTGACGTGACTCCTCGAATAAAGCTCCTATGGATGGACTAGATCAATGTAAACTAGATGTGGGCCTTTCAATGAGACAAGTTCCACTGGATGTGGTGCCAGCAACCGTCGGTGAAGTCTCAATACATTCTTTGGTTGGAACAGAGTTTGTTGAAAACGGCGTGTTTCATAGAAAGTTGCTACCTTCGTTTATCTCCAGAGAACGGATGGACTTGGTGACTCTGCATGCCCATTGCCATTTGGCGGTGCAGTTGACAATCTGTATGCTGATAAAATCTTGAAAATGAGAAATTATATTTTGAGTTATCAAAGAACCTGAGAAATACAAAATACTCTGTATTTCAGAACTCTAAGCAATAACCACTCACACTTTGTCAACAATCACAAGGAGCAGTCATTAAAATAAATGTTTTTCAATTCCAGGCAATCGTTACTGGACAAAATATACAGGGAGTTCTATCCGGACCACCCCGACAGCTCGGAGACATTCGACTGTCAGACCGAACTGGCCGACGCGTTCAGCGCAAACTAACGCTATACATTACGTTCAACACTAACACAAACGGGACGCGATCGTACACTAGCCCTGTGCAAGCGCCGATGGAACGCTAACTAAGAGACAGTAACGTGGAATGTCGGGTTCCAATAGTTTGAACAGTTTGGTAAGTAACTTTAGGATTGTTTCTTTTTTATACTAGTGACACTCACTAAATTAATTGTAATTTCGACATATCAAACCAAAGCTAAGTTTTCAAATTAAAAGTATGGAAAATGTCTGGGAAGAGTTGTTTTCGGCTTCGGATACTCGCTAAGTGTGCGGTTTCGTCCCAAATTAGCTGAATACATAATACTAGTACAAATCAAATGAATTGCAGTTACATTACTTCAGAATTTTGAACGTTGGTAACATTTCATTTTGTACATAACTGTCTCGAATGTCGGGTAATGTAGTTGGAATTTTGTTTGATTCAGTCAATAATTGGTGCTTCGGCTGTGTTGATGCGTCGGTTTAAAAAAAAACTTGAAGTTACATGTAGTGTAATTTTTGTCTTCTATCACTGTATATTGTCTTCTAAAGGGAACGCAATGCCTACCTCTAGTTGCCTTTATCTTTTATTAATTGTTCACATAAAATAATAATAATATAATTATAATATTTGATTCCTTTCAAGATCGTCATGATCCGTCATCCCAAATTATATTGTAGTAAGCTGACAACTCGACAGAGCCGAAGCAAATTGGAATCTGAAATGCATATACTATGTAATACTCTATGGGCTGTGGTATGGCCTTCAGAACAAATGTTTACTATAAACCTACTTCGTTCAGCCTCACCACAGCCCTACATTTGTATCACACGGCACAAAATTTCCTGACATCCAGCCATGTTTAATGTAACCCTGCCGGATTGAAATGCCCATCCCCTTCGAACCTTTAATTGTATAGCAACCATTTTAATTTTGTCGTTTTTACAATTTTATTTTTTGTAGTTTAGATATTTTTGTTTCGTGTTAACATTGGCCATTCGTGAATGTCATAATATTAGATGTATAATATTAGATATTCGATTGGATGTAATAGAAAGTCTATGATAATATTTACTTGTGTGAGCGGTTAAATTCTGTAGTTTATGTTCTCCCGCGCTTAACATTTTTGCTAAGAACTTTTTATGTCAATAGCAAAATCTTCTTAATATGAGTGTTAAGCCTGTAATAGCAGATTCAAATGGCCAGTCGGACTTAGTGTAATCTAATGTTCCGGATCACGTGAAAGCCTAAGAAAACTGGAAAATTGATTTCTCAATTCTATTAATAAATATCTAGTTTCCTTTTTGTACATATTTTTTTCTTTACAACAACAAACATAGTCATTATCCAAAACGTCAAAGTAACATGTTGATTTAAAAAAATATAAACTAGCGTTATAAATCGGGAATTGGATTATGGGGTAATATTAATTGTTAGTTTTTTGTTTCTTAAAAAATATTGTACCTACTTCGTTTCGTGTTACAGAAAAGATGAAATTAGATTTAATCGCTTTTTAAAAGTTACGCGTTATCGAAGGAAGTATTGGGTATGCTTTTAAATTTTTGCTTCGTACTTAGATGAAAAAATAAAGTAACTAATCTGTTGATACGCGTAGTCTCTATGGCCGTACAATATACAAATTAGACCGAATTCCATTTTGTCATATAATGTTGTTACCAAATTCTATGTGTACTATTCATTTCTGATATTCACCTCTTGTAAATACCTAAAAGAGAATAGAAAACGATACTTTTGTACCTGTTGTGCGGTTTAGCGTGTAACTAACTAATTATGAGGAGTTTATCGTGTCAGCACTCGTGGAAATACATATAACATCTTCAAATATTCTTCTGCATTCATTATTTTAATAGTCTGATTCTTAATGTGAAGTCTTCATCACTAAGCATTTTAAGATTTATTCAGTGGACAAATCGATTACAGTATGACTGTGTATATCATTTTATCAGAAATAATGACAGTGCTACATAAAAATTAAACATGATGTATGTATTTCCAGCGCCTGATACAATAATGTAACTAAATAGTTTTTACTGAACAAAAATATTTCAAAGGTTTTCAAATGTGACGTAGGAGACATTGTTTTAGTATATATAACAATTGAAGTAATAACAACCTATTATAATATTATATTATGTTTTTCTTTACAAATGGAACTTGAACAACCCATTAAAATGACTCCTAATAACGCTTGACATTTTTGCTGTCGAGGCAATTAAAAACCTTGAGTTCATTTGTAAATTCGAACGAACTTATTGAAAATTCAAACCATATCTAAATTAGTTAAATAAATTACGAAATAAAATACAGAACATGTTTCCTAGATATAAAACTAATAAGTATCTATTTTATTGGTGGTAGCAAAGCTATTGCGACTTTATTATTATTTTTATCTGGTGCAAGACAGCAAAATACGTAAGTATTTTTTTTTTATAATCAGTCACTTTGTCGAGGACGTACTAACGGAGAAACGAACTGTACACCGTAAGGACTATTCTTGCTTGCAGCGCTCGGCCGCTTGCTAACAGAGTGTGGTTATCGTGCGCACGGGCATTTTTTTTTCACGGTGTATAGAGATGTTCATTTCTCCCATGGTACATCCCGCACCAATGTAGCTACTTCGGGTGAATATTATGCCGTGTTATGCTGCCTTGTATTAGTGATTCGCTAGGACCCCAAAATTGTCAGTTAATATTGCTTCCATCATAATTATCTTCTATATTTTTTACCCAAAAACTTACCCTTTTCAACCCATTGTCGAGGATCAATACGTTGCGTTCTTCTTTTGTCTAAGTAGGTCATATTGATTGTGTTTTGTACAACAGTGTGTAGATTTGAATGCCAATTCAAAAATGTGCCTTTGACGCTAGTTTATCGAATATCTCATTGAGATGTTATGGTTGTCAACACGTCACATTAATGTGACATTGGTGTCATGGGCCCGCTTCCTTGTTATGTGAAGGTTGCGTTAGACTTGATAATTCATTATTTTTCTTAACTAAACCAAATATTATTATTATTAGACAGTGGGTTTTGAATCGGATTTTGATGTCCATCCGGGACGAGTATGTAGGTTTACGTCTGGTTGTTTCTTTTTTAAATTTTGCTTTCGGACGAAAGTCGACATCTCACAAAGTGTGTCTCGTTATTTTCTAGTAGACGCTTGAACAATAAATACCTGTACCTTGAGAAAGTATTTTTTTATTTTTCTTTTATTATGGTTTTATTAGGTCCCGCTTTTATTGTTTTAGCAGTGCGTAGCGTTTTATGGTGTGTTTATTAATTATCGACTGAAAACTTACATCTTCTGGAACAGTTGTGTGCATTAACATTTCAAGTACGATGGACGCACAATGTGTTTACCTCATAATTTTGGCAAAATATGTTTTTAAATGTCTATTAAACGAATAATTTGGCATAGAAAATATGAAGCTTACTTATCTGTGTACAGTAAGTCGACTCGAAGTGTAATTTGTATGATATTAAAGTTTATAGTGTCAATAAGGGATATTTTAAAAATAAATTCTAAACTATCTACACTTCCGCACATTCGGAGCATAGTAGTGTGTAGGTTACATGAAAATAAATATTTATAATATGTGTATTTGTGTTTGAAAACTGTACATAATTAAGTTTATATAGGACATATTCCAACTTCTTTTTAGCGAGACTCCTTTTTAAATTCCAACTAATTATTATCTTGGAAAAATAATTCGCGTTTATTGCTCTTTTTAAAATTTTTGGGTTTTATTTTTTCTGTACAAAGCATAATGAACTTTGTGTAACGTAACAAGTAGATACTAGCCGCATAACAGGTCGTGCGTTTTATGGAGAATTCTCGCGCTTTCTCGGTAATTCCCGCAGTTACAAGCTCGAATCTAGTTTGTATGACATGAAAGTTCATTTTGCTATATACTACTATATCGTTACAAAAAAATGCCTTCCATTCCGTTCCTTGGTAAATTGAGCCTAACTCAATTTTTGTTAAACCTGACAGTTTCAATATAATGCAAAATATCCACTTTAAATGAAACAACAAATATTAACTAAAAAGAAAATTTTATCAAAAAGAATTTCGCTAGATACTAATTTCGAACATTCTGTATCCAAAAAGCTAACAAAGTGTCGTCGTAGAATTTAACGTCTTACAGAGGTAAGTAGGTACCTACTGATAGTCGTTTTGGCAAAAAATCTACAAAAGAATAAAATTACCATTTTGGTTAAAAAAAAAAACAAAATGGTAATATAGGTACCGGGAAACTGATGTTCCTTTAAAAAAAAAACAAAATGGTAATTTTTAAATTTAAGGGCGAGTTTCGTGACCACTATGGCAGCTATAGGTAACTGCCATAGTGGTTACGAAACTCGCCCTTTATTTTGCTACAGCAAAATCACTACTCGTTGCAATTTCATTAGCAACTAGAAGTATAACATTAATGGTAATATGCCATTGATTCGATGAACTGGCAATCCATGGTTTGTTGGTACGCGGCTCGTTCGTGGTAATCATCGTAATGTTCGGGTTTCCGACGCATCATCAGCTTGGCCTTCCAAGCACGTTTTTCCTCGATGGCTTTCTGTAGATACCGTCAACATAAAAATTATTAGGAATAATTAAGTCGTAAAATATCAATATCTTTCGTCTCTTTTAGTTTCGAAATATCCTGAATTCTTAAACGACAATTAATTTCTCCCTTCAAAAGCAAAAGGCAAAAACATTCAAAATTTGTAATACTTAAGTTAAATATTCTACTGATTTTGTCAAAAGAAACTCACATCCTTGCTCTTCTTTTTGATATCCTGGCGGTACTTCTCAGCATTCTTCCTCATGTTGCGGAGATCTGCAGCGCTCGCCTCGAATCTATAACATACCTTTACAGTCAGAAATAACTGGAGAAAGGCATTAAAAGAGATCAGGCAGCTAAAACAGCCCTTTTTAGGGTTCCGTAGCTGAATGGCAAAAACAGTGTGGCGGCATCTACATCGCCACATGCGAACTACGCATCACTGACGTCACGAAAAATCCTGCATCGCGCAATCAGAGTTTACCGCGCGACTAGCATATATACAACGTCATCAATCGTCGGGCAGTTGCCCACCAGACACGACACCTGTCTGGTTGGAGGATCCTCCCTTTTCTATGGAGGATGAGTGAACTTTACACCCTGTTCCTCATGCCTCTAACTGGTGATCCCGAGTATGAACGTCTGCGCAGCCTTCTTGCAACTTCTTCAGCGTGACGTCATTAGCATCACTTCCTCAAGCTTTAGAGCGGCGAGTCACACAGCCAGCCAGCATCCACGGCTTCAACGGGTATCCTGACCACCAGCATCCAGCAGACTCTCCCTTAACAATTATAATTTCGCAATGTCCGTCTGTCCGTATGTTACACAACCATTGCACTATATCGATGAAAGTTGGAAAGAAGGTGTATTCTGTGCAACGCCACCGCCGCTAAAAAATGGTATTTAAGTCAATAGTTTTTGAGGTATGGGATGTTTACGGTTACGACCGCAAATAGGTTTTCCGAAAAATACTATGAAGTACAAACTTGAGCATTAGACTGAGAGTGCCATATTAGTCCTGAAACATACCGTCAGGTACTACACTGACCGTAAGACGCCAGTGTATGCTGCCTTTTTGGACCTCTCAAAGGCTTTTGTTCATGTAAATTATGATAGACTGTGGGATAAACTTAGGGAGAAAAAGATGCCTGAGGGTGTTACTAATATATTTAAGTACTGGTACCACCATCAGACGATTATGTGAGGTGGGCAGGTTCCTTTTCAGATGTCTATCAGTTGGAGTGTGGTGTGATGCAGGGGGTAAGCTCCCCTACGCTCTTTAACATTTACGTAAGGGAGCTGGTCCGTGAGCTCAATGGCACCATGGTAGGATGTTTCATAGATGGTCAGATTGTGAATAACATTAGCTACGCTGACGACATGGTGCTGTTGAGCCCGTCGATCGGCGCCTTGAGGAGACTACTGGGCATCTGTGAGGAATATGCTAGGACGCATGGATTGACAATATAATGGAAGAGCGAACTGCTGGTGTTTCGGGCGGGACGCATGACGCCTTCTTGCGTACCGCCCGTGACGCTGGTAGGGGTGGCGTTGAACAGGGTCAGCCAGTTTGTGTACCTTGGCCATGTGGTAAACGAGGACCTGACTGACGATCCGGATGTAGAACGGGAACGCAGGGGGCTGGCGGTTCGGTGTAACATGCTGGCCCGCAGGATTTTTAGGTGTAGTAGGGAGGTTAAAAAGACGTTATTTAGGGCCTGCTGCCAATCCTAATATACCTGTAGCCTGTGGGTCAGTTACACACAGCGGGTCGTCAGCGCCCTGCGGGTCCAGTACAACAATGCTTTCAGGTTGCTGATGGGACTGCCTAGATATTGCAGCGCCTCAGCGATGTTTGCTGACGCACAAGTGGATGGCTTCCATGCCATAATCCGTAAGCGAGCGGCATCGCTGATGCGCAGGGTGAGGAACAGTTCCAACAGCTACCCGAGAGTAATTGCTGAGAGGTTAGAAAGTCCTCTATGGAGGCAGTGGATACACATCCACGTTAAATAATTCCTCATGTATATGTACTAACATTTAGTTTAAGTTTTTTTTCATGTATTTACTAACACTATATGGACACATTAGTCTGAATTAAAGAAATTGAATTGAATTGAATTAGAAATTATATTGGCGAAAAAGGCCCACCTTCCATTTTGGGCCATGCTATCACCTGTGCACTTGGGTATCTTATGACTGCGGCTGAATTTTGGGCTAAACATAATACATACTACTTAGTTATTTGAATTTTCATAACAAAATTCTTATTTGCCATCGTTACGCCACTTACGCCAAGAAGAAGATATCGTTACCATAAGGCGTATCGTATTACCCAGTAAGTGGGTTGTGGAGATCACAGGCAATCGCTCCATGAAAAAATACTGGTATTCAACTGTATCCGGTAAGACTGGCGACCCCAAAATAGTTGGGAGAAGGCTAGGCAGATGATGACGCTTAGAAGACGACAAATTTATTTTTGCGGTCGATATAAACAATACTGTGCATGGGTAAATATTCATCCCAACTACGGAACCCAATGTGAGTGAACTCACTGTGCGTGGTCAGTGCCACCGACACGCCAGTCGTATTCTAGAACTTTTACAAATTAAGCTGATTGATGCCGTCACAGCTATCACAAAACACGCCGGGCGTTTCAATTACTTCTTCGTTTACTGCCGGCCGGCGACGCGACGCCAGCGCGATATTTATGCCATGGTCTTGGTCAACTCCCTAGGGACCCTATATTATGAAGACTATTAATTGGTCTCACTTTTCGCTTTCCTTTAGGACATTTGTCCTTGAAGATTTGCCAGATGACAAATAAGGTGAAATACTTATACAATAAACAATACTGAACCACTGTGACATAAATGCTGATTACATGTAGTTGGCACTTACTTGCGCTTAAGTATTAAATGAGCCATGGTGTGTATGGGGTTCTTGGGCTGTTTCTTGGCGACGTCACACAGCACTTCAGGCAGAAACATACCGAAGTTCTCCCAAAGGAACTTCACCGATTCATGGTCGAGAGTTCCTGAAAACATAACCTCAATCACGAAAAAAATAAATGATTGATTGAATTAAAACCGGACTGCAAACAAAAAGTTCAAAACAAGCATTCTGAAGCAGTTCGTGCCACCAACTGCAGTCACCACAGATATACACTACTATTTTTTAATTAGTACCTACAAAAAAAAATGGGACAAAAAACTTACAAAAAAATACAACCGACTTCCAAAAACAACACTACAAAGTGAAAAATAACTTAAATTTCGGAAGTCGGGTGTCTGGTTAAATTTATTTTCGTTTTTTGCCACCGATTCCCAAAATTAAAGTTATTTTTCACTAAGTATGTAGTGTTGTTTTTCGAAGTCGGTTGTATTTTTTTGTAAAAAGTTTTTATTTTTAACCGACTTCAAAAAGGAGGTCGTTCTCAATTCGTCGGAGCCTTTTTTTTTATGTATGTTCCCCGATTACTCGAAGATGGCTGGACCGATTTGGATTTAATTTTTTTTTGTTTGAAAGGGTGTATACCCTTGATGATCATGGGACCACCTGGGAAGTACTTTCCAGGTGGTCCCATGATCATCAAGTCAGGATCTGATGATGGGATCCTGGAGAAATAGAGAGAACTCTTCCAATTTTATAGGCACACTTGAAGCGATTTGAATAGTTTTTGGAAGAGTACTTTCTCGGAGTGGTCCCATTTCTCAAGATCTGATGAAGAACTTCTGAGATAGGCAACGGAACTCCTCAATAAATGATAGCAAATGGACTGGGATTGCTGAAATCTCATGTCTGTTTATTGTTTACACCAGTTCATAGCATAACATCACGCCGGCCGGTACGCTGTGAAGGGGTAAGCGCATGTGAACCACTAAAAAGTGACAAATAAAAACTTAAAAAAAAAATACAACCGACTTCCAAAAACAACATTGCAAAGTGAAAACTAACTTTAATTTTGGAAGTCGGTGGCAAAAACGAAAATACATTTAATCAGACACCGACTTCCGAAATTAAAGTTATTTTTCACTTTCTAGTGTTGTTTTTGGAAGTCGGTTGTATTTTATTGTAAAAAAGTTTTTCACTTTTTAGTTGGGTACTTACCCCACACAAATTCTAATACCACTACCTGCAAAACAAACTAGAACATCATCCATATAAAAGTGGGTAAAAAATACGTATTGAAGCTAACACAAAAACTACCCAAGCAAAGATAATCAATTTTATATGGGACCAACTTTGATGTACCCTCTCGAAAAAACTAAAAAAAATCCAAATCGGTCCAGCCATCTTCGAGTAATCGGGGAACAAACATAAAAAAAAAATTAAAAAAGTTTCCGACGAATTGAGAACCTCCTCCTTTTTGAAGTCGGTTAAAAATTAAATCCCAAAATTGTCCACGAAAATTTGTCATGATTGGTAAATTCATAATTAAATCAATTATTCATAACAATTGCTAATAGAAAATACTACGCGCAGTGCTTTTAATGATTAATGAGTACTAGTATGTAGTCTGTACAATATTTCCATAAACTAAGTGACATTTTGGCATATAAACAAACGCAATATGTTTGCTGTTTATGAATATTATTTATTGAGACACTTTACATATATAGTAAAAAGACTTTCTGTAATAAGCCCAATAAGTATTTGTACTAATTAAAAATTAGTGGTGTAGATAGAGGTCTATCTAAATCTGTGGCAGTCGCCAACTGCATCGAGACTCAATTTTTTTTCCAAAACATTTAATGACGTCCAAGATCCGCGATTTTGATTTTATAAAAACAAAGATTAGCCTACGTACGGTACGTCAGAAAGGTGTGGTCAAATTTAAGGCGAATATAGCAGCTAACCGGCAGCGCCATCATTGAAAAATTTATAAGTCTAGAAATCAATCAATCTGCCTAGCCTTTTCTCAACTATGTTGGGGTCGGTTTACCAGTCTAACCGGATGCACTAAATACCAGTATTTTACATGGAGCGACTGCCTATCTGACCTCCACAACCCATTAACTAGATTATACGATACCCCTTGGTAAGACTGGTTGTCAGACTTTCGGGCTTCTGACGACCCGAAACGACTGTCAAAGATCCGCGAATGACAGCCGGGACCAACGGCTTAACGTGCTTTCCGAGGCACGGAGGAGTCTCGGTATGTAAAGATGGTCCACGGACCAACCCCGGCAAGCGTAGCTTAACCTGATGGATCGACCAGTACGGCTGTTATTACTTAGCCACGAGCTCTCGTCTATAAGTCTAGGGATATGGATAATTTTGAAATTCCTTATGCACACATTTTTAGTCAGATGAGGTAAATTGTTTTGTTTCAAAATGTTCCATATGTCCTGAGTTATTAATTTTTTCTCAATAGTGGCGTGTCAGCAGCTGTACTCGCCTTAAGGGTGTGGTACGACCATCAAACTTAACAACTTTCTCCATGGGACCAACAACGTAATCGAGAAAAATTACTAGTTACCTACTTCTGCGACCACGCGTGCACAAATTTTTTTGCAACAATTATTATACCACTAAAGTTATTTAAAACGGGACGTTTACCATGATTTTTGTTTTTAAAAACATGGTAAATATCCCGTTTTAAATAGCTTTAGTAGCGAAAATAACCGTGTCAGTTTAAAATCGTATAATTATAATATCCAACCAACCAACCAACTATCCCAACTTTAAGAAACCGTACCGCGTCCTTATCGGTGCACAGTAGCGCTATCTAGTGACTTTATTGTAAAACTAACATTAGCCATAATTACTCATCAGATCTTACCAATTTTTTATGAGACCAACTTTAAGATAATAAAAAACTCACAGTAGATAAGCCCTTTCATTTGATATGTCACTCGGTACAGTTTGCTAAACAATTTTTTTTTTTAATTTTCCCCCAAAAGTGAACCTCATTATTATGCAAAATTAATTTATTTACGTTACACATTCGTGTTTGGGTTACAGAAATTCATAAATGTGTACCAATTTCAACTTAATCGGTTCAGTACATTCGGAGCAAATCGGCTACTGTGACAGACGGACAGACAGACAGACGAGTGATCCTTTGGGTTCCGTTTTTAATTTGGACGTTCGAAACCCTAAAAATAATAGCAGATTGGTGATTAAGTAGACGACCGCGACTCGGCGACCGTAGAGTGGGACGCTCAAGTTAGATGTGCCGAGAATCGAGGCATGCACTTGGAAAGGCTTATGTTCAGCAGTGAGTGTTTATAGGCTGACGACAATGATGACACCTCAGTGTCAGGTTGTATGTTGATTAATTATAATCATTAGAATCGGCAATAGAACTCCATAAGTTAGAATTGGCCTCAAATCGCATGATTTAATTTCATGAAATAGTCATTTGATAGGGTAATATGAACTTAGAGAGTTGTATTGATAATTTTTATCATTATAATTACATAAATAAATATGTGATACGGCCGCGAATCATATGTAGAACAACATACAACCTAATACTGACTTGCAAATTGCAAAAAACGTAAGAAATTTTGAATCGCGCGGTCTTCCCTGGTGCTTTTGCCTTAACAGCTTAAACGCTACGCTGGTCACCGGTGACCAGCGAACAATTAGGGCCGCCGTACACGGATTGCTTGAAGCAGTCAGGATGGACTGCTTCAAGCTGCGACTGCATAGTGAACTGCAGTCTTCTAAGTACACACATACACGAAACCGCTCGAGCAGTTGCAACTGCTGCGGGCGGTCGTGTTGACTATGACAGCAAGAGCGGTCCGTGTATGTTGATCAATGGCTAACTGCTCGAGCAGTCCGTGTATAGCGGCCCTTAATTTTCTATTGCGTCTATTGTCAGGCAGCTAACGTGACGTAACTTACCAGTCATATCAATGGGATCATTCCTCGGCAGTATCACCTTGTCAGTCAAGTCTTTGACATCCGCCAACCGACAATTTGGGTTGGGCTTTCCAGAATGGCCGCAGTCTTTAGTGATCTTTTTGAAGAGCAAATCCTCGCCTAGCCTGTATTGGCTTGTGCAAGGCGCGACCTGGTATATCTTTCCGCCATTTTCATCAAGTGTATATCGACCATTATCGTCATAGTAGTATGGCACATTTTCTGACTTCTGATGGAACAAATAATAATTGTATTTTTTGTTAAAAAATAATCTTAGAATTGAGACCAGCCGACATCCAGCCGATCTATTCTGTAAAAATGTCACCGTTACAACTTACGTGGAGTGAGCTGTCATTGTATTGTACATACAACAGCACATCTAAGACATCAGGTTATATCAAACTGTCAAATTTCTCCAAATGATTTTGAACCTTAAAATGTTGACGGTTAAGTTTAGAATCGAATGAGGAAATTTGACCGTTTGTAATAACTTGATCTGCTGCTGTGTGTACCTGATTCTAGGGATTGACAGTTCGCTCCACGAAGTTTTCACTGTGAGATTTTTACAGAAAAGACACCTAATTTGTGTGAAATAACGCTAAACATAAAATTTGGAATTTAAATCACTTTACCCTCCTTTGCAACAGCCCCGTATTCGTGGTAGGTACAGTCAACTGCACATAAGTGGAAACACTCGAAGGATGGTTCGAGTGACCGTGGAGGACGTGGAGGTGCAAATAGCTATACAAAAAAGTTGACTTGAATTGGCAACATGCTGTTGGAACAATGTCGTGCAACTTTTGTTTCCTATGAATACGGGGCTTAAGATACAACACCAAACTTCTGGACTATCAGATATAAGGAACTTAGAGATAAACCATTCTAAATATTTTATATTTCATTCGTTAATATTTTATGTCAACATAGTTTCTCAGTAAGTGAATTATTGTTAATTCTTAATGAGGAATAATAAAGTTCTTAAACCATAAAAATGAACGCGCCCCTCCACAGGCGGTTACGCTCACATGCAAAGAAAATGTAGGTATAGACGCAATACACATAATTGATGGTGACATCATCAATTATGTGTATTGTGTGTATTGCGTATGTTAGTCTGTAAGGTATTTATCTTATAGACTAACATACATAACAATATACACAATAACACAGATTTTTCTTTATGCAAACAAAGCGCATGCTCCCCACCGAACCGCCGATACCTGGACTGATCGCACGATTAGTTGACCTCTAAAGTGCGGTGATGAGTCCATGTTGACAGTAAAGTCGCCGCACGCACACAAGTGTTGCAATAAGTATTTTCTCTCACACATTGTTATAATCACGTTGTGTGGAGGGGCCCTCATTTTTAAAATGGTTCACCTCTACCAATAGATCAAGTCAAGTAAGTATTAAACTCTATTCACCCACCTGCCAGAAATCGCCGTAACAGTTGACGTGGAAGAACTTCAAGCCGTAATTTGTGATGTAGTTCTGATGGTTGAATTCGTCAAGGAAGAAAGAACCGTCTCTGTTCGTGTATAGGGTACGATCCGTTCCTATAATTTACGGCTCGTAAGCATTCAGCCTCGTATACATTGCGAACAAAAGGTACGCAACATTGTAGCAGCAACATGTCCATAATTTGCTGGTAACATTGCGCGTGGATATGTGTGAAACATGTGTCTAGCAACACTCATGTTGCTGCAACAATGCTGTGCAACTTTTCATAACAATGAATACCTAAGGGGCTTTAAATGACCTTATCAATTCCACTATGTCCTATGACAATGAGGTAGGTATCTATGTTATAATAAATATTTTATACTTTACCTCTGACACAGAAGAAAGTTATCATCGCTCTAGACATTTCCAATTGTTTCTTTTGAAGGTATGAAATTCTCTCATCGATATTCTCGCCTATCAAATCAAAACACACCGTCTTGGTCCCGGGTAACTCCATGCACCTGTAAATAAGGCTAGGTATTCATATTTATCCTAGTCTACCTAGAGGACGGAAGTGTGACTAATGAGTGTGGTGTTCTGATAAGTTGGATCCCCAGATAGGTTTTTCCATTGGGAGTTTCTGAGTAGCATTCCGGAGACTGGTTTTGTGCCCGGTTAGTGACCATAGCACATTCTTTAGAAATGTGTACGATAGGCAGAGGTAGTAGATCTCTGCCTAAAAAAAAAACAGGCGTGAGATGGTGTCGTTATAACTGTTCTTCATGTACCTCTGTCGAGAGTAGGCGTCTGATGGTAAGTAACAAGCCTCTTCTCTTGTCCGCCATATAGGTACCTATAATATGGAAGCCCTGGGGGTAAGATCCAGAAAAAAACTGGAGTTGCCGTAATAGCTTGCAGGGTTAGCAAGCTAAAGTGGCAGTGGGCTGGCCATATCTATCGAAGGACCGAGAGCCGTTAGAGCAGATGAGTCCGCAATTATCGGAAAGTATCTACCTATAATACCTATAGCGTGAGATGCTACCCAGCCCGATGGATCAACTCTCAAAAAGCGGTTGACTACAGTGAATGCGAAACCAGGTGTTGGGGCTCAATTCGTGAACGTCCACGTGTATCAAACGACGTTTTTCAATACACTTATGAAGAAAAAAAATAAAATAACGAAAAATATTTTTTCAATACACTTTCTCGAAAACTGGTTCATATCGCACTACGTAATCGTAGTGCGATATCGTGGTGTGAACCTAATGGTTCACAATGCAATATATTTCACACGCGTGCGATTTTTCATTTTCCAACACGTGAGCGGGAATAAAAATTGACACAGATAACTTATACCTATACTTAGTCCAAATTGGTTCAATGCCTCTATTCACACCGTCTCTATTCGGAGGTGAATGTTTTATTTAATCTCGGCAAAGAGATTTACAAACAAATTAACATTTATTTGTGTTCTAAACTCAAAAATATTTGAAATTTCTGTTTTTCATATTAGGCTGTTTATCGGCTTTATACCTTTGCTTCCCCTTCAACCTGGCGAAAACAAAGCGCGAAAAAAAAGAAAATTTAAATCATAGTTTCCTAATAATTCGCCACATTCACGAGTCTAGGTAACCTTACTCACGTTATCCTTTTGTATTTTTTCCGGTCCTCCTCAAGGCGATCAAGCTCAATTTGAATTCTAATCAGCATACATGCGATCTCGTTGAAATCCCTCAGTCTGTTGTTCCAAAACCGAGACTCGAGTTCTAGCCTAGCAAAAGTCTCTTCATTACCGATGTTTCCAATCTTCTTTCGTACCAGGTCCATGGACTTGTTAATCTAGATTACATAATAGTACTTATATTTGAGTTTACATCGTATTACCCAGTTACTGGGTTGTGGAGGTCAGATAGGCAGTCGCTTCATGTAAAATACTGATATTCAGCTGCATCCGGTTAGACTGGAAACCGACCCCAACATAGTTGGGAAAAGGCTAGGCAGATTGATTGATATTGAGTTTACATAACGTAGGTATAGTAGGTGGTATAATCTTATTGTCGTGTCCGGTAGTCTGCTGAGACTTTAGATATCTAACATGACACTCGCCTATAAGTCGTAAGGTACGACAACGCGCTGTCATTAGCGAAGCTGGTTTAGCTCGGTGTGCAAGTGACATGGCGTTATGGCTGTCTAGTTTAACGCGCGAGTTATAAGACTCACGCGCACATGTGCATAACTCCAGCTTCCTCATAGGTGATAGAATATTTCTACCAATGCCAATATTTAAAGCATAATAGCTGCAATCAAAGTACCCAGTCTTAATTTAGTTGCCGCAAAAACTTCGTCAATATGAGTCATTTAGTGTGTGTTAGCTGGAGTGACGCCACCCCAGCTTCCTCATTCAGAACAGGGAAACCAGTGAGGTTAGAGTTTTGGACTAAAGTCAGAAAATTAAAGCATAATAGCTGCCGATGGCAGCAAAATTTTCAAATCTCTGGTCAAAATACTCTATGAGTTATTCAACTTCTAAACATGAGTAGCTGGAGTGACGCCACCCCAGCTGCTCAGTCATATCTTCCGAACGAAAGAAGATATGATTATGTATTGTTTCCGCGCCAAAAAAATCTAATTATTGCCTCGGAGCTGGTAAGGAGCGGCGTTGCTATTCCGTGTGCTATATTATTGCAACCACGTTTGTACAACAGGAATTGTATTAGAAGTCATTATAGTCTGCGCTCAAAATAATTTTAATTTTGAATATTGAAGATATAGACTGAGAGCCGACTGAACTATAGTGGAACTAATGTATTCAGTACTCTGTGAATGTATTATTAAAAAGCTTAGATACTTATCAATTTTAGACGATGAGAAAACTACTATTATTGTTTTTTTTTGTGACTTGTCCTGTGTAGTTCGGGCGCAAAGGTAGCCCGCGAAATTCAAACTTTGTTACGTTTTTTACAATTTGCAGGTCACTGTTAAGTTGTATCTTCATCAAATTATGCTTCGCGACCGTAACTTAAACAGGGTAAGTGTAAACAGTGGCAATATTTTAAGAGGTCATTGTACTTATAGTTGTAAAATGTCCATAAGGTCGAAATTAGCTTGACACTCTAGAAATGATGTGCATAATGATCTAGACACTTTCTGAGGTGTCAAGCGAATTTAGACCTTATTGTCATTCATGTTTTTTTTGTTTAATGCAGCATCCAGATCATTTACAAAGTATCCTGGAGCAAAAAAAACAAAGGGGTTGTACAATGTCAATAAGGTCGAAATTAGCTTGACACCCTAGAAATGATGTGCATAATGATCTAGACACTTTCTGAGGTGTCAAGCAAATTCAGACCTTATTGACATTCATGTTTTTTTGTTAAATTCAGCTTCCAGATCATTTACAAAGTATCCTGGAGCAAAAAAACAAAGGGGTTACAAAATGTCAGTATGGTTGAAATTAGCTTGAGACCTTAGAAATGATCTGCATAATAATTTAGACTCTTTCTATGGTGTCAAGCGAATTTTGACTTTATTGCCATCCATGTTTTTTGTTAAGTTCAGCTTCCAGATCATTTAAATTTAAATTTAAAACTTGTGTTTTGTTTATAATATCTTTGTTCTATTTTTTTTGTTGTCTTTTTTATGATTATGTTATATTTACTGTATGTGTTAATGTAATTGGTCCACAAACCGTATTAACATAAATAAATAAATAAATAATAATAAATAATTTACCGATTACCCTGGAACAAAAAAAACAAAGGGGTTGTATAATGTTACATAGCTTATCAACCAATCAGAGACCGCGCGCAAAACTCAGTTGGTGGATTTTGCTAACAAAAGCTACTATGGGAGTTTGGTTGTTTGATTGTTTCAAACTTAATTGATGGATTTTGTAGACGAAAGTCTACATTCATATTATTCGTCATTATTATTTTTCCTATAATTCACTTAATACATTTTAAGTTGCATTTTTTAATATTAGGTCTTTACCTATGAAATTGCTGTTCTGCAGTACTGGCCATTTCAAATCAAAATAATTTTTGTTTGGCTAAGAATTCTAATTTCAAATTAATTTTATTTTAAAAACATGGATTTTTTTTTCCAAAAGTAGTCATTTGTTTATTGATTAGTGTTACATTTTCATCGCATTTCAATCTTTTTCGTCATCATGGATACGTTCAAAATTCGAGTAATTATGGAATATGAGTACCGTCATGGCAGCAACGCGGCACAAGCGGCACGCAACATCAACGACGTTTACGGAGCTAACACTACAAACCAACGCACCACTTGTTATTGGTTTGCTCCCTTCCGTTCTGGAAATTTCGACCTGAAAAATGAACCTCGCGGTCGTCCGAAGACTTTGGTCGACAATGACGAATTAAAGGCGATTGTGGAAGCTGATGATACACAATCTACGGCTGAATTAGCAGCAGCTTTCGACGTTAGCGTCAAAACAATATTGGTCCATTTGCGTCAAATTGGCAAGGTAAAAAAGCTTGACAAATGGGTGCCCCACGAACTCAATGATCGCCAGCGCGAAGTACGCGTCGAGACGGGCCTTGCACTGCTCAACAGACACACAAATGAAGGAATTTTGAACCGCATTGTTACCTGCGATGAAAAATGGATTCTGTTTGATAACCGCAAGCGCTCAGCAAGTTGGTTGAATCCTGGTTCAGCACCTAAACAATGCCCTAAACGAAAACTTACCCCTAGAAAAGTGATGGTCACTGTTTGGTGGTCTAGCGCCGGTGTGATTCATCACAGCTTCTTACCAAACGGGGTGAGCATTACTTCAGATGTGTACTGTGAAGAACTGAACACAATGATGGAGAAGCTGGCACATCTCCAACCAGCATTGGTTAATCGCTCGTCTCCGCCGCTCCTGCACGACAACGCGCGACCTCATACTGCACAGCAGACGGTCTCCAAGTTGCAAGAACTGGGGTTGGAAGCTTTCCGTCATCCGCCCTACTCACCAGACCTTGCGCCTACAGACTATTACTTTTTCCAGATTTAGGATAACTTCTTGGCGGGAAAAAAATTCAATACCCGAGAGGCAGTACAAAATGTCTTTGAAGAATTTGTTGCCTCCCGTCCAGCTGATTTCTTTAAGAAGGGCATCAATAAACTGCCACTGCGTTGGCAAAGATGCATTGATTGCATGGGTGATTAATTCGATTAATACAAATACAAAATGCATGAAAAAAATTTGTTTAATTTTTTTCGTACAAAACGGCAATTTCATAGGTAAAGACCTATTATTAGACAAGGGTCGTGACGGGAAAATCTTACATTTTTTTTCGCCTCGGCCCCATCGGCCAACTTCGTACCTACCGTCCGGTCCGTGCATAGTACAATAGTGTAGTCGGCTCCCAGTCTACAATCTAGTTCAAACTACAAACTGATAACGTAGCGTACGGAACGGCAACCTCGCCGCCCTCCTTACCTGCTCCGAGGCAATAATTTGAATTTTTTGGCGCGGAAACTATTTTTGTTTATTACGTAGAAACTACGAGACCTAGAGATTTGAAATTAATTTGAAGCTGTAAAACATTATCACATCTTCTTTCGTTCGGAAGATATGACTGAGCAGCTGGGGTGGCGTCACTCTCGCTACTCATGTTTAGAAGTTGAATAACTCAGAGTATTTTGATCAGAGATTTGAAAATTTTGCTGCCAATGGCAGCTATTATGCTTTAATTTTCTGAGTTTAGTCCAAAACTCTAATCTCACTGGTTTCCCTGTTCTGAATGAGGAAGCTGGGGTGGCGTCACTCCAGCTAATACACACTAAATGACTTCTAATGACGAAGTTTTTGCGGCAGGTAAATTAAGACTGGGTACTTTGATTGCAGCTATTATGCTTTAAATATTGGCATTGGTAGAAATATTATATCACCTATGAGGAAGCTGGAGTTATGCACATCACGCGCACCGATATTTTAAACGCGCTTCGTTTAAATGTAGACATAAGACAAACTGCTATGCCAAGGTAACATAAATCAATTTTTAGCTTATAATTTTTGCGCTCTAGCATGGTGCGGGTGACATTTGACGAACTGTTCCTTTTCACTCTTGAACGTTATCGCGATTTACAATCATGATTTAATATTTTAGCTGCACCCTAAATATCATAATCGTAAAACACGGATTCAATAATAACTGTAGTAAATTAAATAAATTCATCTTCCTGCCCTTATCCCATATTACTTGGGGTCGGCGCAAGCGCAACACGTTTTCTTCTTCCATTGTCCCCTGTCAACCATCACGCTATCATTCACTCCCTTCTCTTTCATAACATTCCTCACACAATCCATCCATCTTTTCTTTGGCCTTCCTCTGCCTCTCCATCCATCAACATGTACTCGTATATTCATCATCAGTAAATTAAATAAATTATCCTGCCAAAATGTTATAAAATCAAAAAAAAATAAATTAAATTTAAAGAAAAATGAAGCAAAGTGATAGACGTGTAACGTAACGCCATAGACATGTATAGTGATGAGATGTATTGCTATTATGGGTTTTTATCGATAGTCGATATTTTTTATAGAAAAAGAAGTTTACTGTATGTATTTTTTAATTTTTGTTGTTAGACATCTATAGAGTTAAATTAGGCGAAAAAATTATACCATAATATTTTTTTTTTTAAAAATAAATATCGGTAGTGCTTTGAATGTGATTTTTTAATATTTTGTATTAAATACATATTTAAAAATAAATTTCCTAACATATATGTAGAATTTATGATATATCAAAGACATTTTTAAAATTATTAGGAGAACGAGATTTTTGCTGTAAGAATCGTTATCGATAAAATTGAATTGTGCATATTGTCACTGACCTAGTCATGCCATACTGACATGGGTCACCCGCACCATGCACGCAGAAATTATAGTATATTTAAATAACTTTGATTCAAAGTTAATTTTACTGCACAATAAGAAACTGTTTACGTATAGTCGTATAAAACATAAAATAGACGCTACTTTGTAATTTTTTTCTATCGAAATAATTTCAATATGTTTCGGTTTTAGTATAGCAGTAGAAAACATAGTCAAATAAGAACACAATATGGAAAATCCGAAATATTTAACGCTAAGTAGTAAATTTTATAAAAAAGAATTTACCATGATACAGGGCCCGAGTGGTCCTCCATCAAGTTACAAGAGCACTAACAGACGGACAGAGATTACGTTTTATATGAATTATGTAAAGACATCACTAACTTCTGCAGTATCGGTGGATCGGTTATACAGGCGCCTGTATATATCCAGGTAATCCTTGTTTCTCTCGTACAAGTTATGAATCAGCATTTTTTTCTGATTAGTATAATCCTCTTTGCATTTTTCCAGGTTCGACTTCATACGGTGCGCTGTTTCTTCGATACTCACCGCTATTTCGTAAAGCTAAAATTGTTAAAACACACTATAACAGCAATCCTTTGAATTACCTAGTTTTCAATACTTCACAGACGTGGTAGACATAATAATAGTTCTATTGTATGGTGTTAAAATATTAACTTTATAAACTTTAAGGATTGCTTTAAACCATCGAACTGAATAACTTTTACTATGGGACCAAATTTGAAAACGCGAAAAAACAAGTGCATTAATTTAAAAATTAAAAATTAAAAAAAAAAAAAGAAAAAAAGAAAACTTATTAGTCTGGATATTGGACCAGACTCCTTGTCAAGACGAATGAAACGAGCCCAAACTCGGTAGGGTTGCATCGTTCTTTACCGAATTCCTGTGGCCACCTTCCGGCTCCATAATCAGATCAGCTCGATGGTACCAAAATATTGCATTGTCACCGATTTTACATAGGTGTGTCAAATTTCAGCTCAATCTAAAAGGACAACTTAGGTACTTAAAAATTGGAACATTGCTTGTAAAAATTAGCTGAACTGCATAGTAAAGTTTAATACCTAGGTACTGCATTCTTTAACTGTATGGGACAGCCGTTTTTTTCTTTCGCGATTTTAAAGTTGATCTCTTAGTAAAAGTTATTCTGTTCGATGCACCTCAAGTTTGTAAATTTAATTTTTTACCAACATCATCTTCCTGCCCTTATCACACGCAACACACAGCAACACACAGCAACACAACAACAACAACAACACGCAGCTTTTCGACGCAACACGTATTCTTCTTCCATTCTCTCCTGTCAACCGTCACGCTATCATTCACTCCCTTCTCTTTCATATCATTCCTCACACAATCCATCCATCTTTTCTTTGGCCTTCCTCTGCCTCTCCATGCATCAACATGTATATTCATCACTCCTTTAGACACATGCGTTTCGTCTCTCCTCATTACATGACCATACCAAGACAAACGATTTCCTTTCAACTTTTCTGTCACTGGCGCCACTTTCAAACTTCCTCTATACTCATTTATCACTTTATCCATTCTCGTCACTCCACACATCCATCTCAACATTCTCATCTCCGCTGCATGCAATTTTTTTTCATCCGTCTTCTTCACTGTCCAGCATTCCGATCCATAAAGTACGACAGGCCTTATCACGGACTTGTAAATTTTCCCCTTCAACTTGAGGGGCATCCGTGGGTCGCAAGTTGTTCCTGTAACCTGTCGCCATTTCATCCATCCTGAGTTGATCCGGTGCGTTATGTCTCGGTCTACTTCGCCATCCCCTTGGACAAGCGACCCGAGGTACCGAAAGTCGGAGCAGATCGGTAAGGGCGTACCGGCAAGAGATATGGGCACAGGACCGGAGAGACCGCCAAAATCACAAAACAAATACTCTGTTTTGGTCCGGCTTACTCTCAGGCCAACGGTCTCCAGTCTTTTCCACCACACCTCCAATCTGCTCTGGACCTTAATTTTTTATCAACAATTTCTCAAAAAAATCTAATCAGTAGGTGCGGGCATTTAGTTATCTAGCTGTCATTTGCAAAAACAATCCTATTGAATTTCTTACTCTAGCGAGTATTGAAAAATACTTACTCGACCGGCTAACATAACCGAAATATAAGTATGCGTGAAGTTACACAAATCACTTATTTTCTGAAGAGATGCTTCAAAACTCTTCTTCGCGAAAAGGTCTACTTCATAATCTCTGAACTCCCAAACATCCCTAATTTTTCTCAGTTCCTTCAAAAAATTGGCATGGCCGTCTATAACCTGTTGGTACTTTTCTTTTTCTAGATCTGAATTTAACGGCAGATAATGTTTTAGAAATGATGCATGGTTTTTCTCATAAATAGCTACAGTGTCATCAATTAGTTCGACAATTAGTTTATTGTCTAAAAAGTGAGTATGTTTATTGATTTTCTTCGCTGTTTCGTCTATTACAGATGTAAAATAATTCATAAAACTAGTAATGATATGTTTAATTTCTCCGTAATAATAAGTATTTGAATTAATGCCATCTGGTGCCTTGACTTGTTCTATGAGACGAATGAAAGATTTAAATGTAGGCGCAGGGTTATCGCATATCAACATGCAAGCCCCGCCGTCGAAAAACTTCATACTCAAGTGATAGATGTAGTCCTTGATTCCATGTAGCTTGCTCCTTTCCTTTTGGGTACAATAATATGTGTAGTTTGAAGCGCGGGCGAAGTGGGGTTGTTCTTCCACCTGTTTGAAATAGAACATTAGGTATTTAGGTACACACCTACTACTCTTGACCTGCTGGCGTCTGCACATTTTTAATATCAGCCATGTTGTGATAAAACCATCTGCCTATTTTTGTTGACATACAGAAAAGGGCTCCCCATAGAAATTCTTATATCTATGGGGCTCCCATAAAACTGTGACATTTCTGACTGGTGCTGTCTCATCAATCATTTATTCTAACGATTTTAGGGGGGATGCGCTAAGATAGCCCGTGAAATTCAAATTTTCTTACGTTTTTTGCAATTTGCAAGTCAGTGTCAGGTTGTATGTTGATTAAAATTATGATTCGCGCCCGTAACTAATATGGTTTTACAGAATCATTAGAATCAGAAATACAACTCCATAAGTTAGAATTGACCTCAAATCTCATGAATTTTATGACCTTAGCGCATCCCCCTTAAAAAACGATTTTGGCCGTAAAACGATGTGACATGGTTTTGGTCACGGCCTCTCGTACTACAAGGGCTGATTTTTCAATAGTCGGATAACTCCATGGAATTACTATGTATTTAAAAAAATGATAACTCATAAGCTCATAACTGAAGAATGTGTCAAACCGCCATATTTATTCCATAAAAAAATTCGAAGTATCTATTAAAGTCGTCCGCTAACCGGATGAATAAAATAAAATTAGTCGTCCGACTATTGGTTAGTTGTACGACTATCGGACGAATAGATAACCCGGTTCAGTCGCAGAATGTATCTTTCGCAAAACGTACCTTTTTTCTACATTAACTCTTTTACAGTGAAAAGGCAAATTAGTGTTTACTCCGAACCTGACCGGAAAATCCTTACCCGGCAGGTTATGTTAGGTTAGGTTCCTTTAAACCGGGGTGCGTGCAGAAAACCTCCTCGTGTGCCTGATACCTGCTGGTCCCTTATGGATAAGTTCGAGGGGAAGAGCAATTGTCGGGCCGGTGCACCTTGGGCATGGACAATAGTCTCTTCTAGCAAAAGGTGTTGGGGTTTTCGGAGAGGGTATTGGTTTTGGCAAATTTCTGCGGGCGGGGGAGTAGTATGCTCCACGTCGTTCTTCCATGTATCCCTCTGATTTTCAGAGGGCACAATGGAGGAACAAGGGATGTGGGTCACACCTGATCGATCGACGTTCGTCGATTGACACTGGATGTGACCCTGCCGCTACGGTGCAGGCGCACCAACGCGGCTGTTGATTCTCCCTCAAAGAGAAATCTTGAGGAGAGAACTTACGGTGGGTTCGCTGAGTCAGGTTAACCGGACAGCGAACGGAGGCATGTATAATGCCGCCGTCGGGGGCTCGGCTTAACCGCCCGGCCCAGAGGAAGGACACCTCTAAGATATAAAAAACCACTTAATCCTAAGCTTTGAAGCGTGGCGAGAAGATGAGTGGCTGGTGGGGGACCAGTCGCTAGCGCTTCCCCTGTAGATACCTGCCGCACTCTACAGTATATAGGCTTACCTAGTGCAAGAGGCTCTGCCTAGGCGGACATTTATTTCCTCACTACTCGTGGGAACAAAATGGAAACCAAAAATAAAAAAAATACAAAGGAAAATGTGCCAAATTTACTGGCGGAGGTACCGCTTGCCGGCGACGGCAAAAAGAGTCAAGGAGGCTCTCGTTCCTTAGGGAACACAAGTATTTCCGACCAGGACTCGCGCGGGCGTTCCAAATCGTCAAAACGTTCGCGCGATAAAGCAGTTTCGGACCGAGTGGGGTCGATGGCTCTTTCCTCAAGCGAGGAAAACCTGCCAGCTGCGAAAGAGGCGAAGGTGAGGAGAGGCCGTGGTCGCGCGGTGGCGGGTGGAGCTTCTGCTATGATGTCAGGGCGCTACGATCGGAGTAATTTCAAGCGGCCTGATACGCCGGGTATCGGCGGGGAGAGTGACCCCGGAGTCTCATCAGGGGTCTCAACTGAAGAGCCCGAAGGGGTCACTGTCTCTCTTGTGGGCACAAAGGGGGAGATCAACGCCGCGAAGCGTGCTCAAAGTAGAGCTGTCGCGGCCGACGAGGTCGCCGAAATGGCCCGTCTGGCTCGGGAGCGGCGATCTGCCCAAACGGCTACAGGGGAGTGCTTAACAGTAGAGGCTCTCCACCGTCAGGTGTTGGACGGTGTGGATGTAGTTCTGAAGGTTGCTACTAAATCCGGCAACCTGAAGGGCTCATTCACACGCGCCCTTAAAGAAGCGGCAGAAGGGATCAGGGAGGCTGTGGAGAGTCTCCTTGATCGCACGACCTCGGAGGAGACGGCGAAGTTGTGGGAGGAGAATAGCCGTCTCCGATCCGAGCTGGTCCTCCTCAAGTGGGAGTTTGCCGCTTAGAGGAATGACTGGCAGCGGCAGGCAGCTCCCACGGCCACCGGCCCCACTCCTGCCACGCCTTCGTCGGCCCCTACACCTGTTCCACCGCCTGCACTTGGCCTGTCGGACCACGACATTGAGAGGGAGGTCCGAATATACATGCTGCAGTGTAGGGGTATGGTGAATGCCCGCCTGGAGGCTATGGAGATGCGACTCCCTCCGGCCGAAATCCTCCGCTCGCCGCTAGCGGCAGATAAACGGAGGCAAGGGAAGTCCGCCACGACGAAGCCCGTGCAGGTGGCCAAGGAACCTGCGGAGGGGCAAAAAGCCCTCGGAGGGGCCCGAAATGCCCGCGGCAGGTGCGTCCGCACCCCTTTCCCACTCAACCGCGCTTCCGACGACCGCGACCTCCACCCAAGAGACCTGGACGACAGTGGTAAAAAGGAGCCGCAAGAAGAAGGCAGCACCGCCGGCACCCGCCAAGGGCCCGCCTCTAGAAGAAGGCACGAGGCTACCCAAGCTCATGAACCCACGCTCCGAGGCTGTAGTAATCACACTGCAGCCTGAGGCGTCAAGCAGGGGTGTGACTTACAAGTCGGTCCTGGCGGAGATCAAGGAGAAGCTGAAGTTCAGCGAATTTGGCACCCCGGATGGCTTTGTTTTTAGAACGGCAGCCACGGGTGCCAAGGTATTTGAGGTGTCAGGTGCTGCAAGGCAGAAGAGGGCGGACGTTCTGGCCGCCAAACTGCGAGAGGTCCTCAAGCCAGAGGATGCCCGGGTGTCCAGTCCCACTAAAACAGCTGAATTGCGCATAGATGGGCTGGACGACACCGCGACCCCGGAGGCAGTAGTAGCGGCCATTGCCGAAAATTGCGGATGTCCACCCGAAAATGTGAAGGCGGGTGAAATTCGCTGCAGCGCGGCCGGGCTGGACACGGTTTGGGTGCAATGCCCAGTAGCAGCTGCAAACAAGGTTGTAGACGGTAGACGGTTCCGGGTGGGATGGGTTTCTGTCAGGGCGAAACTCCTGCCAACAAGGGCTTTGCAGTGCTTCAGGTAGAATAGAATAGAATTGTACGGGTAAGGTACATTTAAATGATAGTCTGATATAGGAGTTCAACTTGTGTATTGATAGTCACGCAGAAAAACACCCAAAACTGATAACTGATCGACCCGCGGCGAATGAGTCCTTTTGATGATAGCCCGAACGATGCTATGCAACTACTGATTGCTTACTCCAATACATGCATTTTATTCATTCGCTGCGCGTCGATGTCAGCATAAAAGTAATACTATTAATATGTACGGGTTTGCTCGTACAAGAATATTTATTCATAAGTTCACATTAAATAAATTACGTAGAAGTTACACATTACAAAGTTACATATTAATATTGGTAAGAAAATCTTAAACTATGTTTAAAATGTAGTGTAAATCTTATGACTGGAAAAGGGGCATGTCCGGGCACAATGCACTGCACAAATCGATCGCAGTGATTTGTGCTATCGCTGCAGTCAACCCGGCCACAAGACGGCCAAGTGCTCCGCGGCACCGAATTGCAGTTTCTTGCGCTGCTGCAGGAAAGCCCATGGAGCACGGAGCAGCGGGAAAGCCTGCAAGGCGCCCAAAAATGTTGGCAGGAAGACAAGGGCTATCGGAGGACCTGCAGCACAGCCTGGCAACCCATCAGCTGACTCCCGACCCAGGGAAGGAGGAGATGCCGAGGAAATGCAATGTCAGTGATGGCGCAATTTTATTTCCTTCAGGCGAATATCAATCACTCTACTAGAGCTCAGGATGTATTACTCCACAGCATGGCGGAGTGGTCGATCCACGTGGCTGTGGTCGCTGAGCCATATTTTGTCCCCCCCCCGCGATAACTGGGCAGGTGACCTAGACGGTTTAGTGGCCATCATTGGCGGGACTCCTATCAGTCCCTCCCGAGGACACGGCTGGGTGGCCGCCCTCTCGGAAGGAATTGTTACGATTGGGGCGTACTCCTCACCCAAAACAAGAGTCTTGCTGACTTCGAGAGGTTCCTTGTCGAGGTGGGTGCCGTCGCAGGCCGGTTCCACCCTCGCCCGGTGCTCTTGCTCGGGGATCTCAACGCCAAGTCTGCGGCATGGGGATCCCCGGTAACCGATCCTAAAGGTGAGGTGTTGGAGGAGTGGCCGATCGCGACCGGCCTGACCATCCTGAATCGGGGCTCGGTCTAAACGTGCGTGTGGCAGCGGGGTGGGTCTATAGTGGACATCTCGTTTGCTAGCTCTGCTGTTGCGGGCCGTGTCCACGGCTGGCGAGTTGCCGTAGAGGTGGAGACGTTGTCGGTTCATCAGTACATTCGTTACGATGTCTCCACCCAGACTGCGGGTGGCGGCCGCCCGTCAGCCCCGCAAATGGATGGTCCTCGCTGGTCGCATAAGCGAATCGACAGGGAGGTACTCGAGGAAGCCGCCATAATCCAAGCCTGGGTCCGGGAGTCACCGACGAACGAACCCGTTGACGTCGAAGTAGAGGCGCAGTGGTTCCGTGGGGCAATGACGCAAATCTGCGACGCGTCCATGCCCCGTCTCCGCGCACAGCCCACAAGGCGCCAGTTGTACTGGTGGTCCGCCGAAATCGCGCAGCTGCGCGTGACCTGCGTGGATGTAAGGCGCCAGTACACCCGATACCGGAGGAGACGTCGGCGGGTTCCGGAAGGAGAAGCCGCGCTGTATGAGGTGTACCGCGCGGCAAAGGAAGCTCTGTAGCTGGCCGCCGGCGAGTCGAAGACTCGAGCCAGGGAAGAGAAGTTGGCGACCCTAGACGGAGATCCGTGGGGGCGCTCTTATCGTGCGGTCCGAGGGAAACTTCGTGCCTGGGCGCCCCCACTCACTGAGAGTCTAGAGCCTCAGTTACTAGACGAAGTAGTCGCAGCCCTCTTCCCTGCTAAACAAGAGCATGTGCTACCGCCGATGGCTTTGCCCACAGCCGCATAGTCTGAGGAGAGTGAGGAGGTCCCTGAGGTGACACAGCCGGAGATGACGGCAGCCGTATCGCGGCTCCGGGCCAAAACCGTTGCCCCGGGGCCCGATGGTGTTCCCGGCCGCGCGCTTGTTCTAGCTCTGAAAGAGCTAGAGCCCCAGCTGAGAGGACTCTACTCAGCTTGCCTTGAGCAGAGCCGGTTCCCTACTCAGTGGAAAACAGGTCGTCTGGTTCTGCTCAGGAAAGTGGGGCGCCCAGCAGACTCGCCGTCCGCATACCGGCCTATAGTGCTGTTAGACGAGGTGGGTAAGCTTTTCGAGCGGATAATTGCAGCCCGCCTCGTCGGCCACTTGTGCAGAGAGGGGCCGGATCTGGACGACAGCCAATTCGGCTTTCGGCATGGGTGCTCCACTGTCGACACGATTATGCGGGTAAGAGTCCTGGCGGAGGAAGCGGTGTCCCGGGGCGGGGTGATGCTGGCGGTGTCCTTAGACATCTCCAACGCGTTCAATACCCTGCCCTGGAGTTGTATTCGGGAGGCGCTGCGTTATCATAGGGTGCCTCCCTACCTCCAAGACATCGTTGGGGCTTACTTGGCGGAAAGATGTGTCACCCACAGGGGACGCGACGTTGGGGGCCAGCTCGATATGTCGTGCGGTGTTCCACAGGGATCGGTTGTGGGTCCTCTACTGTGGAACATCGGTTACGACTGGGTGCTGAGGGGCGACCTCCAACCGGGAGTGGACCTGACGTGTTACGCGGACGACACGCTGGTCACTGCCCGGGGGAGCTCGTACAGGGAGGCAGCGTTGCTAGCTACGGTTGCGGTCTCACAGGTCGTGAGTCGCATCCGGCGCCTGGACTTGGAAGTGGCCGTCAACAAGTCGGAGGCTATTGCATTTCATGGCCCCCGATGAGCGCCGCCGCCGGGATTGCATATTGTGGTCGGAGGGGCTCGAATCGCTGTCGAGTCAACCATGAAGTACTTGGGACTAGTGCTCGACAGCCGGTGGGACTTCGGCCCCCACTTTCGGCGGCTGACGCCTAAGTTGATGGGTGCGGTGGGCGCGCTCGCAACGCTGCTTCCCAATCTGGGGGGGCCGAGCACCTCCTGTAGGCGGTTGTACTTGGGGATCGTGCAATCCATGGCCCTGTATGGAGCCCCGGTGTGGGCTTCTGACCTGACGGCTGGCAGCATCGCAATACTGCGAAAACCGCAGAGGGCGATGGCCGTCAGAGCTATCAGGGGGTATCGCACGATCTCCTACGAAGCGGCTTGCGCACTGGCCGGATCCCCGCCCTGGGACCTAGAGGCGAGAGCCCTCGCGTCACTGTACCGATGGCGTGAGGAGGCGCGGGCGCGGGGCGGTGAACCGATGCAGCGGGAGGTCGAGCATCGCCAGTCACAGCTTCGCGAGGTCCTGGTGACGGAATGGCGGGACAGGCTTCTGCGCCCTACTGCCGGCCTCGCCACCGTCGAGGCGATCCGACCAGTGCTCGGCGAATGGGTCGGAAGGAGGCACGGCTCCCTGTCGTTACGAGCGACCCAGGTGCTCTCGGGGCATTGTTGCTTCGGGAAGTACCTGTGTCGCATAAACAGGGAGCCGGACGCTCGCTGTCATCACTGCGCCCACTGTCGGGAGGACACGGCGTGGCATACAGTGGCAGAGTGTGCCGTATGGGAGGAGCCGCGCCGTGCCCTCGTGGCAGAGGTCGGAGCCGACCTGTCGCTCGTTTGATGGTCGGGAGCGCCGAGTCGTGGGATGAGGTGATCTCCTTCTGTGAAACCGTCATTTCGCGGAAGGAGGCTGCGGAAAGGGAGATCGAGACGACTCTCCCGACCCGCAGAAGGCGGACCGGGCGTAGGCGGAGGGCGGACAACGCCCTCTTCCAGCCCCCGTAAACAGGTCCGGAGGGACGGTGGACTCGGGGACATCCGCCGGCCCCCATCCAGCTGGACCCGAGGCGGCGGCGCGTAGTGTTCCGCGCGCGCGCCTATTGGACGTTGCGGGGGGAGTCCTACACATCACTCCCCTCGCAGGCCAGAGGAGGCCCGCAAAGGCGGGCCGGCACTGGCCGGGGATCGTGGAAGGCGCACAAGTTCCCATGATCCTCGGTCCAGGTGTTGGAAGGGAACGCCAGGGTGGTTTTTAGTCAGTAAGAGTCTGCCAGACCCCTCCGCTCACCCCAGGGCGGGGGACATCCATGAGGGATTTTCCACCCCGGCAACAAAAAAAAAAAAAAAAAAAAAAAAGTTCCTTTAAACCCTACAGCCAGAAATAGGAGCACCGCGCAGCGGGTCTTCGTCGACCTGCTGTCAGCCGTAAATTGAGGCCCTAGGGCGCGGGCCTCAATTTGCCTTTTCATTACCTGTAGCACTATAAAACAGTTAATGTAGAAAAAAGGTACGTTTTGTAAGAGGAGCATTAGGAGAAAGATGCATAAAGTAAACATAATACGAGTAAGAAAGGTGCATTTAGAGAATGGTACGTTTTGCGCATGGGGTGCATTTTGCGAAAGGTACATTCTGCGACTGAACGGGTTATCTATTTGTCCGATAGTTGGACGACTAACCGATAGTTGGACGACTAATTTTATTTTATTCGTCCGCTTACCGGACGACTAGCAACAGCCTCGAAGTGTCTAGTCGTCCGCTAACCGGATGAATAAAATAAAATTAGTCGTCCGACTATCGGACGAATAAAATAATTTAGTCATCCGTTTACCGGACGACTAGCAACAGCCATAAAAATTAGCTCTTACATTATACTCACGCCTTCTTCCCATGGGGGTAGGCAGCAACTACAGAACGCCACCTGCTACGGTCCTTACTTAATCCTACAACAATAATCATGTTATGACAAACCTTTATCTTTTCCTCTTGTTGTAAGCGTCGTATGAGTTCTCTATATGAGTCGGCTGTTTTTTCTTGACTGTTACTGAACATTACAAACGCTGCCATTTTTTTGTAATTTGCCGGGCGGCGTCACTACGGCATTATGCACCACAGTTATGCACGCATCACAGATTAGGTAGAGATGCTACGCATGCACCATAGATAATACACTATCTAAAGTAATAGGCATGCACGCATTATGGGCTGTTTGACAAAAGCACGACAAAAGGCAGGTTTGACACAATATTTTTAATTATCAACTACCGGTTCCACTGATATTGAATACTTAGTGATAAAGATAATCATGGACTTGTCCATGGTGTTATTAGAGTACACTCCTACCAACTTATCTGTGAAATGGCGAAAATTGGAACTACGGCCGTCATGTTGAAATGTCTTCGATTGTGCCGACGCATGTCATTCGATTGTGTCGACGCATCGACGGTGGCGTCCTCTTTCAGTTCACAGATAAGTTGGTAGGACTGTACGCAACGTAGACAGAGAAGTATCTAAGTAATAATTTTCGATAGTTCATCTATCTATTTCAAACCGTCAAATTGTAAGCGAATCCTGCACTTATCGACAGGGTTCACAATCTGTCTGATTTTACCACTCGTAAAATTGTGAACCGTCTCTGATTGGTCGGTCTTATGCTAGGGCCACACCAACAGGAAACGCCGTTGATTATTGCGATGATGGACGTTAACTGTAGGTGTAGCCACAACTTATCGCGATTATTTGACCACGGCATACACATTGCCATTTGACGTTAGGCGATAACTCGGGTGAAGGTATTTTTTGGCAGATCAAAGAGATTACCCCGAGAATTATTGCATTGAAGCGGCCATACTTACGTTTGTTATTTGCACCGTGAGTGCGACTTGAGTTTGTTTAGCGGAACCGATTATGGTGTGGACTAATGAAAAAGTCATCGAGTTTCTCGAAATTCTGCAAACAGAGCCTTGTTTGTGGGATCAGAGGCCCGAAAGTTACAAAAATCGTGCATCACAACATGATGCTTGGGGACGATTAATAGTTAGAAGCATTTTCATTTCCTTTTTTTTCATTTTATTCGTTCGATAATGATAAAATATAAATAAAAATTCAATCAAACTGCCTAGCCTTTTACCAACTATGTTGGGGTCGGCTTCCAGTCTAACCGGATGCAGGCCAATACCAGTATTTTACATGGAGCGACTGCCTATCTGACCTCCACAACCCATAACTGGGTAATAAGATACCCCTTGGTAAGACTGGTTGTCAGACTTTCGGGCTTCTGACGACCCGTAACGACTGTCAAAGATCCACGAATGACAGCCGGGACCAACGGCTTAACTTGTTTTCCGAGGCACGGATGAATCTCGGTAGGTAAAGATGGTCACCCATCCACGGAGCAACCCCGCCAAGTGTAGCTTAACCTAACGCATCGACCCGTGCGGCTGTTATTACGTAGCCACAAGCTCTTATATAAAAATTGACACTCATTAAACACAGTGCAGCAGCGTCAACGTCCATCATGAAATTAACGCCAATTTTATCGCCAATTCAATGAGGTCAACAACGTCAATCGTTGACCGTTCAAGTGTGGCCACTCAAACTAATCGGGTTGCTTATAGCGATGATGGGCATAAATTAAGTATGTAATCCTACTTCCCTCGCTGCGCAACCTCGCACATCGCTGGTGGAAACGCACCCCAAACTGTTCATACACTAGTTATTAATAATGCATAATGCTAGATACACACTCAGTGACTCGCTGGCGATTTCAAAATTACATTTCACATGGTCTACAGACCTACAGACACAGATTTTGACAGTAGCTATTTTTTTGTATAACAGTTAACCGGAAGTAAACATATCGAGAATATCCAACCCATGTCACAGACAATTAAACTGTTTTCGGTTTTCTCACAACGCTTGTCTCTCTCGGTCTCGTCAAGGTCTAGCGGGCTCTAGTCTCATTCGTTCTAATCGTTCTTTTCTTTGTAATCTGTATTACAAATGGGCTCTTGATTAATCTGTCAATAGTTATCAAAATTTTATCAAAACGGGCCAGAAAATATGAATGATAACATGTGTTTCGTGACTGTTTCACGTAATTTACGGTCAAAATAGACGTCTTTGACCGTGTCGGTGGACGTGAAAGGATCCATTTAGGAATCTTGCTACCTATAGAAAGAATTGGATCCATAGGTCTTCCGGCTTATTGGTAAGTTCACATTTGAAATATTCGTTACGGCTCAAATAGTTACATTGAGGCAAGGTTTATTGCCTAAGTAATATTTTACGTAAGACAAATTGTGGTAGGCACATGTGCCGCTCAGTGTCATTATAATCAATTATCCCTAAACTGATTTTATAGAGTTGAATGAACGTTGTTTACTTCGTTATTCTTAATCTTGCCTACGTACGTGATCATGGTCACAAAGGCTTGTGTTCGATAGCGGCACGGTAAACGGCCCAAATAATACATTCATCTTGTGACCTACATTAATTATGTTTATGTAATCGGATACACGCGGGAATTATGTTCTAAATCATTGTTTTTCCATGAAAAATCAAGTAAATTAAACAATCTTCCTGTTATTTTTCACAGAAAAAACGAGCATGCTGTTATACTGAACCTGTCGGTTCATTGTTTACAATCATTCCAGTAAGAAAATATTAAAAAAAAGTGTAAAAATGGCAAGATATTTTGAAAACACATCTACTTTTAACTTTAGTTGGGATCAGGTTGCTCGCGGATATTGGAAGAGGTACCCAAACCCACAGAGGTAAGTTTGTTTCTGTTATTTCACATTTATAAAGGCCTTAGTCAGTGTGGTGGTCAAAGGTCATTGTTGGGCTTATTTTGTTGTATTTTATACAAGCAATTTACAAAAAAATAAATGAAATTAGCCACATAATCGAAAAGAATTTTGTTAGTAGACCATCCTGAACTTTTTCTGTCAGTATTTAATCTCCTGATGCAGTCATATTTGAATTAGTAATTTAAAATTAAGAGCAGTGGTGGCCATCCTGAACTTTTTCTGTCAATATTTAATCTCCTGATGTAGTCATATTTGAATTAGTAATTTAAAATTAAGAGCAGTGGTGGCCTTCCTGAACTTTTTCTGTCAATATTTAATCTCCTGATGCAGTCATATTTGAATTAGTAATTTAAAATTAAGAGCAGTGGTGGCCATCCTGAACTTTTTCTGTCAATATTTAATCTCCTGATGTAGTCATATTTGAATTAGTAATTTAAAATTAAGAGCAGTGGTGGCCTTCCTGAACTTTTTCTGTCAATATTTAATCTCCTGATGTAGTCATATTTGAATTAGTAATTTAAAATTAAGAGCAGTGGTGGCCTTCCTGAACTTTTTCTGTCAATATTTAATCTCCTGATGCAGTCATATTTGAATTAGTAATTTAAAATTAAGAACAGTGGTGGCCTTCCTGAACTTTTTCTGTCAATATTTAATCTCCTGATGCAGTCATATTTGAATTATTAATTTAAAATTAAGAGCAGTGGTGGCCTTCCTGAACTTTTTCTGCCAATATTTAATCTCCTGATGCAGTCATATTTGAATTAGTAATTTAAAATTAAGAACAGTGGTGGCCTTCCTGAACTTTTTCTGTCAATATTTAATCTCCTGATGCAGTCATATTTGAATTAGTAATTTAAAATTAAGAACAGTGGTGGCCTTCCTGAACTTTTTCTGTCAATATTTAATCTCCTGATGCAGTCATATTTGAATTATTAATTTAAAATTAAGAGCAGTGGTGGCCTTCCTGAACTTTTTCTGCCAATATTTAATCTCCTGATGCAGTCATATTTGAATTAGTAATTTAAAATTAAGAACAGTGGTGGCCTTCCTGAACTTTTTCTGTCAATATTTAATCTCCTGATGCAGTCATATTTGAATTAGTAATTTAAAATTAAGAACAGTGGTGGCCTTCCTGAACTTTTTCTGTCAATATTTAATCTCCTGATGCAGTCATATTTGAATTAGTAATTTAAAATTAAGAGCAGTGGTGGCCATCCTGAACTTTTTCTGTCAATATTTAATCTCCTGATGCAGTCATATTTGAATTAGTAATTTAAAATTAAGAGCAGTGGTGGCCATCCTGAACTTTTTCTGTCAATATTTAATCTCCTGATGCAGTCATATTTGAATTATTAATTTAAAATTAAGAGCAGTGGTGGCCTTCCTGAACTTTTTCTGCCAATATTTAATCTCCTGATGCAGTCATATTTGAATTAGTAATTTAAAATTAAGAACAGTGGTGGCCTTCCTGAACTTTTTCTGTCAATATTTAATCTCCTGATGCAGTCATATTTGAATTAGTAATTTAAAATTAAGAACAGTGGTGGCCTTCCTGAACTTTTTCTGTCAATATTTAATCTCCTGATGCAGTCATATTTGAATTAGTAATTTAAAATTAAGAGCAGTGGTGGCCTTCCTGAACTTTTTCTGTCAATATTTAATCTCCTGATGCAGTCATATTTGAATTAGTAATTTAAAATTAAGAGCAGTGGTGGCCATCCTGAACTTTTTCTGTCAATATTTAATCTCCTGATGTAGTCATATTTGAATTAGTAATTTAAAATTAAGAACAGTGGTGGCCTTCCTGAACTTTTTCTGTCAATATTTAATCTCCTGATGCAGTCATATTTGAATTAGTAATTTAAAATTAAGAACAGTGGTGGCCTTCCTGAACTTTTTCTGTCAATATTTAATCTCCTGATGTAGTCATATTTGAATTAGTAATTTAAAATTAAGAGCAGTGGTGGCCATCCTGAACTTTTTCTGTCAATATTTAATCTCCTGATGTAGTCATATTTGAATTAGTAATTTAAAATTAAGAGCAGTGGTGGCCTTCCTGAACTTTTTCTGTCAATATTTAATCTCCTGATGCAGTCATATTTGAATTAGTAATTTAAAATTAAGAGCAGTGGTGGCCATCCTGAACTTTTTCTGTCAATATTTAATCTCCTGATGTAGTCATATTTGAATTAGTAATTTAAAATTAAGAGCAGTGGTGGCCTTCCTGAACTTTTTCTGTCAATATTTAATCTCCTGATGTAGTCATATTTGAATTAGTAATTTAAAATTAAGAGCAGTGGTGGCCTTCCTGAACTTTTTCTGTCAATATTTAATCTCCTGATGCAGTCATATTTGAATTAGTAATTTAAAATTAAGAGCAGTGGTGGCCTTCCTGAACTTTTTCTGTCAATATTTAATCTCCTGATGTAGTCATATTTGAATTAGTAATTTAAAATTAAGAGCAGTGGTGGCCTTCCTGAACTTTTTCTGTCAATATTTAATTTCCTGATGTAGTCATATTTGAATTAGTAATTTAAAATTAAGAGCAGTGGTGGCCTTCCTGAACTTTTTCTGTCAATATTTAATTTCCTGATGTAGTCATATTTGAATTATTAATTTAAAATTAAGAGCAGTGGTGGCCTTCCTGAACTTTTTCTGTCAATATTTAATTTCCTGATGTAGTCATATTTGAATTATTAATTTAAAATTAAGAGCAGTGGTGGCCTAGTAGTAACGGCCGCAACTTACCGAGTTGTAGGTCTTAGGTTCGAACGCAGACAAGCACTTTACTTTGTGTAAATTATTTCATCACCACTGCTCTCAAAATGGTGAAGGAAAACATTGTGAGGAAACCGGCATGTCCTAGAACCAAAAATTTGAAGACATGTGACATCTACTGACCCGCACTGGGCCTGCATGGTAGATTACAGCCCACTCCCCTCCCTCTCATCGAGAGGAGGCCTGTGTGCCTGTGTCCCAGCAGTGGGAAAATTATAGGCTGATTATGTATTTGACGACACGGTTGGCGCAGTGGTTGAGCGATTGACTGCTGCGCAGCATGTCGCGGGTTCGATTCCCGCACGGAACAAATATTTGTACGACCTACAAGTATTTGTTCCGAGTCTGGGTGTTTTTCTATCTATAATATGTATGTATTTACAAAAAAAAAAATGTATATAAGTAGTTTATTAGCCATCTCGTTACCATAACACAAGCATTAGGTTGCTTAGCTTGGGGCTAGATGGCGTTGTGTGATATGTCCAAACATATTTATTTATTTATTTATTTAAAATCAGTGATTTGAAGTAAGAAAGCAAACCAATTAATAAACATTAAATAAAAATATACAGTACCACCTACTTAGGAAACATTTATAAGTGACAATGATTATTCACCTTCCAGCATCTAATAATCACTCCAAGGCTAAGACAGAAAACTTTACATTAATGTCATGGTAACAAACATGGTTTCACCTTATCAGGCTATTTTAGAGTTTTTCTTTGTTATTAGACTAGTCACTAATAAAAAGTCTGTTTAGATTATGGTTATCATTTTGAAAGATGAAAGTGAAAAGACTGAAAAAATAAACATACTGTCCTTTTTCAGTATTCATTTAACCTTTCTTATTTTCTAAAAGATAAACATATGCCTATATCGGAAAGTCTGGATGGAGAACCAAAAAATCAGTCATGTCCGGACAAAACCAGATGGATGATAACCCTAGTTTGGATGTAGTCTGTTTATGATGAGAATATTGAGATATTTTGAGTATTCAATTAGTATTTATGTTAAGTGCTGCTTGATGATAAGTACTCTAGTCTAACCTTTCATGTACAAGACTTAGTCATGCTCTAAAACCTGTCTCATACCAAATTTGCACTTTGAGAGATATTTTGTATTTTATTAATTACAACCTGACCCGACGAACATTGTCCTCTCCAAATTTCAAAAGTTCATACAAAATTCCCATAAAATGCACTTTCAGTTTTCCCAAATATTCAATATTATTTATTTGTTAAAACCTGATTCAGACATTTTAAAACAAAAATTTGCTAATTTGGTCCAGCTGTTCTGAAGTGATGCGCTTACCAACAAACAGCATTTCGTTTTTATTATATGTATAGATGAAATGAAATTAAAATTACAATGCCATGGAAAATGTTGTACCATGTACTTGCAGTACCATCTTTTCTAGTTGAGCTACCTATATAAAATATCTGCTTAGATTTGTAATTGGCAGTAGATGTTAAAACATGACAAAAAGATAAAGAGACCGCTCTTTGCATTCATTAGAGGCTCTTAAAAGGTGGTTAGGTCAAGTGCTAAATAAATAAAAATAACAATGACATATTAATAGCTTTGGAGAAACCAATCAGTAAATAATTCCTACTGCTAATTTACTTTGTAATTTATACATAGACATCTTCTGCCGACGGCTTCGCCCGCGTGGAGGACGCACTTTATCCCACGAGATTATACTACCGGAATAAAAAGTATTTGATGTCCTAATCCATACAAATCTGTTCAGCCATTAAGGCGTGAAAAGGTAACAACAGACAGACAGACAAATTTACTTTCGCTTTTCTAATATTAGTATGGATTATGGAGGCTGAAGTAAAGGTGTAGAATATTTTACTCTGAAAATTAATGATTGAATAAAATTGCTTTATTACAATAGTTGTATCTTTTTAATTTTAGTACACATGTCCTGTCAGAGGACACATGGAGCAGAGAAGTGAAGGATGGATGCTTATACACCAAGCGAGTTCTTACTAAGACAAACAGGGTGCCCAAATGGGGAGAAAGGTATGTTGTAGAAATAAATATAATTTTATAGCCATCACTCTTCCGGCCTTTATCCCAATTTATATTATATGGTTGGCGCAGCATGTTTTTTTTTCCATACATTTCAATTTGCATCTCAATAGTTTCCTCCTTTCTTGCCATAATTATAATTGTACACAAAATCTATCCATTGTTGCTCACTTACCACCTGTCCAGTGTGATTGTTGTCACTTAACTCAGTAATATGTACATTACATTATGTATAAATTCCTAACTATATGCTTTTATTTTGTTTGTTTACAATTATTCTACAATAGTTAATAATGTGTATGTGTGTGTATCAATTTAATAATTTCATAATAATTAAAAAATGGGTGGCCTGGGTAGCTTAAATTTAAAAATGTGGGTCTCCAAACCCTACATATCTACACACAGTACGGTCTTATATGTATCTCTTAAATGATTAGTCACACTAACAATCATAATATGTTGTAAGTTAAAAGAGGTGTTTTAGCCTCTTCAACATCGCTCGGATATAGACCTATAAAAATCAATCAAAATTAATCGTCCATTGTTTCTTTAATTTTAAATCTGTTGAGATACATTGGAAACAAGCTTGTCCTTGTTGAGGAATATTAATATACTAAAAAATATACAGGGTCATATTTTAATTTTATTGAAAAAGTTAAGTCAAATTTTCTGTTTTTTTTTCTGGTGTTATGTCGCACTGTCCTCCGTACTGGTAATCACTAAATTACGGTAGGACATTCCTCTTGACAGCTACTGTAGTGTTTGTGACGATCTGTATTTCAAGTAATTTAAATTTATTGATGGTAATTATTGTTTGGTTGGTAATATACCTGACTCAGGCTGAGTACCTTGTAACAACTTATAAATAAATAAATAATTTACATTAAGCATATCCTTGTTGACATAGGAGCTCGTGGCTAAGTAATAACAGCCGTACGGGTCGATCCATCAGGTTAAGCTACGCTTGCCGGGGTTGCTCCGTGGATTGGTGACCATCTTTATATACCGAGACTCCTCCGTGCCTCGGAAAGCACGTTAAGCCGTTGGTCCCGGCTGTCATTCGTGGATCTTAGACAGTCGTTACGGGTCGTCAGAAGCTCAGAAGCCCGAAAGTCTTACCAAGGGGTATCGTATTACCCAGTCACTGGGTTATGGAGGTCAGATAGGCAGTCGCTCCATATAAAATACTGGTATTCAGCTGCCTCCGGTTAGACTGGAAGCCGACCCCAACATGGTTGGGAAAAGGCTAGGCAGATTGATTGATATCCTTGTTGACATAACAATACAGGGTGACTTGTAATTTGACGTATACCTTCCAGGATGTGATAGTGAGACCCATTTGTAACAATTAAGTACCCCATAGCCTTGGTAAAAATTCATGGGATTTGAGAAAATCCGATTTTTCACTTTATATGAATTTTCTCTAAACTCTCAAATTGAATGGTTTTCATTGATATTTCGTTGGGTACCTAATACTTTACCAAACCTTTCGATGTAACCAAATCTACTAAAACATTAAACAGTTACAAGTTAAAGGAAGAAGTTTATTAACCATTTTCAAAAATCGTCTAGGTACCATCGCGAACATCGGTGAATTAATTTTCGACCTTATTGCTATGGTAATAAGGTAACGCAAATGTCCACGATAATACATGAACTTTGACACTAGTTATCTCAAAATTATACTACCGCAACATTACGGGGAAGACATCTTCACTTCATTTAATCAGCTATCCAACGAGGTACAAAAGTTAAAACAATATTTAGAGGTGCCGATGAAACAGGCGAAGGTCGAATTTGCAAATGGTTGAATTTTTTTTATTTTTTTTTATTTTTTTTTATTTTTTTATTTAAAAATTGTGTGATAAACGAATAAACTGGTTTATGCCATCGCACTACTTTCTAACCTTCCAGCAATCCATCACATGGTAGGCTGCCTATCATGAACTCAAGACTGAGTTCATGACTAGGTCAAAAGTCGTGGAGCGGCTTTTAAGTTTTTTACATGACATAGCCGACGTTCGCACGGACGTAAAAATATCGCGGCGGGATTTTATCGCGCACTGGATTTTCAACTCTCGGTGTTGAGCCGAGCGTAGAATCCAATACGAGTGCATCCCAGCGCGTCGACAAAACACACTATTGGATTTTCAACTCTCGGTGCTAAACAGAGCGTTGAAAATCCAGTGCGCGTAAAAAAATCACCGCGTTATTTTTACGTCCGTGCGAACGTCAGCTGAACACGGTTCACTTGTCGCGTTTGCGTGTTTTTAAGCATACAACACACGTATGTAGTACATACTCAAATAGTTTGACAAACGTCGACATTTTATGCTTTTGAGGTAAATCCTCTATCATGACATTGGTTTTAGTTTCAGAAAATTTTCCTGATTGCGTCATAAATTATGAATTATGATTTCTTCTCATTGCTTATTTGAAAGTTAATACATTGACAAAGCTTCATAAGTAAACAAAAAAAATTAGGGTGGCCCATAGTCTAATTCTTAATACTACCGCAATTAACCGTAAATATTACCGTAATTAGTCTAGTTAATTCTAGATTCTTGTATAAGTTATGTCACGCAAGTGACGATAGTGACGCGGTGCGAGAGGCCGCTTGTGGCCGCCGTCATCGCTCAGTACCTCGTGCGTGCCTCGTCCTCGTGATGATATAAGTACAGGAGATGTGCACACAACTGACTACACACTGTCAACTGGGACCTTTTTCCAAATCACATTGATCTTTGTACTTTTAATACAGTTGATTTTAAAATAGTAATTATGAATTGTCTATTATTATTATATTTGTTTCTCATAAAACATCAAAGTATATAATTATTATAACGCTTTCATCTCAACTACATAATAATTATAATAATAACCAGATATAGTTATAATTTTACTAAATTTTGAATCTATTCCTGTGCAACTTTTTTGTGTTTTGTTTTTAATTATATTGGAATTGAACAGGTACGCAATACCTAATGCCTATCTTATACCTGTTGACATTTTATGTTTTAAGAAACTGAACTGGCCATATCACATTAATTATGCATGTGATAGTGGTAACTAGAATACGTTCCGATCTATACGTGAATAGCTCTACTTGATTTTGCTTGTAATTATTTATCGTTCACATAGAGCTATTATCGTTAAATTGATCAAATGTAAAGATGTGGTATTTGGTTCCCCTGAATTATTTTTGTTTGTCTTGTCCAGGCTTTTTACATATTCCTTAACATTGTTCTCAATAGAGGCTGTGTGCAAGCAAATTAAAAGTATTCTATAAGTATTCTATAGTCGATAACGCTGAAAAAGATAGAATTGGCAATAGTTGAAACATTTTAAAACCTGAACTTGACTGCTATTGGTTACTTAGCGGTTTTGTTCAAAATGGGCACCTCTGCGCCTTTTATCTTCTAATTTCTGTCTTGGCAACTTTTGTAGTTCTTAACTTCTTGTGTTTCGCTGCATGTATTGTTCTTTGCCTCAGTACTTTTACTGAAGACACCGGCATCGAGTACACAAGGCTTTTCATATGACCCCAAACATAAAAATATAGCGGACGATAAGGCGGCCTCGCAGAAACTAAGCGACAAGTAGACCGTGAGTCATGTTAAAAACTTAAAAACCGCTCCGCGACTTGTGCCCTGAGGCGTTAGTGCGAGTTTTTATACTTACTCCTCACTTAAACTTCAATTTTTACTGAAACTGAATAAGCGCCGTCTGGTGACTATAAAGGGAAACACTATTATTCCATACAAATTGACGTACGTTAGCGTAAACGCGATCGAGTAAGTTTAGAAAGTCGCACTAAGGCCACTGGTCATGTTGACCTGGGTACCTAACGTGTGATGGATTGCTGTGAGGTTAGAAAGTAGTGGGATTGCATGAACCAGATAATTAATTCGAATACAAAACAATTTTTAAATATTTTAACAATTTGCAAATTCGACCTTTGCCAGCTTTACCGACTGTTTCATCGGTACATCTAAGTATTTTTTTAACCTTTGTACCTCGTTAGATAACTGATTAAATGAAGATGTTCCCCGGAATGTACAATTTTTGTGATAACTGCTGTCAAAGTTCATAAACGTAAATGATTTTTGAAAATTGTTAATAAACTTTTTCCTTTAACTTTTAACTGTTTGATGTTTGAGTAAATTTGGTTAAATAGAAAGGTTTGATAAAGTATTAGATACCGAATGGAATAGCAATAAAGGCCATTAAATTTGAGAGTTTAGAGAAAAGTGATATTTAGTGGTGAATCTGGGAGGGAAATTTTCAAATAAGTATAGGTACCGTACATAAAAATTATGTTTTCTCGAATGCCATGAATTTTCGCCTAGGCTTTATGGGGTGCCTAATTGTTGCAAATGGGTCACGCTATCACGTCCTGCAAGGAATACGTCAAATTACAAGTCGCCCTGTTTAGGACAATTCTTAAATCTACACTGTTCTGTATAAAGTACAAGGTAATTTTAATGACTGATGATTTGTGGCGTAATATAGCATAAGTAATTAAATTAATGGATGATTATCACGAGACTTATCTTCTACGTAAAGTTGTTTATAACACGATAACATTTCTTTATTTGTGATTCTTACAACACTAAGATTTCATGAGATAAAAATTAAGAGTGACAGTTTCTGATTCACATAAAAATAAAGGATGGAAGATCTGTCTCACAGTCCCATCTTGATACCCTATATTTTGAACTAGCTGCTGCCCGCGACTCTGTCCTCGTGAAATTTCTTGCTCCCCCCACCCACCCCGTCGCCGTCGCAACTCTTGCCCGTGCTATTATTAAACTTCGTTTTCGCTTAGCGTTCTTTCTGACTTTTTTATTTTTGCTCGGCTCTTAAGGGCCCTAGCGTGATGTTAAATAGCATTTAGCCTTCCTCAAGAATTGACTATCAAATGCAAAAAGAATTTTTGAAATCCGATCGGTAGTTCCAGTGATTAGCGCGTTCAAACAAAAAAAAAAAAAACCGGCCAAGTGCGTGTCGGACCACAATGAAGGGTTCCGTAGTTGAAAAGAATTTATCCCAAAAAATTTTTTTTTATGTGTTAAAATTACAAATTAACAATTTTCGGACTTTTTACTTGTGCTGTGAGACCTTGCTTTTTTTCAAATTTCATTATTCTAGGTCAACGGGAAGTACCCTATAGGTTTTGATTTACTTGCGAGTACCCGGTATCAAAATATGTCGCATAAATAGCCGTATTTTTTATCGCGTTGACTTAGAAGCTTGATTTTTTTAGAACTCCAAAGGACCATAGACTTACATGTTTGATATAATATTCAACTTGATACCTACACGCGTGCCTGAAAAAAAGGGTCTTGACAGACGGACGACAACGAAGTGATCCTATAAGGGTTTTTTTATTGAGGTACGGAACCCTAAAACACTTTTCAGCTTTATTATTAGTACTTATAGATGTTCCATAACAGTAATAGGAAATTGATTTAAAAATACGTTAGGTTCCCAATATAAAAAAAGCGAAGCCAATATATATTAAAGCGTAAACACACTGTGACAAATCCAATGGATGCACCAGACTCGCCACTGGGACTAAATATAAAATGGCAGTCATCATTGTTGATCAAGGTGAAACTAATAAAACTCAGTCAATCTTGGTTGTTAGCGTATATCAGTGACCCTGAGATGGAATCCTCTGTTTGTTGATAAAAAAAAAGAATTCTCCTTGTTCGGAAGTATTATAGAATTGTACCTAAGCTTAATTTTTAAGGAATTTGTGTGTATGAATGGTATTGTATTGACGAAACTACCTTTAGGAAGGGGCGACTAGAATCATTACTCTTTTTATTTTTGTAAATTTTGACGTTAAAAAGTAAGTAAGTGATTTGACTTTGACTTAGATGAAATTGACTTAATTAAGTTTCCAACTTAATTAAGTAGATTTAAAATGTGTCCACATATTATGTACAAGTCGCTTCGCCGGAAATGCTTATTACAACTTAGCATTTACCTACTTCATTATACTTATTAGGAACTAGCTTTTGCCAGCGGCTTCGCCCGCGTGTATGTCGGAAATTATCCCACGAGAACCTTCTACCGGGATGAAAGTATCCTATGTCTTAATCCAGGTTATAAACTATCTGTATACCAAATTTCATCCAAATCCGTTCAGCCGTTTTTGCGTGATTGAGTAACAAACATCCAAACTTTCACATTTATAATATTAGTAAGATTAAGTAAACAACTGAAGCCAGATCAGCAGTTTACTTTATGTTAGCCTTGGCACTAACTTAAATATGTATTATTACATTTGTGACACACTTGAAAATACCTAGCTGTAGGCCAATACTAAATAAAAAACCAAGACACCGCTGCGAACAATACCTACAATGAAGCATGCGCAAACCTACACCTTGCCCTGTGCATACATGCTCACACGCACACATTCACACCAAACTACAACTAAACTACACCTCACTAAGTGCACATATGTTTACAGAACCGGTCTCACGTCACTGTTGACAGCGTTATGTCATGGTTTTTTATTTAGTCTGAGGCAGTAGGTAATATCACCCACAGAATAAATTATAGGATTAACCATCAACTGCAACCTACAGGGTGTCCCGTAAATAATGGATCAAACGTAATGGGTAGGTAGCTTACCTAATTTCCAACAACTAATTTGAATATTAAAAAAAAAACCGTTACAGTAACCAGGATATTAATTTTTTTTCGAATTTTACGATTTTGTCTTCCAGAATTAAGCTTTTTTAATGCTGTCGCTGCAAATGATGACATTTTTAGGTATGATTTTTATTTAACATTTCTGAATAGCTTACTAATGTTATAAGATACCATTTTTTTGAATACCGTTTTATTTGCCTTAGAAAAAAAATCTTGAGTTGAAAAGTTTTTTCTTTACGATGTTAGGACCAAAATTGAAAAAATTCTCCTGTAAAAAAAATGTATGACACCGAAGACCACCATTATTTTAAAAACTTGTACATTTAATAAGGTTTGCAAATTGGTATAAAACTTACGTCTAGTCCTTATCGTTACAAAGATATTGCTATGAATGTGATGAAGAAGACAGAAAATAAATTAAATTGGTACTATTCCATTTTTTCCTTTTCGTAATGGCTTATGCTTGAATGCTTGTAATCGAAGCAGGTAGTTAAGCGGATAGCATAATTCCGACCCGATGACGTCATCTGTCCGGAATTTGGGACCGCTACCTGTGGCGGAGTTGCACCTCAGTCAGTGTGAAAGGGATAGATAGCGCCGCTTTTTGGTAAATCGGTTAAATCGGTATGAAGTTGCGCAGGTTCTTTTGTTCTTTCCTGCGCCCTTCACTCGTACAGGCTTCATTGTTGCTTGATTTTATTAGTTTAGTTGTAACTAGTCTCTCTTCGAGTTGCTACGTCAGACAACTTTCGCTCCCGGTCAGTGGCTCGGTGTTTTCTTCTGTAAAATTTGACTTGTGCTGTGTTTTTGGACTTTGCTTTGCCTATCGATTTGGAACTCTTTGCGTATTGGACAAACGACTTGGCGATCCTACGGACTCCGAAAACATTCGTTTGTGTGTGCTTGTACGTGTGTGCAGTAGCGCTGAAACCTTATTCAGCCCAATGCCTCGTTATGAGTACACGCCACGGCAGTACGCCGAAATGCATTTTATCTACGGAGAAGCAAGAGGTAATGCCATGGCGGCTGCAAGATTGTACCGTGAAAGATACCCGAACCTGGTTCGTTATCCCGATTATCGCGTCTTTATTAGAGTGCATAACGCGCTTCTTGAGGGAAGAATTCTTGGCACCGGAGTTGGTGGTACCCGTGAAGGACGACCGCGACAAGTTAATGACGAAGTCATTCTTCGAGAAATCGAGGAAGATCCGTCAGTCTCCGTTCGCGTCATAGCGCGACGCGTAGGAATTTCTAGATCGACGGTGCATCGAGTGCTACAACGGTGCCGATTGCACCCATATCACGTGCAACGTGTTCAAACGCTGACGTCGCGTGATTACCAGCCAAGAATAGAATTTTGCCAAAGGATGCTTAGAATGATTCGGGCGGACCCGCAGTTTTTTAACAAGATTTTATGGAGTGACGAGTCTTCATGCCGCCGAGATGGATATTTAAATTTGCATAATTTGCACAGTTGGCAGCTGATAAACCCATATTTGATGCGAGAGGACAGGAGCCAACATCAATTTAAAATAAATTTATGGGTGGGAATAATCAATGGGCAAATAATAGGGCCCTTTGAACTACCAGCTACTCTAAACGCCGAATATTATCTCCATTTTTTAAGGAATGAGTTGCCAAGGTTATTAGAAAACGTTCCAGAAGACGTACGGCAAGCAATGTGGTTGCAAAATGATGGGTGCCCCGCTCACTATGCGACGGCAGTAAGGGCGCACCTTGATGAAAGTTATCCGGACAGATGGATCGGCCGATTAGGACCAATTTTGTGGCCTCCGCGATCTCCGGATTTAAATCCCCTAGATTTTTTTTACTGGAGATGTTTAAAAGACAGGGTCTACAAGAATCCAATAACGTCGGAAGAAGAATTACGACAGCGCATCCAATCTGCTGCATCAGAAATAAACCAAAGCCGTTTTGTCCGTCGGATAAGAGCTTCCTTTATTAGGAGATGCAGACTTTGCATTCTTGTAGAGGGAAGGCAATTCGAACATTTATTGTAAAAACCAAATAAAACGATTTATTTGAACTAACTGTTTTTTTTAGTACGGCCTCCTAATTCTTTTCATACGCCTCAATAATTCAATGAACATTGCCTCTGAAATACTACAGTTACACATTTTAAAGAAAAAGTTTAAATGTACACACTTTTTTATTTTTTTTATTAACGTTGATTTGGAGCACCTCTCAGATTCATAGCAATTATCTTTGTAACGACAAGGACTAGAATGTACAACTTCATACCAATTTACCAAAAATACAAAAGCGGCGCTATCTATCCCCTTCACGCTGACTGAGGTGCAACTCCGCCACAGGTAGCGGTCCCAAATTCCGGACAGATGACGTCATCGGGTCGGAATATGCTAGCCGCTTAACTACCTGCTTCGATTACAAGCATTCAAGCATAAGCCATTACGAAAATGAAAAAATGGAATAGTACCAATTTAATTTATTTTCTGTCTTCATCACATTCATAGCAATATCTTTGTAACGATAAAGATTAGACGTAAGTTTTACACCAATTTGCAAACCTTATTAAATGTACAAGTTTTTAAAATAATGGTGGTTTTCGGTGTCATACATTTTTTTTACAGGAGAATTTTTTCAATTTTGGTCCTAACATCGTAAAGAAAAAACTTTTCAACTCAAGATTTTTTTTCTAAGGCAAATAAAACGGTATTCAAAAAAATGGTATCTTATAACATTAGTAAGCTATTCAGAAATGTTAAATAAAAATCATACCTAAAAATGTCATCATTTGCAGCGACAGCATTAAAAAAGCTTAATTCTGGAAGACAAAATCGTAAAATTCGAAAAAAAATTAATATCCTGGTTACTGTAACGGTTTTTTTTTTTAATATTCAAATTAGTTGTTGGAAATTAGGTAAGCTACCTACCCGTTACGTTTGATCCATTATTTACGGGACACCCTGTATATAGGTACCTACCTGCTTACTGTATGATCCATGCGTCATGTTCGTGAACGGGCGCCGTCAGTTGGGACTGGTCGTCTCTTAGCTGCCATGGCTTATTTTTAATTTTAATATTTAATTTAGTTGTTTTAGTTTTTATCTTTTTATTACGGACGCTTTTTAACGTGCACGTCTCTCTACATTGTTCTCACATGTATATTTTCAACTTGAACGATGTAACCAATATTTTGTAAAAATATTATGATTTAAAAGAGTGTCCGTGGAGTTTCTTGGCCGTTCTTCTCCATAGGGATCTACTACGCTTTGGAATGGGCAACTAGCTTCATCTTTCTGACTGACCGACCCATTGACAATTCAAAAGTGCCTGTAATTGGTTTATTTGAAATAAATGCTTTGAGTTTGAGTTTGAGTTTGAGATCTGGATAATAAACTTTATAAAATTTCATTAAAATTTATTAACCATAATTAGGTCAATTTCGGGCTATGTACTTTGAGGCCTCAAACCTCACAGTAGGAGATTAACTGAACTACTAAATAATACGAGAGGGACTCTAGTTATATGCCCTCTGTATTTTAAGCTTCAGAATAAATTATAAAACACTCCTACTAAATTCATTCTATGCCGAGCCTTCACCAGATTCATCCAATGTCATCTTGTCAAGAAAACGGGGATCGTTTTCTTGACAGAAGATATTCCATATTTGAATGATTGAATGTCAGCCAGTATTATATTAACGAGGCTTGATCAATGCATCAATGCTTTACAGTACCAGGACAGGACAGGATTGGTTGTAGTAACTCTGAAGACATTTTAGCAGACAGCATGACGCTACCTATCGTCAACTCACAAGACAGTGGTGCCGATTCTGTTGTGCACAAACTAAACTTAATTTAGGCTATTGCTAACTTTTTCTCTCTATTATGACAAGAAAGAGACGGAAGTAAATTAGAGCTGTCAAATTAGTTAGAACTAATTTTTCCATAGACATTTAGACGACACGTAAAAACATGTCGACTAAAAACACGGTGAAGCGCAAGGCGTGAACTAGTTTGACATCTCCAACTTAGTTCATAGCTATTGCCGTCCTTTTCTCGCGCTGCCTGTTAGTAAAAGATAGCGATTCTCTAATTTTAGTTTAGTGCGTTCACAAGAGAATCGGCACCACTATGTAGCTATGCATTAGTCGCCCTCTATCAATAATGTTAGTATAAAACATTGTTCTACTGGCCACGTTGGTATTTGTTGTTATCGCACAAATACATTGTTTTCTTAGACTTAATAAAATATTTACAAAATATGTAATGTAGAAATGTCTTGAAACTCTTGAAAGTAGGTAAAAATTAAATAAACAAACACCACGTATTTGTGTGATAATGATAACTTATCTTGTGCATTCTTCGTAAAATTACGTGTAGGTACCTAATCAGAAATAATAATACCCCACCTAATCTTGGAACGTCAATATTATGTTTCTTTGCCTTGTTTTTATTCAGCGGGTGGTGACTACCAGACAATAATTGTTTATATACGAAAAAATATAGGTATAATAAAATTTTATCGCCTGTCTTAAGCACTCGTTCGCTATAGAGCTATCATTATTTTTATTTCACATCGACTTGAACCGTATCGAATAGCTTGGTAAAAATATTAGTCACAAGGCTGACTGCATACGGTTCGCCGGACGTACAGTCAACAAAAGAGATATCTAGGCAGGGTATACTAACATATTTGTATGTGAATTGCTTCATGTCCAATTTTATATATATTACTTTTGTTTTTGCAATACTCCTACATTGTAACACACTAACACAAAATTGAATAAGCGCTCAGCATTTTTATACAATAAAATTAATAAATTAATATATATTTATGATAAAAAAAAAATATGAATGTAAAAAGGAGTTAATAGCATGGCTTCACACTTTAAACTATAATGACGTAGAGTTACTTCTGCAACGTGTGACTTAATAATATTATTATAAGAGTGATGTTATTTGCTTTTTTAGTCACTCATGTACACCCAAAATCTCTTTCACACACACATACCTACACACACCCTCACACACACTAACACACCCCCTCATACACAAACACACCCCCACATACACATACACATACACACGCACACATATAAATCTCGCACACACTCGTATAAATTGATCGCATTTTTTCCTTGTTTTGTTTCTTTATACATATACCTATTTGTACTCGTAAGATTCTAATGTAAGGGAAGAGCGGAGCCTTCAACTACAGGCATATTATATGCCTAAATGGAGACTCCTCGACAGGCATTGTAAGCCAAATATGCTTTAAGAAATAAATTTATTTATTTATTTAATATTTTCACGAAATTGAACATGAAGCAATTCACATACAAATATGTTAGTATAACCTGCCTAGATATCTCTTTTGTTGACTGTACATTTGACAATTAATTTTTAAAATACAAGGTTCCATTTATGAAATAAGCTGACTGTAACTACCAAAAATAATATTATAGCTTTTGAAACATGTTCTGTATTAGCACAGTCTATACATCATACTGTCGTCCGACGAGAGCCCGAGCTGCTTACGTAGTTCGCCGAACTTCGTATGCAGCTCGGGCTTCGTCGGACGCCTGCATGATGTATAGACTGTGGTATTAGTATGAATACCGGTTATGCATGAATACAGACAGCAAAGCAAAATATTCAAATATTTAAGTATGCAATTCTCAGTTCTAAAATTAGGATAATAACTGTGTGGGTGAAGCTGATGCGTTATTATTTTAGTGTTTCCTCTTCCAGTAAAATGTTCTATATGTTTAGACATTCTTTAGATATTCAGAAGCTAGATAATCTATGACGCTATTTATCTTATCCATAATAATGAAACTGTTGTTGTTACCGGTGTAACCTTCATTTGTGACCTCTAAATATGTATCTCAATGCTAGGAAGTATGCTGCTCTATTCTATTGTGTTGGTTGAGCATTATTATTCACCGAAATTTAATTATAAAGTGTAATCTTATTTCTAACTAATATTATAAATGCGAAAGTGAGTTTGTTTGTTACGCTTTCACGCCAAAACGGCAGAACGGAGTTGGTTAAAATTTGGCACATGGGTAGTCCATGACCTGGGTTGGGACATAGGATACTTTTTATCCCGGTAGTACGTTCCCGTGGGATAATTTCCGACCTCCACGCGGGCGAAGCCGCAGGCAAAAGCTTGTGATCAATAATTATGTATGCTGAGTTGAACACAGCAATACTGGGTATAATTTGAATCACCATTATCCTCTTAAGGGGTCATTGTACTCATTATTATGAACAACTTTTACTATGGGACCAAAGCTGAAATCGCTGAAAAAAATCAGTGTTCCTTACATTTTGACGAGTTATGCCAACATAAATGTAGGCAACAGCCAACAGCTGATCTTTTTTTGCGATTTCAGGTTTGGTCCCATAGTAAAAGTTGTTCATAATGATGAGTACAATGACCCCTTAAGAGGATAACGGTGATTAAAATTACACCCTGTATAAGAAGTTATTTTACGTAGGAATACGTAATGAAGTAGATATTATACGTAGGAAAAACATTTCTATTATAATAGAACGTGTGTAAATGTAATCTTTACACTCATTCAGAATATAATTGTATAATCATATTGTATCTAGGCACTTTGAATGTACTCTACAGCATACGTCTCATGCGAAAATTATTATAAAATGCCTTACAAAATTAATTCAAAATAAGACCATAATTCCTTAATTAAAATACGTCATGCTATATTCGTCGATAACGCCGGAAATGGAATCAAACGATTCTTGCCATGCAAAGCGGATGTTTCGCCATAAAACAAATCGACGTCATTCTGTTTGTAAACACGAGTCTAGGAAACTACTCGACCGATACTAACGTAACTTTCAATTAATTCATTTGTTTTTGTAAACATGCAAAAATATCTACGTAACGAACGCTGATATCTAGATACATAGACGTATAAAAAAAGGCGGACAGATTCTCGCTAGCAATAAACTGTGTCTATCGGAGTCAGCCAGCTTGCTGTACCTACAGGCACACATTCACACATCAGTCAACCATTCGTAATATGGTAAGATATGGTGGTATGGTATGGTGGTATATACCTTACCATATTACAAATAAGGAAAAAAGATAAAAAGAGATATAAGGTAAAAATACAGCATGTCTTGTGAAATGTATGCCTGTAGCTACAGCGAGCTGGCTGACTCCGATAGACACAGTTTTTTGTTAGCGAGAATCTGTCCGCCTTTTTTTATACGTCTATGTGTAGATAGAAATGCCGATGTGATTTGTACCTAACAATTATCAACTTTATATAAATGATAACTAAGTATATTTTACTATGACAATTTAATAATTCCTGTTGCAAAGGAAACTGAACCTTATGTACCCAAGTTAAGGTGTCTAATATCAATGTAGAGTAACTGAAGTATGTAATGCTCTTTGCGATAAAAAGAAAGTTATGCATTATCAGATAATTATAATTATATGACTTATGTAAGTCCTTATCTTCTGGTAATAATGTAATATCAACTCTCCACTCCTATGTACACATATTACATATGTTATCTATGTTCGATAGAAAGTAGATAACTTACCTATACGTTTTTATGTGATAACTGATAAGAAAATATGGTGATAAGGAACTTATACACTCTCATACCAAAACTTATGTTATCAATCTATTGCTATTCCACCTCTAAGTAATAACAGCCGCACGGGTCAATCCGTCAGGTTAAGCTACGCTTGCCGGGGTTGGTTTGGGGATGGGTGACCATGTTTACATACCGAGCCTCCTCCGTGCCTCGGAAGTCGTTGGTCCCGGCTGTCATTCATGGATCTTTGACAGTCGTTACGGGTGGTCAGAAGCCCGAAAGTCTGACAACCAGTCTTACCAAGGGGTATCGTATTACGTGGGTAATACGATACCCCTTGGTTACTAGGTTGTGGAGGTCAGATAGGCTTTCGCTCCATGTAAAATAATGGTATTCAGCTGCATCCGGTTAGAGTGGAAGCCGACTCCAACATAGTTGGGAAAAGGCTAGGCAGATTGATTTTTGGTCTGTTAAGAAATAACAATAGTTTACTTAATATCTCCAAATCCATACTAATTTTTAATTTTTTGCACGAGCCTTAATTTTTTTTTTCTAAAATAAAGCCCAAGTTACTCCTTATAACATCAGCTATCTGCCTGTGAAAGTCCCGTCAAAATCGGCCCAGCCGTCTCGGAGATTAGCCGCAACATACATACAGACAAATCACAAATTACGTTACAAACAGACATTTTAATTTTATTTATTTGTACGAAAATAACTCTGTCTGTCTTACCTTTTCAAGCCTAAACCACTGAACCACTCGTTATGAAATTTGATAAATAGGTAGCTTGGGACCTGGAGAAGGACATTCGCAGGCCTGTTGCCCGCGACTTCGTCTGTGATACCTACTAGACATTATAATGACCCCCATGATACAGGCAAATGCCTAGTTTGGGGTTCACCGTCCAATCTGTTTTTGTACAACCTGCACCCTAATTGCGTAACACACTATCAATCACAATCAGAATCATTTTGAAGCCTATTGCTAATCTGTTGCTTCATACGTAGGTACATTTTTAAGTTCGCGGAATGAAGGGTGAGAAGTGAAAATAAAAATACTAAATTATTTTTCTTTTTCAATTATATTCACCCTTATACATTTTCAGATCTTTCAATTAGCTTATGTATACCTTCATAAAAAAATGCTTTGTCTTTGTCCGAAAAATAAGCTGAAACCGCGTCCTTCACTTCTTCATCAGTTGAAAATTTCTTCCCACGAAGTTCTTTTTTCAGTTTTGGGAAGGGGTAATAATCACTGGGAGCCAGGTCTGGGCTGTAGGGTGGATGGTCTAAAATATCGAAGCCCACCTTATGCAGGGTAGCCAACGCAACACGGCTCTTGTGAACAGGCGCGTTGTCGTGAAGAAGAAGGACACCTTTGGTCAATTTACCCCTCCTTTTTTCTTTAATGCTTTCTTTCAACCTCTCGAGGATAGAAGTATAGTATTCTCCGGTTATAGAGACGCCTTTATCTTCATAATCGGTCAACAGGACCCCTTCTGATCCCAAAACACTGTTGCCATGATTTTTCCAGCCGATTGTGACACTTTAAACTTCTTGGGTGGTGGTGTGCCTTTTTTGTGCCACTGCATAGAGTCTTGTTTCGACTCAGGTTCATAATGATGAACCCAAGTTTCATCTCCAGTAACAATTCGACTTAATAGTCCATCTTTATCTTCGTTACAGAGATCCAAAAACGTGCGAGAACACTCCACGCGGTGTTGTTTTTGAGGCGGCGTGAGCATTCTTGGCACCCATCTTGCATTGACCTTTGTCATGCCAAGATGATCGTGTAGAATTTTGAAAATTGTCGTATCCGATACTCCAACCATTTCTGCAAGCTGTTTTTTCTTTAGTCTGGCATCTTCCAATATTATTTTTTCGACTTTTTTAATGATTTCCGGAGTAGTCACCTCGATCGACCGTCCGGGCCGTGGGTCGTCTTCAAGTGAGGTCCTGCCTTGTTTAAAGAGACTGTGCCACTTGTAAACCATGGTTTTACCCGGGCAAGAGTCCCCGTAAACGGACTCCATCTCTTCCAGTATATTTTGAACTGACTTTCCTTGCTTGGTAAGGAACTTTATTACGGCACGGTACTCGATTTTTTTCCATAATTCACACTTTCTTCCCAATTGAGTTGTTTGCTTGACGATAGTTCAAAGACTAATGATCCAATTAAGATAAAACCTATTGATATTGACCTATTGTTATCCCCTCCCCCCCATTCCGCGAACTTAAAAACGCCCCCTCGTATGTTCGAAAAATTTGTCTGCTCAACAACGTAAATAACGCAATGAATGTTGTTGAACTGTCAAAATGAAAGCCATTCCTACAGTGTGTTACGCAATTTCCCTGCTAATTATAATTATCCTAACTTCCTAACTAATATTATAATTGCGAAAGTTTGTTTATTTGTTACCTTTTCACGCCTAAACCACTGAACTGATCATCCTGAAATTTTGCATATACGTTGTCAGGTGTAAAGAAACGGGCATAAGGTACCTTTCATCCCGAAAAAAAAGTATTGTTCCCGAGGAAAACAACAATAACGTTCGTATGATAATAGATGGCGCCACGTGTCTTTCGAATCATGATTGAATTATGTTATTACAAGCAGAGTACAACCCGAATTGATTGTCATATTCTAAATTAACGCGAGCGAAGCCACGGGTAAAAGCTAGTTAATAAATACAATTGAAATTTGAGTTTACGCTTGGGGTTTGCCTGTTCCTCGTAGGAAGGCAGGGTTGTTATGACATTGTCCCTGGATTTTTTCCGACTATGAGAAATGGCATTATGTTTAGTAGTGCAGTAATAAACAACTTCTCTTTTCGTATCAAACACACAGATATTTCTGGCTTGAAAGTTTTCTTATATCTTCCTCAATTTTATGAGTTCATATTATTATTATAAGTATTGTTGTTGCAGGTTTTTCAGTGCTAAATCGGTGAAAATCATTGAGGAGAGTATCGTAGATCCAGAGAAGAAAATATTGGTGACTTACACGAGAAACCTGGGATTTACTAAAGTTATGGTGAGAAACTTGTAGAATAAATAAATCCCAAAAACAGAAATGAATGATTTCAGAATATCTACAGATGTGCATAAATATTTTTGGTCGATAATTTTAAAAACAATCAGCTCCTCTTCTGAGCTGTCGATGACAAAATATTATGTCTCTGCCCAGACTTCGGCTACATGTTTGGCGCCCGCACTAGCGTCCATCAGTTCCTGTAAAGTGACAGTGAGCTGACAGGACACGCAGGACACGATATTAAGTATCCCATAGTTTGTGGAACAGCACCACGTTTACACTCCAAGGTGGAATCATCTATGAATCTCCACCTGAACAGGGTTTCCTTGCTTCGGCAAACCTGAGTCCGGGGCCTGTTTAAAAACTTCCAGGTTACCCAAGGTAACTCGTGTCTAGGTGGGAGATCTTCAGCAGGTGGAACGAATCTCACTGTCTCGCCACAGCTTCAGTCTTTCTTTTGATCCTTCGCCAGTGAGTGGGACAACACACTTTAAAAAACTGTTTCGGCTTTTCAGCCTTCGTGGCACTTTGATGTTATCGTGTTGTAGTATAGTGTGTGCAGACCATTTTGGTTTTTTCGCTGGAGCTTGCCACCGCTCTACGAACTTTTGTTGGCGCTTTTACCTGCTAGTGGATACAACATTTGTACCGGGGTCGGTTTTAAACAACAATTAGCTTATTTATACAAAAGTGCAATACCTACACGTTCAAAATGTAGGGAACAACTGATTTAAAAAAAAATACTGACTTAAAATTTCAACACTGCTGGTGGGTCTAGAATCATGTACTGAATTGTGGATATTCCGAAATAATTAGTTTCCTATTGTACACACGACGACATATGAAGCTATCCATTTCCAGTATATGCTGACCTCTCATTGTACGCAAAATCCTATACAATGCGAGATCAGCTTGTACTGGATATGTATAGTTTGATATGTAGCCGTGTATGCAGTCAGCATCAAAAGAATGTATACGTATACAATGATTCATTTTACTGTCGACAACCTTTTTTTCATAATATTATTGTTTTGTGCAGCTATAAAACATACACATTTTTTATTTATTTTTATTATGGAACAAAGTTTGTAGATAATTAATTTCTAATAAAACAATGTCATAATCCTTTATGAACATCTTTAAAAATTATCCTTTTGGTCTTCCGTAGTAATAACAGCCGCACGGGTCGATCTATCAGGTTAATCTACGCTTGCCGGGGTCGGTCCGTGGATGGCTGACCATCTTTACATACCGAGACTCTTCCGTGCCTCGGAAAGCACGTTAAGCCGTTGGTCCCGGCTGTCATTCGTGGATCTTTGACAGTCGTTACGGATCGTCAGAAGCCCGAAAGTCTGACAATCAGTCTTACCAAGGGGTATCGTATTACCCAGTTAGGTTGTGGAGGTCAGATAGGCAGTCGCTCCATGTAAAATACTGGTATTCAGCTGCATCTGGTTAGACTGGAAGCCGACCCCAACATAATTGGGAAAAAAGGCTAGGCAGATTGATTGGTCTTCCAATATGTATTTAGTTTTAATTTTTTGAAAAAATTAATAAAACAATATTTGAGACTAGATTCCTCCCTTTTTGAATACCAAAAATAAATAACATGTTATTGAAGCATGGGCCCGCTTGATGGGTTTTCCCATCGGCAAAAATACGAACTTCATCCCTTATTTAACCCCTTTAGGGGATGAATTTTCAAACATCCTTCCTTGGTGTTCACTTTCGTTATACAAGGTTCCGTTATCCTCTTAAGGGGTCATCATTAAAAACAACTTTTACTATGGGACCAAACCTGAAATCGCGAAAACAAAAGCAACCGTTCCCTACATTTTGACGAGTTATGCGAACATAAATGTAGGGAACAGCAGATTTTTTTTCGCTATTTCAGGTTTGGTCTGATTAAAATTACACCCTGAATAAGGAGTTCAATATTTGATGCTTAGACCCAGCAACCCAGCGGTTTAGGCAGTGCGTTGTCTGTCAGTGAATTTATTTTTTTTTATTAAAAAGATGTTAGTATGCTAAGTTCGCAGAGTAAGACGATGTCTTGTTTATCCCTCAGAGTGTGGTAGAACGCGTGGAGTACCGCTCGGCGGGCCCGGGCCAGACGATAGCGCGCCGCTCCGCTTGGATCGACTCGCAGGTGTTCGGCTTCTCGCGGGCCATCCGCGCCTTCGGGGTCGATAGGTTTAAGAAGAACTGCAATCAGATGGTGAGTTCGCATAATTATGTGTATATGTCATTTTGAGACGAGGCTCAAACTGTCCGTTGCATGCTTTATCAAACATACTTTAGCTTGATTTACTACCAGAATCTGGTTGACCTAGCTCTGCTCGGGTGAAAATAGAGAAAACGAATTTTCCCAGATATGAGACCTAGCTAGTTCGATTTTCGCCCCCGTAAACCCCTATGTTGCCCTTTTTCGAGAATGTGATTGCTCAAATAATATTGCTCGTACAGGATAGGATTTTAGAATCGCATAAAACTGCCTCGTTAATGTAATAGTCGTCGTCGCTACTGCTGAGCTCAAGGCTGGCAGTCGCGACAATCTTGGGTTTGTTCCCCGGGCCTGGTATAGTGTTATTGGGCTTTTACTATTAGGAAATTTTCAGTTGCAGCCTTTTCAGGAGTCTGGAAATGTGTTAATTTCATGAAAATATAACTTAAAATAATAACGCTAAATGTTGTCATAATCATAATTATTTATTTAATTGCGAAAATGGGTACAAAAGAAAAGGTCTTATTCAAACAAGTGTCCATTACCCATATCCTACCATAAGGCACGCAAATTTACAAATACACAGGTATCTATGAAACTAGAATTTAACAATAAAAAAAAGATATTATTTAAATATTGTATGGAGTAACAATAGACAAGTTTATCCTGTAAATATTCAGTGACAGAGGAATATGCTTTTTTTAGTAACCGTCAGCCGACTCCTTGGGTCGTGATGCGGTCTGTACATATTATAAAGTAAAGTAAAGTCGCGTTGTCCTTCTAAATTATGATACGAATTTTGATGTGGTTTTCACCATCATTTATTAAGGTTTATGTATGTGTCTATTACATTAATATTCAACTTACATAATTATATGTATTATAATAAACAAATCTCGATGTTTTGCCAAGTCGTAACAACCGTACGAAGCAGGGGCGGCTCGCTAGTGTCTAATAAACACACCTTCCGCCAACTTTATACTCAACCTACCTTCCAGGTCAGCGGCTTCAACCACGTGCTCCACAGCATGTTTCCTCGCCAAGTGCCGTCATCCCACACGATGACGCACACGCTCAAGGAGATGCGCGAGGCAGCGGCAGCGGCCACGGACCGCGCCAAGCACAACGTACTGTCGTCCGTCAACAGGACATAACACGATGCTGACTGACCCAGGAGTTAAGGACTAAGTGAGTGTAGGTCCGTTTTAGATGCAGGTCCTTTTAGGTGGCATAGAGTAGTGAGGAAATGGAGTGCTTAGCGGTTTATATTGTGACAGCCCAGAATTTTCTACATTGTCTAAGTGTCCAGAAATTCCGTAATAAGGTGTCATGGCACCCAAGCCATGGTGATAAGTGTCTCTTTGTCTATAGAACAGTACTACATTTGGTGTGCAAAGTATTGTTTTGGGAAAGAAACGCGTCCAATTGGTGAAATGTGTGGAAGATCTGCGTTGTCATTTGTCATCTGTCAGACACGCTCGTAACTCTTGAGGTAGACCAATTGGACAACTATCGAAGATACAAAATAGTAATGTAAGTTTCGATAATGAGCACTTCATTTTTCCATAATCTATGGCAAAGTGACGCCTAATTTAAAAGGAAAGTACAACAGCGGAGTTTTGCAAGTGAAGGACTGCTTTAGGAGTTTGTTGTAGTCTATTAGACAACGATAAGGAATTTTATTTTAATGATGATAAGGTTCTAATCTATCCGTCAATCTAGATATTCAGCACTGGCTTGTTGAGAATAAGATTTATAATGGATTTACTTTTAACTGGCGTTATTTTATTTTTTTTAGGGTTCCGTACCTCAAAAAGAAAAAACTGATCCCTTATAGGGTCACTCGTGTGTTTATTTGGCTGTACGTCATTTGTCACAGCAAATTTACTCCGAATCTAACGGACCAATTAAGTTGTAATTTAATACACATGCTTTTCTGTGACCCAAACACGGACGTGTAACATAAATAATTGAATTTTGAATATGGGGTCACTTTTGGAGGACATATAGAAAATTAAAGCAAAAAAATGTTGCTAACTGTTCCGTGTGACACAAGTGAAGGGCTTACTGCGAGAGTCTCAAATTGTTTTTTTTTTTATAATTCTAAAATAAATTGGTTTAAACTTGAAATTATCAAAAAAATAGACGACATTTACCTTCCCCTCCATGTCCCCGAAACTACCGAGCCTAAAATTTGGAAAAAAAGATACAGAAAATAGATACTTACGTACAGGATAACCTATAAGAAGTCGTATGGTCTTAAAATAACATGGTAAATCTCTCAATATTGTGCGTACAATCTTACATTTTGTAGTTGGAAAGTATGGGAGAAAATGTTTTCAACTACAAGTTTGTTCTTGGGATAAATTCATACCAGTTACGGAACCCTTCATTGTGCGTGGTCCGACACGCACTTGGCCGGCTTTTTAAAATTTGTCGTCTCGCTCGTATAATCGCCAAAAACAACGTCAAGTGAATCACATTTTGATCAAAAAATACCTAAAATGGGGAAGCAATTTGCAAAAAATTTAAGAGAATTTGTATTTTGTATGCTATTGCTATCTTAGAGCAAGCACCTGTATTAAAAATAATCATATTCGTCTTGCACAATTCGTGCCCAGTTAAAAGTGAGTCCATTACCTCTTACTGTATTTTTTCTTTTCATTTCACTGCCACTTCCGACATTTACACGCACACGACGCTACTTGTACCTTCACCACATTCCAGCCGTGTGGTATATAATTATTACCTATGATTGTGTATATTTATGTTTGAACATGCTAATTAGAAAGAATGGCAAACTGAAGGCTATAGAACAAATTCATGCAATTCATTGTATCAACGCTCGCACACATGTATAAAGAGGATAACTATCTACCCATTGATTAGGATAATAATTGAATCCGTCATTTCGAGGGTATCTCCCTCCGCAGTCATGCCCTAGATAGAGCTAGCTATTCTCTCTAAGCTGTGCGATCTGACTGAGATTTTTTGGTGTATTATTTGGATAGAGTAAGGTTAGCGATTTTGTGAGCTGCATATTGTAACGAGAGAAAAATAAGTTTTGTGAGTTTTCTTTGTAATCAGTGAATTTATTGATCAGTGAAAAGATCAGTGAATTTATTGATCAGAAAATTGCAGTTTGTTGCTGGAACTTGCGAGAATCATTAGAAACATGTACGTATTTGATTTTATTTATGTGAGTGATGGTCCCGTATTTAAAAATAAATTATTATAATAACAAACAAGTCACGACGACTTTGTACCACAGTAATCAATCAGTTGATTTACTTTTAAGTCATGATGAGATGTTTAATGTATTAGTCACGAGACCTCATCAAAACATCAAATGATAAAGCAACTACAGTTTGACCGATACCGCTGTACCGCGGGCGGCGGGACGCCGTGAGCGTTGACGAATGAGCGGCCTGCACTGGCCCCCCGTCTCGCCGAGCACATACCTAAGGCGCGGTACAGCGGTATCGGTCAAACTATAGGCGGCCACCTCATCGGTCCAATGTAAATGAACATAGGGGAATCATCGTTATTTCAGAAAGCGATTTGGATTATTTTGACAAATCGAAATACGAAATTTTGGAAATATTGTGTTGGATAGTCTTTTTATTTTTCAGCACCCATATAAACATTTATTCGTTTCAAACTTATGTAATTAAATTGTTAAGGGTCAAACTATATTATCACATAATCGAAGCAAATAAATTACTACATAACAATACTGAACTTTCGGAACACAAAAGTCTCCCGGATGAGCGATACTTCTTAAGGCTTCCGATGGCTTTTTTTTTCATGAACAAATTGACGTTTGTATTCGAATTTGTGCTAATATTCCTTGACTTCCACCTACACGGAGCGAGACAAGTGGGCGGAGCTTAGATTGAGGGGGGAAGCTGGGGGTTGAAGTTGGTTTTTAATTTCTGAGGGGATTTACCTAGTCAGTCAAATACTACTTCTGAAAGCGTGCTCCACCGTCACTTCTCTCTACTTTTTAAGTAAAATAAAGTTGTAACTTCAGGGATTGTTATGTACAAAGGCAGCTCCATCTCGCTAACTAATAAACAGATGGTTTGTATTTTATGTAAACATTTATTTATGAATATTTTCATATTTTGTTTAAATTCGAAAGTAACTTATCAATGTTATATTCCTTTCATCTGTTTTATAATTATATCGTGTGCTTGAAGATTATATTATATCCGTAATGTGCATAACACGAAGGCAGATAATAATAATAACATAAGAATGTTATTAAAATGAGAATTTATTCATCTCTTCTCTTTATTGTATTAGTACATAATCGTTCCAAATGGTTTATTTACTTTTGTTAATACATAAATTTTAATCTCACCATAAATTACACTGTATGGCTTTACACAATTTTAAAACAGTCTTTGAAAATGTACGGAAAAGCAACTTATGTAAATAAAACATTTAAAAAAATCTATCTTGAATTTGAAAAAACTGCCATAAAATTATATAAAATCAAACAAAAACGGAAAAATATCATGTTTAAAATGTAAGAAATATATTTTATTATACTCCGACAATTATGTTGTCTAGTATCTTTGGGAAATCATAGTTTACTTTATCTACCTATTGCATTTAGATGTTTCTGGGACGCTACACAAATGTCCGGGTCGGATGAATCTAAGTATATTTTGCCGCCTGATTGTGCCGAATCATGCCGACCCGAACGAGTGTCTAGCACGCCTTAGCAACTGCTAATAATTCTAATGACTATGACTATTATTATTTTTATTGTAGGCGCCACTTTACATTAAGAAGAAAAATACGCGCGCTTTTCTTTCTAAATAAAACTTTAAAATTATTTAATACTAGCTGTTGCCCGCGACTTTGTCTGCGGTCCACGATGAAAAGTAGCCTATGTCCTTTTCCAGGTCATTGTCTACCCATGTGCCAAATTTCATCCGAATCCGTTCAGCCGTTTTAGAGCCAAAGCGTAATAAACAAACAAAGAAACTCATTTTCGCATTTATATTAGTTAGGATGCGTTGTTTTGTAGTAGTATACTAAGTAGGATGCGTTTTCTCCTTCTATTATTATCTGTCCGCTTGTGTCCGAACTGTAACTAGCCGTGTATGTGGAACAAATATAAAATGTATCACAAGAAACGTATGTCTTGACATTTGGATTCCCTACACCTACGGAAACTTAAGACTTCTACACGGTATAAAGCTGTATATTGTGATCAATATTTTCCTCTAAAAGTAACAATATTAGATTACCTAATTTTGACCGAGTCAGATTAGTAATTAGTGACCGATACTTAAACACATGATAACAAACAACTTTTACTATGGCACGAAACCTGAAATCGCGAAAAAAAAAATCAGCTGCTCCCTACATTTTGACGAGGTATGCGAACATTAATGTATGGGGCAGCTGATTTTTTTTTCGCTATTTCAGGTTCGGTCCCATAGTAAAAATTGTTTGTTATCATGAGCACAACCATGTGTTTAAGTATCGGTCACTAATTACCAGTCACCCTATGTATATATAATTTGTCTTTTTAATGACAATCAAAATTGGATATGCGGTATTAAAGTTCTATGTAATGTAAAGTGGCCCTTTATGGGAGGTTTAAATGTTAACTTGTCGGTTGAAGAAACTTATAAAAGGATACCTATTCTAAACACATGTTATCATAAAACATCGTTTGGATACGTTTGAGCAGATCCTTAAAGTGTAATAAAAATTAGTATTAGTTACCATAATCAATAATAAGAAGAAAATAAACGAGTCTATTTAATTGTATGGTTTTATTTTACTTGCGTGTGTCTGATTACGATTACAGAGAGTGGTTGGTTTATTAAGTAGAAGCAGGCCAGGCGCACTCCGCATTTCAGGTATGAAGCTACAACTACGCGGCGGGCTCGACTTGTCGGGCTAACTCAATGTTAGCTGCCGCGCACCTGGCCGGCTCGCACGTTAGTTCGCTACTCGTGCGTCGTAAAAGAAGACAACCCTACCGAGTCGGAAGGTATAAGTTACGCGATAGAATGAGAGGCAACTTCTAGGTGAATATAAAGTAACGTTCGCACGCACGTAAAAATATCGCGGCGATTTTATTTCGCGCTGGAATTTCAACACTGGTTTAGCGCCGAGAGTTGAAAATTTAACAGTGTGTTTTAGACGCGTTAGAATGCACTCTGTTGTTGTTAAATTGGATTCTCAACGTTCAGCTCAACAACGAGAGTTGAAAATCCAATGCGCGATATTTTTACGTCCGTGCGAACGTCGGCTAACTGTAAGTAATTAACGTTTTGCGACCTGAATTGCACATTGTGTCGTAGCAAGTCGTGATTTATTTAAATGATTTTGCGGAGTGAATCTTCTGTACTTGTATTGTTATGTATTCTGTGGTAGAAGTCGCAACGAAAATCGAGTGGGGTTTTGTACGCACATATGCTTTTTAAATGAAACTCTAAAATCATTCTAGCATTTTGTAATAGAAACTACAATCCTTAAAAACAAATTGAATTTACAAATAATACAACCACTGACTAAGCTATACATTTTGTCCCATGCCATTTTATTATCTCATTTCACTTTGATGGCAGCTCGTAACCTAGCACTACGGCTTCTAGGATTCCTCTCCACCTCTTCATCACTTGGTACCTCTACATGCTTATTGATGGCTTGCCAAGGGGTATCCAGAAACTGGTTGATTGTATCCTGATTCTGAACTAAAGTTGGACTTAAATACTTCAACGGAACTGGATTAGCAACCTCATTGATTAGATTTCCTGCTATATGACGCTTGACTATTGTATCTTCTAATGAATGGAAGCATATTGTTACTAATTTCCCATTGATTTTCAAGTAATATTTAGCTAGTAACATGGCATAGTTGAGTTCATTCAACTCATTGTTTACAAAGATACGTAATGCTTGGAAGACCTTTGTAGCATTTGACTGTGGTCTTTGTAGTTTGTCCAATCGTTTTTCATCTGGACAGCATGAGTTGACAAGTTCTACTAGTTCTTCGGTGGTCTCAATATTTTTGATCATGTATCTAGCGTGTATGATAGTTTGTGCAATTTTTGCTGCTTTTTTCTCTTCACCATATATTTTGAATATCTTGTAAAGTTCATGTTCATTTGCAGTAGCTAACACTTCTCTTGCTGTTATTTGATTCGGGTCCCTGCCAGCATCCATTCTCATATCTAAGAAACCATTTTTGCTGATAGAAAATCCTCTTTCTCCTATATCTAATTGCATTGAAGAACATCCAAAGTCAAATAGCATTCCATCTATTGTGGACTGTTTTATTTCTTTGGCTTTCAAGAGGGTAGGAAGTTCACTAAATCTTCCTAATAATGGTATTACTCTATTTGGGTATTCTTCAGCTAATTTCTGGGCTTTCTCATAAGCTAAAGGATCTCTGTCTAAGGTTATAAGTTTACAATCAGCAGCTTCTAGTATTTTCTTTGAGTGTCCCCCGGCTCCAAATGTCATGTCAATGTAAAGCTCATTTTCTTTAGGATTTAAGTGTTTTATAGACTCATTTAACATAACTGGTGTATGGTCTCTATATTGTACTTGTTCTGTGGACAGTCGTCGAGCGAGTACTGCCCTGTGGAGTCGCTGGAACGGTCTTAGAATCATTTCTTATCTTTACTGAATATTTTACTAAAGAAACCTTTATTTTCCTCCTTCAAATACTCGAGAACTTCGCTGGATAGGATGAGGTTGCACTCTTCAGTACTCAGGCCTGTCGCTGTACTGCTGTGTTTCCGTTTGTACTTGTTTTTGTAATAGTTATCGGCTAGTTTGTTGAGGGAGTTGTACTGTTTGTTGCAGAGCTCAGAATCGAAGTTCTGCCTCTCTGATGACTCAAACGCCGCCTTGACCTTATCTCTGATGAATTTTCCGAGGTCTCTGTGAAGTAATTTTAAAGTAAACCGGTGTTGGGTATGAAGAGGATAAAAATAATATTATGTCGCATAACCTCACTTTTTCTTACCTTTCGCCTTTAGTGTTGTCTACGGGCCATTTAGCTATGAGTCTAGTGAATTTCTTGTATTGAGTAGTCATAGCTAGTTATTTAGTATACCATCACATTATTCAGGGGCTTTATTTTGATAATTTCGAAGCAGAATCTAATACTTTCAAGAAAACACCAATTATGACCAACATAGGGAAACGTATCGTATCTGTCAACCGTCACGTCAATCTGTCAGTCAACAATGTCAATCACTTAATATACAATGACAATGTCACATGGACCACTTGACGTACTGAAATAGGATGTTCCGTTCAGAATTGGTGGCGTTCTAAAAAAAATATATTCTAATTTTTACCCGACTACGGGGAAGCAAAAAGGAGGGTTATGATTTTGACCGGTATGTAGGTTTTTAGGTATGTATGTTCATGTGTTCCCTCATAACTTCTAAACTCTACGAATCACAGCCGGGACCAACGGCTTAACGTGCTTTCCGAGACGGACTGAGGACAGTAATGAACTAAAAAAAAATTTTTTTTATGATGCCGTGTTGGGTATCAAATTAAAGGGCTAACAATATACACAGTGAATTTTAGGTCGTTTTGGAACCGAAAGCAGGCTTAAGGAGGGCTAAGGCGCAGGAGAAGTTGTATGACTCACTGGACAGCCCTAGAGGCCAGAAAGAGCTCTACCGGATTACAAAAGCAAGAGAAAGGAGAACGAGAGATATTATTCACATTAAATGTATGAAAGACGACGCCGGTAAGGTTCTGTCCAAAGATGATGAAATAAAAGAACGATGGAAGATTTATTTTGAAAGGCTAATGAACGAAGAGAATGAATGGAATGGTGTGCTTAAAGAGGTACAAGTAAATATGGGTTTGGTGAGGGAAATTAGCATGGATGAAGTCAGAAAGGCAGTTCAAAGTATGAAAAATGGAAAGGCCTTGGGCCCAGATGATATACCAGTAGAAGTATGGAAGTGCTTAAAAGAAGATGTATGTGGCTGACTTTATTCTTTAATAAGTTGTTGCATGAAGGAGGGATCCCACAAGAATGGTGCAATAGTTCGCTAGTGCCCATCTTCAAGAATAAAGGTGATGTACAGGACTGCAACAACTATCGAGGAATAAAGCTCATGTCACATAGTATGAAGGTATGGGAGAAAGTAATAGAGAAAAGACTGCGAGAGGAGAGTGAAATTACCCCGAACCAGTTTGGGTTTATGCCAGGTCGAGGAACAACGGACGCCAGTTTTGCACTCCGCAGTACAGACGTGCACACAAGAACTTGCACATGGTGTTCATTGATCTGGAGAAAGCGTATGATAGGGTACCTCGGGATGTGTTGTGGTGGGCCTTGAAAGAGAAAGGTTTGCCCGGGAAGTATGTAGAGTTAATTCGTGCTATGTACAGTCAATCTCGTACCTACGTCCGGTCGGCTGCTGGGAATACCAACGAGTTCAATGTGCCTGTTGGCTTGCATCAAGGGTCGGCTTTAAGTCCTTACCTCTTCCTGTTGATTATGGATGCTCTGACGTCGAATCTACAGGAAGAGGCACCCTGGTGCATGCTGTTTGCCGATGACATTGTTCTTGTCGGTGAAGATTTACCTGAGATTCGGAGCAGATTGGAGAAATGGCAACAGAAACTGGAGAATGTTGGCTTGAAAATCAGCAGAACCAAAACTGAATATATGTTCTGCGATTTCGGCGGTATCTCCAGTTCTGGAGGCATAGCGCTTGATGGCGCGCTTCTCCCAGTCTGCTCCGACTCGGTATCTTGGTTCACTCGTGCAAAGCGATGACGAAGTAGATCGGACGGTTAAGCATAGGATTAACACTGGATGGATGAAATGGCGGCAGGTCACGGGGACAATCTGCGACTCCCGCATTCCCCTTAAACTTAAGGGGAAGATATATAAAACAATGGTTAGACCGGCTGTCTTGTATGGATCAGAATGTTGGGCCACAAAAGGGATGAATGAAAAGCAGTTGCATGCAGCTGAGATGAGAATGCTAAGAGGGATGTGTGGTGTTACACGAATGGATAGAATAAGAAATGAGTACATAAGAGGAAGTCTAAAAGTGGCACCGGTGACTGAAAAGTTGTGCGGAAATCGGCTGTCATGGTATGGGCACGTGATGCGGAGGAGTGAGGAAAATGTCGTGAGGAAAGTTTTGAGTATGAATGTCGATGGCTATAAGAGTAGGGGAAGACCAAAGAAACGATGGATGGATTGTGTGAAAGATGACATGGCTAGAAAGGGGGTGACTACCGAGATGACGAATAATAGAGAAGTATGGAAAAAAAGGACATGTTGCGCCGACCCCAAATAGATTGGGATAAGGGCAGGAGAATGATGATTGGAACCGAAAGCAATGAACTCGATCATTGAAACCGAATCGATTGGGACTATTATTTTCAAAAAGTAACAATAAAAAAATCACGAAAAATTAAAGACCATTCATATTGGGCCCAAAATAGAAAGTATAATATAAACATAATGTTCAACTATTATAAAGTCACTGCGGCTTTACTTAACGCATATATCATATTTTGATCGAAGACAACATCCACGCACAAACATATTTAGAGATCATCAGAGAAAGCTTTGAAATACAATTACAATAGGCGAAGTACTTACTTACGACCCATCTCCGCTGACCTTCCAGAACACAACGATATAGGTACCAAGGCTCACAGAAGAAAATCTAACGTTGTTTATTCTTGGCTCCTATCAATGAAAGCAAGTAAAGAGGTATTCCGCTGAGCACATTAAAGCCGACGGCACATTTTAGAGAGTTACGAGACCCTCTGCCAGAAGTACACGCAAGGGAGCTAGGAGAAAATGTTGTCGTTTTTCGAGGAAGAATTCAATTCAAGGCTCGGCACGTCACTGCGAAAAGCTATTTTGTTTATGTGGGTTTTGACAGGACATTGGAGGGTCGAAATGCAGTCAGCCACTACTATTGCACATGCAATATTACAAAGAGGATAGTAGGATGTTGTTCACACGTAATGTGCATGTGTGGTTTTTTAACCTACGCACGGTATGAACCAAATGCGAGACCGCGAGACGCCCTCCAGCTATAGAATTGGAAGATGTTCTAGTTCGACCTTAGAAATAGTATTAATAAAATATCTACATAATTGAAAATAGTATTAAGAAAATGTTTGCCATTGTTTTATTTGACGGAATTAAAATATTGTGTATATTAACTGATTAAAATAGTATTAAGAACATGTTTGCCATTGTTATAATTGCGAGAATTAGTAAGGTAACCTTGCACAAGACATGGTATGCACAAAACATAGAACACGAAATACTTAAACTCATAATCTAAGAGGAAAATCGAACTTAATGGCAAAAAAGCCAAGAGAAATTGACATTGAGAATGACCCATTATATAAGTCTATTTATAACCCCATTTGAAATAAGATTAGACATTCAGACAAACCTTTTTACAGTCTGTTCAACAGATTTTCACTGCTATTCCGTACGCATATGGATGGCATTAAAAGCAAAAACGTGGTTACAATACCAACTGTTTACTGCAGCTGCCATTTGCCATGCCACCAACGAAATAGAAGTCAAAATCAGTTGAACGGACTGTAAAAAAGGTTTGTTTAAATGTCTAATGTTATTGCAAATGGAGATAGAGATGATATGATTACATTTATTTAAAACTTATGTAGCTGCTAATATGGTGGTTCTATTCGCTTTGGTGCCATTGTACCAAATGCTTAAAATGATGTCCCAAACAGATTAAAAATTTTCGATTTTGGGCCCAACTTTGTATGAAACCTGAATGGTCTCCTTTATTGTTTTATGAAATAATGAGAAAACATGCGAACGGTACCCATTGAAAAATCCATTCATCGATACAGCATGATCCGTAAGCCACGCCCCCGACCCCTTACCTCCCACCCCACGCTTACAGTCTAGCCGACCGCCCGCCCTTCCTTGTTCCGTACGATCTTGTGTTTTGAATGAAATAGTGGAAGCGCTACTAAAATTTAACTCGAATGACAGTAAAAAAGTGATTTTCTAAAGTCTTAAAAAAACAATAACAATACCAATAGTAACTATTACTCGTCTGGAGTTACTGTGTTTCGGCTCCAGAACGATGTAAAATTAACCGTGATTAAATTTTTGAAATGTGCTAAACATTTTTAAAATATACCGGATTACCGTTATTTTAAAAAAATGTAAAGTGGCGTTGCAAATACTGTATCACGAAATTATAACCCCAAAATAATTTAAGTTTAAAAACTAAAACCCGACTACTGAAAAATCACGCTCTAAAAAGTATGAAACAAGAAAATATTCTCATCTGAAATTAGAAAAAGACAGACAAATTAAAAATCCGGCGTCACACGTCATGTTAGGCATAAATCGAACAGATTACGTGTGATTCCGGATTTTTAATTTGTCTGTGTTTTCCTAATTTCAGATGAGAATATTTTCTTGTTTCATACTTTTTAGAGCGTGATTTTTCAGTAGTCGGGTTTTAGTTTTTAAACTTACTTTTTTATTATCATGGCTAAAATGTCTATTCAAGATTCGTGTCATGACCGATGTTAAGCTGGCTGTGTACGTTTTGATATAATATGGCATGTGCTGAAACAGTAGGTATCAGTGTTATCAGGTCACGCTGGGACCAGCCAGAATGATGATCAATCATTTATTCTGCTGGCCGCAGAGTGAGATAATAATAATAATATTATGTCGTTGGCTACGGGGCTACGGACAGTACTTGTACTCAATCTACTCAGCCTATCGCAGTCCACTGCTGGACATAGGGATCTCCCAGGCTGCGCCACAATACCCTGTCCTCCGCCTTCCGCACTTGTATGCTGATTTAGTTATTATTTGGCGTTACCCTGCTGTTAATGGCTTTAAAAATTTAAATAAAGCAAAGCAATGGTAGTGCAGGTGCTACTGAGAGCTGCTGCTGTGAGTGATGAGTCAGCGCCAATTTTTTTTTTTTTTTTTTTGTGGATGGGAAATCATCAAATGACTTCTCCCGCTCTGGGCAGAGCGGGAGGACGTGTCAGACTTTTACTGACTAAAACCCACCCATGTTCCTTCAGTTGCCCGTGCCAGGGCCACGGTATCTCTTTCGAACTACCCGCGACCCCGGCGGCATAGGCCCAATTGACCCCGTCACTGCTGACATCTCTTTGAGGCGCGCGTGGAACACAACGCACCGTCGACCCGGGCCTGGTCCTTACCGAACGGCGAGCTGCCCATTACTCGTCGTCGGCCGGGAATCGGCGATCGATTCCCGCCGCCCAGGGCGTCTCCTACGGCGGCTAGGGGCGCGAGGGCGCGGCTGTTGCCTCTCCCTCACGCGTTCCACTTCCTCCTTCGCGAGCATTACTGCTTCGCAGAAGGAGGTGACGGCCTCCCATGCACTCTCGCTCCGCACCATGGCCTGGACCAGGTTTGGACGCGAGAGATCGCCGCCGCCGATCGCCTCCGTGAGAACACGGCGGTGCTCCGCCCAAGACGGGCAGACCTCCACTGTATGCTCCACCGTGTCCTCCGGGCGATCCACACAATGGTGACACCCGGCGTTTCCTCCCGCCTTATCCGAAACAGGAACCTCCCGAAACAACCGTGTCCGGTGAGGACCTGTGTCAGGCGGAAGGTGAGGACGCCGTGGCGCCTCTCCAACCACTCCTCAAAGAGGGGACTTATCGCCACAATTGTGGCGTGCCCAGCGCTGGGTTGCGACAATCGCACTCTCCATGCCGCCATGAGATCCCGCCGGAGCTCTGTCCGCTGTACCGTGATTTCTCGCGGCAGCGGAGTTACGCCCCGGCGTTTCGTCTCCTCGCGCCACTCCCACACGTGCGCGAGGACTTTTGCCTCCAGATCCCATGGCGGTAATCCGGCAAGGAGGCTCGCCGCCTCACAGGAGACAGTGCGGTATCCCCGGACTAGCCGGATGGCCATGACCCTCAGGGACGCGTTCAACCGGCGGGCCGGTCGCAGCCTCAGGGAACGCGCCCACACCGGCGCTCCGTAAAGGGCCATGGACCGCACGACCCCCGTGTAAAGCCTCCGGCAGGAAGCGTTTGGACCCCCCAGATTGGGCAGGAGCCGCTTCAAGGCAGCCCCAGCCCGCTCCAGTCTGGGAGCCAAACGTCGGAAGTGCTCCATGAAGTTCCACCGGCTGTCGAGGACGAGTCCCAGATACTTCATCGTCGACTCGACCCCGATGTGAACCCCTCCTACCGTTATTTGGGAACCCGACGGTGGCACGTTCCGAGGACCATGAAAACACATGACCTCGGACTTGTGCAGGGCCACCTCGAGTCCCAACTGCCGGATCCTCTCTACTATTGTCGCAACCCCGCGTGTCGCTAGTTCGGCCGCCGCCTGGTGCGACCTCCCTTGCGCCAGGACCAGCGTGTCGTCAGCGTAACATACAACGCTGACGCCGCTAGGGAGGTCGGCGCGCAGCACCCAGTCGTACCCGATGTCCCACAGATGTGGCCCCAGGACAGCTCCCTGTGGGACACCGCACGACATCTCTCGCCGGTTCCACTCTCCTTGATGATGAGTCAGCGCCCAGCGGACACAATTTGAATTTGCTTGGTTTCGAATCAATTAGACCTTATTTCGATGTAGGTAAGTACTGATTGGTGTTTCAACATTCATAATAAGCTAATCACAAATGAAAAGCTTACCGAAACAAGATTAATTAACTCAATCAATCTGCCTAGCCTTTTCCCAACTATGTTGGGGTCGGTTTCCAGTCTAACCGGATGCAGCTGAATACCAGTATTTTACATAGAGCGACTGCCTATCTGACCTCCACAACCCATTAACTGGGTAATGCCATACCCCTTGATAAGACTGGTTGTCAGACTTTCGGGCTTCTGACGTCCCGTAACGACTGTCAAAGATCCACGAATGACAGCCGAGACCAACGGCTTAACGTGCTTTCCGAGGCACGGAGGAGTCACGGAGGATCTTTACATACCAAGGTATGTAAAGATGGTCACTCATCCACGGACCGACCCCGGTAAGCGTAGCTTAACGTGATGGATCGACCAGTGCGGCTGTTATTACTTAGCCACGAGCTCCTCGAAACAAGACTATCTACTGCCACGGACTAGAAAAAAAAGAAGGACTCCGCGCCACGCGTATCGAAAGTGAAGCACCTTACCGATCTATGTGTACGTGATTTGACAAAGACGCCGTCATGTCACATAATGGCGGTCGGCATACTATGATGTAAATGTGTGCGTGAGGCGCATGTTTGTAGAAACGGTCCCGGCATACTTACTGCAGTAAGTAAGCAAGCACATGTGCTTCACATTCGATATCCGTGACGCGGAGTCCTTCTTTTTTTCTAGTCCGTGTCTACTGCATTATAATAATAATAATAATAATTTTATTTGTCTCAGATTAATTACATCCATATTTGTTAGTACAATTCTGAGCTTACAAAACTAGTGTTAGTAATAATAATCGATTGACTTAGTATAATAAATAAATTAAAATGCAATTAACTAAAATAAAATCTTAACACTAGTCAGTACGTGAACCATGCAGCAGTGATTCACGTACTGACAGTCGAAACGTTCAGCAAAAGCGCTCAGGATACTGTTGGGGCTGGCCCGCACCCTATGCACCAGAGATGTGCACCGCTTGCGCATGATTGTGTGGAAACAATCCACACGCGCCTCGGCAAACATTCCCGATGCGCTACAGAAGCGAGGTAGCCCCAAGAGCACCCTGAACGCATTGTTGTACTGGACGCGTAGAGCGCTGTACTGTTTCTGCGTATAATCCGTCCACAGACTGCCAGTATAAAAGGATGTACAAAATGCCCTAAATAGGGCTATTTTGACGCCCCTCGAGCACCGAGCAAATCTGCGGGCTATCATATTTGCACGAACAGACAGCGCCCTACGTTCCCTTTCAATGTCTGCATCGTCATCCAGGTCAGAGGTTAATAAATGTCCAAGATACTTAAACGTATCAACTCTCTTGAGTGGGCATCCGTTGAGCTTAATTGCCGGTAAGTAATTAGGACACCCCCTCTTGGCCCGAAAGACCATGCACTCGCTCTTATTCGTATTATACAACAAACCATGTTCTTCAGCATACTTTTCACATATACCAATCAGCTTTGACACACCACAGACAGAGGCGCTCAACAGCACCATGTCGTCAGCGTAACTAATATTGTTTAGGCATACACCTCCAATATGGCAACCGACATGCGTACTACTGAGCCCCTCTATCAGCGCATTAAGATACAGGTTGAAGAGCTTTGGTGAGGTCAGCCCCCCTTGCCTCACGCCGCACTCCAGCCTGTATGGGGTCGAGTACGCCCCCGACCATCGAACAACATTGACCTGATTGTTGTACCAGTATTGAAAAATACGGATCAATCCGTCTGGCACTAACGCTTGCTGCAGTTTTTGCCACAGCAGATCATAGCAAACCAAGTCAAATGCCTTCGACAAGTCGAGGAAGCAAGCAAAGACAGGTGTACTTCTTTCAGTGTAGTACTTGACAGTCTGCTTTAAACACAAAATAGCTGTTTCTGTAGAGAGACCGGCTTTAAATCCAAACTGGTTGTCGTGTAAATTCAAGTATTTATCCAGCTGAGTATTCAGCAAACTGTCAAGCACTTTTGAAATAACAGTGGCCAATGAAATGGGCCTATAGTTGTTCTTATCGCTAACATCACCGGTTTTATTCTTAATAATTGGCACCACCACAGTTTTCATCATCCGCTCAGGCAGATACGAATGTCCTATACAGAAGGTGTAGAACATCGCTAAGACTCTGGGCAGATGATGACCAGCATGCTTAAGGTGTTCAATACTTAAATCATCGTGGCCTGGAGACTTGCCCCTGGACATAGACATAACAACATGTCTTACTTCCTTTGCCGTAAACCGGACACCGTACTCCTGACCACTACAACCAGCACTGCCTGTACACTGTGATGGTCCCAATGGTGACGAAACAGCGAAGTGCTGCCTAAACAGCTCGGCAATCCCTGTGCCATCAACCACGCCGCTGACACTCACCGGCAGACCCGGCCTACTATTAAGTTTATCTGTGGACTTCCAAAAACTGCGGAAGTCGCCCTTAGAATGATGCGACGCCAACATGTCCATTTTAATTTGGTCACTATTGTCCTGGCACCATCGTAAGCGCGACTTAAAAATTTTTCGACTTGTTTGCATATCAATCCAAACACGACCCTCGCGCGGTCTACCATAAGACACCCACTGCTCAAACTTTAGCCTGGCCTGCCTATGAGCATCACTCACGTGCTTATTCCACCCCATTACTGGCCTCCTATTTCGCACATGATTTATTTCGTAACTTTCAGAAGCTGCTTGGCATAGAACATTAACAATGTCATTATACATTTTATCAATTACAATTCTGTGGTCCACATTATTACAAACATGGTCACAACATGCACTCAATTCCATTGGAAAATCAATATATTTTAAATTATCATTACAAAATTTAGTATAAATATCAGTTTGCTTAGGTTTTCTATCACCCCATTTTATTTTATTACATGACAGATTTTTATTATCATTTGAATTGTACAATTTTGGCTTGATTTCATTTAAGTTACATTGTAATAGAAGAGGGAAGTGGTCGGACCAAAGTACATCATATTTAACATTTACATTAATAATAGTGCACATGGCTGCTTTCGTAGCAACACAGTGATCTAGCCAACGTCTCGAGCCGTTCGCATCGCTTATAAAAGTGTAAGTTCACTCCTAACAGTTCAACATCCGCACATAATAACTGAGATTCCCGACAAAAAGAAACCAATTCATTATAAAATTGTTCATTTGGATGCGAATTAAAGTCTCCGAGTATAAAAGCAGTTTCGATATCGTTATCATTGATTATAGCACTCACCAGGCTGAGGCAGCTCGTAAAATCCGTTAAGTTCGCACTATTATCCGTCGGCATGTATACACTGAACACTAGAAATGACCTTGATTTCATGCATACTTTAATGGCACACACTCGCGGGTTATCGCACTGTACTACCGAAACGTTATCAAAAACACTTTTCCGCCACAGCAGTGCAACTCCGCCGTAGGGCCGTCCTCGTAGCATGCCGGCCGTGGTGTCCACCGCCGACGTCCCGGCGCACCCAAACTCAGCGTCAATTTCGCTCAGGAACGATATATCATGGGGCAGCAACCACGTTTCTTGCAAGGCAACTATGTCTGACGTGATACATAGTTGCCTGACACACTCCACCGAGCGTTTTATACTCTTACAATTGTAGCTTAATATGTTATACATTAATATTTATTTTGCACCGTTCACAGTACCGCTGTTTGTACCCTTCGAGTAATTTCTCTTTTTAAAATTTACGAATCTCCTGAAAATAATTCCCTCGGGCCATAGTTTGTCATCAAGAAACTTCTCCATTTTAGTTTCCGAAACAAAGAATTTGTATGCGCTATGTTCTTTAGGATATTTGAACGTTATACTTTCAAGCGTGATCATCTCGCCCGTTTTATGATATACATAATCAGCAATATCTTTCTCCGTCGTGTCTTTATGCACTCTAGTAATGAAGATTGGCACTGTTTTTATTGCAGCTTTGAACTTCCCTTCGTTCTCCCTGGCGGTACCAGCGGTGCCCAGGTATCGGTAGCTTAGATTACGCTTTCTGTGGTATGAAACTTTTTCCCATCCGTCATCCTTATTGTTTTGCAACGGCTCATGTACAATATTCGCGGTCGGTGCCACTGTCGTATGCACGACTGATCGCCGCTGCGGTGACGTACCGGCCTTCTGCCTCGAAGTAGTTGAGCCAGCGGCGGCGGCGGCGTAAGCGCGGGCGGCGGCGGCGTAAGCGCGGGCGCCTGCGGCGGCGGTTGTGACGCGAGGGGAGGGGCCGCACTCGTCCGCTCGCCGCGGCAACACAGCTAACTGAGTACCGCGGTCAGAAGTTTCTGCGTCTACCTCCTTTATTTTTCTAACTGACGGTCCGTTATTGTCTATTATTTGTAACGAAGACTCATCGATACTATTATTACAGTCATCAATAACTGATGAATTATTAACGTAGGACAATCCAATGGGACCGCTTTCCATTAGCCACCCGCCTCGTTTCATATTCACTTTACACACAGACGCTGCCGGCGCCGGCAGTAATGAGTCATTCTGTAATTTCGAAATCTCCGTTCTCACACCCGTTTTAAATTCATTTAATTGTGTTTGCGTCACATATACTTCTTTAATTTCTTTGACTTCATTCTGAATTCGCAGCAAATCCTTTAGGAGTTTTGTGCAATCGAGGTGGTCAAATAGTATTGGAGGTAGCTTTTCCAAGTCCCTAGCTACAAAAGTTGGGAATTGATCCGGCTCCACCGACTTAAAAACATTAATTATGTCCACTAGATCTCGTTGTTCCTTGCCTTTGTTTTTCCTCTTTATTTTGGCCTTCTCCACAGGAACCGATTCGTACAGCAAAGTTTTCGATTTTTCGATATCTTCACTTGTAAATGTAGATGTACATAACCGCACTAACGTGTCTTCATCAACCACTGATATCTTGTTTTGGATATACGACAACAGTTCATCTATAACTACGTTACAGGAAACGCATTTAACCACTGTTGACATTTTTACAAAAACTCAAATCTTCGTTCGTCACAAACACATCCTCACGGGAGAGGCGCGTACGCGAGACTGATTATTATAATATAATACTCGTAATTATAATTGAGCAAAACATGTGAAAATTTGTTCCATTGAAAATAATTTGTAAACATTGAAAATACCCAGGATTTTCTTTGAGTGTCCCCCGGCTCCAAATGAATTGAGGAAAACGTGAAAATTTGTACCTAGGTATTTTCCTTTGAACTTCCTTCAAGGACAAACCTAATAAAATCTCTTCCGCTTAAAACGAAAATATTATTATGGTGAACAGGTGCAAGTCTCCAATAGTCGTTAGAGGAATAGAGGCAGTCCATTTTATTATTAACTATATTATGTTTAGAACTGAGTGGGAAAGCGTCACGTATAACAGGCAGGCTACGGCGGCTAAGGGCAAATAATTGGGTAGCCATCTGCGGTCTGTGGGATGGGTAGGAGCGAAGTTGGAATTTTATCTACATATAGTTAGGTCGATATCTACTGAATACTGGTATATTTGTTATTGCTGTAAGTCGACGTACGGACGGACGTAAAAATATCGCGGCGATTTTATTTTGCGCACTGGATATTCAACGCTCTGCTTAGCGCTCAGAGTTGAAAATCCAACAATGTGTTTTTTCAACGCGCTGGGATGCACTTTGTTGTTGTTAGGTAGGATTCTCGAAGCTCGGCTCAACGATGAGAGTTGAAAATCCAGTGCGCGAAAAAAAAAACGCCGCGATATTTTTACGTCCGTGCGAACGTCGGCTAAGATGATTAAAGTAATAGTACCTACCTACGGTCACCGTCTGAAGTTGGATGGCACGGTAAAGCTGGGTACAAAATATTTGCAACGCAACATGCAATGCAACTTGACGACCTCCACGCCGCGCACGCTGCGCAGTGTGCGCGCAGTGCGCTCGCGAACACATTAAAATGTAGGTATGGATTATGTTGCATTGCATGTTACCTTATGTTGTGTTGGAAATAATCTGTAGGTACCCAGCTCAGTGTTAACCGACTATCGTTGCTGAGTTACTGAAAAATAAAGAATGACTAGCTCACCCGACAGACGTGGTGGTCATCATCTGCACATGGAAGAGGCAGCGTTACCTCTCAAAAGACCAATCCGGAACCCCCTCTGTGCAACGCCTGTTAGGGCACATCTCTGGGGAGACTGTAAAGGGATCTCCCCAAAACTTGGCTATGCGAATGAGCAAGGCAGCACGTGACCACTGTGCGCCGTCTTCCCTGAGGTCACTCAGTGGACGGGCTCACTCTGAGCGCCCGTGAACCCAAATTCCCTCCTGCCTTAAAGGATGCAGGTGGGGTTTCAGCGTGTTAGGAATCGAGGCGGTTGCCTCCCCGACGCCTTTTCCTCCGAGCGGGATCAGCCCTCTCACGATTCCGCTCGGCAACCTCCTTCTGAGCCATCACGGTCTCACAGAAGGAGGCCGTTTCCCTCCAGTTTGCCGACTCGGCCAGCATTACCCCAACTGCTGGCAGAGATAAATCTCGCCCGATCCCGTCCGACCCGTCTTTCAGAAGCCCATGCAGGGCATTCCTCGAGCATGTGCTGTGCGGAATCCAAGCCACCTCCGCAATGGTGGCAATTTGCAGTGGCCTCTCGCCCAATCTTGTTCAGGTACTCACCGAAGCAACCGTGCCCGGTCAGCACCTGAGTGAGCCTATAAGATATGCGTTCTCCTCTTTTCAGCCAGGCTTCGAAGTGCGGCAGGATGGCTTCGACAACGCGCTCACCCGAATGTTGCGGCTGTTGCAGCCGCTCGCGCCACCGCTCGAGCGCGTGTCGCCGTTCCTGCCGCCTCAGCCGTACAACAGCGATTCCTGGCACGCCATTGCCACTTTGGCGAATGACACGGATTCGGTTATAGACCCTTGCGTCCATATCCGCCAAAATGCCCAGCGGCGGGAAGCGTGCCAGGAGAGTTGCCGCCTCAAAGGATACAGTTCTGTATCCTCGTGCGATGCGAATAGCCATTTTCCGCTGCAGGCTATTGATTTTAGTCCTGCAGCGTCGGACGCCTGACAGCCTATTTGACCAAACAGGTGCCCCATATAGGACCATCGATCGCACGACACCCGCGTAGAGGCGGCGAACTTCTTCTCGAAGTCCCCCGAGATTGGGCAACAGTCTGTGCTAAGCACCCACTGCCTTCCTCGGTAGTTTGTGGAACCAAAGCGCCACAGTTTTATGAGGCGCTATCTCTAAGCCCAGCCCGCGGATCGACGCCACGACATTTGCCACTTCAAGCTCGGCAAGCTGGATGGTCTCTTCGAAGGTGTTTCCGCCGGCCAACACCCGCGTAACAAACGACATTAACACCAACGGTGAGGTGGACACGCAGGACCACATCGTAAGCGAGATTCCACAGGAAACGACCTAAAACTGACCCCTGCGGAACCCCACACGTAATCTCCCTGCGATGATCGCTACCGTCCCGACCCACATAGCGAATGTGCGGATCGCGAAGGTAGGCCCCGACGATGCACTGTAGGTAAGGAGGCACTCTGTGATGTACAAGTGCCGCCCTAATTGCATCCCAGAGTTGAAGACGTTGACGATATCCAAACTTACCGCTAGCACCACCCCACCCCGAGATACCACCTGTTCCGACAACGAGCGGACGTGTAGGATCGCATCCACAGTAGAACGCTGCTGCCGGAAGCCATACTGGTAATCGGCGAGGTCGGGACCAACACGTGATAGATGCCCGACGAGCCTTTCGGCAACTATTCTTTCGAATAGTTTGGAAACCTCGTCGAGCAGGCAAATGGGACGGTACGCAGAGGGAGACTCTGAGTCCCAGCCTTTCTTCCTCAACAAGACCAATCCGGCCTCCTGACAGACATTATCCTGTCTTAGCTATGAATATTCTAATGTAAACTCGCGAAGTTCCCCAAGGCGCAAATGAGAACATTTTGAAATGTGTAGGAAAACTTAATTTATATTTTAAGAATTGAACTACGATTTATTGCTGAAAATTAAAATACCGGAGTAAATGTAAAGTAAAACAAAAAAAGAAATTGTTTTGAGTATGAATTTCGATGGCTATAAGAGTAGGGGAAGACCAAAGAAACGATGGATGGACTGTGTGAAAGATGATTCTTTAAAGGCGTTTTTCGCCGCCTCATTGGATTTTAAATTTTTCCCCGGGGCTCATTGTCGAGATTAAAATTTCCAGAATGGAAGCGATCAAACCAAAAACGTACCATGCGTTCACTTGCACCTTGTCCGTACACGTCATGCTATCTGAGCTGCGTTGGTGCCACGACGGAACCCGTATTCGAAAATAGCGCACTATTTCGATTTTTCCTATAGAAACATCGATACCAAAGAAAAAAAAACCGGCCAAGTGCGTGTTGGACCACGCACAATGAAGGGTTCCGTAGTTGGGATGAATTGATCCCAAGAACGAACTCAACACTGCAGTTGAAAACATGGTCTCTCATACATTCCAACCGCAAATGTAAGTTGGTTGATTATTACTCGTAAGCTTGAAAAGCCTACTTAGCTGTGATAGTTATTTTTTTACCCATCCAAAACTAACCGTTTAGCTGGCAGGGACACACACACTTGACTCTAAAAAAAATTAAAGCACTAAAACACACTAGCACTTTAAAGCTTAATATTTCAGACACGGATCCCTAAATCGAAAAATTGTTTTAACAAACCTGCAATATTTTTGAAAGGCCCATCCAACAACATCTCACACCATGGGGTAGACAAGAAAAAAAAACATCCCCACTTTACGTGTACCCTAAAAAAATTTTTTTTTACATGATTTTATTTTACCACTTTGTCGGCGTGATGAATACGTTATGCCAACTTATAGCTGTCTAGTACTAAGAGTTACTGAGCTAAGCTGCGGACGGACAGACGGACAGACGGTCGGACATAGCGAAACTATAAGGGTTCCTTGTTGACTACGGAACCCTAAAAAGGGACACACTATACAGGGTGTAAGTGTAAACAGTGGCAAAATTTAAAGAGGACATTGTATTCATCATTATGAACAACTGTTACTATGATACCAAGCCTCAAATCGCGAAAAAAAAATCAGCTGTTCCCTACATTTTGACGAATTATGCGAACATAAATGAACAGCAGATTTTTTTTTCCCGATTTCAGGTTTGGTCCCATAGTAAAAGTTGTTCATAATTATGAGTACAGTGACCCCTTAAAATATTGCCACTGTTTACACTTACACTCTGTATAGATCGCGACGAAAATATCTAAAAGGCACAAAGACATGAAGAAACTAAAATTGCCACACTGTTTAGTGGATATTTTTTTTTTTATATGATGATGGTGTGGATGAAAATGAAAATGATAGGCAGTCGCTCCATGTAAAATACTGATTCAGCTGCATCCGGTTAGACTGGAAGCCGACCCCAACATAGTTGGGAAAAGGCTAGGCAGATTGATTGATTGATTGATTGATGGTGTGGATGAAAGAATTATTATTTTTGGGACTCCATATGCTAAGCAACTAATAACAAAATATTAGGTTGGGGAAAAAGTCTTTTCGCATTATAGTATGTATGAACTTAAAATAAAATCTCTTTGGTTATACTATTTGTATCTGGCTGGTTTTGGTATCATTGAAAGTTCAAATTTTAAAGAACATAATTCCAAATTCAAATTAGGAAAATGTGTGATTTTCATTTGTTTTTCGCACTGTCAAGATGAGTGAATCTAATGAAGAAATTCGATACATTTTAAAATTTTACTACAAAAAAGGTAAAAATGCATCGCAAGCCGCGAAAAAAATTTGCGATGTTTATGGACCCAGTGCAGTATCTGTGAGAGTAGCACAAATTTCGTTTAAGCGTTTTCAATCCGGAAATTTTGATGTCAAAGATGCACGTCGCTTTGGTCGCCCTATTACGGATAAAATGGATGCCATTTTTGAAAAAGTGGAGCAAGATCGGCATATCAGTAGTTACGACGTAGCTGAAGAACTGGGAATTGACCACAAAACAGTATTGGCGCATTTGAAAAAAACTGGGTACACAAAAAAGCTCGATATTTGGGTAACTCACGAGCTCACTGAAAGAAACCTAATGAACCGTGAACTCATTTGTGATTCTTTATTACGACGCGACGTAATGAAACCGAACCATTTTTGAAGAAACTGATAACTGGTGATGAAAAGTGGATCACATACGACAAGAACGTGCGATAAAGGTCGTGGTCAAAGGCCTGTCAGGCTTCACAGACTGTGGCGAAACCCGGGTTAACTCGCAACAAGGTGATGCTGTGTGTGTGGTGGGATTGGAAGGGCATTATTCATTATGAGCTGTTACCACCAGGCAGGACCATCGATTCTGAACTCTACTGCGAAAAACTGATGAGATTAAAGCAAGAAGTTGAGAGAAAGCGGCCGGAATTAATCAACAGAAGGGGTGTGGTTTTTCACCAAGATAACGCTAGACCTCACACATCTTTAGCTACTCAGCAAAAATTAAGAGAGCGGTGTTAATGTATCCGCCGTATAGTCCTGTCCTTGCACCTTCAGATTTCCACCTGTTTCGGTCTCTTCAGAATTCTTTAGGCAGTGTCAGGTTAACATCACGAGAGGACTGCCAAAACAACTTGTCGCGGTATTTTGATCAGAAGTCCCAAAATTTCTGTAGCAATGGGATCATGTCCCTACCTACAAGATGGCAAAAAGTTATCGAATAAAATGGTACCTACATACTTTAGATAAATGTAAATAATGTATATTAAAAAATGTTTTGAATTTTCTTAAAAAATACGAAGGAACTTTTTCCCCAACCTATTATGAAGTATTTTACGGCGATGGAACATTTATGATAACACCGACACCCTTTTATCAGCTTTATACCTTGCACGTAGACATTACAAGTAATGACGAAGAGACTGTCAGTTTTATACTCGTTCAATACATTCTGTTACCAAACAAATCAGAAACTACATATAGAAGACTATTTTTTAATACTTAGATATCAATTTAAAATGAATATTACAGTCTACAAATGTGATTTCGAATTGGCAACCATATGCTGTCAAATATGTTTATCCACACGCCACAATCAAGGGTTGTTATTATCACTTTGTTACGAAGGTCTGGAAGATGAGTAAAAAATTGGATTAACTCAAGTTGAAATCACAGCCATGGTGATGGTGGTGATGGTGGTTGGTTGTTGTGCACACACTTACGTCTATTGTCACCAGTTCTGATTCCGGAAGCCTATCTCGCTATATGTGACATGTGTCCCGAAAAACCAGAATTTATAGAATTTAAAAAGTATTATAATAACCAGTGATCCACTGGTTATTAAAATACTTTTACTTTTTACTCAAAATCACAAATGACATTCTTAGATGTTTTAAAGAAAAAAATCGAATAAAGACTGGTGTAGTGTAGAGGGATAGCACCGGAGGGTTAAAAGAAAAATACCTGCGAAACCACTCTTTCTGTTTATTCAGCTGTTAAAAAAAGAAGCATATTTTCAAGATCTCAAGTTAACCGGCAATAGCAAACTACAAAAATGTTCTTATCTTACTACACCTGTGGATAAAAATAATGATCAAGTTATCACGAGATTATTCAATGACAAAATTTCTGCAATAGATAGAATGTTTGATACGTTTGCACAATGTTACAAAGACGAATTAATTCTTCTTAAAGTATTAATACTTTCAAATACAATTTTACGAATTGTAACTATTCAATTTTATTTTTGTTTTCTGTGTGGGTCTGTGCTTCTGCTATTCCGGGATTATGCTTATCTGTCCTTGTGCTGCAGAGGGAATTGAGTGTCGAGAATTATTGAGTGTCGAGTATATATAGACTGTATGTGACTGACATTTCCTGGCCTAAAGTGGAAAGTGGGAACCCATGTTGCCCGTCCAATTGACTGACTATAAACAAACAACAGTATTTCAACAAAGCTTTCCAATTTTATTTCTTCCTCATACTTCATAGAGAGAACAATAAAAATTAAACCCGGCCCAGTTTACAAAAATATAATAGGATTAATAGGTCATAACTCAGAGGAACTTTTAACAGTCTTCGTGTTATTTTAAAGACGTTACAAATGCAACTCTCGGCTTTGGTTACATTATATCTGGAATCGGCCCGAAATAGGGGATTAGTTCATACCAAAAGGTCGGGATTATTGTATTGTACACACTGCTACATATCAAGCTACATATTTCCAGTATAAGCTCATCTCGCATTGTAATTTATAGGATTTCCGTAAAATGAGAGGTCAGCTTATACTGGAAATGTTTAGCTTGATAATTTGATATGTAGCCGTGTGTACCTACCTAGTATTTTCATTTCGGATCATTTCGATGTCAGATTGTTAGGTAAGTTGGCAGGTGAATGTTGTGCATACTACCTATTGTCTACATTAGGTAAGTTGGCAGGTGAATGTTGTGCATACTACCTATTGTCTACATTAGGTAAGTTGGCAGGTGAATGTTGTGCATACTACCTATTGTCTACATTAGGTAAGTTGGCAGGTGAATGTTGTGCATACTACCTATTGTCTACATTATGTAAGTTGGCAGGTGAATGTTGTGCATACTACCTATTGTCTACATTAGGTAAGTTGGCAGGTGAATGTTGTGCATACTACCTATTGTCTACATTAGGTAAGTTGGCAGGTGAATGTTGTGCATACTACCTATTGTCTACATTAGGTAAGTTGGCAGGTGAATGTTGTGCATACTACCTATTGTCTATATTAGGTAAGTTGGCAGGTGAATGTTGTGCATACTACCTATTGTCTACATTAGGTAAGTTGGCAGGTGAATGTTGTGCATACTACCTATTGTCTACATTATGTAAGTTGGCAGGTGAATGTTGTGCATACTACCTGTTGTCTACATTAGGTAAGTTGGCAGGTGAATGTTGTGCATACTACCTATTGTCTACATTAGGTAAGTTGGCAGGTGAATGTTGTGCATACTACCCATTGTCTACATTAGGTAAGTTGGCAGGTGAATGTTGTGCATACTACCTATTGTCTACATTAGGTAAGTTGGCAGGTGAATGTTGTGCATACTACCTATTGTCTACATTAGGTAAGTTGGCAGGTGAATGTTGTGCATACTACCTATTGTCTACATTAGGTAAGTTGGCAGGTGAATGTTGTGCATACTACCTATTGTCTACATTAGGTAAGTTGGCAGGTGAATGTTGTGCATACTACCTATTGTCTACATTAGGTAAGTTGGCAGGTGAATGTGGTGCATACTACCTATTGTCTACATTATGTAAGTTGGCAGGTGAATGTTGTGCATACTACCTATTGTCTACATTATGTAAGTTGGCAGGTGAATGTTGTGCATACTACCTATTGTCTACATTAGGTAAGTTGGCAGATGAATGTTGTGCATACTACCTATTGTCTACATTAGGTAAGTTGGCAGGTGAATGTTGTGCATACTACCTATTGTCTACATTAGGTAAGTTGGCAGGTGAATGTTGTGCATACTACCTATTGTCTACATTAGGTAAGTTGGCAGGTGAATGTTGTGCATACTACCTATTGTCTACATTATGTAAGTTGGCAGGTGAATGTTGTGCATACTACCTATTGTCTACATTATGTAAGTTGGCAGGTGAATGTTGTGCATACTACCTATTGTCTACATTAGGTAAGTTGGCAGGTGAATGTTGTGCATACTACCTATTGTCTACATTTATTTTCATTTCTCCTTTCGCATGTGAGCTGGAAGAAATTTCTTAAGAAATTACCAGAACCTTTGTACTCAAATGTTTCGTGCCGTATCTGTATCTGATCTACATATTTTACTGTGTGTTAATAAATAATGTAAGAATCAATCGATATGTAGCTAGAGATAAACTATTCTAAAAATGAACGCCCCTCCACAAAACATGATTATTTCAATATGTGAGAGGAAATACTTATTGCAACACTTTACACAAGTGTGCGTGCGGCGAGTTTAACAAAAAAAAAACAAAGAAGGTAAAGAAAAAGTTTAACAAAGTAAAGTGTTGTGTAAACATGGACTCGTCGCTGCACTTTTTATTTTTCGTAAATATACGAAAAACACTTGGTGTAGATGATAGTTTGCGGCGCTCGTACGCCAAAACTATTGAATTTACAAAAAAATTGTGCGGACATAAATTGAAGGAAATTTTCTCTAGTTTAATTTTGTTTTATCGTAAAATGAGTCGGAAAGGAGATATTATCAAAAAAATTGCTATTAGGCGCCATTTTTCCAATATGGAGGCGCGAGCGTCAAAGATACGAGGTGGCAAAGTGAAAATTCGAAGAGAGCACGTCGAACTAAATAAAATCACCAATTAGAACAATCCCAGAGCCCGGAAGATGGTCAAGATCCCTACAAGCACTTACTGGAATACTTCCTTCCTCCGAGAGTTCCGAGAGCGCAAGCCCCACCACGACGTCAACGTGGAGATGCGGCGATGGGGATAATTATGTTATTATTATTTGATAATTAATAATTTTTAATACCTATAATTTTTTAATATCAGGCCTGTATTTCCTGAAAGGCAGAGGTGTCACATTGCCCAAACTGGAAATCAAACCAAGGAGGACCCTTCGCCGCAACAGCTTCTTGTTACATTGTAGCTCTACGTAAAAAGCTATAAAGCTTGTTTTCGTAAGTTTTCTTGACAAAAAGTCCCTACATTTAACGAGCACTACCTCAACCAAATTACTCGAACTTGAGCCCAACACATTACGCGGGGAGGCTCCAGTCATATGGTATTTGTCACTTCTTCTGTTGTATTACAGCTAATATGTCACTCCTACGTCTTTACAAAATGTAGGTTAAAGCTGAGCGCTCACTGGTCCGCGCCGGCCGCAACGCACGCACGGCACGCAACGGATTTTGGTTTGTTTGTATCACTTGTATGAAGAAATGAAAATGCGGGCATTCCGTTACGTGCCGTGGGTGCGTTGTGGCCGGCGCGGACCAGTGGACGCTCAGTTTTATACGAAAAGCATGTGTGCCTGAATTAATAAGTCAAATATGAATGGAAAGTTAAGAGCTGAAACTTTTCCTACAATGACTCTCACGAGATAGATTATACTATAAACTATCGCAAAATTAATAAATAAAAGCAGTTTGATATAGTCACAATTTATCGACAATTTACAATCTCACGAGTTTTATAAACTAACGAAGTTCTTAATTAAATGGTGACATAAATAAGAAATAAAAAATAAAATAAATATTCCTTGTTGACAATAAATGTTAGCTCACAACCTATTATCTGAAATTGCGACAAGTTTAATACATTATTTAATTACATTATGTAAATACTTACCTTTTCCAAAGGTAACTAAGTAATATGTAGAGCAGTTCAAGGAATCTGAATTAGGTTTCACTCAAGTTCAAGTTAATAAACAATTCAAACAATTCCGAGAAAAGCAAAAATGAAATTAATAAATATCATCAAAATTACGTATTCTGTGTACAGGTGGGCTGAGTTGTACAATATTATACTCCCACACTTTTACGGAAACAAGAATAGCAAACTCCTATAATTGAGTCCTATAGAATCAAAAGCGGCTATCTGCATTTTGACTAAATAGTGGCAATGAAAGAAAAACGATCCATGTTTGATTTTGAATCTTTGCAGAAAGCCGGATTTGTTACTAATCTGTGACTTTTGAGTGGATTTTATATGAAAGACTAGCTTTTGCCCGCGGCTTCGCTCGCGTGTAACTCGGAGATTATCCCCGGGGAACGTACTGCCGGAATAAAAATTATCCTATGCTCGTACCCAGGTCAAGGCCTATCTATCCGTTAAGGTGTGAAAAGGTAACAAATAGACAGACAGACAAATAATAAATTCAAATAATCTTTTTTATACATAAAACAGGTTTGTATGATTCCAAGGCCCGCTTGCACCAAAAACCATAAATACAGTTAGCGCTGAACATTTTTAAAACATCATTCCATCCCTGGTAACTTCAAAATTAACCAATGTTTTCAATTCGTTTAGCGCTCAACGTATTTTGTGATTTGTGGTGCTAGTGGGCCTAAATGTTTAGCATATATAAGAATAATTCTTATTCATTTTAATATGATCACCATTAATTTTTGTGATTGACTACCACTGACCCCGTAGCCCGTAAGTGAATGACACATTCAACACACGTACAACGTGTTAACAAATTTTTTTTTGTGACTATAAATTGTAATAACTTTGACCGAGTAGACCAATTTTAATATGACTATTACTGTATTTATAACCTTTAAATCTCTTAAAAATAAGTACATAAAAATATCAATATTACATGTGAATTTTAAAATCATTCCCTGTTTTACCCCCTTGAAAAAACGCTGAAACGCGTAATTCTTTATGCCTAACTTAACCCAAAAAAAAAAACCCAAATGCTAGGTTTCCCTTACAAACTTTTATCCCCTATATCACCCCCTCTAGGATTATTTTTAAAACAAAAAGTAGCCTATGTCTTTTCCTAGGATGCCATCTATCTTTTTGGCAAATTTTATTGAAATCCGCTCAATGGTTTAGGCGTGAAAAGGTAACTTAAGACAGAGTTACTTTCGAATTGAATTTATCAAAATCCTATTTAAGCGGACGTCTTCATCATAGTAGCTCCAATCTTTAATTTCAGTTCAATCAGACGAAAATCTAAGAAGATTTATACAAACTTTCATCCCCTATTTTATCCCCTTGGGGGTAGAATTTATCAAAATCCTTTCTTAGGGGATGCTTACGTCATAGTAGCTATATGCATGCAAAGTCCCAGCCCGATCGGTTTAAAATTTACAAAGTTTCATACAAACTTTCATCCCCTATTTTATCCCCTTGGGGGTAGAATTTATCAAAATCCTTTCTGAGCGGATGCCTACGTCATAACATCTACCTGCATGCCAAATTTCAGCCCGATCGGTTTAAAATTGACAAAGCTTCATACAAACTTTCATCCCCTATTTTATCCCCTTGGGGGTAGAATTTATCAAAATCCTTTCTGAGCGGATGCCTACGTCATAACATCTACCTGCATGCCAAATTTCAGCCCGATCGGTTTAAAATTGACAAAGCTTCATACAAACTTTCATCCCCTATTTTATCCCCTTGGGGGTAGAAATTAACAAAATCCATTCTTAGTGGATGCCTACGTCATAACATCTACCTGCATGCCAAATTTCATCCCGATCGGTTTAAAATTGACAAAGCTCCATACAAACTTTCATCCCCTATTTTATCCTCTTGGGGGTAGAAATTAACAAAATCCATTCTTAGCGGATGTCTACGTCATAACATCTACCTGCATGCCAAATTTCAGCCCGATCGGTTTAAAATTGACAAAGTTTCATACAAACTTTCATCCCCTATTTTATCCCCTTGGGGGTAGAACTTATCAAAATCCTTTCTTAGCGGATGCCTACGTCATAACATCTATCTGCATGCCAAATTTCAGCCCGATCCCTCCAGTGGTTTGGGCTGTGCGTTGATAGATCACTATGTCAGTCAGTCACCTTTGAGTTTTATATATTTTATGAAAGATAGCCATCTCTGATATGGACATTAAAATTCGTTAGAAAGTATTTAAAATTTTGAATGTTGCCTTATTCATAATTCGTTTTTACCAAAAAACGTCAGTTAGCTGGAGTTGATTCTATAGGACTCATTTAAAATACTTACACTTCACTTCACTTTGTCGTAGTATTAAAAAATTACATATTTTCTAAAATAACATTTCAAACACTTGGGCACTTTTCCTGTTGACAGCGATGTGGACGAATTTTTTGATGCCCTATGGTCCTTTCCCCTCCTTTTCCTTTTCGGGGGTAGTTTAGGAAAACTAAAAATGACAAACTTTATAATTTACTTAGATAAATATTCGAGCCAAGTTTCAAGTCTATTAACTCAAGGAATAAGATTTTTCATACAAACTTTGGACCCCCGTTTCACCCCCTTAGAGGGTGAATTTTGAAAAATCCTTTCGTAGTGCACCCCTAGACCTCATAAGGAACCTACGTGCCAAATTTGGAATCTCTAGACCCAGTGGTTTCGGCTGTGCGTTGCTATGTCAGTCAGTCAGTCAATTTCTTCTTTTATATATTTAGATGTACCTACATATTATTATTTTACATTTCAAACTAATTTATAATTATATTAAATCAACAGTAAACTTCCTAGGTCCTTGGATATAGCAGTTAATGCCAAATACTATAGCTTCGAACCTAGGAGGTTTAGAGTGGATTTTTTTGATTCAAAAAATTCTACTTCATCTGGTTACAAAAGTGAGCATAGAAAATTTCAAAATGTTCCATATCTCCAGACTTGTTTTTTTCCTCAATGGTGGCGCTAGTTAGTAGCTCTAATCACCTTAATGAGGATAATAATTGTTTTGATAAGGCATTTACTAATTCTTTTTTTCTTTTTGCTCAGCTCATAGCGTGATGTTAAATAACCTACCAATATGGCTATCAAATGCAAAAGGATTTACCAATCGGACTGGAAGTTCCAGATATTAGCGCATTCAAACATACAAACAAAAAAGAAACTCTTCAGCTTTATTATCAGTATAGATAGATTAATGCACTGTTAAACACCAAACTTTACTCGTACAATATTACGCACGATCTTCGAGCTAATTCAACATTACCTATTTAGGTTTCTAATCACTTTGTATTATATTGATAAACTTCAATGCTACTTTTTCAGGGTGCTTGTTTCATAAACTCAAATTCAAAGCATTTATTACAATTAAATCAATTACAGGCACTTTTGAATTGTCAAGGGGTCGGTCAGTCACAAAGATGAAGCTAGTTGCCCATTCCAAAGCGTAGTAGGTACCCATGGAGAAGAAAGGGCAAAAAACTCCATGGACACTCTTTTAAATCAAAATATACAATGTAGTTACAAAAAAAAAAAAAAAAACAGCTCAACCAGGGACTCGAATTGAACCAAAACTTCACGTTGCAAAGCTATTCTTCAACCACTACACTACGAAACAATGTAATATACTAATAGGTAAGCAAATAAAAATCCTGTTAACTCTAATAAAACATCATAATTATATAAAATAATAAAATCCGTAAACACTGATATTTACGTTTCTTCTCCTAATATAAATCTTCATCTAAGCTTGACTCAATATCTTATTGCACATGGTGAATTCGAGGCTTCGTCTAAAAATCAACATTTTTTCACGACGACTTGCCTGCTCCTACTGAAAAAATAATACTACAAGACTCGATCTCTCTGCTTCGTATACATTGCCGCTTTTGTTCCGGAGTTGAGGTAAGGTGGTAGTGTATACGCGGCAGTGTATGTCGTACATTCACAGACGTTTTGATAAGTTGCGCCTTCGGTACGAGGTAACGCTGAACGTTACAAAGTGCGAGCCTTTTGTCTAGATTAGGGCGGTGTTCCGCTGTTGCGTTTTGACGTAAGCATTTTTTAAAATTAAATTTTTTGCTTGTGAAATTCTTTTTTTAATAGAACAATAAAGATGTAGCTTAAAAAGTAACAACTTATACATACAGTAAATTGTTGAAAGTATTTATTTTATGATTCGATATTTTAGATAATTTTAAAGCGTAACTCTATTACTTTCATCTAGCTTTCAGAGTAGACGCCAAGATAAATATGTTATTACTCCGCTAATAATTCTAACTTATGAATTATTTATGTAAGCATACTTTTCTAGCGACTTAACTAAATGAAAATAGTTAGGTAGGTATGTCTAGCTACTTCGGTAAGAACATTTTACATTGTAACAACATTCCTGCTATAAACCATCTATTAATCTCACGACAAGATACCCACGCCAAAACTGCCCGTGAATCCGCTCGTCCTGCGCCTTAGCGAGAGCGCTCACTAACCCGAGGGCGGGCGGCGCGCGCAGCTGGCCGCCATGTCTATCTGCAGTCGTACCTCGCGCGGCCACCTCGCGCCATGCAATAGCCGAGCACATTACATAAGACCAGTCCACAAACAATCATCAACATCAGTGATCAGTGTTACATAACTAAAATAACATTACAACTTAAAATATAGCAAGTGCAAGTGTTATTTTTAAATTGTGCAAACGGACGCTCAAGTTCTATCAGGTACGGTTCCCTCAATATATACGTTTTCGTACACACGCTTCGGTTAAAGTAAATGGTTTTATATTAACTATGTATTTTTTATGTTTGAATGGTTTTTAGTTGTTATATTTCTGAGTTTTAGTGTTGTTTTTGTGTTAAACTGTTATTTTTGTTAAAATCTCGTAGTTCAATGTTTGGTTTATCGATTATTCTCTAAAACGGTGTTAGTTTTACCGCTTATATGTTATGTTTTAACCGCATGTTATTTTATTTAGTTGTTTTTAGTGAAAGATTGACGTTCATTCATATATCTTGTGTAAAATTGGTGTGAATAAGAATTAATTGAATTAAAATCACTTTTCGTTGAGGTTAGTAGGTAATTTTCGTAGGTATGTATGTCCTAAAGTATATTTTCTATAACTTAAAGTACTCAGATACCTATAATAAAGAAGAAAGCCTTGAGTTTCCCCCAATTAGTTTCAACGACCATGCTCTCTAGGAGGTATTGACCCCGCGGTTTTTCGATAGCGTACCAACAGAACTTAAGGCGAAGTAGAGCTGCTAGCTAGCGTCACCATTGAGAAAAAAAATAATAAGTCTGGAGGTATGGAACTTTTTAAAATTTCCTAAAAAGGAATATAAAAATAGAAAATCCACAGGATATTTCAAACTGTTCCATATTTCCAGACTATGGTGACGCTAGTCATTAGCTCTACTTGCCATAAAAGATTATATCATGCGTGCCCTTGTTTCGTCGTTATTTTTTTTACTTTTAGTTGTTAAAACATATTTAATATAATTATCGTGTGTGCTTATTGTGTATATTTTAAGAAATGGAATAATTATATTTTCTAGACATTATGATAATCGTATCCATAGATTTTATTCAGGTAAGTACGTATCTATCCGCACTATACATAATTGAGAGAAAAAACTATAATTTTGAAAGCATGCCAAAGGTTTATAACAATACAAAAAAATATTTAAATAAGGTATGCGCACAGTGTTTTGTGTGTGTGTGTGTGTGGGGAGGGTATGTGTGATGTGGGGGTGTGTGTGATGTAGGCGGGTGTATGTAGAAAGATGAAGACATGAAAAAAGAAATTAAGAGACTAATTACAAAACATGAGCAGTGAACAGAATTGTGTGGATAGGACCTCCCTTGTACTTTTGTACAGTTTCTAAACTAGGTATAATTCTTACAAGCAGTGTTAAAAACGCTTTAAGAGAACCCGGCGTCAGTAAAGATAGCTATTATGGGCTCTATATACATACAAATAAGATATGCATCATGTAAAAATATGATAAGGGAGTTTTTGCACCATTTAGGGATGCCCAAAGTACGGGAAGCAGTTTTTCTAGGATACCTTTGTCCGTGACATGGCTGTAATAGCATAGAGACGATAAATCAACTATCGACGTTTGATCCTAGATTGGTCTAAGCAGAACATACATACAGTACCTCCTTAATTTAGGCGGAAGCAGTGAGTGCCCACTCTAGGTGCCCGAGTGGACACAGCCTTTGTCATCCAGTTTAAGATGGTACAGACGCCAGCACATCAAGCTACTACAATCTGTCAAATTTCTTTAATAGATTTTCATCTTTATCGCTAAAGCATTAGGTTCAAGGTTGATTGGGAATATTTGAAAGTTTCGGGTATTAATTCTCCACTGTTACGCAAAAGCCTACCTGGATTTCCAAGCTGTTGACCGAAAAGCTGCCCGGTTTATCAGTTCGCCGAAAGAACGATCGTCGATTACGTAAATTCTTATCAATCCAGATCGTCTCGCCTTATTTTCAGTCTACTTCGAACCTTTTCTAAGGCTTTTATAATGCGCGAGGGGTACCCAATTAATGCACACGCCTGTACCTTTATGAAGCAATTATCTGGAATTCGGCTGGGGTAATAAGATAGGCCGAAACAGTCCACTATGGGTTACATCGACCGCGTTGACATTAATTGGGCAAATAATTGTGTTTGGGTTTTGTGTTATAGAGTTCAAGCTAACCGTCGATTTTTGTTTGACCTTAAATGGATTACAGATTAGGGAAAGATTACATTTAGGTACCATTGAAGGTTTCAAATCGATATAACTATACAATTATCTTAGGTCTGTACGTACCGTACAGAACCGTACCTTATCGTACGTAAGTTGTATCTTGAAATGATCGTAAGAAGTCTTGCGGTTTCTTCTACTGCTGCCGGTGTCCGGGTCCGATAGTAGTTTGATCAACTGTGTTAAAGTTGTGCCCACTTTTACTATAGTGTATCTACTAGCATTCTTGAAGATATCTTGAGGGACAATTTACTCTTAAAATAGAAAATCGAAATAAATTCTATCAGATATCCTATAGTAATTTTTTAGATAAAGATTTGCCCCTTGGGCTATTATAAGTACTAAAAAACAGAATAAAATAAATATGTAAGGGGGCTCCCATACAATAAACCTGATTTTTTTGCTCGTTTTTGCTCGCTATTGATAACGGCAGCAGGTAGACGCTTGAAATATTCACAGAATATTTAGCTAAATCTTTTTGCGGGGCGAAAATTTTAGGAATCATGTGCCTGAATTTAAAGATAAAGATCACTTATTTGTCCAAAACGTAAGAACACAAACATGGCTTGCAACAAGGCTTGCATGGCTACTTTTTTATCCCGGTCTACGCGGGTGAAACCGCGGGGCGCAATTAGTAAAATATAAATTTGAAAACATCAAAAGAAGTGCGAAAAAGGTAAAAATACCCACCATAACCAACCACAACCAATATAAAATAACCACAACACCAACAACAAAACCAACCAAACCAACCAATAACCAACCAACCACCAACCAAACCAAACCAACCAATAACCATATATGGTTTAAGGAAAAAATGTTTTGGTATTTTTTCCATCATCATCATCATCATCTTCATCTACGTCAGCTTTGGTATTTGTCCAGTGACATTAAATAAATTTTCAATGTTGTTCCCTAATTGTTGTATTTGTTTTATGCTAGTCCCGTCTGTTTTTTGCACATTAAAATATTCTTGTATTTTTCTACAATGATTTGCAATCTTGTAACTAAAATCGCCTCGCCTTACTTAAATTACAACATCTTTCTCTGAAAACACATGTCAATTATCTAATTATGGAATGGAGTCATAACAAGCAGGACGCACTGATTGAAGACCTTAGTGTTTAGGCTCTATGGGATATGCCTTCCCTCTCAAAATTGTTCTTACCAAACTGCAGAGTTTGCCAAAGGTACACGTATTCTCGAACAACCTTGAGAGGACCGCCGCGCCGTTGGCAGTAATCGGTAAGCAATAACCTGGGTTTTGTCCAAGTTCATCCGGAGACCAATGCGTATAGAATATATACAATCAACTAGGCCTTCCAGCATCTGCTGCTAGTCCTACAGTGATTCAGCCAATATGACGATTTCATCTGCAAATCTCAAGTGCGAGATGTACAATGCGTGCCACGAAAGATGAGACTTGACCAGCGCAGTATCGCGCCTCCCGCGCTCTTTCCGCCGCCCCGATGACGCCCGAACCCTTCCCGTCTTAGACGTCATACCGCTAAAGAGACCTATAAATCAGAATCAGAGAATTATAATCTACTCCGTAAGTCAAACTACGTGGTGTGTCAAGTCTCGTCTTTCGTAGCACGCATTGTACTCGCCGTTGATATTAATGCCACGTCCTTCCCAGTTCAGCAACTTATTAAACACATCCTCTAATACGTTAGAGAATAATTTCGGGGAAATTACGTCCTTTTTTCTCACTCCTCGACGCAGTGGGATGTTTAGTTCGCTGGTCCTGAGTTTAGAGGGTCATTGTAGCGTTTTCATTTTGGTTTTCATATAGACATTTCAGCACTTGGATGTATCGTCAGTCAATATATCTGTGTGATGATAACTAACGTATTTTTATTATGTAGAAGAAGCGAGGAAGCGAAAAAATAAAATTACAAAACTATGAAAGCTATACTCACTTTGTATTGAAGTTGTGGAGCAAACTGCTATTGGGTATTCCTCCTGAATTCTCCATATTTTCACTTAATTTTGTTTACTTAAAATATTTTACAGCAGAATAATGTTTATTTTAAATACCACGCGTTATTCATCCCGATAAAAAAATAACTTGAAGCTCTTCTCTCGTCTTTGAAAGCGTGATGCTGGCAAACTTGAAGTGTTGCCATTGCAAAAAAAATACCCACGTGCATTTTAAGGAAATAAACGTCTTGTAACTTATCACCCTTTTAACCTTAACTTTTTTATATGACGTGGACCGTCATGTTATATGGGTCGAAGTTAGCCAGTATTTCAGCCTTCAGTGTCATTATAAATTTCTATGAAAGTCAAGGCTACTGGCCTACCATAGTATGTCGGTATAGTGCAGTTACGTGGCTGTATATCCAATAATATCTATAGGTCAGTCGCATCGGGTTAGACTAGTTTTTACGATAAGATAAGACATTTAAACAAACTCAAACTCAAAGCATTTATTTCAATTAAACCAATTACAGGCATTTTTGAATTGTCAAGGGGTCGGTCAGTCAGAAAGATGAAGCTAGGCGCCCATTCCAAAGCGTAGTAGGTACCTATGGAGAAGAACGGGCAAGAAACTCCACGGACACTCTTTTAAATCAAGATATGGTTACAAAATAATGGTTACATCATTCATGTTGAAATTTTACATGTGAGAACGATGCAGAACCGCGAACCTTTTTTACAGTCCGTTTAACCGGTTTTGACTTCTACTGCGTTGGTGTCATGACAAATGGCAGCTGCAGTAAACAGTTGATATTGTAACCACTTTTTTGCCTTTAATGCCATCCCTATGCCGGAAGGAATAGAAGTCAAAATCGTTTGAAAGGACTGTAAAAAAGGTTTGTTTAAATGTCTAATCTTATTGCAAATGGAGTATATACAGATAACAAAGGCAGCCTGATGGAGTGTGACCAACAACAATAACCTCTCGACATAATCCCTTGGCTTTTTCCTTTCTTCACAGAAAAGAAGGCATTGTTTCCACTAAACGTAATTTAGGAGGGAAACTGATGCAAGTGAAAGGGATAGAACACACTTGTATGGCTTTATAAACGGGGAGGGGGGATTAGCGGGGATCAGACGGGCAATACTCGAGTTACTGACTTACTTATTCACGGTTATTTACCTTACAGAGAGTATCAGACGTGCACTGCAATGACGATAAAGAATGTCGCTTGCTTTGTCAGTAAATACGTTTAAACTGTAGGCCAATTCTCGTCAGTCAACAACAAAAGTCGATTAGCACTTCAGTTTTTTAAATCTTAAGACATTTAATTAAAATCTAAACGGAAGTCAAATTTAAAGATCTACTAGACTCTTATATTTTAGGAAAAAAGGAAATAATCAAATCATTTTGTATCAATTTACATGTTGTGTAATAGTAGCAGTGTTAATCGACTTATGTTGCTGACCGTACCTAAAAACGTTCAAATTCTAGTCGCCAGCATTCGTCGTCGTCGTCGTCGTCGTTCGTTCGTCGTTCGTATTCTCATGCCAATGACAATCAAATGTCAAAAATTTAGGTAAACGCTATACAATTTCTGACAGATGGAGATCGAGATGAGATTGCGAACGATGTTAAAAATACGGGAATTACCCCTGTTTTTCTTGTTTTAATAGTATATCTACGAAGAGTGGTCCGTTTTAAAATCTGAATAATTCATCGTGTTTTTACGGTTGCGTACCAAAATGGTAAAAAGGAACTCTTATGGTGCGACTCAGTCTGTCTGTCCGTCTGTCACAGCTGGATATCTCAAGAACTACTAATAGTATCAACTTGTGGAACATTTGCAAATAAGAAAGAAATTTTTTTTTTGCAACGGACTGAAAGGGAGTCTTAAAAATTCGAAGTGGGGCTAGTAGGACATGTGGGATATTATATGAAATAGCGCTGTTTGCACATTCTCAAACATTTTTCTTTTTTTTAGGCCGCATAGTTTTCAAAAAATGTAAAAAAAAATACCCTTATCTTCGAAGTTTGCATAGAGAAAAATCTGAAATTATTCTAGGTGATAGAAGTTTATAGATTACAGGAGAAATAAAACGATGTCTCTAAATAGCACACTTTTTCAGAAATCGGAACGGAACCCTCGGTGCGCGAGTTCGACTCGCTCTTGACCAGTTTAAAAAAAAATATATTCAACTGGTCCACGCTTGCCTTTAGAAGCATATTCAATTATTGTTCTATGTTATCCATACAATCAAGACGATGTATTATGGTCAGTTAAATCTACCGGTCTAAATCCAGATCTGTGCGTAAGACAAGAGCGTAATTAACGCTCTTGTCTTACCCTAGGCCCTAGTTAATTATCTGACAGGATCATGTGAGTCCTAATTAATGAATAACCGGTGAACCGCCTGTTGATTTCTTATTCACTGGGTGAGAAAGGAAACCTTTTAATTGACCTTCTTGTTGATCAGTCGCTAGATGGGTTGCCGACATTGAAACGTACGGGTTAAAAATCGGTGATTACCTATAATTATTATTATAGAACAGTCACATACAAAGAAAGGTAGGGAAACGATAGATCCATTATTGTGGGGACTTATACCCACATTCTAAGTCAAATCCTCATGATTTCCTCGACTCGAATCAACCTCACTTAGGTTGTTCGATGTTCATAGTTGCAATTCTACTCCTCATCTCAAACAGTTTCCTTAGTTGAAGTGAGTTTGAGTTGAGTAACTAACTGTCAACTTTAAGGTACGTCGGCCATCTACCTTATATATTATGTAATTAAACGGAATATTTCTCCAAACAATAACGTTTTCGTGACGTATCTCACTCATTCGGGGAACCTCATAATTATTTTCCTTAATTTTACGACAGTGAATATCGATTTTGAGGATCTTTCGAGACACGCCTTGAGGTCGCCTCGACCGTGTTTTGAGTCGAGGAGCTTTCGAGGCTATGACTAACACCCATATTCTAAGACGTTTCCTCGAAACTTCTTTGACCTCGACTCAACTGAGGTTAGCTTAAGGATCACCTCAACTAATCCTCGAAATCGGTACGAGTATTCTTACTCGGTCTTGTCGTGAGGTAATCTTGAGGATCCTCGAGTGAGGTTGAGTCGAAGTAAAACATCATTGAATACGTCATTGAATCATAGATTCAACATACACTTTGTTTTTTTTGTCTATGGTCACTCTTAACGCAATTAACAACTGAATTAAAGGCGGAATGGATAGTCCTCTGTTACTGGACATAGCTCTGTTATTGAACACAAGTGGTAACAACATATTCAACACAGTTTCTTTCAGCGTCTTTGGAATTCTACACTGTCATAAAATTCTATGGGGTTTTCGGCATCTCGTAAATAACTGTTCGGGATAATCGTACGGATAATCATTTAGACAATTGAGAAACCTTTGGAAATCCATTGAAAACACAATTGGAAAAGTTATTCAAATAAAATAATCAGCTCTGTTTAACAAGCATGGGTGAAAGAGTCGAGTAAAAGGCGCGAATAATGCCGTAAATCTTCCTAGAGTGTTCCTAAAAGGTACATCCCGACGTACCTTGAGTTTGACAGTTGTTTCCTCACCTCGAGTGAGGGAAAATGTCGATTGACGCAAAGTGAAGGAGATTTTTTTGCAACTGTGAATACCGATTTCCTTGAATGAGGTTGAATGGAGTCGAGGAAGTTTCGAGGAAACGTCTTAGAATATGGGTGTTAGAATATTGGTGTAAGTCTTGCCCTGACTGAAACGATAAATATCATAATAGCACGGCTGTATTTATGGAAGGGTTATGCAGAGGTGTACATTTAGTACACTCACATATCGCCAAGTCCCATGTAATAGGGGGCGAGCCTATTGCCATCAACCAGGCACGGTTCTTGACTCCGGGCTGCTACTGACAAATTTCTGATGAAAAAACCCAATCACACTTTGCCCAACCTGGGAATCCAACCCATCCATGATCACTCAGAAATGCTTCAAGACCTTTGAGACATGATATAAATTCTGGCACTTAACCAATAAAATACTTATAATTGCATGCAACAATAGTCCAAGTATATCTTGAGTACCTATATTTACTGGGATCAGCAACCATAGTGTTGTCCATCCGCCATTTTCCTTTTACATTGTATAACTCTTTTCCAGGCAAAGGAACAAACCGTAAAATCCCATGTAATTTAAATGAAGTCTGAATTGAACGCGAAAGATGTCACGATCACGACTCGCGAGGTGCTGCCGCGAACTCTAAAATAAACCTTTGGAATATATTAACTAAGCCAGACGGTTACGTAGTCACTAGTCTGAATAACTGAGACTTTGTTAAGCTTAATATACCTACAGGTTCAGGGTTACACACAAAGACATCAAATTATTTAGGGCTGATTTTTCAATAGTCAGATATGAACAATAACTGTCGCATGCGATTATATCGCGTGTCGCGCCTGTTTGAAGGAGCCTTAAATTTGACAGTTTGACATATTTTCTATACAAAAAGTCCATAAATAAAAGTTTTCTGTCGATTTAAAATTAACCCTTAGTTACACATAATTTATCTCTAGGAAAATCGTGGATAATTTACACTATGGCATTTGTGTTGACCTGTGTTTTGCCCATGGAATTAGTAAGTACTACAAATAATAATAGTAATGCCAGCCTATTACTGCCCCACTGCTGGGCAAAGGCCTCTTCTCATACAGAAAAGACACGAGCATTGATCACCACGCTTGCTCAAGATGGGTTGGCGATCTGAGACTTATATTAATTTCTTTCACCAATGTTAGTAATGTCTAAGATAAACTCAGAAAGTACATATGAATTGAAAAAGTCACATTAGTACTTGCCCGGATTTGAACCCCAACCTCGTATACTCTCCTAAGAGGCGAGGCCTTAACCACTGGGCCATCACGACAGTAAGTACTATCTTGGTTTTACCTATGCATTGTTCTCGGGTGATGTTAGTAAACACCTTTAAAACAAGAACCAACCTCAAGACTAAGCAACACAAGGCCAATTCTCGTAACTAAAAACGTTCAAATTCAAGTCACAATCTCATGCCAGCGACAATCAAATGTCAAAAATGTTGGTATACATTGTACAATATTTGACAGTTTGAGACTGAGATGAGATTGCGAACGTTGTTCAAAATACGGGAATTGCCTCCTGATAAGAAGGTACAAGAAATAATGTCAGTAAAGAGCCTACAATATTTCTTTTCAGGAAATTTAAGAGTACCCTTTAGTTAAGGTTTTCAATCAATAAATCTCTTTCAAACTTCAAGGTTCTCTTGAAACCTTAGCACAAAAGCCTAGATTACAATCAAAGACCCACTTAGCAGCACACCTAGTAGGTACCTACTTAAAAAGTTCAATAAATATAAATATACCCCAATTTTGATAAAGTGTGCGGAACCTTCGTGGAAGCACTAACACTAAGGCCTGTTGTCACTAACACTAGGCATCACGTAAATCTCGTGGCTAAGTAATAACAACCGCACGGGTCGATCCATCAGGTTAAGCTACGCTTGCCGGGGTTGTTCCGTGGATGGGTGATCATCTTTACATACCGAGACTCCTCTGTGCCTCGGAAAGCTCGTTAAGCCGTTAGTCCCGGCTGTCATTCGTGGATCTTTGACAGTCGTCCTCGGAAGCCTGAAAGTCTGACAACCTGTCTTACCAAGGGGTATCGTATTACACAGTTAACTCTTAAAATGTCGATTGTACACCATGTGTACAGATAACAATAGAATTTCAATTGTGTCTGCTAATTGGCGCGCGACGGGTTAATGGGTTTAGGAGGTCAGATAGGCAGTCGCTCCATGTAAAATACTGGTATTCAGCGCCATCCGGTTATACTGGAAGCCAACCCCAACATAGTTGGGAAAAGGCTAGGCAGATTGACTAGGCCCCACGTAAATACCATGCCTAAACAAAAGCGCGGTGTTGGATTTTCAATGCTAGATTCACCGCAGAGAGTTGAAAATCCAACGTGCACTAATATTTTAGGGGGAGTGATATGTAGATTCGAATGTCGTTATTGCGAAGGTCGCCATTTCGAAAAATTTTGCGAGTGGTACGCTAGTTCGAAAACTCATTAAAACGAAAACCGCTTTATCGAATGAAGTTATCGCGAAGGTCGCCATTTCGAAAAATTTTGCGAGCGGTACGCCAGTTCGAAGGTCATGGTATCGAAATCCGAAGGTGTCCCCTAGTGCTAGTGGACAGGGGCATAACACTTACTTCGAGAACTACCATTAAAAGTAAGCCTAAAATATAGCAATAAATTACTAGGCTAGACCAGTCCAGTGCGGGGTTTAATAGCTAATGTAGAGTTTGGGTAGAAACTATGTACAAAGTTTCGTACAATGGCGCAGTTTTGTTGGGTTACTGGACGAGGCCGAAATTCTGCTATTACTAGCTTTTGCCCGCAGGTTCGTCCGCGTGGAAGTCGGAAATTTAAAATCAACAAAAACTTTTTCTTCTCGGTAATTGTTGTCGAACCAATCGCTAAACACGCGACGACTATCTATCATCATCTATCTATATAAATAAAAAGAGTAATTCCTGACTGACTGACTCATCAACGCCCAGCCTCAAACCCTTGGACCTAGAAAGCTGAAATTTTGCACAGATGTCCCCTTTAAAATGTAGACAAAGAATAAGGAAGGATTTTCCGGTAGTATGTTCCCGTGGGATAGTTTCCGACATCCACGCGGGCAAAGCTGCTGGCAAAAGCTAGTTTGATACAATTAAAGATATTAACAGATTACATCTGTAGGTAATCTGTTACTATCTAAAAGAACTCTGTAGTTGTTTTGCTGCTCCTTATCTACGTGATAGAAACGACTCTGTTACAGTAACTGTTACAATCAGCTACGAAAGTCAATTAGTTAGTTTGTTAATTAGTTTATTTTTTCATTTAACACAATATAAAAACATAATCGAGAAAGATGTGGCATTCAAATTACGCAAACTCTTAACGATTACATGAAATGCTGAAAATCTGTGTATCAAATAACTTGTGTCCAATTAATGATAATCCCTGTATCAAAGTAATTGCTGCCCTAACAATCTATCTGCCTAGCTTTTTCTTAAATTACCTTGGGGTCGGCATCCAGTCTAACCGAATGCAGCTGAATATTAGTATTTTACATGGAGCGACTGCCAATCTGACCTCCACAACTCACATACTGGGTAACACGATACCCTTCGGGCTGCTGACGACCCGTAACGACTGTCAAAGATCCAAGAATGACAGTCAGGACCATCGGCTTAACGTGCTTTCCGAGGCACGGAGGGGGTCTTGATATGTAAAGATGGTCTCCCATCCATGGACCAACCGCGGCAAGTGTAGCTTAACCTGATGGATCGGCCCGTGCGGCTGTTATTACATAGCCTAACCTAAGGTCTAGATGGTTAAATAATTGAATTTGGTTAAGAACTCAACCAGTACAAAAAGTACCTGCTGTAAGTAGGTACAGTCAACAAAAGAGATATCTAGGCAGGGTATACTAACATTTATTTGTATGTGAATTGCTTCATGTTCAATTTCGTGTCAATATACAATTTTGTGTTGGTGTGTTGTATTATACATATACAATGTAGGAGTATTGCAAAAAGAAAGTAATATGTATAAAATTGAAAATGAAGCGATTCACATACTCTACCCTGCCTAGATTCACTACTCTCGTCGGTAAAAGTAATAAAACTATATGCCTATATGATAAGACTCGAAGTTATTTGTCCAGTAGGTATTTATTTATATTACCACAGTACTCACAAATACATAACTAAAAAATTACATTTATCGTTACTAAGGTTACATTATTAATAATCACCGGTAAATCTGATTAATTTCTTACTTTTACCTCGACTTTCGGTAATTATTAATATTGATAGACATTTATTAATAATTTTAAATTAATATCACTTACCGTTACATCTTCGTACTTAAAAGAAGGCCTCTACAACTTATTTGTTAAAACCTGTTGATTATGAAATAAACTTATATTATTTACTAGCAGCGCCCCACGGTTTCACCCGCGTAAGTTTCGAACCCGTAGGAATAGCGGGATGAAAGTGTCCTATGTGTTAATCCAGATTACAAACTATCTGTGTGCCAAATTTCATCAAAATTTATTCAGTAGTTTTTGCGTGAAAGAGTAACAAACAACCATCCATCCATCCTCACAAACTTTTACGTTTATAATATTAGTAGGATTATTTATTACAAGACCAAAAATGAAGAAGTGGTTCAATGTTAAACTCGGATCCTCTTAGCTATGTTTGGTTAGAATAGAATACTTTAGATAACTCATTAAGTCAAGGCGTGATACGTCCCATTCTAGATGAACGAGATTAACAAATTAGTGCTTTTACGAGTGACAGAACTTTCCCGGTCGCCTGCTAGTGTTAGTTGATAAGCTCGCGTAAGACCATTATCTCATATAATAATGCAGTCGACAATGGTGCTCGTTAATGCAAGAGCAGTTATAACACAAGCTCGTTTCTCAACAGCTCCCGAAATAAATCTAGGAGACTTTTTTTATCCGATTTCAAAAAAAAGGAGGTTTCTCAATTCGACCGTATATTATATATATATATATTTTATTGTGGAAAGTCACTAATTAGACTAGCATGTGCACATAAATTTATTATATACAGGATGTAAGTGTAAACAGTGACAATATTTTAAGGGATCATTATACTCATCATTATGAACAACTTTTACTATGGGACTAAACCTGAAATCGCGAAAAAAAAAATCAGCTGTTCCCTACATTTTGACGAATTATGTGAACATAAATGTATGTAATGCGATTTCAGGTTTGGTCCCATAGTAAAAGTTGTTCATAATGATGAGTACAATGACCTCTTAAAATATTGCCACTTACACCCTGTATAGTAGATACTCATAATATTAAAAGTTCTGTAAATGAGTTATGTTAAATTATTGTGTACGATAAAGCATATTATAACTAAGTATCTATCTTTGCATACTTGAGTATGAAACCTTAACTTCTGCCCAATAAAGTACCAACAGTATCACCAAAAGCCTATACGATCACATACTACTTACGCTAGCAGCAAGTCTTAAGTTTTAATAGCAGTGTTACTAGGTGCCTAAGTTTCATTCAAGCTTATGTCGCCGGCATGAATTCATTAGCAACGTTCCGAGTTAGGAACTTAGTCGCATTTTACTTGTTTGTTTGGTACCAACGAGTAGGTAACTACGGGTATTTCTATAAAAGATGGAAGATGCTCCTTGCAGTTATAACTAAGTTTTCAGTAAGAATTTGTTGAGGGCCAATTATAAAACTAGTTCGAATAATATCATGATGTGATAAGGCAACAACAGTGCGGTATAAAAGACGTAGGTAGTGAGAAACATTGAATTAGAGTATGCTTAGATAATTATATGGTTTGGACATGTTGAGAGGATGAATGAAAGGCAACTAACAAAAGGTGTTACAAGGCAGATGTGAGTGGATACGCCGGGTGGGACGCCCTATGAAAACAGTGACCTTATTGACGTTCTTCAGAAAGGTCAGGTTTGACCAGATATATGAACGTAAACGAGGCAAAAGCAGTATGTAAGGATCGTAGCAGGTGGCGTTCTGTAGTTTCTGCCTACCCCTATGTTTGTATGTATAAAATAACATTATTTCATCCTTGTTTTTCCTGAAGGACACAGGAAGCGTCCAGGATATCCACACTTCACAAGCACCCAAATTGCGTATCACACTTCGAAGGATTTTTCAGGAATTTCATCCATTGTTAAAACATTAAAACATTAAAAACAAAAACAAACAAAACAACAAAAAAACAAACAAACATTTGCCTGCTCGATAACGTAAATAAGGCAATTAATATTTTTTAATTGTTAAAATGAAAGGTGTTGCCATTCTTCTTGGTGTATCGATGGCAAAATGTTCAAATATATTTGGCCCAAAATTCAGGTGACTGGTGACAGTATATGCGGCGCAGGATGGAAGGTGGGCCATTGTCTGTGGGGCCATTGAAAGTGTGCTACGCCATTAGGCTACAGTACGCACCTAGATACAATAAATGAGGAATTACTAGTCTAGCAACGTTTAAAGTAATCGTAAGTAGGCTGTAATGTTATTTTAAACTAGCTGTTGCCCACGGCTTCGCCCGCGTGGATGTCAATATGTACTTCCCTATTTGATCGGATTTTGTTCACAATTTCATGGGTTTGAATTTGTTTTTGCACGGAACTCTAATTCTTTTTCTAAAATAAAAGTAAGTTACTCCTCTACTAGTGAAAGTCCCGTTAAAATCGGTCCAGCCGTTTCGGAGATTAGCCAGAAGAAACAGACAGACAAAAATTCAAAAAAAAATTTTTGTCTATTGTAGCTTATAAGTAAAAACCTGTCATTTCGATATTACAACCAGACACTTCATTTTTATTTATTTGTATAAGATGATGTATTGTGTAGTACGAACAAACAAATCCTAGTGCTCTTTCTTCGCGTCCTTCTACATAGGTCTTATTCCAGTTTTAGTGATTTCGTGTAGGACGCAACTTAGCCCTTAAAGGTCAGGGTTACTTTGAAGAGTATGTCAAAGTTCTTTATATCCACAAAGCAACGTGGGAAGAATGTGGGTGTTCTGAACAAAAAGTCAGTAAACTTTACAATACGAGTGTTGTACAAGGTTTTGTGTGAAATTAGGTTAAGTTCAGATAGGTTCTATTTACGCGTCTTGTTTACGTAGACGTATAAAAAAAGCCTTCTTGGAAACCAGTTACGAAACCCCGGTTTCCTTGACGGCCGAAGCGAATAAAACCATGAAGGTTTGGTTCTAACTAGGTGGTTATCACAAATCCATGACATTCGTTTTTGAATTACGTGGATGGCAAGTCATGTGGACGTGACCTATGATAGTTACCGATTATACTCCATTTACATTATGATTAGACATTTAAACAAACCTTTTTACCCGACTGTGGCGAAGCCCAAAAGGAGGGTTATGTGTTTGACCTGCATGTATGTAAGTATGTATGTATGTATGTATGTGTGTATGTCCGTTTCTTTGTTCCCTCGTAACTCCTAATAAACGAATGAACGGATTTGGATAAATTATACGTCTTTAGATTTGTCTTGGTAGCGCAAGTGTCACTGGTTACATTAAAATCAAAAACAAAGTAAAATGGCGGATTTGGGGTGCCATATTGTGGAGTTCGTATTTTCTTCTTCTTCTAATACTATCGAGTGGGATATCAAAATTAAGGGTTTTAAAAGGTGATTACAAAAATATATGCAACTTATATGGTTAAAACTCTCACGACCAAAACTCCTTGCAAGAACTAAATCGTCTGCGAAATCTGTCACATTTGTAAACTAAAAAGCTGGAAATAAAAAAAAGTAATTAAAAAACCCGACTGCGGTAAAAAACTGAAAAACATGCGCATTTTAAATTAAATAAAAGTTGGAAGCAGGCGGGATCCATTCCATTTTTATATTTTCTGACTCAAATGGGTCCCGCCTGCTTCCAACTTTTATTTAATTTAAAATGCGCTTGTTTTTAGCTTTTCAGTTTTTTACCGCAGTCGGGTTTTTTAGTTTTTTTAATTACTTTTTTATTTTACAGTCCGTTCAACCGATTTTGACTCGTATTCCGTAGGCTTAAGGATGGCATTAAAGGCAAAAAAGTGGTTACAATATCAACTGCAGATGCCATTTGTCATGCCAACAACACAATAGAAGTCAAAATCGGTTGAACGGCTTGTAAAAAAGGTTTGTTTAAATGTCCAATCTTATTGTAAATGTAATGTAGGTAAACTGATAAAGTGTAGGGCTTCAGCCAGTTTCATTTCTTCTATAATATCTATACATACCTATAATAAAATAATGAAGTCGAAACTGTATTATAGAATATTATTTAAAAAAAGTTATTGCCACGAGGTGTACAAGTCTAATGCCGAAAAACATTTTTAAGAATTTTTGTCCGTTTGTCTGGATGTGGAAAACGACTGAACGGATTTGGATGGCATTTGGTACACATATTGTTTATAGCTTGGAGCAATGAGTAACACATAGGGTAATTTTATTCCCACGTGGATGAGGCAAAAGCGAGTATTCAAGTAAATTGAACTATGTCAAAGGAAAGTTTTCAACAAAACTATTGTCCGATTAAATCGACATCGAAAGTATGTCTTTTACCATATTATACCCAAGAGCATCGACTACCAAGGACAACCAACTCGTCAGTTGCATAGCAAGCAATGACCGAGGTCGATCGATTGCAATAGTATTAAAGTTATATCTAGATCTAATTTATAACATTCACTGCATCGATCAGACAAATAGTGGAAAATACAAAATACGTTACTTTTGAGTTGAAATTGCAAGGGGATCTTAATTGCGAATCGATCAGTCTTAATCCAGACCATCTGAACAGACCTAAGCAGCAAGGATTGCGAGCTAGTGAGTAATTTCCATATCACATCCAAACCCTAACGTCACGTCAACAATCTCCGACAGGCTGGACAGTATTTCTGGATAGAATGAAAGTGGCACCGGTGATTGAAAAGTTGTGTGGAAATCGGTTGTCACGGTATGGGCATGCGATGTGGAAGAATGAGGAAAATATCGTCAGGAAAGTTTTGAGTACCTATAAATGTGGGTGGCTATACGAGTAGGGGAGGACCAAAGAAACGATGGATGGACTCTGTAAAAGATGATATGGCTAGAAAGGGAGTGACTACCGAGATGACGACTAATAGAGAAAAAGACATGTTTCGCCGACCCCAAATAAATTGGGATAAGGGCAGGAGAATGATGGTTAGGTAGAGGTGGTGCTATAGTTAACCTACATTTCACCATTTGTGTCTATGATCCGTATACTAGGATGGGAGCCTTTTGCCACTGACAGGTACAAATCCAGACTCCAGGCTGTTATTGAGGAATTCTATATGGAAAAACCCAATAAGACTTTGCCCGACCTGGGACTCGAACCCAGGAACTCATGCTCAGCATAACGCCTACGACTACTATACCAACGAGGCAGTTAGGTACAAAAAACATTTTTAAATTTAATGTAAGTAAAAATATAAACACTTAAAGTTATCGTAAACTTGTAGAACGGCTTCCATTCGTCCTTGAGCGGAAGGTCGCGGTGCTTTCATTGGTCAGTCCAAGGGCACTGTAGTAGTGACGTGTGTAGCTATGTACCTACACTAGTTAGTAAAGTGTGACGTATGCCGGACGGGGTCACATAAGGCAAGCGCTAGGGGCTAGACGTTTTGTTATTAATATCTTAAGTGGAGCATCTACCGTTCTGGGGCTGTGTCAAAGCCATATCTGCTCCGTTGCGAAAATGGAATGGTGCTATTCGCTCTGTTCAGCTGTCCTCGTGTATCTCTCGAACAATAAATTTAAATTTAAATGATACTACCGTCTAGTAGTTACGATTTACTACTAGGTGATGATAGTAGAACATTTAAATTAAGTGGGAATCACCAGGCTAGCCCGCGAAGTTCATTTTTTTTTGTTGCAATTTACAAATCAGTATTAGGTTGTATGTTGATTAAAGTATGAATTGCGACCGTAACAAATATGTATTTACAGAATTATAATCATTAGAATCAGTAATACAACTCCATAGAGTATAATCCTCAAATGTCAAGATTTCCTAAATCATTCAATAGGATTACCTGGTCTTAAAGAGTTGTATTAATGACTTTAATGATTATAATTATGTAAATACATACTTGTTACGGTCGCGAATCATATTTTGATTAACATACAACTTAATACTGACTTGAAAATTGCAAAAAAAAAAAAATAAAAAGTAAGAAAATTTGAATTTCGCGGGCTGTCCCGGCGCTTTCGCCTTAAGTAACATTTAAATCTTACTTTTTCGTATTAGAGAGGGTCCTAACTCAGGACCCACTCGTATAGTAAGATTTAAATGTGACAAAAGATGGTGGTCTTGAAGAATTATGTCTGCAAACAAAGTTCAAGAGCTGTCCAATACTTTGGAATCGAACCCTACTTTGTTTGGGTATCCACCTTACACGTTAGGTAATTTTTTTAGAAAAGGGGTTTACTAATTTAATGTTTGTTCGTCTGTACGATCAGTGAAATATCATTAATTAACAGTCTTCGACATATCTCAGGACCCTGGGGTCCAGGACGTTTGGAAGGCATACGAGGGGCAGAAACCAACTCGCAGAGGCCCCTTAGACAATTTTAAGTATTGAGGCACCAACCGACGATTATCCCTGTTTGCTCTATGCAAGTGCACCCAAGGAAAACCCCCGGTTGGTGCAGGACTATTGCATAACATGGAAACAAAACATATTGGGCTATGGGTTTGGGTGGCTGAAGGGGATTGGTTACCTAGAACTATGTCCCCTGCCTGATCAATGTTATGTAATACATGGATAAAATGGCAGGGGATGACTTGCACACTCAATAATGAGCCCCGGAAAACGGTCGCTAGCACATAGTAACGTAGCGACAAGGGGGCAACACTTTCTGAGGTGCTTGAGAAGTGGAGAGGTATTCAAAGGCTATCAGGACAAACCCAGAAGTATGGTCAAGATCCTTACCAGCATCTTATTGGAATACTCCTTTCCTCCGAGCATGTTTGCTCTTTTAAATCACCACTCAAGAAACTGGCCCATAAAGGCAAGGAAGAAGTGGGAGGTCTGTTCCTCGTCAGTGTTCACTCCAGCCAGCCAAGAAAGGCAAGCCAAAGGTGAAGGACAAGACTTCAGCTGGGAGATAGGTTCCGTGGGGCCGCTACTGCCCAACAGCTTGCCACATGGTGCCCTGCGGGTTTCTGTATCTCTCTTGTTCTGGCTCCTCACCCTAGACTTGTTTCGGCAAATTAAACTCTACCAGCGCAGACCTAGAGTTTAGGAGCGCGCAAGCCCCACCACGCCTTCAACGTAGAGATACGGCGGTGGGGATGTTATTAATATTATTATGGTATCTATTAACACAGAATGGGATGTTCTTTTCGTCTCCTACATCAATTGAATGATATTAGTCATGATACGTATCTATTTGTCAGATTCTACGACCACAAAAAAGGTAGTCCTTGTTTGTCCCAATTACCGTTTTCCCTGGTGTCTTTGCTGGCCCTGGCCTATTTAAGTAGAAATTAACTCAATAAACCAGGTAACGTTCAAGGAGCTCACAAATCTATTCCCCAGTTACCTGCTACCAGCAACTTGCGTGAGAAAATAAGCAGATGTTGCGAAACTGTGATACAAAGGCAACATAAACTTGTTGGTTTACGCCGAGAACAACGGGTAATACTCGTAATCATTTGGAATTGTCTTGCAGATTTTGTGAAATGATATCTGTTTGAATATCACATTATAGGACTACAGAACTTAGTTTTTGTGTCTGTCTTAATCAATCTGCCAAGCCTTTTCCCAACTATGTTGGGGTCGGCTTCCAGTCTAACCGGATGCTATCGAATACCAGTATTTTACATGGAGCGACTGCCTATCTGATCTCCACAACCCAGTAACTGGGTAATTAGATACCCCTTGGTAAAGACTGATTGTCAGACTTTCGGGCTTCTTACGACCCGTAACGACTGTCAAAGATTCACCGCTGGGACCAACGGCTTAACGTGCTTTCCGAGGCACGGAGGAGTCTCGACTTGTAAAGATGGTCACCCATCCACGGACCAACCGCGGCAAGCGTAGCTTAACCTGATGGATAGACCCATGCGGCTGTTATTACTTAGCCACGAGCTCCTCCTGTTATAGGTTTAATTTAAAGTACTCTTAGGTCGGTTTTCACTTCGCTATTAGGTTCATTAAAATTACATTAAGTATTTATTTTCAATATTATCATCGCAGAGTGGAATAAAATCTTTAATTTGAATTTTCGACTGCCACAGAAAGAGGCGTTTTAGCATAATTTTAGCCATTTCCAAGGCCAAGTCTATTATGAATATCCTTTTCAAAACATAGCCATGTCTTTCACACTATGTGTTTCACTATGTCTCTGACATACCAAAATACCGTTTTCCTTTGTAAAACTGAAGACCAATTCTCGTACCTAAAAACGTTCAAATTCAAGTCGCAATCTCATGCCAGCGACAATCAAATGTCATAAACGCTATACATTTTTTGACAGATTGAGACTGAGATGAGATTGCGAACGTTGTTAAAAATACGGGAATCGCCCCTCTGATCGTTTCCCACTAAATATTCTTTGACAGTCATCATTGATTTATCGTTCTGAACTCAGCGGATACAGGGCACCGTTTAGGAATTATTCCGTGAATTCCGGAGCGCCGCGGAATTTGCAGAATCGCCGGAATCCGCGATTGCGGCGTGCGACTCCAATTGTGCATTGAGGGCGGAATTCGCAATAATGTATGTTGTACTTATGTAACTTGTACTTATGTGTTGCACTGCTATTGGTATCCTTGGCCCTGGAATAAAAAACCCGGCCAGGTGCGTGTCGGACCACGTACAATGAAGGGTTCCGTAGTTAAAAAGAATTTATCCCAAAAACAAACTTAACATTGTAGTTGAAAAACGTGTTTTCCCATAGATTGGTATTCGTCACGGTCTATTCTCCAACTGCTAAGTTTGGAATCCACTTTTTTTTTGTGATAAAATTACCAATTAACAATTTTCAGACTTTTTATTTTACTAGTGCTGTAAGACCTTGCTTCTTGCCAAATTTCATGATTCTAGGTCAACGGTAAGTACCCTATAGGTATTCATTTACTTGTGAGTATCAAAATATGTCGCATAAATGGCCGTATTTTTTATTGTGTTGACTTAGAAGCTTGATTTTCTTGAAGCTCCAAGGGACCATAGACTTACTTAATTTCAACTCAATACCTCCATGCGTTCCTGAGAAAAAGGGTTTTGACAGGCTGACAGACAGACAGACAAATGGACAACGGAGTGATCCTATAAGGGTTCCATTTTTTCCTTTTGATGTACGGAACCCTAAGTAAGTAATAGTATCGTTGTCGTAATCTTATTACATGTTAATGTAGTTTGAACTGAACACTGCTGATAACTTGCTACTACTGTGATTAAGCTGAGTAGGTAGTCAATTGTTTTAAGTACATTCTCTTAAGTATGCGTACGCTCAAAAAGTTATTATTGCGCACACAATAAAAATGAATCAATCTGTCTTTTCCCAACTAAATTGGGGTCAGCTTCCAGTCTAACCGGATGCAGCTTGACACAGGCATTATCATCAAATGGATACAAGTTATTTGATACACAGGTTTTCAGCGTTTCATGTAATCGTTCGTCCGTGCGTACGTTTTTACATTATTATTATAGTTGGGAAAAGGCTAGGCAGATGCCTAGCCTTTTCCCAACTATGTTGGGTCGCCTTCCAGTCTAACCGGATGCGGCTGAATATCAGTACCTATTTTACATGGAGCGACTGCCTATTTGACCTTCAAACCCAGTTACTGGGTAGCACGATACTCGATTGGTAAGACTGGTTGTCAGACTTTTTGGGCTTTTAACTACCCGTAACGACTATCTAAGATATACGAATGACAGCCGGGATCAACGGATTTACGTGCTTTCTGAGGCACGGAGGGGTCTCGAATGGTTACCCATCCACGAACCGACCGCGGCAAGCGTAGCTTAACCTTTCGATCCACCCATGTGGCTATTATTATTTAGCCACAAGCCCCTCTCACACTCACACACAATAAAAAATAATATCGGCAGTGTAGTGGAAAGATGTTTTTTATTTTTTTTTATACAATTAAACATACATCTTGTTTAGCTTTATCTATTTTGATAAAATTGGCCTGGCTAAAATCTCACTCTGATCTTTATTCCACCAGAAGACCTTTACTGACCAGAAAGTCAGATTACACTCACAAAAATCTGTCGAAATGTAAACGACATTTCAGGTTGGCATTCTGACGTTATCAACTAAAGATCTTTCCTTGAGGTTGCTATGATAGAGGTTCCGATCTACAATGAGCATCTAAGGGCTTATTGTTGTGTCTTAATTATGATTGAGTTCTGGTTCTGAAACACTTATGTATTTATTATTTATTTTCGGAAGGCTTACAGACTAATTACATTATAATAACAATAATATATAGCTAAACTAGCCTGTGTATTAACCCACGGTATAAGCTATCTACATACTAAATTTTATCCAAATAGGTCCAGCCGTTTGAGCGTAAAGAAGTAACAAACATACAGACACACACACACTCACAAACATTCGCCTTTACAATATTGGTGTGATTGCCAATTACAAGCCTCCACAGATTAAATATCTACACACAGATAACCTTTTAACACTTTCATCGACCCTATCACCTAGCATCAGAATGATAAAAAAAGTGACCCTATCAAGAGATACGAATCATCATTTCACCAACCTATAGCCATATCTAAAAAAACCGGCCAAGTGCGTGTCGGACCACGCACAAGGAAGGGTTCCGTATTTGGGATAAATTTATCCCAAGAACAAACTTAACATTATAGTTGAAAATTTTTTTTACAAAAAAATACAACCGACTTCCAAAAACAACACTACAAAGTGAAAAATAACTTTAATTTCGGAAGTCGGTGTCTAGTTAAATGTCTTTTCGTTTTTTGCCACCGACTTCCGAAATTAAAGTTATTTTTCACTTTGTAGTGTTGTTTTTGGAAGTCGGTTGTATTTTTTTGTAAAAAAAAAAATATTTTTCACTTTTTAGATGTGGTACCTACCCCACACAAATTCTAATACCACTACTTGCAAAACAAACTAGAACATCATCCATATAAAAGTGGGGAATAAATACGTATTATTGAAGCTAACTCAAAAACTACCAAAGCAAAGTTAACCAATTTTATATGGGACCAACTGTGATATACTCTCGAATAAAACAAAAAACAATCCAAATCGGTCTAGCCATCTTCGAGTAATCGGGGAACATACATAAAAAAAAAAGGTTCCAACGAATTGAGAACCTCCTCCTTTTTGAAGTCGGTTAAAAAACATGTTCTCCCGTACATTCTAACTACAAATATAAGTTTTTACGCATAATATTGAGAGATTTACCATGTTACGAGTATTTTAAGACTATAGACTTTTTATAAATTTTCCTGTAATCTATAACTAACTAATTTCTGTATATTTTTCAAAATTTTAGGCTCAGTAGTTTCGGAGATGAGGTGGGGGAGTGGTTATTTTTCGTCTATTTTCTTAAATAACTTTTAAAATTATATTAAAATTAGTTTTTGCCAGCGGCTTCACCCGCGTGAATGTCGGAAATTATCCCACGGGAACCGTTCATTTTTCGGGATAAAAAGTATCATATGTGCTATTTCAGACTATAATCTATCTCTGTGCCAAATATCATTTTTAAAACTTATATGCCCCCCAAAAGTGTACCCCCATATTCAAAATTCATTTATTTACACGTCCTTGTTTGGGTCACAGATATTAATATTTGTACCAAATTTCAACTTGATCGTTCCAATACATTCGGAGCACATTGGCTGTGAGAGACGGTCAGACAAACAAACACACGAGTGATCGTCTAAGGGTTCCGTTTTTTCCTTTTGAGGTACGGAACCCTAAAAAGAAACCTTCAGGTATCTAGTTACTTGTTGAAATAGCACGAGGTACGTGACCAATTAGTCTTCATAGTTACGACTTTTAATAACGTTTCGAGTCTTTGTCAGCCCTATCTGTGTCTACATCAGAATTTGTATTCATTGTGCTGCTCCTGAACTGGGTACGATGACTGGAATTAAGCTAGCTCTTGGACTATTTGCCGAGTTTTCGGGGTTCGTTGTTCTGTGTGGTTTGTTGATTACAACATGGCGGTTGGTGGTTATGAATTGAAATACATGTACACACAGCAGCAGGTCAAGTTACTATAAACTATCAAATTTTGTCATTCGATTTTGAACTTAACCGTTAACATTTTAAGGTTTAAAATCATTTGGAGAAATTTGACAGTTTGGTATAACCTGATGTGCTGTTGTCTGTACATAGGTGTGTCAGATTTGATGTACTAACTAATGACTCGACTGCATTAATTGGGTAAATCGCTAATTAAAGCAAACGTTTGATCATATTACAATGTCTTGTTAGATAAATTTGAATTGCCCGATTATTTATCTATATATATATAAACCAATTGCTGTTCGTTTGTCTCGCTAAAACTCCAGAACGGCTGGGCCATTTGAATATTTTTTTTGTTTTATTCTCCTCTTTACTGGGGTGGTTTAAAAGAAAAAAAAAATAGGAAAAAAAAAAGAAATTGAAATTTTGACTGGAGAACGTCTGGCGGGTCAGCTAGTCTCCAATATAATAAAAACTGTCGTAAGCTGGTTCAATGAAGATGTTTTGAATAATCGAAACTTCAGATTTTGAATCTTTATTAAAATACAAGTACCTACTATAACCCACTATTACCCAGAACGCACAGGACCTCTAAAATCTGGGACGAACCAAAACGATCCAGAAAGCTTTCCCCGCAGTATTGTAGCACAGAGTTAGTCCCCAGAGCAAAGAGAGACTCATCGTGGTCTAAAATTGTCGCTCATTATTTCCGACAATGTGCCGGAAATCCTTATATGTATTTTTGTTATTACACAGACGGGGGATATTATTAAAGATTATCATGTAATGAACATAGATGCAGGATCTTTTCTGTTGATGAGCACGGCTGATTGATGGCATAGGTTTTACCGTAAGCTATCATCTTCAACATCGTCCTTCTCCCTAATCCAAACATTTTAGAGGGCTGCCTGTTATTTTCCTCACTACATCTTCTATTAGGTGTCATATCAGTATTTAACTGTAATTTTGTGATCATGAAATCGATCTGATTATTTTTGCGGTGCGAACATGGTCAGAGATCGCACAGAATTGAGAGGTTTAAGGTACCAGCGGTCACCGGAGGTCACCGTATCAACTCGAGCCGTGCAGTATTCTTTGTATGAAACTCTCTACTGCAACGCACACTAATCGGAATCGGTAACGTAATTGTCTCGCCTCGGGACAAGCTCACGAACTGCGGCGATACGGTGACGATCCCTGTCAGAGTTGATATGTGTGCTATGACCCTTAGAAGGAAAAAGACGAGGCTTTTGCCCAGCAGTGGGACATAATGCAGGCTAACAAAAAAAAAACAAATTCTTTCATTCCGGCACGAATTATAAAGCCTTGACAAGAGTGATAAGGCTTTGGTTCCCTTGGAAAGCAGTTCAGTCATATTGTAACGCGCGCCATATAAATCTGTAATTTTCACGAGTATTTGACATTAAGTCAAACCCCACTGCCCAATCGCTAGATTTGCCCTCACCGTACTTAGTCACAATAAAAAGTGTCCATACTGAGAAGAGTGAGCTCACACATCACTGAAGCGTTTCCATGACAATCAAGTGTAGTCATTGCGTCATTGTCTGTCAGAGGTGTCAAAACGAATCAGAAATGCCACTATTTTTTAACGCGGTATGGGCGAATCTAACGATTTTAATCTTTGCCACTGCAATAATTTTCATGACAGCCGTCACTGCGGCCGCTAGCGGTGGCCATCGCTCTTCAAGGAAACCGTACCTTTACTGCCAATGGTGTGCCAAACGTAGATAGATACAAGTATGTAGAAACTATTTTAATGCAGTCTAATTTATATCATAAAGGTGGATCCACACAGCCATGTCTAGGCTTCTATATGTGTAGTGCCCGGCAGCAAGGCCGGCGGGCTGCTGTGTGGATCCACCTTAAGACAGGTTCACATTTGTATTTACCCGACAACAGTGGCCTTAGTGCGAGTTTTTATACTTACTCGATCGCGATTACGTTAACGTTAACTTACGTCAATTTGTATGGAATAATTATGTTTCCCATTATAGTCACCAGTAGGCGCTTATTCATTTTCAGAGGCCTTAGTGCGAGTTTTTTATACTTACTCGATCGCGTTTGCATTAACGTTACCTTATGTCAATTTGTATGGAATAATTATGCTTCCCATTATAGTCACCAGACGGCGCTTATTCAGTTTCAGTACAAATTGAAGTTTACGTTAACGTGATCGAATAAGTATAAAAACACACTAAGTCTCCAGCGCATCCAAGCAGCAGTTTAATCAAGATAATCTCCGTCGCGTATCACTAATGTTAATCATTATCGCTAATTTGATGCGAAATAATAACGTAAAATTTTCGACTAATTAATATTGATTTTCTTAATATGGACTCAATAATCAAAACATGTATTAGACTCCTACTATGTATTTCTGCTTGTGCGTTTATCTACTAATTATTAAGCGCAGGCCACACTGGGAACGGAGCTAAGTTCGTTTAGCTTCTCTCATGTAGGCCTTTGGAGTTTGGAAGTAGTGCTCGCCGGCCGCTGCCGCGTCACTGCGGCGCTGCGGTTGGTCACAGCTCTAGCCTAACCCATTTAGTCAGGTGCCCTGCGGCTTAGTTACTGCGACCAATTCGGCTCGCGCGTGGTTGGTCACAGTTCCAACCTAACCTATAATTGAACATCATTCAGGCCGCTAGTTGAACGGCGCCGTTTAGTTAAAAAGCTATAGTATGTTAACTGAAAGTCTAAATAAGCTAGTTGGCTGCGACATAGCCACCGCGTCATTTCATACTACGGTTCATAGTTCGCGGTGCGGAGTTATAAGTAAAACCACAGAATAATAAAGCTACAGTAGTTTATCTGAGCAGTGACCTTGAATTAATTACCTACGGCCGCTCGTTAGATAAAATGCGTCAGTGCGTGCGTAACTGCCGCGCACTGAAACTGTTGCATACTGATATATACTGAGATTATGAAGCGCGTCGTTTCGGCCGTTTTCTATATAGATAAACATGTCTTTAAAAATCAATTGTCCTAATTTCTTATAGAAAATTTTTATTACTCTGTTGCTGAATTTTTATCGACTAGGATTTTTTAAATGTTTCATGTATCTTGACGAACATTTATTGTTGTTATCTTGTGTCTGTCGTGACTATTATAATAGAATTTATATCTAATCATTGGAATTTTATAATCATATTCTCATTAGTTTTATTAATTAAATTTCTCATTTTTGTATTCATAATACTTTAAATAATATCATAGAATAGAATAGAATACTCTTTATTATGCACACCATTTAAAATACAGGTATGAATGTTGAAATTTTACATAGGGTGACACGATGGGCGGTCTTATCGCTAAAAGCGATCTTTTACAGATCTTTTTTTTATCATAACTACCTACCAACCATTATTAACTGTTCATTCATTAATTTAATCATTTGTATGCCAAGTGGCTGATCATGGAATTAACATTATTAAGTATATGTCCATAAGTAAGGAACACCTGTATGTAACCCATGCATCACAAATAAACGATTTGATTTGAAAACTACTGTAATAAAGGCAGACTGTGGTAAAACAGCAAGCCTTTTTTTAAGTCGGATAAAATTATTAAAATATGGCGCCGCGTGCCGGCTTAGACTGACTATAGGTACGATGAAATTACCTACGTGTACCCAAACCTTCAAGAGAAAATTCTCTTGTGAGAAGTTTATGAGCGTGAAATGAAAAGATGTCTTAGTGTGCCCTGTATGAAATGCTAATTAAATTATCATAGAACACGTTACAAAACTGATTGGAACGAAATTGCCTCGTATAAACTTCTTAGTCGCTTGCAAATTTTGTAACGTGTCGCGTGAAACCTTGTTTCAGAAACATAGGGATTTTGCCGGAATAATTAATTTTAGGATCTACCTGGATTTTAATTGTACCGTGTTGCTACTTAAATAAAGGTGTGCTTTGTAAGGTTATTATAGTAGTAGGTCTGTTCCCAAAGTCTTCCCAATTAAAAGCTGATTTCAACAATCTTTTAATCACAATCAATCAATCAATCAATCAAATCAATCAATCAAATCAATCAATCTTTCAATCAATTTTTTTTTGTTTTTTTTTTTTTTATTTTTTTTTCTCATTATAAACAAAACCAAAAAACGTCGGGAAACAAGTAGGTACCTGTTTACCTCGTAAAAAGGAAAATCGCGAGAAGACCCGTTTTTTGGTTTTGTTTATAGTGTGCAAATAGCGAAACTTTAAAAAGTTTTTTTTTCTCGTTGGCAAGCGTGACTTTCGAAAATGTGGTCTTGGGTTTGATCCCCAGGTCCTCCAATTCAATACGACTGCCCGTCTTATTGAAGTTTTCCAAATTTCCCGGTGTGATTTAGGTATGCTTGGTTGATGACGGCTCGCCCCTATAACATGGAACTTAAACATATCAGTACGAAATGTGGGATTACTTACCAAATCTGCATAACCTTTCGGGGATTACAGGCATGATATTATGCAAGTACACACGGCTGCACATCAAGCTATACAGTTCCAGTTTACACTGACCTCTCATAGTATGGAAATCCTATACAATGCGAGATCAGCTTATACTGGAAATGTGTAGCTTGATCTGTAGCCGTGCGTACAGTGGGCTGCATCAATTGGGTACCCCAATTGTATTAAAATTTTAATACAACTGGGGTACCCAATTGGTGCAGCCCACGGTACTTATGTGTGTAACCTTGCACCAAACCATGCCTCAAATCACTTCTTATTTAGAACGCTATTACAACCACCATAGTATTCTCCATCGGGGCGAAAACGTGGACATTAACAAGACGACGTAAATCACGCATGGTCATAGACCACTCAGATACAATCTAGACGTAATAATGGTCCTTTGCCATAATATAGGGGGCGCCACGCTCGTTACGACGACCTGATACGACTGAATAATTTAGTTGTTTGGACGTTTGGCTAGCTCGAGGTAATAAGATTCGAATGTTTCGGTGTGTTTTGGTTGTTAAATCGATCTGTAATTGTCTTACCTGGGGGCAATAGCCTCTTGTCATGTAGAGAACAATCGTGTGTTGACCTCCATGCTTTTTCGTTGCGTATTGGTGATTTCAGGGTCACTTTAGCTTTAAAGGAACTTTATGAAACTCATAATGTCACCTTAGTAATTCTTGGTCGCTAGACGTCTTTAAGGTTTTACTTGACAGGCCTTATGTTTGATTGAAGATTAAGTTCACCTGCCAAAAAAATATTCTAGAAAGTATTTAAGTCGAATACCCTAAAGGATGCCAATTTTAATATAGATTAGTGGAGATCAAATTACAGTAATCAATTTCTTGCTTTGCTTGGTGCAAAGCTAAAGCAGAATGATATACTTATTTTTAGGTAAATTTAAGTAGAGTTTTAGATTAGCAGATGAGTGCTTAATTTATTTTTCATTTATATTTTTTTACTATTACATTTTAAGGAGTTATTATAGATCGTAGCAGGTGGCGTTCTGTAGTTTCTGCCTACTCCCATGGGAAGAAGGCGTCAGTTTATGTCATAGATATATGAAAGAAGGAGATATGCCCGGTAGTTGAAAATGTATCAGAACCCGATGTCGCTAGGTTGGCCCCACCACCGCGCCACTACTACACATGTAGTTCAATAAAAGCAATAGATACAAAGTCGCGCACACACTTGCAATTCATAAATCAGAACATACTACACAATCAATTATAAACCTTAACTCGTCACACACAGCGTGCATTTACCATGCACCGTACAACTTACTCACACAAAAACATCTGGCGCTATTATTGTGTTGTGCAAAAAGCAATTTATTTTACATATACGCTAGTGATTGACTAAATCGGAAAGTTATCGATACTTCCATTTATTACTGTACAAGAAAAATTTGGGGTCCTGAAAATAAAATAAAAAATGATATGTCCAGAAAGTATTATATATTTTAAATAAAACAAAAAATGTATATTAAAGAAAAACACGAATCAATAAATTAAAACAATCCGGTTAAGTTGGTTTAGGCTGTGAAATCATAGGAATTGTTGAACCCTGTTATGATGTGTTTACTCACTGACCTGTAAAGTGGAGGTATTTGTTCAGTACTTGACGTACTCTTAATTTTGGGATTGCCCATTCAAAAAGCCTGCGAGATTTCTTTAGAGGCTGGAACATTTCTGCCTTAAAGTGAATTGAGCATATGGTGCTATATTTTGTTGGGAACCAGTTAGGTAGCCTTCCTGTGGCATCAATCCATTCTTTTTTGTATTTGTATCTTTTGGGAAGCTAAAAAGGTACTATAAGAACTTATTTATTATTTACATAATAAGTATCTTAAGCTATAGTCTATAGTCTAGGAACTAGTTGGCCGCTGAGACAGGGGTGAGGCGGCGGTTCGCAACGCACGTACTGAGTAATGCGCCCCCGCTCCTCCATCCCACCACTCACATACCTAAGGCGCGGTCAACTAGTTCCGCGCGGTCTATACTTCTTAACCTCACGATGAGTAAGCAGGTAGCAGGCAACAGGCGAATAGGCTTTTGTTATTAAAAAAAAACCCTTAAGAAATAGTTAAATATATGAAAACAAACACATACCATACTCATGCATAACAAATAAATAGCATGAATATGTTAATTACGTTCGGCGGCAATCGAGGATGCAAAGAAAACCGAGATATAATTTACTTATCAATTTAATTAATGTAAAATTACAATTAAATCGGTAAAATTAAGATGCGTGACAATTGATCGATATCAGAAACAAGAGTGATTCACAAATACACTAAATCAACATTCACTGCTATAGCACTGTGTTCGTTCCCGCGCCATCGGATTGCTGAGAAGGCGAATTCCACAGTACGAGCGCTGGGTGGTCTTAGTCATTGTCTTAGGAATTCAGGGTTTCGCAAGTGGCGACATAACATCTCCCTCCACAAGATCGGCAACTATTTGAAAACTCTAGTCGAAAATAGTGTCGATGGCGAAGCTGTTTCCATCTCGGTATTTCCGGCCTCCTTATCGTTGATATCGATTCCATCAGTGACTTTCTGTAATTGGTTCAATCTACGACGACGAAGTATAATGATGATAACGAGTACACATGCACCGGATAGTAGAATGTATACCGGTATAGTAGTGTGGTATATGGCTTCAGTGTTCGACGACTGTAGCGTTACAGGTTCTTGTAGAGCGATTTTAGAGTTACTTGAATGCAAACTGCTAAGGTCAATGGTATCTAGTTTTATAGTTTTCATTGGTACATTGTACGAATTTTCCTTCATAATTGGTAAGTCCATAATTTTCAATATCTTTCCCTTAGTTTGATCATGACGATTGATTGCAGTAAATGCTATAGTTCTTAGCATGCAGCCTTTAGGTATGACAGATAAGTAGCTCCCTTTCAGCATTCTATAGTTGTCTTCAGAACAGGTTAAACGAACTTTTGTAGGTTTAGGAAAGCTTATAATGAAGTGTTGGTCGTCTAGCTGCTCCATAGCTTCAGAAGACAGGATGACTGATGTAAATTGACAGGACTCAATAATTTTCTGGTGTAGTATAAGCTGCTGGAAACAGTCCGATTGTTTGCTATGGTGGTGACTTAAGTTATCCTCGCAAAGGTGACCGTGACTATACTTCGGACATTCTGTCTCCATGTACAATAGATGTTTTTCGTGAACCGCTATGAAAGGATAAGTTGGAATCAGGACCTTATTGTCATGATTAGGAGCCAGGGATAATTTGTATAGGATAAAGTTAGTAGGATAAAGTATCGGAAATTTTATAACTATTACTATTTTATTCCCATTGTAATAATATCCTAGTCTAATTATATCAAAATACTCTCTGAAACTAATATCTAGAAATTGATCCTTATTATATAATATACCTAATCTATTCATCATGTCCTTAAACATAGCATAGTTCAATATAGAACTATGAATACTTCTAGCCCTAATAAATGCTAATAAATTTTGCAATTTGTCTAGTTCTTTAGACAAATTATCTATATTGTCTCCTAATATCATTAGTAACTGTACCAAATGAGCATATTCAACGGTGTCTGTTTCATGTCTAACACTGCTGGCTAAAATAGAATTGATAATTTTCTCGATTTTACTTTGGTTTTCTACTATTTTATCTGTAACGTTTGAGCTACGCGAAACCCACTGCTTACTTAAACTTATTTGGTGATTCATTTCAGCAACTAAATTATTTTCATTCTGTTTTAGGGTTGCAATGGCATTATCATATTTTAATGCGTCAGTATAATCTAGATTACCTGAAATGCTCTTTATTACTGAACCAAGACCATCTATGAGACCTCTTTTAACACGCTTTACCTCAAGTGTTTCTAACTGTTCCGATATTTCTTCTAATTTAGTACCTAGATATTTAACTTGGGGTTCATAGAGAGATCGTGACACATTACTCAATTGTGGCGTAAGATTTTTCAATTGCTCATTAACCATTTCTAAACTATTACGCATATCATCAAGGTTTACAATTTGGAGAAAGGAGTGGAAATGTGAGATGATTCTTGTGGATCCCAGGTTGAAGGGCAAAATACCTGGTCCATCGTTAAGACTGTCTAGCGTTATCTCGTCCGCTCGGGCCAGGGCCAGGGTCAGGACTAGTAGTATTTTCAGTGTCCTGTAACAAACGAGCACTATTAGGCACCCGTTTTAGGCGTGATTTAGGTACGGTGCCTCTTTTCTTTTTGGTATAGATATGAATAGGCAAATCCGCTAATACCGTATCATGAGTATATCGAGCTGCTAGCTTTTGCCTATGGCATAAAGGGTTCCTAATAAAAACTTGTTGTTCTGGTTCATAATCTTTTTCAGATTCGCGATTCTTATTAACATTTTCAGTAATTTCGGTGCGGCGATGAAGTGAAGTGTCGTTGAGAATATCGTATACTTTTGACATTCGTCTACGATGTTCCTGGATATATTGTTGTAAGAGATGTTCCGATAGATTCATATCTATAGGATCCCGGGGATCGAAATGACCGGTAATTATATCGATAGGCCTACATTTTGTAAAGCTATGTATTGAGCTATTATATGCCAGTATAGCATAAGTTATAAGATTAGTAATTGATTCTCCTCGTTGTTCTAATTTTAATATACGCAAATGTTCCAACAGTGTAGAATTTAGTCGTTCTACCATTCCATTTTCATTGGGTGTATTAGGACAGGTTTTATGATGTTGAATTTTGTGCAATCTAGTAAATTCAGAAAATATTTGATTGTTGAATTCCGGACCATTGTCTGTTACAACAGTTAAAGGCATTCCGTGATGAGTAGAAAACTTTATTAAAGCTTGTACGACACTAATAGCTGTAGCATCTCTCAAGAAGTATGCTTGACCATACTTAGAGAATGCATCTACTATTATAAGATACTTATTCATTTCAATACTAAGCAGATCTAAATGTACAACCTCAAAAGGCTTTGTAGGTGGGGGTACAATTTGTAACCTTGGTCTAACTGGATTGCGATCATACTTAGCTTGGCCGCATATTCGACATTCATTGATATACTTCGTTACATGCTCTTTCATATTTGGCCAATAGCATCTACGTGATAATGCTAGATAACATTCGTTGATGCCTCTATGATTGGTTTTACCTTCATGATATTTCTTTATAATTTCTTGTTGCTTGAAATAGTCTTTAACATTTTCTACCTCGGATTTGGTAAGTACTAATTTCATTGCAGAATTTTTAAAATATTTTTGGATTATAGGTATTATAGAATACATTTCCAATGTAGGATTTATTAGAATACCTGTCTTTACTTTTGGATTAACATATTCTTTAATTGCGCTAATAACGTCTTGTTCTAAACTAGATTTTGTAATTTGTATGACAGTTTTAGTATGTGTTTCAAATGGTTTAGAAACACTAGGCTTGCTTTTAATATCTCCTACAACATTAAGATATAATTGCTTATTAAACTTATTAAGGGGGTCATCGGAAATAGGAATTTCTAATATGGGACTTTCTAAATCACTATGGGCACTTAAAGTCCTAGAATCCGCGCTTTCAGTTCTAGAATCTGAGTCCGAGGGTGCACCATGTGACGTGTTAACTACTATCCCCTCATACGGTTCGTCCGTGAGTAATTTGCCTAATATTGTGCGTGGTATGGGTTCTATACCGGGAAAATATTTTTTTATTATTAACGTTGTTCCATCACTATTAAGTAATAGTAAAAAAATTACTTAATAGTGATGGAACAACGTTAATAATAAAAAAATATTTAAAATCTCACGGACCCGATTCACACCGAAACCGTATGAGCGGTTATCGAACTAGTTTCTTCATGATTAATTTCTATTCGTGACAAAGCATCTGCATTAGTGTTATATTTTCCTTGCTTATAGACAACTGTGAATTCAAATTCGCTTAGCCGTAATCTCCAACGGGTTAAACGGGAATTCGGTTCTTTAATATTCATCACCCATTGCAAAGGGCGATGGTCGGTAACTATTTTAAATTTTCGTCCAAATAAATATGGCCTAAAATACTTGGTTGCCCAGACTATAGCCAAAAGTTCTTTTTCGATAGTGCTATAGTTTATTTCACTAGAGTTAAGCGTACGCGACGCATAAGCTATTGGTTTATCAGATCCAATAGTACCTTGTGACAGTACTGCTCCAATTGCCAAATTGGAAGCGTCTGTAGTGAGTATAAAATCTTTTTTAAAGTCAGGGTACTGAAGAATTGGATCATTGACCAGAAGGGTCTTACATTTTTCAAAGCATTCGACATAATTTTGATTAAGTGTAATTTTAGAGCCTTTCTTTAAGCTTTGAGTCAAAGGTTTAGTTATTTTAGCAAAATCAGGAATGAATTTTCTATAATAACCAAGAAGTCCTAGAAACCTTTTAATTTCGGTAGGGGTTTTAGGTAAGGGGTAATTTTGTATTGCTGAGATTTTATCTGGGTTAGGCTTTATTCCATCTTTACCTATAATATGCCCTAGATAAGCTGTTTCTAATTTAAGGAACTCAGATTTATCCATTTGTATTTTAAAGTTGGATTCACGTAACCTTTTAAAAACTTTTTCTAGGTTGACTATGTGCTCTTGCAATGATGTACTAAAAACTATTATATCATCTAGGTACACTAGACAAATAGTATTCTGGAGTTCTCGCAACACGTTGTCCATTACTCTTTGAAAGGTAGATGGACTATTCTTAAGTCCCATGGGCATTCTTAGAAATTCGAAATGGCCATGTTCTACATTGAATGCTGTTTTTGTAATATCTTGGGGGTCCATTTCCACTTGGTAGAATCCACTAGCTAGGTCTAGCGTAGTAAAATACTGACAGTTACCTAATTTGTCTAAGACATCAGCAATATTGGGGATAGGGTACTTATCGTCTATGGTTTTCTCATTAAGTTTCCTAAAATCTACTACAATACGCCACTTAGCCTTTCCTGATGCGTCAGCTTTCTTAGCTACTACCCAAATAGGAGAACTCCAAGCAGAATTAGAAGGCCTAATTATACCTTGTTCTAACATTTTACCTATTTGTTCTTGTACTTCCTGTCTATGAATATATGGATATCTATAACTCTTTGTATAGACTGGAGCTTCATCTGTGGTTTTAATTGAATGTTTGATTTTATTAGTGAAAGTTAATTGTTCACCTTCAATATAAAAAACGTCTGCATATTGCGAGCACAATGATTCTAGATTAATGCGTTCCTCTTCATTTAAATGGTCAGTACGAAGGCGTGATAGCACGTCTTTTACGCGTTGCTGTTGCTGTTTAGTGCGTGTGCACTCGACATTATGAACTTCTGCAGGCATTGCACGATCCATTGAAAAGATTATATCATTCCTACTTGGATTCTGTACTTCTAATATACCCCTATTCTGTTTAACCGTAGTGAGGCATTCACGTATGATACAGTTTGAAATAGATTGTTCAGGAATATAAGCATCTCCATCGCGAACGTTAATCGGAATCTTTAGTAACTTAGATGAACCAGCTGGAATAATATTTTCATATAAATTAGTATTACGTGAATCATAGATTCTAATAGGGTTTGAAGCGAACTTAGTTGTAAATAATTTATTTTTATAATCTATTGTAGCTTCCCATTTTTCTAGCAGATCAGTACCAATAAGTCCATCAAAGTAATCGTGGAATTTATAGATATCAAATGAAACTGTACCTGAATCATTAAATTCATTAAAAATAGGTAAAGTAATTGAATAATCGTTTCTAGTTTTAGCATGAACACTATGCACTTCGAATGGAGAATAATTTAATGGAAAATCACTAAAGTATTTCTCAACAACATTAGGGCATAGAAATGACTGATTCGCACCTGTATCTATTAATAGCTTAAGAGGAGGTGACGCGATTTGAACGTATGGAAGGTACCGTTGAGTTTGGAGATTTATTTCTATTTTGATTTGTCGGATTTCGGAGTTTTCTGAAAATCCGGCTCCTTAGATTCTTTGGCGTCCTCTTTTATGCTTCCGGACTGCTGGGGATATTCTAAACATTCCTGAGGGGATGGTTGATATTCATAGTACAAATTTTCTGGGTACTCATAGTAATTATAATAAGTTCCGTCATAATCGATAAAGTAACCATTGAACGAAGGATCGTTAAAACAATCATTAATATGCATCTCCCGAGTTTTAAAATAATTATTAGGTGGAGGATTGCCTGATTTGCTCCAGTCATGCCTAGAAAAAGCGTTAGTGGGTTGTAATTGTCTGCTCACGAAATGGCTAACACCACTCATTGGGGGTGGTTGCGCTGATCCACTAGGCTGGCTAGGAGAATTTTGCTGGGCTAATTGAAACGGGTTATTCTGACGGTTGTAAATCGGTATGGGTGCCCTGAATATTTGCTGAGTTCGAGTCGGACCAAACTGGCGAGGTTGGAAATAAATCGGTTTCCACTGCGGTGGTTGTTGAGGTGGAAATTGGAATCGTGCAGGTCCTGGCATTCCATAATTATTAGGCCTTGGATCAGGCATATTAGACGGCATTTTAAAATTATTACCGGGTTGGTTATTGCTATTAATTTTTTTATCAGGTAAACGGTCGTTACGATTTTGCAGATACATGGTATTAGTTTCCTCATGAACAAATTCTAGTGCTTGTTCAATGCTTTGAGGCCGCATACAGCGCACGCGTGATCCTACGGGATCTTTTAATCCGCGCACAAACGCTTGGAGCGTTAATTTCTTATATAAATCCCTTTTGGCGTCTATTGTAGTTTGTAAAGCGTCGTGTAAAGAAACATATGTCATAATTGTACTAAAAAGATTCTGACAACGCTCATAGTACTCTTGCGGAGTGTTAGAGCCCTGTGTTAAAAGAGATAAATCGCTGTAAAGAGCGGTCTCATCCCTTTGGTCAGCAAAATTATTTATTAATGCCTGACGAATGCCATTCCAATCACTTGCTATACCATTCGAGTTGATTAAGCGAGCAGCAGATCCCACAATTTTATTTAATATACCATTAATAAGTGCAGAGTTAATTAATGCGGAACCACCTTGAACATTATAATATTCTTTAACTAAATGATCACACAATTGAATAAATCTAGTCAGCACATTCGGGTTCCCGTCAAAGTCGGGTACCAGCCGTAATGCTTTAAAAACGGTATCTAAATCCAAAGACATTTTCCCAGAAAACGATTCTGTGTCCTCGTATAATGTATCTAAATTAATATCTCTACTAGAATCTATCACTAATTCTCTACTACTTCTAACTATCCTAATATTCCTGGATTTTCGTGGAAAGAAAATTTTGGAAAGTTATATTAGTACAGGCTAGGAGAAAGCGGTCACTAGAAATAATCTAATGTACTTACATGAACATTATTTCGGCCCCTTTGCGTAATCAATGTCTGGATTCCTCGATACAGCACGACGTGTAGATTCTGGATACTCTGGAACGACTGGATAGCCGTACGGGCGGCTTTACGATTACGGAAATCTACCTTTTTACGCGAAACCGACCGCGAGTATCCTACCGACTGCGCCAATTACGTTCGGCGGCAATCGAGGATGCAAAGAAAACCGAGATATAATTTACTTATCAATTTAATTAATGTAAAATTACAATTAAATCGGTAAAATTAAGATGCGTGACAATTGATCGATATCAGAAACAAGAGTGATTCACAAATACACTAAATCAACATTCACTGCTATAGCACTGTGTTCGTTCCCGCGCCATCGGATTGCTGAGAAGGCGAATTCCACAGTACGAGCGCTGGGTGGTCTTAGTCATTGTCTTAGGAATTCAGGGTTTCGCAAGTGGCGACATAACATGTTGACTTATTTTAAGCAAAAATCACTAATATTTTATCTGAACCATACCGATTAATACAACGCATTCGAATCTTGTGGTGCATAGTTAAAGACTTTAGCGGAAGTAAAATACCAAAACCAAAAAAAAGTAAGGAAATAGCACGAAGATGCGATAATTTAAACCCAAAAACACTCCACCTAAACATTAATAAACTTACTTTACGACCGTTGGTTATGCATTTCTCAACTAGGTAGGTACGCTGTAAAATAATCAAAAACAGTAAAAAATATTATTTTACATTCTCAAAGGTATTCCAACCGTACTTAAACGTCATCTTTTCAAGTGTTCCAACCGGGCTAAAACGGTTGACAAATTGAAAAATAAACTATAATAGCAATATAATATTCGTTGGGCAATCGACATTATTATCGATAGCCTACTTTAGTGGATCTTAACCTCATCACTATCTCGCCGCAAGACACAGCGGCTGTACTATGCGACGCTCCGCGTAAATAAAGTATCGTTTTGTTATTTTTACATTGCTTGTCCAGTCGCTTAGCGACATACTTAAGGTAGTGGTTAAGGAGCAATGTATTTGCTGCAAAAATAGTACAGCCGCTGCGATATTTGAAAACAAAAATAACGTAGTAAAAGCAAGAAATATTTTACGATTTGTTGTTTTTTATGATTTTAAAGATAAATACAGTAAAATACTTTTACTTACATATGGTAAGTGATTCCGTGAGATACGAAGTTTTTAATATCACTTCGGTTTTTGCAGGAAACCACTGAACAACACGGCATTTTTATAATTTATCGTGACCACGGTCGAAAGCGTACTAGTTCGCGGAGACGGCCATTTGGCGAGTAAAGGCACAGCGTGCGCATAACGCGTGGACACAGACACGCCTCCATGCCACTTCTCCTGTTTTTTATATTTCTATGGTTTATGTATATGTATTTACTATGTAACATATTTTTCGTTTTTCTCAGTGAAAATAATACCATGTACCATTCTAAGAATTAAATAAAGGGGCTTACGTCCCTCTAAAATGAAAAACAAAGGAACATAAACTGTGATGCAATACTTATTACAAAATGTGTGAAAATTGCTTGTGTAATACTCGCTGAAAAGGTTCACTCAGGGTATTTCACGATGTCCGAATAGCCACTACTCACCGAATAAATTCAAAAATGGAACAGGATTTGTATGAAATTATCTGCCAAGTCTGCCAATAGGAACCTAATCGTAGGTGGTGAAACAGGCCCTCAGTTAAATAAAATCTTGTTAGATAATTTCACATTTTACTTTTAAAGCTCCAAGCGTTTTACTTTCTGTGATCATTATAATAGTGATCAAAAGGGCTTGGACTGTGGGAAACTTTGTAATTTCCAATAAAACATTATTTGCTTCATGAACATTATATTATTTTAACGAAACAAAGCTTTAACGACAAAAACACATGACACAAATTAAACCATATAATATTCGAGGGATTGTAAATTATCCAGTAAGTGATTTTAATAAAGACACAAAGGCAGTTTTATAGGTATTTTGTAAATAAATATATACACATGTTAATTAAAATGGAATTTCTTTTGCATAAGTTTACTGATTTATATAAATACAAGACACGAAATCTACTTTCTAGATAAATTTGAAACAAAGATAGAAGATAACAGGGAAGATGACTCGATTTTTTTGGTCCCTCATGTAGATTTAAAAAAAATATTGGACACGTATTTTTTCTTTTTTTACGTGATCAAAAGATTACGGCGATACATTGAGTTAAAATATGGCATGACGTCACGCCTAGCTAGATTTTATACGTAGAAGTGACGTAGCGATCCCTCACTCCTCAACTTTAATGCGTGTTACCTAAGTAATTTCTTAATAATATGACAAAGCCAAAAATACGTGTCTAATATTTTTTTATTATCTGACTGACGGACTAAATAGTTTTTTTTTTTTTTACTCAGGCATCATCCCTATTCATAATTATTAAAGTATAAAGGACACACAGTTGCCAGCCAATTAAATAACTTGGCCAACTGTACCAACGTTTCTCTTTTTAAATGAACACATACTTAGATTAAAGCAAAGTAAACTTTGAACTTAATTGCAACAACAGAAGATTCAAACTTTAACAACGGCCTTTCCAATCAAGTCCCCTTTGAGCATAGCGATGAACGTACCTGGGAGTTCTTCAAAGCCATTTGTAACGGTTTCCTTCACTTTAATGGAACCTGATTCGATCCATTCCTTGAGCTGATGTAAGGCGGCTTTCTGTGTCTGCCAGTCCCATTGTGTGAAACTGAACGGTACAATTTGTACAAGGTAGGGGTAGGACATCGTAGGCATTTTCATCTTCGTAGGATTCCCGTACGAGCTTATGGAACCACAAACAGCAACGCGGCCATTCCGTTTCATGCACTCCATGATAGCCGTAGACAAATCTCCGCCAACATTGTCGAAGTAGCAGTCGATCCCCTTCGATACAGATAATATAGCCCTCTTCACATCCTTCACCGTTTTGTAGTTGAACGCGCAATCATATCCCAGTTCTTCTGTCAAAATGCGTACTTTTTCATCGGAGCCAGCAAATCCGATGACGAAGCAGCCTTTGAATTTAGCTATTTGGCCGACTATGGAGCCCACAGCACCCGCCGCGCTTGATACGCACACTACCTCGCCAGGACTCGGCTTGCATATTTCCAAGAGGCCGAGGTAGGCTGTCATGCCGGGCATTCCTAAAGCTCCTAGCGCGAGAGACAGCGGTAAGTCCCCAACTTGTGGGTCGTACGGTTTAATGTGCAATAAGGCGTCCGGCTCGCCATTCAGAACCACATGGTTGCGCCATCCGAAATGTGAGACTACGTTCATTGTTACCGGGTATTCGGGGTTTTTACTTTCTATAACTTTGCCTACTTGAAAGCCGAACTGTTCGTAAGGCGCGATGCGCTTGTTCGCGAAGGACCTCAAGTAAGGATCAGGGCTGATGTATTCCGCTTTAACAATAAACTGACCATTTTTCAAATTTTGTGGATAGTTCTCATTCCATAATTCAAAGTCTCCAACTTCTGGAAGAAAACCTTTGAATGGTTTTTTGACAACGTATTTAACTATTTCCATTTTATTAAATAGTTTGAAAAGCGGCATGAAGTTGTTGCTTAGTACTATATATAGCTTGAAAACACTTCCGTATACAGGCACATATACTTTTGTAGTCATAGATTCCAAATGAATAAGAATTACATTTAATTTTGCACAATTTGCAACATTAATTTGAAAAGTAAACTGACGTCACGCCACTGAGAGCTACTCATTATGTATTACTCTGTGGAGCTACATAAAGCGATAAAGTGATAGAACCTTACTGACCAAAGAGTATAATAATTCAATAAGTACTGACAACTTACAGCAGTCAGCTGTCACTCCGTTTGAAATGACAGCACGTTTCGTTAATGCATTAGAAAAGATTACGAGCCTCATATCGTTAATGTACCTTAATAATGTTAATGCTATTTAGGTAAATGCGCTTAGAAAATATACAGAGAATTTTTGATAATAATAAATTGTCTGTCTGATTTTTTGTGTTCAATATTTTAAAAAATCGGCTTGTCCACTCTGTAAAGTTTACGTACAATACGGTGAATGCGGCAGCGAAGCGCGTCATTTCAGAGTTGACAAGCTCACTCAGTTCTAGTATTTACCATGGACCATGGACCATGTTGGCCTACTTGTAATATGGGCTCTGTATTTGATCAAACAATTTCCAAGCAAAACCTGCAGAAAACCTCCAGAACCATTCCTTAACTATAAAAATACCATGTCAATCTTTCAATTGTCCCTCGTCAGTTTTCACGTAATGGATTCATCCACCCCAAAATATGAATATAACATTTATATAACAAGCAAATGGTGTCGACACGGAAATAAAGGGTTACTTTGAAAAGGGTGCAAGTGTATGAAAGCACGTAGTGACTTAAACCCTGTTGGAATGATGGGTGTGAATGGGCTGGCGGGGCTGGCCCATCCGTGCCGGTTACTTCCAGCCCCGTGCTCAGGATATAAGTACGTATAACTATAGTTCAGCCAGCAGGTGGTGGAAATTGATAAGTTTCCACGATTGTTGTATGTTATTCCACCGTTCGTGGTGGCAAAGATTAAATTTTATGATTTTGGCGTCGTGTTATAACTGTTTTGGAGTGGAAGGATGAAGCTGTTTCGGAATAAATTATTGTTTGACCGAGTTTTCCATCAACAAATATCATCATAAAAAAAAAATGATATCTTTTGATAGGACTACAGTTTTTTTTTTATCCAAGACTGGATTCAGTCAACTCACAACTACTGACATTATTATGACTTCTTGGATGATATTTCTGGGGCCGCCTAAAGTCAGGGACTTGATGAAAATATTTCGAGCTGCTACAAAGTCAAAGTCAAATCGTATGCTTCAATTAGACCACTAAGGGCTGATTATTGAATAGGTAGATAACTTTTACCTGAAGAATAAATGTGACAGTTTGACATATTTTCTATACAAAAGCTGTCAAACCGCCATATTTATTCCTCTGATAAAAATTTTCTGACTATTGAACAATCAGGCCTAAAAGGTACTTTTGAACGTCATAAATTATAAGAAAACAAAACCAGCCACTTGTGTGTCGGACCACGCACAATGAAGGGTTCCGAAGTGGAAAAGAATTTATCCCAAAAACAAACTTCACAATGTAGTTAAAAAACACGTTCTCCCATACATTGATCTAAGTCATGGTCAATTCTCCAACTGCAAATTTAAGTTTGTAATCGCAAAAAAAAACTATTTTTTTACGTGATAAATGTTAAATTAACAATTTTCGGACTTTTTCCTTTACTTGTGATGTGAGGACCTTGCTTCTTGCCAAACATGATTCTAGGTCAACGGGAAGTACCTTTTGGGTTTTGATTTACTTGCGAGTATCGAAATATGTCATATAAAAGGCCGTATATTTTTATTGCGTTGACTTAGGAGCTTGATTTTTTTAGAGGTCCAAGATACCATTATACTTACGTACTTGATAATAATCTCAACATGATACCTCCACGCGTTCCTGAGAAATGGGTCTTGCGAGACTGACAGATAGACAGACAGACAGACGGACAGACAGATGGACAGACAGACAGACACACGGGCAACAAAGTGATCCTATAAGGGTTCCATTTTTCCTTTTGAGGTACAGAACCCTAAAAAAGAGGAATTGTCTAGTTTCCCTTTCAAAAGGCTCACGATCCAATGGTCATAGACCAATGAACACGTTGTTTGTTTGTTTAGCAGAATGGAAATAAAAGTCTTGCAAAAACGAAGTGCTTCATAAGTTAATCTCTTGTTTATAATAAATCTTGAGTGTTTAACAAGCGAAGTGTTGATGTGGAAAAAAAACTCAACGCAAACTTGATAAACTATGAGAATCTTTAAAAAGTTATATTTACGACATGAGTTTTTTAACTTTATCAACTTTTGTAAAGCGAAGAGAGGAGATGCTTTAGAGTTTGTGGAAAACATTATTCGTCTTAGAACTACCCGCATTCCTTTTACTGATAACAAGCAGCATTGCGTGTGTTTGAAGGGTGCGGATGTCGGTGAATTTCAGGTTTATGAGATATTTTAATTTTCTCTTCTTCTTCTTCGTATCGATGACACGACAGTTTATTAACTTTTTTTGGCCCAATACTTTGCCACTTCCACGGCGTCATCCGTGGCAGTGCAAAGGTCACTTTGGCTGCATTTTTAGGGTTCCTTACCTCAGTAAAACGGAGCCTTTATAGGATCACTTCGTTGTCCGTCTGTCAGTCTGTCAAGGAACGAGTGGAGGTATCAAGTTGAAATTAATATCAAATGCGAAAGCCTACGCTCCCTTGGAGCTCTAAAAAATCAAGCTTATAAGTCAATGCAATAAAAAAATATAGCCATTTATGTTACATATGTTGATACTCACAAATAAATCAAAACCTAAAGGTACTTCCCGTTGATCTAGAATAATGAAATTTGCAAGAAGCAAGGTCTTACAGCACAAGTAAAGGAAAAAGTCCAAAAACATTAATATGTAGTTTTATCACATAGAAAAAAATATTTTGTTATAACTAACTTACATTTGCAGTTGGAGAATTACCGTGACGTACATCGATGTATGAGAGAACATGTTTTTCAACTACAATGTTAAGTTTGTATTTGGAATAAATTCATCTTAACTACGGAACCCTTCATTGTGCGTGGTCCGACACGCACTTGGCCGTTTTTTTGGGGTACAGAGGGCAGGATAAGAGGTTGGACATAGTTTGCGACACAGCTACACATAAAAAACCCTGCGTCTGTATCTGCCAGGCTGTAGCCTTGTTTACCTAGACCCATTAAAAACAGGGTGGCTCTCTCTAGTGAAATAGTATTAGTAGAATGGTAAACATTACCAAGCTAGCTCGTCGTTAGTGATGCCAAAGATAAAATAAGAAACCATAGCATATATATATGAGCAAGAGACTCAAAAAATTATTTAGCTAACTTCCTACAGTAAAGCCCCATAAACACGATGTAAGTTTCTTGCTTTTGGCATATAATAAAATTGGAGTAACAAATGACTTGCAAACTCAAACTCAAACTCAAAGCATTTATTTCAATTAAACCAATTACAGGCACTTTTGAATTGTCAGGGGTCGGTCAGTCAAAAAGATGAAGCTAGGCGCCCATTCCAAAGCATAGTAGGTACCTATGGAGAAGAACGGGCAAGAAACTCCACGGACACTCTTTTAAATCAAGATATGGTTACAAAATAATGGTTACATCATTCATGTTGAAATTTTACATGTGAGAACGATGCAGAACGTTAACGCTTTTAACGTCCTTAAAAAAAAAAAAACAATTCAAATATTTAAATTAAATTAAAATAAGCCGTGGCCGCTAAGGTATGATCAGCCTTCACTGACAGCGCTTGTTCACGAACCTGACGCCTTGCGTCGTCTAAACACTGTTTAGTTCAGCATACCATAAAGTCGATGCAACTTTTAATGTTTCAATATACAGGTTGGTCCAAATAGTGACGTCAAAAAGAAAAACCTGAATTAAAAAAAAATATTTTTGTTTTTGTAATTATTTAATGTTTTCTACATGTGGGAGCTTCAAAAATTAATATATTTTTTTGTAGTGTGTATTTTTCAGTTTTTTTTTGTGACATGAAAGCAACATACAAAATCAATTGCCGTGCATATAAGTCTCGCAAAAACTCGAAAATGGCCTACTGATTTCATTTTTTTTTTGTTTTTTTTCGCCTCAATACTGGGCTGGTTTAGCAAAATGAAAATTAGGAAAAAAAAAATAAACCTGTTTATTTCATCAACTTATGTAAATTACATGATTAAGTTTGGAGGTACCTTTTAAGCAAAGATTTGCCTGTATTAGGTGGTCCAGCTCTTCCAGATTACATAAAATATACATAGTTGAGAGCATAGAATAGAATAGAATACTCTTTATTATGCACACCATTTAAATTTATTTTAATTTTATATTTTTTTGAAACATGCCAAAAGTTTTTAACAAAACAATAAAGGAAAAAAATATTTAAATAAGGAATGCACACAGTGTTTTGTGTATGTATGGGGGAGGATATGTGGGAGGTGGGGGTGTATGTTGTGTAGGGGTATGTATGTTGGTGTGAAAGGAAAAACCCAAAGGAACAGCCGAAAAATAGAAATTTTAGGTACGAAGTTCATGGTATTCGACTCATGGTATGCTACAGGCAATTATTGTATGCACCGTATAAATCAAGCTTATCGCCATCATCAATTTCAGCCGAAAGACGTTCACTGCTGGACACAGGCGTCCCCCAAGCACCGCCACTTTAACCGGTTCTGTGCTTCCCGCATCCCGCATCCAGCGGATTCCTGCGGCCTTCACAAGGCCATCGGTCCACCTTGTGGGAGGCCTTCCAACGTTACGTCTTCCGGTACGCGGTAGCCACTCCAGAACCTTTCGGCCCCATCGACCATCAGTTCTGCGAGCAATGTGCCCTGCCTTTTGCCACTTATGTTTGGCAATCTCCCTTTGCCACTAATGTTTGCCCTTTGCCACTTATGTTTGGAGGATCTCTTCATTTCTGATTCGATCACGTAGGGGAACTCCAAGCATAGCCGTCTCCAATGCCCTTAGCCTTCTAATAAGGCCCATTGTGAGCGACCACGTTTCAGTGCCGTAGGTCATCACTCAACACGCACCGGTCAATGACTTTTGTCGTGAGAAACTGCGGTATGTGAGACGAGAAAATATTGCGTAGCTTCCTGAAGGCTGCCCAGCCGTTTCGGATTCGACGATTGACCTCTTTCTCGAAGTTGGACCTTCCTAACTGGACAGTTTGCCCTAGGTAAACACACTCGTCCACAACTTCGAGTGTAACATGTGTGTGGGTGTTACATGGGCATTTAACAAATCAAGCTATATAGTATTAACTAGTAGTTAATGACTACTATTATCAAAAAACTATGTAGGTAGTTAAAGTAACATTATGTGGTACGGTGACCCACATCCGTCTCCCCACACTATTATATAGAGGTGCTGGTTTTTAAATCATATTAACGCTTATGATATTAAGGGATAAAAGAGCTCCCATAGAGGATACACGTCGCCTCGGACTTGTAAAGTAATCTATATCCTATGATATTGGTCCTTTTAGGCCCGCGCCTCCCAAGGCTGTCGAATTGAAAACTATTGGAGGCTCTTGGGAATTGTGAAAAAGTAGATGTAAAGGCTGCATGATAAATTGCATCATCATTCTCCTGCCCTTATCCCAATCTATTTGGGGTCGGCGCAACATGTCCTTTTTTCCATATTTCTCTATTATTCGTCATCTCGGTAGTCACCCCCTTTCTAGCCATGTTATCTTTCACACAATCCATCCATCGTTTCTTTGGTCTTCCCCTACTCTTATAGCCATCGACATTCATACTCAAAACTTTCCTCACGACATTTTCCTCACTCCTCCGCATCACATGCCCGTACCATGATGATGATAAATTGCAGTGTAGTTATTATACTTGATAGAATTTAGGAGTATTTGTTAAAAGTAAGATGTAAGTTAAGATGTATGTTGAGGTCTTTATAGGCCTACGGTGTAATTGCGTAACACACTTACAGTAGGAATCGGTTACATTTTGACAGTTCAACAACAATCATTGCATTATTTGCGTTGTCGAGCTGACGAATTTTTCGAACATATGAAGCAGTGGATAAGCTATAAGTTTCAAAATGATTCAGATACCTACTGATTGATAGTGTGTTACACAATTAGTTAGGGTGCTGGAATGTTCTATTTCATATGTTTAAGATTGAGAATTCAAATCCTGAAAAGTATTTTCTTATTATATATTGTTTTAATCTAGAACACTAGGTCAAAATTTTTGAAGTTAACTCCTTAAAATCGATTTTCATGTAAGTCCGCCGGTATGAAAATTTTATGAGGACTCAAAAGTGTTACCTTTTTCTGCGCAACGTACCTTGCGCACCTTTTACTTTGAAATCATGTATTCATTGTAAAGATCAAATACATATTCTTAAGGAGTGAACTCCTGTCGTGCGTCGCAGCTGTCACACACACACACACTTTTTTTTTTCGATTATTTATGACTCCTTATCGTAGGCAAATGAAGTGCGTAGTATCTTTTCAGCTCTATGTACGGTACGATTTAATAATAGGTCTTTACCTATGAAATTGCCGTTTTGTATGAAAAAATTTAAACGAATTTTTTTCATGCATTTTTTATTTGTATTAATTGAAGTAATCACCCATGCAATCAATGCATCTTTGCTAATGCAGTGGCAGTTTATTGATGCCCTTCTTAAAGAAATCAGCTGAACGGGAGGCAACAAATTCTTCAAAGGCATTTTGTACTGCCTTTCGGGTATTGAATTTTTTTTCCCGCCAAGAAGTTATCCAAATTCTGGAAAAAGTAGTAGTCTGTAGGCGCAAGGTCTGGTGAGTAGGGCGGATGACGGAGAGCTTCCAACCCCAGTTCTTGCAACTTGGAGACCGTCTGCTGTGCAGTATGAGGTCGCGCGTTGTCGTGCAGGAGCAGCGGAGACGAGCGATTGACCAATGCTGGTTGGAGATGTGCCAGTTTCTCCATCATTGTGTTCAGTTCTTCACAGTACACATCTGAAGTAATGTTCACCCCGTTTGGTAAGAAGCTGTGATGAATCACACCGGCGCTAGACCACCAAACAGTTACCATCACTTTTCTAGGGGTAAGTTTTCGTTTAGGGCATTGTTTAGGTGCTGAACCAGGATCCAACCAACTTGCTGAGCGCTTGCGGTTATCAAACAGAATCCATTTTTTATCGCAGGTAACAATGCGGTTCAAAATTCCTTCATTTGTGTGTCTGTTGAGCAGTGCAAGGCACGTCTCGACGCGTACTTCTCGCTGGCGATCATTGAGTTCATGGGGCACCCATTTGTCAAGCTTTTTTACCTTGCCAATTTGACGCAAATGGACCAATATTGTTTTGACGCTAACGTCGAAAGCTGCTGCTAATTCAGCCGTAGATTGTGTATCATCAGCTTCCACAATCGCCTTTAATTCGTCATTGTCGACCAAAGTCTTCGGACGACCGCGAGGTTCATTTTTCAGGTCGAAATTTCCAGAACGGAAGCGAGCAAACCAATAACAAGTGGTGCGTTGGTTTGTAGTGTTAGCTCCGTAAACGTCGTTGATGTTGCGTGCCGCTTGTGCCGCGTTGCTGCCACGACGTTACTCATATTCCATAATTACTCGAATTTTTAACGTATCCATGATGACGAAAAAGATTGAAATGCGATGAAAATGTAACACTAATCAATAAACAAATGACTATTTTGGAAAAAGAAATCCATGTTTTTAAAATAAAATTAATTTGAAATTAGAATTCTTAGCCAAACAAAAATTATTTTGATTTGAAATGGCCAGTACTGCAGAACGGCAATTTCATAGGTAAAGACCTAATATACTCGTATCAATGTGGACATCAACGTGTTCTGCCAACCTCAAATTCAGTAAAAGGTGTCTATGAATGTACATTTTTAGTAAATGATATCCTACTGGGAGAAGCGTAAAAAGTGGTCGGAGACGATAAATCTTAATATGTAACAGTACGACAGGACTCAGAGGTTTATTAAATAGGGGTTTTAGGGGTTCATTTATCTTCTGGAAAACCGAACATTGCCGCATTAAATGTGACTGGTCCAATAAGGGAGTGACGGAATTTGTGCGTCAATCCTACTATCACACTAATATTTTAAAGGCGAAAGTTTGTGAGTGTGTGTGTTTGTTTGTTACTTCTTCACGCTCAAACTGCTGTACCGATTTGGACGAAATTTAGAATGTAGATAGCTTATACGCTGAATTAACACCTACGCTACTTTTTATTCCAGTTTACGCGAGAGAAACCGCGAAGCGCAGTTAGTAATATTATAAATGTAAAAGTTTTTGGAGAAGTTTGGATGTTTGTTACTCAATCACGCAAAAACGGCTGAACGGATTGGGATGAAATTTGTCACACAGTAAGTAGTTTATAACCTGGATTAACACATAGGATACTTTTTATCCCGCTAGTAGGTTCCCGTGGGAGAATTTCCGACATCAACGCGGGCGAAGCCGCCGCGCGCGTCTATAATAATTTTGGTGGGAATATAAATCAATTTCTATTGGTCGATAGTCACATTTCATTCGCTATATTTCGGTTTTTCCGAAGATTAACGATGTAACCTCTGAGTCCTATCATACTGTACAAATTATATAGATAACAGCAGGTTTAAATGCTTGCATTCCTTAAGATAGTTCAAAGCATCCCAAGTCACAATCTATTGCAACCTCGACATTCTACTCCTACAAAAGATCCTCCTCGCTATCTCCTTGGTAAGAAAACCGTGTACAAGTATAAAACGTTTGATTTATCCCCGCGTGTGGGCGACGTTTACTGCGCGGCCACTTGTGTGGAGTTCCGTCGAGAAGAGGGCTTGTCTACTAGTTTAGAGAAAAAATGTTTAAGAATATAAGCAGTGTTTAGTTTCTTTAGAGTTAGAGGAGTGGTCTTAATCATTTTGTGCATCGTTCAGGTTTTTAGGGACTAGAGGCTCAATTTAATGGTGTTATTTAGAAGTTTTATTTTTACAAAGCAAAAGGTACTCTTTTTCATGCTTGTAAAGATCTTAGCAGGTGGCGTTCTGTAGTTTCTGCCTACTATGGGAAGAAGGTGTGAGTATTATGAGATGATGAGTTTATTATTGAGTGTGATAAAGACTAATTATGAATGCAACGATGTTTGAAAAAAATATAGTAGTGTTTATTTTACCAGAATCTATATAAATAAAAAGAGAAGTCCTGACTGACTGATTGACTGACTCGTCAACGCCCAGCCCAAACCCTTGGACTTAGAAAGCTGAAATTTTGCACAAAGGTTCCCTTTATAATGTAGACAAGGAATAAGGAAGGATTTTCGTTCCTGTGGGATATTTTCCGACATCCACGCTACTTAATAAAAGTCTTAAATTCTATAAAGTGACAGACTCGCACAGCCTAAACTGTTGAGTCTAGAAACATGAAATTTTGTACAAGAGTTCCTTAGACTGGCTGGGCTTATATTTTAATCACCGTTATCCTCATAAAATTATAAACAACTTTTAATATGGGGTCAAGCCTTAAATCGCGAAAAAAAAATCTGACATCCTACATTTTGACGATTTATGTGAACATAAATGTAGGGAACAGCAGTTTTTTTTTCGCGATTTCAGGTTTGGTCCCATAGTAAAAGTTGTTCATAACAATGAATGTTGTTTAGTACAATGGCCCCTTAAGAGGCCTGTCAAATTTTGTCACCTCTCTCGCTCACATGGGACCAAATTTTTAAGAATGTTAAATAAAAAAGATGGTTTTTTGAAAAATATAATGTGTTTTATTGTTAATAAATAATATTAATTTAAACATATCTATTGTGTTATCTAATAAATTCAGCTCAATAAGTATTATGACCTTTTTTGAGCTAAGTTTGTTAGATAACAAAATAGAAATGTTTTTAATAATTACCAATTAAATTAATATTATTTATTAACAATAATAATAGATTACACTTTTCAAAAAAGCGTCTTTTCATTTAACATACTTAAAATTTGGTCTCGTGTGAGCAGAGAGGTGATAAAATGTAGCAGGCCACTTAAGAAGATATCGGTGATTAAGGTTACACCCGGTATAGCGGAGGAAGGATTAAAAAAAATCTAAAGTGATTAAATAGGGAATGAAAGTTTGTATGGAAAATTGTAATTTTTTCCGGTGGGAAATCCTAACGGACACAAGTTTGTTTCAATATAATTTGAATTTTATTTGACAAGCTGGGCCCATTCTAAGCATTCTCCTTTACAATTTTATTGCTGGCTGGAAGAAAATAAAGGAACGGTGAGGTTGAAATCAAATGCGTGGCAATAATATGGTAGATTAATTTAGTTGGTAAAATATGTAAAAACTTTCCACTAACAGTGTACCTCGTTGGTAAACGGAGTGTTGTAATTACAGTCAGTAATATTATTTGTGCACACGACATTGCTGATACCCTCTTTGTCTAAATTATTTTCTGTTCAAAGAATACGGTTCAAGTATTTACGTAGTTACACGTTATAATGATTATTGTAGCTACTCTTTTAATTACCCATCCAATTAATTAAAACGTGACTACAGAAAACTCAAAAGAAAATGAATGAGGCAAGCTCAACAAATCGAGAAGTTTCGCACAAGAGCACGTCAAATCAGTCGTCGGGCGGGAAAATCGTCTCGGGCCGAAAAAATCCAGTAAAAAACCGGTTGGAACCGGTAAAATCCGGGGTCGGTGCCAACTTTCCGCTCCAGCGGGATGACTGGGCGCTTTCCGCGCGGAATGACCCTCTCACTCAAGAAGTTTTGGACGAGGCATAAATTAATAGCCCTTTTTTTGGCGCTTGGTTTTTTAGCGATGTAGGTATTTTGTGCAGCGGTTTATACTTAAAAGGTTTTTAGCAGAACGTTAATTTTTGTAAATATGAAAGTATACATTAATTTCTGACCTTTAACGACAACGGCTGCAGGGATGTTTATGTGGCACATAACAAGAATTTCCATCTTCAATTTCCAATTTTATTCTTCCATTTCTACTTTCTCATACAATGTATAATGCACGCACTAAATAGTATGATTATGAAAATATCTAATAAGCACTATTAAAAGCTTATTTAACTTGTAGAACAAGACCCCAGGGCCACCAGAACTTGCTTATTTTCTGATTAACAAAATCTATGGGATAGAGTAGTGTTAGTATATACTTTGAACGTACGCATACCTGCTAGCTTGGGCCGACGCCGGCCAATTTTCAGGTATTTACCTAATACCTACCTAAAGTTACGTAAAAACATTACTCACTTTTCTTAAGTCTGACTTCTGATTTTTATGTATGCATTTACAGAATATAATCAATACTGTCAGACACTTTCCGTCGGCGGTTATTTCCGCCAGACGCTTTAACGTCTTCTTACTTAGTTTGAGTCCTAATTTCTTTATAATGATACTCGGGGAACTATTTCAGTACGAGTACTATTTGTAAGTAGCCAGATCAATCGTAGCGGTCAAACATCCCCCAGACACCGTTAATTGTGTCTTTATTATTAATTATTAACAATATTCTGTAAAACATACATAAAAATCAGCAATCAGACTGAGTAATATTTTTACGTAACTTTGGTACCTGCAGTACTATTCTGTACAAATCTCACCGTGAAAACTTATGTGAAGTGAGCGTGGAGTGAGCTGTCAATAGTGTCAATACGGCATCAGGTAGAATGACAACTCACTTCACCTAGGTTTTCACGGTGAGTGAGATTTGTACAGAATAGCACTGCTGATACCTGAAAATTGCCCGTCGGCCCAAGCTAATAGCAGGTATGCGTACGTTCAAAGTACATACTAACACTACTCTTTCCCATATATTTAGTTAATTAGAAAATAAGTAAGTTCTGGTGGCCCTGAGATCTTGGACTATTATGTTAACTTCGTCATCTATATAAATAATAATAATATAGAGAAGTCCTGACTGACTCACCAACGCCCAGCCCAAACCCATGGACCTAGAAAGCTGAAATTTTGCTTTGAGGTTCCCTTTTTAATGTAGACAAGGAGTAAGGAAGGAATTCCCGGTAGCAAGTTCCCGTGGAATAATTTTCGACATAAACGCGGGCGAAGCCGTTGGCAAAAGCTAGTATCTAAATAAAAAACCCCAAGGATGCACCATCTGCTCGTTATATCTTACAGTTTTTCGTGCAACTTCCAAAAAAACAGAACTCCGAACCAACTTGCGAAGTTTCATCGCTCATTATTTGTCCATTACGATGCCTTCTCCAAACATTCCTGCATCACATTTCCGTCGGCCTACTTTCTGCGGCAACTGAAGCTCTTTTGTGAAACCAAGTGCCTTTTACCTGCAAAAGATAGTGTATCTTAGAGTCATATTTATTTTCTAGCTTACTGTGCTTATGTTTTGTTATTGTAAGGAACATTTTCTATACTGTGGCATCGCGAAGTTTATGTGCGTGATGGAATTACAATGTTGGGTGCAGTTGTTGCTTATTTTATTATTTTTTTCAACATTTCTATTTTAAAATAATAATGCTTTGAATAGGTAAATTTCCTAGGATTACTTTATAATATTACTGTGTAATTAAATTAGGACACTGTGGTTAAGAAGCATTTTAAAAGGAAATATTGGTTTCGGGAAAATTAACCTATGTTTTAACCGACTTAAAAAAAGGAGGAGGTTCTCAATTCGACTGTTTTTTTTTGTATATTTGTTATGCGATTACCCGAAAATTATGAATTGACTAGCTGCGCCCCGCGGTTTCACCCACGTAGACCCGGATAACAAGTAGCCTATGTGTTAATCCAGGGTATAAGCTATCTACATACCTTTATAATATTAGTGTAATATGCTGATGATTAGTGTGATAATTATATAAGTAAGATAAGATAAGATTTTGATGATGATGTTATAATAGTTCCTGTCTCTGTTGTTTACATAGCAAGTAGTGGTATACGAATTGGTGTGGGGGGTACCATAACTAAAAAGTGAAAAATAAAAAACTTTTTTACAAAAAAACCCACCGACTTCCAAAAAAAAAAAACACTACAAAGTGAATAATAACTTTAAGAAGTCGGTGGCAAAAAATTTAAATACCAAAGACACTTACTTCTAAAATTAAAGTTATTTTTCAATTTGCAGTGGTTTTTTGGAAGTCGATTGTTTTTTTTCTTATAGAACTGTGATGCTTCGATATTAAATTACGCCACTGACAAGGCAGCCATGACATAGTATGTTCATAAAGTACCTCAAATGTTACCTGCTATCCTTCGGGCAACTATGACAGGCTAGTTTAGAGTCCAGCTTATCCCCCTTGGGATAGCTAGAGGTTGGTTACGAGGACCTTTTATATCCCATGGGGCTCATAAAGATGACTAAGGGATAATGTTACAGGGATGGAACAGTCAGCATCCCTTCGTGAACTAATATATCATACTATGTCAAAAAAGAGTAGCGTGATGACCAAGCATTTGCCATGTTTAAGCTTGATTCCCCAACTCCAGATAAAATCCGTTTTACTTATCTTTCAGATGGTTTTAACTCACTTCCTCCTACGAGGTGGGTCCTCTAACCTCCATGTTATGACTAAAATAATAAATCAACTAAAGAATTGCGAAGAACCGTGTGCGGAGCAAATTCCCCGCTGCCAAGAATGTGTAGGCTCATAAACGAGTGCAGTGATCTATGCTCGGACTTTTAATTAGCTGCAGTAAAATGACACTTCTTAACTGTTATTTCTTTAAAAAAATCGGCCAAGTGCGAGTCAGACTCGCCCATGAAGGGTTCCGTAGCAGCAAGTAACATAATATAAAAGTTCTTGTAGTTCGTTGTAACTTTGATCGATGTTTTAATAATAGACCGATTTATGACGTATTAAAAAAAAAAACTACTTATTAGATCTCGTTCAAACCAATTTTCGGTTGAACTTTACATGGTAATGTACCTACATCATAATATATATATTTTTTTTGTTTTATCATTCTCTTATTTTTCTCACATTTTACCACTTTGGAAGTGTCTCTCGCGCAAAATATTCAGTTTAGAAAAAAATGATATTAGGTCTTTACCTATGAAATTGCCGTTCTGCAGTACTGGCCATTTCAAATCAAAATATTTTTTGTTTGGCTAAGAATTCTAATTTCAAATTAATTTTATTTTAAAAACATGGATTTTTTTTCCAAAAGTAGTCATTTGTTTATTGATTAGTGTTACATTTTCATCGCATTTCAATCTTTTTCGTCATCATGGATACGTTAAAAATTCGAGTAATTATGGAATATGAGTACCGTCGTGGTAGCAACGCGGCACAAGCGGCACGCAACATCAACGACGTTTACGGAGCTAACACTACAAACCAACGCACCACTTGTTATTGGTTTGCTCGCTTCCGTTCTGGAAATTTCGACCTGAAAAATGAACCTCGCGGTCGTCCGAAGACTTTGGTCGACAATGACGAATTAAAGGCGATTGTGGAAGCTGATGATACACAATCTACGGCTGAATTATCAGCAGCTTTCGACGTTAGCGTCAAAACAATATTGGTCCATTTACGTCAAATTGGCAAGGTAAAAAAGCTTGACAAATGGGTGCCCCACGAACTCAATGATCGCCAGCGCGAAGTACGCGTCGAGACGTGCCTTGCACTGCTCAACAGACACACAAATGAAGGAATTTTGAACCGCATTGTTACCTGCGATGAAAAATAGATTCTGTTTGATAACCGCAAGCGCTCAGCAAGTTGGTTGGATCCTGGTTCAGCACCTAAACAATGGCCTAAACGAAAACTTATCCCTAGAAAAGTGATGGTCACTGTTTGGTGGTCTAGCGCCGGTGTGATTCATCACAGCTTCTTACTAAACGGGGTGAGCATTACTTCAGATGTGTACTGTGAAGAACTGAACACAATGATGGAGAAGCTGGCACATCTCCAACCAGCATTGGTCAATCGCTCGTCTCCGCTGCTCCTGCACGACAACGCGCAACCTCATACTGCACAGCAGACGGTCTCCAAGTTGCAAGAACTGGGGTTGGAAGCTTTCCGTCATCCGCCCTACTCACCAGACCTTGCGCCTACAGACTACTACTTTTTCCAGAATTTGGATAACTTCTTGGCGGGAAAAAAATTCAATACCCGAGAGGCAGTACAAAATGCCTTTGAAGAATTTGTTGCCTCCCGTCCAGCTGATTTCTTTAAGAAGGGCATCAATAAACTGCCACTGCGTTGGCAAAGATGCATTGATTGCATGGGTGATTACTTCGATTAATACAAATAAAAAATGCATGAAAAAAATTCGTTTAAATTTTTTCATACAAAACGGCAATTTCATAGGTAAAGACCTATTATTAGAAACCTTAATATAATTTTTGAAGACCTATCCATAGGTACCCGACACGTATGGGTTTGATGAAAAAAAAAATTTTTTTGAGTTTCAGTTCTAAGTATGGGGAACCCCCGAAATTTATTGTTGTTTTTCTATTTTTGTGTGAAAGTCTTAATGCAGTTCACAGAATACATCTACCTACCAAGTTTCAACAGTATAGTTCTTATATTTTCGGAAAAAAGTGGCTGTGACATACGGACGGACAGACCGACAGACAGACATGACGAATCCATAAGGATTCCGTTTTTTGCCATTTGGCTACGGAACCCTAAAAATGTTCCCATTTGATAGCGAAATGACAGTAGAAATGACAGTAGATGTGTCATTTTACTGCAACTAATTAAAAGTCCGACCATACAAGATGTACATATATGGACTCACTTGGTCGGTTCCGATTTACTTCTTGATCATCATAATTCTTGAACATTTGTTCAAGAATGAAAAAAATGAAATTTTATTTGTCTAAAACAAAACAAACAAAGACAAATAAAAGAATAATATTAGGTCTTTACCTATGAAATTGCCGTTCTGCAGTACAGGCCATTTCAAATCAAAATAATTTTTGTTTGGCTAAGAATTCTAATTTCAAATTAATTTTATTTTAAAAACATGGGTTTTTTTTTCCAAAAGTAGTCATTTGTTTATTGATTAGTGTTACATTTTCATCGCATTTCAATCTTTTTAGTCATCATGGATACGTTAAAAATTCGAGTAATTATGGAATATGAGTTCCGTCGTGGCAGCAACGCGGCACAAGCGGCACGCAACATCAACGACGTTTACGGATTTAACACTACAAACCAACGCACCACTTGTTATTGGTTTGCTCGCTTCCGTTCTGGAAATTTCGACCTGAAAAATGAACCTGGCGGTCGTCCGAAGACTTTGGTCGACAATGACGAATTAAAGGCGATTGTGGAAGCTGATGATACACAATCTACGGCTGAATTAGCAGCAGCTTTCGACGTTAGCGTCAAAACAATATTGGTCCATTTGCGTCAAATTGGCAAGGTAAAAAAGCTTGACAAATGGGTGCCCCACGAACTCAATGATCGCCAGCGCGAAGTACGCGTCGAGACGTGCCTTGCACTGCTCAACAGACACACAAATGAAGGAATTTTGAACCGCATTGTTACCTGCGATGAAAAATGGATTCTGTTTGATAACCGCAAGCGCTCAGCAAGTTGGTTGGATCCTGGTTCAGCACCTAAACAATGCCCTAAACGAAAACTTACCCCTAGAAAAGTGATGGTCACTGTTTGGTGGTCTAGCGCCGGTGTGATTCATCACAGCTTCTTACCAAACGGGGTGAGCATTACTTCAGATGTGTACTGTGAAGAACTGAACACAATGATGGAGAAGCTGGCACATCTCCAACCAGCATTGGTCAATCGCTCGTCTCCGCTGCTCCTGCACGACAACGCGCGACCTCATACTGCACAGCAGACGGTCTCCAAGTTGCAAGAACTGGGGTTGGAAGCTCTCCGTCATCCACCCTACTCACCAGACCTTGCGCCTACAAACTACTACTTTTTCCAGAATTTGGATAACTTCTTGGCGGGAAAAAAATTCAATACCCGAGAGGCAGTACAAAATGCCTTTGAAGAATTTGTTGCCTCCCGTCCAGCTGATTTCTTTAAGAAGGGCATCAATAAACTGCCACTGCGTTGGCAAAGATGCATTGATTGCATGGGTGATTACTTCGATTAATACAAATAAAAAATGCATGAAAAAAATTCGTTTAAATTTTTTCATACAAAACGGCAATTTCATAGGTAAAGACCTATTATTTAAATAAATATTATTCTTTTATTTGTCTATTAGTTTTTTTTTCTCTACCTTTTGTTGATTATTATGTGATTAAACGAACTTACCTTAAGTGAAGTTCTATCATAATTATATGAAGCTCCTTCTCCGAGAAATATTAACGAGTAGTAGCGTGGGGTTGAACCTGCGCTGTCACAATTATTTCAAAGCTAAAAAAAAAAAAAATTATGAAAACTGTTCTCTCATCGGGCAACACTCTACTGTCATTTCGTTTAAAGCTAGTTATTTTTAAACAACCCTATTTAGGGGACAACTTTAGGGATGGGTTGGGAGACCTGTCTCGGAGAAGGAGCTTCATATAATTATGATAGAACTTCACTTAAGGTAAGTTCGTTTAATCACATAATTATACTTACTCCTTCTCCGAGAAATATTAACGAGTAGATGTTTGAAGTCAGTCAGGGTTGTTTAAGGGTTAGTTAGTAAATACTTAGTTGTAAAAATAGTAAGGTATTTATTAAAAACACACAATTTTTGTAAGTATAACAATATTAATTCAGTAATGTAACAAATTAAAATATAATCAACTTATGAGTTCCACAAAATCAAGTTATATTATTTACAGTATTACATATTATATCACTGAACACAGTTGGTTCTTGAATGACCGGTCTGTTATAATGTCTAGCAAAGGTGGCTGAGTTCTGAGACCACCCAGCTGTCCTTTGTATTTGGTCTATACTGATCCCAGATCTTTTAGCAGCTGATGTAGAAGCATGTCTGGTGCTGTGTGCTGTGAAAGTATTTACATCAATTCCAGACTCATGTAAAGTTGTTTTAATCCAACGGCTTATAGTTTGGGTTGAAGCGCAATAATGTGGCTTCTTGAAGGTTAATATTAGCCTATCAGTACCTTTTCTCAGTGGTTTGGTTCTATTGATATAACAGTTTACAGTAGTGACTGGGCAAATCTCAATTCTATTTTCAAAAGTTTTAAGGTGTAATAGTGGCTGAAGGCTGCCTGTTTTTGAGGTTTTTATTATGTCTGGAATGTATATCTGAATTCCACCATTCATGGACTTTAATATTTTTAATATTAATTAAGGATAAAGTTTGTACTCTGTGACCTGTAGTAAGGGCAAGAATAGTTACCACTTTTTTTGTTAGTTTTTCTAGACTTATGTCTTCATTGGGGTATAGACTTGCCAAATATGTTAATACAACTCCAGGGTCCCAAGTAAGATTATACTTTGGGGCAGGTGGTTTTGTACGGTATACTCCTCGCATGAATCGTTTAATCCTTTCGTCAGATCCAATTTTAGAACTAATTAACAGTGAAAGGGCTGATCTGGTAGTATTTATTGTACCATATGAGGCTCCGGATTCAAAGGATTCACTTAAAAATTTCAGAATATAGGGTATGGAAGCTTCATAGGTGTCTATGTTATATTTCTTACAAAATAACCACCAAGATTTCAAGGATGAGTCATACTGTTTCATGGAACTGTTAGACAGTGAGTTTAGCATAATTTGAAGGGCTGAATTTGGTGTGCCTCTTCTTATATATGCCTTGCTGAGAGCAGCCCTGCAGCCAGGGTAAGTTGGTGGTGAAGTGGGTGACTTTCTCTGAAAGGAGAGGATAATAACTTTATATTTGGTTCAAGGATTAATAATTTCTTAGTTAACAATGAATCCAATAGTGGGAACCATGGCTGAGATGGCCAATATGGAAAAACTAAGATTCCTGTTGCTCTATCCGTCTTGATTTTATGAAGACATTTTAATATTAATGAGAATGGAGGGAATGCATAAAAAAAGTAATTAGACCAGTTCAGAGTGAATGCATCAACTTGGAAGGCTTCGGGATCACGTTTCCAGGATACAAACTTTTCACATTTACTGTTTATTCTAGAAGCAAACAAATCTATATCCGGTACCCCAAAACAATTTACTATTTTACTATAAGCCATTTGAGACAGTTCCCATTCGATATTGATTTTTCTCGATTCTCTGTCTGCTTCATAGTTATCTTTGGTATTAATGTAAGATGTATAAATCCAAAGATTCCTTTCTTCGCACCATTGCCATAGATCTCTAGTAATATTATTTAAATGGGGAAACTGAACTCCCCCCATTTTGTTAATATATGCAACTGCCGTGGTATTATCTACTCTTAATAACACTTCACAGTCATGCAGATCTTTTGCAAAACATTGGAGCCCTAAGAAGGCAGCTTTTAATTCTAAATAATTTATATGGTAGTTCTTTTCTAAATCTGACCATGAACCTGAAGCTTTATTTGGTTCACACACAGCTCCCCAACCAGTAGTTGAGGCATCTGTTAGTATTTCTGTTTTAAAATTATGTTGCTTTATTGGATTACATTTGTGTATATTCTTACTCCACCAGTTTAATTCTGGATAAACTATATTTTTGAGGGGCATTATTGTATCATAATTACCATTTGACTGTAGCAGACCTAAATATTTCTCTCTCTCCAAAATCTTGGTATATACCCAGCCGTATGGAATGGCTGGGCAAATTGAGCTTAATGTTCCTAACAATTGAGAGAATTCTCTAATTTGACACTGATTTTTTACTTGGTAAGCTTTAATTTTCTCTAATATTGCAATTTGTTTTTGTTGGGGAACTGATAAGGAAAGATTTGTTGATTCTAAATTAAAACCCAAATACTGACATGATTGGCTTGGCTTAAGGTGACTCTTATCAAGATTGATGACAAACCCTAAATCTTGTAAAAGATTTGCTGCAAATTTTACATTTTCCTCGCATTTTCTTTTTGATTTATGAAAATACAGACTATCATCTAAATAACATGTCATGATGATGTTATGGCTTCTAAGGTAAGTACAGACTGGTTTTAATAGTTTTGTAAAAACGAATGGTGCTACACATAAACCATAAGGTAGAGCATTGAATTCCAATAACTTGCCATCAAAAGTAAACCTTAAATATTTTTTGTAATTATCTGCTATAGGTACCGAAAAATAGGCTTCCTTTAAATCAACAGAGGCCATAAAGCAATCTTTTGATATAAGTTTGCACGCTGTTCTAATATCTTCTAATTTGAAGTGTTCCGTGTCTATAAAACTATTGAGTTTTTTCAAATTCAATATAAATCTATATGAGCCATTAGGTTTGGGAACTAAAAATATGGGAGATGTAAATTGATTTGGACAGAAAGAGCACTCTGAGACTGTACCTAAAGTAATTAGTTTTTCAATTTCTATTTTAATTAATTCTTTTTCTTTTTCTGACCAATGTTGTGACATGGCTTGATAAGGAGGTGGAGTTTCTCTGAATGGAATCTCATAACCTTCAATCCATTTTAGAACTACTGGGTCACTGGTTAGTTCACACCAGTTGTTCCTAAAGTACTTAAGTCTACCTGCATGTACCTGAGGGTCTATCTGCGGTATCTGGGCCTGGAACTGGATGGGGCTGTCTTCTGAGTCTTCCAGCGTGTTTGATCCGGACGAGGTTGTCTCTGATGCTGGTGTTGTTGAGGCTGGGGCCCGCCGCGAGCTCGTTGTTGTTGTTGGTACTGCGGCAGGCCTCTCCAGTTTACCTGTTTCTTCTGAATCCCTGGTTTAATTGTTTTCTTTTCTGCTGTCTTAATCAGGGTGCCTGCTTTTTGGATAGCTTGCGCAGCCCTAATTTTTTCTGCACAGTCTATTCCAAATAATGTGTCGTCTGGTGTTGCTGTCCGTACAGCATCTTGTACCACCTTATTGACACCAGCCAAAGCAAAAAATCTTCTTGAAGAGGAGTCTTGATAATAAATTTCAGCAGCTAATTTTGCTGCGTCACTTATTTCTTCAACAAGGACTTTACTGTTTATGTTACCCATCAGTACCTTGCTTAATGATTTCCCTAGACAAGCCATGAGCTTTCCAGTTAGATTTTGTCTATAGCTGATCCTTTTATCCCTTTTGAGGGTTGGGTCTGAAAGTGAAGCTGATATCTCAGCATTCATTAACGGAGCCACTGCCCTTGGGAAATTGACAGGCATAGGATATTTCTTAATAATGGCTTCTCGCGATTCTTTACCGAGTCCTGTCTGCATGATCCTCGTCCAACGGAGTGCTAGTTCTGGTCGAATAGCTTCTCCAACTTCTGTTAGATCTTCGCCTTCGGTTCCCAGGGCTTGTAAGAGTTCTTCAGGTAGATTGTCCTCTGAAAAGTGAACATAATAGATATAGACATGTCTATCCGCTTAGTGATAGCGCTAAGTCAATAGTGTTCCTGTATGGAAATGAGTTTTTGGCATTGTCTAACCCGCAGCGTGGTAGCGCTTGCCATTTATTTAATTTTGACACAGTGTCCACCCTCATGTGGTGGCGCTTAAGTGCATATTCCTCTATTGGGAACACCCAGGCGTTTGAAGAGGTGACTCGTGTTTTACATTGTTAAAATACGGATAGGTATCGTAAGTAATTTTATGTTTTACAGACCTGTGATATGATCTTGATCCAAATCGTTTTGAACAGATAAATTAAGCACCGGTGGCGACGGTGCTTCTGGTGGTTGAGTAACCAGAGGCAGTAGTGTAGGTGGAAAAGGCGATTGAGGCCGCGACGGCGGTGAGCATGGCGGCGATGAGGCTTCTGAGTCGACATCGACTGGTATCTTTTCCAGTTTCCTTTCCAATTTTCGTATCTTCTTCTTGATATAATCTTGGTCTTTATTCTTCCGTTTACCCATTTTTTGAAGATCACGGTCAATTCGTATAATTAATCGGAGACAAGACAATTAAATGACATAAGTTATTCACAGGACCGCGAAAAACCGTTAGTAGAAGATAATTTAACGAGAACGAGAGTGCGTTTTTAAATTCTAAACTTTAGTCAATGACAACCGGAAATAGTCATTTGACATAAAAAACAAGAACGAAATTGTTTTTGGTATTTTTAGGTTATAACTTTCAATACTAGGAATTCTTCGTAGAATTCATAAATAATTTTAAGTCTTACCTTATTGATGCTTCGGTAAAATGTTCATTCTTCATATTTTCAATAATTACATACCTGTTTTCGAAGTAAACAAAACCAAAATATCAACAAAACTCACGCCGGTACCGGAGTTGTTGTTTGTTATTTCTTTCACCTGTTATTTCAATGAATAATGGGTCACACACATCATTTAACATGACAATAAACCTGGTAATCAATTTTAATGTGAATTAATACATTATTATCTAAGATATTTAATATTATTTATATTTTGTTGAGAGAACGTAGTGACAACGCTAAGCACAAAAACACGTTCTATGTTCTATGTTCTATGTTATAGGATTTGGTTTCCGCACTTAGTCCTTCATGTGGACCATTGTGCGTGGGCCATGGCGGCCGTCGGGGGTTTATTCCAACCAGCCCACCTCCCTCCAGAATTTAATCAAATCTCCGGGTTTGTTAAGAACATCTGTGAAAGATCGGGATATTCCGAGAGTTTCTGTTCTAATCTGGGTGACGCCTGTGCATTCAAAAAGCACATGCGCAACGGTTTCCTCAGCCTCCATGCAGGCCCTGCACAGAGGACTGTCCGTTATTCCTATTGTGTGGAAGTGTTTGTTTAGTGAGCAGTGTCCAGTGATGGTCCCCGTCACCAGGCGCAGCCCGTTCCTGTCCAGACGTAATAATCGCCTGGTAAGCGTGCCATCCAGGGACGGGATGGCCTCCCTGGACTGCCTGCAACCTGCTGTCGAGGACCACCAACTCTCCGCTTGTGTATGGGTGAACTCCTGTAGCCACCTGCGTAACTGGTTGAAGGGAATGGGTACGATCGGCTCAGATCCACAGACAGACATGCTGGATGCTCTCCTAGCAAGTTCATCCGCTGCGTCATTACCAAGTGATCCGCTATGTCCTTTAATCCATTGCAGTGTCACTGTGTTGCGGTTAGTTACCGCTACTCGTTCGAGTGCATCGTGACATTCTAGTATTAGTCTCGAGGTAAAGTACTTTTTCTGTAGGGATTGGAGCACTGAGGCACTGTCTGAGAGTATTCGTATATAGGTATCCGTAACTCTCCTGGCTTCTATGGCGTAACAGGCTTGTATGATGCCCACACACTCCGCCTGGTAGACAGTGTTGAATACTCCAAGCGGACTGGATATGTTAATGTTAAGGTCGTGTGAGAAGACTCCGACCCCGGTTCCGGAGTCGGTCTTTGATCCATCGGTGTATACTCTCAACTCTTGCGTGCCTGAGTAATCACACCGTTCTTCCGTGAGTATTATGTTATAATGCTTCTGAAAGCAGTGTTGTTTCGGGGCTTTATCGCATGGTGATGCCATCATTGGTTGTCGCCTGATCGCATCCTCCTTTATGCGTATGTGCTTAACTCTAGAGTCCTTGCTCAGTGTTCCCGCTAAACTGAGTCTAAAGGCGGCTAGGGCCGCCTCTTCACGCACGATGAGGTGTAGTGGCGGCAGTCCAAGCATTGCCTGTAGAGCAGCAGTGGGTGTAGTTCTCATGCAGCCAGTTATTGCTACACAAGCGAACCGTTGCAGTTTCTCAAGATCCTTTCGGGCTGTACTCAGGTCTGTCCTGGGCCACCAGACCAGTGAGCCATATGTGATAATTGGTCGGATTACTGTGGTGTATAGCCAGTAGGTGACCTTGGGGCTAATCCCCCAATTCCTGCCGAGCAGTCGCTTGCACTGCCACAGGGATATACTGGCTTTTGTGATGATGTAGTTGGTATGTTTCGCCCAATTCAGCTGTTTGTCCAAAAAGATGCCCAGGTATTTGGTTTCAGTTGATAGGCTTAGGGTAGTTCCAAAGAAACGCGGTAGTTGTAATGTAGTCAGCTTCCTCTTTTTTGTAAAGAGAATCAGCTCGGTTTTTGTAGGGTTCACCGATAGTTGGTGTTTGTTGCACCAGTCTTCTACTATTTTCAAAGCTTGGCGCATGAGATTACATAGGGTATTTTCATGGGTGCCATTTATTACTATGGTTATGTCGTCAGCATAGCCCACAGTAAAGTATCCTTTGTCATTGAGGGTTTTGATGAGGCTGTCTACTACCAGGTTCCATAGTAGCGGAGAGAGGACGCCACCTTGCGGGCAGCCCTTTGCCACGATGGCCCTTGTAGTGTCGTTCACCGTCACTTGCACAGCTCTCATTTTGAGCATGTTGGTGATCCAGCCTCTCAGTGTTGAATCTATGCCATGTCTGTCGAGTGCCATGTTGATACTGTTGAACATGGTTTTGTCAAAGGCGCCTTCTATATCAATGAAGGCGGCCAGTGATGAGCACTTGTAGTCCACCGCGCATTCAATTTTGGAAACTACACTGTGTAGTGCTGATTCCGTTGATCTGCCAGTGGAGTAGGCATGCTGTTGTTTATGTAGAGGTTTTACCCGAAGAGGTCCGTCACGGATGTATCTATCACAGAGTCTCTCAAGGGTTTTCAGTAGAAATGATGTGAGGCTTATAGGCCTGTAAGCCTTGGGTTGTGTATAATCTGGTTTTCCAGGTTTGGGTATGAAAATGACTTTCACTTCCCGCCACGCAAGAGGTATGTATCTGAGTGCTAAGCAGGCTTGATAAATCTCCACCAGCCATGGTGTCAAAAGATCCGCCCCCCACTGCAGCAGGGCTGGAAATATGTCATCCAGCCCTGCGGACTTATATGGCTGAAAGGAGTCTATAGCCCACTTTATTCGGTCTTTTGTTACTATGTTGTGTGCTCTCGACCAGTCCTGATCCGTTGGGGTCCATCCTGGTTCAGCCTCCCACGTCCTGTCCTCTAAGAGTCTACAGTCTGGAAAGTGAGTCTCAAGAAGGACCTTACTGGTTTCTTGGTCGGTCAGTGTATATGAGTTGTCTGGTTTTTTCAGTGCACCAAGAGTTCGGTCCTGATCGGTTGACAGGATCTTCTTTACTCTTGCAGCTTCATTGTTTGTCTCGATGGATTCACAGAATTTCCGCCAAGCGGCTCTCCTGGCAGTTCTAATCTGCTTTTTATATGTGTACTGGGTCTCTTTGTATATCTCCCAGTCATCCTGGAGTCTAGTGTTTTTAGCTCTATTAAATTGCTTACGCAATGTATCTCTGAGTTTACCTAGTTCAGCATTCCACCAGGGGTTCCTCTCACTCTCAGTTTGTGGCGCCCTTAGTTTGCAGCATGCATGGTATGCTTCAATTAGGTATTCTGATAATTTAGTCACGGTGTATTCCAATTGTGCCTGATCTCTTATGGTTATCATTGAAAGGTGCCTATCTAGTAGTGAAGCTAGAAGACGTTTTTATACCCGGGGACGTTGGTGCGCCGCGGGTTTCGCCTCGGTGTGAATTTCCTTGTATTCGTTGATAGTGTGAAGCGGATTCTTCTATGATCAGAGCAAGAAGGCTCATCCGACACGTGCCAGTTTGTGATGAGATTAGTCGCGTTTTCAGTAGCAAGTGTTAAGTCTATAATTGTTTGACCCCGGACTGTTACCCAAGTGGGTTCTGTGCCACGGTTAACAATGTTAAGGTTAGTAGTGAATAAATAAGTGGATAGTACCTCTCCTCTAGGGTTCGGTGCCTCGCTACCCCAGAGCGGGTGGTGGGCGTTCGAGTCGGTGCAGATGATCAGGTCCAGTTTGGCGCGCTCACAGTGTTGCACCAGGTCCGCCATTTCCTTCGGTGGGCAGTCTGCACTCTCGCCTGGCATGTACACCGAGGCTAGCACAACATCTGGAACGCTACCTTCCGTATGGAGCCTGACGGCTGTCAGATCTCTGGAACAGAATTGAGTGAGTGGTGTGATGGGAATTTCTTTGGGTACGTAGGCGCAGGTTCTTGGTTTGTCCGCGCCGTGTGTGTTAAGAATTAGCTTACCTCCGATATTACCGAGGCCGCATATTCTGTTGTTCCTGATCCACGGCTCCTGGATCAGTGCGATTGTTCGGGGTTTTTCCTCCAGTGCCCTGCGTAGGCTAGCCGTTGCAGTCTGGCTATGTTGGAGGTTGGTCTGGATAATGCTTACAGGCGATGACGGTGGCGGAGTGGGGCTAGTCGGAGATGGATCCATCGAATGGCCTATCCCCCACGTCCACTCCGTGCTGATCCTCAAGGCCCACATCCGGCGACGAGACCAGCAGGTTCTCGTTCCACGCAGGTGATGAGGGCGGTAAGCTGTCAACGTCTTCATCGGCCATTGCCGCTCGGGCCATGTCCTCCTCGAGTTTGGCAATGTCCATGTCTATCGTCTGTGTCGGTGTCGGTTGGGTCGTCTTACCATCCGTGCGTCAGTCTGAGTCACAGGGGGTTGGGTCGTGGGCCAGAAGCGAACATATATCGACCCAAGCAGGTAAGATATACGTCGCTCCCGTCCCCGGACCTTCTCAGCTTCCTCCGGTGGCATACCTATGGTCAAGTACGTCCCATAGTTATCTCCACCGACGGTAGTTGCCCTGTACAGTGACCACCTGGCGATGTTAAACCAAATGTTCTGACGAATCAGAAGATTGTGGAGCCTGGCCACGTCACCCCTGTATCGGGGGACGAAAAGCGAGGCTCGGACACGGGTGGGCACGTCGGACTGTTTCAGTACCGTTAAAGTCTGGTCAGTGTCTGGTAGTCTTATTCCGGGTACATGTTGGGTCAACCAAGTCAGGGCATTGTCGTCCTCGCACCACATCTGCACAGTGCCTTCCGCTACCCGTGGGTATCCGCGGAAGGCCGGGAGCTGTGACGACGAGTCCGTGTCTACGCTGAGTAACAGTTCTTCCAGGCTTGTCTTTATGAAGTCGGCCTCTCCTTTTGTCAGGTCTCTGGAAGGGGCAGGGAAGCAGATCGCTACAGCCAGCCGCGCAGGAATATCCTTCGTGGCTCGCGCATAGGTTCTCTGCTCCCCCTGAGCAGAGTGGACCCTCACCCGTTTGGCGTCCCCCTGAAGCGTACTTGGTGACGCCGTATCGTCAGGGCGCTCCCTCTTCGCCGGCCCTGTGCCGCTTGGTCCAGGCTGCGGTTCGGAGGTGCCTGGCAAGGTGTCTTTTGCCAGCGACTCCCGGCGTGAGGCTCCAGCTCGCTTACCCCGGTTCCTCCTAGGTCGAGGCCCGTCGTGAGCTCTGTCTGTGTCGTGGGGTCGTCTGGCGTCCCCAGCAGACTCTAAAGCAAGTGGAGGTTTTTCGCGCTGGGTTGCCCCTTCGCGTACTTGCCCCCGCTCGCATGGCTCCGCGTCCGGCCGCTTTTCGCGCTGGGTTTCCCCTTCGCGTACTTGCGGCTGGTCGCGTACCATCTCTTCGGCGTCCGATCGCACTTCGCGCTGGCTAATGCCTTCGCGGGTTTTGCGCTCTCGGTCGCCTACTTCCCTCTCCCGGGCCAAGATTTTTCCGCGCTTTCTGCTGCGTACTCTGTCAACATCAACCGGGAGAGTGGTAGAGCTGCCAGGTCCGACATCCTTCCCCGTCTCGCTCCGTCTGTCTTGGTCATCATCAGGGTAGGTGATGCTCTTCCGCACAATACTCTGTTGCCAGATATTCATGAGAGGCATGCACTGGGTAGTGGGTGTTGGCGCGTGGGACACAGCCGGGGATGAATTATTAGGCGCGTTCGTCGCAGCCGGTGTTGGGTCTATGGGCGCGTGTGTCGCAGCCTGTGTAATGGGCGCTGAATCAGCAGCCTGCCGCGGAGAGCGCGGCCCCAAAGAGCAGTTAGGTGCCCCCCCCAGATTACGTTGGGGGCTGACCGCCGGAGCGGTGTGGGATTCCCCGGCTTGGCCGGGACCCACCTGGGTAGTTAATTTGCCTTGCTGCTTCATTTTTTGGTAAGGGGTGGGCTTTTTTGGGGATCGAGGTTGCCCCTCCTCTAGGACCGATGGGATATACGGATAGGAGGGAAGGCATTGACTGGACAGAGGATGCAGGTTTGGGGGTCACCCTAGGCCTGGGATTTGGCCTAGGGATTTTGGAGTCGACGGGATGTGTGGTGGATAAGGAGGGATAGGTGGCTAGGACATAGGAACATAGGAAAGGGGGTATATGGGTTACCCTAAGCCTGGGATTTAGCTTCGGGAACTTCTCTTGTCCGGGATCTTCTAAAAGATGCTCCGGGCACGGGACTCGACTTAACAGTCAGTCCCGCACCCGAAGTTGGGCTATCCGCAACCTGCCCACCCGCTCGGTTGCAGGAGAAGAAGTGCCTGGTAGTTCGGGACGCTCCACCACGGATGTACGTATACATTCGCGTTGGAGCGACCCAGACTCCCCCGAGCACAAAAAAAAAAAAAAAAAAAAAAAAAAAAAAAAAAAAAAAAAAAAAACACGTAATGACAGTAGAGTGTTGCCCGATGAGAGAACAGTTTTCATAATTTTTTTTTTTTTAGCTTTGAAATAATTGTGACAGCGCAGGTTCAACCCCACGCTACTACTCGTTAATATTTCTCGGAGAAGGAGTAAGTATAATTAGGGAGACGGTTGAATCTCTCTTTGTTTTGTTTTAGACGAATAAAATTTAACTGCTCTTAAGATTATTCACCCAGTAGGTGACAATAAGAAAATGCTGTATTTACATAACAAATTGTTTGTTACATTTAGTTCTTTATTTTCTGGTGCTTCCTGTAATTTATAAAGCGTATACGAACGTTAGTAAATCTAAATAAATAAATCCTCTGGGTACAGTTTGTATGTCCCCAATACGCGCGTCATTAGGAACTAATCGATGGAGACCATCATTCATCAAAATTGAGCTGTACTTATTTGTACGTTATGAGAGAAATTGTGGACACAAACTTATCCGTACAATAAGCCGTTTTGGCTAATGTAACGTCTAAATTACAAGATTCAAAAGCTGGGTTTTATGCTGCTCGTTTACGTACAAAAAACTTTAAATGAAATATATTGTGAAACTTAAATAAGATCTTTTGAAGATTGGACAATTGTTGTAAGTTTAGCAATAAAGGGAGGTCTTACATTCAACTACAATCATAAGCAATCTAGAGACAATATTAGATCAAGCACCACCCACATCTTCAGCCGAACACCGACAGCCGAATTTCAGCCGATGTATGACTTAACCTCCCTCGCGCTAAACACTCTGGCAGCAGCTATACCTACATGACAAACCGCCCTGTATGACCTAACACTGTCTCCTAAGATGCAGGACTACCTAGTTTAGGAGACAGGGCAACATGATCTGTGTAGATTTATGGAGATATCCGTGTTTTGTTGTTTTATATATCTGCTCTTGTGTACCTTTCATGAATCTTGTGTGTGTAATAAATATTATTCTTATTCTTTACAGAACGCATCTCCCTAATCTTCCTTTTCTTTGTTACAGCCGCAAGAAATGAAACGCAGAAGGAGCCACACCTCGGGCGTGTTGTGACGTGTCGAGCAGCCATGCCGTCAGACGTCGCCACGATGCGCTACATTCTGTTCTGCCTCCTCTCACTATCCTTCAACAGAAACTTCGCGTTCGTACTCGACAAACAAAACCCGTACTCGCAATTCCGCAAATGGAACGCCGGACTGAACGGCACACTCGAATTAGAATTCAAAACTGACCAGCCCAACGGTCTACTTTTGTATACGGATGACGGCGGCACTTATGATTTTTTTGAACTGAAGCTGGTTAATGGAGCGTTGCGACTGAGGTATAACTTGGGGGGAGGGGCGCAGATTATCACTGTTGGCAGCAACCTCAATGATGGGCATTGGCATAAAGTTCAGGTGAGCTGATTTAACAACCTATTTTGTTTGGCTATTGGGAGCAGGGTTTGCAACCGGTACCAAAAATACAGATTATGTATCGGAACTTGACTGTTCTTTATATGATTTTTTTTTCGTTGGACGTGTGAGCACTATGTAGCTACTATTAAGCTACCTTTTACTGGGTACGTCTTTCACTGACTTGAGTGTGCCCTGGCGGTTGAGAGTATGTCATGCTCACTCAAATGTCTCGCTGATGGTGGCGTGTGTGTTGGATCATTAAGTTCCCTTCAAAATGGTTGAGCTAAATGGTGCTGATCCATGCGTCATGTTCGTGAACGGGCGCCGTCAGTTGGGACTGGTCGTCTCTTAGCTGCCATGGCTTATTTTTAATTTTAATATTTAATTTAGTTGTTTTAGTTATTATCTTTTTATTACGGACGCTTTTTAACGTGCACGTCTTTCTACATTGTTTACCAATATTTTGTAAAAATATTATGATTTAAAAGAGTGTCCGTGGAGTTTCTTGCCCGTTCTTCTCCATAGGGATCTACTACGCTTTGGAATGGGCAACTAGCTTCATCTTTCTGACTGACCGACCCATTGACAATTCAAAAGTGCCTGTAATTGGTTTATTTGAAATAAATGCTTTGAGTTTGAGTTTGAGTTTGAGTTGGTTAAGAATACCTACAATCCTTCCTTTTGTTTGACTCGTTTACGTTCATAAATCTGGTCATACACGCACGCCAGTTGCGAGTACCACACATCTGACCTTTCTGAAGAACATCACCAATAAGGTCACAGGTCAAAGGTTAAACAAAAATACAACAACAATTATAACAATACAATAACAACAACAACATAACAACAATACAATAACAACAACATAACAACAACGTACTAACATATTATTAGTATCCGACACTTCTGGGCTAAAATTAATTGAAAGCTGGTGTTTGGTTTCCGTAAACCCATTCCCATACCACGAGTAACATCGCTTGGGTGTCATAAAAGGCCACTAAGATTACCTCAACACAAAGGCAGTAAATTCATTTGTGTGTCTACTAATGACGTCACGCAGACATCACTAATCCCCCTTCGTAGGTACCCGATGTATGACACGGTAATTAATTATAGTTCTGAAGACGTGAACACATTTCGACACGAATGTGAGCGAATATCTATCAACGAATTTGTATTATTTTTGATGTTTGTGTTATGAATACGATACTCGTATTGCATGAGTATGAGCATACTATCTTTGCTAGGGGGCCGGTGGTTGCCGAATGAGGATATACTCGTAATAGCAATCTATCAATCTAGCTATATAAAAATCTATGTATGTATTGTATGTATGTTCCCTATGGACTCCAAAACGGCTGAACCGATTTTGATGAAATTTGGTACGGGGATACACGTCGGTATTAGCAGCCGATAATTGAGTTAAATGGCACGCTATTGTGTAGGTCAAGAGGTCCATGTCTGCCAATGGACTTCTCAGGGTGACAGGGACATCAACGTGCAACCTGTTACATGTGAACCAAGTTGAAATTTTTTGTCGGTTATTAAAAAAAAAAAATTGCTGTTCCAAACATTTTGACCGCGTAGGTAACAACACTTATCTATGAAACAACAGTTTTTTTTTGATAACCGACGAAATATTTTTACGCTAGGGGGTCTACGAAAACATTAAATTTTACTTAACAATACAATATAATAGTAACAATATGGGACATAGCGAACAAAATCGTAATCCGATACTTATGTCCTAGTGGTCAAAAGTCGCTCAGTCTTGTGTGGTACGCCTGCATGTGTCACATTCATGTCCACCAAAAGAAAATTATTTTCTTCGAAAATATGCCCGGATTGTGGTATTGTATTGTTGTAGTGTTAAAATGACTCGATTCAACTACGGTTTATTTTCGTTACTATATTGTATAATTTATCGAGTATTAAGAAAAAAAAAAAAATCGAATAAATCGAAAACGAATCAAATCAATCGAATTCGATAAACTAAATCATTTTCTTAGATATGTCAAATTATCTGACGGTTGCTAAATCAACAGTTAGTGTCGGTAAAACTATATCGGGTATTCGGGTCAAACTTGGCTATTATGTGATTTTGCTATAATATTAAGGTAGATGGCGCCACTGAGCCAAGGGATAACAGTTTTTGTATGACATTTCTTCTGATAGCCTCTCTGTGTATCTTAAATCTCTTTGGGGGTTTAGAATCATATGCTGAATTCACAGTTTGCGCGTTGATGTCCCTGCCCTGTAGACTGATGATAGCCCTTAGTAAAAATAGATAGTGCAGTCACGACTTCATATTGTGCATAATAAAAAAAAAAACTTTACAAGTGAAGTTAATCAAGCTTTCGAAGACATGTGACATCCACCAACCCGCATTGGGTCCGCGTGGTTGGTTACGGCCACCTCCCTCTCACAGAGAGGAGGCCTGTGTCCCAGCCACATGTAAGAAAGAAGTATTTATATAGTCCCAGCAATGCAATGTAAAAAAAAAAAACTTTATTTGCTAAATAAAATATATCAAAGAACCTTGCACAGTCCAGTTAAGGGAGATGCGTTAAGGTAGCCCGCGAAAATAAATTTTCTTACGTTTTTTTGTAATTTACAGCCGGTCTATTCTGTAAAAATCTCACCGTGAAAACTTAGGTGAAGTGATCTTAAAGTGATCTGTCAATAGTGTCAACCCCTAGCATCAGGCAGTCTATTCTGTATAAATCTCACAGTGAAAACTTAGGTGAAGTGAGCACGGAGTGAGCACGGAGTGAGCTGTCATAGTGTCGATCCCTAGCATCAGGTAGAATGACAACTCACTTCACCTAGTTTTTCACGGTGAGATTTGTACAGAATAGCCCTGAGGTGGAATGACGGCTCACTTCACGCTCACTTCACCCAAGTTATCACGGCGAGATATTTACAGAATAGCACTACAGGTCAGTGTCAGGTTGTATGTTGATGAAAATATGATTCGCGCCCGTAACTAATATGGTTTTACAGAATTATAATCCTTAGAATCAGCAAAACAACTCCATAAGTTAGAACTCACCACAAATCTCATGATTTCATGAATTCATATTATTTTAATCAACACACAACCTGACACTGATCTGCAAATTGCAAAAATGATAAGAAAATTTGAATTTCGCGGGCTACCTTAGCATAAGCATAAGCCGGGCTATAAGCAGTAAAGTTATAATTTTTTTTTGTTTATTATGTTTCGGTACTTATTATGGTTGTTAGGACGGAACTGATTCACTCTGTTCCCCGTACTAGTATAAACTGTATTACGGTGGAACAGTTTTCCTCGTCCTCTGTAAATATACTTATAGTAGCAGACTTGTGACAAAGTAATTATTTTTGTAGCAATAAGAATTTTAGTTATTAATAACAAAGCAAAGTACAGCAGAAAGTAAATTGCTAGCTGCCGCAGGAGACGCCCTGGGCGGCGGGAATCTATTGCCGATTCCCGGCCACTGTAGGCGCGGGCTTGCTGACGACGAGTAATGGATAGCTCGCCGTCCGGCAAGGACCAGGCCCGGGTCGATGTGTTCCACGCGCGCCTCAAAGAGATGTCAGCAGTGACGGGGACCAATAAGGCTGATGCCACCGGGGTCGCAGGTTGTTCGAAAGAGATACCGTGGCCCTGGCTCGGGCAAATGAAGGAACACGGGTGGGTTTTAGTCAGTAAAAGTCTGACACGCCCTCCCGCTCCGCCCAGAGCGGGAGAAGCCATTTAATGATTTCCCATCCACAAAAAAAAAGGTAGGTAAACATAATAAAAAAAAAAAACATAAAAAAATAGTGAACTTGATAAAGTTGACACTTCTTTATCTTTTCTGTGGTTGACATAGTATATGCTAAATATGTTAGATGCTAAGTTTGTTTACATACTGTTTGGTTATACTTATTTTTCTATGTATTTTAATTATTAAAACCAGTTGCAAAGTAAATTTAATTTTGCTCAAGATGCGATGGGTATCGCAACTTGAGGCGTCGTGTAGGCTGATTATGCTTATGCTTATGCTAATTGAAGGTCTGTAGATGAATTGAACAATACCAATAGTAATCACACACCTGCCTGACAAGATAAGTGCCACGAACTTTGTCACATCCCCCTATACAAAATTAAAGCAAACCCGAGACACATGTGTACCCTTTCAAGCGTACTAAGTCTTATTAGAGGCTACTTTAAACATGTTCATTTCATAATTAATTCCCTCCTTTCCCACCAGGTGGCGCGTCGCGACGAGCACACGTCATTACAAGTGGATGGCATCACGCAAAGTAAGACGTCACGCGGCAAAGAGTTCGTCTTCGGGAAGTTTAATTCAAACTCCGATGTGTTCGTCGGAGGGATTCCGCCATCGTGAGTCTTTTCTTTTTTTTACGTTCGATATTTAAATTTGAAAGGTTCTCTTGTCTTTGTGTTTAGAATAGAGAATTGAATTTGATTTATGAGTCCTAAGGTCTGAGTTGTTTTTTTCTTCACAATGTATTTTTTATTGTGTTTTTTTACAGAGTAACACAAGTTTACTTATGAATTTTAAACTAAAGCATAATTACTTATTAACCGTTACACTATAGGTTTTGTTCGCTAAACATGACGTCAACACACCAGAAAATCTAGATAACAATAGGTGCTTAATCAGCACAAATGAAATGAATGTTTCGGTGTAAATGATAAAAGCGATGAACTACAATTTATCATACCTAATTAATTGTTACTGCCTATGATTTCAAAACGTAATTGTATTGTTAGTTACCAATTCATTTGGTAGCGAATACTCATTTATTTTGTGTTGCGTGCGGACAGACTTTATCATTAAGTGATAAAGGTATTATTAAAGTAACTAAGTTGATAAAACGGAACTACGGGGTCACAACTTGTGGGTAAGCGGAAACTTAAGTTTGTTGGATATCTCAACTTTAGAGTGGTCTTTAATCATTGAATCTAATTAATTTAATCTTTAGAGTGGGAATCATAAGATTGATTCATTTATATACCAAAGTTTTTCTTTCATTCAGCTAAAGGTTTTTACTACAAAAAAGTAAATATAATCATTTTCACACATATAAAAGAAAATTTTCGTGGGACGAAAAAAAAGCACTTTTTCTTGAGCGTTAGATTTTGTATTTCAATCTGTCACCTTTACTACAAAAAAAACCGGCCAAGTGTCGGAACACGCACAATGAAGGGTTCCGTAGTTGAAAAAAAATTATCCCAAAAACAAACTTAACAATGGATCTCAAAAAAAAATTTTTTTTTGTCATAAAACTACAAATTAACAATTTTAGGGCATTTTCCTTTACTTGTACCTTGCTTCTTGCCAAATTTCATTATTCTAGGTCTACGGGAAGTACCCTATAGGTTTTGATTTACTTGTGACAGTTGTGAGTATCAAAATGTGTCGCAAAATAGCCGTATTTTTTTATTGCGTTGACTTGGAAGCTTGATTTTTTAAGAACTGTAAGGGTCCATAGACGTTCCTGAGAAAAAGGGTCTTGACAGACAGACAGACAGACGGACAACCAAGTGATCCTATAAGGGTTCCATTTTTCCTTTTGAGCTACGGAACCCTAAAAAAGATAATAAAAACTGATACGGCACTTAACTCCCTTAATCCACACTGAACCACAGCACATAACAATATCATAATCAACCCACCGCAGAATTACTAGTAGCTACACCAACCGCAACATATTAAAACCAATTACTCTGCCAAGGGAGCCATTACCTTTATTTATTTCAGCTTACGTCTAATGAGACACTTTAATTAAACAAAGTTAAACAGTTCAATCTTAACCGATGGTTAAGTTAGCAGCGAATTGAGAGATTACACTCGCTTTTAGGTAATTGCAATGAGTTAACGTGGGTTTAGGAATGTAGTTAAAATATAACATGTTTTGTGAAAGTTAGGGAAACAGAAGAAAGGGATATTGAAGCGTCGTTATGTTAAACGTTTGTGGAGTTAACTGATGGTTAAGAAGGCGTCAGTAATTAGCGATTAACATGTAGATTTAGATTTTATTTTCTACTTTTATGATTAAATAAAACAGATTGTACGGACACTTGCTTATGAATACATTTATGTTAAATTGAGATGGAAAAAATAAATTTGCTGCACGACTTGATATATTATTTATTAATTATAACAACGTGTTTACAATCGATCGGTCAAAAGTGTACTCCATAAAATTGGCAAGAAAATCAATTTAAGTACCTACCTAAATTAGGTAAACATTCTGATGGTAGTGCGCTAAATAAATGTGCGATGTAATTGTACACAGACTTAGGTGTTTTTAGTAAGTTTGTATCGATTAAGTTACAGTGATGATATTGTATTAATTATCCACTTAAGAGTTTGAATTTTTGTTTGACGTTTGTTTCTTTTTTTAGTTACTTTCTTTAAATTACCAACTTGTTCCTAATTTTTCATGTAAGTATCCTTTTATTAGAATAGCTATTTCCCACAAAAATCGGCTTACATACATTATCAATATACCTACTGACTCGGTTTAAACGGAAGTCCCTGTCTCCTGTGATACATTTTTTTTAACTAGTACAGGATACAGGTGATCTTTTCCACTAAGTTAAGCAATGTATTGTATTGCATAGTTTTGCTTTTCAGTAACTGGTGGAAAAGCAATCTGTAACACTGTTTTTGGAACAATAAAAAATATTATTATATCTTTTATTATATTTTCATTCTTATTACGTTACATTTTTAAATATCACTTAAAAGTATAAAAAATAGTGGTCCGTCGGTGTCGGGGGCAGGGTCCAAGCTACCGGTGGTTAAGGCTGCAGAGACAGGAATCTCCTCACGATGCGAGCCGAGTCGAGGAGTACTGCCTTCTGAATCTTGACCCAACCGCCTAACGCGAGCCTTGATAGATGTTAGTCGAGGCTTTCGGCCAACTATTGTTATTATTGAGCTCAAAGGACCAATATGTATTATGTTTTAATTTTGAAAGATATTTTATCTCCAAAGTGCCATCTGCTTGCCCTGCTCTTTCAAACTTCGACAAGTTAACTAACTAGGTGTAAAAATAATCACAACAACGTCAAATAACCCGCCCCTCACTGTTCCTGGCGCAAAGGTGCCCATAACACTTGCAGCGTTGCCACGTTGTATGGCAATGGCTAACCTTTGCACCAAGAACGAGCCGGAGCGGGAGTCACCCGTTGTCTCACGGAGCTTATCTCACCAATGAGCTTCCAACCCATGGTCTCAACTGCAATGGGCACCAAATGATAACGGGTCGCCAACGGAGCGTAGTTCACACTCTTCCTTTCAGCAGCGTGTTCCGCTGCAGCCGACGGCGAGAGGACCGTGCGACCAAGGCAAGTTGCGTCCCAAATTAGGCACTTGCACTTGATTTTGAAAGTAACATAGTTTATTGTGGACCACCTAATACCAATTACCACGAGTCACTAATCACCAAAATAGCATTCAGATGAAGAAGAACCATTACTGTAATCGCTCTTAGCCTCTCACAACGTTCACAGATTTGCCAATCGAACCTCGTATTTTTACTGATATGATCTTTTTCACTAAACAAACTCATCGACCAAACTTAAACCCTGAATTTAATACGCTAAAGTTCGAATTTGAATGCTCGTTTTAGAAATATGTGAGGCCATTCAAATTCTTGGTTTAAATTTTATGCGCTAAGGTTTATATTGCAACAGATATTTTAGAGCAAATGCATTGGGGGTGGCGGGTGGCTGTTCAGTTAATTGGTGTGTCGAAAACCGTTAGTATATTCCGATTCGTGGAGTCCTCTGTGAATCATTGAAATTTATTCTTGGGTGAATTTCTAAATGGTGTTCTGAACTTAGTTGATTGCTTTTACATAACGCTAGAATATTGAACAGAAAATACGTATCACTTTATAATGACATGTAACTAAAATGCTTGGCTCTTGTAATAGAAAACGAAGCCTTTTCCTCGCCAATTTTCTGTTTTTTCAGAATCGAGTTTTTTAAGAAATTACAGCTGTACGGGTCGATCGGTCGGGTTAAGCTACGCTTGCCGCGATCAGTCCGTGATAGGATCTTTACGTACCGCGACTCCTCCATGCCTCGGAAAGTACGTATGAAATTAACGTTTTTGGTGCAGCCGTGTGGCACACACTATTGTTGTTTTTTCTTATTTTGTTTTTTTGTGTTTTGTGTTTCACGAACTGTGTCCAAATAAACGTTTTTCTTACTTCCTTTTCTTTACGTTAAGTCCGCCTGTCATTCGTGGATCTTTGATTCAGTCCGACTCATTAAGTCTTACCAAGGGGTGTCGTGTTACCCAGTAACTGGGTTGTGGAGGTCAGATAGCCAGTCGCTCTATGTAAAATACTGGTATTCAGCTGCAACCGTTAGACTGGAAGCCGACCCCAACATAGTTGGGAAAAGCTAGGCAGATTGATTATCAAATTATAGGTACTTCAAAAGAGCTGAATTTTCTTAAAGGATACTGCTAACAATACAAGAATACTACGCGTCACTAAGGCCAAGGAGAATATTCGTCACGAGTCGTAGTTTAACCACTAATGGTGGGTAAGGTGAGCACCAGGTGCTTTAGCTACGGTTGTAATTGAAAACAAACGCCCTGTTGAGTGGTCGTTAGTTAGGAGATTAAATGCATCTGCGCGGTATAATCTTTAATACCTTCACTTTTTACAACGCTCGAGCTCAGAAACTTGTCTTGTAAGTTTATTAAATAGAAATGTTGCATCAAAAGCAGCAAAATTACTGAAAGTGACATAAAAGGCTGATTTTGAACAAAAATATACAAAACAAGAATTAAAAAAAAAAATTAAAGAATGAACATAGTCGGTGGCGTTCTGTACTTTATGCTTACTCCCATGGGAAATAGGCGTCAGTTTACATAGGTATATACAAAAATACAAAAATACACTTTAAAGTGATTGAATAAAACCGGCCAAATGCATGTCGGACCATGCACAATGAAGGCTTCCGTAGTTGGGACGAATTTATCCCAAAAACAAACAAATTGAACATTGCAGTTGAAAAACATGTTTTACCATACAACGATATACGTCACGGTCAATTCTCCAACTGCAAATGTAAGTTTATAATCGCAAAAAAATATTTTGTTATGTGATAAAACTACAAATTAACAATTTTAAGACTTTTTCCATTACTTGTGTTGTGAGATCTTCCTTCTTGCCAAATTTCATGATTCTAGGTCAACGGGTAGTACCCTAATAGGTTTTGATTTATTTGCGAGTATCAAAATATGTCACATAAATGGCCATATTTTTTTATTGCGTTGATTTAGAAGCTTGATTTTTTTAGAGCTCCAAGGGGACTATATACGAGTATGTCTACGTATTTGATGTTAATTTCAACTTCATACCTCCACGCGTTCCTGAGAAAAAGCGCCTTGACAGACTGACAGACAACGAAGCTATCCTATATGGGTTCCGTTTTTTCCTTTTGGGGTACGGAACCATAAAAATGTTGATCTTTCCAAACTAATCATTAATTTACAATCAACTCAGGCTCCTAAAATAACAACAATAATCCCCAGTTTCAGAACGCTCACTCTTAGCCCACGCTCAACTTTTAGATGTTATTGGTCAGCCAATCAAAAGTATTCACAACAGCTTACAAGAAAGTTAACAACAGATTTACCAATTCTACTTAATCAGACTTATAGGACCGGGTCTATTCTTCCATATCGCCCACACCTGTGTGTAAGAAATATTTTATTAGTATTCGTCGCGTCTAGCCTTGTTAGACCTTAGCGAAGGACCTATTACGCTCCGAGACGTGTCCTGACTGTTGATAGGGTTAGGTCTCAGCTATTGTGTGGATACTAGAATATTTTTTGTGAAGGTTGTATTAAACCCTTTTGGACCCGTATAGTCAGTAATTTGATGGTCATTCAGCTTGTTTTCTTTAGGTTTTGTGGGTCAGGTAAAGAAATATGTTTTGTATTGGATAGTTTAAATTATTTGGTTATCCCTATTTTTTTATGATTATAGGCAATCTGTAATTCATTCCTTACTCAACTTGGGTGTTTTTATGTTAAAATGATCGGCCATTACTAAATCAAATCTGGCCATAGATAAAATACAGACAATTATGATAGCATTAAGGGGGCGTGTTACCGTTTTTACCTGTTTTAGAATCAATTTTAAACGGTCAAATTAGTGTATTTAGGTCCTGAAAAAATATATGTCATCGATACATGCTTGCTTTAGGCAATCTCAGCCGGTGGAACTTCGTGGAGCACTTCCGACGTTTGGCTCCCAGACTGGAGCGGGCTGGTGGGGCTGCCTTGAAGCGGCTCCTGCCCAATCTGGGGGGTCCAAACGCCTCCTGCCGGAGACTTTACACGGGGGTCGTGCGGTCCATGGCCCTTTACGGAGCGCCGGTGTGGGCGCGTTCCCTGAGGCTGCGACCGGCCCGCCGGTTGAACGCGTCCCAGAGGGTCATGGCCATCCGGCTAGTCCAGGGATACCGCACTGTCTCCTGTGAGGCGGCGAGCCTCCTTGCCGGATTACCGCCATGGGATCTGGAGGCAAAAGTCCTCGCGCACGTGTGGGAGTGGCGCTAGGAGACGAAACGCCGGGGCGTAACTCCGCTGCCGCGAGAAATCACGGTACAGCGGACAGAACTTCGGCGAGATCTCATGGCGGCATGGAGAGTGCGATTGTCGCAACCCAGCGCTGGGCACGCCACAATTGCGGCGTTAAGTCCCCTCTTTGAGGAGTGGTTGGAGAGGCGCCACGGCGTCCTCACCTTCCGCCTGACGCAGGTCCTCACCGGACACGGTTGTTTCGGGAGGTTCCTGTTTCGGATAAGGCGGGAGGAAACGCCCGGGTGTCACCATTGTGTGAATCACCCGGAGGACACGGTGGAGCACACAGTGGAGGTCTGCCCGGCTTGGGCGGAGCACCGCCGTGTTCTCACGGAGGCGATCGGCGGCGGCGATCTCTCGCGTCCAAACCTGGTCCAGGCCATGGTGCGGAGCGAGAGTGCATGGGAGGCCGTCACCTCCTTCTGCGAAGCAGTAATGCTCGCGAAGGAGGAAGCGGAACGCGTGAGGGAGAGGCAACAGCCGCGCCCTCGCGCCCCTAGCCGCCGTAGGAGACGCCCTGGGCGGCGGGAATCGTTCGCCGATTCCCGGCCACCGTAGGCGCGGGCTTGCGGACGACGAGTAATGGGCAGCTCGCCGTTCGGTAAGGACCAGGCCCGGGTCGACGGCGCGTTGTGTTCCACGCGCGCCTCAAAGAGATGTCAGCAGTGACGGGGTCAATTGGGCCGATGCCGCCGGGGTCGCGGGTAGTTCGAAAGAGATACCGTGGCCCTGGCACGGGCAACTGAAGGAACATGGGTGGGTTTTAGTCAGTAAAAGTCTGACACGCCCTCCCGCTCCGCCCAGAGCGGGAGAAGTCATTTGATGATTTCCCATCCACAAAAAAAAAAAAAAAAAAAAAGGCAATCTACCCGTTCAAAACACGATAAATTTTAATTTGCTCGATGAAAAAAAAATCTGAAACGGGGTCGATTTTAAAAGGGAATACTGGCAAATTTCTGTCAAAATTGCTTAAACAATTCTCACAAGAAGTTTTCTCCATATTTTTTCTCATTTCTCTAACAAAGGTTAAGACTGAAACATAATAAATTAATACTGACAAAAATAAAAGGCTGCATCAAATTAATTGAGTTCGGACCACATTTTGTAAATTGAAAGTCCTAGAAGGACAAATAAGTGACATTCAGACTAAATATTCTGCCTCTAGCATATTTATTGTTGAAAACTAGCAATATACTACTCATGAAGAGAAAAAGAAGAGCTTTTAATAATTATTTTGATTAAATTAGCATTTGTTTCTTACGTCTAGGGATTTCACAAAATATTAGCAAAAAAGTTTTACTATTTTTTAAAGAGAAATTACATAAATGATTAAGTTCAGTGATCTGTTATTATTTAATTGTTTTACACTGAGGCACTGGGGTTATTAAACTAAAAAATAAGTCATATACAAGGTGGAGACGATATACGACACTTAGGGTGAATTCGACCAAACTTTTATACACAGTTTAAGTCTTAACAGGGAGGCTAGAGATAGGGAAGAATGGAGAAAGTTAGGGGAGGGCTACGCCACAGAGGCGACTTCCATAAATAAATAATTTCACTTGCATGCCAACATTAATAATAATAAAATTAAGAATTTAACTCAAATAATAAACAATAATAATTAGAATGATACTTAATGAAATATGTAATAGGTAACAATATGTGATAGGATAAAATAATTAATAATGCTTAAATTGTTATATGTATTTATGGTAGAATAAAAGGCTTTATTATTTTTTTATTTTATATTTTATAAGTCTTAACATTCGAATTAATTTTGAATTTTTGAAACTTTCTCCAAACAAAAACTGTCAGATGTCAATTTTATTCCACGGATAAAAGATATCCAACTTTGGTCCAAATTGATGACGTTACCAGTCTGCATACGAAAATTCAATCAAATCTAACTAATAGTTTAGTCACTACAAAAGCCAGTCGGCTGATCGGCAAAACTATGAACGAATTAACAAAACCCATAGTCAGCGAATCACTACTATTTAGTTTAAGAAAATCACTCTTTATTTCGATGCTAGGATTTATTTGATAGTTCCAAAATAATCTTATGCATTAGTATTGCCATTGTTTTTATTTATTGTCGTTTTGTTAAAGAAAAAGGTTAATTATATTTATGTTAATTTGTAGACATAAAGTTAGTTTTAAAGTAACCACACGCGAATAGAAAACGATCGTCAAATGCGTAGCAATTAATGTAACATTAACAACATCAAAGAAGAACAATTTCCGAACTTTGTTTAAAATATTAATCCAGCGAAATTGCTGTGAAAGCTAAAAGGATTACCCGTTGGCGTGTAATAACAATATTTTGATGCAAATATTATTAAAATAAAACGTTTAATTTGTAAATATGTATTTAATTGAAAGTATTTATCAATTTGTGATATGAGAATAATTCATTTAATTTGAATAACTGGTATTTGTTTCAAGCGATTTATTTTAAAGTTGAAACATAATTTGTAATTGTGATAATTTGATGTCTACGGCATTAGCGGCAAGCGAATTGCATTTTTGCAGGATCTAATTATTTCATACGCATAGAAGATCAAGTGTAATTCAAATTTAATCGCATATATACGCATCGCGTAAACTTGGATCTATTTCGCTGTAGACTGCGGTTGACTGATTCGATTAATTGAATCCAGAATTCTCAAAAAGTGTTTTACATATTACATAAATCTGTAATCTGATAGGTTACTAATTATTTAGGAAATATAGGTGGATAGATTTAAGGTATGTATTGGAAAGCAGATTAGAATAAGAATAAGATTAATTTATTGGTCCATTGTTACAAAATAATTTTCAAAAATAATACTAATGTTTGTAACTAGAATATTATTAACATAATTATTTGAATAGTGATTCTCAAACTAGGCAGCGCCTGTATCATGGGGGCCTGAGTTGCATTTAATCGTAAGTTAGATTACAGTTAATGTTTTCGATACCAAAAATAATATGTTTTTCCGAAAAAAACTTACATAATTAAACAAATTTTGCTAAACTGCAGAACAGTTGGTCTTATAAACTCTTACAATTGAAATCTACGAATATTGAATTAATACCCGCTGCTCGTCTAACGTGCACCACACGTTAAAGCGTTGCGTGTACACAATACAGTACAATAATCCATTGTGTCGGCGACAAACTTACCGCTGCAAGTTAATAACTGCGGCGGCCGCTTTGCTGTTGTTGGTAATAATGCTTGTGTGCTTTTTATAAACACTTTTATAATAATTATGAACGTTTTGTTTGATGGTTCAAAGAGAAATGTAGGTTGATTTTACTAGCTTAAGGCGATGTACTATGTTATTGTTAGTAGCATTGTTGGTCGTACATTCCGTTAAGCTTTGGATTTCTAAGAAAGCAATGACCGGTCACACAACAAATAAATCCTAACTAATATTATAAATATGCTAAAGTAAGTTTTTTTTGTTTGTTTGTTATCTTTTCACGCCTAAACCACTGAAGCGATCATCCTGAAATTTTGCATATACGTTGTCAGGTATACAGAAACGGGCATAGGGTACCTTTCATCCGAAAAAAAAGTACTGTTTCCGAGGAAAACCACAATAACGTTCTTATGATAATAGATGGCGCCACGTGTCTTTCGAATCATGTTGTATTATATTATTACAAGCAGAGTACAACCCAAATTGATTATCAAATTCTAAATTAACGCGATCGAAGCCGCGGGCAAAAGCTAGTAATAAATAAATTAAAAGCCTGAAGGCTAGTAACGTCATCTTTATCAAAAGAGGTCTTATTATCTCGTATGCGTGGGTGTGCGGGCGAGGAGATGTAAGTAAATGAAAATCAATAATATTCTGAATAATCACAAGTCTCTGATCCCATTAGCCGCTCACGCGAGCGGAAATGCCGCAAAAAAACACTTTCACACTCAATTGACCGAACGATGACTTTTCAGAGAAAAAAAAATTTTTTAATGTCATAGACGAGTCTTAGTCAGTGTTGACGTATCTTAAATCGTTCGGAAATAGATAACGCATCAAATTAAATGCATAGAATTTGATATTAGTACTTAATAGTGATGGAACAACGTTAAGAATAAAAAAAATCTTGGTATAGAACTCACACCATGTACAATATAAGGTAAAATGATTCCACGGACCCGATTTACACCACGCTCGCGTGAGCGGAGGAATTAACAATAATTTAAACGACGTTCCACCGAGTTCGTAAGGCGCGAGCGCAAATCAGTCGACTCAAATTTAAATTATTATTGCATAACACATGCGTTTACAAGGTCTTAATAAAAATGGTAATGTTCATGGACCCTGTCAGGCACAACAATTTAATAAAATAAAATAAAACTCACTGCACTTCACTGCAAGTCACAATGGTCACCAATATCACAGTCGCTGTAAATCAATGCCGGCTTGGATCAATCTTCGCGATCTTCTTTTATTTTTCATTTTGACGGGCCGCCGCCTCAGTAACCAAGAGTTACGACAAGTTGACAGCTGTCAAAATCGTTCTAAAATCAACTCTGTAAGGTTTGCACCGTAAAACGTTAAGACGCACCGTCAAGCCTTTTATTCCGAAACTATACAGCAAAATTTACAATTATAGTCACAATGAAACATCACGGAATACCTCCAATTTCGGAGGGCCGCATGGCATAGGCCTTCTCTAACAATTTCCATTGTCGTCTGTCGCGAGGTACCCTCCACCAGTTTGGACCGGCTGTTAGCTTTATGTCCTCCTCCCATTGGGTAAGCTGTCTTCCTCTCGGGAGGCAGGAAAAGAATGGATACCAAAACTTAAAAGGAGGTCAAAGATCACTACACAGAGAAAGAACATAAAAGAACTAAGCAACATACCTCTACCGTCATCTTTATGGTCACACAATAACGGTTGTCCAAATACAGAGCATTTTTTGATACCTTAATGACAAAAACTGGTGAAAATTACTGATTTTCATGACGGCCGACATAATGTGATAGAACTGCTCTTCTAGGAAACCTTAGTTTAAACCTCTCAAACTAACCTAAATTTATTGTTGTGGTTAAAGAGTGAAATTCTAAAAAAAACAAAAATATTTAACAACTCATACGTTAACCGTTGGAATATGTGAATAGTATTCATATTTATATTTGCAATTTCCAAAGTCAATGTCAAAGTCAAATCACTTATTTCAAATAGGCACAAAGGCACTTTTGAACGTCAAAAATTAACAAGATCAGAATTGATTCTAGTCGCCCCTTCCAAAAAGTAGTTTCGTATTCTATGAGACTATACGTGCTTAGTCCTCAACCAGGTATATATTTTGCCATCTAATGACCCGATGTTATGCTAAAACAGACTTTATTCCTTGTCGACAGAACACATAATAGTACAAGTACAGAAGATTCACTCCCCAAAATCATTCAAATAAATAGCGACTCCTGCTACGACACAATAAAGTGCAATTCAGGTCGCACAGCGTTAATTACCTAAGTTATATTCACCTAGAAGTTGCCTCTCTTTCTACCGCGTAACTCTTATACCTTCTGACTCGTTAGGGTTGTCTTCTTCTACGACGCGGCGCGTGAGTGAGTACCGAACTAACCTGTGAGCCAGCCGGCGCGCGGCAGCCCACACTGAATTAGTCCGACAAGTCGAACCCGCCGCGTGCTCGTAGCTTCGTACCTCCTAAAATGCGGAGTGCGCCTGGCCTGTCTTAACTCCAGACCTAAATTACAAATTCACGTGTAAAAGTATAAAGTCAAAAACCTACGATATTCACGTACTCTAGATCCCAGAATATCACGCTCAACTATTCAGCCTAAATCCAGCACAAAATATATACGGCTGACTATCGCAAACTATTTGGTAGCAACAATAGCTGCGGAACACTTTCGGACGGAAGGTCGTGGGTTCGAGTCTGACCCAGTTGGTCTATTGTTAGTCACTTTGGAAATAGTTTGAGAGGTTAAAAGCTGAAATAGTTACATTAAGTGTTAAAGTGCTGAGTCAAAAGGCCTTTATATTTGTAAATTAAATTCGTATCAGGGTAACATCTACTATCACAAATCGATCAGTAGTTTAGGTTATTAGGGTCAAAACATTTTATGGTGGCGCGGTGAAAGGACTTAGGTATAGTTAGTTATATTATGGTTTTATTGGACTAGGAATATTTTAGTTAAATAGGTTTTTATAAATGTGTCAAATTTATATTTCAATATTTTTATGAAGATTAAAAAGTAAATGAAGAAAGACATGTTGCGCCGACCCCAAATAAATTGGGATAAGGGCAGGAGAATTCGATGAAGAATATTGGTAATTTTTCATGTCATCATTAAATTATTGCCAAGAATTTTCGTAATTACACACACACACACACTACACACACACACACACACATTACACACTATTACGCTAAGATTGCATATTTACCTATGACATAAAATTATAAGCATACCTCTGCCTACCCTTTTACAAAATGAAGGCGTAATGTTATTGTACTATCTCTATTCACTATCACAACAAAATATCAACCGAACAAAAATATAAAACATCCCACAAAAATTCACGTCTACACGCGTAGCAATCGTCGTAGCATACATAACTACGCCGTAGTTGTCTACGCCGTAGTCGTCTACGGCGTAGCTATTGGGGTTATTGCTTCCGAATTGTGACGCTAGCTATGTGGGTTTGCACATAATATTGGTACGTTATATGCGCTCAATGTAATGTAGGTGCCTTATTTATGTAGTTGACTTTGATTTTCAAATGGTATTTCGTATTGCAGGGTAATAGTCGTAATCGTAAATGGTTTTGCCTTGATTCTGAATAGGTTTGAAATGGCTTGGATTAGTATGGTTGTTACGTGCTCTAGTTTTATTAACTCATTGTGAAGTATATGAATAAATTAAGAAATATTATATAAAAATGTCTGTGATGTTAAAAATAAACTAAGTCTTCACGAGAACAATTGAAAATTAAATTTATGAAAAACTGACTGTTCTTCTATTCCTTCGTACAGTTTCAAATACTAACGTACAGTGGGCTGCATCGATTGGGTACCCCAGTTGTATTCAAATTTTAACACAACTGGGGTACCCAATTGATGCAGCTCACTGTACATACAGACATACATAAATCTAAATGGTAACTATGTTAGAAGCGATAATAGTTAGTACCACCTGTCGTGTTCGGTATAAATTGTCGGCTTAACTGAGACACATCGACGTCAAACGATGCCACGATCGACATCGGTACGCTGCATTTCATCGATAGTACGCGTGGTGCTTCTTTTTAGGGTTCCGTACATAAAAAGGGAAAAAAAAGCGGAACCCTTATAGGATCACTTCGTTGTCCGTCTGTCTGTCTGTCAGTCTCTCAAGACCCATTTTCTCAGGAACGCGTGGAGGTATCAAGTTGAAATTAATATCAAATACGTAGGTTTATGGTCCCTTAGAGTTATAAAGGCTTTTTAAAATGGCTGTATTTTTGACTTGACTTAGAAGTCAACGCAATAAAAAAATACAGCCATTTATGCGATATATTTTGATACTCGCAAGTAAATCAAAACTTCCCGTTAACCTAGAATCATAAAATTTGGCACTAAAGGAAAAAGTCCAAAAATTGTTAACTTGTAATTATAAAACATAAAAAAAAATTTTTTTGGGATTATTATGTTAAGTTTGTTTTTGGGGAAAAATCTTTTCAGCTACGGAACCCTTTATTGTGCGTGGTCCGACACGCACTGGGCCGGTTTTTTTATATCGACTGTACATAGATCTATCTAACAACCCACACATGGGCCCGCGTGGTAGGTTAAGGGCCAGTCCCTCTTACAGAGACGGGGCCTGAGTCCCAGCAGTGGGAATTTTGTAGGCTGATTATGTTGGTACATTTATATTATACTGTTTGGGGCCAGTAGGTGACCACGTATATTCTTACCGGTATTCACTACTTGCGAGTTTGATTGCTGGTACTTTGATCCGGTAACAGTAAGGTGTTAATAGTGGTTCAAAATGTTTGAAGTTATTTATTTATTTAATTACTAGCCGACCCGACAGACGTCGTCCTGTCAAAATCTCACAGAAAAAGGACTTTCAAGTTTCCTCGAATTTCACAATTTTCCCGGCAACTTTTTAAATTTTTCTTTCCGTATGAACCTTATTCGGACTATTACGAAAATTGTATAACAAAAAAAAAGTGTGTGTGTGTCTGCTCCGACGCACGGCAGGAGTTTACTCCTTAAGTAGGTACATGTTCATTACATCCTCCTTGTCTTTGAAAATAATGGTTAGATTGACCGCTACAGTGAAGACTGGCCGAAAATAAACAAAACAGTATACAAATACGAGTTCAAAGTGAAAGGTGCGCAAGGTACGTTGCGCAGAAAAACGTAACGCTTTTGAGTTAACGCTTGTATAAATTTCACTCCTCATAAAATTTCCATACGGGGGCTTTATATGAAAATCGATTCTTAAGGAATAAACTCCAAAAATGGACAAATCAGTCCAGTCGTTTTTAAATGATGCGCTTACCAACGAACAGCATTTCATTTCTAACCGACTTCAAAAAGGAGGAGGTTATCAATTCGTCGGGACCTTTTTTTTTTTTTTTTTTTTTTTTTAACTTTTTTTATGTATGTTCCCCGATTACTCGAAGATGGCAGGACCGATTTGGATTTTTTTTGTTTTATTTGAGAGAATACATCACAGTTGGTCCCATATAAAATTGATTAACTTTGCTTCGGTAGTTTTTGTGTTAGCTTCAATAATACGTGTTTTTTCCCCACTTTTATATGGACGATGTTCTAGTTTGCTTTGCAGGTAGTGTATTAGAATTTGTGTGGGGTAGGTACACAACTAAAAAGTGAAAAATAAAAACTTTTTTACAAAAAAATACAACCGACTTCCAAAAACAACACTACAAAGTGAAAAATAACTTTAATTTCGGAAGACGGTGGCAAAAAACGAAAATACATTTAACTAGACACCGACTTCCGAAATTAAAGTTATTTTTCACTTTGTAGTGTTGTTTTTGGAAGTCGGTTGTATTTTTTTGTAAAAAAGTTTTTTACTATACAGAGTTACTTGTAATTCAACGTATTCCTTGCAGGACGTCATAACAGGGTTAAAATGCAATAAATTAACACACAGAAATTCAATAGTTTTTGAATTAGGAAGATTTTTAGTTTTTTTATGAAAAATAAAATTCAAAAATAATTTACAGCAGGACTTTACTCGAATTTAAGTTATTATCACAGCTGATGCCATAGCAGATCTTTGTTAAAAATTAAAAGTTTAAAAATGCCTAAAAATTTGGCAAAGATTAATTGTTTTAATTAAAACATTTTTTTTTTCCTAATTTATATTTTTCTAGGACAGAAATTACAAAAAAAAAAAAAAATACTGAGCTTCGGTAGAACATTTGGTGGCTTAATTTGTTGCATTTTAACCCTACTATGACGTCTTGCAAGGAATACGTCGAATTAGAAGTAACCCTGTAAAGATTTATGTTCAGAATAGAATAGAATACTCTTTATTATGCACACCATTTAAAATACAGGTATGAATGTTGAAATTTTACATAGGGTGACACAATGGGCGGTCTTATCGCTAAAAGCGAAATTTTACAGACAACCTTTGGATGGAGTATGAGGACAAGGAGAGACAATTCTGCAGATAGTCCGTGGTGTGTGGTGTGGTGTGTGGTGTCCGTGGTGGTGTGGTGTTCAGTATTGTATTCAGCAAAGAATAACCACTCCCTGTCTGTTTTTAAAACACTTTCAAATGACTTTTTCCTTTCGCATTTTTCTGATACTACGCTAACATAAGAATAAAATGACACTTACTAAAACACAATTTCCTTACAAAATACAAAACTATATTTCCAACTTCCAACACCATTTCGCTACAAGAACTAGTAAGCTGTATTGAAACTACAAAAGAAAGTGCAGAGAAAGGATACTGCGACCTCGATTGGCCAGCAACTGGGCCAAGGAGTATTACTGATGAGGCTATACCGAGATCAGTCCTCTTTCCGCGGCGAGTTTATACAACGTATCATTTGGTCCTTGTATCCGCCGGAGCGTTTTGTTTTTGGGTCGAGTTGGTTTGTATAGAATAGGTTGTGTCGTCCTTATTGATTGGTATGGGTTGAGACTAACGTTTATTGAAATGTAAATTATAAAAAACATGGTATGTAGTGTAAGTTTTGTATGAACACAGTTTGTTTTCGAGCGTTTGGCACATAGCAATACAATAATTTTTAGGGTTCCATAAAAAAATGGTAAAAAGAAACCCTTATGGTGCGACTCAGTCTGTCTGTCTGTCACAGCTGGATATCTCAAGAACTACTAATGCTATCAACTTGAAATTTAGAATGTTTGCTCAACTATTTTGCAAATAAGAGTCTTAAAAATTCGAAGTGAGGCTACTAGGGAATGGAAGAACGCTGTTCGCACATTCTCAAACATTTTTTTTATTTTTTTTAGGCCACATAGTTTTCGACTTTTAGTAAAAAATAAATACCATTCAACCCCCTTTATCTCCGAAGTTTGCATAGAGAAAAATCTGAAATTATTCTATGTGATTGAAGATTATGTAAAGATTACAGGAAAAATAAAACGATGTCTCTAAATAGCACACTTTTTCAGAAATCGGAACGGAACCCTCGGTGCGCGAGTCAGACTCGCTCTTGACCGTTAAAAAAAAAATTAAACTCAATTTTCTATGAATTCTCAAAACATGTTCTTTCGATACCGTAAATGGCGTAAATATTTCAACACATTCGTTGTATTGACGAACATGAACCTATTTTGTACTGATCTGAGCATAATTCTTTCTTTAGACTGGAATTCAGAATTGAGTGATTGTAATCTGTCAGTAAGCTCTGCAAGTCATCATAGTTTGCGAACTTGATCTTGAACTACTTCCTCTACTGAAGTAGTTACGCTACATTTTCAAGGAAACACAACAGATTTCGCAAATCTTCAAACTTCAACAATTTCAAATCGAAATCCGAAGTAAAGTTTCAAATCAATACAACAGCTGGAAGTAGGTCAACATTGTGGTGCAAGTTTGTACTTAGTTGCAGGTCCAGAGATCATTATCCTTCTTCTCCGATGGCACGCTCAGTTAACTCGTCATTCTGAGCAACAGATCTGGGAGCCCACATTAGCTGTTCCATATAAAAGTGCAAAACTAATCCGAGCAAAATGTATGAAATAGCAGATTTTTTAAAATACCGATTTATTTTTATCCAACCATAAATAAAATTGCATGAAAAATCCAACAAGACACAAATCTCCAACGTTTCTCGAAGGATAACATTTGATCCGTTGCCCTCGCAGTTCAACCAGCGATAGATATTGATACAGACTGCAATATTCAGGGTTATTGGTAAAACACCAGCAACCTCTTAAGCACCTCTTACTTGTACTCATTATTATGAACAACTTTCATTATGGGACCAAACCTGAAATCGCGAAAAAAAATCAGCTGTCCAGTATAACTACATCACACTCGTCAAAATATAGAGCAGCTGATTTTTTTTTCGCGATTTCAGGTCTGGTGCCCTAATAAAAGCTGTTCATAATGATGAGAACAATGACATCTTAAAAGGTTGCTGGTGTTTTACAAAACTCCTGTATATTGATAATGTCTGCACCAGATATTGTGGTGCTGATCCATGCGTCATGTTCGTGAACGGGCGCCGTCAGTTGGGACTGGTCGTCTCTTAGCTGCCATGGCTTATTTTTAATTTTAGTATTTAATTTAGTTGTTTTAGTTTTTATCTTTTTATTACGGACGCTTTTTAACGTGCACGTCTTTCTACATTGTTCTCAAATGTATATTTTCAACATGAACGATGTAACCAATATTTTGTAAAAATATTATGATTTAAAAGAGTGTCCGTGGAGTTTCTTGCCCGTTCTTCTCCATGGGGATCTACTACGCTTTGGAATGGGCAACTAGCTTCATCTTTCTGACTGACCGACCCATTGACAATTCAAAAGTGCCTGTAATTGGTTTATTTGAAATAAATGCTTTGAGTTTGAGTTTGAATTGACAAGTATTTGTGGAACTATTTATGTGTCTTGTAATATTTACCTCTGTAGAAAACAAATAAATAATATTCAACTCAACCAGTTTGCCAACTTCCAGATCTTTGCGTCTAAACTCTACAATACACAAATCTCACTCCGACCTTTCTCGAAGGATAACAATTGATCCGTTGCCCTCGCACCGCGGTTCAACCAGCAATAGATATTGATTCAAACTTCTCACTAGCTGTGGCGATGGCGATGGCGGGCTGAGCTTGCTCATCAGTTACATTGAGCAAGATTTATTCTCACTAATCTTTATGTTATATGAGGGTGAACAGAATGTCTCTTTTATCTCAAGAATATTGAGATAAAAGAATGAAGAAAGAATTGAGATAATGAGAGGTATTCACTTATTATTATTTGTTGTAGTTGCTGCGAAAAACCTTTGTGTTCATCTTGTTAATTACAATAAAATTATTAATGTTATATAAAATCCAGCTTCGTGTGTTTGCAGATTTATTTAATTTAATTTAAAATGGGGTGTGCATTTTTATTTTACGAGCTATGTATTAATATATAATACTTGTGGTGAATCTTGAAACCATTATAATGGAGTTTATAGTACATTATATTTGTATTATGTTAAAATAACGATTTATGTAATAACGGTTGTTACGTCATAACTGGCAATAAAGCTCGAGAATGTATTAGTTATAAAGCCATTCTAAAGTATTTTCATTACAATAAAACAATTTCGTCCTCAAATTCTGTTTGTCTTGTATTCACACACAAAGGATGAATCATTTATTGCCGGAATTGCGTACAAATAAATAGGAACCGGTCCTCATAAATAACCGTTCTCCTACCTATTACAATAAATGCGAGGTAATTTCCTTCGCGATTTGTGGCGCATTATGAAGACAATGTGACATAACAGCCGTAAAATTAGTTCAGTTTCCCAACGGACTTGGGGCGTAAATCATAGTTTTGGACCCAAATTGGCCTTGAGAGTTCGGACGCGCTGGCCAATGTTCGTGGCGCATATTTAGAATATGAATAGACAAATTGTGTAAAGTATAAATCCTAATTTTGTGAGATAACTTATATAAAAGATCCATTTTAGTCTGAAAAAGGGCCTTTTACAACTTCGATGAACAATAGTAAATCTCAAAAACGGCCGGAAAAATAACACCACAAATATGTATAATATATGTGGTCTTATTTTGCAACATAGTTTTTTCAACCTTATTGCATAGAAATTATGTTTTATTTTTCCATAAACATTTTTGTTCTTATTTTAAAAATACGTTTACTTGTCAATCAAAGTAGTAAATATAATAAAGGTTGTCTGTAAAAGATCGCTTTTAGCATTAACACCGCCCATTGTTTCACCCTACGTAAAATTTCTACATTTATATGTGTAATTTTTATGGTGACCATAATAAAGAGTATTCTATTCTATTCTATTTTGTACTAGCTGACCCGACAGATGTTGCCCTGTCTAAATTTTATGTAAGAGAAAATGAATTTTCTTCATATTTTTTTTTGTGTATTTTCCTATGTTTTAATAGTTATTCTGCTTTTCGGGGCGGAGACAAATCCAACAAATCAATCATCGTAAAAATCGGTCCAGCCATTCTTGAGTTTTAAATGGTCTAAATAACCCAACTTGCAAACGATAATAAACTTTAAGGTTGAGTATTAAGGCTTATAATCAAGTTACAGGCAAACGTGGCCACTTGAGCGATGTATTTTTGTTCATATTCTATAATCTAGTACAACTGTTGATCAAAGTTTTACAAGCTAATATAGTAAATGGCCAGTATTAGATCCTGACGATACGAGTTTTTTTTTATCCTAGCAAAGATACAGTACTTACATGATAGTACATCTTACTTTCAGGCTAGAATTAATTAACATTGTTATTATTACTTACTTAATAGTCACGTACAGTAAGTGCGGGTTACTTTGACTCTAGGGCATAACTTTGGCCCATATCGAGACAGATGTTTACTGTCATTAAATCCACACAAGGTTCCGCAAGTACGCGTCTATATCACCATGTAATAGTCACCGAAGGACATACGACTTTCGGTTGTGTGGTCGTGACACTTCGGGCAGTTTATACAGTTGTCTCGATTTGGGCCAAAGTTATGCCCTAGAGTCAAAGTAACCCGCCCTTACGGTAGTTACTTAATTAACTAACTTTTTTTTTGTTGACAGTAAAATCTGTTGCAAAATCCTGTTACATTTTGAAATAGAACAGCTTTATCCGATTATTAATTCGAGCTCTTAATGCCAGTCGGTATGCGTGTATCAATGAAAACGTCTGCGTATCAATCAAATGTCAAAGCATAGCAATCGTGCATTGACATTCGGTTATGCGCAGTTTTCATTTAAGCGAACGTTCGGAATACAAAATTGGAATGCATCAGCTACAGCCTACAATCGAATATTGTATCAAGTTTAGAATAGAATAGGTACTCTTTATTATGTGCACCATACGAATTACAGATACAAATGTAGATATTTTACATAATTATGGTGACACAATGGGCGGTCTTGTCGCTAAAAGTTTAGATAGGTCCTTTTGGAATTTAGTGCATTTTATTGTCAATTCTTATTTTTTTTTTAGTAAAATTTCCTGCTTTTTAAAAATTGAAATAATTTTTATAAAAAACGTAAAACTATTTATTTATCTTCTTACATCTACCATTACAGGGTAACCCAGTGTGATAGATGCGCCTATCCCAACTTAACCGATACTAACATCTAACAATTAGCTTCTGCCTACGGCTTCGTCCACGTGGTATGTCAATGAAAAGTAGCCTATATCCTTTTCCAGGTAATGGTCTATCGTTGTGCTAAATTTCATCTAAATCCGTTTAGCCGTTTTAGCGTGAAAGCGTTACAAACAAACAAACAACTCACTTTCGCATTTACGAGTATAATATTAGTTAGGATTACAAACAATGCATAACTATTTTATATATTACTTATGGCTGTACCAAATACGTACCGAGATATCGCGTATGTTTCCAAATCTTTTTGTTTATATTTTCTGGTTTTTGTGTGTGGGTGTGTGTGTCCGGAGTTGCTGTAGATAATAGTTTCTCCATAATTATTACATTCGTCAATTAACATGTAACTTACTTATTTACTTTAATACTACCACAGTCATACATACAGTAGTCCGACGAAGCTCGAGCTGCTCCGACGAAGCCCGAGCTCCATACGAAGTTCGGCGAACTATGTAAGCAGCTCGGGCTCTCGTCGGACGACTGTAGGAGAGACTCTTGAGTACCAAATTATATGATTAATAGTTTCATAGTATCTACAGTAAAGGTACTGGTACTGTAAACACTTAATATGAAATATGACGTCAGGATTTTAGACAATAACAATCCTACTCCAATAGCCAACATTGGCGCCAAACTTTCTCCTATAAACAATGGTCTCCCCCGAGTTTGGCGCATTGTTGGAAGTGATTTGTGGGAAAGAGACTGTGTGATTTGTTTTTGAGTTTAGTCATGCAACCAAGGAGCAGTAAATTTTGTCGAATCATAGAGTTGGACAAATAAATTTAAATCTATTGAATGGAATTTTCAAACAATGGATAGTTGTTTAGTAATAATAAATTAACTTGGCTCTTGAAGGTTGGTATAAATCTCAACAGTTGATGTATTTTATGCTATGTGTGTGGGTATTGCTACATATAGGCAGTCGCTCAATGAATTAAAAGCGTATATCGCGCGCGGGCTGGCAACGTCGCATTTCTAAAAGTTTTTCGTGATCATTATAAAATCAAAAGATAATTTCCTCTCTCAAATTTTTAGATCGTTGGTATATAATAGGTTGGGGAAAAAGTTTCTTCGCATTTTTTAAGAAAATTCAAAACATTTTTTAATATACATTATTTACATTTATCTGAAGTATGTAGGTACCATTTTGTTCGACGACTTTTTGCCATCTTGTAGGTAGGGACATAATCCCATTGCTATAGAAATTTTGGGACTTCTGATCAAAATACCGCGACAAGTGGTTTTGGTAGTCCTCTCGTGATGTTACCCTGACACTGCCTAAAGAATTCTGAAGAGACCGAAACAGGTGGAAATCTGAAGGCGCAAGGTCAGGACTATACGGCGAATGCATTAACACCTCCCAGCCAAACTCTCTTAATTTTTGCTGAGTGGCTAAAGATGTGTGAGGTCTAGCGTTATCATGATGAAAAACCGCACCCCTTCTGTTGATTAATTCCGGCCGCTTTCTCTCAACTTCTTGCTTTAATCTCATCAGTTGTTCGCAATAGAGTTCAGAATCGATGGTCCTGCCTGGTAGTAACAGCTCATAATTAATAATGCCCTTCCAAGCCCACCACACACACACCATCACCTTGTTGCGAGTTAACCCGGGTTTCGCCACAGTCTGTGAAGCCTGACCGGCTTTTGACCACGACCTTTTTCGCACGTTCTTGTCGTACGTGATCCACTTTTCATCACCAGTTATCAGCTTCTTCAAAAATGGTTCAGTTTCATTACGTCGTAATAAAGAATCACAAATGAGTACACAGTTCATTAGGTTTCTTTCAGTGAGCTCGTGAGGTACCCAAATATCGAGCTTTTTTGTGTACCCAGTTTTTTTCAAATGCGCCAAAACTGTTTTGTGGTCAATTCCCAGTTCTTCAGCTACGTCGTAACTACTGATATGCCGATCTTGCTCCACTTTTTCAAAAATGGCATTCATTTTATCCGTAATAGGGCGATCAGAGCGACGTGCATCTTTGACATCAAAATTCCCGGATCGAAAACGCTTAAAACAAATTTGTGCTACTCTCACAGACACTGCACTGAGTCCATAAACATCGCGAATTTTTTTCGCGGCTTGCGTTGCATTTTTACCTTTTTTGTAGTAAAATTTTAAAATGTATCGAATTTCTTCATTAGATTCACTCATCTTGACAGTACGAAAAACAAATGAAAATCACACATTTTCCTAATTTGAATTTGGAATTATGTTCTTTAAAATTTAAACTTTCAATGATACCAAAACCAGCCAGATACAAATAGTATAGCCAAAGAGATTTTATTTTAAGTTCATACTATACTATAATACGAAAAGATTTTTTCCCCAAGTAAATCCCTGACGTTCCAACATACATATAAATATAATTATATGTATGTTGGAACGTCAGGGATTTACTCAGTTAGATTCATACAGACATGTGGGCAGAAGATGGGTTTCGTGCAATGAAAACACACTGGGTGCGATACACGGTGTCACAATCTAACACAATCATTCCAAATTAAAATGAACACAATCACTGAGTACAACGAATCGAGTACAGTTCCGCGACGTAGTAACTCCGATGCGATCAGATACTAGCATGTCTTCCTCGCCATGGACTTAAAACATCACGACTCTGTAGAAGCGCGCTGTAGGTGTGGGTAGTCACGTGATGTCCCTGTGGCTCGCTTGCGATCCGTTTCGTGTCCATACTATTGACCGGATCCGACATGTATGTACTCGTATGCTATTTTTTGGTATTTACTCTTAGAAAATGATATATTGTTATTTATTTTCTATTTTCTAAGAGCAAATACCAAAATAACTGTAAAAAAAATAGCATACGTACTTATAAATACCAACGATCAGAATTTGAGACAGGAAATTGTCCTTAATTTGATTTAAATTTATTAAAATAATCACGAAAAACCTATAGAAATGTGACGTTGCCAATTGCGCGATTAACGCTCTTAAGACAAATCGATTGACGAAAGAAACATCAAAATCAGCAGTTTGGTCTATAGTGCGCTACAAAGTAACACACATAGGCTGATAAACACATGCTCCTTTGCGTTGCACAGTCGAGTAAAAATGCTGGTATTCAGCTGCTCCCGATTAGACTGGAAGCCGACAACAACAACAGCGTTGAAAAAAAGCTAGGCGATGTTGGTGATGATGATAATCCTAACATCCCCGATGTCACAAGTAACACGTCTCTCGTTGAAGTAGTCCTCAACAGTAACCACCCAGCAATAGCCCAGCAAAAACAATCAGGCGCCTTGACGAACTCACACGGCCAACATTGGCGTCCGCCAACAATGGCCTCTTGCGAATTTCAACGCATTGTTGCTCCATGATTTGTGGTCGGGAGGCTGTATGATTTGTTGTAAGTTAGGCCCTTACATCAAACAATAAACCTTTCTAATACAATTTACTAGTTTATGGGACCAACAACGAAGTTGGTCCTTTTGAAACTATATTTGGATTGGCGACTGAGTGGTCGGATTCAAGGACCATTTTGAAATTGTTTCTTTGTTCTAGAATTATTATTGGGTTAGTAAACATGACGAAGGCTGTGTGATAAAAAGTGGTTGCGACTGCTTACAAATGAAGTACAATTGCAGAAACAAGAAGTTTGCGGACACGTTATAGAGCTTTGTGACAAAATTCCAAAGTCTAAATATTCCTTTGATTCCATCGGCATTCATGTCTCAAGCTGGAATTCACTAAAATGCGGTTAGCTCGATTTGGCGCCCATAATCACCCCAGGCGAAGCCTTGCACAAGGAATTCTACAACTAGTATCTATGGAAAATATTTGAAAAAAAGAAATCTGAATTTGTTTAAAACAATCTGCCCGCCTAGCCTTTCCCCAACTATGTTGGGGTCGGCTTCCAATCTAATCGGATGCCGCTGAGTACCAGTATTTTACATGGAGCGACTGCCTATCTGACCTCCACAACGCAGTAACTGGGTAATACGATAACGATAATTTTATTTAATTTATCTAAAACAATAATTATTTAATTTAATTTACCAGTGTTACTCGTTTAAGGTCGCATTTATCACCATTGGTGTTGCCACGAAACATTAAACAGAATTGGTAGCCGCTGAACAAAAGACAAGGTCTTCCTTTCTCACTGAATTTCAGTGCATTGTTGTTTTCGTGATTTGTGGGAGAAAAACAGGTTTTGTTATTATGTAGGCTACAGACACTGTAGAAAAGGACTCCGTTGTTGTTTACCATATTTTTAGAACAAATAAAAATGCCAGAAGATGATTCGTTGACCTAATTTATAACGGCGTTTCGTGGCTTTAGAAATATTTTTTAAAGTTGTACAGCATTGGATTTTAAAAGGTGAAGGAAAACATCGTGAGGAACCAAGAACGAAAATTCGACGACATGTGACATCTATCAACCCGCACTGGGCCCGCGTGGTAAATTACGGCCCACTCTCTCTCACCGAGAGGACGTTTGCGTCCCAGCAGTGGGAACATTAGAGGCTTTAATAATTATTGGACTTTAAATAATTTATTACATTTTTGAAAATATTGTTTAATGGTTTATTTTTTGAGGATGGGCAGCACCGTGGTGTTGTCTGCTAATGAGAAATTACAGGCTTGCTAGCTCCGTTGCCTGACGGACCCTGTCTTGGCTCTCGGCCCCCGATTCGACAGAACAATAACAAATTATTGTCACTAAGAAAACTAAATTATTGCTTCTTTATAGCAACTTTACTTCTACTACAAAAATCTCAAAAACATTGTTCTCAACATCACCACACAAAAGAAAAGGTTTACTCCAATTTGAGGGCATTGTGGCCCATGATTTGTGACCACAAGCCTGTATGATTTGTTAGATCAGTAATGACGGGCTCCTGTAACGAGCGGTTATCAACATGATTGGTCCTTACACATTATGTGCTTGTCATTTCATTTTATTGTGAGCTGCCGTTTGGTTCTTGTGTTGTGTGTTTCGTTTGTGATTGGTCCTTACTTCCTATTTGGCGTTTCATTTTTTCTCTGATTTGTGTCTTTTGTTTTCCTTGTGAGAGGTTGGTTTTGTAATATTGTTATTTAGCAAAAAGTAAAGTTTTAGCAGGGCAATAGTGACATTGATGTCGTGATGGTATAGTGGTTAAGCCGTGGCGTTGGTAGTGCTTCGGGAATGTTTGCAGAGGCTCGAACAGATGGATTCCATGCCATTATGCGAAAGAAAGCGGCCTCCTTACTACAGCGCCTGCATGGTAGTAACAACAGCATTCTAAAAATCATCGCTACCAGAGCGGGCTATTCCTTTCAGGGACACTGGGTGGGGCCAGTTCTAGGTCTGAATTAATAATAATAATTAATTACTGTTTTGAAAACTAACAATACTAACCTATGTAAATAAGCATTATTATTACTAACACCAAAATACTAACATATTTATGGACCTATTCTGAAATAAAGTTTAATTTAATTTAAGGCCTCACCTATCATGAACGAGGTTGTGTGTTCAAATCCGGGCAAGTTCCAATGTGACTGTCAATTCATATGTACTTTTTAAGCTTGTCTTGGACATCACCGAAATTGGTGAAGGTAAACATCGTAAGGAGACCTAGACTTACAGTTAACATAAGTCTAAAATTGCTGTCTTGAGCAAGCGTGGTGATCAATGCTCGTGCCTTCTCTGTATGAGAAGAGAGCTTTGCCCTGCAGGGGACTGGTATTATTATTATTATTAATGGTGACACTAAAAATGTAGTTTATTTGAATTTCCTGATTTTGCTCATTGCTAGTTGATTGATGATTCAATATAGACGACCCACATCCAGAAAAAGGGCAAGAGTGATTCCTGACAAAATCCATTTAGAAGGCGCATTCGTTCAAACACATTACGAAGGGATGGTGGTTGATGTACAAAACACAACGCTTAATCATCGTTGCTTTGTAAAGCAGACTTATCAGTTATGAATTCCCTTTGTGTATTTTTTGACGTTTTTCCTGTTTATCTCAAACGTTTAATATAATATTCGTTTCGTCTCAATTTCACTTTTCGGCAAGTGAAAATGAGCCGAAACGAATATTATAACATCGATCTTGCTGCGAGATGGTTGACTTTATTTTGTGCTGCAAGTTGAAGTCGTACAGTAATAAAGATGGATTAGAGAGCTTAAAATAACAAGAGGTCTGGCACTGGGCAAAATAAATTCATCGCAGACTTTCCGTTTTTCCTCTCTTTTCCACAATTTTGTCTTTCCAACGTCACATATTTCTGCTGTTGATTTTTAATTTTCCTGAAACTATATTGTATTGTTTTTAGGGTTACGTACGTCCGAATGGTAAAACGGAACCCCTATAGGATCACTCGTGTGTCTGTCTGTCTGTCCGTCTATCACAGCCGATTTGCTCCGTACGCATAATGAATTTCTGTGACCCAAACACGAATTTGTTACGTAGACTAGTAGTTCTGCGAACAGTACACCTCGCGAGCACAAACTTTTTTGCTACATTAAAGTTATTTAAAACGGTATATCCAGTAGCCCCCTTTTTGCCTCTTTTTGGAGGAAGTACCCCTACAATCAAAAATTCGCGGTGACTAAAATTTTTACTTTAAAGTCGCAAAACCTGTATACTAAGTTTCGTCCAGATCGGTTATAAAATACGACCTGTAGAGGAGTAGCAACAAACTGACAGACGAAAGCAAATTTTGGCAGACTTGAAGCAGAGACGCATCGCTCTCTACGCTCGCTCGATCAATAAATTAATTTTGAATATGGGCTTAACTTATAAAGAAAAAAAATAAAAATTAAAAAAAAAGTTTTACAAACTGTGTGACATATCAAATGAAAGCATGTTACGAGAATTTCAAAAATATTTTTCTTATAATTTAGAAATAAATAGTTATAAAGTTATGAGTATAGAAAATTGATGAAAATTTACCATTCATCCCCCAGATCTCCGAATCTGCTGAGCTTAAATAAATAAATACAGTAAGTGCGGGTTACTTTGACTCTAGGGCATAACTTTGGCCCAAATCGAGACAGATGTTTACTGTCATTAAATCCACACAAGGTTCCGCAAGTAAGTGTCTATATCACCATCTAATAGTTACCGAAGGACATACGACGTTCGGTTGTGTGGTCGTGACACTTCGGGCAGTTTATACAGTTGTCTCGATTTGGGCCAAAGTTATGCCCTGGAGTCAAAGTAACCCGCCCTTACGGTACAGAGAATAATTCTATACTTAAATATAGATTACAGGAATTTTTATAAGAAGTCTATGGTCTTAAAATAACACGGTAAATCACTCCATATTGTGCGTACAAACTTACATTTGCAGTTGGAATGTATGGGGGAACGTTTTTTCAACTACAATGTTATGTGTGTTCTTGGGATGAATTCATCCCAACTACTGAACCCTTCACTGCGTGCAGTCCGACAGGCACTTAGCCACTTACCAATTTGTTTCTACTGTTCTTTTCCCTTGTAACCTTTTTTTACTACCTTCAAAATCTGTTGGTTTTTCATATTGTACTTTTTTTGACTCAATTTGTATTTTTTTTACCAGATTATTTTGATTTTAGTAAAAATCAAAATAATCTGGTACATAACACATTAAAGCACTTTTAGTACCAAAAACCGGTCAAGTGCGTGTTGGACCACGCACAATAAAGGGTTCCGTAGTTGGGATGAATTTATCCCAAGAACAAACTTAACACTGTAGTTGAAAAACATAGTCTTATATGCATTCCAACTGCCAGTAAGGTGTAAGTTGGTTGACTCGTACACTTGAAAAGCCTACTTAGCTGTGATAGTTTGTGTTTTTTAGAAGTAAAAAATTCACAGTAGTAGTATATATTATATACTACTACTGTGAATTTTTTCACCCATCCGAATCTAACCGTTTGGCTGGCAGGGGGGGGGGGGGGGACATACTTGACTAACAAAAATTTGCACTTTAAAGCTTAATATTTCAGAAACGGATCCCTAAATCGAAAAACAGTTTCCACAAACCAACAATATTTTTAAAAGACCCATCCAACAACGCCACATCATGGGGTGGACGAGAAAAAAAAAAACATCCCCGCTTTACGTGTAGGTACAGAAGGTACCATAAAACAAATTTTTTTTCGTGCTTTTATTTTACCACTTTGTTGGCGTGATGAATATGTATATGCATGCCAATTTATAGCTTTCTAGTACTAAGAGTCTCTGAGCTAATCTGCGGATGGACGGACAGACAGACGGACGGACATAGCGAAACTATAAGGGTTCCTTGTTGACTACGGAACCCTAAAAACACACTAGTATGTGTACTCACGTACCCCGCATTATTCAGCCTCCCGCCACCATATGGTGCCAAGATTTAGTAGCCAGCCACCTCACTTAGGGGATGTTTATCGAAAATATTATAAATTTTGTACGCGAACAACCATTTCAATTTCAATCTTTATTGGTAAGGTTGTACGGTTTTTGTTGTCAACTGTGAATATTTGATTGAAGTGTGGTATTCCGGTTTGTATTTTTTTTACTCGTTTTCTTAATTTTTGTGTTTTCTTCGGCCAAGAGTTCTTTGCCTTGACCTAATTAATATATAGAATAGAATAGAATATTTATTTGCCAGAAACATGGTATGTTCACAAAGGTGTTCTTAACATTTCATAGTGCTGCATGTCACACCGTTATAACGGTATGCAAAAACAATTTAAAATTATATCTAAACAATTACAATAATTACATTAATTTTCAATTTACATTATTTACGTTAATTAAAAAAATAATAATGTTATTTCAATTATTTTAATATACCATCATTTCCATTTTTACCATTTTATTAAATAAAACAAAAACATTAACATATTATCACTTAATGATGCCTGTATTTTAATGCCAGATCAAGTGAATAAAATTTACAGGGACATTTTACAAAAAATTCGTAAATAGAGTAAAAAGATGCCTGCAACAACCACTTCCGTAGTGCCGAACAAAATTTTTTGAAGGGTAGTTGGGTAATTGGCTTCGGCAAAGCATTATAAATTAGGGGAGTCATGTAGATACAACTCTTTCGGAAGAGTTGCAACTTAGGAACAGGTATCTCGAAATCTAAATGTGCAGCTTTCCTCTTATTTGTATTATCCCTTCATTCAAATAATGCAAGATTGGATCTCAGAAACTTGGTAACTTCAAAGATGTTTCTTCATAGATTTTATAATGAATATAAGAAAGTGAGGTTTTTACAAAATAATCGATCATCTCTTACAATCAATCTGCCTAGCCTTTGTCCCAACTATGTTAGTTCGGCTTCCAGTCTAACCGGATGCAGCATCAGTATTTTACGTGGAGCGACTGCCATCTGACCTTCACAACCCAGTTACTACACGACACCCTTTGATAAGACTGACTGTCAGTACTTTCGGGCTTCTAACTTCCCATAACGACTGTCAAAGATCTACGAATGACAGCCGAGACCAACGGCTTAACGTGCTTCCTGAGGCTCGGAGGGGTCTCTCTTTGCAGGCGGGGTACTGTAGCATGATTAGCTCAATTTTGTAAATCCGAACGGTGTAATAGGAAGATGGCCCTGCCCCATCTGTCTTATACTTCTACCAGAACTATTGGCCTACAGCCATAGTTACCAAATGATGATGGCTCTACCCCATTCATCACAAACCTTCTATAACTATAGCCCTAACAGCGCCAGTGGTAGATATTGATCACGATGGTCTGTCCACGGGACTGGACCCTAATTTCTTGTCACAGACAATACAATAATTATTGCCATAGATAGTCACATAGTCACTAGTAATGGATGGTCATCCATCCACGAACCGGCCGCGGCAAGCGTAGCTTAACCTTTGGCCGACCTGTGCGGCTGTTATCATTTAGCCATGAGCCCCTCTTCTACAATGGAAATAGTAAAATGCAATTAATTGATTGCAACAGGAGGAAATCTGTATGTTTTTCCAATGACCTACTATTATCGAATCACAAATCCTTTGGTGAAGTGTTACTTACAGACCTTAACGCTTTGAAGGAGAGTATGCAAGCTATTGTGTCTCGTTCGTGTCCTTCAAAGCGTTAAAGAAAGTAGTATCTAGTAGCTATCTACAACGTATCGTTTTGCATCCTCGTCAAATTTCAGGGTGTGATACAGAACATCAAACCGAACAACTTTCTCCATGGGACCAACATCGTAATCGCGAAAAAATTTTCAACTGTTTTTGTTTCAAAATTTTCAAATGGGACTATTATAAGCTACTATTATAAGCTTTTCGGCACATTAAAATCAAATTGACCGAAGATCTATGGGGAATGTCTATCAAAGTTTGTACATCCATAATCGAGACTATAGCACCATACTTAGCATTAATATTTAATTTGTGTGTGGATGAAGGAGTCTTCCCGGATTTAATGAAATTTAGTAAGGTTATACCACTTTTTAAATCTGGGGACAGTAAACACACCAACAATTATAGACCAGTATCCGTGTTGCCAGTATTCAGCAAGGTATTCGAAAAGGTAATGCTCGATCAAATGCTTAATCATTTTAACACCAACCAAATCTTGCACGATCAGCAATTTGGTTTCACCAAAGGACGTTGCACGACTGACGCGGGTGCCACTTTATTAAAACACATATTTTCAGCGTGGGAGGAGGCCCAAGATGCCATAGGAATCTTTTGTGACCTCTCCAAGGCATTTGACTGCGTAAATCACGAAACCTTACTCTTGAAACTTGAGCATTACGGACTAGGTAAACTTGCGCTCAGTTTAGTAAAATCTTATTTAAATGATAGACAGCAACAAGTTCAAATAAATGGTGTCAATTCACTCGGTCTAAAAGTACAAATGGGTGTTCCACAGGGTTCGATATTGGGTCCTTTCCTCTTTTTAGTATATATTAATGATCTACCCCATTTATTAAAAAACCAACCACAAATGGTGTTATTTGCTGACGACACATCCTTAATTTTTAAGATAAATAGACGTGCATCAAATCTTGACGACGTAAATAACGCCCTACTGCAGATCCATAATTGGTTCACTGCTAATAATTTAGTATTAAATGGGAAAAAGACTAAATGTGTAAGATTTGCTTTACCAAATGTTAAAAGTACTGATTGTGACATAGTATTGAATAAAGAGAAACTAGAATTCGTCGATAAAACTGTTTTCCTGGGGATCACGCTCGACTCAAGGCTGCAATGGGGTCCGCATTTAACATCTCTTGCAGGACGGCTAAGTTCAGCAGCATATGCGGTGAGAAAAATCCGTCAATTCACTGATGTAGACACCGCAAGGATGGTCTATTTCAGTTACTTTCATAGTATTATGTCTTACGGTATTTTACTATGGGGACGGGCTGCAGACATAGAGTCTATTTTTATTCTGCAGAAAAGAGCCATCAGAGCAATATATGGCCTCCGCAGGCGCGATTCTCTAAGGGAACTGTTTAAAGATATTAACATCATGACGGTACCTTGTCAATATATCTACGAAAACATCATGTACGTAAGGAAAAATCTAAATCTTTTCGGTAAAAGAGGTGAAGGACACAATTATAGGACTAGAAATAGGGACCAATTAGTTCAACCAGGTTTCAGACTGGCTAAAGTAGACTCATCCTTCATGGGGTACTGTTTAAAATGTTATAATAAAATACCTCCCCACATACTCCAGCTGAATGAAAGGAAATTTAAATCTTGTATAAAACGCACACTATGCAGCCAGGCATATTATAAGTTGGGGGATTACATCGCTGACAAAAATGCTTGGCTGAATGCTTGTCCTGCTCCACAAGGACGCATTAATTAATTGATTAGCATTCGGATATATTGTTGGACCTGCTGAAGATTAAGATGAGAGAAAACTTTCTTTGCATTGTTTAGATTCAATCTCTTAGTATTATATAATTGCATAGCACGTGTGAGCACTATGTAGCTACTATTAAGCTACCTTTTACTGGGTACGTCTTTCACTGACTTGAGTGTGCCCTGGCGGTTGAGAGTATGTCATGCTCACTCAAATGTCTCGCTGATGGTGGCGTGTGTGTTGGATCATTAAGTTCCCTTCAAAATGGTTGAGCTAAATGGTGCTGATCCATGCGTCATGTTCGTGAACGGGCGCCGTCAGTTGGGACTGGTCGTCTCTTAGCTGCCATGGCTTATTTTTAATTTTAATATTTAATTTAGTTGTTTTAGTTATTATCTTTTTATTACGGACGCTTTTTAACGTGCACGTCTTTCTACATTGTTCTCACATGTATATTTTCAACTTGAACGATGTAACCAATATTTTGTAAAAATATTATGATTTAAAAGAGTGTCCGTGGAGTTTCTTGCCCGTTCTTCTCCATAGGGATCTACTACGCTTTGGAATGGGCAACTAGCTTCATCTTTCTGACTGACCGACCCATTGACAATTCAAAAGTGCCTGTAATTGGTTTATTTGAAATAAATGCTTTGAGTTTGAGTTTGAGTTTGAGTTTGAATTATTTTTTCGCAATTACGATGCTGGTGCCATGGAAAAAGATGTTCAGTTTGATTGTCTATACCACATCCTCAAATTTGACGAGGATGCAAAACGACACGTTGTGTAAGGAGACAGTTAACATTGAGCTCATTACGATACCATGTTATCGTAAACTGTTGTTGCCCTCAACACAACATTATCGAGCAATACTTGGAACTTCTGATATTCATAATCGAAACCACTTCAAGTAAGACGGTTCCTCGATATTAGAAGCTCGACGTTAGCCACATATGGCCTTGAGGAATGTGTGAAGCGAGTTCCGTGTAAAGAATTTTATGCCTCCTCGACGATTTCAACTTCTATTTTTATTGGTTTTTGATGGCAGCTTGCGATATTTTACGGTTGTAAATGTGAATTTTTGGATGTGAATAACTAGTGGCTTTTAGGAGTGATAATATTTTTATGTCGCATTTTGCAGTTTTCGATAAAGTTAAGGGTTGTAATTCCGTCATTGATGTTGAAATTGAATTTCGGATTTGAGAATAATGATTCATTCTGTTACCATACTACTTACCTAAGTCAGAATCAGTTATGATCACCATCTGCCTAGCCTTTTCCCAATTTTGTTGGGCTCGGCTTCCAGTCTAACCGAATGCAGCTGAATACCAGTATTTTACGAGGAGCGACTGCTTATCTAACCTCCACAACCCAGTTACTGGGTAATACGATACCCCTTGATATTGGTAAGACTGATTGTCAGAGTTTCGGGCTTCTGACGACCCGTAACAACTGTCAAAGATCCACGAATGACAGCCAGGACCAACGGCTTAACGGGCTATCCGAGGCCCCTTCATGCCTCGGATAGCATGTCTGTCATAGTCTTGGTATGTAACCCATCCACGGACCAACCGCGGCAAGCACAGCTCAACCTGATCGATCGACGCGTGCGGCTTTTATTAATCATATCATACATAACCTCACGCATTCTTCCCATGGGGGTCGGCAGATGTTACAAACAGAAATATGCAAAAGAAAATGTTTTTTGTGGATTTTTCGGGTTTTCGTAGCATACAAGTACCATAAATAAGCCGTGAAGCCTTGGCCATAAAGTATAACAGTGAGAGGATTGCTTTATTTTACACCAAAAACTTTATAAAGGCACTTTGGGGTCCTGTTTGAGGTTTGGTCATATTTTAGAACCAAAAATGCACAGTAAAAGTATGGCCTGGGCGTTTTAAAGTATCACAAAATGTTCAGGGTTGTGCCTAGATTTGGTGCAGTATCATTATTTCCTAGCTCAAAAGGATTTGTTTCATCTGGATCTTATGGATTATTGAGAAAATGGTCGGCGTCATATCAACAATGATTGCCATCTGTAAGCCGATAGGATAATCTATTCAATTGCCGAATGTATGTACGCGCATCGCTTCAGAACGGTTGCACTTATTAGGCTAATTCTTTTTTGTTGTGTTTGTAATTGTCAGGACAAGGTTTGTATGAAATATTTTTTTTGAAAAGTTGCCGGGGAAATTGGAAAATTCGGGAAAACTGAAAGTGCATTTTCTGTGGGAAACTTTGTAAAAATTATTGAAATTATGATAGGACACCGTTTGTTAGGTCAGTTAGTTTTTGATAAAATTGCAAGATAGTCTTTGATAAAATTGCAAGATAATTTCAACAAAGTGTTCTTTAACAGAAATATTGGTGAGTTGCATTATAAATCAAAAATCAAAATCAAAAGCATATTTAAATTAGACTGAGAATAAACACTTTTTGAACGTCAAAATTACATAAGGTACCTAGTCCCTAATAAACCTTGATTTTTGTGAATGATGATTTTTTTGCTTCTCATAATATTTCATACGCTGTAACAACCAACTCATAAAATAATTTAGCGAATGCTGGTAATGTTGCCATCCGTATTTATTATCTGCTCGTTTGTGTAAACGATTAAATTAAAATGTTGTTTTAAAATGCAAATCACTTGTCCATATCAATTAGGTCGGCTATAATTGTAACGTGGCTTACAAAATAGAGTACACACCAACTGAAACTCAATTAAATCACAATCGACTAACCTGACTGAGTTTAAAATAACCTTTACTCTATTTAAATTTATACGATGGCAACATTAAAACCGTTAGAATTTTTAAAACCATTCCACGTATCTAATTTATTTGGCGTTAGATAAAACAACGTTTGCCACAGCATATAACATTAAAAATACATTTTAAAATATTTTTTAGCTGTGGCAACGTCACAACATTTACAATCGTGGAGGACAAACATCATAAATCTCTGAAGTGGGCCACTTACATTTTAATTTTAAAAAAGGTATATTTTTCTCGGTCCGTATCTCTGTTTTGACGTAAAACTGTGGGTTACGACCTGCTGGTACAAATGTACTGGTCGTTAAACTCGGGGGTAGTCGATTATCCTGTTCCGAGTTCCGACTCTGGTGAACGAGTAGTCGATTCCGGCTGCCATTACTGAAAGTAGAACTAATTATTAGTTTAGGTTGTTTCGTATTTTGAAATGACCTAGTGGCGAAGTAGAGTTTTTTTTCTTTTCTTTTACCTAATAAAACTCTTTGGGATAGTTCCTTAAAGCGGTTGTAGTCTATTTCGATGTGGATCTAAAGACCAATTTCTCATCTTAGCAAGCGTTTATTCGACACCACATTTTTTTACAAGATTTTATTGTTAGCACTTTCGTGATACTAATGATTCTTGGGTAACTCACCCGTCCGACTCACGATGCATTACATTTATTTGTTGCAAAAACAAGGCAACCATCAAAAATATCACCAATAGAACCATTAAGCCTAGTAGGTCTACACCATATACACAGTAAACACCACAGTGCGCACGCCTTTCTTATACATTATCATTCACTCAAACGGTTCATGTATCATTCACTCCCAGTATTGGACCGTTTCCACGTCTATTTGGTTCAAAGAACGAACCATTATTTATTGTGCCAAATCGTTCGTTCACGAGAATACAGAAAGTCTTTTTGCAAAGGGGTCAATGGAACATTTAGTCTGGAGGTTTAGGGTCAACTTGAGTACTTAATCTAGATTTTTTTTGGGTAAATGGGACTAACTTTTACCCTGTTTAGTTAGCAGTTTATTATCTCTTTTGTAGTGGATAAAAGACGACTGAGAGATGATTTTAAGAGACTGAAAAGCTTCATTCTTTTGTCTGCGTATAACAGCTGCGTACAGCCCATGTGTTTGTGTTTATATATGTTATTTTTAAATATATTTATACAGGATAATTCATTTTAAATTTGAATGCAATGTTTTAGATTATTTAATTTATCGCTACTGAATTATTGACATAGTTATGATTATTTATTAGGGATACATTTTAATTGCGTAATGAATTTTAAATATGAATTTACTTAATGTTTGTTTTGTTTTTTTTTATTTTCATTATTTAATTTTTCATCAGCACTATTATATTACACTATTTTATTTTCAACATAATGTATTTTGTTATGAAACAAATGACTTATGACTTAACATTTTGCGACCACCGACACACATTGCAAGCTTAATTTTATAAGCGACTAATAGCTGCGCCTCACGGTTTCACCCGAGTAGACCGGAATAAAAAGTAACCTATGTCTTAATCCAGGGTGTCAGCTATCTCCATACCAAATTTTATTAAAATTGGTCCAGCCGTTTGAGCGTGAAGAAGTAACAAACATGCAAACACACACACACCCACAAACTTACGCCTTTATAATATTTCTTATTCCCCGACCCACCTCGCCCGTCGCATCGCATCGCCTGCCCGCGCTATTACTTCGTTTTTGCTTAGCGTTGTTTCTGCCTATTTTTCTTTTTGCTCGGCTCCTAAGGTTTCTAGCGTGTAAATGCAAACAGATTTACCCAATACTATTAAGTTATATCTCTAGTAGAATGGCAATATGATATTACTTACATAATATTCTCATTTTCTTCTAGCTTTATAGTTTTTATGGGACGTCTGAAGCCTGAAAGTCCGGTTCAAAGAGTTTTTATTCCCATTAAGACAATCGTCACTTACATGAGAACAATAATATTAAAAAACAAAAAATAAAGTCTGAGTTACTGGGTGGTGGAGGTCAGAAAGGCAGTCATCATTTATCATCACAATTCCAGCCGAAAGATATCCACTGCTGAACATAAGCCTCCCCCAAGCAGGCCTATGTTCAGCAATAGACATCTTTCGGCTGAAATTATGATGATAGATGAACCCCAAGCTACGCCACTTCGACCGGTTTCGTACTTCCCACATCCAAAAAAGGCTGTCGCTCCATGTAAAATACTGGTATTCAGCTGCATCCTTAGTTAGGCTGGAAAATAAAGAAAAATGCGTATATTGAAGCAATTTCATTACAGCAATAAAAAATAGAAAATAATGTTTGTAATGCCAAAAAGGCCAAAGCAACTTAAAGCAAAGCCAACCTCAAGATAGTTGGGAAAAGGCTAGGAAGATGATGAACCATGTTGAGAAATGAATGCTTAGATTAAAGAAAGTCTCAATGCAAATCCTAAAGATCCAATCTATCCAAGAATTAAGATGAATAAACATGAATATGGAAGCCTTATTTCTTCTGCATGAATAAACACGACTTCTTTCAAATAATATATTGTACATACATGTAAATTGTACATATACACAGACAGATGGCAGCTATGGCGTCCCAGTGACCTCGATATATCCCAATTCAGCAAATCTGGAATGTCTCCAGTATATTAATGCTGAGTAACACAACAGACATATCCCTGAAGCGAATTATGGTCTAACCTATTTAGTATAGGCGGAGCTAGGATTTGATTTTGGGTAAGGTTTGGATTAGTTCGAGTTAGATACAAGCCCTTTGCGCTATTGATGTGGTACTAATTTGTTCATTCACATGCATTTACCTTCGCTGGATGGATATTATTATCGAACGAAGGTCATTGTTGTGCTGTCATTTGCACGAGAAATTTTATTAGATGTTTATACCATTATCCGTATATATTTGTTGTATATATCGTAGTTGCAGTTGTATATATCGTAGGATGATTTGATAATTCGAATTTTCGCAAAAACCCTAGGGATATTGCGAAAACACGGATAATTAGACAATGGCGAAAACATTTCCCATTCTTACTGGAAAAAGATAGGGTTATTGCAAAAACACGAGTCACTCTAGTAACATTGAATATCCTTAACTCTGATTGGCTAGATTTTTGCTTACTGACCAAATCTTATTGTGATTGGTTCCCAGTTTTATAATCACTTATCAGCCTAGGCTGCTGAGTCGCTCTCAAAAACGCAAATATAAAACAAAACAACGTGCGTGAATGATTGACATTTAAAAGTCAACCAATCAGAAGAGGTCTCATTTTGGGCGCTCCGACCGGCCAATCAGCGTTCTTATTTCATAATAGCTAACGCTTCGTTTCGCAATATCACTAAAGCGACTCGTGTTTTTGCAAAAACCGTATATTTTTCCAGTAAGATTGAGAAATGTTTTCACCATTGTCGAATTATCCGCGCTTTCGCAATATCCCAAGGGTTTTCGCGAAAATTTGAATTATCAAAATCATCCTACGCCTTCTGGTCAGTAAAACACCGTGTGTTGCGCACATTGTAGTTTTTCTTTAACTTTTCCTTCATGCTCAAATGAATTTGTAAAATAAAATGAATGCTTGTTTCAAATAAAGAGTTTTAAACAGAATCCATGCTACAAGCTACAACAAACCGTCCTAGTAACAACGAAATATGATATTTTTGAAACAACCGCTTTGTTACAGTTTCTCTTACAACAAATTTAAATTATTTAAATTTATTACCAGCTGCGGGCTAACTTAGATTACTCCACGGGTTTCTAAACTTTATAACAAAGTTATAAGGTGGAATATTGCGTGGAATAGTGATATTTTTGTGATGGTGGTAATAGGAATCTAAATATGGATTGTGTTACATATTCAGGCGGTTCGGTGATATCGATTTTGTGACAAACTAATTGGTGGGAGCTTATTAGAGTCATAATGATTATGGGGAATTGGTACTTACGTCCACGTTCGCGGAAGATGTCATGTATTATGAACAGGCGTTTGTGATTACTGTGATTAATAATAATAGCCTAGCACCGTCTTTGAATATTTCCTTTCCAAATAATGTATCTGTCCTTTATTGGCAGGTATGTAGAGAAAGAGACGGAGCAATTAAGAGCTGTCAAATTATTATAATTGTACACTATTATTCTATAAAGTTACGTATAGGAGTATCCATGATTAAAAGTTAGGAGTATTATGGCGTTTTATTTGTAGCTGGTAGCGGTAGAAGTTTCGGTATAACTTAATTTATTAGATATTATTATCTTCCATCTGATTCTTGTTATATCTGCTAACATTAGTTATGTTACTCGAGGTCAACTTGAGTAAAAGGTCAGCGCTATACCTAAGGGTTGGTGTTTTTATTGTTATAATTATTTTTTGCTGTAATGGCAATAAAGGCGCGGTGTTAGCGCAATATTCACAAAAATTGATTTCTTGGATTGTCGAGTATGATGTAACGCAATGAAACATCCGACGCAAAAAATACAGCAGACAGAGAAGGGTTTAAACAAAAATGTTAACCGAATAGAATAGTAAAAAATAGTTTGATATTCCCAATAAAAAATGTGGAAGTTGCTCCACAAAAATAAACTTTGGCGTCCAACATCTCTGTATTTTTAGCGATAACGACATTCTTTTTTTTAAGAATTTAATAGAATTAGCATTTTTTTTAAACTTTAACCGGACAATTATTTAATTTATTGTGTATATTCTGAATAATCTAAAGAAAACCTGGAAAATAAATGCACATTCGCAGCTTAGTCACATCACGGCAACACAAATATTATTTTAAATTTTCAACCTTTTTTCAAGCCATTTAATGGTGACAATAGATTACGCGGTTGTGTGTCATTTAAAATCGTGGTCAGTCCGTGCCTTAAACGCATTTTTCTTTCTAAGTTACTTATAATTACTAACGACAAGATAATAATCTGTACTAAAAAGTTAGTACAGGTTAGTTAGTATCTTGTTGCAGTTGCAATGTATGGGAAAATAATTTTTCAACTACAATGTTAAGTTTGTTCTTGGGATAAATTCATACCAACTACCTACGGAACCCTTCATTGTGCGTGGCCCGAGACGCACTTGGCTGATTTTCTGAAAGTGGCACCGGTGACTGAAAAGTTGTGCAGAAATCGGTTGTCATGGTACGGGCATGTGATGCGGAGGAGTGAGGAATATGTCGTGAGGAAAGTTTTGAGTATGAATGTCGATGGCTATAAGAGTAGGGGAAGACCAAAGAAACGATGGATGTATTGTGTGAAAGATGACATGGCTAGAAAGGGGGTGACAACCGAGATGACGCATAATAGAGAAGTATGGAAAAAAGGACATGTTGCGCCGACCCCAAATAGATTGGGATAAGGGCAGGAGAATGATGTTAAAAAAAAAAACGAAAGTTTACCAATCAAAATTAACACTAAAATTTATTGTGACATAACAATTTTATTGTGTAAATAGTAACCAAAAACATTTCAGTACAAAGGCGTTTCACCAACATTTTTAAACAATCGAACATTCAGGAAACACGCTGAAAACAATCACCGATCAGCCGTGACCCTCGACATTGAAAAAAACAAAAAAGAAAAGATTAATCTGTCACTCTGGCCACGATAATCGAAACGCGAACACCAGCCGTACAGAATTAAACTTTATTAAAACGGATTAAGGTTTAAATCGGGTTGTGTGACATTTGTAAATGATTTATGCTGTGCGTGAAATGCGAACACTAATTGCCTGTATTAACTCGTTTGGATTACTTAATTTAAATATATTTCGATGATGGGGTATAAAAAGGCCTCAAATTGCTGATAAGGGGAAGTGCTGTAAATTGCAACCATCCACGCTAATCTAGCAGAGGGAAACAATATTAGAATTAATTGTGGTTTATTATTAACATTTACAATATTATCACCGGTAGCGAACGTAAAACGGAGAGAGACAAAAGACCAGCGAATGTCAGCCATTTTGGCATGTTTTTGGATGACGCATGGTAGCAGGGAAGTTAAGAAATCACCAAAATCATGCTAGATAAAGTCTTAGGGCCGGTTTCTTGACACGTAGTTAACTTAACCAATGGTTAAAAATAAGTAGTAACTAATGGATGAATTTTGGTTAAAAGTGAAAGGCTAAACATGAATGAGTTAACTTGAATAACTCAATCATGTCATCATGTTAACTCATTCATGTTAAAAAGTAGTAACGAATGGCATTTCGACACACATATTTATGCAAAATTCATCCTTTAGTCACTATGTTTAACCGTTGGTTGAGTTAACTACGGATCAAGAAACTTGTCAATAAGGCACCCTAATTGCGTAACACATTATCGATCGGAGTTGGTTTCATTTTGAAACAAATTGCTAATCCATTGCTTCATATATTATGTTCGAAAAATTTGTCTGCTCGACAACGTAAATAACACAATGAATGTTGTCGAACTGTCAAAATGAAACCAACTCTCATTGATAATGTGTTACGCAATTACGGTGCTGGTTTCTCTACGTTTCGCTTTTGCTGCAGCGTGCAAAGAATTATGCGATAGAGGATAAAACACCCCTCATAACGGCTTTTTACGTCACCTACATAATACAGGGTTATTTTAAATTAGCTAGCTAAACTGCTCAGACGCGATAGGTATCGATATCTAAACACGATAAAATAAATTAATTTGATGATTTTTTTTACGGGGTCATTGACCGCAGTTATTGTAGTCACTTGAAATATATCAGTTTATAAAATCAGTTTTTTTTTGTGTAAACTTCACAGACGGGTATCGATATCTAAACACGACTAAATATAAGAAAACAGTTTCTCTCAACTCATACTTCATACTTACAGCGGTCGTTGACATCCCAAAAAAAACATCAAATCTTTTTATTTTATCGTGCGGCTGCGGAGTTTTGCTAGCCAACTTAAAATAGCCCTGTTTTTTATCCAACACAAATCCATACAAAAGTAAAGCTCGTTACAACAAGACTATTCACAATAATAACTCACACAAACTTATCAAATGATTACGAAACTAATCTCATGTGGTTGCGTGACCCGTCATGGCCGCGTCCGCCATGTTGGTTCCGGAGTCGCGTGCTGCCGTTTTTATTGACACACGAAGCTTGCTGATCCGCCGCTGCTTTATAGACGGTTATCAATCAATTTATTATTAGTTTGATCTAAATTCTACAAGTCAGGGCTAATTTTGGAACTGTGGACTACTTTGTGAATGTTTTTTTGAAGGTTATTCAGAAGCAAGGTTAAACAGGTTGGTTTTTTATTATGGATCTATAGAGGTATAAGTAACAAGGTGTAAAGTTCACTCATCCTCCGTAGAAAAGGGAGGATCCTCCGACTAGACGGGTGTTGTGTCTGGTGGGCAACTGCCCGACGGTTGTTGTCGGGATGGTGTATATATGTAAATCGTGCGGTAAACTCTGCTTGCGCGATGCAGGATTTGTGTGACGTCAGGTCTTTGATGCGTACTTCGCATGTGGCGTTGTAGATCCAAGCATTTAATTATTGTTTCTCTCAATGCTGGTCTCAGCCCCTTTATCCAGCATTGAGACAGTATGCTGGTTTTACAGTATAGTGTTTTACTGCTGTCATGCGTAAATTTCTCTACATATTTTAGCCAACTCTACAGAGCGTTAATCCTAGATTAAAATAAAAGCCTTTTCTTGGAAAGGTACTGTAATACCTCGTACATGGCTAACAAGTTTCAGCGACCTATGACCTTGAACTGGGGCGTTTCGTAACACACCGCTAAACTATTCAATCAAATTGCAAACGAGCTGGCTCTTCGTATGCTACCTCGCTGCAAGGTTACACACGTACGGTCTAAGTATAGAGACTTAAAGGGAATCTTGGTTTATTTGTGGATCTAATTTTATACTTCTCTTTTTCACAGTTGATTGTAAAAGTTTCTTTCGTAAACGATATTTTCTGTGTGGCTGTTGATATTTATTGAACCAAAAGCAGTTGACGAACAAGTCTAGGTGAAAGTACTTGAGACTGACGGGTGAACCTCATTCAAGTATTAATAATCTCCTATAACTCCTATAGAAATCTCACTTAGGTCTGTTTCACCACCTACGATTAAGATCCTATTAACTTATTTGGGCAGATAATTTCTTACAAACTGTTCCATTTTTGAATTTATTCGGTAAGTTGTTCGGACATCGTGAAATAAGCGCTTAACGATTGATCAACTTAGGGCTGATTGTTCAATAGGCAGATAACTTTTACCTGAAGAATAAATGTGACAGTTTGACATATTTTCAATACAAAAGCTGTCAAACCGCCATATTTATTCCTCAAATAAAAATTATCTGACTATTGAACAATCAGCCCTTAGATTAACAATACGAACTAAAACGTCAAATGAATTATGTAACAGTTGTCAAAGTTTTACGATACTATTGTCTTGTAACGTTTGTTTGGACGCAGGAACGTGTTACAGTTACTTGCTTAGTTTCTGGGTTCATTGTTGCTGTTACGGATGATCGCGAAGATGACGTCAAATGTAGATACCTAGTTTTTAGAGCTTGGTTAGTAAATGTATTGAAGGATAGAAGACGGTTACATGAAGGGATAGTTTTCAGGAAAATACTGGTATAATGATGATAGCCTACCTACCTTTGCAGTAGTTTACAATAAAGTCAGGAAGTATAGTTTACTTTTTCAAAAACTTCGAGCATTGATCGAGCGCGGGCTGGCAATGTCACATTTCTAGAGGTTTTTCGTGATTATTTCATTAAATTTAAACCAAAGGACAATTTCCTCTGACAAATTCTTAGGTCGTTGGTATTTATAATTATGTATGCTAGTTTTTGACAGTTATTTTGGTAATTATTATTAGAAAATAGAAAATATTTGACAATATGTCATATTTTAAAAGTAAATTAAACCACCTCATACGACGCGTCTCCAAGTTATGCCGTCTTTCATTTATACCTGTAAGTTATAATTATGGTGTACATGTCGCAGCCAACTAAGTAACTTAATTAGCCTTTCAATCAACAGCCTAGCCTTTTAACTAAACGGCGCCGTTCAGCTAGCCGTCTGAATGATATTCATTATAAGTTAGGTTGGAACTGTGACCAACCATGCGCGATCCGAATTGGTCGCAGTAACTAAGCCAGGGCACCCCTACCAAATGAGTTACGAGTAGGTTAGAACTGTGACCAACGACGCGCGAGCCGAGCGAGCGAAGCGACCGCTACTTCCAAAGAAAACGGCTAATTTTTACAATTAGAAATACAATTTAAAAAAAAAAAACAATTAAAATCACTTATCAACATTTTCAATGCACTTCAGTGCTACTCCAGCGAACTTCATTAGGCTGCAGTGAAATATATCTAGCTCATTTGAAATAACATTTAACCTAATTAAGCTATGGCTATGGTTTTATGGCTATTGAAGATATTACTATCCACATAAGCATTACAATCAATCTGCCTATCCTTTTCCCAATTATGTTGGGGTCGGCTTCCAGTCTAACCGGATGCAGCTGAATACCAGCATTTTACATGGAGCGACTGCCTACCTGACCTCCATAACCCATTAACTGGGTAATACGATACCCCTTGGTAAGACTGGTTGTCAGACTTTCGGGCTTCTGACGACCCGTAACGACTGTTAAAGATCCACGAATGACAGCCGGGACCAACGGCTTAACGTGCTTTCCGAGGCACGGAGGAGTCTCGGTATGTAAAGATGGTCACCCATCCACATAAGTATTACAACCATCCTAATTTACCGCCCCACATTCTCATCAACCTAAACTCCGAACATAGTCCAGACATAAACTAAAACGAAAGCCTTTTTCAATCTAGCACAAGTTTGCAGCTCTCCTTCGTATAAACTCGTATCCTATGCGTTGTGTGCGTAGCTAGGATATGAGCTGGCATGACAAACATTGCCCTCAGAAGCTCTTAGGTTCTCTACACAAGTAAGACTGGCTGCAATTTGTCTTGAAAGCTTTGTATTTCTGGTATTTGTATTTAATTTAGTTTTAAAATAATTCCTTTTGAGTGTAGAAAAGGTGGGTATTAATAATTTCATTGTAAACAAGACACGATATTAAACACCACCATAAATCATATTGTGAGTCACAATTGGACAGTAGGTGTGAATTAAATTACCTACTCTGACTTGTCATTATCTTTTAAAAAATATGTATATTTATCATAACTATTTTTAAAAGCCTGTTATTATTATACCAAAACCAAAACGATGAATGATGTACGATGTGTGTTTGTATGTTTTTATATTTGTTTTGTTGTTTGTTTGGCTGCCTCGTTAGTGTAGTGGTTGCATGCGATACTGCTGAGCATGAGGTACTGGGTTCGATTCCCGGGTCGGACAAGGTGTTATTGCTTTTTTCCATCTGGAATTTCTCAGTAGCAGCTCAGTAGAGTCTGGATCTGTGCCCAATTGATGTCAACAGGCTCGTCCCCTATAGCATATATGGGACTTGAGTGTAACTGGTGAAATTGGTTCACCTTTTACCCTTCGGGGAATAATTACTGGGTTGATTGATACTTGTAGAATTTATGGTCAAAAACTCACATAGGTACTTAAATTGGTTTTTTCTATTGGTCCTTAGAGCCAATCTAAACGGCCTACACCAGATTAAATTAAAACAAATCTATACTAACATAAACTTTACTTTTCTTCAACCAAAAGCGATCGCTCCTACTTAAGACGCAGACATACCCGGGATATACGAGTCCACCCACACAGTAATAGGACTCGCCCATCAAAAAGCGCAGTCTCAAATTTGACGCATTATTAATTTATTATACCTACATGGAACAAAAGGTATTATATTATAAAACGTATACTAAAAAATAAATAGTTAAGTTATCTTTAAAATGGTGAAGGTTTCACAAAAAGACGCTTGATAATTTTTGCGTGATTTTCAGTTTTTCATCCGAATTAGAAATAACTTTACAAAATAATTACACGATGTATTATAAACGTCATCTAAAATTTTCACATTTAAATTATTAAGAAAATGCTCTAATTTAACATATGTTTTTTTACAAATCATTAACGTGATCTTCATTTTAAAATAATTAAAAGTCAGTTATATCGTCGCCTTAAGAAGACCAAAAAATGACACAGTCACAACTCCCAGCCGCGAGTGTACAGCCAGCCTTCCTACGTTTCCCACTCAAACTGAGCGGCGTCGCTTCCCCTGAGACTGATATCATATACCTACATACAATATGACGGCTGCATGCAGGCGACATGATTAAAATCTATATGCAAACATAGACGAACTTGGAAATTGTCTTGTATATTCGACTAGTTGCTTCAGGCATTTGAAGATTGGTTTAGATTTATGTGATTTTAGTGAATAGTTATTCTGTAGTTTACTTACTTAATTAAATAAGAGTATTGCTATTGGTCACGTTTCAGTAGAGCTCGTCTAAGCTGAAATGTCGCGCCCACTACCCCATTCATCGTAGGCTTAGGCTGATCTACTGTCAAACTAGATCAATCAATCTGCCTAGCCTTTTCCCAACTATGTTGGGGTCGGCTTCCAGTCTAACCGGATGCAGCTGAATACCAAAATTTTACATGGAGCGACTGCCTATCTGACCTCCACAACCCAGTTACTGGGTAATACGATACCCTTTGCTAAGACTGGTTGTCAGATTTTTGCGCTTCTGACGACCTGTAACGACTGTCAAAGATCCACGAATGACAGCCGGGATCAACGGCTTAACGTGCTTTCCGAGGCACGGAGGAGTCTCGGTATGTAAACCCATGTTTACATACCGAGACTCCTCCGTGCCTCGGAAAGCACGGTTGATCCGTGGATGGGTGACCATTCACCCATCCACGGATCAACCGCGGCAAGCGTAGCTTAACCTGATGGATCGACCCGTGCGGCTGTTATTACTTAGCCACGAGCTCCTGTCAAACTACAAATGTTTAATTTTGAAACGTTCTGAACTTCCGTATATTGGCTACTACGAGTAGCTTATGCCAGCGGCTTCGCCCGCGTGGAATCGGAAATTATCCCACGGGAACCGTACATTTTTCATTAAGATCCATTCAGTCGTTTCGGCGTGATTGAGTAACAATCATCCATCCAAACTATGAAATTTTTAATAGTACTAAAATAATAATAATATTGGATGACAAACTTTGAGGTAGCGTGTGGAAAATTCTTATTTAAAAAATAGACAGATTCTATTATCCTATAATATTCAATGAGCAATATTTGTACGTTTGTGTTTGTGTGTATATATATAATATATATATATATATATATATATACGTACATTTATCTATTCACATATATTTGTAATCCGTGCCTCGGAAAGCACGTTAAGCCCGGCCCGGCGGTCTCGGCTGTCTGACAACCAGTCTTAGCAAAGGGTATCGTATTACCCAGTAACTGGGTTGTAGAGGTCAGATAGGTAATCACTCCATATAAAATACTGGTATTCAACTGCATCATAATGACCTTATTGGTGATGTTCTTCAGAAAGGTCAGGTGCGTAGTACTGCAACCGGCGTGCGTGTATGTCCAGATGTATGAACGTGAACGAGGCAAAAGTAGTATGTAAGGATCGTAGCAGGTGGCGTTCTGTAGCTTCTGCCTACGCCCATGGGAAGATGGCGTGAGTTTATGTATGCGTGTATGTATTTTACTTATTTTGTGAGACAGTGAAAAATAACAACAATTTACACTGTTAAGTTCAGTTGATGCATACGAGAAATGGGCCAATGTGTATAAAACATCTTAATGTATAGAATACTTAGCACTAACAGAATTCTTTAGCAACGGCATCATTCCAGAAGGTGGGTGCCTAGTACCATCATCCCTATTAGGTCTAAGCACATTGCTAGCACTAGTGTGGTTAGACCTTAATGGTTCCTGTGATTAAGGCCCAGTCACGATCATACTTCAACGTCCGTCTCTCCAATCGTACTCGAGAGGTGTCTAACACGATGTATTGGACATGACAATTACCCAATGACTATACGATGTTCCCTAACTGTAAAAAAGTAACATTACTTAATGTTTACATTTTAGATTTCCGTATATTCCAGAAGTGAAAGAAAAATGGATTAATGCTGCTAACAGGGAAAATTGGTTTCCAAAAAAATATACCTAGCGTTGTTTGTTCAAGGCATTTCACGGCAGATTGCTTTGAAACCTTAAAAAATAAAGTAAAATTTATAGTGTTACGTAAGTGTTTTATTTGCACACAGTTAACTCCCAATCAGTATAGTTTAAAAAAAAAATGTAGAATTAATAGACATCGTTATGTTTGATTTTATCGATATTAGGTACTGTAGCAAAACTGACTTGTGCATCACTATGTTTGGAACATTCGTCCTGACATTGTTGCATCGGCCAATCACAACCGCTGTATTTTTTTCGTCCCCCGACCCGCAGTGGTGAGTCGTGTACCTAGACGAAATCGGTCTATCAGCTCTCAAGTGGTTTAATTCTCTTTGCAATTACCTAACATACTTACATGCGTACCATACTATCTATTCCTTCCTTACCTCGTATAGGTAAGAACTACTCGTATTTAAGAATATCTTATGCTACAGCATAAGATATTCTTAAATACGAGTAGTTAAAGCTATTGGTTCTGACTGCCTAGAATGCGTAGGAATTATGGGTTGCAGGTTCGGAACTGAAAGGTTAATTACACTAGTTGGCTGCGACTTCAATTTACCATTAATTTATTCCAATTAGTTGAAGAATCATCACTCTTCTTTAAAGTCTAAAACCGGTATTCAAGAATGATACTAAATAAGGTCTCACAGGACGCACCAACGCACAGGGCCGGTAAATCCGATTCATAAACAATACTTCAGTGATTTGCTACGCTATGCGTTCACTTAGGAGGGCCCTCACGTAAAGTAGCTGGAGAGGATATAACATATGCTTTAACATATTTATTAATTTTCATGTTTTATTTACCTATTGGGAACTTTTATGTTAATTTGTTTGTTTGTTGTTGTTTGTTTGTTGTTGATTTTTTTTTGTTATAATTATAAGGTTGTATTGTTTTAGTTATAAGTAATTTGGTTTTAATGTATTGTGTAGTTATTTGTAATTATTAATAATAGGGTTATTTAAAATAGTTAATATTATAAGTAGGCTTAGCTATCGCATTAGGTTTCTAAACCTGTAATGATAGCTTAAGAGTTTTAAATAAATAAATAATATTTTTTAGTGATATAAGCTGGGTTTACTAATCGAATGCAACATCAGAATTAGTATATTTAATTCGAATACAAAAATCCATAAAATATGAACCTTTGAGAGAGACTGGTGTCCATACTATATGGGTACCCTGTGTGACAGATCAGCAGGCTTTCACCCCGAATTCAATCTAATTAACATTACAATGGTCAATTTTCACACTCTAGACAAATTATTTATTGAGGAAGGGAAAAAACAGATATGTTTAAATTAATTAACCAAAAAAAAAACACAATAACAATAAAAAAAATTGGTGGGTATATACCTATATATTCGTAAGTTACTAAACACAGCTCCAATACACTTACACTTCAACCTAGCATTTGAGCAAGGACGAGAAGAGGTACAGCAAACCTTTAAGCAACACGTCTCTGTTTTGTGTCTTGAGGTATTTGGACATGACATTAAAGGGGCTCATTCACGGCAGACCTTTGCCATCCTCTTGCAGGATACAAGGTGAATCCTACTCGGTATCGCCGGACGCCGTGCAGGCTGCGACATCATTCACAATCCCCCCCGCTCCCCCTTTCAGATTTATATCTGTAAACGCACTCACAAAACGCGAATTGCTACTGTGTTGGCAGCATTTAAAAATAATTGAAACTTTTCCACGTTCTCTTGTCCCAGTGGCCCATATCTTGCATTTCCTCGGTTTGCGATCAATATACGCAGTTGTTGCGGTTATCTGCTCCTCTTTAATCGTTTCAGTTATTGTGGAGCTGGATGTGGTTCGGACACAATTTTTATTGAGAATAATAGTTTTCGAGGAAACGGGAGTAAATGAATTGGTACGTTGCATGTTGGTAAAGACGTGCAGCACTTAAAGCGGGTTTATTTTTAATTAACAATTTTTGGACTTTTTCCTTTACTTGTGCTGTGATACCTTGCTTTTTATCAAATTTAATTATTCTAGGTCAACGGGAAGTACCCTATAGGTTTTGATTTACTTGCGAGTATCAAAGTATGTCGCATATATGGCTGTATTTTTTTATTGCGTTGACTTAGAAGCTTGTTTTTTAGAGCTCCAAGGGACCAAATTTACGTATTTGATATTAATTTCAACTTGATACCTCTAAAAAGTCTTGACAGAATGACAGACAGACAGTCGTACAACGAAGTGATCCTAAAAGGGTTACATTTTTTTCCTTTTGTGGTACGGAACCCTAAAATCACTAAAAATTACTAACTTTATTTACTAAATATGCAAGTAACTTCAAGCATCTACTGCTTATAGTGCTTATATCGTGGAACATTCACAGATTTGGTTTTTAATTGACGAAAATAAAGGTGGAGGTTCTCAAGTCGACACGTATTTTTGGAATTTTTGTTTTATATATGAGCACGCATAACTTTTTACAGTGTACTTACACTTTTCATGTGGATGATCTAATTTATTTTGCAGGTAGTGGTATTAGAATTTGTGTGGGATAGGTACCACAACTAAAAAGTGAAAAATAAAAACTTAAAAAAAAAACACAACCGACTTCCAAAAACAACACTACAACATAGTGAAAAATAACTTTAATTTCGGAAGTCGGTTTCAAAAAACGAAAATACATTTAACCGGACACCGACATCCGAAATTAAAGTTATTTTTCACTTTGTAGTGTTGTGTTTGGAAGTCGGTTGTATTTTATGGTAAAAAAGTTATTCAATACCAAGAAATCTCCGTACGTTCCGAGAACCCAAAGATATGAATTTCACAAAGAAAATGGGAACACACAATTTTTATGACTCCACCAGTGTATAAACATAGTATAAGTGTATGAAACCACAAAAGACGTCGCATGTCTAGACACAGGACAAACAAAGCTCGTGGAATCTTAGACGAGTGGCTACAATACGCATGACTCACTCTTAGCATAATAGAGAGAGAACAGAAGAGTGACTCGTATACCTACAATGTAAGAAAATAACGTACACCTACTAAAAGTACACAGTTTATGTAAAAGTACACTGGTTTTATAAAGAACGTAGTGTACGTTTTTATAAATGTGACACACTTTTGTGCAGAAATCTAAGGATAAAGAATTCTGTTGATATCTCTACTCGTTGAAGTTTGATTCAATCAATCCAATTTTATTGAATTTGTTTGACACCACTGATTCCGTTATTTATTTATTTATTTATTTAACCTTTTCGCACACAAAACGTACAAAGGCGGACTTAATGCCTATGCGTTATGTAGGTAGCTACTTATAATAGCGCTACTACGAGTATAAAAGTCATTTTCTTTTCTCAATTTCTCAGTCTTTTCTATACAACATGTCCCGGAGTTAACTCACAACCTCAGAAGGGGTCATTGTACTCAATTTATTAATAACTTTTACTATGGGACCAAACCAGAAATCAGAAAAAAAATCAGCTGTTCCCTACAATTTGATGACTTATGCGGACTTAAATGGTTTTTTTCGCGATTTCAGGTTTGGCCTTGCGAGTTTATGCGTTAATTCCGGAACATGTTGTTTAAATCGTTCGATTGCGCTTTTAGAGAAACCAATACTTATGTAGGTACGTGTTTTCTTTTTTTTATCTTAAAGTCATCTTCTGCAGAAAGACCAACCAGATCTTCTAGTCTACATATAAGCGCTCTTTGTTGACTCTTGTCTTCCTACAGCTATTTTCTGATAGCTCATTGACCTTCTGTCTTTCCACTTCTGTTTGAAGCCACTTCAATTCGGCTACTAAGGAGTACGACGCGGCTTCACAAAATATACAATGTATCTTTTCTTCAAGTGTACGAGTAAGTACGGGTGGCTATGGGTCGGTAAGCCTCTTTACTGATTAGTACAGTTGTTGTCAAAATCGTTCTTGAGATGATTTGATTTGTTTAAGTAGTAGGATGTATCCTGCTTGGTCAGTGGTAGTTGCGAGCAATCCTTTTCATAGCAAAGGCCAAGGCGTGTCCGTGAGTGAACAAGCATAAGAAGTTTATCAAATTCAAATTCTTAATGGCATACAATTCAAACGTACAACAACAGTTTTTAATTTTAGATAAGTTTTACGAACATAGTTTTAAGTCATTACTAACAATTTATGGTTTTTTTTAATGGATTTTACTATCTGAAATAAATGCTTAATAATATAGTCTCCCACAGACAGGCGCAACGCGACAGCGCGATGCGACTCTAGTAGAACAATTTCTATGAAATCTTCATGGCCTTCAACACAGATTACAGAAAAAGTTGAACCCCTGACTACTGTCACAATAAATATTAGGTCTTTACCTATGAAATTGCCGTTCTGCAGTACTGACCCCTTCGTATTAAAATAATTTTTGTTTGGCTAAGAATTCTAATTTCAAATTAATTTTATTTTAAAAACATGGATTTTTTTTCCAAAAGTAGTCATTTGTTTATTGATTAGTGTTACATTATCATCGCATTTCAATCTTTTGGAGAAGCTGGCACATCTCCAACCAGCATTGGTCAATCGCTCGTCTCCGCTGCTCCTGCACGACAACGCGCGACCTCATACTGCACAGCAGACGGTCTCCAAGTTGCAAGAACTGGGGTTGGAAGCTCTCCGTCATCCGCCCTACTCACCAGACCTTGCGCCTACAGACTACTACTTTTTCCAGAATTTGGATAATTTCTTGGCGGAAAAAAAAATCAATACCCGAGAGGCAGTACAAAATGCCTTTGAAGAATTTGTTGCCTCCCGTCCAGCTGATTTCTTTAAGAAGGGCATCAATAAACTGCCACTGCGTTGGCAAAGATGCATTGATTGCATGGGTGATTACTTCGATTAATACAAATAAAAAATGCATGTAAAAAATTAGCTTAAATTTTTTCATACAAAACGGCAATTTCATAGGTAAAGACCTATTATATGGACAGTAAGGAATCTACATACAAACGGTCGAAACGGCACACTCACACAGACGCGCGCACCGACGAGGCCCCAAGCGATAGTCGCGGTGCTCTCAGTATAAGTTTATTTATTGTAGCTTAGGGATCTCGTCGATGAAAACTGTTCCAAATTTCAAGTTGATAGCATTAATTCTTGAGATATCTAGCTGTGACAGACGGACAGACCGACAGAGTGAGTCGCACCATAACATAAGGGTTCCTTTTTTGATATTTTGGTACGGAACCCTAAAAAAGACAATGGACAGAAACTGCTTATAAACTAAAAGAAAAATTGCAATTTTAACAAAGTCGAGGCAATACTTTCTACTTTATTTCTTTCTGTCTACTTGAATGGCAACTAGTCTATTCCGAGATAATTTAAATCAATAGCAACAAAGTATTAATTTCAGTCTGTGAAGTCTTGCCGAACGTTTTCCCGGTTTTAAGTGATGTTCACTTGAATAGAATAGACTTTGATCTCTACTATCTGTATGCAAATTAGGTATCAGCAGTTTATTATGTTAACCTACCTAAATGATTCCAAAAAACCACAGCCTTACAAGACAAAGTATCCCCGAAAATATTCAAACGAAAACTATATTTTCTTCAAACCAATATAATCGCAGCACGCGCCGTCCGTCTGTGCCGCCATTTTTCTTAGCCAGCGTTACCCAAAGTTCACCGCATTAATATTAATGTCCACTACATATTTATGGTTCCGCGCCGTGTTTTTATTTAATTCAATTGTGGAACGGTTTAGCTGACACAGCTTTTTGGGACGTTTTCCGCGTTTTATTTTCGCCCTACACGTAGTCGAACACATTTCTGTGGTCTCGTGTCTTACAAATGGTAAATTGTTTTTATGAGAACTTGGGAACAGAATATTGATGACTATCACACGTATTGAGAATAATATCTAGTTTGTTTGTTGTTTTCAGCAGGTAACTGTTACATGATGTTATTTTCAAAGTAATATTAATTTGGGGAAATTAATACCACAATCAATCTGCCTAGCCTTTTCCGAACTATGTTGAGGTCGGCTTCCAGTCTAACCGGATGCAGCTGAATACCAGTATTTTACATGGAGCGACTGCCTATCTGACCTCCACAACCCAGTAACTGGGTAATACGGTACCCCGTGGTAAGACTAGTTGTCAGACTTACGGGCTTCTGCCGACCCGTACCTAACGACTGTCAATGATCCACGAATGACAGCCGGGACCAACAGCTTAACCTGTTTTCCGAGGCACGGAGGAGTCTCGGTATGTAAAGAATGGTCACCCATCCACTGACCAACCCCGACAAGCGTAGCTTAACCTGATGGATCGACCCGTGCGGCTGTTATTACTTGAAAACTAAGTTTCCATGAAATTGCCGAAATTGATCCGTTGTATTTTTAAGACCTATAAAAAAAAATCAAAATATGGTAAAGGTCGAAAATGACACATAGTGAATTTATTTAAGGCGCTATGACGCGATAGAGACCGCGTTTACTAGTTTTTTTAATCCATGGGAAACATAAAAAACAGCGTTATAAAATTCTGAAAAAACATTACACTCCTTTGGGCAGTCGTATAAAAAATATATATCTTATATAAGGATCTGGCGGATAGCCAATCGCTTTTACTAACACGATTAGATTTATTTTGCTGGATAGAAAAAAACCCAAAGTTACCCCTTTTCGTAATGTTTAATCAATCTCATAGTTACAAAACAGACGTTATTTTCTTATTTTTTATATAAATCAAAAGGTAGTAAGATTGTTTAGCGCTACTCGCTGAGTTTGTCGTCGTAAAATGATTAAAATAATTACTGCGTTTAAATACCCACCAAATGCGCGAGGCAACCACTCGCGAGCCTACTTCAGTTCAGTACGCGGCTCGATCATAGGGCCTTAATAACTTTTGTTTTTTTTTGTATTTACCCAAAATTCGTCAGAGAGGAAGGATTATGAATTTATTTATCTTTGAGGCTTGGAGAAGTTTTTAGTAAAACAAAAAGTAAAGAAAGAGATGAACGTACTATTACACAACACTATTACAATGATACAAAATAACACTAAAAGAAATGACGTAAGCAATGACGTAGGCAACGCCATGCAGGTTAATGGTGAACCATTCACAGTGATACATTAACTCGGGACAACAAGTTAGTACTTTTTACAACAGCGCCGATGCCAAGGGATGGCAATTAAAAGTTTGTACATAAACACGGATGTGCCAATCCGCCTAGAAACGAATTCATGAATACGTATGAATTTATTTTAACTGTGAGATAATACCTATTTCATAATAGTAGCTATCTAATTAATTACTGCTTAATTTTCCCAACACTGTATCTTTTTTTTTTTTAAACTAGTAACATGTGGAAACGTAGTGGATTGTACATTTACTTATAGCATACTGTGTATCTAGATATAATATACAATGTACGATTGTTTGTTTTCCCAAATAAAATAAAATAAAATAAAACATAAAATTACAATCAATACAGTAGGAGAAAAACGCTTTTAAATTTGCTATAAGGTCCCATTAAAATAGATGTACAAATTTTAACACCGCGTTCAGCATGTCTAACCAAAGATATCCAAGCAAAAAAAAACACTGATTAAAGTGATTTTATAACCTAAAATAAAAAATAAAACACGGCGGGCGCGGGCGGTGACGTGGTTACGTGCGCCTGCACATATGTAGTATCCGAATTATGAGACAACAAAGACATGTATGTGTTTCATTGGGTAACCAACATTTTTAGTGTAATTTCGTTAGCTGTATTTTTTCTTTTAAGATGCGTTTTTCTTATTATTTTTTTTACCATTGTCCTTATTTTGGTGGTCTGAGTTATTTCTAAAAGTTTGTCCATCTATTTCAATGGGACCTTATATATTAGTGCTCGTGGCTGTACACAATCCATTTTTGTTTAATAACTGAGTCACTGCCGTCTTATTTAAATCAATATGAAGATCCCCATGTCAAAATGGTCCTTTTATCTCGTGATGGGATCTATTTCCATCTTTGTTTCCCTCAATTTCCAGTGTACTCAGATGTGGTTCATAACAATGTTTTCCATACAATGCGCGTCACACCACATCAATCTCGAATTATTTTTTTTTTTGTGCCAGCACATCAAGTTACCCCAATCTGTCAAATTTCTTTGATAGATTTTCAACTTTACCACAAAGGAATAAGGTTCATATTCAATTGGGAAAATTTGACAGATTGGGGTAGCTTGATGTGCTGGCCTGACACAAATCGGCCGTCGCAGTTTCCATTAGTATGTGAACAATACCTTGCGGTAATCTCAGTAACCTTTAGCAACACACACGTGTAAGCATTGACCTACTCTTCATTGAACTGCGTGGTTCCCCTCCAATTATAAATACCGTAAACTGCCCAGTCGATCGACTCAATTAAATTATTTAACCAACAAAATGTCAATGATATTGACTTAACCAAAGAGCTCGGTTCATATTGTTCGGTAAACTGATGTGTTATTATTGGATTTGTTCACTGTCATTCCTATTGAACGATTTGAAAATCCAATATGGCGGATGACATTTGAATTCTGTGAATTTGAATCGCAGATTTTCTATTGTCGAATTCTGTTTGATATTGTGCGACATTTTAGATTAATTTGTATTTGGATTTACCGTGAGTGGAATAGGGACTTAATACTTGTAATTCCTAGGTTATTTCGTACCTAATGTTAGTGTTATGACTACTGAATCGTTACGAGGATAATAACACTGACAGCCACAATAACACTTTGTTATAATGTGCCATATTCCCATCAAATTGGGTCTAATTGCTTTAAGCTTTTAAAGAGTCCACGTAGAGCCCCCGATTTACCGAAGAACAGTAATTTAGTGAGGGTCACGCTAATTTAACCAGAAATATCCGGATATTTCACGTAAAAAATACTGTTTGCTTAGGACCAAAGTTTAGTCAAACGTTTGTTCAAACATTGTGTGTGTAAGATACTACATTTAATACATGTTTGGTAACAAGCTGGCTGAAATGTTACCCTTTTAGGTTGTTCCTTTCGGACTTACATACTTTATGATAATAATATCAGCCTGCAACTGTCTCACTGTAGAGTTCGGACCTCCTCTGACACAAAGAGGGACGTGCTTGGATAATCACGTTTGTTTATTGCGTGTGGTCGAGCTAGACAATTAAGGCAGGTTTCCTTTTCTCAACGTTTCATGTAACATTAGATCAGTGATATAATTTACAACATCACTTACAGAATAGGGTAGTGGGGTAAAATCCTAACTAATGTTATAAATTATTATAAATACGCGACGATGGCAAGAGACCGGACGGCATGTCTTTATTTCCATGGAAGGTGGGTAGGCCTTTAGTGTGGGATGCAACGTGTGTCGATACTCTTGCGCCATCCCATTTTCCTGGCTCCGCTGCTGCGGCTGCGGAAAACCTCAAGCGGTGTAAATATATTAACCTTATTGGTAACTATATTTGCGAGCCGTTTGGGGTTGAAACCCTCGGGCCGTGGGGTCCGAGTGCTCATGGTCTCTTTAAGGGTGTCTCCAAACGGCTAGTTGACACTTCCCGTGACCCAAGGGCTGGCTTTTACCTTGGCCAGAGGCTTAACATTGCCATACAACGTGGCAATGCCGCCAGTCTCTTGGGTACATTACCTGTCGACAGCGAGGCGGACGAATTTTTCGACGCCATGTTTCAGTTTGAGGATAGTTTTAGTTACGATATAATTTTGTTATTTTTAGGTTATTTATACCTATATATATTACAAATTAAAGTATCAATAAATATTATAAATGCGAAAATGAGTTTATTTGTTTGTTACGCTTTTACGTTAAAACGGCTGAACGGATTTTGATGAAATTTGGCACATGGGTAGACCATGACCTGGATTAGGACATAGAATACTTTTTATCCCGGTGGCATGTTCCCATGGGATAATTTCCGACCTCCACGCGTGTGAAACCGGAGTTTCACACGCGTTTTTTTGACTTCAGTATATTCTTATATTTCGCCGTAATATCCATTGTCAAAACATAAATAATTCATGTCCTCTATTCGTCTTTTTTACTGAATTTTAGAACTAGGTACCAGTAACTTAGAAAGTTCAACTTAAGAACTCTTTCGATCTCATGCGATGTTACTTATGCAAGTTTCACAGAAACTTTTAGATTATATCTCCTAACTAACTTCTCTTTGCTCTTATATACATAAAAATATAGTAGACAAGTACTTAAAATAAGCTGCAAATGATGAACAGCTGTTCCCTACATTTTTTTTTCGCGATTTCAGGTATGGTCCAATAGTAAAAGTTGTTCATAATGATGAGCACAATGACATCTTAAGAAGTTGTGCGATATTTAGGTTACACCTTGTAGTTGGTAATTTGCTGCTTGACAAGCCACTCTTAGTTGCATTACATCACCCATGCGTGTGATTTCAGGAGTAGGAACCCATTTCATTGGCAGGAAACTAATTCTAAAACATAATTTTGCGCCATTTTCCTGTAGCAAGCGACTTTAGTCTACCAACCAAGCCATATAAAGTAGGAACTTCATCATCTTTCTGCCCTTAAATAAAAAAAATAAATAATAAATAAATATGTTTGGACATATCACACAACGCCATCTAGCCCCAAGCTAAGCAACCTAATGCTTGTGTTATGGTAACGAGATGGCTGATAAACTACTTATATACATTTTTTTTTTTTTGTAAATACATACATATTATAGATAGAAAAACACCCAGACTCGGAACAAATACTTGTAGGTCGTACAAATATTTGTTCCGTGCGGGAATCGAACCCGCGACATGCTGCGCAGCAGTCAATCGCTCAACCACTGCGCCAACCGTGCGCCAACCTTATCCCATATTACTTGGGGTCGGCGCAACCCGTTTTCTTCTTCCATTCTCCCCTGTCAAACGTCACGCTATCATTCACTCCCTTCTCTTTCATATCATTCCTCACACAATCCATCTATCTTTGCTTTGGCCTTCCTCTGTCTCTCCATCCATCAACATGTATATTCATCACTCTTCTAGTCACATGCGTTTCGTCTCTCTTCATCACATGCCCATACCAAGACAAACGATTTCCTTTCAACTTTTCTGTCACTGGCCCACTTTCAAACTTCCTCTTACATTTTCATTTCTCACTTTATCCATTCTCGTCACTCCACACATCCATCTCAACATTCTCATCTCCGCTGCATGCAATCTTCTTTCATCCATCTTTTTCACTGCCCAGCATACAGAAGACCTCGATATCCGTGTTACGAACATATTGTATTAATAAAATCAAACCCTCCTTTAGCTTTGCCGTAGTCGGGTAAAAAGTTAGAAGCACAATTACCAGCCTATTCAATATACCATTAAACGCTTCACCAAACCCATTTCAAAAGTTAATCGAACACAAACTAATTAGTTAATACAAAATCAACATACCATTTAAAAGCCGCTTCAAACCGTAGTAAGAGTAGTATTTTTTCACAAAATTACAGTAATAAAAGTGGGATACAGACGCCTTAGGAATTTTAATTGAGTTCCCCGTTTTTGGTGTGTGGCTCAAGTTACAAGAGAATCGAGGGTTGTTCCATTGTTTGAATTGAATGAAAAATTCCCGTCAAGTATAGAAATAGATAGCATAGACAAAGGTTCGTGGCATTACGTCGCTTCTTTGTGCGCCGGGCGGCCCCACATTGCTTTTTCCATTTTTATTTATTTTTAATGCTGGCAACGTGTGGCGGGATTTAAATTTAAAAATGGTCTGAGAATTCGAGAGTTGCGTTTTTCATTACTGTACTGTGGTACGAATTCTATATAAGATGTTTCGGTCACCAGAAACGATTTTAAAAGTGCTTTGAATGCAATAGTTCAAGGTCATAATGTTGTTTGTTAGTTTTATCTTTTTCGGACGCTAAACCAAACTCAATATATCGCCGAAATCTTTTGATTACGTAAAAAATAAAAAATACGTGTCATACATTTTTTGATAATCTACATGATGGACAAAAAAAATATTTTTCAACGTCTCTATTATAATAGCGAACAGCAGTTGGCTGGCAAAACTATGAATAAACTATTTAGAGTAGGTTGGTGGTACTTCAATACTAAAATTAATTACTGTTTTCCCGCATTATCCTATCACTTAAAACTAACCAAAGTAAAAGCTCCTGAAACAAGATAGGTCTCCACAAAATATGGCATCATTAAAACCAAATTCCATTCTTTTTCTCTTTAATCCTGACTAAAATAGGCTGAACACATTTTCAGGCCTACGGGAATGTTTTAAGAATTGGTGGTAATACTAGGATCTAGTAAAAAGGGTAAAGTAAAGTGCTTGGAAGAGTAAGAGGCTGCAATTTTAGTTAAATTATCTTAATGTCTGATCTGCGTCGTATTTAGAAAATGAATGGGCCATTGCTGTGGCTGTTAGGTGCATTTTCCAGTACAATTGTTCATGAGATGCTGCGAAAATCATATGTTTTTTGCAGCTTCATCTTCTATGCCACTTCGTCTAAACCAACTTTCAAACTTTAAACGAAATAAGGGAACAAAATCTCATTTTACAAAATTTTCCAATTTCAATTTCCTGCCCTTAATGTCATGTTTAATTTTCAAACGGACCTTTAATTAATTATTACTAGCTGATCCGACAGTTGTCTTGTCCAAATTACAATTGAAAAAAGGAAATTTCTTCATAACTTTTTTTTCGCGAATGGTTCCAATGTTTTACTACTTCTTCTGCTATTCGGGGCAGAGACAAATCCAACAAATCAAACATCGTAAAAATCGGTTCGGTTAACCAACCAGACTTTGTATTATATAAGCCTGTCTTGTCTTACTGCAGGACAAAGGTATCCTCTTTCCACTTTTCCCGGTCTACTGCGACTGCGGGCCAATCATATATGAAGGAGTCCAGCTCTCCCGCCATCTCTTTCTAGGCCTGCCGCGTAGTCGTTTCCTACTGTTTAGGATCCACTGATTGTGGCTTTTGCGTATTGCTGCTCTGCGTATGCGACAGATGTGGCCAGCCCAGTTCCACTTTAGTCCAGCAGCTGTGCGGCCAGCGTCCTCTTTGTGTTTTGGAACTAAATATAGAGTTCCTAATGTGGTTGTGGGTTTGACATATAATGTACTTCGTTCCATAGCCCGTAGGCAGACTAGAAGTGCGGACTTTTAATGCTTTCTAAGATACCATGTTTGCGCCTGGTAGCTTGAGCTTTCGTTTTAGTAAAAGTGGCAGTGGTCTTTTCATGAGATGTTTCATCGACCAATAGTTCTTCCAGGCGTTTTTTTTGCGTCGGGTGACTTCGTTGTCCTGTCTCGTCTGGAAGGATCGTATTTGGCCGAGGTAAATATACTCATGAAATTGCTCATGGACATAAACAACCTCCACAGCCCCAGTTTCTACGTTGCGCTCGGTGCTATTCGTCATCAGCTTCGTTTTCGACATTTCATCATAAGTCCGACTTGAAGACTGGCGTAGCTCAGTTGTTCGAGAATTTGCAAGAGTAAAAAAAACTAGTAAAAAAAATTAAATAACGCGATTTATTCATATCAAAACTTTTAATCAACAAAAACACTGGTATAATAAAAGTCCGTATCCAGCCGAAACGAACCGGTGTCACATCTGTATTCCCTCCATTTTCTTGTCCCGCATTCCTATTTTCCGTTTTAAGAGTTTTTTATGGGGATAAAATGGAAAACTGCTGACTATTTGACATATGGCGGCCATGTTCTGTGACAAATGGTCCTGACATTGTTTTGAGGCTCGTTGCATTGTTGTGCCGACAAAACAATATGCTCTGGCTATTTTGATGTTTATCTTTGTTAGGATAAGGGGACCTTGTTTCTGTACCGTTGTTTTTGCATGTGTAATGTTGGGAATTTGGGAGTGTTCAGAAAGAAGAGCTTGTGGCTAAGTAATAACAGCCGCTCGGGTCGATCCATCAGGTTAAGCTACGCTTGTCGGGGTTGGACCGTGGATCTTTACATACCGAAACTCCTCCGTTCCTCGGAATGCACGTTAAGCCGTTGGTCCCGGCTGTCATTCGTGGATCTTTGAAAGTCGTTACGGGTCGTCAGAAGCCCAAAAGTCTGACAACCAGTCTAACCAAGGGGTGTCGCATTACCCCGTATTATCGTGTCGGGGGGTTGTGGAGGTCAGATAGGCAGCCGCTCCATGTAAAATACTGGTATTCAGCTGCATCGGGTTAGACTGGATGCCGACACCAACATAGTTGGGAAAAGGCTAGGCAGATTGATTGGGAGTGTTTAGAAAAATAATAAGATTCGATATGGTTTTTAAACGATTTCAAGAACTTTTTTATAACATAACATCTCGCCTAAATTCCCCGAAGGGTTTGGCAGAGGTGTACCTATAGTAAACTCACATTTCTCATGCAATGAAGGGCGAGCCTATTGCCATCAACCGGGCATAAGCCCAGATTCCGGGCTACTGAGAAGTTCCATATGGAAAACCCAATAACACTTTGTACAACCTGGGAATAGAACCCGGGACCTCATGCTGAGCAATAGCGCTTTTTTAAGTTTTTAATAGACCAAAATAAATCAATTCACTTTACTACACCTTAAGGGGGATGCGCTAGGTTGGAAAGGCGCCACGGCGTCCTCACCTTCCGCCTGACGCAGGTCCTCACCGGACACGGTTGTTTCGGGAGGTTCCTGTTTCGGATAAGGCGGGAAGAAACGCCCGGGTGTCACCATTGTGTAGATCGCCCGGAGGACACGGTGGAGCATACAGTAGAGGTCTGCCCGGCTTGGGCGGAGCACCGCCGTGTTCTCACGGAGGCGATCGGCGGCGGCGATCTCTCGCGTCCAAACTTGGTCCAGGCCATGGTGCGGAGCGAGAGTGCATGGGAGGCCGTCACCTCCTTTTGCGAAGCAGTAATGCTCGCAAAGGAGGAGGCGGAACGCGTGAGGGAGAGGGAACAGCCGCGCCCTCGCGCCCCTAGCCGCCGCAGGAGACGCCCTGAGCTGCGGGAATCTATCGCCGATTCCCGGCCACCGTAGGCGCGGGCTTGCGGACGACGAGTAATGGGCAGCTCGCCGTCCGGTAAGGACCAGGCCCGGGTCGACGGCGCGTTGTGTTCCACGCGCGCCTCAAAGAGATGTCAGCAGTGATGGGGTCCAATAGGGCCGAAGCCGCCGGGGTCGCGGGTAGTTCGAAAGAGATACCGTGGCCCTGGCACGGGCAACTGAAGGAACACGGGTGGGTTTTAGTCAGTAAAAGTCTGACACGCCCTCCCGCTCTGCCCGGAGCGGGAGAAGTCATTTGATGATTTCCCATCCACAAAAAAAAAGGGGGATGCGCTAAGGTAGTCCGCGAAATTCAAATTTTCTTTCTTTTTTTGCAATTTGCAGGTCAGAGTCAGGTTGTATGTTGATTAAAATATGATTCGCAGTTGTAACTAATATGGTTTTACAGAATTATGATCATTAGAATCAACAATACAACTCCATAAGTTAGAATTGACCTCAAATCTAGCGATTTTATTTATTTATTTATTTCAGCATGGACGACTTACAGCTAAAAAAAACTTAACAACAAAAACGAAAACAATAGTCAACAGAGAGCCAATTACAAGTCTTCGCGTTTAGCCTTCTATTAGAATTTATGTTGTGAGCATAAAGCAAAAACATATCACAAACATTTCATGAAATCATGAGGTTTGAGGTCAAAAAGTAAAGTTCTGGAAAACGGAAAGAACCTTTTCTTTAAGAATGTTGTATGAATAGGACAACGTCTGTCGGGTCAGCTAGTTATGAATAATTATTAATTGAGTACAAATCATCAGAGATAATTAATTACGCAGATTGAAAATTCATAACGTTTCAATTAGTCGATTAAGTATGGTTATTCTAGGAAATTGGACGAGAAAGCCAGAGAGAGATTGTTGGTCCTTACATATTTAAAATTAATTTGGTTATTATTGGTCCTTCGCTCCGGGAATGTATTTTAAGCATTCATAACGTAATATGAATCGATGTCATTAGAGGAAGAGCTCTGTAGAATACGCAAAAAATAAAATTTATAGAAGAATATCATGTCTGTATTTATGAAGGAATATTAGCGGGAAATAAATCGACGAAACGTTGATTGATTTATTTTTGTGGAAAAATCATATAATTTGGCTTATTTGACTGTCTTTATAAATATATTATCCGGAAAAGAGTCGGAGTAACCGACATAGCGTTCAGAGTAAGCAAACTGAAGTGGCAGTGAGCTGGCCATGTTTGTCGAAGGACTGATGTCTGGTGGAGCAGACGAGTCCTGTAGTGGAGATCGCGTATCGGCAAGTGTAGTGTGGGACGCCCCCAGCTAGATGGACCGACGATCTTAAGAAGGTGGCTGGGTCAGACTGGATGCGGAAGGCGGAAGACAGGTGTTGTGGCGCAGCTTGGGAGAAGCCTATGTCCGGCAGTGGACTGCGATAGGCTGAGTTGATTGATTGATGAATATACACTTCTGGACACATCTTTTGGCCCACCTTGTATTTTCAGTTTCGTTTGGTCCTAGCTAAAATTTTATATTAGGTCGAGCAAAAAGTTTTTATGCAGTTTTGAACCTGGCACATTCACAATTTCATTCAATAGTCTTTTTTTGAATTTCGAACACAGAATTTAAAGAAACAAAAGACAATTTGGAGCCTGTTTGTTGATATCAAGCAATCGAATGCTAAGAAAACTTGGTTTTATTGGTTTACTTGGATTTAATTCTTGAAAAAGTGATTGATATCTTTGGTTTTGCAACAAACATTACTTATTCTTAACATTAAGGTGAGGTTCTATCAATAATCTATGGATACTTCACCTGAAGTCGCCGCCCAAGCTGTGGCACTTATTCAGGCCGGACACAGCCAAAGAAACGTGAGTGCTCAACTTAATTTAAGTCGATCTGCGGTCCGAAATGTTTATCGGAGGTACCTAGAGACTGGCGGCTTTGTTTGTCGCCAAGGAAGGCCACGATCTCGGGTCACAACTGAAAGGCAGGATCGATTCATCGTGACGACCAGCTTGAGAAATCTTCACCTTACCTCCATTGAGATACAAAACCAACTTCGCGACTTCCACGGAGTATCTGTGAGCGCTCGAACTGTTCGGAGAAGGTTAAAAGAACGCGATATGGTACCACACAAGTCAGCTAATGGCCCCAAACTAACGCGAGCCCACCGAACAGCGCGCCTTCATTTCGCACGCAGTCATTTAAATTGGACACAGCAAGATTGGAGCCGTGTACTCTTTTCTGATGAGTCTAAAATTGTGTTACATGGCAATGATGGAAGGAAGAAGGTCTACCGACGTAAGGGAGAGCGTTTCGCACAATGCTGCTTTGAAGAGAGGGTTGCTTATGGTGGTGGCTCATGGACTGTCTGGGGCGGTATATCCGCGAGCGGCAAAACTCAACTTGAGGTTGTTACAGGACCACGGCTGCCAACATTAAATGCTGAAAGGTACATTCGTGAGTGCTTAGAACCTCACGTGATACCATACGCGGACTATGTGGGCCCAAATTTCCTTTTTATGCATGATAATGCAAGAGCCCATGCGGCCGGCATCGTCAGGGAATATCTTCGGGATGTGAACATCACAGTTATGGACTGGTCAGCCAGAAGCCCAGACATGAACCCCATTGAGCACATGTGGGACGAGCTAAAAAGACGTGTTAGGGCTCGTCAGCCAGTTGCCCAGACGATGCAGGAGTTGAAAACTGCCATAGAAGAGGAATGGGAGATGATCCCTCAAAATTTCATAGAGCGGTTGATAAACTCTATGCCTAATCGTATGAGAGCTGTGGTAGATGCCCATGGAGGCAACACGCGTTATTAAATTAAACCTTTATTTGATAAAACATGTTTTTTATTCAAAAATCAATTGCCTTTAACAAGGCGCATATCCGACTTGTTAGACGTAGCTCCATGTCATATGGTATTCTGAATTCAAATTTAAAACAATACGATCGAAAAAGATGGTAAAATGTATCAGGTTTAAAACTGCATCAACAGTTTTTGTTCAATCTAGCAATCATATTTCGGTAGGGGCCATCGAAACCTAAACTCTAAGGTGGGCCAATAGATGTGTCCAGAAGTGTATTATATCAGAAGATTTTGTGTTTGGTAGGTACTGAAATGTTTTAATTGTAGCAACATTGTTAGCTTGTTAACACTAAGGCTTCATGTACTGTCACACAAAATATATATCTAGGCAGGGTATATTAACATATTTGTATGTGAATTGCTTCATGTTCAATTTTATATATATTACTATGTTTTTGCAATACTCCTACATTGTAACACACCAACACAAAATTGTATATTGTCACGAAACTGAACATGAAGAAATTCACATACAAGTATGTTAGTATACCCTGCCTAAATATTATTTATTTCGTTGACTGTACATTAATTTTTAATTTAAACAATTTTACTCGCCAACCTTGTAAGGTTGATGGCGAGAAGCGCTTGTTACATACAAATACCATGACATACTTATACCTAATAGCAAAAAAAAAAAACACCCTCATAACCACCAATGATACACTATTCCACTCCTGGATCAGCCACACCGGCACGGACAGACTGTGGAGGAGCCACAATCACCGTACATGTGTCGTGTCCGCAGCCCGCCCGACCAATCCCTGGCTGTAGTCAATAACAGATTACTTACATAATAATAATAATACAATCATGACCGACTTCAACAGTTCAGGCAACTAAATAAAGGCAAACAAACAATGAATTAACGTTAACTTTTCAGAAGATTTTGTGCCTGGTACTTAAATGTTTTAATTGTTGCAATATTGATAACACTAAGGCTTCATGTAGTATACGTACATGACGCCGGAGTCGCACCGGTGCCGGACCAAATGTTTGTGTATATGAATGAAAACCGCACATGCGCCGCACTGGCACCGCACAGCGTGTGGGTACACCGTATTAATGCCGAGTTAAATAGAAAAACAACGATCACAGTTCAGTAAAGCATTGCCAATGAAACTGTAAAGACGTCTGCTTTTCATTTTAATATTGATAAATATGAATGTGATTTTAACTTTAACCAAAACAAAACAACAAGATGTTGGCGCGATAGGAAATTACTTATTACAAGTTTATTTTTACAACTTTGACATGCTGTAACTTTGGATTCCCCCTTGGGTGCAGCGGCTGACTCTCACATGTATGATTAATGATTATTAAAACTACTAAAATCGTTGCTTTACTATGTAACTCTGTATCAATGCGGTGTACAAGCGGTTCCGGCGCGGCTCCGTAGCGGTGGCGGTGTGGCACCTATGCCGTTTTCATTCGTATACACAAACATTCGGTTCGGTGCCGATGCGGCTCTGGCGATTCCACTGGCTTTATTTAAAATAATATGAAAATAATTTTAATACTAAGCCTTAAAATATAGGGTTGACAACGAAACCCTCTCAAGCATATTATTTACACAACACCGGCGCAATCCGCTTTGCGGCGGTAAATCCCGGTAAAAACTAGTTCCGCGCGGTAAAAACTAGTTTTCAAGTGTTAACTACACTTCTGCGTGACCCAGTTATAACCGGTTCCGGGTTTGGCTCGTTACTGAGGACGGAACCCGACTGCAGTCACGTTCCTGCTGTCTGTTTGCCTTTCTGCATCATTATGCGCTGGCAATTAATTTGTAGCTTTTTAAAATAACAGCGATTATTTTGAAGGAGGGTAGAAAAAGAGTAGTCGGTTGTTTTTAGGGTTCCGTACCCGAAGTGTCCAAACGGAGCCCTATTGTTGTCACTCACGTGTCCGTCAGTCCGTCCTCTGTCACACAGGTTTTACAGTCAAACGTTTGGAGCTACAGTATTCAAATTTTCACAGTATAAGAATCTTGTTGACCCAAAGCCATATAAAATGTCAACAAATATTTTTAAATGTTTTCCCATACAGAAAAAAGGGGGCGCGAAAAAATTTTTGACCAACCCCATCGAGTGAAGTATCGTTGTTTAGAACCCGTTAAGTAAATAAATACTGTATTTTTTGTTTTAAAAAATATTAAAAAACAAACGAATGAGAAGCCACCAAAGTCAGCTATTTATACAAAATTTTGATCCGATGAATTTTTAACTTCCCATTGACCTATGAACTTGATTGGCGATAATGTTTATTATTACGCATATTTCACTAACAAATACCAATATATTGAAAAATCTGATTTGGTACGGAACCCTAAATTTGCGAAGTCCGACACGCACTTGCCCGGTTTTTTTTTCTTTAGCTGTTTCTTTGTTTAACATCTCTTTGGTGTATCACTTTGAGCAAAGATATAAACTTGTCTTTTTTGAGATTGGTCACTAAAGCAAGACCAAAGTTTTTGTAAATCTTGGTAGGTAAGTTGTTAAAGGTTTGATTACGTGTAGGTATTATAAGGAACCATCTCTTAGGTCTCAGTTTCAGATTACTACGATAAAAGTATCCGTGGAGTTTCTTGCTCATTCTTTTCCATAGAAACCTACTAGAAGCCTGCTTTGGAATTGGCAATTAGCTTCATCTTTGTGACTGACCGACCCATTGACAATAGGGATGATGAGTTATTTTTTTTTTTCTTTTATGTAGGTTCTTAAAAAATATTGGACACGTATTTTCTGTGGCGGCAGACACTTCCTCTGCTATAATAAGATAGTTTGTGAGAAGGCTGATACCATAGTGTCCATTTCTCCTTGTGTCCAGTCTTGTCATTATTTGTCTTTAGCTTAAGTTACAATAGTGTTGTAAGTTCTAATCCTGTTACTAACAATTTATGGATCTTTAGTTGTCCGAAATAAAATGATTTTATTTATTTATTTTTTCTTTTTTTACGTAATCAAAAGATTACGACGATACATTGGGTTAAAATATGGCATGACGTCACGCCTAGCTAGATTTTATACGTAGAAGTGACGTAGCGAGCCCCCACTCCCCAACTTTAATGCGTGTTATTTATGTATTTTTTTTATTATTATGATAAAGCAAAAAATACGTGTCTAATATTTTTTTACTAACTGGCTGACGGACTAAATAGATTTTTTTTTATACCCAGGCATCATCCCTTTTCAAGATTGCCTGTACTTAATTGGTTTAATTGAAATATATGCTTTGAGTTTGAGTTGAGTTTGAGACATAGGTAAAAGGGGCAATAATAGGTAATTATTGCCCCTTTTGCTAGGGTCCCGTCACCTCCTTCTGCGAAGCAGTAATGCTCGCGAAGGAGGAAGCGGAACGCGTGAGGGAGAGGCAACAGCCGCGCCCTCGCGCCCCTAGCCGACGTAGGAGACGCCCTGGGCGGCGGGAATCGATCGCCGATTCCCGGCCACCGTAGGCGCGGGCTTGCGGACGACGAGTAATGGGCAGCTCGCCGTTTGGTAAGGACCAGGCCCGGGTCGACGGCGCGTTGTGTTCCACGCGCGCCTCAAAGAGATGTCAGCAGTGACGGGGTCAATTGGGCCTATGCCGCCGGGGTCGCGGGTAGTTCGAAAGAGATACCGTGGCCCTGGCACGGGCAACTGAAGGAACATGGGTGGGTTTTAGTCAGTAAAAGTCTGACACGCCCTCCCGCTCTGCCCAGAGCGGGAGAAATCATTTGATGATTTCCCATCCACAAAAAAAAAAAAAAAAAAAAGGGTCGCACAAACAAGATTGCTTTACGATTCAATCCGAAATCCTGTTAAATCGGACTTAACAGCACGTGATGAGAACTCACTACCCGAAACGTAAAGCTTTATTTCTCGTTTTGGTGACAGCTTCGGGGCACAGAATTTTCGTATACCAGGAAAATGCCTGAATTGAAGCCTCGTTGTTGAATTGAATTATGCCTATGGCGTTGACCTTTTGCATACAGTTGCCACACTAGTTATATGTGTCAAACTTTACAGAGGTTTTAGTTTTTGGTTTGTCAAATATTTGGAGGTTACCTCTTATGTGTGTGAGTTTAGTTTTAGTTCATGTAATTGAACAGTTTGTTTTTAAGGTTCCGTAGTCAGCAAGGAACCCCAGTTTTGCCATTTCCGTCCGTCTGTCTGTCTGTTCGCGGCTTAACTCAGAGACTTAGTACTAGAAAGCTGTAATTTGGCATGGGTATACATATTAATCGTACCGACAAATAGATAAAATAAAATCTTGAAAAAAAAAAAAAAAAAATTTTTGTAGGATACTTACACGTAAAGTGAGGATGATACTTTTTTAAATTTCAGCTCTCATTCGTAGAACTTTGACAATCGTTACAGGTAGTCAGATGCCCAAAAGCCTGACAACCAGTCTTACCCAGGCGTATCGTGTTAAATGGGTTGTGGAGATCAGATAGGCAGTCGCTCCATGTAAAATACTGGTATTCAGCTGGAACTGGTATTCAGTTGGGAGAACGCTACGCAGATTGATTTAAAAAAGACTTTACTAAAGCATATTACACACACATACATTACTAAGATTAGATAAGAGATAATTATGTTCTCATCTCCATCCTCTCTTACTACCTTTAAGTAATTTTTCTTCTTCTCGTGTCTATATAAGGTGAATTTTCGACTTTCTTTTATTTTCTCTGGTATCGACATGAACTTTATGAAAATATTTATGCCGTGTGGAAACAGGAAGGTGTAATACGGGGGCGAGGGGGGCGAGGGGGGTCGTTGAATCTTCATGTCGACCATTCAAGTTTAACTCAAGCTTCTTTTCACTGTCACTAAAAATATTTTATTGCATTGCATCTCCAGTATAATAATTCCAGTTGACTCTGTACGGAAGAATTTAATAGCGAAGCAGTGGGAACAAAATAAAGTGTTAGTCGCGGCTGTAGCAGTAATATAGCAGCGAGAAAACTTCTTTATCCGACCTCGGACACAGATTAATACAGATGAGACACTCCGCAGTTTAGGTATGAAGCTACAAGTACGCAACGGGCTCATCTCACTGGGTCAATTCAGTGTGGGCTGCCGCGTACCGGCCGGCTCGCACGTTAGTTCGATACTCACTCACACACCGCGTCGTAAAAGAAGACAACCCTAACGAGTCAGAAGGTCTATGAGGTACGCGATAGAAAGAGAGGCAAATTATAGGTGAATATAAGTGTTGGTAATGAAGCGTTGTGCAACCTGAATTGCACTTTATATTGTGTCGTAGAAAGAGTCGCTTTTTATTTAAATGATTTTGCGGAGTCTCCCATCTGTATTAATCTGTGCCTCGGATGAGGTTGGGTATGCAAGAGAACTAGTGGGTAGGATTGGATGGAAAGTGTATGGAGATTTTTCGGGATTAAAAATGAAGTGTTGGTTTGATAAGAATGTGATGTAGAGTAGGATTAATATCAATGGCTAAAAGAGAAGCGTACAACTTTACGTTTCCCCGAATAACAGCATTGGATCGCTTGCAATACAAATCACTAATACGTTTAGCGCTAATTATATTTAAAACTACGTTCTATTTCTGTCAATCGTTTGAAGACGACTGAAACAATATGTCACGGCCCTCATTATCATAAATTGTAAGTGAACTTGTAATGTTATTGTATCGGCAAGACACTTTATTATAAACGAAACCAAGTGAGCTCTACGCTGCGAATTATTAATACAAAACTAGCTTTTACCCTTGGCTTCGCCCACGGAGGTCGGGAGTTATTGCGTTATCCTACTATCGGGACTAACCCAAAAAAAAAAAAAAAAAAAAAAAAAAAAAAAAGTTGTGGTTAAAAAGTATCCTATGTCCTAACCCAGGTCATGGTCTATCCATGTGCCAAATTCCAAATTTCAACAAAATCCATTCTGTTAAGGCGTGAAAGATAACTCACAGATAGACAGTAACTTTATAATATAAAAGTAGGTATGTATGAATGTGCTTAAAACTATCCTACAACTCGCTATAACTGCGAATCACTGGAAAACAGAATTCGGCACCTCCAAGGCTCCAACGTTCCCGAAAGCCTTGCTACTCTGTACAAGGCTGCGACCCGCTTCTGTGCTATTTTCAACCGACTTCAAAAAAGGTGGACGTTCTCAATTCGGTTGTATTTTTTTTTTCTTAGGACAAAGAAAATAGAATAAGAGGGCTAAAATGTGACAGGTCACATTTTGTCACCTTTCTCGCTCACACGGGAACAAATTTTTAATAATGATAAATGAAAAGAAGCTTTTTCGAAAAATTAAATAATATTAATTGAATAAGTAATTACTAATAATAATTATAATGTATTTAAATGTTTTTTTTTTTAATTTTATGTTTTTATAAAAATATTTAATAATGTAATTAATATGTATGTGGAGGTGCTCGTGGCTAAGTAATAACAGCCGCACGGGTCGATCCATCAGGTTAAGCTACGCTTGCCGGGCTTGGTCAGTGGATGGGTGACCATTTTTACATACCGAGACTCCTCCGTGCCTCGGAAAGCACGTTAAGCCGTTGGTCCCGGCTGTCATTCGTGGATCTTTGACAGTCGTTATGGATCGTCAGAAGCCCGAAAGTCTGACAATCAGTCTTACCAAGGGGTATCGTATTACCCAGTTAATGGGTTGTGGAGGTCAGATAGGCAGTCGCTCCATGTAAAATAATGGTATTCAGCTGCATCCGGTTAGACTGGAAGCCGACCCCAACATAGTTGGGAAGAGGCTAGGCAGATTGATTGTAATTAATATGTATGTAAATGTAATAAAGGAGATTATAATGTTAATATAAAGGACATGTCCAAAATGGTTTTTTATTATTCAATAATTCTAACATGGATAAGTTAAATATATTTGGATAGACATCCCAAAAACTAGTGGTGCTAACTATAGACATACATTTTTAAAGGTCTCCAATTTTAAGAAAAATCGTTTTTATTTTAGTGTGAATTTACTCCTAAAACGAACAAACCTTTGTAATTATCTAGGATAATAAAGTGAACAACTCCAAATAGTAAACTTGTCAAAATTGACCCACGGTGTACTGCCATTATTGTCAGTAAATATTACTATTCTATTCTATTTTTAATAAATGGCAAGCAAAGCCGATGTCGATGATGATGATAGGATGAAGCCTCATCAGGGCTGTCGTCTCTCAGTTAACACTTTGTCGTATTTGACAGATGAATAGAATCAATCATCTATCAATTATGACATTGTTAGTGCGTGGGAAGTTTTCTTTGGGTTGCTATCAATAAATAAAATATTTAAATAGTTTATCATTTTTTTCTTAAATGGGTCTAAAAATATTATTTCAGTGGTTCTAAGTTCCATATTTTTGTCGTTTTTATTTAGGTGTAGTTTGATGATTGTTAGATTTTTCTCGGAATAATAAACCAACGTCCATACAAAAAGCGGACATCTCCTTTATTGTTTACATGACTAGGTAATTTCACAAGCACAATCATAGAGTTTCTTAGTCTAGTTAGTGGGTGCCGTACTGTTCTCCTCGGTAGCTTACAAAATAACCTGTGTATAGGAGAAACAGTTCCCATCCCTCCTCCTTCTCCGGATCCTCCCATCGATTATGTAAATTATTATGTAAAAACACATTTCTATTGTATTATCGAATAAACTCAACTCAATAGGTACGTATTATGATCTGTTTTAGAGATGAGTTAAATAAATGTCACAATAAAAACGTGTTTTTAATACTTAATTACGTATAAAATTGATAAAAAAAAAAAGAAAGAAAGAAAGAAAAATATTTTATTTGGGACACGCACAGGAAAAAAAAAAAGAAAAAAAAAAAAAAAAAAAAAAAAAAAAAGATCATAAAAAACATAAAAAAGATCATAAAAAAGATCATATAAAAGTAACAAAATAAACATTAAAAAGCAAAAAAACAAAAAAAAAGAAATCAGAATAAAAAAAAGAGACCATATGATATTCTCCAATTGATTTAATTTTTCAAAACAACATCTTTTCATTTAACATTCTTAAAAATTTGGTCCCGTGTGATCGAGGGGTGACAAACTGCGACAGCCTTCTTAAGGCTCAGCACTAGCGGATAATGTGACGTAATGTGCAGAATTTATGCTGAAACTCTTTTAGTATAACGGGTGTATTTAGGAGTCGGACCTTAAATTAGACTTATTATAATGTTTTTGTGGGTACGAGTGAAGCTAATTATGTACGGCCAGGAGCAAGAGCAGCGGCAGCGGTACCACAGTGGTAACGGCCGCGACTTACGAGTTGTAGGTCGTAGGTTCGAACCCAGGCAGGCGCTTTACTTTGTGTAAATTACTTCATCACCACTGCTCTCAAAACGGTGAAGGAAGTCTTTAAATACCAAAATATCACAAAATCCTTTTCTGATATAGAGAAGGAACAAGCAATGTTAACACTTTCTCACTGGATATTGCAGATTTTGGTTCTTAAGTTTCTCTCGATGTTTTCCTCCATCGTAAGTTAGTGATGTCCTCAATTTTACAATATACTAGGTAGTCGTATGATATTATTACAGGCTACAAAAACGTAACTATTGGAAATCCATTAGTTTTATAGTTCCCAGTGGTGCGTCCGTTTCGACTAGTGCTAGCCAGACAGAGCTTAGTCAGTACAAGGACGTAAAATTGAAAGTCTAGACGAACTTTTAGTAGATTTATTGCCATGAAGTCGTATCTAGACAATATTCATAGATCTACGACACAATAATATTCTTGCAGGATATTATCTCTATATTAAATCTCTACAAATAAATAAAATTTAAGAGTCTGTTTGTAATGTCAAAATAACAACTTTTTACTGAATGAATATGAAGGTATATAAGTACGGTACTTATAATAAAAAAAAACAATTAAAAAAAAATAATGTTTGCCTCTCTATTAGTCTGTCTGTTCGGGCTAATCTCCGAAACGGCTGGAGTGATTTTCATGGGTAAAGTCTCGTGAAAATTAATGAGAAATTAAAGGAGTCAGAACATGGATATTGTGTAAAAAGTCAGGAGTGCAACAAAAATATAAGCGGTTTCTACAGAGAACAGAAGTAAGAGTTTTGGATACTTTTTTGTGACTGAAAAAATCTTATCTCACATTTTCTCTCTTTCGTTTTAAACACGACAAAAACTTCAAAACTATTGGCTAGTTTACACAATGCGAGCCAGCGTGCGAGTCGATCTACCGAGTAGCTGCAGTGCAGCAACTCACACTGTGTGAACGTATCATACTAGTTACTCTCACTTGCGAGTTGGACAGTAGCTCGCAGCCGAGTAGCTTCAACATTTTTTATTTATTTAACCATTTAACACAGATAAACAGACAAAGAGAAAGGAACAGAAACATATATGCATAATAAAATACGTTTTATTGTTTTCATGCGAGTTAGCGTGCGAGTTGGCCTACCGAGTAGCTGCAGTGCAGCAACTCGCACTGTGTGAACAGCTACAAGCCGAGCTACTGACATGCAAGTACACAGTGCAAGCAGCTGTCTAGTCAGCAGCTCGCAGTGTGTAAACAGCCAAGGCAAACCGATCTACTGTCATGCGAGAACACAGTGCGAGCAGATGTCTACTGTCTAGTCTGCAGCTCGCACAGTGTAAAACAACCATAAAAATGTCACCATATACAACAAAACGTATTAAAATATTTCATAATAACTAATTGTTAACACTGTTCCCAGAGTTTCCGAACGTTTCAAACTTGTGTCTGGTTTTAGTCCAGACTAATCTATAGATCGAAGTTAGCCTGTGAAGCCTGTGGAGCTTGTAAGTTGAAACTTGGAAGACATTTAGTATTAAGTATTCATTGCTCTGTTGGAACTTAGTTATAAGTTGAGGAGTCTAATCTAGTGAGTGAAGGAAACGGTTGGTTGGATTTTAGCGCTTCGAACGGGTTCTTTTATTGTTATGGTCGCATTCTGTTGCTTGCTGTCTGGCTTTCAACTCGTTTTGTCAATGTACTGTGAAATTATAACTATGGAAATGTAATAGGGATGATGCCTAGGTAAAAAAAAAAAAATTCTATTTAGTCCGTCAGTCAAATAATAAAAAAATATTAGACACGTATTTTATGCTGTATCATATTAGTAAAAAAATACATAGATAAAACGGATTAAAGTTGGGGATCGGGGGCTCGCTACGTCACAACTACTCGTATAACAAACTATACGTATAAAATCTAACAAGGAGTGACGTCATGCCGTATTTTAACTAAATGTATCGCCGTAATCTTTTCATTACGTAAAAAAGAGAAAATATATAATATATATTCGGAACGGAACGTCAAGTTGTACCGACTTGGGTGTGTTCGGTAATGGGGTTGGCATCACTGTGCGAGCTGTCAATGTCTTTTTGAGTTTGCGGGGGAAAATAACAGTGACAGATGACGGCTGTCATTCAAAGTTCCTGTACCTGACGAGGACTTCGTGATTAGACACCGAACTGAACGAACATGCGCTACCAACCTCGCCGCGTTCCGATACGAATCCAGTTCCATCCGATTCGTGTGTGCTACTTTTTAACTGATTGTTTGTAAAACGATTTAATTACAACTGTAGAGTGCATATTGAGTCTTATTTCGGTTACAACAATGGAAGACGACCAGTCCGGCAACGAACGCTGACATTCTCCTCCGACATCAGAAGTGGTATGCAACTCAAACGGCCCACGTGGAGATAATAGTGAGGCTAATAAAAAAAAAAAGTGAAACGACACGTGTTCTTCTGAGGTTGATGCAAATGAGCAAAAATGGCGTTTTCGAGGCGAATGCGAAGCAAGCAAGCTAGCTAGTAGCTTGAGTTGGTAGCGGGTGGACGTGTGTACATTGAGGTTGCTCACTGAGATTTAGAGAAAAATATAAAAAATAGTAGCCCACCGGTATCGGGAACAGGGCCCAAACTATCGGTGGTCAGGGCTCTAGTGAGGAACCTCCTCACTATGCGTGCCATGTCCAGGAGTACTGCTTTCTATTATATATATATATATATATATATATATATATATATATATATATATATTATTATTTCGTTTATTAATTTTTGTTCTTATAAAATACATTTTTAAATATTTCTTAAAAAAAAAATATAAAAAACATTTAAAAATATATACAGGGTGTAATTTTAATCACCGTTAACCTCATAAGAGCACATTGTACTCATCATTTTGAACAACTTTTACTATGGGACCAAACATGAAATCGCGAAAAAAAAAAATCAGTTGCTCCCTACATTTTGACGAGTTATGCGAACATAAATGTAGGGAACAGCAGATTTTTTTTTCGCGATTTAAGGTTGGTCCCATAATAAAAGTTGTTCATACTGATGAGTACAATGACCCCTTAAGAGGTTGATGGTGATTAAAATTACATCCTGTATATATATTATTATTATTTTATATATAGGTATATATAAAATATAAATTTATATAATTTTTTAACAATCTACATGACGGACAAAAAAAAAATGTGAGTTTTGAGTTGCGTCAACAAGCAGTCTGAGAGAAAATTGTCATAATCAAATCAAAACCCGTTTGCCACAGGAATGGCGATTATGGCATTATTTCCCATACGATAGTTTGCTGTGAATTCAGCTCCTCCATTTTCTTGTCTCGGATTCTTCGATGTTTTTGCATTTCGTTAAAATTTTTCTTAACTTTTTAACGAAAACATGATCAGCGCGCGGCAAAATAAAGTATAATGATTTGACAGATGACAAGACAGCGCACCAGTGATCGAACCACAGATAACATTTTTTTTTCATGATGAAGCTTTTCTTCTTTAAATAATGTGATTAGCGAGTATGCAAAAAGTGCAGACTACATATGTACACAATGAGGACGAGATTACTTTAATCGGACGTCACTAGGTAAGTTAGTCCTATCTATACACTTCTGGACACATCTTTTGGCCCACCTTGTATTTTCAGTTTCGTTTGGTCCTAGCTAAAATTTTATATTAGGTCGAGCAAAAAGTTTTTATGCAGTTTTGAACCTGGCACATTCACAATTTCATTCAATAGTCTTTTTTTGAATTTCGAACACAGAATTTAAAGAAACAAAAGACAATTTGGAGCCTGTTTGTTGATATCAAACAATCGAATACTAAGAAAACTCGGTTTTATTGGTTTACTTGGATTTAATTCTTGAAAAAGTGATTGATATCTTTGGTTTTGCAACAAACATTACTTATTCTTAACATTAAGGTGAGGTTCTATCAATAATCTATGGATACTTTACCTGAAGTCGCCGCCCAAGCTGTGGCACTTATTCAGGCCGGACACAGCCAAAGAAACGTGAGTGCTCAACTTAATTTAAGTCGATCTGCGGTCCGAAATGTTTATCGGAGGTACCTAGAGACTGGCGGCTTTGTTCGTCGCCAAGGAAGGCCACGATCTCGGGTCACAACTGAAAGGCAGGATCGATTCATCGTGACGACCAGCTTGAGAAATCGTCACCTTACCTCCATTGAGATAGAAAACCAACTTCGCGACTTCCACGGAGTATCTGTGAGCGCTCGAACTGTTCGGAGAAGGTTAAAAGAACGCGATATGGTACCACACAAGCCAGCTAATGGCCCCAAACTAACGCGAGCCCACCGAACAGCGCGCCTTCATTTCGCACGCAGTCATTTAAATTGGACACAGCAAGATTGGAGCCGTGTACTCTTTTCTGATGAGTCTAAAATTGTGTTACATGGCAATGATGGAAGGAAGAAGGTCTACCGACGTAAGGGAGAGCGTTTCGCACAATGCTGCTTTGAAGAGAGGGTTGCTTATGGCGGTGGCTCATGGACTGTCTGGGGCGGTATATCCGCGAGCGGCAAAACTCAACTTGAGGTTGTTACAGGACCACGGCTGCCAACATTAAATGCTGAAAGGTACATTCGTGAGTGCTTAGAACCTCACGTGATACCATACGCGGACTATGTGGGCCCAAATTTCCTTTTTATGCATGATAATGCAAGAGCCCATGCGGCCGGCATCGTCAGGGAATATCTTCGGGATGTGAACATCACAGTTATGGACTGGCCAGCCAGAAGCCCAGACATGAACCCCATTGAGCACATGTGGGACGAGCTAAAAAGACGTGTTAGGGCTCGTCAGCCAGTTGCCCAGACAATGCAGGAGTTGAAAACTGCCATAGAAGAGGAATGGGAGATGATCCCTCAAAATTTCATAGAGCGGTTGATAAACTCTATGCCTAATCGTATGAGAGCTGTGGTAGATGCCCATGGAGGCAACACGCGTTATTAAATTAAACCTTTATTTGATAAAACATGTTTTTTATTCAAAAATCAATTGCCTTTAACAAGGCGCATATCCGACTTGTTAGGCGTAGCTCCATGTCGTATGGTATTCTGAATTCAAATTTAAAACAATACGATCGAAAAAGATGGTAAAATGTATCAGGTTTAAAACTGCATCAACAGTTTTTGTTCAATCTAGCAATCATATTTCGGTAGGGGCCATCGAAACCTAAACTCTAAGGTGGGCCAATAGATGTGTCCAGAAGTGTATAATTATGGCAATATTCCTATACGATAGTTTGCTGTGATTTTGTCTGAAATATGCACCAGTCTTAAATATTTGCAGACTAATGACGAAGATTTATCTGTAGTCGATCAAAAACTAATGATTGTTTTAAAAAAAATGCATTATATTATTCGTCCAGTTTCGATATATTAAATTGTTGATTTTCATAATAAATCTAAAAGCATTCTCAGAGAATCCTAGAACAAAAATTACAAGTTCAATCTGTCTAAACATATTGACTTTGCACTTTTTTATTTGATATAAAGTTATTTCAGGATTGATGTTAAACAAAGTTTTATTTTCTCGTTGCGAATGAGAATTTCTTTTCGATTCGAATGCATGTTCAGAATAATCTGCACCAAGAGACGAATCGGGTGATTTAATTTCACGATTTCTTTTCTTAGGTACCTTTAAGTAGATAACTGGCAGGATAAGGAGGAGCTTGTGGCTAAGTAATAACAGCCGCACGGGTCGATCCACCAGATTAAGCTACGCTTGCCGGGGTTGGTCCGTGGATGGGTGACCATCTTTACATACCGAGACTCCTCCTTGCGTCGGAAAGCACGTTAAGCCGTTGGTCCCGGCTGTCATTTGTGGATCTTTGACAGTCGTTACGGGTCGTCAGAAGCCCGAAAGTCTGACAACCAGTCTTACCAAGGGGTATCGTATTATTCAATTACTGGGTTGTGGAGGTCAGATAGGCGCAGTCGTTCCATGTAAAATACTGGTATTCAGCTGCATCCGGTTAGACTGGAAGCCGACCCCAACATAGTTGGGAAAAGGCTAGGCAGATTGTTTGATGTACATAACTGGCAATGGCTTCAGTACCTAATCCCTAAATAATGTTGGACTATATTGCACTGATCATAGATTTTATTTTGGTAAACAGCTTGAACAAATGTAACATTTCCTAAAGTAATTGCATTATCTTTCACATCTTAAATTCTAATGACGTCTCTGATTTCTTGTTCTCCACTTCCGTCCATTTGCACATTATTTATCCGTACTCCGCCTTCGTCGTCATGGAAATTATGATCATCCTAAAAAACAGCTTTAAAATTATATCTTTTTATTACTTCGGTGTTCCCGTGAAAATTATCTACCAAACTTTGAAAGTCGTTACAAAATTCTGACGGCAAAACTCCAATGGGACGGGAATTTTTAAAACGCAATAATTCTGCCGTCTTTTCCTAGGTTACTAAAGTAATTAAATTTGTTGTTGTTAAGTTCGTTTCTTTGTACTTAGTTGCTCTGTGCTCGGAGTACACGAGTACAAGGTAATTGTGATATAGTTGCTGCGGTTATTATGTGAACTAGCTTTCTTCATAATTAGGATTATGGAGACTGAGGGAACTTTTTGTAAAGGAGCATTGAGAGCATTGTGGGGTTTGAATTGTTTAAGAATTTGTTGGATAAGATATAGAAGAAGTATGAAGCTATGCAACCTTTTGATCGTGGGCTTTAAATATTAATAAATGTTTAAGGAAAGTGATTATTTTTAAACTCTTCGTTAAACTTTAAAGCCTTAACAGGTTGAAGGACACTGAACGAGGCACAATAAAAGTTTTATTGTTAGAACCCCTATGGGCGTTTAGTGTCTCTATTGCCACACCAACGGTCAACGTCAATGCCCATCATCGACATAAACAACGCGCTAATTATTCCAATTGTTAACGCGATAATTTGAGTGGCTTCACTTGAACGGTCAACGGCAATGTTCATTTACTGGCGCCTTGAATTTTAAAAAATTCGACAAATTCAATGACTTTCTCATTAGTCCACTCCATAATCAGCTCCGCTAAACAAACTCGTGCGATCACTTCGCGCTCACCGTGAGCGCACAATGACAAAATTAAGTGTGGCCACTTCAACGCAATAATTCTCACGTTATGTGCCAAAAAATACCGCCACCCGAGTTATCGCCTAATGTCAAACGGCAATGTGAATGCCCTTATCGAATTGTCGCGATAACTTCTGGCTAAACCTACGATTAACGTCCATTATCGCGATAATCAACAGCGTTTCCCGTTGGTGTGGCCCCAGCATCAAAGTGATTTGTAAGTTTCGAGTAGAAAGTTCATAAAACCTTTTGCAATGTAAACAACTGCCGAAACGAGGTGTCCCGAAATTCCCGGTACCATAATAAAATAGAATACCCAAATTCGAGACCAACGAAGCCGTAAGATATCTTCTAGTACAGCACTTGGAATACCTTCTTTCCTCTTTCTCGCAATTATTCTCGAAACAAGGCAACAGTAAATAGAATAAAAGCAATTTTAAAGCAAGCTTCTAGCGAACATGTCACCCTGAAATATCGTTCTACGGTGCGCTGTAACAGAAAAGGACGCAAGATAAATTGTTGTTAGCCATCCTTGTCTAACCGTGACGAATGTTCTTTAAAAATGGGGTTTTATTAAAAATATTTTAAACGTATACATCACTGTTCCAGGACGTGAAAGCTGAATAGGTTCGCACGGACCAAAAAAATTATCCCGCAATAGAAAACACAGTTCCTTTTTATTTTACTGTTTATTTTTCTCCTGCAATGCACGAATGGTTGTGGGCTTGTTGGCATAGACCTTTGACTTCAAATAACCCCATAAAAAGAAATCTAGTGGTGTTAAATCCCATGATCTAAAGGACCAATTCTGATCACTAAAACGAGAGAGTACACGACCAGGAAATGTCTTATGCAGTAATCGAATTGTTTAACAGCCAAGCTGTGGAGGCCATTTAGCCAATGTCCATACATAACTCTTGCCTTTGTACTTTATGATTCAATCAATCTGCCTAGCCTTTTCCCAACTATGTTGGGGTCGGCTTCCAGTCTAACCGGATGCAGCTGAATACCAGTATTTTACATGGAGCGACTGCCTATCTGACCTCCACAACCCAGTAACTGGGTAATACGATACCCCTTGGTAAGACTGGTTGTCAGACTTTCGGGCTTCTGACGACCCATAACCACAAAGATCCACGAATGACAGTCGGGACCAACGGCTTAATGTGCTTTCCGAGGCACGGTCTCGGTATGTGAAGATGGTCACCCATCCACGGACCAGCCCCGGCAACCGTAGCTTAACCTGATGGATCGACCCGTGCGGCTGTTATAACTTAGCCACGAGCTCCCTTTGTACTTTATAATTCATTGATGAAATTATAATAAAAGAAAAATAAACTGGGTTTTCTATTTAATTCAAATCTTGCGTTTTTGGGACACACGATAGTTACGCTCGAGATAAATCCAATTACTTTAAAGCTAAGGAAGAGGAAAGAATAATAGGATATGGTTGTGTTTTTCACGTGTTTATATACACTGGTCGTTTTTCAATCAATTTGGAAAATTAGTCTTTTGTTCCGGATTGGTTTCTTGTTTCTGATCTTTTGCGGATGGATACTTTATTCTGGTAACGTGCGACTTTTGCGTGAAGACTATTATATGTAATTATATAACATCTCGCCTGTAATCCCAGAAGGGATGGGCTGTATCTATAGTACATTCACATTTAGCCAGTTAAGTTAAGTCCCATGTTATAGGAGGCCAGCCTATTGCCATTAACATGGCACAAATCCAGACTCCGGTCTGCTACTGAGAAATTACTGACGAAAACACCCAATCACACTTTGCCCTACCCGGGAATCGAACCCAGGACCTCATGCTCAGCAGTAGCGCTTTGCGACCACTAGACCAACGAGCCAGTCCGTGTACGTAGTTTTATGTCCGATTTTTAATTCGACGGAATTCAGACATTTCAGAAGTGTTGCCAATAATAAAACGATCCCACTAAATACGGAACACATTTAAGCGAAATAAAAAAAAATCTTTCTTGAATTTAAGGTTTCAATTAGAAAAACTATAACTTAACAATTTACTGATAATTTTAAGATGGTAATCAGATTTTTTATTATCAAATTATTGAAGTTACAATTATTAGTAAGGTAATTATTTTTCTCTTACAGGAATCCCTGTTCACTAATCCATACGTTACGAACGTTTTTTAGGAATATCTTTTGTTTGTAAAATCTTCGCTTTTTGTAACTACAGACAGATAAAGATGATGATATTAGTGTTATTGATACCTACTTAAATGTTTAAATTTAAAAAAAATATGTTCTTTTACTCTTTTTTCCATTTAGCTATATAAAATTAATATTTTAGTTAGTGTGATTGGATGCACAGAACAAACACTATTTACATTGTCATAAGTATATTAACTTGATCTCATTCTCTTTCATATTTTTAGTTATTTTATATCCAGGAAATTCTAGTCATTTATATAACTTATAAAAAGGTCAAGATAGAAAAGGTTTAGGATATCTGAAGTGTCAAAAAATTACAGCTGTCAGAATTCCGTCGATTTAAAAATCAGACTGTAGTTCATATTATTATTTAATCGTTACATGATTCTTAAACTTTTCATTTCCTTTGTTCTAGGTACAACTCAAAACTGACGACGCTAGCGCTACCCTCAGTGATATTCGAACCTAAGTTCCGTGGATCTGTGCGAAACCTGGTGTACTCTGATCTGCCTGGACAGCCACCTCGGAGACAGGAGTTGAGGCATTCCAGAGATTTGAAGGTAAGTTTAGTAAGTAAGAATTACTTAGTTACTACATGGTAATATTTCAACCGGAATCAAGTCATGTAAATGTAAAGGAATTAGATCGTGTACATTCCGGCCGATGAAAGAATGCGTTCCTGACACCTGTCAGTTGGACAATTTCTGGTTGTAATAAGGATTAAATTCTCAAAACATATATTCATTACAAATTTTTAAGGTTGTTAAATGAAAAGATGCTTTTTTAAAAAATGTTATTAATTAGCGACCTTGTAACTAATATTAATTTAATAGGTACCTATTTATTAAAATATAAAAAAGTATTATTTGTTTGATATGAGTCAAATAAAAGCCACTATTAAAATGTGTTTTTAATAATTGCCTATTAAATTAATATTATTTACTAGTTCGCTAATTGATTACATTTTTCAAAAAAGCATCTTTTCATTTAACATTCTTAAAAGTTTGGTGTGAGCGAGAGAGAGGTGACAAAATGCGATAGCCCTCTTAAGTTGAGTAAATGTGGGGTGTAATGTCGCGGCCACATTAATGGTATATGCCGTTGATTATCGCGATGAAGGGAGTTGGCCGTAGGTGTAGCCACCACTAACCGCGATAATTTGACCGAATTTAACTACCGCGATGTTTATGGCGTTGATGAGCATTGAAGTTGACGTTGGTGTGGCCCAGACATAAGGTGTGTGTGTAGTTGCGTATTTTATCAGAGAGTGTGGTGGGTAATAACTTAAGCTACAGAGTAAACTTTCTGTTTCCTCATAGGTCCGGCCCAGCAACCATTCTTCAAGTTTAGTTTTGGCCTCAGAGCAAATTTTTGGCACAGTAAAAGTTTTACTTATAGCATTGAACACTCGTATGGGTACAAAATACGAAAACCGGGTCGCGAAGAGGGTTTTTGTTTTTGGAAGTGGGATTCATTCAGCTATTTTCCTACCCGCCTCACTGAAGCTAGAGTATCACTGTTGACTTTTAAAAGGTTTAGTAGTGACCTTAGGATGAAAAGTTGGCGTAATACCCCAGATTCCTTAAACAGTTCGTCCGTAGTAAATCGCCGCGGTCTTCCCAGAAGCAACTTGAGGACGGCCAGCTGGGCCCGTTCCAGCTCAACATGCAAGTTTTGTTAGCGCTGCCCCAGATACTAACACATTATTGCAGGATAGATTGGCATAGAGAGATGTACACCTGTATACATATATTTTTTGAAGCACTGGCTCATAAGAATTTCGCAACGTAATTGATCTTGCGAGTGTTTGAATTTGTGCTTTGAAGGATAGATTCTGATTAATTATTATCTACGTGGCAATGGCATTACAGTTGCAATCGGTAGTGGAGACGGATGCTGCTATTAAGATATATTGCATTTGTTGTTGTGTATTTTAAAGGAATCAATGTTTGGTCCGTTAGATCGAGTGACGTGAAAGGTCAACAAATACGTTTTTTAAGGTTTTAGTGTTAGAAGATTTGGTTCTAGCCCTGTAATGATGATACTTATCCCTTTTTCAGCTGCATCCAAACTCTCTTTCCAAGTAGATCTATAAAAAAATACTGTAGTATCATCAGCGTAGCAGATGACTTGCGACTGTTCAATATTAAGCCTCAGAATGTCATCCATGTACATGATGAAGACGGTTGGTCCCAGAATACTTCCCTGCGGCACCCCGAAGGCAACCAAAAAACTCTCGCAAATTTGAACAAGCTGATGTCGACCAGACAAGTAACTCTTTAACCGATCTAAGGACAGGCCTCTGACACCAAAATATTAGTTTTTTTAAGCAGTCTGGGAATTGACACTGTGTCAAAGGCCTTGGCGCGGTCTAGGAAAACACCAGCTGTACGATGGCTCTTGCCGATGTTCAAACATCGGCAAGGGCCATTTTCTCAAGGAGATAATGCTAGTCAGGAGATTCACAGCTTGTTCAGTAGACTTCCCTCGCCGGAAACCAAACTGACGCTCCAAGAGTACAGAGTTTTTCTCTAGAAAGCTGACGAGGCGTTTTTTTACAAGTTTTTCAAGGAAAAAGTCCGAGAATTGTGTTTAAATAAAGTGACAAGAACAAACTTTGTGTGCGCCATTTTAACATTACTATTCAGCGTTTTCCTTAGCGAAAAATCAAAGTTCAAACAAAAAACTAGGTTAAAAACAATCACAAGTCTCCCCAGAGATGACAATAGGAAACTTATGAATAAATTCACTTGTGAAGTCATTGTTTTATGCTAATCTTATTTACTTTGAGGTCCGGACTAAATCAGCTGAGTTTAACAAACACACCCACTCATTCTTCTTATATTTTCACGCCGCTGGTTTTTGTAAAAGGCACAAGTAGAAGTCGAATATTTGGCAATCCATTCAGACGTTGCCGGGAACTGATCGTATTTATGGAATGAAAACCCCTACATTTAAAAGCAGCTATACTAAAATAATTACAACTTTTTATTTCATTACTGCTCTTTAGTGTGTATTAGAAGCACAGTATTGGTAATTTTACAGTTTATATCAGCTAACAACGAATGTATCCACTTTAAAAACTTTTTTACAAAAAAATACAACCGACTTCCAAAAACAACACTACAAAGTGAAAAATAACTTTAGTTTCGGAAGTCGGTGTCTAGTTAAATGTATTTTCGTTTTTTGCCACCGACTTCCGAAATTAAAGTTATTTTTCACTTTGTAGTTGTTTTTGGAAGTCGGTTGTATTTTTTTGTAAAAAAGTTTTTATTTTTCACTTTTTAGTTGTGTACCTACCCCATACAAATTCTAATACCACTACCTGCAAAACAAACTAGAACATCATCCATAAAAAAGTGGGGAAAAAATACGTATTATTGAAGCTAACTCAAAAACTAGCGAAGCAAAGTTAATCAATTTTATATGGGACCAACTGTGACCCTCTCGAATAAAACAAAAAAAATCCAAATTGGTCCAGCCATTTTTGAGTAATCGGGGAACATACATAAAAAAATAAATAAAAAAGGTTCCGACGAATTGAGAACCTCCTCCTTTTTGAAGTCGGTTAAAATGAAACATCATCTCATTTGCCTAGCCTTTTCCCAATTATGTTGGGGTCGGCTTCCAGTCCAACCAGATGCAGCTGAATACCAGTATCTATCATGGAGCAACTGCCTATCTGACCTCCACAACCTAGTTACTGGGTACTACGATACCCCTTGGTAAGACTAGTTGCCAGACTTTCGGGCTTCTCACTACCCGTAACGACTGTCAAAGGTCTACGGATGAGACCTGGGACCAACGCTTTGCGAGGCATGGAGGGAGGGGTCTTGGTATGTAAAGATGGTCATCCATGATACGGACCAACCGCGGTAAGTGAACAATAGATCCATGCGGCTGTTATTACTTAGCTACAAGCCCTTTAAAAAGAAACAATTAGTTAAAAATACTAATGCTAAAAAGGCGAACGTCATGAGTAAAAAATAATCCCATTTAATTTAAAGTAAGTACTAAAACAAGGCATTTCATAAAAGATTGTCGCGTTACCTAATGGCACATTACCCACAGATAATTTTCAAATACTCCGCGTTCTTTCAACAATATCATAAACATCGCAATTTGCAAGCCATTGTCATTTCTTCAGGGCACAAGCTCATGGGACTTTGATCTTTAAATCGGGTTGGAAAACGGTTGATTTTTCCGGTCTTCTGTAGCAGGTTTTGCTAAGTTGAATTTGACAAAGAAATTCCATTGAGCGTTGGTTTAACCTTAGTCATGGTTTTGTTGTGTGTGGTACAAGTTTAAAGCGTTCTTATACTTAATACAGTTTCTTTTGATCGCAAATAAGATATGTCAGCTACAATACCCGGATTTCTTACCCTAAAATTCAATGTCATTTTTCAAAATCCGTCAACGGAAGTTCCAATTCATTATAATAAATAGCCAATATACACTGTGTAAGGGACGCGCAAACTGTTGCCATGAATTCAGCAGATGGTTCTGAGAGCATCCAGAGTAGTAATTTTTGGTCGGTTATAAAATATAAAAAATTGTCCAAGTGCGAGTGGAACCTGCACACGAAGGGTTCCGTACCACTGTACAAAATTTTAACGCAAAAAAAAAACACGTTGTTTGTACGGACCCCCTTTAACTTTTAACTTCTATTAAATTTTTATTATTGGTTATTATAGCGGTAATGTAAATACACAATCTATGAAGATTTCAACTGACTACCTATTACGGCTCATGAGATTACAGCCCACTGACAGACAGACGGACGGACGGACAGCGGAGGGTTAGTAATAGGTTTCCGTTTGGCACCGTTCCTGTACGAAACCCTAAAAATCTGCTGTTTCATATAAAAGTGACAACACGGCCAAAATGCGTGGAACAGGTGATTTTTTTAATAACCGACAAAACTTTTAAACTGGTGGGTCTTCATGTCTTGTAGTTACTGAATTAATGGTATTAGTTTTAAGCGTCGATGTCTCTCATATTCCGTAATGTACAGTATCGTAAACAAATTATATCACTATAATGTAGTTGCTATAGAGAATTTACACAGTCAATCATTGGAAACCAACTCAGTAATTCCATCAACCAGTATACTAATACCAGTAATACCATCGTATTGCGATCTCTATTACCAGCAGTGAGGTGATTACGGCATTACCCCAGCGGGATCGTTCGTTAAAGCGGTTTAAGGCTCCCGCAGTCAGGCGCGACTTGTCGCACGACATGTCGCATTGCACCTCTGTTTTCATAGAAATTGATCTACGGATTCTGGGTTATGGGGGTCAGATAGGCAGTCACTCCATGTAAAATACTGTTATTCAGCTGCAGCCGGTTAGACTGGAAGCCGATCCCAACAAAGTTGGGAAAAGGCTAAGCAGCTTGATTTTTGTTCTACGAATATATTACATCGCAGAATCGCGTGGCAGTACTGTAGCGTCGTGCCTGTCTGCGGGAGCCTTTTGCACAAGGAGTGCTGCACATTAGCGTACCTATAGCAATCAGTTGCCTGTTGGAATTAATTCTGATACTGTAGTGGTGTTATTTGAATGTGTACAAATTGTTTTGCTAGTAAATACAAGGAAGGAAATTGGCGAGGTGTTTAGCAGATAATTTAGTACTGACATGCAATTGTATGAGGTTTTCAAATAGTTTATAGCTTGCAATGACATAAGTAGTTAATGAGATTGGTAGAAAATAAACATTGAGACGTATTTTGAACATTGTGGATTGGAGTTTTTATTGAAAACTATCTGACTCGCAGACGTTGTCCTGTCTTAGTTATGAATATTCTAATGTAAACGCGCAAAGTTAAAATAGTCGTTAATTTTTCTGAAATTTTCCAATTATCTGCGCAATTTTCTTATTTTTTCTTTCCGTAAGAACCTTCTACAAAGTATTAAAAAAAAAAAAAAAATATTTATCCAAAAACATACAGAGTTCGACGTACAGGTTGACATTTCGTTTTAGAATATGTTTATCGTTTCTGTTGCAAAATCTGTACAAAAAACGAATACTCTACCTCTTAAGCTAGGTTATACCTGTATTTTAAGAGGTAGTGTGCGGTCTAGGTTTACAGTGATCAACAAAAACTTATCTTAAGTACACTGTGTCATTGTACTGTATGGCATAATAATGCGAAAGAATAAAATTGTATGTAGGGGTGTGTTTGTGTGTGTGAGTGGTGTGTGTGAGTAGGGGTGTGTGGATGGGTGTATTACACAAGATAGAAAAGTAAAGACTCCGTGTAAGAGTAGTCCTTAAGGAGCAGCCACTCTGTTAATTTGGTTTTTGGTGCATGTGAGTTTAGATTTATAATATTGAGGTGTTTGTTATTGTTTTTTTAATTATGTGTACTTAGAATGTAAAATGGATGTTTAGCGAAGGAAGTCTTGTGTTGGATACTTGGTGGAAGATACGTGCGTTTATTTGTAATAGGAGGTGGAAGGACTACGTATTAGAAAACTTAAAAAAAAACAGATGAATGAAATCGGTAAAGTCGTTCTCAAGTTATGGCATGACTAAGGGAAATAGGAATTATTTTTTTGTAAATATAGTAGAACGCATAAAGACCAATCCAGAAACGAAAATCCAACCAATCAAAAATACCAATCCATAAAAGCAAAACCAAACCAAACAAATACTATTCCAATTTTCAAAATACGTCTCGATGTTTTACAGATCCTAGCTCCTGAAAGCACAGATTTATTTGGTCCTTCGATAGGCATCTTTAGAATAACTTAAGGCGTGATATTAGCTCAATATTCACAAAAAATGGTAACTTGGATTGTCGAGTATGACGGACGTAACGCAATAAAAGTATCCGACGCAAAAATACAGTGGACAGAACAGGGTTTAAAAAAAAATAACCGAATACAATAGTAAACAATAGTTTGATATTCCCAATAAAAAATTTGGAAGTTGCTCCACAAAAATAAACTTTGGCGTCGAACATCTCTGTATTTTCAGCGATAACGACATTCTTTTTTTTTAAAGAATTTAATAGAATTAGCATTTTTTTAAAACTTTAACCGGACAATTATTTATTTTATTGTGTATATTCTGAATAATCTAAAGAAAACCCGGAAAATAAATGCACATTCGCAGCTTAGTCACATCTCGGCAACACAAATATTATTTTCAATTTTCAACCTTATTTCATTACGCGGTTGTGTGCCGTTTAAAATCGTAGTCAGTCCGCGCCTTAAAACGCTTGCACTTGTGGTTATACCAAAGTTAAATCGCAGAACTCCCGCCCGGCATAAATTAAACACGACAGCTTGATAGCTTCATTTTTGTCTACAACACTACGATGCTACTACACCATACTATAAATTTTTTATTTACTAGACAATTTTCCTAGTATGCTGTGGTCGATAGTTTTGTAGAAATGTCGAGCAAAATAGGTTGGCAATTTTCCGATCAATAAATATGGGGTGTGTGGCGGTGCTTGGGGGTGCTTGGGGGAGGCCTATATCCAGCAGTAGACGTCTTTCAGCTGAAATGATGATGATGAAATATGATTATACTTTATTTTACCAATTTTTATTTTTGAATAAAATTCTATTCTATGATTATTACAATGACTTGTTTCAGATTTTGTGAACTCTTGTAGAGGAGGTAGAATGGCAAGACGTGTTGTTGATTGATTGAATATTCATTTGGATACGTACAGGACTTTCTGTTTTTTATTTAATATTGTTTTTTTTTTTTAAATAATTTTTGTTTTTAAACTTTTATTATTGTGTTTTTAGTTTAGTTGGTGAGCTTCCTGTGCGAGTCACAATAAATACTTTTTCTTTCTTTCTTTATTTAAATTTCACTTATTCCGGGAGTTGATTTGAGTAGTCAACTCCCGGAATTACTGAAGTTCTCTTGATTTCTCTTATTTTATGTACACTGCTGTACATATGCAGATGCCTGTACTTGAGCTCTGTATCAAAAAATTGCTTGCACTTTTCCAGCGACTTCGTTCGTTCCATATATTCCTTATCCTGTGGGAATTTCGACAAATCCGGCCTTGTTTCTTGTCTACATCACAAAGGCAACCTCTGGCAGCTCTCTAGGTCCAAGGGCGGCCGGGGGAATGCTGGGCGTTGATAAATCAGTCAATGAATGAGTTAGGACTTTATATTGATTTACCATTTGATCAGAATTTTCTCGATGCACATTTTTTTGTAGGCATTCCGTGAACCAATATTTCATACAATACTTTTTGACTTTTTTTCATGAGGTTGCTTGGTTGCCTATTATAAATTAGATACAACGGTACAAGGTTCTTAAGCCTGGATAAAATCAGAACTAACGCCGCCATCTTGTTTTTCAACACCATTTCTGTGACAATGGGGAAGGCAACTGTCAAAATGGCGCTGTCGTAGCTAGTTCCCAACACAAGCTAATAATACAAGGCGTGAGGTGGTTTCATTTTATTTTTGCAAAAATGATGCGTTGTTGTGTTCCTATATACTTCGAAATCTTAGTCCACCATTTCCCGAAAGACCCTAAAATTGAAGATTGTGGATTAAAGCTATTCGTAAAGATTAAAAAAAAATTAAACAGCAGTTCGAAACATTTCGAAGAAAGTGATTACGAGGTAATATTTTAAGGTTTTAAATTGAGACATTTTCCATGTCAAAAACTTGACTAAAAATATTGAAATCTTTCGACAACAAAGAAGTAGTGAAATAAAACCAAACTCATGAATGAACGAAATGTCAAATTTATTATAGGCCTTAGAGACCTAGCTATGATCACGCCATCTACAATTAGATTTGCCCGACCTTCCCCATATCACAATAATTTTTTTACTTACACCGCGGAGGGCGTTGTAGGTTGGTGTCAATGTGATTCAAAAGATTCTTGTAGAACTCTATAGTCTATTTTTTTTAACAAACGAGTACTGGGTTATGTCTCTCGCACATTTCCGATATTGACTCCGACGTTCACTCACTAAAACACGTGCGACGCGCAGGTAGTCGATGACTCAACTGAATGTACAGTGGGCTGCATCAATTGGGTACCCCAGTCGTATTAACATTTTTATTACAACTGGGGTACCCAATTGATGCAGCCCACTGTACATGTAACTACAGCGTTCGGTTCGTGTGGAACGGACTTTATGTTGATTACGTGGACCAAAAGCAACGCAATAAAAATTTTTGGTACTCGTTTGTTAAAAAAAACAGACTATAGACACCTACAGCTTGACATTTAGCCACCACTCCCTAATAAATTAAGCTCAGTATAATGACATAGATATAATTTATCTTATCTATGTCATTACACTGAGCTTAATTTCTCCCCTGCTCATGCCCTTCAGCTAGTTCCATCATTTACTTGGTCGACTGCTATAATCGCCTCTCGCCTTCGTTACAGACTAATTGCGGAAAACAGTATTTTTACTTTTTTTACAAACTTTTGCAGGGCTAAAAGTTGGTTTTTGAAATGAAAATTTCTTCAAGCGCGTTGACTGATTTTGGTCGGGGGAAAATGTGACATGTTGCGCTGTCAAGTTTTGACTTCTGTCGGCAGTTCCCATGACTATGGATTTTACTACTGATTTTGGTCACAGGACCAAAATACAGTACAACCTGTATTTTGTTTTGCACGATTATTTCTAGTTCTGTTAAGCCGTGTCTCCTGCCCGTCTTTTTGCGAAACTTTGCACAAAAAACCTTACACGTGATCATTTGTTTTCTTGGGCAAGCTGTCTCCTACGTATTCAAATATATTTAAGCCACGCCTCTTTGTTTCGATGTTTTTGTATAATGTTTCGCAAAAAGACGTGCAGGAGACCCAGCTATACAAAAAAGATTTTGTCGAGTAAAAGTAAGCCAACGAGTTTCATAATCGCATTCTTTTTTCATTTTTTTTTATTGTTTTATTTGTAGATATGAATGGAAACTAAAACGTGCACAGATAAAAATACATTATTTTGATATAAGCTGTACAAGGATCTTTTGCGGCGTATCCAAAATTGGAACTAACGTAGCCATCTCGTTTTTAGGGTTCCGTACCTCAAAAGGAAAAAAAACGGAACCCTTATAGGATCACTTCGTTCTACGACTGTCTGTCTGTCATTTTGTCAAGACCCTTTTACTCAGGAACGCATGGAGGTATAAAATTGAAATTAATATCAAATACGTAGGTCTATGGTTCCTTAGATCTCTAAAAGATCAAGCTTCTAAGTCAACGCAATAAAAAATACAGCCATTTATTATGCAACATAATTATTAAGTAATACCTACTCGCAAGTAAATCAAAACCGAAAAATTCATCCGTATCGCTGGACTGGTATTGTGTCCAAGAGACTGGCGGCATTGCCACGTTGCATGGCAATGTTTAGCCTCTGGCCACGGTAAAAGTTTGTTTTTGGGATGAATTCTTTTCAACTATGGCACCCTTCATTGTGCGTGGTCCGACACGCACTTGGCGAGTTTTTTCAATGCATATCACAAAACTGTTGCACAAGTGTTTACCAACATTGCCCTCCTCTCCTGTCAAGCAACATTCGAGCACCAAAGGATCCTAGTTGAACATTCGGGGACCGTGGGGTAAAAAATCATCGTCGAACTTTTTGTGGCTACAATGAACGAAATACGAAATAAGTAAAACAACATTTGCAGAGGTTTATGTAAAACACAATATTTCAACGCAATAATTTATTAATGTATTATCAAAAGCTATCCACATTGCAGACCAATAATTAAAATTATAATACCCTTCGTACCATAATTACTGCCAATGATAAAGGTAACTAATTAAATACGGTTTCCAAAATAAATCTCATAAGGGTCGAATGTTAAAATTATTCACAAAACGATTTTCAAGTACTTTCTGTGGAAAAACGATAACGACCCTTATAACTTATAATATAATACATAGTTATATTTCGATTGTCTGTTTTTTCAAGCCATGATTTATGTTAAGTTATACGGTATTACTAGTCGTAAAGTTGGACAAATTCGAACTGACTTCTGAGTTCAAATGTATGTCAAAGTAATAAGGGTACCTGCACCTTGTATCTTTTCTTGGATAGCCTTAAAGAAGTCTTAAGATAGTTTTCAGCACCAGACACCTACGAAACTACAACTATATGAATGATAATACTCAAATGCGCATGCGTTCGTAATTAATCTTCGTTTCCAATTTTGCTTATTGATCTGTCACTACAGCATTTACTTAGTTAGCATTATCAAATAGCTTAAGTACTAAAGACGTTGACTTAAGGGCTGATATCACCAACAGCAAAAACAAATTTATATTAAACATACTGGCCAGCAAGAGTTCGTAAGTTTAATTTCCATCCATAGCACTATTTGACACACAGTCCACAGTCTTATGACATGCACACACTTCAATTTTAAATTAAAAAGAACAACTAAACTTCAAAAAAAGAATGGTTTCAAAAATAAAGGTCACCTGTACAAATTATTCACGGTAAAGCTTTTATCTGTTTAATGTTGTCTCTGGGTTAACCCTCAGATTTAATCTGTCTATATAGCCGAGGTTGGCGCGGTCAGGCGATGGAAGTCGGCACCTCGGGGTCTTGTGTTACGTGTCAACAAAAGGTTATTGTTATAAATAGATGAATGTCAATCGATGTGGTTGAGGTCTTGTGAATGGGAATGTGCATTTTAAATGAAAATGTTTAGTTTTTTTTGAACGAATTTTTTCATACGTCATCATCATTTTTTCAACATGCAAGCATTCATTTCTGAACATGACTGTACTCACTATGACCGATATTGACGCAATCCTTCAGTGGCATTTTATGAAATCATGACAATTGTGAAACTTAATATGCAAAAGTAGTTAATCTATATGTGACACTACACAATGAAAAGCGATCACTTTTTTTCGACAGCCATGAGAGCTGGTGTACTTTTCCTTATTCTGTTATCTTTGTCTATGAATTTTATCTATCCACAAAATAATAATTGATAGGCGTTACGTCATACCAGCCTAATTCTCAATGATTGCCCAAAAAACTAACCAGTTGATTTTCAAGGAAAATTATCTGCAATGTTTGATAGTGGCAGTGTACAAACGTGGATTATACTAACAATGCACTTAAAAAATCTCGTATCTTTTACACCTTCACAAGATTGCAATTTCAAAACCTTTTCCACCCTATAATCTAATACTTGAACTATCGTCAAAGCATACTCCGGATGTCATTAAGCTATCTACAAAACGTGCATAGACAAGGACGTAAAGAAGTGTTTCAATAATGCACAGCACTTTATCTATGCCACGTCGTTTAGCGATAAGCGATGTCTCGGTTACTAAGTGTGGATATTTTGTATGAACGTGATATGGATACTGGAGTAACTGAAGACGTTTGAGTCGATGCTAACTCCCATTATGTTTTGAGTGTGGTTTTTGAGAATGTTATTTTGAGTATGACCGATGATGTTGGATTTATCAATATAGGGCAGTTTGGGAATTGCTGAACTTGTAATAGTATATTGCAATGATTTGGTTTCTGTTTTTCAGCTTTGCAAATTAAGTTGTTTAAAAAAACTATAATAATACTTAGGCTTTGTTGATTAAAAAGCACGTTAATAAGAGCTAATTAAATTAACGGCAAACCTCGTCCTTCATTTCACTTATTTGAAAGAGAGAAGAAGTGTTTCAATAATGCACAGGACTTTATGAATGCCATGTCGTTTAGCGATGTCTCTGTTACTGTGGTAAGTTTGGATATTTTGTATGAACGTGATATGGATACTGAAGTAACCGAGGATATTTGAGTCGATGCTAATGAATATTTTCAGTGTGGTTTTTGAGAATCTAATTTTGAATATGACTGACTAGCACTTCCCGCGCGGCTTCGCGGAACGCAAAATCTTTCTTATTCCTTGTCTACATTATAAAGAGAACCTCTGTGCAAAATTTCAGCTTTCTAGGTCCAATGGTTTGGGCTGGGCGTTGATGAGTCAGTCAATCAGTCAGTCAGTAAGTCAGGACTTTTCTTTTCTCTAAAGATGATGTTGGATATATCAATATAGGGGTTTCGATACATAGCCGAACGTGATATGAATACTGGAGTAACCGAGGACGTTTGAGTCGATGACAACGTCTCTTATGGTTTGAGAGTGGTTTTTGAGAATCTAACTTTGAATGTGACTGATGTTGATGATTTCAATATAATATTTTGATTGATATCGAAATTGTTTAAAAATAGTATATTTTAGACATTGTTGTTCTTGTAAAAGTAACTATTGCAAAGAATTGATTGTTGTTTTTTAGCGTAGAATAAATTTGTTTTCAAACACGTCAGTACGTCGCGTCGCTAGCTGAACTGATTAAAAAGCACGTTAATGAAAGCTAATTGAATAAACGTCAAACCCTGTCCTCCTTTCAGGGAATTTATCATATCAACACGATCCCATTAATTATAAAACGCTCTTAAATATGAAACAACATTTCCACCGAAAAATATTAAAATCATCCAACGAAAAGATTGTCTCATTAAAACATCCAATATTTTCCTTGTCAACGCTCATATCGGCTTTTCGTCTAGCGTGTTCAACATAAAGGGCAGGGTAATTCAATAACTTGAAAGCAAATGAGATACGCAAGACGTTGGGTAAATCCACACATCTAAAAACATAAGATGGTTAACGAGAAGTAAGGGTGATGTAGGCTGGGGCAACCCTTAAATCTAGAGTAACTGGCTATTTCTTTGTTTTCTTCACGCAAACCTCTCGGGGAGGGAAGATTGAAAGCTATTGTTCATGTTATGAATTCTAGGTTTGGGAAATATGCTTTTATGTTAGGTGAAATATGCAGGAGTTGAAGAAATGCAAATTTATTTTCACAAATATGTTTGCATATATACATACATAAACTTACACCTTCTTCCCATGATTCACACTTCTTCCTACGATTCTTACATACTCCTTTTGCCTCGTTTACCCTGCTCAGACACGCACGCCTTTTGCGAGTACTACGCACCTGACCTTTCTGAATAACATCACCAATAAGGTCACTATATGTTTTCCTAGGACGTCCCTCCCGGCGTTTCCACTCACATCTGCCTTGTAATACCTTTTGTTAGCCGCCTTTCATTCATCCTCTCAACATGACCAAACCACCTAAGCATACTGTTTTTGACTTTTGTCACTACATCTTCTTATAAACCACACCGTTGCCTTATCACATCATTCCTCAGCCTATCATTCATAGTTACACCACACATGTTTTGCAAAGAACGCATTTCCACAGCAAATATATTTGGTGCATCATATATCCTCGATAAGTAACGGGATATATTAGGTCAACAAAATACTTTCTTCAATCTTGCACAAAGAGTTTTCATCACTAAATACAAGTTAAGAAACTTGCGATTTACGGCCAAAGTGAAGTTTTAATAAAAAGCGTCTTTCATCACTTGTGTGACGAGTTTTTTATTTAATACGATCGTAAAATGTCCCCTACTTAACACGTGTCCCCTATAAACAATCATTTAACTACACTTTAACAATTTTGTGAACAAAACACAATTTCAAGTCACCCGTTTCAGAGCAACTTAAAATAAAACGTGTTACTGTACTTGAATGTACTACATTATCAAGAAAATTGAATTTATCTTCAAAAGTATTAGAATAATGTATAAACTGACAGTGCATGCTGAAATATTCCTTTTGTAGTCTGAATTTAAATGTGAAAATGTGACTCGACACGATAAATAGAAGTTCAATGCGTTTTTTCACCTCGACCTCCTCTCGACCGTTAGATTCAAATATTTGACACTTGTTCATGCAAATGTCTGTGCAGCAATATTATTTTATATGAAATTGATGCTATTATAATGTAATTTGAGTTCGTTTTTAAACTCATTTTGATTTTACTGACGATATTTAATTTGATTGGAGGGAACCTAAATTGTATGGGATTTGCAATGACGATATCATACTTACGTTAAGTTTTTTAAAAAACTGCAAAAAATGTTGGTATGAAATGACTGCATGTGCTATTTATACGACAGTTTGTGAATACTTTTAACTCATAACGACTGTCATTTTTCGTACTATGCAATGGCTTGGAATCTTACCTAATTTATATTCGGAATTCAGCAAGATTGATAGACTTGGTTCTTATCTCACTCACTAGTTTATCATTTTACTACGAAATAAACTATTACGTAACTCACATATCTCTAGTTATGTTTAAAATCCGTGTAATAAGGGGCGAGCCTATTGCCATCAACCGGGCACAAATCCAGATTCCGGGCTGCTGTTAAGAAAATCCTTATGGAAAATCCAATAACACTTTGCCCGACCCGGGAATCGAACTCAGGACCATGCTCAGCCACTAGACCAAAGAGGCAACATTCCCTAATAAATAATTTAATCGATCTCAATTTCACACCAAGAAAAAAATTTCCAATAAGAACTTCCATAATTACCCTCATATTAACGGAATCGACTTTCCAACAGAACTTTTGCTGTAAAAAATAATATAAAAATCTCAGTCAACATCAATCAATTCACAAAGAGCCCGGAAGCTGCGCTCAGAAATCGCGAGTCACTCTTTTAAACGTTGACAATGCAAACGATCGTTGCTTTACATAGCCTGAGTGACTTCATAATTTTTTAACAAGCAGCAATGGGTAATTGGACTTTTTGTACTGTCGTTTGTGTATTAATAATTTTTTATGTTGTTAGCAGTGAACGAAACTTATTTGCGTTCACTGGTTGTTACAAAGTGAATAAAGGAAGTAGGACCTACGCTAGACGTCTGTTAGAGCGTAGGTATATCTAGAACCAGTCGAAGTGTCGGTGCTTGGGGGAGGCCCATGTCCAGCAGTGGACGTCTTTTGGCTGAAATGATGATGATTATGATAATATCTATATATACCGAGACTCCCGTGCCTCGAAAACCACGTTAAGTCGTTGGTCCCGGCTGTCATTCGTAGATCTTTGATAGTCGTTACGGGTCGTCAGAAGCCCGAAAGTCTGACAACCAGTCTACCTAGGGGTATCGTATTACCCAGTTACTGGGTTGTGGAGATCAGATAGGCAGTCGCTCCATATAAAATACTGGTATTCAGCTGCATCCGGTTAAACTGGAAGCCAACCCCAAAATAGTTGGGAAAAGGCTAGTGAAAAATTATAATATCTATAAATGAAAATGATTTTTGAAAAATAGTATTTTCTAACTGATTTGAATGCCCCGTTTGTTGTATATTCATTTTATAATACGGAGATTAAGAAATATGCAAATTGTTTTCCGTGGTTGTGGCAAGACCTCAAGAAAAGCTTCAGGCTAGGGAATAAAAAAATCGAAAAGGAAACGTTTGACATTCTCACTTATCAGTGAAACAGTTACCGATGCGCCAAAAAATGATAACAAACCAAATCAAAGCCACCTACTTCGGAAGATTTTTGACATACAACACATAACATAATTTTCTCTTCAAACAGAGAACTCCTGCCTGCAATATATCTATATTGTATTCCTATAGGAAGTAATATCGGATGTTATCAAAGCCAATAACGTAAAGGTAAATTGTAATGGCGTACGGAAATAACAAGCTGGCTCTTTGCCTATACTAGCGAAAGAGTCGTGCAGTTTATAGTAGTAGTTCCTAGAACAAAGTTGAGGAAATGCATTGATTTCCATTGATGTTTTTCATTTGTTTCGAAACGTTGCCGTATTCTAGAAAACTCTATTTAAGGACGCTGTTACAAATGGGTAGTCAAATCATTACTTTTTTACACAAAAGTATGTTTACTAAGGGGGATGCGCTGTGGCAGCCCGCGAAATTATTTTTTTTTGTTTTTTTTGCAAAAAATATGATACGCGGGAATAAAACATATGCATTTACGTAATTTTAACCATAAACATCATCAATACATCTTTGTAAGTTAGAATTCGTGCAGATTCGTCGAACGAACGAAATCTAACTAAGCTGCACGAATTCTAAATTAGAAAGATGTATTGATGATTTTTATGGTTAAAATTATGTAAATGCATATGTTTTATTCCTGCGTATCATATTTTGATCAAGATACAACCTGGCACGGACCTGCAAATGGCAAAAAACCCAAAAAAAATTGAATTTCGCGGGCTATCACAGCGCATCCCCCTTAAATAAGATGCTTTACATTCTTAAATTGTTTTTTGGCCAAATTGTTGATAGATGTGCATGGTACGATTCTGAAATATAAATATAATTTTAAATAGGTACAGTTTCTCAATTAATGTACCGAAGTAAATATTTTCACTCCGGTCCGGTTCATTATTGAGAAACTGTACCTATCTAAAATTATATTTATAATTCAGAATCGTACCATGTACATCTATCAACAGTTTGGCCAAAAACATTTTAAGAATGCAAAGCATTTTATTTAAGTAATAAACATACTTTTGTCTAAAAAACTAATGATTTGACTACCCATTTGTAACAGCGTCCATAATAGAAGGAAGGAAGGAGTAGAAGATGCGTTCAAAGACCCAAGGTATTGTCTGGGAAAATTATCTGTAGTCTTAAAAAACTTTTTTACAAAAAAATACTATAAATATAATACTTCCAAAAACAACATTACAAAGTGTAAAATAACTTTAATTTCGGAAGTCGGTTTTTTGCCACCGACTTTCGAAATTAAAGTAATTTTTCACTTTGTAGTGTTGTTTTTGGACGTCAGTTGTATTTTTTTGTAAAAATGTTTTTATTTTTCACTTTTTAGTTGTGGTACCTACCACACACAAATTCTAATACCAGTACCTGCAAAAGAAACTAGAACATCATCCATATAAAAGTGGGGCAAAAAAAACGTATTATTGAAGCTAACTCAAAAAATACCCAAGCAAACTTAATCAATTTTATAAGGGACCAACTTTGCCCTCTCGAATAAAACATTTTTTTTTAAATCAGACTACTCTGTAAAAAGTTATGCGTGGCATACATAAAAAAAAATCACACTAATATTATAAAGGCGAAAGTTTGTGAGTGTGTGTGTGTATGTTTGTTACTTCTTCACGCTCAAACGGCTGGGCCGATTTGGATGAAATTCGGTATGTAGACAGCTTATACCCTGGATTAACACATAGGCTACTTTTCATCCCGAAAACATGTAGTACTCCCGTAGGATGAGTAAGGAATTCAGATATATTTGCTACTCTTTCAAACTTAAACGGCTCCACCGATTTCGATGAAATTTGGTGTGGAACTAGCTGACACTCTGGATAAACACATAGGCTACTTTTTATCCCGAAAAAATATAGTTTTCCCGTGGGATGAGCAATTTTTTTGTGAATACTTTTCTCACCGATTAAATAATACACGTTTAAGTGTATCTCAAAAACTGCGGGTAACACCGCGGGGCGCAGCTAGTTAAAAATAAAACATACCGTGTCGAATTGAGAACCTCCTTTTTTTCGTCGGTTAAAAATATTATGATCAGTGCGTGAGTTGTGTGTGTGTCAAAGTGTTGATATTATAAATATCTGACTCTAAAAAAATGGAACGGACTCGTGTAAAGTACAATCAACGCTATTCTAAGTTTTAAAATAATTATCACGTAAAAAATTAAGCTAGATTAAAATTGCTTATTAGTCTTGTAGGCTAGATTGTAATTAATTAATAAAAAACTGATTCTTTTTAATCCTACTAATAATAATATTATAAATGTGAAAGTTTGTGAAGATGTTTGGATGTTTGAAAGAAAGAAAGAAGAAAGAAAATACGTTTATTTGCGGTAAATATGACGCAAAGGACAACAAAATAAAATAAACAATGTAAAAAGCAAGTTTTGGGGAAAATATGCGTCACATCTACGCAAAAACTTAGCACACAGATAGTTTATAACATGGATTCACACATAGGATACTTTTTATCCCGGTAGAAGATTCCCGTGGGATAATTTTCGCCATCTAGGCGGGCGAAGCCGCGAGCAATGGCTAGTAAAGGATAAAAAAAGTGCGTGAATCAAACTCGCGATTAAAGGCCATTTGCTTATTTATTGTCCTTTAATTAAAACAGTTTAAAACCAATCAATCTGCCTCGCCTGTTCCCGACTATGTTGGGGTTCCAGTCTAACCGGATGCCGCTAAATACCAGTATTTTACATGGAACGACTGGCTGTCTGACCTCTAGAAAAATCAATCCAGTTACTGGATAACACGATACCCTTGGTAAGACTGGTTGTCAGACTTTTAGGCTTCTGACTACCCAAACCACTATCAAACATTTACGAATTACAGCCGGGATCAAAGGCTTAACATGATTTCTGAGGTTGAGGGTCTCAATATGTAATGGATGGTCAGCCATCCACGAACTGACCGCAGCAAGCGTAGCATGCGGCTGTTATTATTTAGCAACGAGCCCCCCGGCCGGAGGGTTTAAATCCAATTACAAAAATTAACACGGTACAACCAAAGAGTGGAACTCTCTGCCAGCGTCGGTGTCCCCTTCTACATTTATTACCTGTCTGCCTTAAAAGCAAGAGTGAACAGACGTCTTCTGGGTGCGCTCGTTCCATCATAGATCTCATCCCTCGCTTTTCATTAGGTATGATCGGAGTCAAGAGCTGGCCCAGTCAGCAAAAAAAAAAAAAAATTGTTAAATACACATACTACGCCAATGATCCGCAAGTTAAGAGGCCGTATACGTTTGTCGATAACGCTGATTTGCGTGATTTTACAGACGTAATTTTACATACTGTATTTCTATAAGTTTTAATGCCCAACATGAAAGATCATTTCAAAGATCTAATGAATGAACTACTTTTTTATTTTGCGTGAGTTTATAATGCGAGAATCAGGTTGTGTTAAAAGATTTTTTAATGCCAAATGTTTTTAATATTTTGCTTTTTTTTTTCAGGAAATAGATTGATTTTGAAATGAGAACGAGAGTTCTAAGTAGACGAAATCAAAAGCAATTCTTTGCCAATTTTCTCTAAAATTTGACTAAGTTAAATTATACAATTAACTATGTTAATTGTATAAAAAACTTTCAAAATAATATATTGTAATTTTTCCATATCCTTTAGAAGTCAAAACGATTCGTAAATATGTGATATTCTAAACCTCTTACAGCAAAAATTCACAAAATAGTCGACGGTTTAGGTCGATTAATCCAAATAAAATAATAAAAATAAAAAAGTAGCTCATACATTAGATCATAATTGAAATGATCTTTCATATTGTGCATTAAAACTTATAGAAATAGAGTATTATAACTGTAAAATCACAATATATCTACGAAAATATCATGTACGTAAGGAAAAATTTACATCTTTTTAGTAAAAGAGGTGAAAGGCATAATTATAGTACTAGAAAAAGGGACCTATTAGCTCAACCAGGTTTCAGACTAGCTAAAGTAGACACGTCGTTCATGGGATACTGTTTAAAATGTTACAATAAAATACCTCCACACATACTTCAACTCAATGAGACTAAATTCAAAACTTGTATAAAACGCACACTATGCAGGCAGGCATATTATAAGTTTGGGGATTACATAACCGATAAAAATGCTTGGCTCAATGCTGGTCCTGCTCCACAACCACAACTAATTAATTAACATTTGAAGATACTGTTGGAGATGCTGAAGATTGTAAGACTATCATTGCATTGTATAGACTCAATCTCCTTTGTATTATATAATTGCATAGCACATGTGTGAGTACTATGTACATACTCTAAAGCTACCATTTACTGGGTACGTCTTTGTTTGACTTGAATGTGCCCTGGCGACTGAGAGTATGTGACGCTCACACTAATGTCTCGCTGATGGTGGCGCGTGTTGGATCATTTAGCCAATCCATGCGTCAGGTTCGTGAATAAGCGCTGTCAGTGAAGGCTGGGCATACCTTAGCGGTCAGGGCTTATTTTAATTTAATTTAAATATTTGAATTGTTTTTTTTTTAAGGACGCTGTTAACGTTCTGCATCGTTCTCACATATGAAATTTCAACATGAATGATGTAACCATTATTTTGTAACCATATCTTGATTTAAAAGAGTGTCCGTGGAGTTTCTTGCCCGTTCTTCTCCATAGGTACCTACTATGCTTTGGAATGGGCGCCTAGCTTCATCTTTCTGACTGACCGACCCCTTGACAATTCAAAAGTGCCTGTAATTGGTTTAATTGAAATAAATGCTTTGAGTTTGAGTTTGAGACGTAAATCGGCTAAAACGGCAAAATTTCGTATACGGCCTCTTAAGTAGTAAAAAAAACAATAGATACCTCAGCGACTAATGAACTAACTACTAAAACAATTAACGCCAGAACAATCTTATCTCAACTCAAAGTCAGCCTACAAACAGAACTAGGCCAAAAATACAACACCAGTCTCTTTCAGAAAATCTAAAGAAGTTAGACCTCGTTCAAATATAGGCTTAATAAAGGTCAGCTCGCTTCGGCCCTGAGGTCCACACTGGTCACTGGGACGCTAAAATGACCAAATTTATGACGCGTCCAATTTCCTGTTTATAAGTTAAGGCTGTTATTACTTTTTGTTTCTAAATTATTTTACTTCGTAACACAGTTTTTGTTCAGTGATTTGGATCGGCTAATTTGGAGTGCAGCGGAAATTATGTGGCATTAGTTATAGCCGTGATTTAGCTATGACTGTAATTGTTACATCTACTGCTATTAGCTGGTAGAGCTTAAATCCTAAATGGAGATGGGGTTTTGAAACCGAAATGTTTGGTTCGTAATGATAATAGCGCTGTTAACTACCTCAGCAGAATTAAGCTTCAGTGAATCGAATTACTGAAATTCTCAACAATTTGAACAGTTCGAAATAGTCCTGTTGGCTCAGAAAAATTATATTCGTGATCAACGTTGGTGTCGATAAAAAATAGAATATTTCGATCCCTGACCGATCGTAAGGGACATTTTTACGAAAATCCAATTTTTATCGTAAAGAATAATAAAATTATAGTTTTAAATACCTACCTACAATTATGATAAAAATCTTATTTTCGTAAAAAAGTAAATTACGGTAAGTCGGCGCGGTCAGGGCTCGATCTATGACATCACAAGTTAAAAAGTAGGACTTAGTAAGTTAATTAAAAATTTATGACAGCAGTAGCAGTTTAAAAACAATCTTTAATCACTACGACTACATAACACACGACCAATTTATTGATTGCTTATTTCGTCCTCACTTCACGACCTAAGCAATAGAGGAAGGATATGCCATTACAGTACGTGAACAATTGAACATTAATTAAAGTCCTTCTCATAATAGCCAAAGTTTAACAGGAAAGTCCATTTACTCCTTCAAAAACGTCTCAAATAGATATTATAACAATTTAAAAGAAGGATGACGATATAGCGTCGTCTCACAATTTATGTGCCGTTCGTGACTTGTCTTTTAAAAAGGTCTTAGGTCTCTGGAGTCACACCTGGATCATACGAATATTCGTTGGAGGCTGCGTATTTTATGAGATGGTTATGAAAGTCGGCATAATGCGTTGTATTAGAAAAATGTTTTAGAGTATGTTTTTTACTCAGTTAAGCTTTGGTTTCCTAAGAAAAGCGGTAACCACACAGAAACAGCTGTCCAAAGACAGAGCGTTTTTGACGCCTTAATATTTTTAGATTTTCATGACGGCAGTTATGATATGACGGAACCGCTTTCCTAGGAAACCAAAGATTTATCCAGTTATTGGATGTGGTTAGACAGTCGAGCCCAACAAGGTTTGGAAATGGGGCACATGATGGTGATGATTTTTCCTTGATACCATCCCGGTGTCTGATTGTGTGGCTGGTTAGTGGCAACAGGCCCAATTAGCAAAGTGGGCGCGGACTGGGACAGTTGCCCAAGAGACATTTCCGCGACAGACACTTGCGCGAACGGACTTTTGCGCGAAGGGACACTTGCGCGAAAGATACTTACGCGAAAGGACATATCCGCGACTGGACTTTTGCGCGCATGGACATTTGCGCGAAAGACACTTCCACGAATCCGCTTGCGCGAAAGGATAGTTGCGCTAAAAAAGGCGGGGGCCAGAAAACGAAAACGACGAGGGACTAAAACAAACTTTTTTCTCGTCTCACAACAGAAAGTCGGAACCGCCCGTCCTGTCCGACGACGACGACGACGAGGGACGAACACAAAGGACCGTAGGTCCTTTTAGGTCCGTTGTTTTCGTCCAACAGTAGGAAGTCACCGACGAGTAAGTAGGCGTCGAGTGAAGGCGTGAAGCTTTTCGTCTTTTTTTCAAAAACCTCCCATCCTGTCCGACGACGAGGGATGAAAACAAAGGACCGTAGGTCCTTTTAGGTCATTTTTTGGTGTTCAACGACGAGTATAGTCATCGAGTGTAGTCGTGAAGTCTTTTCGTCTTCCTTTTCGAAAACCGCCCGTCCTGTCCGATGATGACGACGACGACAGGGACGAACACAAAGGACCATAGGAAGCAATTCTTTGGGTTGTGTCAGTTTCCTTGGTACTCCTGTGGATTTATTCATTTCTGATTCGATCACGTAGGGAAGCTCCAAGCATAGCCCCCTCCATTGCCCTTTGGGTGACCATCTTTCAGAGCCATTAGGTCTTAAAAAATAATCTTTGAATATAACATACCTACGCATAAAAAAGTTTAAGCAAGACAAAGCTAATATCATCTCGCAAAATGCTCCGGCGAATTTTGTTCGGATGAAGAAAATTCTGCAAGATAAATTTTTCAGATGGTAGGATTAATTTATTTGAGGAGAGCTTGGGACCTTTGGACCGGCTCAGCATCGTCTGAGGGGAGGGGAGAAAAATGAGTATGCATTTATGTGCATTAAGTATGAGTACATGGGGAGGTAGAGGATAAATGGACATGTTACAGTTTAGGAATTTTGCTAGGCAGGTATTTTGTATTTTACTTTACTTTGTGAAAAATAATGGCTTTGACCTTTTTAAGTACAAATGCGGTTTTTAAAGTTAATGTATCTGCATAAAACAAAATGATACACTTTTTAAACCCAAGAATACCCCTGAGACGCTTTTTGCGCAACACAATAACTTCGTAATGTTCTGTCCTTATAGAAGAGCTTTACAGCAAGCCCTAATCACATCAGACTAGGTCTTAAATACATATATTCCACCAATATTCCACACCTTTCAATACCAGCTAATCTTACCCTACAACTGTAAAAAGCGCTAGATATCGGCTAGAGCGCGTAAATGGCACATCATTAAAAATCCATTACGTGGTGCATGCCCGATGGCTTTTTAATCTGAAGCGTTGCAGCGCTGAAAGGTAGCGTGACGTGCTTACAACTAGACGAGAGATTTATCTGAAGGTACTTCAAAATGGTCGGGATTTTTTCGCTGCGTTGCGCGGGGTTGAGGTTCAATTTTATTTTGGTTTAAATATTGTAATATGATATGTGATTTATTTTGTGCCATCTTGTTAAGATTCTGCATCAAAATCTACTTATTGAAAATAAAGGAAGATTGAAACAAATGAAATCTTTGTACCCAGATTATAATCATAAAAATATATTTATTTATTTCAGAGAAAAACTTCATACAGTTTATATACTCGTAATCACATCACAACAACATAAAATCACAAAAAGTTTAATTGTACCTATAAATTTTGTTAGTATTAGCTGCCTGCCTCGGTATCGTACGGGCGTACTTATGAAAAAACGAGACCATATCTTCCCTTTACAGTCATCTGCCTAGCCTTTTCTCAACTATGTTGGTGTCGGCTTCCAGTCTAACCGGATGCAGCTCAATACCAGTATTTTATATGGAGCGACTGAATATCTGACCTTCACAACCCAGTAATTGGGTAATACGATACCCCTTGGTAAGACTGGTTGTCAGACTTTCGGGATTCTGACGACCCGTAACGACTGTCAAAGATCCACGAACGATAGCCGGGACCAACGGCTTAACGTGCTGCTTTGTATGTTTGTTACTTCTTCACGCTCAAAGTAATGTGAGCGTGAAGAAGTAACAAACATACAAAGACACGCCCCCACAAACTTTCGCCTTTATAATATTAGTGGGATAAACCAATTAAAGGCACTTTTGAATTGTCAAGAAGTCGGCCCGTCAGAAAGATGAAGCTAGTTGCCGAATCCAAACCTTATGGTACCTATGGAGAAGAACGGGCAAGAAACTCCATGGACACTCTTTTAAATCAAAATATGGTAGCAGATATACCTGCCAACATAATTTATTTACAGAGCTGTCATTTGCAGACTGTACGGTATTCATTTGTAGCAGTTTTCAGTTATTTCGTGGAAATCGCGATGAGCATAATCACAGTAAATATATTACTGTGGCATAATGTACGAGTAACTTAGAGAGACATTTACGTGTCTGTGTTACCTGAATAATATTATGTAAGCTATCAAAGTAACTCTTAGTAATATCTGAGTGGAAGAAGTACTGGGAAAATTATACTTAGCTAGGTACTTATTTGTAAGGTTGAGGGTCTTTTTACTTTCTTTAATTCAAGGACTCAAATTAGACGCATATTTTAGTTTTTTAATAAATTTTAGTTAGGTTAGGAAATTAATTTTTTATGTTTATAATCTGTTTAGTAAATAAATAAAAAAAAAATCCTACAGGAGTCAATTTTGGTTTAGGTAATTTAAAAGAAGAAGTAACATGAAATCATAGACGTATAAAAAAAGGTAGACTCCGCGCGACGCATATCGAAAGTGAAGCATAGTAAGTATGCCGGGACCGTTTGTGTAAACATGCGCCTCACGCACACATTTACATCAAAGTATGCTGACCGCCATGCCATTAAGAGTATGTGACATGACGGCGTCTTTGTCAAATCACGCACACGTAGATCGGTACAGTGCTTCACTTTCGATACGCGTGGCGCGGAGTCCACCTTTTTTATATGTGCACTAGCTGCGCCCCGCGGTGTTACCCGCGGTTTATGAGAAACACTAACACGTGTATTATTTAATCGGTGAGAAAAGTATTCACAAAAAATTGTTCATCCCACGGGAACACTATCCTGGGTGTCAGCTACTCCCACATCAAATTTCATCAGAATCTGTCCAGCCATTTGTGTTTGAAAGAGTAGCAAATATATTAATTTGAATTCCTTGCTCGTCCCACGGGAACACTACATTTTTTCGGAATATAAAGTGGCCTATGTGTAAATCCAGGGTTTCAGCTTCTTCCACACTTAATTTCATCAAAATCCGTCGAGCCGTTTGAGTTTGAAAGAGTAGCAAATATATTTGAATTCCTTCCTCGTCCCACGGGAGCACTACATTTTTTCGGGATAAAAATTAGCCTATGTCACACCAAATTTCATCAAAATCGGTTGAGCCGTTTGAGTTTGAAAGAGTAGCAAATATATTTGGACTCCTTGCTCATCCCACGGGAGCACTACATTTTTTTTTTAAATGTCGCAGCACCATGCTGAGATAGGGGCCTTTGGCCTCGTACAGGACTTTCTGTTTTTTATTTAATTTTATTTTTTTTTGTTTATTTTAGTTTTTTTTTGTTTTCAAACTTTTATTGTTGTGTTTTTAGTTTAGTTGGTGATCTTCCTGTGCGAGTAACAATAAATACTTTTTCTTTCTTTCTTTCTTTATTTATTTTTTCGGGATAAAAAGTAGCCTATGTGTGTATGGTGTTAACTACTTTCACACCAAATTTCATCAAAATCTGCCTAGCCGTTTGCGTTTGAAAGAGTAGCAAGTATGTACATTTGAATTCTTTGCTCATCCCACGGGAACACTACATTTTTTCGGAATATAAAGTGACCAATGTGTTAATCCAGAGTGTCAGCTACTTCCACACTAAATTTCATCAAAATGGGTTGAGCCGTTTGAGTTTGAAAGAGTAGCAAATATATTTGAATTCCTTGCTCATCCCACGGGAGCACTACATTTTTTCGAGACATAAAGTAGCTTATGTGTTAATCCAAAGTGTCAGCTACTTCCACACCAAATTTCATCAAAATCTGTCAAGCCATTTGAGTTTGAAAGAGTAGCAAGTATATTTGAATTCCTTGCTCATCAGGGTATAAGCTGTCTACATACCGAATTTCATCCAAATCGGTCCAGCCGTTTAAGCGTGCAGAAGTAACAAACATACACACACACACACAAACACACACACAAACTTTCGCCTTTATAATATTAGTGTGATATATGCATAAAATATTATAATTATGTTTTCTTGGAATATTTAGTATTTATTATTTTTGATTGAAAGCTATGCTAGAAGAATATTGGATCAAACTTCAGGTAGGTAGAGCTTGGCCACTAAAGAAATGACGCGCCTCACTGCCACATTTATCGTAGAGTACCTACGTATTACAAATTTGAGTAGTGGGGCGCGTCATTTTAGAGTGGACAAGTCTACCGTAATTAGCTATTAATTACATGATTAAAACAACTGGAATTTCGTAAAAAAATATAATAAGTAGTGACTATTAAGATGATAATTAATAGAGAAGTATGGAAGAAGAAGATATGTTGGCCGAGCCCAAATAAATTGGGATAAAGGCAAGCAAATGAAATTAGTAAGTGAAAGCTCAGAATCATCTTCAAACGAATTCTGTTTTCAAATTTCTTACTACCTACCATTTATTTAATTCCCTACATTATGTAATTATGAAATCACAGCCCAACTATTTAATTCGAAATACGCCTTTATTTTTACGTCTTTCCAATTTCAAATACGTCTATTCTGAAATTATTTTTCCCCCAAATAATTTGACAATCGAACATTGAACTCACCACTTTTAAACTGCCCTCTGTATGTCATAAAAAAATAACGATTAATAATTTATGGCATTTCTAATCTCCCTTTTAACGGCGACAGGTAAAGCCATCAACACATTAAAATAACGCGGCTCAGAAATAAAACGCAAAAATTATATCATGAAGCGACCGAGGGTAAGTTGTAAAAATTTAATTGTTTCATTAATCTACAGAGAAATGACGATAAATTATTATTATTGCATTTTTTGAGGTGTGGTAGGATGGGGAGAAATGGGCCAGCCAGCAGTGTATTATGCTGGAGTGATTTTGAGAACTATAAAAAAAATGTACGGGCGCGCGGCCGAAATGCGTTTAGATTTTGTAAATGACCTTAATGCTAAACTCAAATACCTAGGTACTGAAGAAAAAAAGTCGGGAGGTGTCGTGAGATACGTGAGGGGCAATTTCCGTATTTTAACAATGTTTGAAATCTCATCTCGGTCTCAATCTGTCAAAAATTGTAAGCGTTTACCAAAATTTTTGACATTTGATTGTCGCTGGCATGAGATTGCGACCTGAATTTGAATATTTTTAGGTACGAGAATTGGCCTTCTGGTTGGAACGAAGTTCCTTTTCGCTGTATATTATGTATTATTCTATCTATCTATTATGGTCTCAAGTTTCAAGTGTCAAGTGTCAAAAGTTTTTGTTTAAAAAAAAAAACAAAAACCAAAACTTTTAACACTTGAAACTGACGGCAAAACGCTTTTTTGTTACGTCACATTTTCTGCCAGTTTACTCCTAGGTACCACAAGCCACGTTGACGAACTGTTACAAAAGTCTATCAGACATAATCATTTCAGCTGAAAGACGTCCACTGCTGGACATACACCAAGCGTCGCGTCGCCACATCAACCAGTTCTGTGCTTCTCGGACCCAGCTGATTCTTGGGCCAGGATAAGACATATTGAAGATGAAAAAGTGTGAAACATTTCCGTAAAAAGAAAGAAAGCTGCCATACAGCGCTTTTGGCTTAAAATATGTTATGAATGAAAAACAAGGTACACAAAATCCACTCCACTTACATATAGGTGCGAGTATTCATGCAAAAAGGATCACTGATACTACCAAAATTATGTATTGTAAGTCCCAAACTATCGTAAACTTTCGGTGCTCCGTACGTTGGTCGAATATTGATGGGGGAGGCGGGGCCCAAAAGGACACACGACAAATTTATTGGAGGCAGACATATTTTGAAGTTTGGGTAGACATCCCATTACCATGATATGCCGGTGAATAACTTTGTTTAATGTAATTCGTTTTCATTTTTTGTCCAACATCCTGTTTTTGTACGCTGAATTTGAGTAATCGACTTGACATGTTGTTAAATTCAGATATGCGTATTGTATATCAATTAATCTACCTAGCCTTTTCCCAAAAAGGCCAGTTTTGGGTTGGCTTCCAGTGTAACTGGATGCAGCTGAAAATACCAAAATTTTACATGGGGCGTCTGCCGATCTGACCTCCACAACCCAGTTACTGCAGTAACGTGCACGTCTTTCTACATTGTTCTCACATGTATATTTTCAACATGAACGATGTAACCAATATTTTGTAAAAATATTATGATTGAAAAGAGTGTCCGTGGAGTTTCTTGCCCGTTCTTTCTGACTGACCGACCCATTGACAATTCAAAAGTGCCTGTAATGGTTTATTTGAAATAAATGCTTTGAGTTTGAGTTTGACATAATCCCCACCGGTAAGACTGTTTGTCAAACATCCGTAATGCTTAGTCAAGTAAAATATAAAAGTTGTGTACAGTACAGGACGTTGCCTGAAATTTCCAGAAATTAAATGTAAAAGTCGAGCGTCTGATAAACAAACAGAATACTAAGGATGTATGTATGGGTTTATGAAGGCGCAAGTTTATGTATGTATGTATTGCTAAGGATGTAGATTATAAATTACTTACATTACGCCCTCTAAGTAAGTTAAATATTTGTATAAATATATTACCACTACTACATGAAGCGTAGGTGTTAAAATCAGAGATAATTACCAGAAAACATTAGTATCTAATCGTTCTAAAATCAGTTCTCTGTCTGGCCCAAAATAGATATTTGTAGGTCTGTAAGAGGCAATTAATTACTTATCATTTGCCAGACATTCAATATTATCTTATTACACAAAATACAATAATACCTACATCACACCATTCCCCGAAGATTTTTATAACACAACCACATATATGTTTAAATCGCTTGTAATAAAAAGCGAGACTATTCGTATAGAAATTATGTAATTCAAAATACAACATCATCCAATCAATCAACTCAGCCTATCGCAGTCCACTGCTGGACATCCTCCACCTTCCGCATCCAGTCTGTGTCAGCCAACTTCTTAAGATCATCGGTGCAGCTAGCTGGGCGGCGTCCCACGCCGATACCTGTATCACTTTCAGGCAGAATCTGTCAGTGAGTTTCAGTACAATGTAAGCTACCCGTGTCGACAAACTATTGATTTCCACAACGCTAGTAGTGAGTTTCTTATTGACCAGAAAGCCGACACCGCCTTGGGAGAGCTGATCATTTTCGCGAAAGCAGAATAGGTGGTTCCCTGGAGTCCCTTAGGCCCTGGTCACCCCAGCCACCCCAATATCACCCATGTTACCTAACTTCGAATTGGTATAATATGCGAGCACATAGACGCGTCCCCTCAATAATTTTAAACCAATTAACTAATTATTAATTACGTCGATACCTGCAATTCTACATACCAGTTAATGTCACACTTGACTCGAGACTCGTAATGGTGTAGGGGTGGCATGTGAATGGAATTAATATTCTGTTATAAGACAATATTATCGATTGTGGTAACTTGTACACTAGTAATTACAATACAGTATCGAGATGGATGTACGCAAATTATCATGATTTAACTGGCGAAATGTGGGTGTACCTCTGCTCAATCCTAAGGGGAACTAGGCGTGATGTTATGTTATGTGTTATCATGGATTACTTACTAGCTTCCGCCCGCGGTTTCGCCCGCGTGGTATATCGATAAAAAGTAGCCTATGAGTAAATCCAGGATGTCAGCTATCTTCATACCAAATTTTATCAAAGTTGGTCCAGCCGTTTGTGCATGAAGAAGTAAAAAATATACAAACACACACACAAACTTTCGCCTTTATAATATTGTTGTGATAGTATATTAAAATGAAGTACCTTGGCGACCGAGCTCTTCTCGAGTGAAAATAGAGAAAACGCATTTTCTCAGATAAAAGACCTAGGTGGATCGATTTTTCGCTCCCGTAAACCTCTTGCAACTTTTATCGAAATCGTTAAAGCCGTTTTTGAGAACGTGATTACAAATATTGTTTATTTAATATTAAAGAGTGGCATCAAAACATGCGGTACGCAAAGTTCTTGTAGAGATTTTAATATTGTACCTACCCTTCTATTCGAGCTTTGCTACCCTTTGAATTCAAAAGTATCTAGCTAAGAAAATACCACCACAACTCAACAAACAACCCGAAAACGCTGAACCTCCTCAACCGTACAAAAATAACAAACCCAGAAACCAAAATCGCATTCATTCTCGCATCAGAATGTAAACGCAAACAGTTCACTCAATTTCCCGCGCTCAACATAAACGTCTCTCAACCCTATGACACGACGCCACTCGACGGTGATTGCGGCGGCCATGTTGCCACGTCACGCCGTGACAGCCCGCGAGCGAATATTAAAGCGTGTTGATAGTGGAATAAACGTGTGTGACGTAACACCCCGACCTCCCCTCGCTTACTTAATTGAGGCTTATTTTAAGGGTTACTGTGACGGCTGAATCTAGAATTTTGCTACATTTTTTAGCTCTAAATTAGGTTCTTTTGACTTTTCGCTTTGAATTTTGCTTCCATTTTACGGAACACAGGTTTTTACTTCGGAGTTTACCTATGTAATTTTTGGTGACAGTGACGTTTCTAACATTCGCTCGAAGTGCCGTTGATTGAGGGTTATTTTGGGGCGAGAAGAGAAGTGGTATATGTGTAATGAATTTTTATGAAGCAAAATTTTCAATTACTTACCTACTTTTTTACTTAAATTCTGAGTTTGACGTTAAAATAATGGCATACTTATCCAGTCAAAGGGAAAAAAATATAATGAGTAACAGAAATAACAACTTTTGAACAGACGCTAGCACATCAAGCTACTACAATCTGTCAAATTTCTTTAATAGATTTTCATCTTTATCGCTAAAGCATTAGGTTCAAGGTTGATTGGGAAAATTTGACAGTTTCGGGTGGCTTGACCTGCTGGCGTCTGTACTTAAGTCCACTTTTAGAAGACACATATCCTGCTAAATATTAAAGTATTAAAAGTCATCTTTTCCGTGGGTGGGTGTAGAGGCAATCTAGCAAAATCAATTTATTCTTTAACTATACTGTGATCACCAACTTATTTACTAAGCATGATAAGGTTCACAATATGACATATACGAGGCAAATTTTACATACATTGTATTTTGTTTGTAACTTTAATACATATTAATATAAAATTGCAGCGAGCTCTCGAACAACGGAACTTTATTTATTGGGTTTTATAGTTAGATTGTATTTTAGTTCGAATTTTGCTAAAGTTGGATTTGAATTTCATTTGCCTTCATTATACGAGTGTGTGATTAAAAAAAAAAAAATTGAAACAAAACTAAGTTAAGTGGTGACACCAAAACTGATACACGATTCCGGGTAACACCGCCTAATTTCTAGAAAGTCGAGCTTTTAAGTTCATCACGCAACGATTTTTTAAACATAAAAAGTACACTCACTCAAAAATTCAAATGAATTCGTGTGACATCATAAGATATCGTGTGACTTAAAGCCTCAGCTAGATATTATTATAAAAAAATCTGTCGCCTCGACCTGCTCGTGCTATTAATTGACACATATTCAAAATTAAAATTACGTGTATGAAAAACAAATAAATCGACATTATTAAAACAAAATCTGAAAAAAACTCATATAAGAGCGTGTCAAACTATGTAATACCGTGTTACATAATGCTCCGGCCTCCTCGTGACGTTAATTGAGGCTTATTTTAAAGGGATGAAATATGTTAGCGCAATTTTAGCACTGCGACAGAATTCTAATATTAGGTTGATTATTTTTGTGAAAGAAAATAAACTAGTTGGTAATATTATAAAATAAAAATAAAGACACTAATTCCGATGTGCCGAACAAAAATAAAAATTCCGCATAAAAATGTAGACCAGACAAAATAACGTTGAACTAAAACTTTGACTTTCATCGAAAAATTCGATTCCAATCCCAACTTATAAGTTCCCCAAAAAATATCGTTCGGAAATCGTGGAACATTTCTGGCAGCAATAAACGTCGCATATTCGGCACCCGATTTAATATCGACCATCAGTCGGGAGTGTCAGGAGCAAGGAATATAAAGTAAGTACGTGTAAAGTACAGTCGATGAAACAGATAAGTATGCAGGTAACTACTGCGACTTGGAATAAGTGCCAAGTTAAATAATCCAGTTTTTTGACACAATTCGTCTAAATGTGGAAGACATAGATACGAATTACGAACTAACTAATATTTGTATGCGACATACTGTGGCAGGACGCAGTGATACCTACTTTTTAATGTTGTAACACTTTATAAACTGTGTGAATATTTTTGATTTGATTCGAAACTGTGAAATAAGTCACTCAAACTCAATTCACATCTTATATTTCAATTAAATCATTTTCAGAGAATTTTAAAGGCGTCGTTCAGTTAGAAAGATGAAGCTAGTTGCTCATTCCAAAACATAGTACTATGGAGAAGACCGGGCAAGAAATTCCATGGACACTTTTGTATCAAAAATATTGTTACAAAATAATGGTATCATTATCAATGTTGAAATTATACGTAGAAAGACGTGCACGTTAAAGCATCCAGAACAAAAAGTAGACAAAAAGAAAAACAATTTATAATTAAAACATTCTAATTAAACCATCAACCACTCAACCATTTTGAAGGGACCAAATGACACACGCCACCATCAGCGAGAGTGAGCATGACATACTCTCAACGTGTTTGAAATGTCACATCTCACGCGTAATAAAACTTTGCTTGTAAAGTGCCAATATTCCTACGTTTTGCCTTCATACCGGCTTGTAACAGTCCCACTTCATTTCATAAGAGAGCGGCCTCCATATTGCACCGTATCAGAGCAAGCTCCAACAGCATTCTGAAAACAATAGCGGACCGGTTAGACGGTCCTTTTCATAGGCACTGGGTCGGACTCCATGTGTCTAAAATTTGTACATAATTTTAATGTGTTTTTATGTTGTGTTATACTAACATAGATTTTAAGTACTCATTAACACAATTATGGATGTTTTGTCTGAAATAAAGTTATTATTATTATTATTATAAGCCCCTTCTCGTATAGAGAAGTCATCAAAATTGCTCTGTAGGGGTTGTTAATTGAGGACGTCAATTTTATTATCAAGAGACCCTTCGCCTCCAAGTCATTTCGACAAACGTGCCTATAAACCAAACTCCTTTGCCAATTGTACCTACTGGAACATTTCAAGGAAGCTCTATTCGGTAACAGTTAGGAATTTGACAAATGCTGTATATTTACATACTTACATGCCCGCATGCGGGTGCGTCAAAGGCTTCTCGTTTTCAAAGAACTAGAGAACAGTTTGTTGAGTTAAGTCGTGGATGTGTTTGTTGTATTCTGTGTACTGTATTTTAAATAGGATTCAGATGGAAAGTTTGTCATTGGGACACACTCGATCGAAATTTTATTTCCGCAGTACTTTCTTATATAAACGGAATCTGCTTTCTGATATTAAAGATTCTCATTTAAACTGGGCATTGCTCTACATCGAGTATTGCTGGTTTCTTCTACAGTCGTATATTTTAAAAATAACCTAGAGCTATTTTATTAACTACCTAGTCACATCTTATATTATTATATAAAATTCTCGTGTCACAATGTTCGTTCCCGTACTCCTCCGAAACGGCTTGACCGATTCTCATGAAATTTTGTGAGCATATTGAGTAGGTCTGAGAATCGGCTAACATCTATTTTTCATACCGCTACTTTTTATCCCGGTCTACGCGGGTGAAACCGCGGGGCGCAACTAGTTAATATTATAAAGGCGAAAGTTTGTGAGTGTGTATGTTTGTATGTTTGTTACTTCTTCATACTCAAACGGCTGGACCAATTTTGATAAAATTCGGTATGGAGGTAGGTGATACCCTGGATTTACACATAAAAATACTTTTTATTAGGGTTGACTTGACAACCTCGTTGGTCTAGTGGTCGCAAGCGCTACTGCTAAGCATGAGGTCCTGGGTTCGATTCCCGGGTCGGACATAGAGTTATTGGGTTGTCCTATCAGGAATTTCTCAGTAACAGCCCGGTGTCTGGATTTGACATAACATAACTGGCGAAATGTGGGTGTTTTATACACCTCTGCCTAAGGGTGTCTCTTGAGAGGCTCAATTTATGATGTCCGGAGGTATAAAGTACCTGCAATATTGAAATAAAGACCCAAAGTATTTTTTTTTAAGTCATTTCACTATGGTATCTAATTGATGCACAATAGTTACTCTTTTTAATTCGGGTGTAATTAAAAAAAAAAAACAAAACGTCACAAAAATTGATAACCCTGGCGCGTCCTTTACACATGTTTTAATGAAGACAACCCGAAGTCGCCAATTTATAAATGTAAAATTATCAATTTATGTAGTTTTTCAACAACTAGATGGTAGGTGTTTAAAATAAAAATATACAGTTTTTATTTTATCCCATAGTTTTTCATAGAAATAGATTTAAAGTTTTGCCCAGAGCTAAACAGTGATTCCCCTGGCGCGCTACATAACTAGACGTAGATCGCTAGTGGAGCGGTCGCGAAGCGCAGCAGTCGCGAAGCGCAGTTATTCGTTCTCGTGCGAGCTCTAGTCACGCTTAAAACGCCCTGGTGGAAGGTCGCATCTCACTTTGCCCTTGGACGAAATTACGAAGGTAAATATTTGATTCCCCTGGTTTTGTTTCACTAGGTCATTGATTACCCTGACGGCATAAAAAAACGTATAAGTTTTTTCTCGTATATCTCTTTACTAATCTTTTTTATTATTATTTCTAATCTTATTATTATTGCTTAGAACATTTAATTTTTTACGTAATCAATAAAAAACAAAGTATCATTGATTACCTTGGTGTTGATTCCCTTGGCGTTTGTGCCAGGGTAATCAATATTTTCTATATTTACCTTGTAATACAGTAAAATTTTCTTTTAACTGTACACCATTTCATTTTTTTTTTTTTTTTGTATATACTGAATGACAGGCCTGTTGGTCGAGTGGTTAGTGACCCTGACTACTAAGCTCGTAGTGGATTAGATTCCTACCCAGGACAAATGTTTGTGTGATGAGCACGATCATTTGATCTGTGTCTGTTGTCAGTTTGTGATCAGATGGCCACACATAAGATAACCCAATGTATATATGTAATTAGATTATTAAATAAATAGTATGTTTTATTACCTTTGTTTTAAATTTGATTCCATTGTCATAGTCTTTTGATTCCCCTGGCCCTAAAAATATGTTTTCAAATATCTTTGTAATGCGTCGTTCAAGAATGACCCCTATTTGATAAATGTGTTTATAATTCGGCTAATAATCACACTAAACTATAATTTGTAAAAAAATAAATAGTAAAAATGCGCCACGGGAATCAACTCAATATTCTCAATCTCAAGATTTACCCCTAACCCTTCGGGGAAACAAGGCGTTATGTTAATATAGGATTATATAAAAACATTCTAAAATAACAAACATTTTATAGCAAACAAGTGAAAATTCAGGGAAACATAATACCATACAGAGAATTATATAAATCATGCAGACATCCACTTAAAAGCTAACGTCAGTAACATGACAAATTAAGTATGTAACACACGTCAGAACTTCTGACGGGAAGTAGCATATGAAACGTTGTTTACTTACATAGGTACTATGTATTTAGAATGGTACTTACAATGTATCAAAATGTGATATTATATATTAGGTATATAGCACATTTTACAAGTTAGATGTTTTTTATCATATATTCTACCATCTGACCTACATCGGATTAGAGGAGCTCGTGGCTAAGTAATAACAGCCTTTTTTTTTTTTTTTTTTTTTTTGTGGATGGGAAATCATCAAATGACTTCTCCCTCTCCGGGCAGAGCGGGAGGGTGTGTCTGACTTTTACTGACTAAAACCCACCCGTGTTCCTTCAGTTGCCCGTGCCAGGGCCACGGTATCTCTTTCGAACTACCCGCGACCCCGGCGGCTTCGGCCCTATTGGACCCCGTCACTGCTGACATCTCTTTGAGGCGCGCGTGGAACACAACGCGCCGTCGACCCGGGCCTGGTCCTTACCGGACGGCGAGCTGCCCATTACTCGTCGTCCGCAAGCCCGCGCCTACGGTGGCCGGGAATCGGCGATAGATTCCCGCCGCCCAGGGCGTCTCCTGCGGCGGCTAGAGGCGCGAGGGCGCGGCTGTTGCCTCTCCCTCTCGCGTCCCGCCTCCTCCTTTGCGAGCATTACTGCTTCGCAGAAGGAGGTGACGGCCTCCCATGCACTCTCGCTCCGCACCATGGCCTGGACCAAGTTTGGACGCGAGAGATCGCCGCCGCCGATCGCCTCCGTGAGAACACGGCGGTGCTCCGCCCAAGCCGGGCAGACCTCCACTGTATGCTCCACCGTGTCCTCCGGGCGATCTACACAATGGTGACACCCGGGCGTTTCCTCCCGCCTTATCCGAAACAAGTAATAACAGCCTTACGGGTCGATTCATCAGGTTAAGCTACGCTTGCCGGGGTTGGTCCATGGATGAATGACCATCTTTAAATAACGAGACTCATCCGTGCCTCGGAAAGCACGTTAAGTCATTGGTCCCGGCTGTCATTCGTGGATCTTTGACAGTCGTTAGGAGTCGTCAGAAGCCCGAAAGTCTGACAACCAGTCTTACCAAAGGGTATCATATTACTCAGTAATTGGGTTGTGGAGGTCAGATATGGAGGCTCTCCATATAAAATACTGGTATTCAGCTGCATCTGGTTAGACTGGAAGCCGACCCCAACATAGTTGGGAAAAGGCTAGGCAGATTTTTTACCATCTGATCTGACAGTGAATCAAACCACGCTCAATGGGAACAAATACGCGCACATACACACATACACCACGCACACACCAGACACACCCAAACATACGAGATATACCATACAACACCTGAAATCAAATCTAGAGGCTCCACTCTGGAATCCGTACCCCGAGCCCCAAGATACAGACTAAGTGTCTAGTTTGAGGCTCACTGGTAAATAATATTTAGCGTCAGTGATGTTTTTTCGGTCATCAGCAGTGGGTCCAACTCATTTCTCAAAAGTATAAAATTATAAAAAAAAAAACAAAAAAATTTTGGTAACTAGCTATAGGTAATATCGTCTCAACATAGTATTAACCAGTAAATCCGCTTATTGTATTACCTACTTGATAATAATTTATATATACCTACATGTATAAAACAAAGTCACTTTTCGTGTTGGTATGTGTGGTCGCATAGATCTCCTAAAGAACTACACCATGGATTTTGATGTGCTAAGCACATTTATTCCTACACACCAATGGCTTAACGTTCTTTCCGAGGCATGTAGAAATCTCGGTATGTTAAGATGTTCACCCATCAACGGACCAACCCCGACAAGCGTAGCTAAACTTGATGGATCGACCCGCGCGGCTGTTAATACTTACTAACGACGAGCTACGAGCTCTTCAAATTTCACTTACAGAAATCACGATTTTTAAAAAGGTCGCAATTACACCCGTGCCTTGATGGCTCGCTAGTGACAATTTTTTTTTGTTTCAATTAAACTGACTCTGATTAATCTTTAAATCTGTTAAAATGTGGGTGTACTACATCTCTGCCTATCCTTTCGGGAAATACACACATCAAAAGTGTCTAGGGATCAAGCATTTTTATGCGGATTTCTTGAGATTGAGATGTGGCTTTGTAATAAATTTATGATTTTATAAATTTATATGGATCCTTTTTGGTGCATTTCATAATTTGAATCAGGAACTGTGAATCAAATTCGAGTAAAAGATGAAAATCAGCTGTCAATATTTTCCCTATAAAAACATACAACGCATTGAAGACATTATTAGTGCTACTGTTTCCCTACTACTGATTAAAACCAACGTTATTATGGAGCGGCGACGTCATTTAAGCAGGGAAGAAATGCTCAGAGCCGTGGGAATGATAGAAGCTGGTACCAACTGAAGCTGGTAGAAGCTGGTGGCAACGTACTGTGGCTTTAGCTCTGAATACAAGTCAGAGTGTTATCAGTCGACTTTGGACATGTTACCGAAGCACTGGTACCGTGGCTGAGCGCCATGGAGGACGGTATCGCTGCACCACACGGAGACAAGACCGATACATTCAAATCTTAACTCGAAGAGCTCCAACTATAACCGCCATGATGTTAGCCGTGAGGCTTCATCACTCTTCAGGGAACTTAATTAGCGACCAAACAGTCAGAAACCGCTTGCATGAAGTGAACCTTCATTCCCGAAGACCGCTACGGGTACCACCTATAGCAATGCACAATCGTAGGATTCGATATCAATGGGCTCTTGAACACAGAAATTGGGCAGAAGAACAATGGCGTTTCGTGTGCTTTTCTGATGAGTCTCGTTTTGGTATGAGACCGGATAGAAGACGTATACGACACTGGAGAACCCCTGGACGCCAACAACGATTAAAATCCTGCCAGGAAGTCCATCCTTATAGTGGTGGAACCATCATGGTATGGGCGGGTATTTGGATCGGCGGAAGAACTGAGTTGATTTGGATCAGAGGCAACCTCAACGCTCAAATTTATGCTGAGACGATTGTATCAGACGTCATCGTTCCTCTACAAGTGCAAATCGGTCCCTTATTTCAGTTAATGCATGATAATGCACGACCGCACACCGCAAGAGTTGTAAGACAGACTCTCGCCGCAGCTAACATCAATGTCCTGCCCTGGCCTGCTCAGTCGCCAGACTTGAACCCGATTGAGCATGCATGGGATATGCTACAGAGAAGAGCTCTGCCGAATATGGAGGGTATCCAGTCGCAAGAAGACCTTTTTTTGTTGTTGCAACGAACATGGGCGGCCATTCCACAGCGTGATTTGGATGAACTCATTTTGAGTATGCCAAACCGATGTTCTTGTGTTGTTAGTGTTCGCGGTAGAAACACGGATTATTAATTGTTTAAGTTACCCAATAAAATTTTAAAGAAAACTGTTATTTCAGTCTTTTTTTCGAACTTTAATGTTAGTGGTTCAAATGTCAAAAATCCCTTTATTAGGAAAATGGCAAATTTCTTTATTAATGCAAAGGTGACTTGGTTTATCGTTACTGTGACAAACGAAAACACTTTATTTGATGAATCCTTAAAGAAAATTTTAATTAATATCAATCAGGAGAAAAGTTATTGCAAAAATATATGTTGATCCCTAGACACTTTTGATGTGTGTATAAACGTGATGGTATGTTCATGTACCTAATAATTTATGGTGTGCATAATAAAGAACATTCTATCCATCTTTTTTTTTTTTTATTAGCCTACATTGTGTCCCACTGCTGGGCAAAGGCCTCCCGTTTTTCCTTCCAAACCTCCCTGTCTTGTACGATCTCTGGCCATGTTGGCCCTGCAAACCTTATCAGATCGTCACACCACCTATCTATCTATTATCCATCTAATTATCTTAATTTGAAAAGCTGTAATCAATCATTCTGTCAATCAATCAACAGTGTATTCCACTGGCAACAGGCCTCTTTCAAGTTGCATTACAGTATCATTTTATTATTATCTCAATATTTCAGAAAAAAAAAACCATTAGTTTAAGACTAAAAATACCAAAAATATAACCTTCCAAGAAGAGTAAGGCCTACCTAAGTAAATATTCCCTTAATTACCCACATACCCCACATCCTTGGAACCAAAAATATATTAATTTATTCACGTACGAAATACACAACATAGCAATCATGAAATTATTTTTCCAGAATCCTCATATTAATGAAGCATTCCAGGCATCCCAAAATAACATTCCTGAACGTATCAGATATCCCAATGGTTCGCCATATTGGGCGGGAAACGGTTTCGAAAATAAAATATTATTTTAACGTAAAATGCGTAGCAATTATTTTATTGAATACCTACCTATGTCAAAAATATTTTCGACTATGTAAGCACTTTTGTTACTAAAATATACTTTTCGATTCGGGTCGGACCATTCATGTATTTGGGCTTTGTAGTGATCGTGACAATATTAATAGTTATTGTAATAATCATGACGTTTGGCTAAAGGATTAATTTTCTTCTTGAGATAATAGGTCTTTACCTATGAAATTGCCGTTTTGTATGAAAAAAATTAAACGAATTTTTTTCATGCATTTTTTATTTGTATTAATCGAAGTAATCACCCATGCAATCAATGCATCTTTGCCAACGCAGTGGCAGTTTATTGATGCCCTTCTTAAGCTTTTTTACCTTGCCAATTTGACGCAAATGGACCAATATTGTTTTGACGCTAACGTCGAAAGCTGCTGCTAATTCAGCCGTAGATTGTGTATCATCAGCTTCCACAATCGCCTTTAATTCGTCATTGTCGACCAAAGTCTTCGGACGACCGCGAGGTAGTGTTAGCTCCGTAAACGTCGTTGATGTTGCGTGCCGCTTGTGCCGCGTTGCTGCCACAACGGTACTCATATTTCATAATTACTCGAATTTTTAACGTATCCATGATGACGAAAAAGATTGAAATGCGATAAAAATGTAACACTAATCAATAAACAAATGACTACTTTTGGAAAAAAAAATCCATGTTTTTAAAATAAAATTAATTTGAAATTAGAATTCTTAGCCAAACAAAAATTATTTTGATTTGAAATGGTCAGTACTGCAGAACGGCAATTTCATAGGTAAAGACCTAATATTAATACCAATATCAATATCTCAAACCAGATAGACAATTAATTGTTTAAACATCTAGATAGAGTATCGCACTGCAAAAGCACTAAAATAAACTGGGGGTTTACTATGACGTGTTAATTCCAGTGTGAGAGAGAGACGGATCTATTTACGACCGATAGCACCATCCTTTTTTCACAACGGAATCATGATGGCATTAACACGTACGGCCCCTGGCCAGCTTTGCTATGCTGGTGTGCGTGACAGACATCTTACTCTCGCCCCAGTTTGTGCTTCATTGTGTTTTTCTAGTGTGCGTGTAAATTGCGTCGAACAGTTAGACGCTATTTTTGTCGACGAGTATTTTTTACAAACTACGCACAATGGGAACAAATACGCACACATACACACACCCCCACACACACACCATTCACCACTCACACATCACACATACAAAAACATATCAGACATACCATACAACACCTGAAATCACCTTTCTAGTCTCCACTCTGAAATTCGAACCATGAGCCCCAAGATACAGAATGTCTAGTTTGGGGCTCACTGGCAAATAATATTTTGCATCAGTGGCGTTTTTTAGGTCATTAGCAACAAAAACAACTCAACCAACAAACTCAATCCAAATTCCAACCCAACTCATTTCTCAACATTATAAAATTAAAAAAAAAGACCTAAAAGACATATTTCTTTTTTTTTGTTTTTCTATCTGGAATATTCTATTTTTACTTGCAAAATTGTTTTTGTAAGACGTAAACGTGTTTTTTCTGAAACAAAACAAATTATTTATTTATTTCACAAAATTAAATATTTTTTTACTTTTGCCATCGACCAGAAAATAAGAAGATTAGTAAATCTGACAAAGATACCGCTTAGTATCGAAAAAACCTAAGTCCCTTGAAGTTTGGAATATCAATTTGTAATCGTTACAAGCCGTGTGCCCGATGGGATTTGCTATCGGCAAAAATGACGAACTGTCATACAAGCTGTCATCCCTTAACTCGTTAGGGGTCGAATTTTCAAAAATCCCTCCTTATACCTATAAATAATACTCAACTTCGTTATATAAGGAACTCATGTGCAAAATTTCATGCTTCTAGACTCAACTGTGTGTAGTCTGTCAGCGGATGAATGACTCAGATTTTTATTCCGTAGATCTGACAAAGATCTGATCTGACAAAGATAATGATAAGATAATATAAAGATAAGATAAAAGATGATAAGATAAATGATATGATATGAATAAAATGATAAGATAAAAATAAGATCTGACAAACATAATGTAATCATTGATAGAATATAAAAATATCGCTCGTGCCTTTTAAAACTCGCTTTTATTGGTAAAATCTTAATTTTGTATAACTTTGTTGAAGTTTTTCAAGACCTAGATGTTTGACCCTTAGAACTTCGGTATTCATTTTAGGACCTAGGAGGTACCCTATAAGGGTTGCCCTAAGAACTGAAGCTCTTAGGGCAATATTCGCAGACAGCACTTTGACTTTACTTTGCTAAGTAAATAATCGATTCATACGAATGTGAACCTAATTTGGATGCATAGAATGTTCATATTCGTATGAGCGAATATGAAGTGTATTTTCACTTGACGTTGAGAGTCAAACCCCAGGAGCTCGTGGCTAAGTAATAACAGCCGCACGGGTCGATCCATCAGGTTAAGCTACGCTTGCCGGGGTTGGTCAGTGGATGGGTGACCATTCTTTACATACCGAGACTCCTCCGTGCCTCGGAAAGGACGTTAAGCCGTTGGTCCCGGCTGTCATTCGTGGATCTTTGACAGTCGATACGGGTCGTCAGAAGCCCGAAAGTCTGACAACCAGTCTTACCAAGGGGTATCGTATTACCCAGTAACTGGGTTGTGGAGGTCAGATAGGCAGTCGCTCCATGTAAAATACTGGTATTCAGCTGCATCCGGTTAGACTGGAAGCCGACCCCAACATAGTTGGGAAAAGGCTAGGCAGATGAGATCTGACAAAGATATTTATTTAATTTATTATATTCAGTAATAATTGATAACATCAATAAAATCACAACACATTTTTAAAAGTAAAATAACAGTTCAACAGTAACTTAAGGGTCAACACCGCCTTGCATAAAACAGTGAATCAGAGAAATAAGCTAATTTTGAAACAATTGATAACATCAGTAAAAAGTTACATTTAAATGAAATTAAAAAAATAATATCGTTAAGTTAACGCTGCTACAAATCATTACTTTTTTACACAAACGTATGTTTATTAAATACAATGCTTTACATTCTTAAAACGTTTTTTGGCCAAATTGTTGATAGATGTACAAGGTACAATTCTGAACTATAAATATAATTTTAGATAGGTAAAGTTTCACAATAAATGTACCGGAGTGAAAATTTATAAACCTTATCAACTCGTACACTCTAATTTATTAAAACAATAGCGATTTATATCTGCGTAGGTGTACTACCCCTGTCTACGCACGGCCCACGCACCGCCCACGCAGGGTTGTCCGTACTCCCGTCATGGCGTTATGCGTAATTGGCAATCCGTTATGAATTCGGTGAATGCTTTCAATGATCATAAATTCTCTGATGTTTTTCAATGAAAATGTATTTTATTTAAACGTGAGTAATCTTGTACTCTTGTACGAGTGTTTGGCTATGTTGGAGTAATTACAAAGAATAAATTGCTTTGGTTCGTGTACTTATTAAATAACTAGCTTTTGCCCGCGGTTTCGCCCGCGTGGATGTCGGAAATTATTCCACGGGAACCCCTACTGGGATAAAAAGTATTCTATGTGTTAATCCAAGTTATAATCTACGTGTGCGCCAAATTTCATCCAAATCCATACAGCCGTTTTTAGGGTTCCGTACCCAAAGGGTACGTCCGTCTGTCTGTCCGTCTGTCACCAGGATGTATCTCATGAACCGTGATATAACACACACAGACAGTTGAAATTTTCACAGATAATGTATTTCTGTTACCGCTATAACAACAAATACTAAAGAACATAGGTAATAAAATTTAAGGGGGCACCCGCGTACAACAAACGTGATTTTTTTGCCGTTTTTATAGATAATGGTACGGAAGCCTTCGTGCGCGAGTCCGACTCGCACTTGGCCGGTTTTTGAGTGATTGAGTAACAAACATCCAAACATCTAAACATACAATCTTTCACATTTATTATATTAGTAGGATATACAAATCGCCCTCAATCACAGATTAATACAGATGAGACACTCCGCAGTTTAGGTATGAAGCTACAAGAACGCGGCGGGCTCATCTCACTGCCACTGGGTCAATTCAGTGTGGGCAGCCGCGTACCGGCCGGCTCGCACGTTAGTTCGATACTCACTCACGCGCCGCGTCGTAAAAGAAGACAACACTAACGAGTCAGAAGGTATAAATAAGAGTTACACGATAGAAAGAGAGGCAACTTATAGGTGAATAAAACTATATGTAATGAAGCGTTGGGCGACCTGATTTGCACTTTATTGTGTCGTAGCAAGAGTAGCTTTTTATTTAAATGATTTTGCGGAGTGTCCCATCTGTATTAATTTGTGCCTCAATTCAAACAGTATAATAAATAGCCAAGTACTTATACACTGCCTCGTTGATGTAGTGGTCCCAAGCGCTACTGCTGGGCATGGGATCCTAGGTTCGAGTCTCCATTATTGTTATTGGGATTATGAATTTCTCAGTAGCAGTTCGAAGGCTGGAAGGCGGCTGGAAGGCAGGATGAAATGGCGACAGGTTACAGGAACAACTTGCGACCCACGGATGCCCCTCAAGTTGAAGGGGAAAATTTACAAGTCCGTGATAAGGCCTGTCGTACTTTATGGATCGGAATGCTGGACAGTGAAGAAGACGGATGAAAAAAAATTGCATGCAGCGGAGATGAGAATGTTGAGATGGATGTGTGGAGTGACAAGAATGGATAAAGTGAGAAATGAGTATATAAGAGGAAGTTTGAAAGTGGCGCCAGTGACAGAAAAGTTGAAAGGAAATCGTTTGTCTTGGTATGGGCATGTAATGAGGAGAGACGAAACGCATGTGACTAAAAGAGTGATGAATATAGATGTTGATGGATGGAGAGGCAGAGGAAGGCCAAAGAAAAGATGGATGGATTGTGTGAGGAATGATATGAAAGAGAAGGGAGTGAATGATAGCGTGACGGTTGACAGGGGAGAATGGAAGAAGAAAACGTGTTGCGCCGACCCCAAGTAATATGGGATAAGGGCAGGAAGATGATGAGTTCGAAGGCTGGATTTGTGCCCGGTTGATGGCAATAGACTCGCCCCCTATTACATCGGACTTAAACATAACTGACGACATGTGGGTTTACTATAGGTACACCTCTGTCCATCCCTTTGAGGATTACACCGACTTCAAAAAGGAGGAGGTTATCAATTCAGCGGTTTTTTTTTTTTTTTTTTTTATGTATGTTCCCCGATTACTTGAAGATGGCTGGACCGATTTGGATTGTTTTTATTTTATTCGAGAGGGTATACATCACAGTTGGTCCCATATAAAATTGATTAACTTTGCTTCGGTAGTTTTTGAGTTAGCTTCAATAATACGTATTTTTTCCCCACTTTTATATGGATGATGTTCTAGTTTGTTTTGCAGGTAGTGGTATTAGAATTTGTGTGGGGCAGGTTCCACAACTAAAAAGTGAAAAATAAAAACTTTTTTACAAAAAAAATACAACCGCCTTCCAAAAACAACTACAAAGTGAAAAATAACTTTAATTTCGGAAGTCGGTGGCAAAAAACGAAAATACATTTAACTAGACACCAACTTCCAAAATTAAAGTTATTTTTCACTTTGTAGTTGTTTTTGGAAGTCGGTTGTATTTTTTTTGTAAAAAAGTTTTTTGCATATTACAAGACACAATCAATCTGCCTAGCCTTTTCCGAACTATGTTGGGGTCGATTTCCAGTCTAACTGATGCATCTGAATACCAGTATTTTACATGGAGCGACCTCCAGAACCTAATAACTGGGTAATACGATACCCCTTGGTAAGACTGGTTGCCAGATTTTCGGGTTTCTGACGACCCGTTACGACTGCCAAAGATCCACGAATGACAGCCGGGACCAACGGCTTAACGTCTTTCTGAGGCGCGGAGGAGTCTCGGTATGTAAAGATGGTCACGCATCCACGGACCAACCCCGGCAAGACCCGTGCGTCTGTTATTACTAAGCCACGAACTCCTCCCTGCCGAAGCAAGTACGCATGTTACAGGACTATTCCATACAATACAGTTGTTCAGTACTTATTCCAGTCATAGCATTGTTCGTCCTTATTATTTCAATAGAACTACTAGTGGTATTGTTGTTTCAACTAATGTTTGTTTGACAAATATCATATGCTTTGTTTTCTCTACAAACGCGTGCGGGTGTACCTACCTAGAACCCATAAATGTATTCCGATCGGATGAAATACGTCATCAACATCTGCCCAGTGGCGTGCACTCCATACATGCAAATAAGCTCTGCATACCCTGTAGTCCCATACATACATGCCCCTCGAAATGATAAATAACTTTAACGCAAGAAAAATCATGGTAATAACTATATTAATCTAACTTATTCGCTATCTCACTGTTTATAACGCGATTTACGCGCCATCTATTATTGTCATTTGAAACTAATTTCTTGAAGCGAGCGGCGACAACCGCGCAGGCAGCGCTCCCGGTGAGCATAAGCAGAACAACGCCGTGCTTATTTTTCATACAACGCAACCCGTGATTACCCGTGTATTACACAGCAATAGTGTGACTGTGTGCGTGAAAATGTATGCGTGTGTTTAATTTCTGGAAGCACTGCTTATTTTGCAACCCGTCCAAATTGAGTAGCCGTAAAAGCACCGCTTGTTGTTGATTACAGAGGGTTGACTTTTTTAGTCGGATTGACCAAGATTAGTTCGTATTATTTTGTAATCGTAAAGTTTTTACACGCTTTTATTCAACTTGCAATGTTTGTTTGTTTTTTCGCCATATTGTTTTGATTTGATTGTTTTTCTTGGCGCTTGTGATTGACTGTATATTATTATGTAATTATTTTAATCATTTGTAAAAAATTGAAAATTATACCTGTGCTGCCGAAGTGTGTTAAATAAATTAAAATCTGCCGCTTTTCGACGTTATATTTTGAGGAAAAAGTTAAATTCATTGTAAACGGAAGGTGTGAACCCGGGTTTTATTTAACTCAAAAAAAAAGGTAATGCCTTTTTTTTTTTTTTTTTGTGGATGGGAAATCATCAAATGACTTCTCCCGCTCCGGGCAGAGCGGGAGGGCGTGTCAGACTTTTACTGACTAAAACCCACCCGTGTTCCTTCAGTTGCCCGTGCCAGGGCCACGGTATCTCTTTCGAACTACCCGCGACCCCGGCGGCTTCGGCCCTATTGGACCCCGTCACTGCTGACATCTCTTTGAGGCGCGCGTGGAACACAACGCGCCGTCGACCCGGGCCTGGTCCTTACCGGACGGCGAGCTGCCCATTACTCGTCGTCCGCAAGCCCGCGCCTACGGTGGCCGGGAATCGGCAATCGATTCCCGCCGCCCAGGGCGTCTCCTACGGCGGCTAGGGGCGCGAGGGCGCGGCTGTTGCCTCTCCCTCTCGCGTTCCGCCTCCTCCTTTGCGAGCATTACTGCTTCGCAGAAGGAGGTGACGGCCTCCCATGCACTCTCGCTCCGCACCATGGCCTGGACCAGGTTTGGACGCGAGAGATCGCCGCCGCCGATCGCCTGCGTGAGAACACGGCGGTGCTCCGCCCAAGCCGGGCAGACCTCCACTGTATGCTCCACCGTGTCCTCCGGGCGATCTACACAATGGTGACACCCGGGCGTTTCCTCCCGCCTTATCCGAAACAGGAACCTCCCGAAACAACCGTGTCCGGTGAGGACCTGCGTTAGGCGGAAGGTGAGGACGCCGTGGCGCCTCTCCAACCACTCCTCAAAGAGGGGACTTATCGCCGCAATTGTGGCGTGCCCAGCGCTGGGTTGCGACAATCGCACTCTCCATGTCGCCATGAGATCCCGCCGGAGCTCTGTCCGCTGTACCGTGATTTCTCGCGGCAGCGGAGTTACGCCCCGGCGTTTCGCCTCCTCGCGCCATCATCTGCCTAGTCTTTTCCCAACTATGTGGGGGTCATCTTCCAGTCCAACCGGCAGCCTAATTGCGTAACGCGTTATCAATCGGTGTTGGTTTCATTTTGACAGTTGAACAACATTCATTGCGATATTTACTTTGTCGAGCAGACAAATTTTTCGAACATAATAGGTTGGGGAAAAAGTTTCTTCGCATTTTTTAAGAAAATTCAAAACATTTTTTAATATACATTATTTACATTTATCTTAAGTATGTAGGTACCATTTTGTTTGATAACTTTTTGCCATCTTGTAAGTAGGGATATGATCCCATTGCTATAGAAATTTTGGGACTTCTGATCAAAATACCGCGACAAGTGGTTTTGGCAGTCCTCTCGTGATGTTAACCTGACAATGCCTAAAGAATTCTGAAGAGACCGAAACAGGTGGAAATCTGAAGGTGCAAGGTCAGGACTATACGGCGGATGCATTAACACCTCCCAGCCAAACTCTCTTAATTTTTGCTGAGTGGCTAAAGATGTGTGAGGTCTAGCGTTATCATGATGAAAAACCACACCCCTTCTGTTGATTAATTCCGGCCGCTTTCTCTCAACTTCTTGCTTTAATCTCATCAGTTATTCGCAGCAGACTTCAGAATCGATGGTCCTGCCTGGTGATAACAGCTCATAATGAATAATGCCCTTCCAATCCCACCACACACACAGCATCACCTTGTTGCGAGTTAACCCGGGTTTCGCCACAGTCTGTGAAGCCTGACCGGCCTTTGACCACCACCTTTTTCGCACGTTCTTGTCGTACGTGATCCACTTTTCATCACCAGTAATCAGCTTCTTCAAAAATGGTTCGGTTTCATTACGTCGTGATAAAGAATCACAAATGAGTACACGGTTCATTAGGTTTCTTTCAGTGAGCTCGCGAGGTACCCAAATATCGAGCTTTTCTGTTTACCCAGTTTTTATCAAATGCGCCAAAACTGTTTTGTGCTCAATTCCCAGTTCTTCAGCTATGTCGTAACTACTGATATGCCGATCTTGCTCCACTTTTTAAAAAATGGCATCCATTTTATCCGTAATAAGGCGACCAGAGCGACGTGCATCTGTGACATCAAAATTTTCGGATTGAAAACGCTTAAACCAAATTTGTGCTACTCTCACAGACACTGCACTGGGTCCATAAACATCGCAAATTTTTTTCGCGGCTTGCGTTGCATTTTTAACTTTTTTGTAGTAAAATTTTAAAATGTATCGAATTTCTTCATTAGAGTCACTCATCTTGACAGTACGAAAAACATGAAAATCACACATTTTCCTAATTTAAATTTGGAATTATGTTTTTTAAAATTTAAACTTTCAGTGATACCAAAACCAGCCAAATACAAAAAGTATAGCCAAAGAGATTTTATTTTAAGTTCATACATACTATAATGCGAAAAGACTTTTTCCCCAACCTAATATTATGCAGCAATGGATTAGCAATTTGTTTCAAAATGAAACCAACTCCGTTAGATAATGTGTTACGTAATTAGGGTGCGGGTGCAGTTAAATAGCAGTGTTTTACATGGAGCGACTGCTTATCCGACCTCAACAACCCAGTTACTGGGTAATACGATACGCCTTAGTAAATGCAAAACAAACTAATGCTCAAATGCATTGCATGATACTTCGGATCGCGACTGTGAAAATATTCTTCATTTACAAAGTTAAGTGACAATTTTATGTCCGCTTGAAAATGTCGTCATGTTTTTAATTCCATTTCCATTTTACAATCGAATTAACGATGTCGCGTATCAGTATCATTTAGTTTTTTTTACAAACAAAACAAAGCTCCATGAACACTTTTACCTATATAATAAATTGCCAACTACTTATTTCACGGCGCGGCCCAAAATGACCTCGTTAGACCCAGCAAGTATCTAAATATCCTTCCTCTAAGACGAGTAAAAAGGGTAGTATTGCAAATATTGCCAAAAATCCCTTTGGTATCTGAAGCGTCGGCCATCAAAACGTTTCCTGGGACCGGTGCGTGGTAAGGTAGGAAGGAACACAGACTAGTTAGGTACTTATCGAAGCCTGGCTCCATACAACAAGCGAAATCGCACGCACGCGTAAATACGCTTCGTTCGACGATCGAGTTCAAGATCGAGATCGCCGTAAAGGCAACCGCTCAAACTCAAACTCAAACTCAACTCAACTCAACTCAACTCGCCGTAAAGGCAACCGCAAATCAGTGGTAACAATTTGACATTGACAGCGCGTATATGTGTTAGCATTATGGACGGTATTCGTAGTGCAAGTGTTACCACTGAGGTGCGGTTGACTGTACTCACGCGACTGTGTGCGTGCGCCGGTTTTCATACGTAATACAGCAATGCTATTCTGTAAACATCTCACCGTGATAAATTAAGTGAAGTGAGCTGTAAGAGCCGACTTTTTGTACCTTAGTTTTGTAGCAGGAAGGTGGGACGGACCATGAATATGGGTTGCATTGTAAGTGGTTAGGGTATCACGAAAAGTCTTTGAGTAAATTTGATCAAAGCAGCTATTTGGTGTTATGCTCAAGAAAGGTCTATGAATATTTTTCAGTTGTGTTGTTGTTTTTTTTTTTTGTGAATGTCATCTCGCAAGTCAACCTAGGAGGTTGTCGGCTGTTTAACCGAACCTTCCTGTGGGTGCCTCAATAAATTAGGGTCTCCAGCCAGGGCATAAAACGTAGAAACTAAGCGACCACTTGCAAAGGGCAAACCCTGTGGGGTATAGAACTCGGCTTAGGGCGTCGCTGGGGAGAACAGCAAAGGACAGCCTAGATCGGATGAATCAGTTGTGTTGAGTTGAAATTAAAGTACACACGGCTACACATCAAGCTATACATTTCCAGTTTACACTGACCTATGATTGTAAGGAAATCTTATACAATACGAGATCTGCTTATACTGGAAATGTATAGCTTGATCTGTAGTCGTGCGTACTTGTTCAAACACTACGCAAAGGTAGACTCAGCCCATGCAATGTCTAAATCAACATTTCAGCTTCAGACCTGTAATGTTAATACAGAATTTAAGTTTGCGTTTGATTATGTCTAGGCAGGTTAGGTGCCTATCTATCTATTATTATGTAACAAAGTCGGGTTATTTACACCTTTTATAAGTCAAGAACGGCTGGACCAATTTTTACGATCATTGATTTGTTTGATTTGTCTTCGCTCCCAATAGCATAATAACTTTTAAAACATCGGAAAAATTCACGAATATAAAATGTATGAACAAAGTTATTTGTCTAATACACTTCTGGACACATCTATTGGCCCACCTTAGAGTTTAGGTTTCGATGGCCCCTACCGAAATATGATTGCTAGATTGAACAAAAACTGTTGATGCAGTTTTAAACCTGATACATTTTACCATCTTTTTCGATCGTATTGTTTTAAATTTGAATTCAGAATACCATACGACATGGAGCTACGCCTAACAAGTCGGATATGCGCCTTGTTAAATGCAATTGATTTTTGAATAAAAAACATGTTTTATCAAATAAAGGTTTAATTTAATAACGCGTGTTGCCTCCATGGGCATCTACCACAGCTCTCATACGATTAGGCATAGAGTTTATCAACCGCTCTATGAAATTTTGAGGGATCATCTCCCATTCCTCTTCTATGGCAGTTTTCAACTCCTGCATCGTCTGGGCAACTGGCTGACGAGCCCTAACACGTCTTTTTAGCTCGTCCCACATGTGCTCAATGAGGTTCATGTCTGGGCTTCTGGCTGGCCAGTCCATAACTGTGATGTTCACATCCCGAAGATATTCCCTGACGATGCCGGCCGCATGGGCTCTTGTATTATCATGCATAAAAAGGAAATTTGGGCCCACATAGTCCACTTATGGTATCACGTGAGGTTCTAAGCACTCACGAATGTACCTTTCAGCATTTAATGTTGGCAGCCGTGGTCCTGTAACAACCTCAAGTTGAGTTTTGCCGCTCGCGGATATACCGCCCCAGACAGTCCATGAGCCACCGCCATAAGCAACCCTCTCTTCAAAGCAGCATTGTGCAAAACGCTCTCCCTTACGTCGGTAGACCTTCTTCCTTCCATCATTGCCATGTAACACAATTTTAGACTCATCAGAAAAGAGTACACGGCTCCAATCTTGCTGTGTCCAATTTAAATGACTGCGTGCGAAATGAAGGCGCGCTGTTCGGTGGGCTCGCGTTAGTTTGGGGCCATTAGCTGGCTTGTGTGGTACCATATCGCGTTCTTTTAACCTTCTCCGAACAGTTCGAGCGCTCACAGATACTCCGTGGAAGTCGCGAAGTTGGTTTTGTATCTCAATGGAGGTAAGGTGACGATTTCTCAAGCTGGTCGTCACGATGAATCGATCCTGCCTTTCAGTCGTGACCCGAGATCGTGGCCTTCCTTGGCGACGAACAAAGCCGCCAGTCTCTAGGTACCTCCAATAAACATTTCGGACCGCAGATCGACTTAAATTAAGTTGAGCACTCACGTTTCTTTGGCTGTGTCCGGCCTGAATAAGTGCCACAGCTTGGGCGGCGACTTCAGGTGAAGTATCCATAGATTATTGATGGAACCTCACCTTAATGTTAAGAATAAGTAATGTTTGTTGCAAAACCAAAGATATTAATCACTTTTTCAAGAATTAAATCCAAGTAAACCAATAAAACCAAGTTTTCTTAGTATTCGATTGTTTGATATCAACAAACAGGCTCCAAATTGTCTTTTGTTTCTTTAAATTCTGTGTTCGAAATTCAAAAAAAGACTATTGAATGAAATTGTGAATGTGCCAGGTTCAAAACTGCATAAAAACTTTTTGCTCGACCTAATATAAAATTTTAGCTAGGACCAAACGAAACTGAAAATACAAGGTGGGCCAAAAGATGTGTCCAGAAGTGTACATGAAATTTGGACAGGACAAGCATCTGTCGGGTCAGCTATAAAATACAACCTGATAATACCGAAATTGCTGAAATATGAATACAAAATAGAATAGAATAGAATACTCTTTATTACGCACACCATTTAAAAAAAAAAAATATATATATATATTTTATAACAATAACAAAGAATCTCCATCTCACAGTTATCTTTATGCAAATGAGACCAATTCGATGACCTTCACGGCCCTTTGATCTACCGCCCCTAACGTTAAGTGTGTGGGCGGACTTAATGTGACCTTTTGAGTTTAAAAATATAACTGTTTTTGTTTCACAGAATTTGCCCCTTCTCTTATTGTTCTTAGTTACGTTCCAATAAATAAAACAACCTAAAAGTTGGCCTCAATATAAATTGTAATTTAAATATTGGAGATTAAAAATGAAACGTAGTCTGGTTGTCGTCCTACGCAGAATGTTAACCAGGAGTCAGGCTGAAAGTGGCCCGCACTGCGGTAGCGTCTTTAGCCCATTAACCACGTTGTCATTTTGTAGCTCTTTTAAGAAATGTTTTTATCTATTTCTTTTTAACCGACTTCTAGAAAAGGAGGAGGTTCTCAACTCGGATGTTTCTATTTTTTTTTTTTTTTATGTTTGTTCGCGCATAACTCCGTCGCTAGCCAACCGATTTGAAAAAATATTTTTTTGTTGGAAAGGGTATACTTCCCAAATGGTCCCATTTTTGTCAAAATCCAGTTCTGATGATGGGATCCTGGAGAAATCGAAGGAACTCTTCAAATATTATAGGCACACCTATAGCGATTTGGGTATTTTTTATAGTAGCTCGTGCATTTGCTCTTGGAAAGCACCACTTGGTGAAGTGGAACTGATGATGAAGACCACAGATGGCTACCGGAACTACTCAATGATAAATATTTCACGGGTTGCGATTCGATTTCTTTAATATGGTTGCTAAGCAATTTCCGGTCGTCACACAATGCGTGTGGTGAGTGGTTGTTGAGGAGTTCTCCTGGTCTTACCAGCAGAACTCCTCAACAATTAACGTCCCAGCATCGGGAAAAGCAATATTTTGTAACATGTGATGAGCAATTGACATTAGACTATTGTAACTTATACAAATTATAAACAGACCCACTAAAAAGTGAAAATTAAAAACTTTTTTACAAAAAAATACAACCGACTTCCAAAAACAACACTACAAAGTGAAAAATAACTTTAATTTCGGAAGTCGGTGGCAAAAACGAAAATACATTTAATCAGACACCGACTTCCGAAATTAAAGTTATTTTTCACTTTGTAGTGTTGTTTTTGGAAGTCGGTTGTATTTTTTTGTAAAAAAGTTTTTATTAACTTTCTATACAAAAGCACAGATGGGACACTCCGCAAAATCATTTAAATAAAAAGCGAGTTGTTACGACACAATAAAGTGCAATTCAGGTCGCACAACGCTTTATTACCTACAGATATATATTCACATATAAGTTGCTTCTCTTTCTATGGCGTAACTCATACACCTTCTGACTCGTTAGGATTGTCTTCTTTTACGACGCGGCGCGTGAGTGAGTATCGAACTAACGTGCGAGCCGGCCGGTACGCGGCAGCCCACACTGAATTGACCCAGTGAGATGAGCTCGCCGCGTACTTGTAGCTTCATACCTAAATTGCGGATTGTCCGGAGATTGATACAGCAATCTGTGACAAAACTTCTGTAGGTAGGTGTTGAGGATTTCGTTTTGAATGAATTCATCCATGTTGAAAGTACAGTAAAACCCGTTTAAGACGATTTCAAAGGGACCCAACCAAAAACGCGTGCTAAAGACGCTATTACAAGTGGGTAATCAAATCATTAAGTTTTTGAACAAAAGTAATGATTTGACTTGTAATAGCGTCCTTAAGCGATATAGTGTATTATATGGGATAGGGAAAATAAAACGTATTATGTACTAATTTTGTTAGAAAGTTATTAGAATGTTATTTATGTGTGAATTTTTAAATAACGTTACATTATAACGGTGCGCATCATTATTTATAATTACATTTGATACTTAAAGTAATCACTTATTTTGATTTGACATAGAGATCTTGATGCATTAGTAATTACAAGACTTTCAATAAATATAACATTATTTTTGCTGTGCGTCTTCACTTTCACCCAAAGAAGATACGATAAATCTGCTAACTGCTGCTAACGCCTGGGCGTTTGACAAAATCGGAGTTGACTCCTCTTCATCTTCATCATCATCACTTAGGGCCTTTTTTTGTGTGTTATTCACATCTTCAATAAGATCTTCGATTGAACGGATTTCGTAGGCTCCAACATTGTCATCACTGGAAGAATATCCAGGAACACCCTGCAGTATCGCGGGTTCTCCTTCTTCCAATACGACGTCAACTTCATTATTTCGGGGACCTGCTTTCTTGAAACAATGATTTTCCAATATTTTTTAAATAAAAAAAATACAGTATTTTTTTACTTAACAAGTTCTACCCCGCTCGATGGAGTAGGTAAACATTTTTTTCGCACCCTCCTTTAGCTTTATGGGAGCCCGCCCCACTTTAAAACATTCAAAAATAGTTTTTGACAATTTGTATGGCTTTGAGTCAACAAGATGCTACTGTGAATATTTGAAGACTGAGCTCCAACCGTTTGGCTGTAAAACCTGTGTGACAGATGGAGATGGACACTGAGTGTCGGGTACGGAACCCTTAAAACATAGGTACCTAAATCACACGTTATATACACGTTATTTGAAAATAAACAACATTAATTTCACATAACGTTATGGGGAACCATTTATATGAAAAATGAGCTGTTTGATTTAGCGAGTAACGACATTTTGTATGCGCATCACGTACATTGCGCGCCGTGTGAGAAATGAAAGAACCTTTCATGTACATACGCGGCGAGTAACGTATAATGATATTTCATCTTAACTCCGGATAATATTAATGTGGAAGTTGAAACATTGGTATTTTCATTCAATTTAGAAATTATTATTGGTAGGACAAGAGCGGTGGTTCTTCAGATTATTGATGAATGGTTAGAAACCTTTTTCCAATTGCGCTTCTTCCCAAGTGAATCTGGGTTTGGATTCCTGACAAACCATCAAAATCAAACTCAAAGCATTTATTACAATTAAACCATTTACAGGCACTTTTGAATAGTCAAGGATTCGGTCAGATAGTTGAACTAGTTGCCTTTCTGATACTGAATTCCTATCATACAAAATTATTTGTCCCGTCACCACATATGTACTGTGAGGACTCGAACCTCACAGGAAGATAGCTATACTATAAATTAAAGAGAAAGAGGGAGGTCAAGAGGACCAAGGGCCTATTAAAATAACTCAGTTTCAACCACGGACTAGAAATAAAAGAAGGACTCCGCGCCACGCATATCGAAAGTGAAGCACAGCAAGTATGCAGGACCGTTTGTACAAACACGCCTCACGCACACATTTACATCATAGTATGCCGACTGGCCGCCATTACGTGACACGACGGCGTCTTTGTCAAATCACGCACAAATAGATCGGTACGGTGCTTCACTTTCGATAAGCGTGGCACGGAGTCCTTTTTTTACTATATAGTCCGTGATTTAGCTAGGGCGATGATAGGAATGTGATATATTTTAACAGATTTTAATCTGTCTCCACCCTTGAACAAAAGCTAGTTCCACTTTTTTTCAAAAGTAATTCGATGTTTGAATGATAGAATGTCAGCCTGTAACATACTAAGGTTGACTAATGCAACAAACCTCTACAGTACCTACAGGCTATAGGAGATAATTCTCTCACTTGCATGCCTTTAAGGGGGAGAATCCACCGCTCCTACTGCCTCTCAAAAGAAAATGCCTGTCTATCTAAGTTTTTCTATGAAGGTACAACATAATTACATTGTGTTTATAATTTAGGGCTTTTAAGTAAATTAAATAAAAAACCAGCCAAGTGCGTGTCGGACCACGTACAATGAAGGGTTCCGTAGTTGGGATGAATTTTATCCCAAGAACAAACTTAAAATCGTAGTTGAAAAACATGTTCCATACATTCCAACATGTAACATTTGTACGCACAATATTGAGAGATTTACCATGTTATTTTAAGATTACAGACTTCTTGTAAATTTTCCTGTAATCTATAAGCATAGAACTATTTTCTATATTTTTTTCAAAATTTTAAGCTTTGTAGTTTCGGAGACATGGGGGAATGGTAAATTTTAAGCTTTGTAGTTTCGGAGACATGGGGGAATGGTAAATTTTAAGCTTTGTAGTTTCGGAGACATGGGGGAATGGTAAATTTTAAGCTTTGTAGTTTCGGAGACATGGGGGAATGGTAAATTTTCGTCTATTTTTTTTTTTTTTTATTAGCCTACATTGTGTCCCACTGCTGGGCAAAGGCCTCCCCTTTTTCCTTCCACACCTCCCTGTCTTGTGCGATCCCTGGCCAAGTTGGCCCTGCAAACCTTATCAGATCGTCACACCACCTTCGCCGTGGCCTGCCTCGACGGCGATGTCCTCCCTCAGGCGTCCAGTGGGTGACGATCTTTGCCCATCTCTCCGGGTGCATTCGCGCGACGTGTCCGGCCCACTCCCACTTCAGCCTGGCTGTTTTTTCTCCAACATCTGCTACTTGAGTTACGGAGCGCAGGATGGTGTTTCTAACTCGGTCTGTACGCTTGACGCCCATTATGCTGCGCTCCATTGCCCGTTGGCAAATCTTGAGTTTGGACTTTTGTTGTTCAGTAAGTGACCAACTTTGTGCACCATAGGTTAGAACGGGCAGGATGCACATGTCGATGAGTTTCCTTTTAAGTGTTATAGGAAGACTACCTTTCATGTGTTCTTTAAGGGCCCAGTAGGTCTTCCAAGCATTTTGGACTCGTCTTTCGACTTCCTGGTCTTGTCTATTGTTGAAAGACACTATCTGGCCCAAGTATGTGTACTCATTTACTATTTTATTAAATAATTTAAAAACAATTTATTTTAAAATTATAAAAAAAAAAACATATATTTCAGACCCTCACAGTAAGCCCTTTCATTTGATGTCACACGGTACAGTTTGCAAAACTTTGTTTTTTTATTTTCTTATTTGCCCCAAAATTGACCCCCATAATGAAAATTCATTTATTTACGTTACACCTCCGTATTTGGGTCTCAGATTCGTATGTGTACCAATTACCAAATTTCAACTTAATCGGTACATTAGATTCGGAGCAAATTGGCTGTGACAGACGGACAGATAGACAGACAGGCACACGACTGATCCTATAACGGTTCCGTTTTTCCTTTTGAGGTACGGAACCCTAAAAAACAAATAGGTACCAAGAAAAATTCACCAATTCATATAACTGCGTAGGCAGGACGTACACCTCCAGTGAACATTCATTCCTTCGGGAATTAAATGCGTGTGGGCCTTACGCCACAACTAATATTAATCATCTATTTTTATACCACTATTCAATGTTTACAACCGAAAAGAATAACAGGCCATTTCCATTACGTCTGGTAAATAGAAAAAATATATCAAATCTATTTACTTATACCAAGTAACTCCCACGTAACTGTCACTCGAGGAAATTACCCTGGATTCCTAGGAAAAGCCTGTTTAGCGGGGTATTTCGGTGAAATAGAAAAATTCTACAGATTGTTGTCAATTAATTGGTGGAATAATGGCAGATATTGATTTATTGGGATGGATCTTTAACGGCCCTTTTTTTTTTTTTGCTGGGCAGAGCGGAAGGGCGTGTCAGACTTTTATTGACTAAAACCCACCCGTGTTCCTTCAGTTGCCCGTGCCAAGGCCACGGTATCTCTTTCGAATTACCCGCGACCCCGGCGGTATCGGCCCTGTTGGACCCCATCACTGCTGAAATCTTTTTGAAGCGCGCGTGGAACACAACGCGCCGTCGACCCGGGCCTGGTCCTTACCGGACGGCGAGCTGCCCATTAATCGTCGTCCGCAAGCCCGCGCCTACGGTGGCCGGGAATCGGCAATGGATTCCCGCCGCCCAGGGCGTCTCTTGCGGCGGCCAGAGGCGCGGGGCGCGGCTGTTGCCTCCCTCTCACGCGCTCCGCCTCCTCCTTTGTCCAGGTTTGGACGCGAGAGATTGCCGCCGCCGATCGCCTCCGTGAGAACACGGCGGTGCTCCGCCCAAGAAGGCCAGAAGTCTGACAACCTGTCTTACTAAGGGATATCGTATTCCCAGTAACTGGGTTGTAGAGATCTGACAGGCAGTCGCTCCATGTAAAATACTAGTATTCAGCTGTATCCGGTAAGACTGGAAGCCGACCCAAACATAGTTGAGAAATGTCTAAGCATTATTGAAGTAAAAAGCTAGTATTAGTGGAAATATTTGTGAAAGAGCTCGTCCAGCGTAGAAGTAGTACAACCACCTTTCTGCGGAAAAGCAGCGTTTTGAAGGATGGGGTACTTATAGATACAGACACCTATGGTACGGTCAGCAACAGAAGTCGGTTAACACTGATACTTTTTGACATCATCTAAATTAACACAAAATGATTCGAAAAACTGCTTTTTTTTCGTTTAACTGTTAAGAGTTAATGTTCTTTAAAATTTAAGTACTTCTGTTCCGATTTGAATTAAATATTTCGCTTAATAATTAAGATTAAACTGCAAGGGTTAATCGGCTTTTGTTGCTGACTGTACCTATAGATACAGGCACATACGCCATTTTATCATGGCAACGCATCTGTAATGTCTCGGGTACTGCAAAAAAATATTCGAATATTTTTCTTTCAATGAAGTACATAAAAAACCGGTCAAGAGCGAGTCGGACTCGAGTATCAAGGGTTCCGTACCATTTATATGTAATAAAATTGTTGTTGATGATTTCTGAAAAACTGTGCTACATAGAAACATCGTTTTAATTTTCCTGTAATCTATACATAAACTTCTATCACATAGAATAATTTCTGATTTTTCTCTATGCAAACTTCGGATATGAGGGGACGGTATTTTTCGGATATAAGTCGAAAACTATGCAGACTAAAAAAATGTTTGAGAATGTGCAAACAGCGCTCGTTCATTATGATACCCCACATGCCCTAGTAAGCCCACTTCGATATTTTAAGACCCCCTTTGAGTCCCTGTTGCAAAAAAAAACACATTTATTTTTATTTCTTTCTGCAAAATAGTTGAGCAAACGTCATCTAAAACTATTCCAAATTTCAAGTTGATAGCATTAGTAGTTCTTCAGATATCCAGCTGTGACAGACAGACAGACACACTGAGTCCCACCATTTGGGTTCCATTTTACCATTTTGGTACAAAACCCTAAAAAATCTAAAGCCGTATTTCACAACCCAGTCCTGCATCAAACTAATTCAGCAATTTCCTAACAGAACTCCGAAGTACGTGTAAAAACTTAAAATATTCGGTTTTCTTTTCAGCAATTAAAATTCAGCCATGTTTCAGGCCATTCGTGTTTCAAGAAAGTAGTCGGTCAAAAAATCTTTTCTAACACGGAAGCCGTGTGGCTACATTTACTTTATGTAATTTTAATTACTTGGCAACATTATAAGTGGCTTTGGCACGACTTTTGCTAAGGGTATGAGAATTTTTGAAGGTTTTTTTGAGGAAGAAAGTTCAAGGACTAAAATACCTACGTACCTTTACCTACTCATTATGTTCCTAATCTTGTAACACGAAGAAGACTAGTCTCCATGAAACAGGGAATCCGTGTGGAGGCTAGTGTTATTTGAATATTGTACTAGTTATTGCTCCCTCAAATAGGAGCTCGTGGCAAAGTAATACAGCCGCACGGGTCGATCCATCAGGTTAAGCTACGCTTACTGGGGTTAGTCCGTGGATGGGTGACTATCTTTACATAGCGAGACTCCTCCGTGCCTCGGAAAGCACGTTAAGCCGTTGGTTCCGGCTGTCATTCGTGGATCTTTGACAGTCGTTACGGGTCGTCAGAAGCCCGAAAGTCTGACAACCAGTCTTACCAAGGGGTATCGTATTACCCAGTTACTGGGTTGTGAAGGTCAGATAGGCAGTCACTCCATGTGAAATACTGGTATTCAGCTGCATCCGGTTAGACTGGAAGCCGACTCCAACATAGTTGGGAAAAGGCTAGGCAGATTGATTGCTCCCTCAAACAATAAAGTTTTTATTATTTATATATTGTTTATGTCATCACCATTTCAGCCGAAAGACGTTCAGTGCTGGATATAGGCCTCCGCCAAGCACCGCCTCTTCGACTAGTTCTGTAATTATTATTATTAGTTACTAGCTTTTACCCGCGGCTTCGCTCGCGTGGTTGTTGAAAAATAGCCCACGGGAACTAACATTCTTCCTTATTCCGTGTTTACATTATACTCGTAAAGGGAACCTCTGTGCAAAATTTCAGCTTTCTAGGGTCTAAGTGTGTCAACCCGTTGCTCTGTGAAATTTTGCACAGAGGTTCCCTTTATAATGTAAACACGGAATAAGGAAGAATTTTAGTTCCCGTGGGCTATTTTTCAACAACCACGCGAGCGAAGCCGCCGGTAAAAGCTAGTAACTGATATGACTAACTAGTAGATGATAGGATGAAGCGTCATCAGGCCTGTCGTCTATCAGTTGACAGATTAATAGAATCAATCATCTGTCAATTATGTCATTGTCAGTGTGTAGCAGGTTTTGTTTGGGTTGCCATCAACAAATAAAATATTTAAATAGTTCATCATTTTTCTCTTGAATAAAAAAGAAAAAATATTATTTCAGTGGCTCTAAATTCCATATTTTTGTCGTTTTTATTTAGGTGTAGTTTGATGCTTGTTAAATTTTTCTCGAAATAAAAAACCAACGTCCTTAAAAAAAGCGGACATCTCCTTTTAATTTCGGAGCTTTTGTATACCTACTACGAGTAGTACACATATTAGTTGTATGTTTAATAGTTTGTTGAAAAATTACTTATAAATAAATAAATAAATTCCATTTCTAAGTTTGCTTTAATTTTCTTTTCACTAAGTTCTGCTTGCTGGGTTGACTTCAGTTTCAATTATTTTTGGTATCAATGTCGACTATAAATATTACCTTTTTCAATTTACCCGAGTTTTAAAAGCTGTTTTCTTATGTAAACACTTACTACGCTTACCAAACAAATACTATTACATTTTCATAATAACTTAGAAAACAACTTTATTTTACTACAACAAACATTAATAGAAACATATTACGTTCAACACTGCGTCTACTGAAAAATGGATTTTCAGCTTTAGTTTCTCATTTTCAGAGTATAATTTCCAGTGGTACGTGCGTTTTTCAAGCACATAAATATTTCAAAGAACTTTCAACTTTAAGTGGTTGCTTTCAAGGTATAATTCGGAGTGACGTTGGTTTTTTTTTCGCTAAGTTGATTTCGTGATCGTATGTTATGATTTATGCAAGAGGTCGATAGGTGAATGCCTTGTAAAGGGTATTTGTTGTAGAAATATAGTCGTAAATAAGCAGAGTTGTCTATAACACGAATATCTAGCAAAATACCAGTCTATTCTGTAAAAAAATCACGGTGAAATCTTATCTGAAGTGAGCTTATATATATTTTTTTTAGCTTGAAGTGAGCTGTCATTCTACCTGATGCTAGGAAGTGGGAATGAGGGTTTTCGTGAAAATTCATGCCACCAGTAGGCGCCATTTTGACAAGAGGTCTTCCATTTCGACAATGAATATAAAATATTAGCTTCTGCCCGCGACCTGCTTGATCTCTCTCCTCTGGTCGTGTCGGATTGCCGTCCCATCGGACTATGAGAGTGAGGGAAGAGAGAGTGCACCTGTGTCTGCGCACACACCACTAACTTGTGCACTGTAATATCTCCTGCGCCGAAGACAGGTCTCCGCTGAGATTGGTCGCCATGGCCAAAATTCGGTCTGGACAACAATTTTTTTAAATTACTTCAACATTACCTTACTTTGATCAAGTGTTAGAGATATTATAACAATCTGGTTTATCTACTTAATTGATACAAACACTATCTTATGACAACCGTAAATAGTTCTAATTTGTGACAAGCGGGTGCAACTTGCTCGATTTGGTATTCAGATTTAATCGTAGTTTCACGTAGAACTTGTCTTGAAATGGTTCTGGATAACAGATATGTAGGCAATGGCAGGAAACTGACATTGTTCATTTATTTGCGTATCTTTTATTTTTTTGCTAGATAAGCCTTGATAAATGACAAATAATGAGCACTGGCAAAGGACCCCTTTATCTCAAGCAGGACATCAACTCGGAAAGGGATCGTCACCTCCTTCTGCGAAGCAGTAATGCTCGCGAAGGAGGAAGCAGAACGCGTGAGGGAGAGGCAACAGCCGCGCCCTCGTGCCCCTAGCCGCCGTAGGAGACGCCCTGGGCGGCGGGAATCGATTGCTGATTTCCGGCCACCGTAGGCGCGGGCTTGCGGATGACGAGTAATGGGTAGCTTGCCGTCCGGCAAGGAACAGGCCCGTGTCGACGGCAAGTTGTGTTCCACGCGCGCCTCAAAGAGATGACAGCAGTGACGGGGTCAATTGGGCCGATGCCGCCGGGGTCGTGGGTAGTTCGAAAGAGATACCGTGGCCCTGGCACGGGCAGTTGAAGAAGCATGGGTGGGTTTTAGTCAGTAAAAGTCTGACACGCCCTCCCGCTCTGCCCAGAGCGGGAGAAGTCATTTGATGATTTCCCATCCACAAAAAAAAAAAAAAAAAAAAACGAAGCCATGCAGTATTCTTTGTATGAAACTCTCTACTGCAACGCACACTAATCGAAATCGTAACGTAATAATACACTGTCCTCCCATACCTATTAACACTGTTATTTGAAAATATTGTAAAAGCCAATTATTTCTATAAGAGTAACCATCGAGTTTAATGCCGGCTCTTCTCCATAGGAAACGACCAATTTGGAACCGTGCACCTAGCTTCTGACGTTTCATAAGTGCCCATGTAGGTTTATGTGAAATAAAATATTTTGATTTTGTTTTATTTGATTTTGATTTTGAATCGCCTCGCCTCGGCACAAACTCACGAACCGCGGCGATATGGTGACGATCCCTTTCCGAGTCGATATTTGTGTGCTATGATATTATTACGTGTGCTCATAGATATACTGTTTTTTATATTTCTATGCGTGTGCTATATACAGCTGCACATGTCCATCGAAGGTTAGGTTAGCTACGCTTATTGTCGCGGTCGGTTCGTGAAAAATATGTGTCCATCCATTACATCCCTTCGTGTCTCGGACAGCACGTTAAGCCGTTGGTCCCGGCTGTCATTTGTAGATCTTTGACAGTCATTACGGGTAGTTAGAAGCCCAAGCCTGACAACCAGTCTTACCAAGGGATATCATGTTACCCAGTAACCGTGTTGTGGAGGTCAGATAGGCAGTCGCTTCATGTAAAATACTGGTATTCAGCTGCATTCGGTTAGACTGCCGACTTCAACATGCTGGGAAATGACTAGACAGATTGATTGAGGACTGTAATGACCTAACTCGGTCTTTGAATAAAAATCAGTGGACTGTAAAACTACCTAACTTATTGTATTTGACCTCTAAAAATGAAAAAGTTACAAGCAAGTGGCTCGCGTGTGTCGTCGGTCGCGCTTAGTCGTGAATGTTGTAGCCCTACCCGCGCGCCCGCGCAGCCGCCCGACGCCTAAACAAGAAAAACAAGAAAATAAATTGTAAATCTACAGAAAAAGCAAAAGAATCTATACATCTATCTATACATTTATTATAAATTAAACATAACGATAAAAATATTATAAAACTACCATGTTTTTGGGGTTCCGTACCAAAATGGTAAAAAGGAACCTTTATGGTATGACTCAGTCTTGCTGTCTGTGTAGCTTGAAATTTGGAACAGTTTTAGATGACGTTAGCCCAACTATTTTGCATATTAGAAAGAAATAAAAATATATATGTTTTTTTTTGCAACAGGGACTGAAAGGGGTCTTAAAAAATCGAAGTGGGGCTACTAAGGCATGTGGGGTATCATATGAAAGAACACTCTTTGCACATTCTCAACATTTTTTTATTTTTTTTAGCTGTTTTCGACTTTTGATGAAAAATGTTAAAAAAATTCTGTCCCCCTGTACCTGTACCCCTTATCTCCGAAGTTTGCATAGTGATTTATTCTATGTGATAGAAGTGTATGTATAAATTACAGGAAAAATAAAACGATATCTCTAAACAGCACAGTTTTTCAGAAATCATCAACAAAAATTACCTATAAATGATGGTACGGAACCCTCGGTGCGCGAGTCCGACTCGCTGTTGACCGGTTTTTTTACTAATATTTTTACTTGACACTGATTAAAAAAAAAATATGTTTATTGAAGAAAAGCCAAAGTAGATACTAACTAAAAGAATGTTATATTTATAACTAGGTGGCTATGCTATGCACAATACATTGAAACCCTGATCTCCTAACTAGGGGTATCCTGTATCTTAGAGATCAGTGTCCCTCCGCAGCAAAGTCACAAGCCAATATTTGTAACTCATTGGTACAAAGCATTTCTTTAAATAGTTGAATGAAGAGAAAAATAGAAAAAAAAAATTAAATAAAAAAAACAAAACAACAATAAAACCCTTAGATATAATAAAATATTTATATTATTCTCATTTACAATTTTATTTATTTATTTAATACTTCAAGCACACAAATGTACACAGGCGGACTTAATGCCATAGGCATTTTTTACCAGTCAACCTTTGGGTGATGCAGAGATAAACAGTGGTAGGTGCAATTTTGTAAGAGTGTAAACGACGACATTATGTTAGATTGAAGATGTAACTAGATTTGATCACCACAGACGCTTGCAGATTTGGGTAGTAACATGCATAGTTACTTAAGGCACAGTCTACCTTGGAGTATTCAGAATTATGACAAGAATATTCAGATTTCCTCGATAGTACATAGTTCTTAAACTATTTCTACAAAATGACGCTCTCCACTTAAAACTTTGTCTGCAATTTGCCTGGATTTAAACTTAAATTCCATCTCCCCAATACACGAATCCGCAATCTCTATTACCGCTTTACTTAGTAAACTTTAGAACTCTTACACAGGTTTAGGTATTCCGAATAAGGATGTCTGGACGTTCGAATAACTCCTTATTCGAGGTATTCCAGTTCCCAGACACGATTAAATCCCTAAGAATCGCACTCAACCGTTGCAAGTTCGTTCAGTGAACTTAAAAGGAATGTTGTTCCGATTTAGTTCCTTTGAACGAGAGTTGATAATTGAATTCATTCTTTATTCATCATGAATGAATATATACAGGGTGTCCCGTAAATAATGGATAACCTCTTAAGGGGTCATTGTACTCATCATTATGAACAACTTTTACTATGGGACCAAACCTGAAATCACGAAAAAAAAATCAGTTGTTCCCTACATTTATGTTCGCGTAACTCGTCTAAATGTAGGGAACAGCAGATTTTTTTTTCGCGATTTCAGGTTTGTCCTAAAGTAAAAGTTGTTTATAATGATGAGTACAACAACCCCTTAAAAGGTTATCCTTTATTTACGGGACACCCTGTATAGTGGTGGGTGATTAAAAGGGATTGAGGAATGAATGACTGATTGTATAGTGCGGTAGAGGGAACAGTTATTGTTTACTATGTGTCAATTTTAATACCGACAAAATAATGCAGTTGTTCCCTTTCAAATACTTTGGAACTACATGGGTTGTGTCTTTTTGTAATTAAATTAACAGTCTTTATGCCTTTGCGTTCGATTGTGCTTTGAAATTTCTTGTAATTGTGTCTATAACTCTTTAAACGTCACATGTACACCCGGGTGTTCGTAAGTGTCCAAGCGCAAAACGTCAAAGGAAAACCTGGGTGTACATAACGCTTGGTTCCCATTGGACGATGGTATTTTACGTTTATTTGCACTTGCAACACGATTTGGCTCTATCATTCGACTAATCGGTTCATACTTGACCGGTTTTAATAACATTTTAAAGGCAACACCACTAAAATGTCAAAAAAAAAAAGTAAAACAAAATGCATCTGTGGTTATTTAAACGAGATGCCATGCCATTTTCTGTCATTCTTGTTGGAAGAGCTACGTTGTTGTTGTGCTGCAATAAATGAACGCGAGGCGTAAACGGACAATAATCATATACAGAATTACTGAGAAATAAGTGTAGATTTCGAATTGAGTGATAGTTTATCGAAAAGTGACAAATATTTCAGTGAAAAACTAACGAAACTTTTGTAATGCACAAATTTTGACCATGATGGCTGCCGTCATGCTGCCGTATTGAGTCATGTTTTTATGATAAATATTATTGTAAATTGTTTGAAATACACATAAGTAGCTAGCTTATTTATCTACGAACATAATTTGGTTAACATCTACTATCATTATTACGTATTGTTATTGGAAACGTATTTCAAAGAGTAAAATTCGTTGGCCGCCAGTGCCCCACTGCCCGCCATGCGATACATATCTATCTTACGAACATTTACGAACACTTACGACAGTTTCGCGACGGCGCCGCGCGCGCGCCGGCCGCCATGTTTTTGCGTAGTGTAAACAAAAACTTTTTATCACATTTTATGGCGTAAAACATTATTTCTAACTGGAATAAGTTGTGTTAACATTACCTACATATTATTTTTTTATCGTAATAAAGTGTTTTATGGTGAATACATACGTGAATTCGATATATAGTGATAAAGTTTAGTGCATAAGTTAGTGAAAATTATCAAAGTGAAAATATATGGGATTACTGCGAGATAAGGTCAGTTTTATTTGCTTATTGAATTATGTAAATAGTTAGGTAAACTTATAACGAAGCTAGGAAGGTATAATATGTACCATGATATTTGCTATGAGTTGCCGATTTCTCAGTTTTTCTGAAGGCCTACCCAAAAATCAAAAAGTCCTTTCAATTAGCCGACGTTTGCCGGACGGACGGGGACGGGCGGTTACACGTTCAAAGGGATAAAGCAGTGAAATTTACTTGATATCGAGAAGCAGTCGAGTTATAGCTTTGATATATTAGAAAAAAATAAGTTAGGATTCAGCTGGAGTTATGTCCTTTTGATATGGTTATGTAACAGAAAACGTAGATTATAATGGCGCTATAAAAACAAAAGAGCATAACTCGACTTATTCCGTTTTTGACTGGAAGCAATGAATTTATCAATTAAATTTTGATGAGTTGTGCCTCTTACACGTTTTTTTCGGAACGAAGACAACCTTGTGTTCATTCCTGATAAGTTACGGTTTCCTAGAAGAGCAATGACCGCTACATAGCGTCTGTAATTTTACGGCGAATGACGTCACTAAACGTTATTTTTATGAAAGTAAATTGATGTGTTTTCCTAGAGAACGTTTTTCACACCGTGAAGTCAAACCCCACTGCCATCATTTTCATGAAAGCCGTCACTGCGGCCGTTATGTGGCGGCCACCGCTTTTAAAGCGAACATTTATTATTTTATATTTTCAAGTTCAGGCGATAAACCGTGAAAACATAATCAGCCCAGTGCCCAGTACTGAGACACAGGCCTCCTCTCGGTGAGAGGGAGTGCGCCGTAATCCACCACGCGGGCCCAGTGCGGGTTGGCAGATGTCACATGTCTTCGAATTTTTGGTTCTAGGACATGCCGGTTTCCTCACGATGTTTTCCTTCACCGTTTTGAGAGCAATGGTGATGAAATAATTTACACAAAGTAAAGCGCCTGTCTGGGTTCGAACCTACGACCGTGACCGCGTAAGGTTAATAGTAATAGTGACTTTTACCCGGGTAATGCTAAATTAATATATGATAAAAAAAAAATATGAATGTAAAAAGAAGTTAATAGCATGGCTTCACACTTTAAACTATAATGACGTAGAGTTACTTCTGCAACGTGTGACTTAATAATATTATTAGAAGAGTGATGTTATTTGCTTTTTTTAGTCACTCATGTACACCCAAAATCTCTTTCACACACACATGCCTACACACACCCTCACACACACAAACACACCCCCTCATACACAAACACACCCCCACATACACATACACACGCACACATAAATCTCGCACACACTCGTATAAATTGATCGCATTTTTTCCTTGTTTTGTTTCTTTATACATATACTCGTACCTATTTGTACTCGTAAGTTTCTAATGTAAGGGAAGAGCGGAGCCTTCAACTACAGGCATTTTATATGCCTAAATGGAGACTCCTCGACAGGCATTGTAAGCCAAATATGCTATATGAAATAAATTTATTTATTTATTTTATTTTTTATTTTAATGCTGTAGAATAATATCCACATTAATTTTCATTGAATTCATTGGAATTTATTCTGTCGTTTCTGAATAAAATTCTGTACCTAATTCGCATTTTGAAAGGTTAGCGTTTGTATTTGTTTCGTCTTTTCAGTAGGTTGTATTGGGTACAAACAAAGGGCGTAAAAATTCCTGAAGTGACCACCACTCACACCGTGAACTGTCCTTTCACGCAAGTGGATTCGCGCAAGTTTCTTTCGCGCAAGTGTCTTTCGCGGAATTTTCTATCGCATAAGTGTCCCAGATCCAATTTTTAGAAGTTCTTGCCCAGTGGCTACTACAAGTACTTTTGTGGTGCAAGGTCATGGGTTCTATTCTGGCCGCTTGAAATTAATGTTATAATTCTAACATACAAATTACATAATCGTAGCCTTTGTTAACACGATCTTTAGCCCTGTTAGTGGCTCAAACCACGCGATGTTAGGTCGAAAGAAAATTAAGTCTAGTTCTGAATGTAACGCTGGTTACGTAACACAAAGGGCTGATCTGATTACCGGTTTTTTTTAAAAGACTTTTGTGAATTTAATTTGCGATTAAAAAAAAAGTTTAAAAATTCTTTATATTGATAAGGGCCTGTTTCACCACCTACGATTAAGTTCCTATTAACTTACTTGACAGATAATTTCATACAAACTGTTCCATTTTAGAATGTTTTTTTTTATTTATTTTTTTTTTCATTTATTTATTTATTAGGAAACTCAACAGCTTAAAACTAATTACATGAGTTATGAATGTACACCACACTATCAATGAACAGCTCAAAGCAGTTGCGTCAAAGTTACAGCATCCTACAGTCTGTATACACTGTTCAATGATAGCGAGATGATGACACACACACACACACACACACACACACACACACACACACACACATTTTTTTTTATTTATTCGGTTTTTTTTTAGTAGTGGCTGTTCCAAGAATTTGTTATGTGTCGGTACATGAAAGTAAACCAGTTGTCACTTGGAATCCCAGTTTCATTAATCACTTCTCGCAATTATCTCAACATAATTATTTTAATTAAAGTCACTTTTCGCGTCTGTCTGTGTGACCGCGTTGTTCTTGCGTAGTTTAACTATGCATCGTATTTTGATGCGGTTTTCATCATCGTTTAGAGAATTTAGTCCGGAAGGTTTATTTTTTAATACATTAATGTTAAATTTTGACCATCTTTACATACCGATAACCTTTCGTGCCTCGGAAAGCACGATAAGCTGTTGACTCCGACTGTCATTCGTGGATCTTTTACAGTCGATATGGGTCGTCAGAAGCTGACAACCAGTCTTACAAAGGGGTATCTTCTTACCCAGTAACTGGTTGTGGAGGTCAGATAGGCAGTCGCTCCATGTAAAATACTGATATTCAGCTGCATCCGGTTAAACTGGAAGCCGACCACAACATAGTTGGGAAAAGGCTAGGCAGATAGGGCAGATGATGATGAGGTATAACAAATAAGAGAACGTTTTTTTTTAACGTTATTCCGTTTATATTGATAGTTAATTTTAAAGATTCTGCCCTATTTGACTTTGTTAACTAAGAAGATTAAAAGCTAACAGTCTTAAAATAATAGTAATCAAATTTACAAGTATATAAAAAGGAAGGCATCAAAACTAAGAAGTTATTTTTCAAAGTTAATTCAACCCTAAAGCTGTTCGACGTTAGTTTAAAGTTTATTGTAAACGAAATTGCGAGAAAACATTGAAATATTTCGTAAAGTAAACTTTACGAAACCAATTTTTATTACCTCTAGGAAACTAACTGATATTTTAAGAAAAGCTCTTGTAAATTGGGTTTACCTCTAACGAGCGGATTATCCAGTAATTGGGTTTAGACCTAGACTTAGCTTAGACGCGTTGGTCTAGACGCTAGATCTTAATATGCCAGGATAAACTAGTACTGCCCCGTTAGTGTGCGGCTATGAAACCAGCGTTATGATTTCATGTCTATTTGTAGGATTGTACAAACAGTTTTACACGTCAATCATACTTATTTTTAAAACTAGATGAGGTCGGCGTTTCCTATCTGACTACTCTGAGAAGAAAGGCGGAAATAAACTCAGAGGTCTCAGTCATTGTAGATTGTTATTATTATTGTTAAGATCTTATTATTCTGAGAGACTTCGACAACTTCAATTTGTTGAGTGGTGGAGGATAGTTATTTGTATGGTCCATAGTGGCCTCGCTTTTTGCAATATTTTCTAATATAAATTAAATAAAGCCAAAATTCCGAAGCAAGTTTTTCATAAAATATGCGATGACACTTTTTTGAGGTCGTGGATTGAACTACTTACATAAAAAAAAAAACATATAATAATATCTCTTAAATAGTAGTTTAGTCCATAGCTGCCTCAGAATTTTGAAATATGTATGTCATATCTATAAAATAATCCCATTTAAAACCATACAACTACTAAAAACGCTCAGAATGAACAGTAAATATCTTCTTACTACATTCATGTAAAAAAGGAGGGGAAAGGATCATAGGCATAGAAATATATATCTATGATCATAGGGCATCAAAAAATTCGTCCGCATCGCTGTCAACAGGAAAAGTGCCCAAAAGGCTGGCAGAATTGCCACGTTGTATGACAATGCTGATTCTTTGGCCAAAAATAGGCCAGCCTTCTGGTCACGTGGTCACAAGGAGTTTTCAATTAAAAAGATTTTAATATGACAGGAACAATGGAAATATTCCATTCCCGATACTTTTAGTGCAGCCTATTTATAGTGCTTGGGGGAGGCTTATGTCCAGCAGTAGACGTTTTTCGGTTGAAATGATGAAATTTGTGAAAAGGCAACTTTTGAGTACAAAAGCACTGCTAATTTCTTGAGAAATATCTTCCAGTAGACTTGCGACTAGAGAAACGATAAAGAAATGTAGACAATAGCGTGTGAGAACAACAAGATTTAGTTTCCTAAATGTACCTGTAATAATTTAATAAAAAAATAAAAATAAAGTTTATTACGATCAATTTTAGGTACTAAACATAACAAAAGACACGAAGATAGCTGTAAAAGTAAAATACTGTTGCGCAGCTATCAACGCCCAACACAAGATACAAGGTAGACATTTTTGTTCCATACTTTCACATCTTATTAAATTAAAAATTACAAAAAAAAACTTCATTATAAGTTTTTAAGTACCAACCTACTGATATGGAGTGGAAGTGAGGGTGAGAGTATTGGGGTGTGTGTGTGTGTGTGTGTGTGTGTGTGTGTGTGTGTGTAAGCCGTGCAATTTGTCTATTATTATGTGAGACCGCTACGCTAGCGTGAGAATTTATTTATGATAACACAAGTAATATTATCTGGAATCGCTAATTTCAAGGCCTTATTTTATAGCCCGCATAGTTAATCTTGCGAACTAGCTCGACGCTAAGTTTGATCTGATAATTGGTAGACACCAGCACTAACTGGTTTCCTGCGGTTTTGCCCAGAAGGCGTTATGAGAGTAATTCTGGATGCTCAGCTGTGGCCTTAATTGGTGGACTATTATAGATTCGGTAGAAGTGAATGAAAGTATTATAGGGTTGGGGTACAGATTGAAAATCTTACGAAGACAAAAATACGACGTGGAGCTATTAGTGTAATTTTTGATAGTTTAGTTTTGTTAGTTAGAAGACTAGAAGCTTCCCTAAAACAAATGGCGCGCAGTCTTGTCGTTGACTTTTTCGAGCTGTTTGTCAACCGTCAACTGGACTGTGCACATTTTAGATATTTTACAACCCGAATCCTATTATTGTTTATTAAAGCACTTACCTCAGATAATGTGTTTATGTTAAAGTACATTTTAGACCTAACATGAATCCAAGTTTGTTCAACGAAATCTCCAAACGGCTGGTTGACACTTCCCGTGACCCAAGGGCTGGCTTTTACCTTGGCCAGCGGCTTAGCATTGCCATACAACGTGGCAATGCCGCCAGTCTCTTGGGTACTTTACCAGTCGACAGCGATGCGGAGGAATTTTTCGACGCCATATTTTAGTTTTTTAATAGTTTTAGTTATGTTAGTATATAATTTTGTTATTTTAACCCTTAACCACTGACGTACGAATGACATTCGTCGCGGAAACCGATAATCGTTCATAATTTTGTTTTGCGCGGGTATTCGTGCTCGTCGTTTCTAGTAGTTTCCTAGCCGACAGAGACGCGCGCGCAGCAGGGGAGAGCGGACGTGTGGCGCACTTCTAAACAGGTGAGTTCGACCATCTGACTTACGGCATTCGTATGGTCAGTGTTAGTGTAACTTTTTTTGAATTGTTTTTTTTTTCTAGACGATGGCCACTAGTCATATTCTACAGAATTTTAGATGTCGCCGCTGCCAATTCTTTCATAATTATGATTCGTCGAAACGCATGGAATTCATGAAAGACCTTGGAAGCAGTTTAGTAATGCCACACCTAGAGCGTAGATATGCAATACAACAAATTTCTCACTAGCTCAAGAGTCTTATGGGGCGTATCTTGGGGAAAGATAAGCCCACAGGATCAAACCAACAAAGCACTGAAATTGTAAAGTTTGAGACTTTGAAGAATTGTTATATGTGTGTCTAGCAGAATCGACGTAGAACCCATTACGGGTGTACGATGTGCGGTAGACCGGTCTGTTTGCAGTGCTCAGAGCCGACCTGTAATAACTGTCGTTAAAAAGTGCATAAATAATTGATTAGCTGCTAAAATGATTTTGATCTCATAAAACCATTCTTATTTAAGTATAAAAATGAAAAGAAAAAGTTCCTGTAGAAAATACTTTTTTTTTTTCGATTTTTTAATATTTGTTGTTATTAGTTCAATATCACTAAGAATGTTGGTTAATAAATATTTTTCTATAAGTATTTTTAATGTTTTATTTATTTTTGCATCTTAGGTTTGAAATGTTCTATCACTTAAAAGTGAATAAAAACTCAAATTACGATTAATGGCAGCCTGAGGGGTATTTAAACAAATTGACGAATCTCATTCGTACGTCAGTGGTTAAGGGTTAAAGAAAAATGTAAACTCATATACGACAATAGAAACATGAATCTATGTCGTATCATATAATTTTGTCGACAGCCACCAAACGACTAAAATAGACCTCCCTATACACTTTCAGCTCAAATTTATATGAGATAATAACAGTGTGTAGACCAAACATACGTTTAACTAAAAACCCAAACCCAGCACACATTCAGCACAAACCTTTAAATAATTATCACAATTAAACCGAGTTAATTACTTCCTTTATGAATTCCGAACATACATGTAACGGTCCAGAATTATAATAAGTAAGCATAAAGATGTAATATTCAGCATAATTAAGTACCCACCCTAAATCTGTGGACACACTGAACGCAAATTGCGAACTATACAATTCGGCAGATCATTAGAGTGCGTTTCCACTGACGCGGAGCTGGGCGGAGTGGAAAGGAGCGGACCGTGAACACACACACACACAGTGCTGGAAATCTCCACTCCGCGATATTGGAAACAGTGGAGAGGAGCAGAGCTGAGTGGACTTTCAAATAAAATATATGAACACGCGGCCCCGAGCCGGACAAAACGGAGTCGAGCAGGGTGGTCTGACCAATTGCAGCGCTCGAAATCTCCACTGCGCTCCGCTCCGCTTCAGTGGAAACACACTTTTCACTGTTCTTCTCCGCTCCGCTCCGCCCAGCGCGTTAGTGGAAATGCATCCTTAGACCCTTAGTAAAAACAAAGGTCCCTAAAACCCCTCAAGGTTCCTATAAACTGACTTGGCAGATAATTTCATACAAATTCTGTTCCATTTTTAAATTTATTCGGTGAGTAGTGGCTATTCGGAGATCGTGAAATAGGCCTTAAACTTACATAATTTGTTATGAATTTACATACGCTACAGTAACGTGTTTTTAGCGAAAATGAAGCCTCTTATAAAACTTGATAGGTACTAAATAATTATAGCGCTACGAGTCGTACACCAATAAACTCCCATACATTTTTCAAGTTTACAACGTAGAATATAATTATTTCTACACAAATATTGTCGTTCGCAACACAATAATCGTGCTATTTTGATAGAAGAGCAATAAGCACACAAGTTTGTTGGGAATAAATTCGCGCAAACTTTCCAGCAACTCGCGTTCAGTGTGACAAAGGCTTAAAACTAGTTAAAAGGACCTATAATGTTGAATTTGTAATGCCTGTGCCGCATCTCTAATTTTGTCACAATGTTCAACGCCAGTCTCCCTGGTTATTAACAATTATTAACAAAGTCTGCCTACCTTCCATAATAGACTTGAATTAAGAGTATTTGTTTGAAGAGCAGTGGTAGCCCAGTCGTAACGGCCGCGACTAACGAGTAGGTTCCAATCCAGACAGGCGCTTTACTTTGTGTAAATTATTTCATCACCACTGCTCCCGAAAAACGGGGAAGGAAAACATCGTGCGGAAACGGCATGTCCTAGTACCAAAAATTCGAAGACATATTATGTGACACCTACCAACCCGCACTGGGCCCGCGTGGTGGATTACAGCCCACTCCCTCTTACAGAGAGGAGGCCTGTGTCCCAGCAGTGGGAACATTATAGGCTGACTATGCTTATGCTAAGTATTTGATTGAAAATTCTGCTGTCTATATCTTGAAACTCTTCTTCAGTTTATCGCCTGGCAGGCAGCCTTTTCAAGAGCTAGAGGTAGTAGAATTCTTTTCTTTTTAGGGTTTCGTACCTCAAAATGGAACCCTTATAGGATCACTTCGTTGTCCGTCTGTCTCTCTGTCTGCCTCTCGGTCTGTCAAGATCCATTTTCTCAGGAACGCGTGTAGGTATCAAGTTGAAATATAAATATCAAATACGTAAGTCTATAGTCCCATGGAGTTCTAATAAAAATCAAGCTTCTAAGTCAACGCAATAAAAAAATACGGTCATTTATGTGACATATTTTGATACTCGCAAGTAAATCAAAACCTGTAGGGTAGGTACTACTTCCCGTTACCCTAGAATCATGAAATTTGGCAAGAAGCAAGGTCTTACAGCACAAGTAAAGGAAAAAGCCCGAAAATTGTTAATTTGTAATTTTATCACTTGAAAAGATTATTTTTTGGGATAAATTCTTTTCAACTACGGAACCCTTCATTGTGCGTGGTCCGACATGCACTTGGCTGTTTTTTTTCTTTAAAAGTGTCCAAGTGCCATGGTTATTTTTTTTTTTATCTCCTTACAATGTTGTCCGGGGAGCTAATAGCATTATTTAATTTCTATCACTAAAGCCTTATTTACACATTACATTTTAATTGCCTGTGGCATACCATAAGTTTAAGCAAACAGTGTTTAGACGCGAGAAACTTGCAACTCGTAAATACCCCATTTCGCAACATTGCTATACAGGGTGTAAGTGTAAACAGAGTCAACCTTTTAAGGAGTCATTTGTACTCATCATTATTAACTACTTTAACATCTGATTTTTTTTTCGCGATTTCAGGTTTGATCCCATAGAAAAAGTTGTTTATAATGATGAGTACAATGACCCCTTAAAAGGTTCCCACTGTTTACACTTACGGGCTGTATTTGGTGAGAAACGTATGACTGCCGAAGAATACGTCCCACGTAGATTTGTGATCTTTGGGTATTCCGTGTTTGATAAAAGGACGCATAAATAGATAGATAGAATTTTCTTTTATACATTTTTACTTTGTCTATAAATTAAAAAAAGTAAGTCCGTAAATTGTTAGAAAGGGTTCTTAGTAGTACCTACTTACACACAAAAATAAATTTAAAAAGGTGTTAGTATTTTTTTACTAAACAAAACAAGTTATTGCACACAAAATTGGCAACAAATCTGATATAATCAATATCGTTATTATTAAGGGTACGGACGGTCTTATCTTTTAGAATATAACCTTTTTGTATGACGAAGCTTACTTGGAATTACAATTGTGATAGACCGAGCTTACGGTTAATACATTTTCTTATAAATAGAAAGCTATTTCTGAAAATAATCTCCTTAAATATTTTTTCTCTGAGGTTAACAAAGTTTGTGATGAAACGGTTTTAATTTTATAAAGTCCTTTAATTAACCGCTGACAATAAGCTTTTGCTGGTTCTGCTCGAGTTTTGAGGTCAAATTGGTTTGTTTGTCTCTATCGTTATAGTTATGACAATGTAGGTACCGAAATGGTCCCACAAGGTAATAGTTAATTTTTAGAACTTGTTATTATTTGTAAATTACACTCAATCTGCCTAGCCCCTTCGCAACTATATTGGGGTTGGCTTCCAGTCTAACCGGATGCAACTGAATACCGGTATTTTACATGGAGCGACTGCCTATCTGACCTCCACAACCCTTTACTGGGTAATGCGATACGCCTAGATAAGACTGATTGTCAGACTTTCGGGCCTCTGACGACCCGTAACGACTGTCAAAGATCCACGAATGACAACCGGGACCAACGGCTTAACGTGCTTTCCGAAACACGGAGGAGTCTCATTATGTAAAGATGGTCACCCATCTACGGACAACCCAGCTTAATCTGATGGATCGACCCGTGCGGCTGTACTACTTAGCCACGAACTATTTGTAAATTACCTATACTACGATGGGAATATTAATTTTAAAACTAACAATTATATGTAAAAATGTACCGAACGAATGTATTGATTTGTTCTGAACGTAGGTATTTTACAAATAATAATATGATAGTTTCTAATAGACAATACTATAGAAGGTCAAATTAAATTAGCTGGCGAAACTTCACAGACGTGATAGGTATCACTATTTATCTCAACACGATAAAACAGATTTTATCATCTCACATTACAAGTAACAACAACCAACCAGCGGTCACCAGCACCCCAAAAAAAATCGTCAAGTCTCTTTTTTAACCGACTTCAAAAAGGAGGAGGTTCTCAATTCGTCGGAACCTTTTTTTTTTAATTTTTTTTTTTATGTATGTTCCCCGATTACTCGAAGATGGCTGAACCGATTTGATTTTTTTTTTTTTTGTTTTATTCGAGAGGGTATGCATCACAGTTGGTCCCATATAAAATTGATTAACTTTGCTTGGGTAGTTTTTGAGTTAGCTTCAATAATACGTATTTTTTCCCCACTTTTATATGGATGATGTTCTAGTTTGTTTTGCAGGTAGTGGTATTAGAATTTGTGTGGGGTAGGTACCACAATTGAAAAGTGAAAACTTTTTTACAAAAAAATACAACCGACTTCCAAAAACAACACTACAAAGTGAAAAATAACTTTAATTTCGGAAGTCGGTGGCAAAAAACGAAAATACATTTAACTAGACACCGACTTCCGAAATTAAAATTATTTTTCACTTTGTAGTGTTGTTTTTGGAAGTCGGTTGTATTTTTTTGTAAAAAAGTTTTTATTTATTCTTGTTTAGATATCGATACCCATTGCGTCTGCGGCGTTTCGCTAGCTAATTTAATTTGACCCTGCAGATACATAGACTACTCGGTACAACACGATAAGAGGAAGAAGATTTGTGGTTTGATAACGTGTTTCCACGTCATTAGGAAATTCTCTGTAGTAGCCCGGAGCCTTACTTTATGCCCGGTTAAAGGCATAATATTTAGAGACATCGTTTTATTTTTCCTCTAATCTTTACATACACTTCTATCACATACAATTATTTCAGATTTTTCTCTATGCAAACTTCGACGTTTTTTTTTTTAACATTTTTCATCAAAAGTCGAAAACTATGCTGCCTAAAAAAAAGAAAAAAAAATGTTTGAGAATGTGCAAACAGCGTTTTTTCATATGATACCCCACATGCTTTAGTAGCCCCACTTCGAATTTTTAAGACCCCTTTAGTCCCTGTTCCAAAAAAAAAAACATATATATTTTTATTTCTTTCTTAATAAAAAAAAAATCAGTCATCATCCCTTGGGACTTCTACGAGTAACATTATCGGCAAAAAATATTGGTCTATACCTACATCTTTGCCTATCCCTTCAGAGTTTAATTACGGGCGTGAAGTTAAAATAAATATATGTCTTGTTCCAGACATCCCGGATCAGCAATGCGAGTGGAGACGCGTGTGAACGGCGCGACCCCTGCCAACATGGTGGCGTCTGCATCAGCACTGACGACGGCCCGATCTGCGAGTGTCGGGATGGAGACTACGAAGGGGCGTTCTGTGAGAGAGGTTAGTGAAATTAGTGTTACAGACAGCAGCTTATGAAAACGTGACTTTAATCTAACAGTTAAAATCTTGTGGAAATCCCAAGAAGGGACTTCTGCCTAGCCTTTTCCCAACTATGTTGGGGTCGGCTTCCAGTCTAACTGGATGCAGCTGAATACCAGTATTTTACATGGATCGACTGCCTATCTGACCTCCACATGCCAGATACTGGGTAACGATACCTCTTTGCTCTTGGTAAGTCTAGTTAACAGACTTTCGGACTGTCAAAAACCCACGAATGACAGCCGGGACCAAAGGCTTAACGTGCTTGTCGAGGCACGGAGGAGTCTTGGTATGTAAAGATTGTCACCCATCCACGGACCAACCCCGGCAAGCGCAGCTTAACCTGATCGATCGAGCCGTGCGGCTGTTATTACTTAGCTACAACCCTTCTGGAAAAAAAAAGAAGGAAAATGGAGTTATACAGAGTGTGAAAAGAACCACCACATAGCCGTTATCTACTCATTCTGTGCATCAAACTATACTTCATTTATAAGATTAGACAATAAACAAACGTTTTTTACAGTCCGTTTGGCCGATTTTCACTTCTATTGCGTTGGTGGCAAGACATATAGCAGCTGCAGTAAACAGTTGGTATTGTAACCACTTTTTTGCCTTTAATGCCATCCTTAAGCCTACGAAATAGAAGTCAAAATCGGTTGAACGGACTGAAAAAAAGGTTTGTTTAAATGTCTAATCTTATTGTAAATGCAGTTTATGTAAAATTGGGCAACAATTTTTCCTGGGAAACAACTTTTATTTTTTACCTTCCAGAAGGTTCCCAGGTCCAGTACAAAAAAATAATTATCTTCATGACAGGGAGTAATAAAAAACTTTTTTACAAAAAAATACAACCGACTTCCAAAAACAACACTACAAAGTGAAAAATAACTTTAATTTCGGAAGTCGGTGTCTAGTTAAATGTATTTTCGTTTTTTGCCACCGACTTCCGAAATTAAGTTATTTTTCACTTTGTAGTGTTGTTTTTGGAAGTCGGTTGTATTTTTTTGTAAAAAAGTTTTTATTTTTCACTTTTTAGTTGTGTACCCCACACAAATTCTAATACCACTACCTGCAAAACAAACTAGAATATCATCCATATATTAGTGTGGAAAAAATACGTATTATTGAAGCTAACTCAAAAACTACCAAAGCAAAGTTAATCAATTTTATATGGGACCAACTGTGATGTATACCATCTCGAATAAAACAAAAAAAATCCAAATCGGTCTAGCCATCTTCGAGTAATCGGGAAGGTTCGGACGAATTGAGAACCTCCTCCTTTTTGAAGTCGGTTAAAAAGTGACTCTCAGCGTCTTTTTACACCCGTTAGACAGCTATAAACTGCATCTCAGTTATGAACCATTCTTGGCCTCAGTTTTGAGGGGCAAGATGATTTATAATCGTGGTTTTGTTGCGGAAACCACCCTAATTGTAAGCTGATAAATTGGAGAAGATTTTTCTTTTCCCTCCTGATACGTACATGATTTTTTTAAATATTAGAAAGACCTTGAAGAAGTAGTTAGCTTATGTAAATGAACGTATACTGGATGTATACAGTAAAGTTTAGTGATAGTAAGCCGACGTACGCACGGACGTAAAAACATCGCGGCGGGATTTTATCGCGCACTGGATTTTCAATTCTCGTTGTTGAGCCGAGCGTTGAGAATCCAACTTAACATTAACAGAGCATAGACGCCAGCACATCAAGCTACTACAATCTGTCAAATTTCTTAAATAGATTTTCATCTTTATCGCTTAACCATTAGGTTCAAGGTTGATTGGGAAAATTTGACAGTTTCGGGTGGGTTGACCTGCTGGCGTCTGTACATTCTAGCGCATCGAAGAAACACACTGTTGGATTTTGCACTCTCGGCGCTAAGCAGAGCGTTGAAAATCCAGTGGGCGAAAAAAAATCGTCGCGATATTTTTACGTCCGTGCGAACGTCGACTAACTCTTACGATAGCTCCGTAGTTTTAAGCAAGCCACTATTAGTTCTTGCATAATATTCTACAGTTAAAGTAAACGACTCAAATCCCACTTCAACGAACCATAAACATTAGCAGCGCATTCCAGCACTTCATCATCTCACAAACTTAACAATCGCGTGTTAATATTCCCTCACGTCTTAAACCACGTTTAGTAAAACACGTCTTGGTTAACTATAACTGTGGCGTTAAACTAACCTCAGTTTGAACCTTAGCTAATGTTCCATTAGTTGAAATGTCAGCTCTTACAGCTCCTGAGCGAGTGAACGAGTGAACGAACGAGAACTAAATGCTGTGTTGGCACGCGAGCATCCGAAAATTTAGCTTTTTAGCTCAAATGTTGGAACTAAAATGATGAGGAAATAGTGGGAATTCTGATTTGGCAGTTCTGGGTGATATTGTTCGAAGTGTAAGGATATTGCATTGAAATGAATTGTTTATACTGTAAATAGGATATCGAAAGCACTTTTACACGTCATCTTAAATTTAAAAAAAAAATGGATGTCGAAGGAGTCGATAATTCCTATCTGAGTGCCCGTGAGAAAAAAAAAATTTTCTTTGAAGGCCTTTTGACGACATGGTTCAAAGTAAATCATAGGTCAGTTTCAGCTTGCCAGAGTTTAAATAATTCAAAGAAAATCTTCTGGATGATGTGGAATCTTTAGGTACCTAAAAAATATTTTTAAACAATAAGTTCGTACGTTCCGTAGGCTGCTTAATGCTTTAGAGGACCTAGGCCACCAAAATTTCACAAAGTGGAATTTACCTACCCTGCTATACGAGTATATCCACCACTCTTGGTTGACTGTTACAAATGGTTATAGCAATTAGGTTTAGCTAACTTGCAACTTTACTAATAGGTACATCCAGTGGCGGATTTGCCCATAGGCCCAGTAGGCCCGGGCCTAGGGCGGCCAAACTGACAAAAAAAAAATCACTGATGATAACAAGAAATAACTGAAAGTACCTAAATATTCTAAAGACTCGCGCACATATGGCGGGCCGCACTGCACCGCATCGTATAACAATAATCTTCCTAAATCACTTTCGTACATCTAAATACAGGGTGGAAGGGAAACGCTTCCTAAAACGAAAACAGGTGATAGGGCTAGTGATTTTCGATACGATACCTTAAAAAAATCTGGAAAAAAATTGACAATTTTACCTATTTTTTTTTTTGCATTTTTCGTACACTATGCTGTGAGAACAGTTAAATGAAACCGTTATTTGCGATTAAACACACTTATTCTCTTTACAACTTTAGCATGCAATGTATTCGTAAATAAATATCAGCTGACGCTCGCGCGTAACCTCGAGTTCAAAATGCGCGCGCGCTCGCCGACAGCCGCGCGGCCGACGACCCCATGTTAGTATTTATTCCGTGCGGCAGCGGCGCGGGCGGCGTGTTATGATATTGTGATCCTATCCTCCTAACCTTTACTCGATCGCTTGAATTAATCTAACTACTGTGATTGGGAAAGAAAAGTATAAAAAGTTGGTTATGTAGGTACCTACAAAGACTTTACAAGCAATTTTGTTAATTCGTTTCTCAGATTACTTCTATAATCTGAGATTCGTTTATTCAAATTTTGCATAGCAACAAAATTGAAACATTTACCTACCACACACACACACGGTCGATGCGGGGACGCACGGGGAGGTGAAGGGGGAAACAACATGGCGGCGTACGCGCGGCGGTATCGTTTGTCGGCCGGCATGGCAACGCACCGCGAACGCAGGCGGCATCTTTGATCTTTGAGTTTGATGTTCTAGTTCTAGTAATCTAGTTAGTTCCTTTCCGACTCTGTTCGTGAGCGAACGCGCGCAACTATTGAACCGAATTTAATACTGTTTTGTTAGTTTTTTGTGTTTAGTTATTATTGTTACGATTTTAGTGCTACGCATAGAAATATAAATATATCTATGGTGCTACGTGTACCTACAGTGTCCTCGTATGTGAAAGAAAGAGTGTTTGATTGAGAATGTGACAGTGTTGATGAAATGCGGGGCAGAATAAGTGCAGAATGTGTTGAGGATCATAAGGTTGCAAAGGATTTAGACAGGTACGTAAAATGCGTCTGTCAGCTTTACTGTTCAATAGTGGGCTACGAATGCGACTAAGTGGTGTTGTAAATTCCGTATAAATTCCTTGACTCGGCCGTAATGGAGCGCACGGCGCCCGCGCTGCGCGTTGGCGCGATCAGTGACCTCACGTTTTGTTCGATTTCCATTGCGTGTTAACGAAATATGAAGTCTTCAAAATAACCAATTTAAAGCGAAAGATTACTGGTATCCGTTTGCATTTAGGTTGTATATAATTTACGTTCTGGCTTCGGAAGCATTTCCCCTTACACCCTGTATACAGGGTTACTGGTTATTGACCAATATCCTCATAAGGGGTCACTGTACTCATCATTATAAACAACATTTACTATGGGACCAAATCTGAAATCGCGAAAAAAATCAGTAACTAACTAGCAGATATTAAAGTTAACAAATTTTCTGAATCGATTTCGATATCAATCTGCCTAGCCTTTTCCCAACTATGTTGGGGTCGGCTTCCAGTCTAACCGGATGCAGCTGAATACCAGTATTTTACATGGAGCGACTGCCTATCTGACCTCCACAACCCGGTAACTGGGTAATACGATACCCCTTGGTAAGACTGGTTGTCAGATTTTCGGGCTTCTGACGACCCGTAACGACTGTCAAAGATCCACGAATGACAGCCGGGACCAACGGCTTAACGTGCTTTCCGAGGCATGGATATAATCGATTTCGATATAACAAAGTAAATTCATTATGTAATCTATATTATGATAGGTGCTGAGAAAGGGGCGGCTGATACTTACTACATGCCCTGGAGCCTAGGGCGGCCAAGACTGCAAATCCGCCACTGGGTACATTTCCTTAGGAATAGGCTTTGTAATCGCTAGGATGAACAAGAAGAAACCACAAGTTCAATGACATGGAAATATAAATAGCGTTTCTGTTTCTGCGTGGTCATCGGAAATATGATTAAAGTAAAACGTTTTACGTAAAATGTTTCGATAAATCCAGAAATAGCTTATAGCAAAAACGGGTTCGTTTTCAATATTTTGTTGAAGAAAATATTTTTGTATTGTGAATGTTTATTTACGGAGCGGCCTAGTTTTAAAGAGAATTCTTAAGGATTTTTCGATTGTTTTTTTTATTATTAATTGTGTTGATTAAATCAAAAAGTATGACAGCCAGTCTTATCTAGGGTTATCGTATGGAGGTCAGATAGGTAGTCGCTCCATGTCAGATACTGGTATCCGGTTAGACTGGAAGCCGACCCCAACGTAGTTGGGAAAAGGCTAGGCATATGATGTTGATCAAAACAAAATATCAGTCTATCTTTAAACAGCTATTGCTATTGCTGCCTATTTCTCAGTTGAAAGAAAGAAAAAAAATATATATATTTGGTACACGCACAGTAAATACAGTTAAAAAGGAGCATATAAAAATAACAAAATAAACATTAAAAAACAAAAAAAAAAAAAAATCAAACTAAATTACAAAAAAATACAACCGACTTCCAAAAACAACACTAAAAAGTGAAAAATAACTTTAATTTCGAAAGTCGGTGTCTAGTTAAATGTATTTTCGTTTCTTGCCACCGACTTCCGAAATTAAAGTTATTTTTCACTTTGTAGTGTTGGTTTTGGAAGTCGGTTGTATTTTTTTGTAAAAAAGTTTTTATTTTTCACTTTTTAGTTGTGTACCTACCCCACACAAATTCTAATACCACTACCCTGCAAAACAAACTAGAACATCATCCATATAAAAGTGGGGAAAAAATACGTATTATTGAAGCTAACTCAAAAACTACCCAAGCAAAATTAATCAATTTTATATGGGACCAACTGTGATGTATACACTCTCGAACAAAATAAAAAAATCCAAATCGGTCCAGCCATCTTCGAGTAATCGGGGACCGACGAATTGAGAACCTCCTCCTTTTTGAAGTCGGTTAAAAAGAGACCTGTGCGAGGTCAAAAAGGCTCCTATCTCAGCATAAAGCTGCGATATTTAAACAATAAATACCGCATCGCTGATATTCTGATAGGGCCTGTGTGATGCCACAGATCTCTATTATAAATCCCTAGAGGAATAAAATAAAATACAAACACTAGAATACCTTATGAAAAGAAAAAATAAAAACCGTAAATAAGTGTAAAGTTCGACTCTCGCTTGACGCCCGACGCTCCAACCTCACTTGTCTATGACTATTGTCTAATAATTCTATGACAACTGATAGTAGCAGCTCGGAGTCTGGATTTGTACCCGGTTGGTGGCAATGGCAATAGGCTCGCACCCTGTTACATGGGACTGTATAATAACGAAATGTGGGTGTACTATAAGCATATCTCTGCCTACCCTTTGGGGAACAAAGATTAGTAAGTATTTACAGTTTTGCTGTTATTGACAGACAGAACGCTGATGAAATAATTTCTTCGCTTCGCTCTTTTGAGATAATCATTGTCACTTAGTCGCATTGTATGACACGGATGGAGAAAACTTTGGCTTTGTAATTTTTGAACATTTAAAAAAAATATTTTAGTATGATTCTTTCCCTGGTAACTGAACGGTATGGTAATCAAATTGTGATCTCTAAAAATATTACGTGACAAAAAGCATTTTTAAACCTCTTTCGAACCGTCCTCAACTAAAGTATAATGGAGCTTTAATATTAATATCATATATTACCTTTTCCTCGCATAAAGTGTAAAGGGCAGCGGCTGTCAAACTTTGCGGCCGACACGTGTTACAAGTAGTTTCGTTACGGCGCGGCGCGCGACGGAACTAAAGTTAGTATGGTTCGTGTTGGGGTGTGAACTATGTATAATTGAACGTATTACACATTTTGTTATAGGTAGGTAGGTAGGTAAAAATACATAAATATAACCACCTTTTTAAAAATAATTATCGCCGCAGCATCAAAATACTTGTACTGGCCGATAATACAAGCTATAAAGAAACAAAATATCGAAGTTTTTATATTGTAATGTACAATAAATACAAACGCATACTGGTGGGACGACCGGTAGTGGGGAGCGCGGGAAGCGCATCGCTTGCCGCACTTCTCGCCCGACCGCCGCGCCGTACGAGTAATTGCGTGAATGAATATATTTTGAACGTGAAAAATCACCACTGGCTATTAGAATGTTCAACATACGAGTAACATGCATGTATCCGCTAGTAAAACTTATAAATAACGGTCGTATGGAAATGTCCTTTATCAGTACCTTCAGTATTCGCTGCAAAAAACATACGGCAACATTTTAGCGCAGCATAGAATAATGAATGAAACTCTTACACTCCATATCAAAGGGCAGCGGCTGTCAAAGTTTTTGCGACCGACACGTGTACGGAACTAGTTCTGAAGTTGGCACAATCCGCGCAGGGCTGTCAAACTTCGGAACATATCGCTCGATTAATTATAAGTGAGCTGGATCGCTGCGTTCTGGTTTAGTTATTTGTAGTTGACAGGGGTAGCTGATATTGATTATGGCTGATAAACTATGTTTTGTATTTTTTTTTTGTAATTTGAGTAAAGAACGCCAAAAAAATAACAAAACAAAGATGGAACTGGCATGTTTATGTATGCATTCATAACCAGCCTATATCAAACCCACTTCTGAGAGACAGGCATCCCCTTTGTGAGAGGGAGTGGGCTGTAGTGCGGGTTGATGGATGTCACATGTCTTCGAATTTCAGGTTCTAGGACATGCCGCTTTCCTGACGATATATTTCTTCACCGTTTTGAGAGCAGTGGCGATGAAATAAAGTACCACCTGCTTGTGTTTGAACGTTCGACAATATGGCCGACATCCGAAACTGAAATCCGATCGGAGATATACGAGTATATATGAAATGAGTAGCTATGTGAAAGCTGCAATTTATGCAACAATTCCATTACCTATACGCGTTTTAAAAGTTTTATAAAACACCACTATACCTACGTGCCAGCCCTAGTGTGAGAGCGGAAATGATATCTAGAGTAGTTGGACACAAAGTGTTTTTGCCTTTATTATACATTTATATCGGCGGACATTTTGTACTACGAAAACTACAATGTAGTGTTTGTATTTGATGTTACATTAAATCAGCTCAGTGTTTATTATTATTATGTATTGCGAGATCTGCCTAGCCTTTTCCCAACTATGTTGGGGTTGGCTTCCAGTCTAACCGGATGCAGGTGAATACCAGTATTTTACATGGAGCGACTGCCTATCTTACCTCCACAACCCAGTAACAGGGTAATACTTGGTAAGACCCCCCCCCTGATAAGACTGGTTGTCAGACTTTCGGGCTTACGACCCGTAACGACTGTCAGAGGTCCCCGAATGGCAGGCCGGGACGGCACGGAAGAGTCTCGGTATGTAAAGATGGTCACCTATCCATGGACCAACCCCGGCAAGCGTACCTTAACCTGATTGATCAACATGTGCGGCTGTTTTTACTCAACCACGAGCTTTTAAACTACACAATGGGTTTTGATCATTTGGAGCATTTAATCCGAAAGAATGATGGAGGACTCCGCGCCACGCATATCGAAAGTGAAGCACAGTAAGTATGCCGGGACCGTTTGTACAAACACACCTCACGCACACATTTACATCATAGTATGCCGACCGGCCTTAATTACGTGACACGACACCGACGGCGTCTTTGTCAAAACTCAAATCATGCACACATAGATCGGTACGGTGCTTCACTTTCGATACACGTGGCGTGGAGTCCTTCTTTTTTTTCTAGTCCGTGTGTGTGCAATAGATTTATATAAAACTAAGAGATGAGCTCAGAAATCTCGATGTTTTGAGATGTTGCCATAGTACCCTTGTGAAACAGGGGCGGGTCGCTAGTTTTTAATTATTACAAAATTAACCAAGTTAACTAAGTACTAGTTGGCAGCCCTGCTAAGGGCGGAAATGACAGCGCCAACTACGCCCGGCAACAAAGTGCCCTCAGTTTATTATTTACTTGCGGCAGCGTTGTTCAGACCCAGCAACCACTGGGTACTGCTACAATTAACTTTTAATTGGTCTGTATTATTTTAGGCTGTGGTTTATATTTGGATCCTAGGGTTTTAGCATTGATTTTTGGGAAGGGTGATTGAGAATAAATGTGGTCATCAAATTAGACCTATCTGTATCAATAGAAACTAATTTGTTCGTTAAAATTTAGTCAAATAAGACTTAATGATAATCCAAATGATTTAACCATATACATTTTAGTTTTATAGGAATTTTAAAAATACAAAATTATCGATGTATCCCCTTATGCAGCATAGGAATTCCTTCAGGGAACTAAGAATCTGTTACTGACAGAAAGAAAGAGCTGCTATAATCTTAGGCATGAGTGATAGAGTATTTCCTGCGATCCTTGTGCGTACACATAAACGATAATATTGATTTCTATAACTTTCTACAAATGAATTTGGTACAGACAACACATTTGGCACATCAGGTTCTACTAAACTGTCAAATTTCTCCAAATGATTTTGAACCATAAAATGTTGATGGTTAAGTTCAAAATCGAATGAGGAAATTTTACAGTTTGTAGTAACTTGACCTGCTGCTGAGTGTACAACTGAAGACAAAGGCTCATAATTATTTAATAGAGTGATTTAAAACTAGAACTAAAAGCTTTTTTATGTAGCACGAAATTGAACTAAGTAACCGTTAACCTTAATGTCACTTTAATTGTGATGTAATTTCATGTTTTTGGGCTATGAAAACGATGTCTTACAATTATAGTCTATACTGCATCGGTTTAGGTAATTAAATAAAGGTAAACAAAAAAAAAACCACGAGTCTGGTTATTTATTTATTTATTTATTGGACAACCAACAAAGCATAGTCTAAAAAAATACATGTTACAATAGCCATGTTATTTTCACATTTCATAGTGTAGAGGCTGCCACGGTATGCATAAAACATAGGAGTAGGAAAAGCAGTTACAAAAAATATTCTACTTATTTAGATAAACTTATGTAAGTGAAGAAGACAATAGAAACTACAATATTAATTTCAGTTTTTCTCCTTTATGACAATGCCCTATGCAAGACAGACTTAACTTTATGTAAAGAGTAAGACATATCAATATCTACGCTGGGTGAGCGAGACAGGCTACAAAATTGAATCTGCATTCTGTCAATGGTGGAAAAATGACCCAGATTGGTTTTAAAGCCCTTAGCACGAAGCAACCGACATCTAGACTTACGAGCAAGTTTGTAAGGCACATTCAAATTTATTTGACTCAGTAACCGCGGACAATCAATATGAGTGTTTATTATTTTGTATAGGAACAGATGATCATCATACGGCGATTTTCCAGACTCATAAGTTTGAAATATTTCAAGCGTGAGCTGTACCTAGTTAGATTTCTGGTCATGTTGCAGTGATGTGACAAGTGCCAAAGAAATCTTGTCTGCACTGATTCTAAACGACGTTTATGTATTTCGTAGAATGGAATCCCAACTATGCTGCAATATTCTAAGCCTGATCTGACTATTGAGTTAAAGATTGCAATTTTAGTTGAGGCGCGCTTAAAATCTCTACAGTTACGCAGAACGAAACCCAACATCTTAAACCCTTTAGTAGCAATGGTTAACCGACTAAACATAATACCAGGCACTTCAATCGTCATGCTACGAGCTACGACACAGTTGTACTCTTCAATTTAGCAACATACATATACAACGAATTGTAGAGTTGCTAAATTGAAGAGTACAACTGTGTCGTGGGATGACAACTGAAGTGACAGGTATTACGTTTAGTCAGATTACCAGATACGTAGTTTTATTTGTTTATCTTTATTTAATTACCTAAACCGATGGAGTATTGGTTGCTTTTATTTTATAAACTTTAGTTAGGTTATTAGTTGTTTAGTTCATAAAGTTAGTATTCGATCATGGCCAAAAATGCATTAAGTATTGCTTTGATATTATTGAAAGTTGCCGATATCAACAAGTTAGTATTCGATCATGGCCAAAAATGCATTATTGCTTTGATATTATTGAAATTAGCCGATATCAATAAAATGTGATAGGTGTGGTCATCAAGGTATACTAATATATTAATGTCTCTAGACAAAATTCACTTAAAATAGGTTCTTGTAAGATTAACAAAAATATATGTAAATTGCAATATCAATATCAATCTGCCTAGCCTTTTCCCAACTATGTTGGGGTCGGCTTCCAGTCTAACCGGATGCAGCTGAATACCAGTATTTTACATGGAGCGACTGCCTATCTGACCTCCACAACCCATTAACTGGGTAATACTATACCTCTTGGTAAGACTGGTTGTCAGACTTTCGGGCTTCTGACGACCCGTGACGTAAATGTAAATTGCAATATGAAACACTGAAATAATTTAAATCCCACAAATACGACCAAAGTTTACAGTGTCATCGGACCAAATGATACATTTCACCTTTACCATGCAATGTACAAAAACTTTTATTTAATACAGGCCAATATAATCAACACTTTAATAAAAACTTCTTTACAAAAAAATACAACCGACTTCCAAAGTGACGAACGACTACAAAGTGAAAAATAACTTTAATTTCGGAAGTCGGTGTCTGATTAAATGTATTTTCGTTTTTGCCACCGACTTCCGAAATTAAAGTTATTTTTCACTTTGTAGTGTTGTTTTTGGAAGTCGGTTGTATTTTTTTGTAAAAAAGTTTTTATTTTTCACTTTTTATTGGTTCACATGTGCTTACCCCTTCACAGCATACTGGCGTGATGTTATGTTATGAACTGGTGTGAACAACAAACACACATGAGATTTCAGCAATCCCAGTCCATTTGCTATCATTTATTGAGGAGTTCCGTTGCCTATCTCAGAAGTTCTTCATCAGATCTTCACCGAATTGAAATGGGACCACTCCAAGAAAGTACTTTTCCAAAAACTATCCAAATCGCTTCAAGTGTGCCTATAAAATTGGAAGAGTTCTCTCTATTTCTCCAGGATCCCATCATCAGATCCTGACTTGATGATCATGGGACCACCTGGGAAGTATACCCTTTCAAACAAAAAAAAAATAATCCAAATCGGTCCAGTCATCTTCGAGTAATCGGGGAACATACGAATTGAGAAACTCCTCCTTTTTGAAGTCGGTTAAAAATACCACACCACAATTTCTGTTTACCTCCTTCACTATTAAAAAGCGTAATCACAAACCGCTGCACCACACACTTCGTTTCCTGCCAAGTTCCTCGCTGCAAGGAAACAATCTTCGCAAGAAATCGCGTGAACTCCTTACTTCCAATTGTTTTGAAGTGTAGCTTAATTAAATCCTGCATGCACACTGCACATGTCTGCACTCTGCAGGATATGTTTGACAGTTTAATGTAGGTAGAGAAAAGTTTTGTAGGAAGAATGAGTGATTCAAGTACTGTCTTGTATAGTCAGTGTACTGTTCTAAGCCTAATTATAGGTAATATTATGTTAGCTCTTAACGTGAAACATAAATAAAACCACTTACCACAGTACAATATTCATTATTTACAAGCTTCCGAAGTTGAGACAAAAACTTGTTATTGTTTACTTTAGATTTTATGACAGCGAAAATAATATTTTTTTAATGTCATAGACTAGTTCAGTGAGTCTGTCAGTCAAGTCAGTCTGTTCAGTCAATCTGCGAATCCCGCATTCCCCTTAAACTTAAGGGGAAGATATATAAAACAATGGTTAGACCTGTTGTCTTGTATGGATCAGAATGTTGGGCCACAAAAGGGATGAATGAAAAGCAGTTGCATGCAGCTGAGATGAGAATGCTAAGAGGGATGTGTGGTGTTACACGAATGGATAGAATAAGAAATGAGTACCTACTCGTACATAAGAGGAAGTCTGAAAGTGGCACCGGTGACTGAAAAGTTGTGCGGAAATCGGCTGTCATGGTATGGGCATGTGATGCGGAGGAGTGAGGAAAATGTCATGAGGAAAGTTTTGAATACGGACGTCGATGGCTATAAGAGTAGGGGAAGACCAAAGAAACGATGGATGGATTGTGTGAAAGATGACATGGCTAGAAAGGGGGTGACTACCGAGGTGACGAATAATAGAGAAGTATGGAAAAAAAGGACATGTTGCGCCGACTCCAAATATATTGGGATAAGGGCAGGAGAATGATGAGACTAGTTCAGTGAGTGTTGTCGTATCTCAAAAGGTTCGAACACAGATAATCTATCACAGTAAATGCCTGGAATTGGATATTCCTACTGAATAGTGGTGAAAAAGGTTAAAAGTAAAAAAAGATTGTCTTGGGAACTTTGTTCCTACGGACAATCTACTGTTGTGGAACAAACTTCCGGCGGTCTAACTATTTATATTACTAAATTAAATATCTAACTATGTGTGTATAGGTACCTAACTAAATATACTCGTAGGTAGATGTGTTGTCATATTTATACTAGCTTTTGCCCGCCGCTTCGCCCGCGTGGAGTTCTGAAATAATAATCCCACGGAAACGTACTATCGTAACGCGCACCCCAGTAACGCTCCCAGTCAGCATGATTTTTTTCGTCATCTTACAAAACACCTTAATGAATTTATTATACACTTAAACCATAGTCTACACAGTCTATACAGTCGTCCGACGAAGCCCGAGCGGCATACGAACTTCGGCGAACTACGTAAGCAGCTCGGGCTCTAGTCGGACGACTGTATGATGTACTGTGCTGTGCTTCACCTTCCTCACGAATCACTCCGTCCATTGGTGAAAAATGTATGAAAATTCGTTCAGTAGTTTTTGAGATCATCGCGACCATATACATACAGACAGATAGACGCGGCGACTTTGTTTTATAATATGTAGTACTGCAATGATTATGCATATTCAAAGATGACTGGATGTACTTCTAAGAAAAATGGGCATGGTACCGTCTTGACCTACAAATGCCTGGTTAATTTTAATATAGGTCATATTTTAATCCGTATGACATAATTGACTTTATTACCCTACGAACTCAAAAGAAATTTTCATCTTTACCGTGTGGAAACCGTTTCTCAATGTTGAATTGTAAATTGCACAAGGTACCCTCCTGATATATTTATTGTTGTGTTATGAGATCTTCCGTTGTGCCATATTAAAAACATCCATGTCGACGGAGATTTTGAGAAAAGTTTTTGAAATTAGACGAGCTACATTTCGCAAACTTACATAACCATACATCTCTACTAACGTTACAATTTATTCAACTATTCTTTCTTAATTAGTGTTATTATGAAGTAACTATTAGTAAATTCTCAACTTTCTAGAAGACAGGTGATTCAATGAAGTTGGCAACATTGTGTTAAACAAGCTAATTCTGGCAGTTACAATTTGATAAATTCTATTTTATTACTGCTGCGAATTACTTGAGAAGTTGCCTCAATTTTTCATATAACTCTCATTGGGTTCTTACTACGTGTTGAAGTTTCGATCTCGAAAGTGAGGAATAAGTGAAAAGAAAAATAAAAAAGTAAGTATAAAAACTAAAACCCGACTACTGAAAAATCACGCTCTAAAAAGTATGAAACAAGAAAATATTCTCATCTGAAATTAGAAAAAGACAGACAAATTAAAAATCCGAAGTCAAAAAAATAGTTTTTTTTTTAATGATGCCGTGCCGTGTACACGACGTCATTAAAAAAATTTTTTTTAGTTCTCTTTTTCTTAGTTCTTTTTTTCTTCTTTTTTTGTTAGGCTTTATGTCCTCTAGAGGGCGCCAAATTCAATTTAATGTGACGTCACATAGCCTTCAACCAGCGAACGATCAAGACGCTTGAACAGATGAAAATACATAGGTACATACTTACCAGTCAAAATCATAACCCTCCTTTTTGCTTCGCCGTAGTCGGGTAAAAATACAAAAGATATTACAGCCTGGGACTGAGTATCAATATTCATTTTAATTTTTAGAGTTCCGTACCTCAAAAGGAAAAAACGGAACCCTTATAGGATCACTCGTGTGTCTGTCTGTCCGTCTGTCTGTCTGTCTGTCTGTCTTATTTGGTACACATATGAATTTCTGTGACCCAAACACGGACGGGTAAAGTAAATAAATTAAATTTTAATATAGAGGTCACTTTTGGGGGGCAAATAAGAAAATTAAAAAAAAAAAGTTTTGCAAACTTCACCATGTGGCATATAAAATAAAAGGGCTTACTATGAGGGTCTCAAATATATATTTTTTATAATTTTAAAATAAATTGTTTTAAAGTTATTTAAGAAAATAGATGAAAATTGACCATTCCCCCCCCTTATCTCCGAAACTACTGAGCCTAAAATTTTGAAAAAAAAATACACAAAATAGATCTTTACCTGTAGATTACAGGAAAGCCTATAAGAAGTCTGTGGTCTTAAAATAACATGGTAAATCTATCAATATTGTTAGTACAAACTTACATTTAAAGTTGGAATGTATGGGAGAACATGTTTTTCAACTACAATGTTAAGTTTGTTCTTAAGATAAATTCATCCCAACTACGGAACCCTTCATTGTGCGTGGTCCGACACGCACTTGGCCGGTTTTTTGTTTATCAAAGGCTGGCAACGCATGTATCGTTAGCATTAAAAGTTTCATTAGTTGTCTGATAAAGTAAATGAATTAAATTGAATTAAAAACAAATCGGTGGGCTACCTGCGTCTTTGAAAATCTACAGCAAGCCTAAATAAATATAATTTTTCTTATAGCGATAAAGTGGGTAATTTGAATGTTTGTCTGGCATCCACTGAATATATTTTTATAAGACTCTTTTTCAAACCCAAATTAAATAAATATAGCCTAAAGCAAAATCTATAGAGTTGTGGAATTCTAATAACAGTTTTAATGTTTCCATTAAAAATGCTATTATTCTTATAATGCTTTATTCTAATAGCATTTTAAATCTTTATACAAGTCAGGACTATTTTATAAAAATAATAAAACTGTATTATTTTATAGAGGCTTCAGAGAAATGGAAATACGAGCAGCTTTTATTATTTTCAAAATCGAAACCGATTAATGTCAAACACAAAATTGAATAAAAGCTTTTGAAAAATGTTCCACGAATATCAACTTGAATTTGATGACCGACATCATTTAATTTTAGTTAAATTCTCTATTGGAATTAAATAGAAATTCCCTATTGAGCTAGAAAGGGAACTGCAGTTCTCGAGTGGCAAATCCTGCGCCGTAATTGCGTAACACATTATCAATCGGAGTTTGAATCATTTTGAAACAAATTGCTAATCCATTGCTTCAATGTTCGAAAAATTTGTTTGCTCGGCAACGTAAATAACACAATGAATGTTGTTGAACTGTCAAAATGAAACCAACTCCGATTGATAATGTGTTACGCAATTAGGGTGCTGGGTTCCATTCCGAGGTCTGTCACAGGCAACGGCATATATATATTTGGATTGTTGTTCTGTTCCAAATTCTGATCTACACAGCCTAGAATTTTGAGTCACGTTCCTGATTAAATAATAGCAAGTCGCGAGTGACTGATAGAGTGCTATGTTGTATAAATTAAAATCACAGCAAACCTAGCCATAATAATAAAACAAAGGAAAAAGAACTCTATCTATATAAAATTAAAGTTCGGTATTAGTTCGGCTTGTTATGTTTTAAGGAGTTTAAGAGTCGTGATTGACTTAGAACAGCTGAAGACTGTTTATTATGCCCTTGTGGAATCTAAATTACGGTCTAGTATACTTTTCTGGGGAGGTAGCTACCAGTATAACATTGATAAAGCTTTTATTGCTCAAAAACGTGCCGTTAGAACTATGGTACGAATTAAACAAGAAGAATCCGAGTCGGGAGCATTTTATAAAATTAAAAATTTTTACTGTGCCTAGTTTATATGTAATGGTTTTGTTAATGAACTTGGCTAAAAATATTAACAAAATCGAAACACACGAGGAAAGAATAAAAAGGGAAAAAACGAGAAGACTTGATCTGTCGTCAAATATAACACCCCACCTCAAAGTAGTGAGTCATTGTTCTCAAATTAATGGAATAAAATTGTATAACAAATTGCCTACTTCATTAAAACAGGAATTGTATAGCGTACTTTTAAAGCCAGTCTTAAAGCGTTTCTTTTAGAAAAGTGTTTATACTCAGTAGGTGATCTCTAATTTGTATGTATTTTGTGTAGGAATTTGCAATTATAATAATTTTGACATTATTTTATTATTTAAATTTTGAGAATCTTTTATTATTATTAATATATTATATGCTTGGTAATTGTTATAATTATGACAATGTAATGATTTTATTTATATTAGAATTTAAATTAATCTAGTTTTAAGGACATATTTATAATTATCTATCTGTTCGACACAATTATGTTGTTATTAATAAAGATACTACTACTACTACTAAGTCTTTTCGTCTAATGCATAAAAAGCTGCCCCCTCCAAGAGTTATGACGAGGAATTTTACGACGAATAAGCGGCTCCATATTAAATATTGAAGGTTTAAAATATTCGTGCTACATATGGATATGGGGTGATATGAGGTATTTTTAGGCACAGTATCTGCAGTTTGATTTCCCTGAGGGGTAAAACATTTTATTTGGTGGCCCACTAAGGTGGAATATGCGTAATACTGTTACGTATTACCAAAATTTCTTTGTCAATGTGTACTATATTATACTTGCATTAAGTAAATGGATCTTGTTGCAGCACTTATGCAGAATCAACAAGAATAAGACGTATGCAATTGTTTTCACTTTGTGTCTGCACAATTTGTATCAGAATAAGGTATTACTTGTACAGGTATTCTACTATATATCTTTTTATTACTTTTGTGTTATGATTGGTTTGAAAAAATGCAAATGGTTAAGTCATCGGCAATGTACCGTCCAACCAACTCATTAGTAGGGCATCGTCTCTTTGGGCCTTGTCTCAATTAATTTATAGTCGAAGCAGTAGGTATTTTCTTCTTTGCCTTTAATTTCAATTTCTACTCGGTTCTGAGAGATATAATAACATGATTTCTTTAGACTGTTTATCTTTATATTGTCATTAACAGTCCCACTTTGAAGTGTATTTATTAGAGATGGGCCGAATGTGGTTTGAACCGAATCCGAACTTCGGCCGAACATTCGGTTAAAATGAAAAGTTCGGCCGAACTTCGGTTCAATTTCAAGCGCTTTCTCGAGAGCGACACGTCGTGACTTGTTTACGCATTTACTTCAATATTATTGCTAGATGTAACCCGCCCCCACACCGCGCTCCCACCGCGTGGCCCGGAGCCGGCCGGTCATTAGCAAATACGTCATCGGCGTGTCGCGTGCGATTGTTTACATTGAACAAAAATAATTGTCATAAGTGGAGTAAGTTGTTGCGGTCGCAAACCATATTTTAATCAATATACAACCTGACACTAACTTGCTAATTGCAAAAAACGCAAGAAAATTTGAATTTCGTGGGCTACCTTGGAGCATCCACCTTAATTTGATTGTTTAATTTGACCTAGGTATACCCTCTTTCTAATAAAAAAATATTTGATGTTAATGAATGTTTAGTTTGTGAACCAAAAACGTGATTTTTTTATTCAATTTACGAATTGTAATCCAGATGTTTGTTAGAAGAATACTAAGTTTATTTCATTTTTGTATCTCTAATTAATTAGGCAAAGATTTTCAAAACTAATAAGAAAATCTGTAATTTAATTTAAGGTTTACATTTACAATCTTCATATCTAAATTATATGACAATGACTGAGTAAAAGACATAATTTTATTTTACAGTAATGATGCTATTCTAATTCTAATTACAGTCAAAATAGTGCAAGTAAGTATTATTTTTCTTGTGCCGAATGTTCGGCATCTGAACCGAATTTCGGCCGAATGCCGAAGTTCGGTTCAAGCTGCCGAATTTCGGTTGAACCGAATATGAACCGAATTTCGGCCCATCCCTAGTATTTATATATGTTCATTCCTTTGCACCACATGTCTGACAACCAATTGCTACTCAAGCATGAAGCTCTTATTTATTTATTTTATTATTTATGTACACACAATTATAGTTTTGAGTACAAAGGTACTGGTTATTTAAGAAATTTCTTCCAGCAGACTTCCGAAAAGAGAAATGAAAAAGAAATGTAGACAATAGTGTGTGCGAACAAGAAGAGAAAAATTCGAATGATTAAGCGAAGTCTTAAACTAAAATAAATATAATCTACACTTGTCACGCAAAAAAATAACATAAATAGGTACTTAAATAAATACATAAAGGATAAATTAATAAACATATATATATTATGTTTATTATAAATTCTCACAGCTGAGAGGAAAGAGAACTCGATATTTGAATAGAGACACAGTTTTTAAATCGCGAATGCTAGGCGGAAGTGAGTTACACAATCTTACAGCATGGACAGAGAAGAAATAAGAATAGTAGCTAGTTTTATGAGGATGATTTAAGGAGGGTTCTAAGGTGTGATCTACACGGTGCGTCGCTAGGGCGAGCGTAACAAAAACACTCACGCAGGTAAGGATAAGGCCCGGCCTCGGCATGGCAAGGAATTTTTGTAATACAGATGATTTCGAATCTTATTTAACACTGTTAAAACTCAAATTTCATTGATACGTCGCAACCAGCTTTGGCGTCCTTCGGCACGCCTGGGCACGTTCTGGCAAGCAGTGGCATCCCGAAATATGAACGCTAAGCTTGACAAAATAAGTTCTCAAATCATTTGTGCTTACTAAAATCCCTTCCCATGCCGAGCCGTCAGTGGGCGCCGGCTCTAAGCCGGGTTGTGTAAGATGTTGAACTTCTCATATACATTTTCTATTCTATCTACCACATAACTGTTCAATGCAGCAGTCTCTTATAAACTAAGTATAGATAGCCCGTGGTAGGGGCATCAACCAACATTCACAAAGTTGAATCGTTTGGCTCTGATAGCACAAGTTTCCGAATCCTGAAGTATGGCGAGAATATTTGGGTGAATTTTTCGGATCCCCGTAAGTCTTAAAACTTTGCTTTATGTGCCAAACTGTTCAAGATCCGGGGATTTCGAAGTAATTATGGGTTCATTTGAAAATTGTGAATCATGGACTCGGTTTGTTATGTGGTGTTGTATTAATTATACGATGCTTTTTTTTCAACGTTTAGGAATTTTACACTCCTTAAAAAGGAACGGTTAGTTATTGATCAAAGCTTGTTTATTCTTGAAGATCCCTTTTTATCAGGTTTTTGGGAAATCCAATAAATTTACCGATAGCCCATTCCTGCAAATTTTGACCCTCGATTATTGTAATAATCGAGCAAAATTTCCAGGAATGTGATTGATAATAATTATCCATAGATTATACCGGTCCCTTGACGCAAAAGAAGGTGTGCATTCGGAAACCCGCACTTAGATTCAAATAAAAGCGTATCATTATTCAGGCTTATAATTTTATTTCCTTACTTTGAAGCTTGATAGACTGTTTTACAGGAAGCTATAAAAATATTTTTATTGTTCAAGATAAAATGCTAAACGTGTTTTTAGGGTTTCCTACTTCAAAAGGAAAAAACGTTACCATTTTAAGATCACTTCGTTGTCCGTCTGTTTGTCTGTCAGTCTGTCAAGACCCTTTTTCTCAGGAACGCGTGGAGGTATCAAGTTGAAATTAATATCAAATACGTAGGTCTATGGTCCCTTGAAGTTCAAAAACAATCAAGCTTCTCAGTCAACGCAATAAAAAAATACGGTAATTTATGCGACATATTTTGATACTCGCAAGTAAATCAAAACCCGGTACTTCCCGTAGACTTAGAGTCATGAAATTCGGCAAGAACCAAGGTTTCTCAGAACGAGTAAAGGAAAAAGTCCATTTGTTATTTTATCACATAAAAAAAATATTTTGTTATAATTACAATGTTAAGTTTGTTTTTGAGATAAATTCTTTTGAACTACGGAATCCTTTATTGTGCGTGGTCTGACACGCACTTGGCCGGTTTTTTATTCAGAGCACAGGAATATAAAGGAACAATGGGCTTAGAAGCATAATTATTAATAAAAAAATCCTGAAAAACGAAGCTCCTCTATCATTCTTAATTAGAGCTAGCACGATGTTTCTCCAACAAAAATAGGGTAACAAGGAATTTTATTTTACTATCATACGTTTCTCCTTTTTGTGGCGTTTTGATGGTCTGTTCTCAGGATTCAATCAAAAGGAAAGTTATAGATAGCATTACAAATGGTTCGTAAAATATTCTTTCGAGAAAAATGCTAGACTATAAAGTTGGAACTATACATAACTCACACACTTCGACCACACAATTTCTCCCTCAGTTCGCACAGTTTACCTCCTCGTTAGGGCACAAAGTTTAAATTTTGAACCGAGCGTAGCACAGCATATAATGTATGCATTGGTTACGTTCATAGATTGCTTTATCATGTTTCACGGACGATTTGCCGGATCAAGCGCGCAATTTAGGGTTAACTCTGACGCGTTATTCTAAAAAGGGTTATTTTTATGCGTGGGGATTTTTTCTCTTTTGTTTAGAATTAAACGATTTGCCGGTAAATCTATGATATTGGTTTTTTCTCGTTTTTATTAGGGCTATTTTCCAGGCGATTTATTTCTGGTTCTCTTTGCTTTGTTTTTGCTTCGTGCTGATCATTAGTGGTTAAAACTTTGTCTCTGACCGGTTCAAACGATGAGATATAATCCCTTGCAACAGTGTTTTTACTAGCAATATTCCAGTATATTTCCTTAAACGTATTAAGCGTATTATTGTCTCTGTTTTCCTTGTTAATAATTTTCTGCTTGGTCGTGTCGCAGCTTAACCCAATTATGTGATGCTGTCAGCCATAAGCTCTCATATCCTTGCATGCATACATGATTGTAATGAATTGTAATTTTGTCAATCAATTTGTGTTCGCGTCTTTTGTTTACATGATGTTTAAATACGAAGTACTTATTATTTCAATGTAGCATAAAGAGTATCTTGTCGTATCTATACGACAGTTTCGTTTATAGTAAAGTTTTTTGTAAGATGTTTTATAAGAGCTCTAGCTTTTATAAAAAAGTCTTACAAAAAAACCATTTTGAAATACTAAAAACTTTTTTACAAAAAAATACAACCGACTTCCAAAAACAACACTACAAAGTGAAAAATAACTTTAATTTCGGAAGTCGGTGGCAAAAAACGAAAATACATTTAACTAGACACCGACTTCCGAAATTAAAGTTATTTTTCACTTTGTAGTGTTGTTTTTGGAAGTCGGTTGTATTTTTTTGTAAAAAAGTTTTTATTTTTCACTTTTTAGTTGTGTACCTACCCTACTCAAATTCTAATACCACTACCTGCAAAACAAACTAGAATATCATCCATAAATATTAGTGTGGAAAAAATACGTATTATTGAAGCTAACTCAAAAACTACCGAAGCAAAGTTAATCAATTTTATATGGGACCAACTGTAATGTATACCCTCTCGAATAAAACAAAAAAAAAATTCAAATCGGTCCAGCCATCTTCGAGTAATCGGGGAACATACATAAAAAAAAAAAGGTTCCGACGAATTGAGAAGTCGGTTAAAAATGATTCTTCGTGCGGAATCAGTCGTTGGTTTGATTGATTGACATTATGTCAAAAGAACTCTGCCTCGTCTCTCGGCTCGATATACTCGTAGGTTAGTAACCTGAAGTTGAGTGTCAATATTCGATCTGATGCTAAGTTTTTCGCTCAGTATAAGAGTGGAGGTGCTCATGGCTAAGTAATAACAGCATACGGGTCGATCTACCAGGTTAAGCTACGCTTGCCAGGGTTGCTCCGTGGATGGGTCTTTACATACCGAAACTCCTCTGTGCCTCGGAAAGCACGTTAAGCCATTGGTCCCGGCTGTCATTCGTGGATTTTTGACAGTCGTTACGGGTCGTCAGAAGTCCGAAAGTCTGACAACCAGTCTTACCAAGGAACCCCGAAGCTGACCCCAACATACTTGGGAAAAGGCTAGGCAGATTGATTGCTAAGTTTTTTCGTTCATTCATTTCTTTCATTCTTAGAATCTTGGGATAAAAACCCAATTCGTCACACATAAAAAACCAATAATCCAAAACCAACGTACATTAACACATACATAACAATCCTTCCCACTACTCCGAACTCATCACTATATCACAACCAATCGATTTCAAGATGTATAGCCGTTTTCAATATTCCACTTGTTCGTTCAAACACGATGTTGTCCCAGTGTATAATCCCCCGGGAATTTAACATAGCCGAGAGGGGAAGTTGTGGGATATAAGGGGAACTTACGGGAACTAGGGGAAGTAAGCACTGGCAGTTATTTGACGTGGAATTGTGTACGGAAGTTGTATTTGCTATGTATGATGTGTTATTTCGTTTTGTTAAGAATGTCGGGTATGTATGTTTTGGTTTGACAGTAAGATGGGACGGTTGAAGAAGGTGTTGGAGGTGGATTTGATTGTCATATAGAGAGATATAATTGCAGTATTTGTAGAACACACCAGTTTTGATAATCAGATAATAACATGATCGTTCTGGGTCCATAGAAGTGTGAGAGATTTGTGTTTGAAAACGCAAAGAAAGAACTACTGGTAGGTACGCATTTTGATACAAGTGGAGAATTTTTATTAGTGCATTAGAGGTGGAATTAACACCGAAACCGTAGGCGAGGTTGTTTTTGAGCCGAGAACTGCAATAACAAATGTCCACGTGTATCCAACGACGTTTTTCAATACACTATTGAAGAAATAAAATAAAACAACGAAAAATATTTATGTCATGAATTATTAGGAAACTATGATTAAAACTTTCTTTTTTTTCCGAGCTTTGCTTTTGCCAGGTTGAAGGAGAAGCCAATGTATAAAGCCGATAAACGGCCTAATATGAAACATTGAAAATTCAAATATTTTTGAGTTTAGAACATAAATAAATGTTAATTTTTTCATACGTTTTTTTATTGTAATAATCATGGTTTTTGATGATATTCTATTTAAAAACATTATTTAAATATTCAAAAAATATTAACGCCGTAAAGACGCTTAACTCTTTGCCGAGATTAAAAAAAAAACATTCACCTCCGAATAGAGACGGTGTGAATAGAGGCATTGAACCAATTTGGACTATGTATAGCTATAAGTTATCTGTGACAATTTTGGAAACATCATTCATCTTTGTCGGCACCAACATAATATTGACACAGTAAAAGATAAGGGAGATTCACCACTTTTAGAACGATACAAAAAAGAACAGACTACAAGAACCGCTTCAGACTTTATAAAATACAATAACTTAACATCCTAAGTTCCAACTATTTTGTTCGCTATCTCCACTGCAACTTAAATCAAGCGAAAGCTGTGTCTAATGAGAAATCCATTTCGAATTTTACTTTTTTACATAGAATCCCGGGAAGAGGTAAATAGAACTGATTCCCATTTGTTATCTTGGATATCCCTCGGATAAGGCAGGGGATATTCTTCTTACTTACCTTTATGCGCTTTTCCCCGAGGTGGCTGTATTTTTAAGCGGCGGAATCGATAGTTTATGCGACTGTTAGATTTTGGTTAGGACTGCACTTCTTTGCCGTGACATAAGAGGTAGCTTAGGCTGTCGCTTTATGTAAAAAAATAGTGGTATTCAGCTGCATCCGGTTAGACTAGAAGCCGACCCCAACATAGTTGGGAAAAGGCTAGGCAGATGAGTTACAAACAGTCAACAACTATCCGTAGATGGCATGCACCTCTTTGTATCGACTGATAAAGACAAAAACTATGTATGTAAAAGTGGCAACTACGTAGAAACAAATACTGAGCAATTAATAAAGTCCTCGGGATTCGGCCTGAAAACGTGACAACAATTTTATGTCACCAAGTTTCGATGGAAGTTTTATTCACACCCCCTTTACACACGTAAAACAATTTTGCACCCGGTTTTCACATCCATCTTTCAACACCAAAAACCTTTTACAGGCTTTTCGAATATTAGTTTTCATTCAAATGCACCACGCCGTTTTTACTTTTCAAAAATATCGTCTATCTAAAAGTCCAACAAATCCACTTAACGCGAGCCAATCACGTACCGGCAGTAAACCGACATCCCCCGACGTCCTGCGATGTCTCCCGAGCGTCCTCTTACGAGGTCACTCTTGTACAGAGCGTTTCCGGGATCCGTCATCGTCCCCATTTCCTGTGACATGCGTCGTCCGCCATTATTCCAGCCGACGTGCGACGGAAATCGCCGAGCGCACCCGAAGGCGATCGTTCGGAAATTTGAATTGGGAACTATCTGAGTAGCCGTTGTGTAGGGTTGTCAGGTTTGACATAAATGTATGTTACGACATGTTATAGTGTTGTGTCGTTACGTTAGCTAGTAAAGTAACAAATATAATTTGTAAGTTGAGTGCTGTTATGAGAGGCTAATGCCTCTGTCGATGGCCTTTACGCCCGTAAAAGGTATCGATCGATGTGTTTTCCAATACTTACGAGTAGTTGTTACATTACACGAAACTACGGAAGAACAATGAAATCAAAACAATTCTACATGCAACTCATTGCTACTTCCTACTGTACCCGTCCTAATCCTAGAACTCCTAAATATTTAATCAAATTCTCTCACTACATTTGATAGCCCTACCCACATGTGCCAAATTGGGTAGCAAAGGGTGCTATGCAGATTTACGGAACCTCGTAGTGTGGCGGTGCGATATTGAGGTCTCGTCTCACTCCTTGATGAATTTGAATATTAGATCGGTTACCTAAAACCATGTGTGAAGTTATAATGCGTCGGTAGATTAGCGAATGGAGCGATGGGTGGATGATTATGGCCCGGAGTGTATTGTGGTAGTCGACAGTCAAGGGCGTGGCGGGCGTTGGAAGACAAGAGTGCTGCCGTTACGAGTTGGGACAGACAGGTTTTTGAATAATCTTTATAATATTAACTACTGACTATACTGACTGAGATTAGCGCGGCTAACCAAAGGTTTTTAAACTGGTTAAAATACAGTTCTTGTAAAATATGTATCGTGACATACCAGACATTTGTATGTGCCTCGTAATTATGGATAAATATTATGTTCGTTATAAGGCTATCAGATCGAACATCAATACACTCAAGCTGATAGTTATTGTGTGCAAATGCATAGATAGCAAATACATTTGTGACTCGGGACAGCGCAGTGAGCAATTTAAACCTTATGACTTTGGAAACATCTATGGAGTACCAATTAGTGTATTAATCTATGCAAAATTAAGCTTGAGTCCTTGCACAGTTATTTTACCTTTGACAGCAACCAAAGGAGCAACCCACCAGCATCGTTATGTCAATAAGAATAAAGATCACTTTGATTTTGAGAGTGATGCAAAAACAAAGGTAGAAGAACTGTAGCAGGTAGGTCCCAAATATTTTTTTTTAAACTAAAGCTACCAAGAATTTTGTCCGCCATTTCAATTACACCGTGTTTCATTTTAACTTGCTATCCAAATATAGAACTGAAAAATCCGATCAACTATTCCATTTTGACAATCAAATCGAAGTGTTAACGTTACGGACGCCTACACTCACTACATAGGAACAATTAAAAAGTCCTCTCCTAGTACAATATTGGAAACAATCCGCTGCGTCACGGCTCCAAAAATTCCATTTTCAATTAATCGACGAATGTACATACAGTGGGGCTAGCATGAACGTGCGGAGAAAACGTAACGTAAATTCGAATGATTTTAAAATTGAAATCATGCGTTTCGCGCCAATCGGCATGGAACTCACTTATATACAATAAATTCAACCACATACTTGTCATCGCCTTTGCTGATGATATACAAAAAATGAACGAAATTGGTCCAGTAATTAAGTCAAAAAGTAGAGTTTTAATTTGGAGTAAATTTGAACACTGCACATTTCGATCACTAGGTCAATGAGTCAGTGAACTTGAAACAAACAAAAAAAAAACCATGTTCGGCGAAAAATGGATCAAGCGCTATGGTGCACGACAAGTGGCCAGCTCAGTTGTCTAAACAGAGTGATTACTTTCACTATTTGTTTTTTTATCTTTTTTATAAGTATTTATTTTGTATGAAAAATTAACTTTTTTACTTTATGGTTTTTAATTTAATATTTAATTTTGCTATACTTTTGTGGACTAGTATTACTTGTAGTTTAATTTATTGCACGTGTTGGTTCCATACCGTAAAATTATTATATGTATATTTTCTATACTAATAATAAAGCTGAAGACTTTGTTTTTTTTTGTTTTTATGTTTGAACGCACTTTTACATACGTTAGCCCAATTCTTGAGGAAGGCTATAGGTTCTATAACATCACGCTACAACCCTTAGGAGCCGAGCAAAAAGAAAAAAAAAATCAGAAAGAACGCTAAGCGAAAACGAAGTAATAGCGCAGGCGGGCGATACGATGCGACGTGGTGGGTCGGGGGACAAGAAATTTCACGCGGACATAATCGCGGGCAGAAGCTAGTTATATATAAAAAAATATCGATGTCGTGAGGACTCGAATACGTCCTAATTGGGACGTTTTGTCTTTAGTCCGCGCGTCACGAAAGGCGACGAGCTAAACGCTGTTAGTCACTTGTCACGCCCAGATTTTAAGCGTCGGTTACTATGAAAGTAACATTATCTAGAGTATAAAATTTATTTAGTTTGAAGACTTTATTCATATTTATAGGTGATATTCAGGAATGTCACTTGTGTCCAACGAAACACTAAAAGCGTTTAACGCTAAACATATTTAAAACTCTCTCATTCTCTGTCATCTTCAAAGGATTGACTGAAATATGATGATATAAATACGTTTAACGGTAAACGTATTTATCTAGATTTGTTGTGCAAGTTGGTTTCATTGTGGTTGTCGCAAAAATTTAAACAACAATGCTAGGTACATATGGGATAGTTGTATTTTAGATTAAAAAAGCGGCCAAGTGCGAGTCGGACTCGCCCATGAAGGGTTCCGTAGCAGCAAGTAACATAATATAAAAGTTCTTGTAGTTCGTTGTAACTTTGATCGATGCTTTAATAATAGTCTATTTTTTTAAATTAAATTATTGATAAGTAAACATTATAATTAGGTACCTAAATGATGAGACTAAGGTAAATTGTGGTTTATGATTTAAGACGTATAAAAAAAAATAACTTCTTAATAGATCTCGTTCAAACCAATTTTCGGTGGAAGTTTACATGGCAATGTACATCATATTTTTTTTTTTATTTAGTTTTACCATTCTCTTATTTTAGTAGTTACAGGGGGGGGGGGCACACATTTTACCACTTTGGAAGTGTCTCTCGCGCAAACTATTCGGCTTAGAAAAAAAATATATTAGAAACCTTAATATCATTTTTGAAGACCTATCCATAGATACCCCACACGTATGGGTTAATGAAAAAAAATTTTCGAGTTTCAGTTCTAAGTATGGGGAACCCCCAAAATTTACTATTTTTTTTCTATTTTCATGTGAAATTCTTAATGCGGTTCACAGAATACATCTACTTACCAAGTTTCAACAGTATAGTGTAGTTCAGTTTCGGAAAAAAGTGGCTGCGACATACGGACGGACAGACAGACAGACAGACATGACGAAACCATAAGTGTTCCGTTTTTTGCCATTTGGCTACGGAACCCTAAAAACAGCCCAAGTGCATGTTGCACCACGCACAATGAAGGGTTCCGTAGTTGAAAAGAATTTATCCCAAAAACAAACATAACATGGTAATCCCAAAGAAAACTAAAAAAATTATGTGATTAAATTAAAAATTATTAATTTTCGGACTTTTCCTTTACTTTTGCTGTGAGACCTTGCTTCTTGCAAATTTCATTATTCTAGGGCAACTGAAAGTGCCCTATAGGTTTTGATTTACGTGCGAGTATCAAAATATGTCGCATAAATGGCCGTATTTTTTTATTGCGTTGACATAGAAGCTTGATTTTTTAGGGCTCCAAGGGACCGTAAACCTACGTATTTGATATTAATTTCAACTCGATACCTCCACGCGTTCCTGAGAAAAATGGTCTTGACAGACAGACAGACGGACAACGAAGTGATCCTATAAGGGTTCCGTTTTTCCTTTTGAGTACGGAACCCTAAAAAATGTTCGAATTTAACATTTTTTTGTCGCGTGTTGATGCAAAGGCCTCAGAAAAGCGAACTTGGTCGTGATTTTACCACGCGTCCTTTGGATCCTCACGAAACTTTGAAAAGTTTTAATAGATCGTTCGTTAAGATTATGAACTTCGTGATAGTACCTATTTTCTGACTTGTTTGTTAGTCTTGTGATAAAATTGGTTCGTTGATTTAAGTATCCTGTTATTTTCTTATAAAATGATTAACAAGAAATTAATTATTGGCTGCTTGCCAATTTACATTCCAACTGCAAATGTATTGTTTGTACGCACAATATTGAGAGATTAACCATGTTTTTTAAGACCATAGACTTCTTTTAATTTTTTCCGGAATTTAATGTACAAGAACTATTTTCTGTATTTTTTTCAACATTTTAGGCTCACTTTAGGCTCTATAGTTTTGGAAATAAGGAGGGAATGGTCAATTTTCGTCTATTTTCTTAAATAACTTTAAAACAATTTACTATAGTATTATTTAAAATAAAACTATTTGGACCCTCACAGTAAGCCCTTTCATTTGGTACACCAAACAGTACATTGCGGTACGGTACAGTTCGCCAAACGTTTTTTAAAATTTTCGCATTTGCCCCCCAAAAGTGACCATCATATTCAAAATTCATTTATTTACTATGCACGTCCGTGTTTGGGTCACAGAAATTCATACGTGTACCAAATTTCAACTTAATCGGTCCATTCGATTCGGAGTAAACTGGCTGTTAAAGACAAACAGACAGAGAGACACACGAGTGATCCTTTAAGGGTTCCGTTTTTTTTCCTTTTGAGGCACGGAACCCTAAAAAAGTACCAGTACAATATTGGACACAATCCTGGCGTTCCAAAAATTCCAAAATTAAATTTTCAATTATTCGGCGTTGGCATGGGAGTGTGAGGTCGGGCATGAATTTAGTACACTCATCTGCACGTCTTTGGTCACTATTTTATAATGATAACGCTCTTGTTCCCTAGCTTTAAAGGGGTTCTTGTCATTCCAAGTGTCGGGTGAATGTACACCTACTGCTGTTGAATTTTACTATTATAGTCGTGTGTAATCAGTTTTAGTGTGAACTCATAAAAATGAATTACGCTGCAGTTACGAGAATTGTTATGGGGAACAGGAAAAATATAGTCAGTGTTTACACTAGCGTGTTAAAGGAAGTAGAATCATAGAGTATATGATTTTAAATAAGCATGTGTGAGTTTACAAGGAATTAAATAGGTCTCGTGTAAAAGTTCACACTATATGTGGATGATGATGGGTGTGTTTCGTATAATGAATAGTAATTTATAATGCAGATTGAATACACAGTCACGTGAACGAAGCCGCGGGCACAGCTAGCGATTAATATGAATAAAGTGTCAAAGAAGAAGTAGAACAGTAAAATTAAGTATTTACTTAAAAATCAAGATTTATATTGCTTTTTCTTATTAATTAATGAGTTATCCTAGGTGCGCCCCACGGTTTCACCCGCGCAGACCGGGATAAAAAGTAGCGAATGTGTTAATCAAGGGTGTAAACTATCTACATAGAAGTAACAAACGTACAAACACACACACATACACACTCTCACAAACTTTCGTCTTTATAATATTAGTGTGATAACTGATGAGTTATCCTAATCCTATTCTTACTAATAATATAATGCAAAAATGAGTTTGTTTGTTACGCTTTTGCTCTAAAACGGCATAACGATTTGGATGAAGGCACACGGGTAGTTCATGACCTGGATTAGGACGTAGGATACTTTGATCCCGGTAGGGACAATCCTAATGACGTCGTGCGGGGAGCGGGACGCGTCAGTGGATAATTTATAAGCTAAGTCTTATAAAATTATAACATTAAATATATACCTAATCTAAAAGGAAAATTGGCTGAACATTTCAATTTGCCATAAACATTTTCCATAATTATGATACTTACATTCACATTCCAATTTGCCATGATATCAACCGTAACTAATAATACCGAGAGTCCCAGGCGATGAATACCCTTACAAATCAAATTCCCGAAATAACTCTAGAATGAAACCAAAAATAGCTCAATACATTTTATATCTAAAAGGTCGCCGATAACCACATCACAAATGGAGAAGTAATCAATCAAATAGATCCAGAAATAGAGAGAACACTCAAGATAGAACGTCTTGGTTCCTACAGATGTTGCATTTCAAGAACGCTTGTCAATCATTATATGTTATACCTTATTGCATTGACGTAAGAGTCACGTGACGTAGAGACGTAAATTGCATTATAGGTAGGTATCAAGGGGTTGGATAGCAGTTTCCTGCAGCTAGCCGGAACTGACGTTGTCCAAGTTTATAGACTGACTCAGTTGAGGGCGTTTATGTTGATTTCTCTTACAATGAATTTTATAGTTCAAAGATCCAACACGCCTGAAGGTTGACATACCTAATAAAAAAATGCAATCACAGAAATAACAGACATTTTCATCAATTGTGTTTTTTTACGATAGCAACTTGTAGTCAAAACTTTTAGTGTTGCAGGTGATAGATGGTGATATATTAGGGTCGGAAGTAAGTTAGATCTGACCTAGATATTACAACATTAAAAATATAAGGTCTGTCTATTTATACACGAAATCTCTTAAGGGGTCATTGTACGCCACCGGGGTCGCGGGTTGTTCAAAAGAGATACCGTGGCCCTGGCACAGGCAACTGAAGGAACACGGGTGGGTTTAAAGTCAGTAAAAGTCTGACACGACCTCCCTCCTCCCCCAAAAAAAAGGGGTCATTGTACAACTTTTACTATGGGACCAAACCTGAAATTGCGAAAAAAAATCAGCTGTTCCCTACATTTATGTTCGCATAACTCGTCCAAATGTAGGGAATAGCAGTTTTTTTTCGCGATTTCAGGTTTGGTCCCATAGTAAAAGTTGTTCATAATGATGAGTACAATGACCCCTTAAGAGACTTTGTGTGTAGACCATAAATAAATAAACATTTGTTTTCAAGAGGTCAATTTTTTCGTGCAACAGCTCTGCAGATTATGTAAGATAAGGCTAGCTGTATATTCCATTTCAAGAGTATTCCAAAACAGCAATGCGCTGGACAGTAATTAAAATAAATAAAGCCACATTGTCAAAAAATTTTTTTTAACGCAATCCGCATCCACCTCATTCAAACTTTTTCAAAAATATCTTTATTTCCGGAACACATTTTTGCTTCGCTCGTTGTGTCATTGTGTCAAGTTTTAAAGAGTCAATCGAGGGAAATTGGTTTCTGGCAAAGTTCCACAAACAGGTTTCCGGAATTACACAGTACGGATAGATCTATTGTGCATTTTTATATGAAACAAGATGAGAGAAAGAAAAACAAGTATTACATTATTAACTTCAGAGGTACTCTTGAAAAAGTTACTCGTAGTTGTATTGTACATAACTCAAGATAGTGAATGAGCATCATCTGATTTTGAACAATCATTATCAGTAAAAAAATTTCTACCTTCAATCATTATACGTGGCAGCGCCAACAGCATCCTTAGCATGATCGCTAGTCGGCTTGATTGTACCTACATCAATCATTGCTGCGCCATTTCTCATGGAATGGCGCAGTAGTGTTTGTTGTATACTTTATTTTTATATGTTTTGTTGTGGGTAGTTTTAAATGTTACTAACACTAGTCTTTAAGAACATTGTTACTAACAAAATGGACATCATGGTCTGAAAATAAAGTATAATTATTATTATTATTATCAGTAACAAAATGTCTACCTTCCGCGTCCGTCACAATTGTAACAATTATACCATCATGCTCATATCTCCAGTTAGTCCGAGTCTTGATCGGTATCTGGGGAATAGCCCTGTCACTTCACTCAGCTAACCGGAAGATACGTCCGCTTGTCCAACTTAGCGAGCAGATGGTGAATGCGATCGTTGTGGGAGGTTTCCTGTGATATAGGATGTTCGTTGGCATTTAGTTGTGTTTTATATGGGCCATGTTATTTTTTATTTGTAACATAACATTTTGAACGAACAAGATTGATGATACTACGAGTAGTACGCTATTCTCTCAAAAATAGTTTGCACATAATGATATTTGACAATTCAGTTGTTTTTAAGTGGCCCAAATATATGCCTTTAGGAACGCAGCAAACTTGTTATGTTTTTCCAAATTACTAAGCAGCCTATTAACTGTTCTAATACTCTATGTTAGAAAATGTCACTTCTAGTCTCTTTTCTTGCCAATAACGTGATATTTTGTATATAAAGAGTCTTCTATGTTTGTCTACAGCTCCGGTCAGTCGGTTAAAGGCTATAGCGGTAACAGTAAATTTTTACGACCGCTGCAAAGATAAAGAGTGAGCATGTTACCTATACTTTTATAAGCACATACGCGGTAACAATGTGTCTCTATTGTCATTATTTTGTGTATTCTTTGTTTAGTATAAAATGTTTGCAGGCATTCATTGAGAAACAGGAAGATCTCACACTACACAGTAACAACAAAAAAAAAAAAAGATACACAAGTATTTTGGGGATGAAAATGATTCATTCTTGCAGGATGAATATTCAGATAATAAATCCGGGCGTTAAGTCTATTGACTAGGTATTTAGTTAAATTAATGATTAAATTATTCTTTCAATGCGGCAAGAAAATAGGACAGACATTACAAGAAACTTTGTCATAAAGTGAAATTCGAAAAAGTAGTATTCAAATTCGAAGGCAACCTAGTAACTTCAAGCCACGTTCACGCATTCAGTGGGAGCTCTGAATTTTGTTCAGCCCGTTTAAGAAAATACTGCGAAGTCAACTTCCAACAATCTCGTATAATAGAATCTGCAACTGACAAAGAGACCTATCTTGAGAACATCGCGACCCATTTACTGGAACGAGAATCTAAAATTGGGCTCGTTTTCAGTTTGGTAATAGGCTATTTAACACCGCTCGGAATGGGAAACCCAGTAAAGGTGGCAGAAAATATAGTGCGCCCTAATACCACAAATCCTTCGTGTTTAATTAATGTAATAATTTTCAAAAGCAATTCGAATACAATCGAAAGCTATAGCAGAACAGTAACTCCAGTTTATGATACCTTGGGGTATTAGCATGCAGATTGTTACCGCTATTCCGGTATGGGGCGGTTTGATGTGGTTCTAACTGGTTCGAACTGGTTCGAACTGCTTCACGCCGGATCCTAGTAATCCATGTTGCGTTATATCTATGCGTAGAATCTAGAAATGATTTTGGTCATAATGTTTGGTATGTTTTACGATGATAGATAGAAGTTTTTTGCGTGTGTTGGGCTATGAAATCGTTCTGAAAATAGACTAGGCATGCTATACAACCTTCGAAGGAAACGTAAAATTGTTTTATTTCTGTAGGTACTACATTTTTAATAGCGTCATTATTTTTATATTAACCCCAAACTGATTCCCAGCATGGAATCTTTTAACGACTTCTCGATATTTGCTAGTAAGTCTAAAAATTCATGCTTGTACTAGCTATAATAAGCAAGTATTGTAGCTTTACAGAATGTGGTCTATTTATGAACATTGTACTATTTGCGTGGGAAGCTTAGCTTAAGAGACTAGTATTCTCTTGGTCCTGTGGATTAATCTAATTATAATCCCTGGTGAACCACCAGTACTGCAAGTACTATAATATAGTAGGTACTCTAGTAACTTAAAGTGGCGTTTCACTTAGCGAAGAACACTACCACAAGCTAGATCAAAATCATTATTACTTATACTTATTTAATCATTCATTAAATTTTTAAGGCACACCACATGAAAGTGCGGCAAATAAAATTGTAAATTAAAACCATGGCATAGCACATTAGTTTCTTTGGTAAAACGTTTGAATGCTACAAATTACTTTCTAAATTAGTAAGAAATAAAAGAACCAATGACAAAGATTTGCTTCCGTCATTTCCTTTTACTGTATCTTTTTACGAAGTCTATTTATTTTATTTTATTTATTTATTCATATAATAATTCGCATTGTGTTTGAAATAGTACATTAATTAATTGATTACAGCTAAAAATAGTAAAATATGAATTTCCAGTAAATTTCGTTAAAAAAATAATCAATAACTTACGATAAATATTATGTATAAAGATTGTAAATAATTATTATATATAAGATTGTAAATATTATTATGTCAAATTATTATAAATGTTTAATACTCGTAGTGTGTTGAATATATTTTTAATGTCATAAGTAAATGGCAGGTTCAAGAAGGTAAAGTACTAAATATAAAAACTATACACCATCATCTGTCACAATTCAGATATGGAATATAAACATTTCTTTAACAGGAAAGCTTTAAGTTTAGCTTTGAAAAGTGTACCTCTGTAAATCAATGATCTTAAATCAGTAGGCAACCTATTAAATAATTCTACTGCTTGATATTTAGAGCAATGTTTCGCAATATTAGGTTTAGGTGCAATTTTATTTTTTATAACTTTTCTTCTAGTGTTCTCTCTAAGTTCGCGTTCTTCTTGTGATTCGTGCTCGTGTATGTATTTTGCAAAGTGGCAGAGTAGTACTAAAATATATAAACTTGGTACTGTTAATATACCCAATTTTTTAAATATTCTTTACATGACTCTTGTTGTGGGATTCTGACAATTGTTCTTAAAGCACGTTTCTGTAATATAAACGCTCTTTGGCAATTATACCCGTAACTATTCCCCCAAAATATAATACTGTATCGTAACCTGGATTCTACCAATGCATAATATACTGCTTTTAACTGCTTTAGATTAATATCTTCCCTGAGGCTTCTTAGCGCGTAACAAGCTGAAGATATTGAAGAATCAAGGGCAGTGAGCTCTTTTTTCCAATTTAATAGGGAATCTATGTAAACTCCTAAAAATTTAACCTCATTTACTAGTCCAATATTATCCCTATTGAGCATGACACCTATGTTATCGTTGTTACGTGACGTTGTTTAAACAACATAACATGGGTCTTATTTGAGTTTATTATCAAATTATTTGCTGTAAACCAAACAGAAAAATATAAACTAACGAAATTCTTCACATCAAAAATCCGCTCTAATTACCATACTTAGAAACAACTTCCAGATGAGAACACATGAATAAATTCCAACATGCCTTATACGCTTTCATCAAACTTCGTTACATAGTGAAACGCAAAGGAATCAAAGGCCAAAATACGTGATCCTAAATTGCGAACAACGTAACATATGAGCCAATTAGGAAACTTAAACAATGATTTCAATTGTAATAAATTGCCAATCTGCGTGTAAGTGTTTGTTAGTTCTAGCTTGGCTAAGGTCATCTCCTGGTATATACGACATATTATATACTTTAATAGTTTGCCTAACTTCATCATCCCTTCCTCATGCCTTCATCATGCTTCATCATGCATGCCTTCATCCTTCATCATGCCTTCACAGTAAGTTGAATTTCATTTTGTGAAATTATAATTTTTTCTTTGGCATAGCTAGACTTAGTTTTATTGTAAGTTTTTGCCTTTTTTTACCTTCTCCTATTAAACCATAAAAGAAAGAGCAAACATAGCTTGTTTTATAAAAACGGTAATATTAAATGAGTCAGCCTAGCCAGAGCTTTTAGGAAACCTTAAATTTTATAATATTCTAAATATATGGAGCTCACAATTTTTCCTCGCAACAGTTTTTAACAATTTAACCAGAAAATAAACGAAGACGGACAGGCTTAATAAAGTATAAATAAAGGATTTTAAGGGATGAAAGGGGACGAAAAGGAAAATTCTAAAAATATGTTTAGGTTTGTAATCACTTCAAAAGATTTTGTATCTATTCCAGTGGTTTTGCATAAAACTAAAAGATGGAAGCTAACTGACAGCTACGTGAATTTATGGTCCTTTTTTGTTTATCGCAAAGATGAGGGTAAACATAACATAGAAAGTCAGTTCCGGAAAGGATGATGCCTATCCTTTCCGGAACTGACTTTCTTTTGAAATCGTATCGGATTTGAGAGGTCACTTTTAAGAATATACGTATTTTATATATTTATTTATTTAATACTTTAGGCACACAAATGTATAGAGACGGACTTAATGCCATAGGCATTTTCTACCAGTCAACCTTTGGGTGATGCAGAGACAAACAGTGGTAGGTGCAATAGCGAGAATTGAGGAATAAATATTGATTTCATTATAAAGATATAATATAGGCACATATATCTGTTAAAACTATAAATATAATAAATACACCTAATTATGTATAAATATAAGCACAAATAAATACACATAAATATACTAAAACAAATAAGATAAACAACGTCTGATGTTTTGATACAACGGCAATAAATTCTATCTCAACCAATACAAGAGTAAAATGTTGTTTAAAAAGGTGTACAGTTTCAAAAGTTCCACAAAAGTAGGGTACAGAAATTAGAATAAACCGCGTCGAATAAAATTTGCATACAGTGCGGGTCGCGTTCTACGTCCAAAATTGAGTTTCCCATGCCTATCCTAAAACCAATATGGCTTCCACCCACCTTTCCCAAACGTAGCCTCACTACCATGACGCGACAAACGACAACACAAGAGAACCGACGAAACGTTTATATCCACATCTGTCATTTACAACATCAGCATGCCATACGAATCTGTATCAACATTACCGTCAATGTATAACAACATTGCGCGTTCCTCGTTTCTGCATAACACACAGTTGGTGAAGTTACGGCCCCATTCCAGGGATTGTTTTGTTTCTTGTGCAAATTTTCGTTGTTTGCGAAAATGGCTTTAATGTGTGTATTTAGTGGTTTAATATAGGACCTTATTGTGAATGTTATAAGTTGTGTGGTATACAAAGGTCACATTAAACAAAGCCATTTCGACCATTTCTCTGAACTGACATTTCTCGTTTTGCGCATGTTTGTAATATTAATATCATCAAAAAGTTTTTAATAGAAACATGAGAAAATAATTAATCCAAACCAGCTTTTAAATAATTTATCTTAAAGATTCCGCTATATGTGATAACTGAGATGAAAAAATAATTGAATAACCTACAACTACTTATAAAAGATAAAAAAATATTTTCTTTGCTCTGCTTTTAATTCAATCTTAAATGTAAATTACGTGATGTAGTTCTCATCCTGTTGAGGCGATTAAGTTGTAACATGAAGTAACGCTTTATGAAAATGTTTTAGTTGGCTAATTACAGGCGGAGTGCCAGTAATTTGCCAACTAAAACATTTTAAACAATTCAATTTTTTTTTTTTTTTTAATAGTTGTTAAAATTTGGGTAATAAGTTTATCTTAAATATACCGTATCGAATTACATTATTTTGTTTAACAGATAATAGTTTTTGTTGAATAATTGAGATTATTCATAAATTAAGTATCAGATTAGATCCATTAAAATCATTATATTTGAAGATAATACATCAACATACTGTACCTACTGTAGACATAGCAGTATCTACTATTTTCAACGTATAACGCACTCGTGATACGAATACATCAGCTCTAATGGATAAGGCATGTAAATCGATCAACACTTGAAGCCATCCACAATATGGAACGTTCCTTGCGCCCATATTTTTTATGAAATGATGGGGAATTCCGTTTGATGGCTCCTCTCGTATGTCACCTCGAAAACATGCAAATACTTCCACAAACTTTAAACACCTTTTTTAAGGAAAACGCATCAATGTCATATTTGGGACCGAATTGGAAGATTTTCCCATTTCCTTGACAAGGTAATTTTAATTTAATATTTATGGTTCTTCTTATCGAGATAAATTACGTTTTTTGAAATGGAAATTGGAATTTACGTTGTTTGGGCTTTTCTTGAAACGAATAAGACTTTTTGTTTTGCAATGAAAACGCAACTTGAAAAACGCCAACTTGAAATATGGATTTTTGGTGACCAGGTAATTGGAAGACACTTACTAACTGAACAAGATGCTTTAAATCACAGAACTTATGACATTACCCAAATGACAATGTGATGTCTCATGTCTGTAATTCTTGCGGTATTGAGACGATATCTGATAAATTATGTAAAATATATGAGGGTAAAAAAACTTAAGATTACAAAACATAACTTTTAATTAACATGCATAAAAGTTTAATTGTGTTTTCCAAAACGTATTTGACGCAGTTACACTCATGTTATACGGTCGTTACAACGCATTGCCACATAAAACTAGTTACAAGTACACAAATAGAACCATGAATAGTACTCCGGGGCGGAATTGTGAAGGTTGCCTGGTAACGTCGAGAGTTGTAGGGGATAGTTAGTAGGGTGTGCCTCAGGGTACGTCGTTAGGACCTCTATTATTGAGCCACGAATTAGAATCCTTTCTATTAACCTAACTAGTTTAATGTGACATGGAATTTACGGGTTCACGGGTTATTTAAGTTATTTATTACGGGTGAATTCTTCTCTATCTAACATTACGTTGTTATTATATTACGTCATAATAATGTTAAGCTTGAAATTAACGTTGGTGCATACTGACAGCTTGTTGTGCTCAAAGAACATTAATCTATTGTTCTCAGGCGACTCCAACAACGTGCACGGAATAATAAACAGTAGGTACAATTTCCTTTTATAACCAACATTTATTAAGATGATGAATTTTGTTATACTCATGCTAATAAAATATTCAGGTGCTCAAGTTGAATGCCAAAATACCTTCCACTTTATAAGTAGATATTTTACAAATAAATCAACAGGTAACAATTTATCTTTCCAAACAATTTACCAGAAATACCATAACTTACCGACGTTGTTTAGACTGACGATATTTTATGCGATTCAGAATATCAACGAGTTATTTTTATTTCGTAATGAAACTTTACAGAAACTTGTATAAAACAGAAGTTACTTTATCGTATTTTCGAAGGAGTGAAACCTTAAAGTTCGTTCCGGTTTAAGGCCGATGGTTCGGTAACTTTTGTCCGTTGTTTTGTCAAATTTAAGACGACCAACTGTTGTTAAGTTACAGTTCGTAAACTGTTATTTTAAGGTAAATGGATTAGTTTGTGAAATGGTAGATTAAACTGCTCGTTGATTTTGGAATTAGTCTAAGAATCCATTGGCTGGTTAGATCATGCTTAACAGCAATAATACTTACAAAAAAATTACTATATTAATATAACCAAATAAAGATAGGGTTTTGGATCATAATGATTTGATGCTATTTAAAATACCATTATTTTCTTTGACAAAAAACGTAAACAGTAAAGTATTAACTTCTTCTCTAGTAATAATGTGCGCTAGTGCTTGTAATGATGACCTGTTTCCTTTTAGGATCAAGTTGAAAAGCTTTTTGGCTTAGTGACTCGGACGGAAGAACAGTTTTGTTTTATTTTACCAACTCTAACTCTTTGCCCTAAGAGTTCATAATTTTAACTATCTTTAAGTTCTACTTCTAGTACTGTTGCAATGAACATTAAAGATAACTGCTCTTAAAAATCATATTGAATTGGAAGTGTTCAGCAAAATTGGAAGTTTTAAAATAGTTAGAAGAAAAGAAAGAAATAAAGAAAATGCCACAAAAATATGTGCTAAAGTACAAAATAACTTAGAATTATGAATAGTAAAAAAAATAAAAAACTATAATTATACGCACGGAACAGAAATAATCAGAAGCTGCACGTGGCGATTGTGACGCGAAGGCTTCCACTCAGCATAATACTGTGCTATGGGGAACCTAACACAGCACAGTGATAAATTTCAGTGGTCATCTCAAAACGATGACCATTATATCAGAGTTAACTGTAGAACATGTATTAAAAAGCATATATTCACAAAGCCACACTAAAGCTTAGTCATAACCTGAATAGCTGAGAACTCAAGCAAACAACGTTCATATGTATAAAGCAAGCACCGCTGTGTTCCTTCTATTATGTGCCTGTACAAACATCTTCGTGTTATGAACCATCCAGTTTATTAAAATGCTTTCATTACATTTAGTCACGTTTACTCTCTCTGTAACCGAAGTTAAAGAAACTTCACTGATTATCAAATTCATGGTGTTTTCAACTTTGTAACTTTTTGTCTCCTGTGCTTTGGGATGTGAAAAATTAAGTTCATTGAAGAAAGTTTTGATAACATTTCTGTTATGTTTTCGAACGTTTTCTGTTGAATGAATTATATTCAGGTCATTGATCACGTTGATGTTTATTATCTAGCTTTTTGTTGAGAAAGATTATAAGTTGGCCTTTGAAGCATTAGTAATTTTGTATTTTTATTTACATTTATTTTTATTTTTTACTAATAGATGTTCTGCGAAATGCTCCCTGTTTATAAAAATGTTCTTACTTTAGTAATTTATGCACAAGAGCTAGACTAACATCAACAAGTTCAAACGAAATATATCTTTACTAAGGATGCACATGAATATTAAGTTAATGTCGTTTTCATTGTATAATTTTTTTATAACATTAATCAATACAATATTCTTAATAATATTCTTAAAACAAGGTTAAAAACTGCTGCTATCTTCAGCTATTTTTTCCATTTTAAACATTAGATTTAACGATTTAATGTCCATCCCATTAATTTCAAGCGTCGTGGTTAGCATAGTTTAAATTTTTACACCACTCCATAGGACCCAAGAGGGTAGTTGTAACTAATCTGACGTCACAACTTCCTAGTTCAGTCAGTTTCGTAACAAGCAAAATTTTACGTTCATTTTTATTCCTGGAGCTTGCTATGGTTATGATTACGTTGGAAGTATGATACAAGTTTTTATTGATGTCTTAGCAGTTTCAGGCGTTGGAATTTTAGTAGACTTTTTTATTTTTAGGTCACGTTCTTCTTCTTTATAGGTATAAATCGTAACGTTGTCTTCGTAAAAAATATTAAAAGGCTTACTCGGAACGACAGCTTTAGAGATCACTAAAACATTAGTTATTTTATTGAATACCAGTTTCTCATTGTGTAAAAAAATCGTGAATTTTAAATGTATAATTCAGCTTGTGCAGTATTTTCACAGAATACATTCTTTGTTAAAATGTTTATGAAAATATCTGACGATAATTTCTCGACTGTCTTTGTGGCTACCTAGAACTTAATCTGCATTTTTGTTACTTCTTTTAAGTTATGTGAGACAACTTTCAACATGAGTAAGTTAGCACAAACCAAATCTAATACAAGTACACATACACATACATAAACTCACGCCTTCTTCCCGTAGGGGTAGGCAGACACTACAGAACGACACCTGCTACGATCCATACATGCGCCCATGCATCCATACTTTTGCCTCGTTTACGTTCATAAATGCATTGTGGTTGCGAGTACTACGCACCTGACCTTTCTGGAGAACATCAACAATAAGGTCACTATATGTCTTCCTAGGGTGTCTTCCCAGCGTCCTGGCTCTATTACAAGTAATTTATGTCAAATCATCTCGTTAAACCTGAACAATCAAACCATCAACTGTTGACGCTTCCAACAGTAGTTTGCCACAACCAATAGTTACGTCAATTAGCTCTCCTATCTCATATTGAATCTCCGCTTTACCTCTGTGTTAATCTCAAGATTACTCGTCGGCGTCAACCCTCTCAGTTATATTACGTCATTATGCTTCTCTACTGCCAGGTGTTTGAAGATACGCGCTACTAACCGTCATTGTATTGGTTTCATGGGCTGTATTCTGTTATGTTATGACTAGGATGTATGTAATTTTGTTCGTTTCTTTCTGACTACAATGAACTAAGATGTTGTTTTGCATGTTTACTTTAGATTGAAAGCTGTGCAGGGTCAAATTAAATTAGCTAGCGAAACTTCGCAGACGTGATGGGTATCGATATCTAAACACGACAAAATAAAAATGATTGATTGATTTTTGGGGTCAATGACCGCTGACAGTGTTGTTACTTGAACTGTGCGTTGACAAAATCTATTTTATCGTGTTGAGATATCGATACCCAACCACGTTGGTAAAGTTTACACAAAAAAAAAAAACTATTTTTTTAAACTGATATTTTAAGTGAATACACTACCTGAGGTTGATAACCAAAAAAAAACCGTCATCAAATTAAACGTCTGCGGAGTTTTGCTAGCTAATTTAATTTGACCCTGTTTATTTTAAGGCTAGGTTTTAGTTTTTTTAGCCCTCTTCAGCGAAGTCGTAGCTTTATGATCTTGAAGAAACTACAATTATTGATAGATTTCAACACTATTCTATACATACACTAGATTTCAACACTATCTCCAATAAAATCAGCAACTTTTCTCAAACAACTAATGAAGCCATAAAAAAAGCAGCAGGAAATAAAAAAATTTGCCAGCAAGAAATTTGCAGCGATTAATCAATTTCCAAGAGTACAGGTGCCGCCAAGTTTCGGCTTCGATTAAAACTGCATAAAGCCATAACTAGGCAAGACTGTTTCATTATTAGTTCAACGGCTGTAAGAAACTATGAGGCTGCTGGCGTTCTTTTACGAGCTTATTTTATTAAATAACTTGGGCTAGTGTACTGGACTATATATTTTAGCTTTGTTTTTTAAGTTTGGAAACTTTTCGGAAAACACCCTGGTGTTTCTTATCATCTTTAGGTGATGATATCATTATTATTATTCATATATTTATTAGACTGTTCAACATTGAGTACATTAGTACTTAACAATTTGTACATTGCAAACTTGATCCTAAAGGCCCCATTACTTACAGAAAAGCATTCTGTTGATGGGTTTGGCCAATTTTCCAACTTCATCATCACGAAGCTAAATTTTTTAAGCCTGGATTCGCATATTTCTGGGTATGGTCCTCTCTTTCTTTCTGTCACACTTCCCTGTTCCGTGCATCCCCAATTTAGCTCCTTCCCGCGAGTTTTGTGAAATTATATTTTCCAAATTATTAGATACAATCTAAAAGATTCGTTGTAGCATGATCTTATCTTGAATCTTAGTTTCAATCTCACGATGGATTATCAACAGTTTCCTATGATATCATATGATGGATGACCGGTAAAATATGATACTCGAATTCCGATTCGATGTGGAAATAGCAACGTGAAATTATAAACGCCATATTGCCGGTTGGGTCGATTGATCAGGTTAATCTACGCTTGCCGCTGTGGTTCCGTGGATGGGTAACCATCTTTGCATACCAAGACGAGGGGTCTTGTGCCTCGGAAAGGACTCGTTTTGGTCCCGGCTGTCATTCGTAGATCTTTGACAGTCGTTAAGGGTCGTCAGAAGCCCGAAAGTCTGACAACCAATCTTACCAAGGGGTATCGTATTACCCAGTAACTAGGTTGTGGAGGTCAGATAGGTAATCGCTCCATGTAAAATACTGGTATTCAGCTGCATCCCGTTAGACTGGAAGCTGACCCCAACATAAGCTAATTAATCAATTGTAATTTAATCAATTTATAATTTGATTAGTCATTTTCTAATTCTGTATTAGTTAATCTTAAATTTTAAGTTTAATTATTATTGTATAATTTATAGTTCAATTATTATTATGAATAATTATGTTAGTAGAAAGCCTTTTTTTGTGCATGTGGTGTTAACCTATAATTAATTCTTGCACGTGCAAATTTTACCCTAGTCATTAAGTCAGAAATGTATGTAGTGTTTGTTAACCTAAATAAATAAATAGTTGGAAAAAGGCTATGCAGATAGATAATTTGATTAATCTATAGCCTCATAAAATTGTACTTTGATCATAGTGTTAACTCATTAAGTAGTTTTTGTTTTTGAAATACTTGAGTAAACTAAGTTAGGTGTTCAGTGTCTCGTCTGAAACTGTGCAGCCTCTAACTAGGGTTAGATCGTTTCCGTTTTAGTTCAAAAACTTTAGATCTTTTATAGGCTTTATCTATAGAGAAGTTATTATTTAATGATGCATTAGATAAGATTGATAAGAACAGACGACCAAGAACCTTTGTGGAAGACTGATTAAAAATAGTATCATTCAACCTTTTTTTTTTTTCTTTTTTTTGTGGATGGGAAATCATCACATGACTTCTCCCGCTCCGGGCAGAGCGGGAGGGCGTATCAGACTTTTACTGACTAAAACCCACCCGTGTTTCTTCAGTTGCCCGTGCCAGGGCCACGGTATCTCTTACGAACCACCCGCGACCCCGGCGGCTTCGGCCCTATTGGACCCCGTCACTGCTGACGTCTCTTTGAGGCGCGCGTGGAACACAACGCGCCATCGACCCGGGCCGGGTCCCTACCGGACGGCGAGCTGCCCATTACTCGTCGTCCGCAAGCCCGCGCCTACGGTGGCCAGGAATCGGCGATAGATTCCCGCCGCCCAGGGCGTTTCCCTCACGCGTTCCGCCTCCTCCTTCGCGAGCATTACTGCTCGCAGAAGGAGGTGACGGCCTCTCATGCACTCTCGCTCCGCACCATGGCCTGGACCAGGTTTGGACGCGAGAAATCGCCGCCGCCCATCGTCTCCGTGAGAACACGGCGGTGCTCCACCCAAGCGGGGCAGACCTCCACTGTATGCTCCACTGTGTCCTCCGGGCGATCCACACAATGGTGACACCCGGGAGTTTCCTCCCGGCTTATCCGAAACAGGAACCTCCCGAAACAACCGTGTCCGGTGAGGACCTGCGTCAGGCGGAAGGTAAGGACGCCGTGGCGCCTCTCCAACCACTCCTCAAAGAGGGGACTTATCGCCGCAATTGTGGCGTGCCCAGTATCATTCAACCTTGCTTTTCGATAGAAATATACTGCCTACTGTTTTGCAGAAGAGAAAAAATATACTCCAGCCTTCCTTACCCTGAGTGCTAAGACAAAGTGTTCTAATAGGAATTGCTGTACTATAATATATGGGGTATGTGGGTATCTAGGCAGAAGTTAGAACATTATTGCTTTTGCGAAATTCCTTTGCGAAAGACAGCCCCGCGAGAATAGGGCAATATACACAGTAGATTGAATATATTATTGTCTAATACGCACTTGTTTGTCTATCTATATCGTGTGAGCTGTAAAACTCCTGACTAGAAAATATGTCAATGTTTTGCAAAATACTCACGGGTAGCTACCTAAGTATGACAGTTATCGCACTGCAGAGTATTCTGTTACTTATAAACAAAATTTTCAAAACCTAATCCAAATAGTTAAAACAGCCTGTTGATGTATAGTGTTTGAATAAATAATTTTAGTAACAGATTTAAAACCAACAATTCTTGCGTGCACCGAGACGAAGCACACTCCCTAAAAACACAAATTAAACCAATTAATTAATCAAATCTTTCTTCATTGTATCATCGTGTATTTTCGCTGAAATTCATTACATCCCAATACAATCCAGTTATTTATCACCCGGTGCGACTGTTCTGAATTAATCATCGTTCGCTTGCACATCGCGAGGTAATTTATGAACTCCATCCATTGCATTAAGCGCGTATAATAATAAAGGTTCAATTTGTGAATGTTCGAATATGATATTTATTTGGTTAGCAAGTTTTTGTTGAATTTGTGCGTCATCATCAATAGTGGAAGTGTTATTTATATTATTTACATTGGATATACTTTTGTTTTGATCCTAATGGTTAATTTGAAAGTTATATTTTTTTCATTGTGTTTCCATAAAATAATTTGATATCATTCTCATTGTTAAGGTGCTTAAAAATACTGACGATTTGCGCTTTGTCTAAGACAGCATTGTTGATTTTGCGCAAGGCATGATTAGTATTTCTTTTACTATCTGTTGCAGATGTATTTGCAGTCACAAATCTGGTGTCCCTGAATACTATTAGTTACTCATTCATCAGATGATCTCATAATAAGACAGTTTCACCCATCATCAAAGTTATGATTGTTATCAATATAAACCAATATTATCTAGCAACTCATACATAGTTTTAGTTTCAAATTTTATTGTAGTAGGTCAACGAGGATTCAAAACTAATTATATTTCTAATTACAATGTTGTGGTTATGTGTATTGGGCAGCTGCATGATTAGTTCTACTACTTTGTTACCAGAGCAATTTCTGATGTGGTTTTCGATACTGATAATTATGTTATTTCGTAATAGATAGTAGTACATAATTATAAGTATGTACAGTTTACATCGGTGAACTAAATATTTGAAATAATAAAATAAATTTTGTTGAAAACTGTATTGAAAACTGAACAATAGAAAATATTCTTAATAAGCTTGAATAGCTACTCGTAGATAATAAAATAGCAAAACAATTAAGTACCTAGTAATTCTAATAAGGCTGATTGATATTCTTTATAAAATTTAAGTATTAACAGTTTTTCTTGCTCTAGGTGAACATTATTACTTTAAGAGTCTACTTAATTTAATTGAAAAATAATATTGTTACAAAATTCTTGTGTATATTTACTTCATTAGATTTTATATTTTTCTTTTATTAGTGTATGCCCTTTGGCGTTATTCCAATTTTAACATAGTTAGGCTGTTATGATTTTCCAGTTTGTTTTTGTAAGGGTCCAATATTGAATAAAATACCGTGTTTTATTAGTGTCCAAGTGATGAAATAGGTACATTTATCTCTGTTTTGGTTTTGTAAAATAAAAATAATGGTTCCTAATGAATCCTTAAGGACCAACATTAGTACAACATGTTGAAATTTTTCCTCGTGGGAAAATCAACTAACGACGAAGATGTCCGCGTAATCTAATCGAAATCCATGCATCATGTTCGTGAACGGGCACCGCCGTCAGTAGGGCCGAGTCATTTCTTAGCTGCCACGGCTTATTTTGATTTAGATTAATTTTAAAATATTTTTAGTTTTTATCTTATTTATTACGAACGCTTTTAACGTGCACGTCTTTCTGCATTGTTCTCAAGGTATATTTTCAACATTGTATGATGTAACTAATATTTTTTAACAATACTTTGATTTAAAAGAGTGTCTGTCGAGTTTTTCGCCCGTTCTTTTCCATAGGAACCTACTGCGCTTTGGAATGGGCAACTAGCTTCATCTTTCTGACTGACCGAACCTTTGGCTGTTCAAAAGTGCCTGGAATTGGTTTATTTGAAACTAGCTTTTCTAGCCAACTAGCCAGCCGCTTCGTCCGTGTGGGTGTCGGAAAGTATCCCACGGGAACGTACTATCGGGAATTCCTTCCTTATTCCTTGTGTACATTATAAAAAGGGAAGTTTTGTGCAAAATTTCAGTTTTCTAGGTGCAATGGTTTGGGCTTGGCGTTGATGCATCAGTCAATCAGACAGTCAGTCAGGACTTCCCTTTTTATTTATATAGATAAATATGTGTCCTAATATTATCGCTAATAGTAACATTCTTTCCAGATAAGGCACCATCTGAAGCTACATTTCGCGGTGCAGAGTTCCTATCATACGACCTGACACAGACCGGCGGCGAGCCTATAGTCAGCACACAAGACGCCATCTCACTGTACTTCAAGACGCGACAGCCTAATGGACTTCTCTTTTACACTGGTAAGCTTTTATTTGCCTTTGTTGTGACCATGAGTAATGTAAAAGCTTTCGTTTTTGCCTAAAATCCCTTACTTCCTCTACGTTGTTTATGATTATGCTTCTTAGGGCCGATTTTTAATTGCCAGATAAGTGTTATTTGTAAAAAAATATGTTGGTTTGACATTATTATTTTCTATGCAAAAGCCAAGCAAAAGCTGTCAAACTGGAATTTATTCCTCAGATAAAATTTATTTGACTATTGAAAAATCAGCCCTTACTTTGATGCTCTATTCTAAAACAACCTATAGAACAACATGAATGATGTAAGCAGAGGGGTAGTTCCCGTATTTTGAACAACAATGTTCGCAATCTCATCTCAGTCTCAATCTGTCAAAAATTGTATAGCGTTTACCTACATTTTTGACATATTTTGAGATTGCGACTTGAATTTGAACGTTTTTAGGTACGAGATCATTTAACATATCGCTCCTCCGCTTATATAATGTCGTAAATAAAAAAAAAATATAGACAATTATATGATATTTCATTTTAATAATAATTTATGTGCTTCTAAAGTCTTAAACTTTTATTTTTATTTAACTGTAAACATAACCTAAAAATAACAAAATTATATACTAACATAACTAAAACTATTAAAAAACTAAAATATGGCATCGAAAAATTCCTCCGCATCGCTGTCGACTGGTAAAGTACCCAAGAGACTGGCGGCATTGCCACGTTGTATGGCAATGCTAAGCCGCTGGCCAAGGTAAAAGCCAGCCCTTGGGTCACGGGAAGTGTCAACCAGCCGTTTGGAGATTTCGTTGAACAAACTATGAGCACTCGGACCCCACGGCCCAAGGGTTTCATAATAATTAATAATAAATCTATTTTTTTTTTGAGTTGACACTGATATATTTGAAGTGTGAAGAGTGCCCATGGAGTTTCTGACTTTGACTGCGACTTCTAAAATTCAAAAGTGTCTGTAGGTTTATTTAGTTAGTTTATAAAATAAATAAGAATTTAAGTTCTAATAAACTCTAAACCCCGCAAGCAAGCCGAGTATACTCGTAGTTATTGTATCTCGTAACTTCCTTTTAATTCACTAACGTTCTCTTATCCGAGAATAAAGGCAAAGGAAATTTATGAAGATAATTTTATTTAACAAAGTCTTTTGCATTCAGGTCATGAAGCTGATTACCTCAACCTCGCTGTTCGAGATGGTGGCGTCTCCCTTACTATGGGTCTCGGAAATGGGAAGCAGGAGATGCACATTAAACCAGCTAAGACCAGGTTTGATGATCATCAGTGGCACAAGTTGACGGTGCACCGGAGGATACAAGAGGTAAGAACTTTTTTTGGAACATAAAAGTTTTTGTGTGAAGTATCTAAATAATGCACATAAGCTATCTTACTGTCTGTTTAGGATCTTTAAATAGTCTAAAGATATAAGAGGAGGAAAGATTATTAGGGTAAATATTTTTTTTTATAATCTCTTCTTAATATTCCTTCTGTGATCTCCTGATGTATATATCAATAACAATTTTCCACAAGTATACAATAAGTATATTAATTTGATTATATCTTCTTGTACATTATTTCACATAAAACATAATAGCTCATACCTATAACCATCTACAATCAACGACCGTCGGTTGTACCCTTTCTTATTTATACGGCCTCCATGTTCCCAGATTTCATCAGCCGAATATAAAGCGCTTTCATCGCTGTACAAATATTTTATGACCTCAGGCCCGTATTGCAAACTCTATACCTTGAACTCAGATCGATAGCATACGACTTATGGCCTATTGGCGTGTTTAAACCGAGATCCATCCATCATTGTAGCCATTACTTCAAAAAACCGAATCGATTCATATCCGAGTAATTTGATTATTAAAGTCGGAACGATTTTTTGTTGAAAGGCGGATTTTTCCAAGTGTTTTGGTATTCTGAACATAATTAGCGTGGGGATCGATCTTGGTACCTATGGCCTTTGTAATTGAAGCAATTTTGTGGCGATAAATTTGGTTGGTAGTGGAATTAGGTATATGTTTCCTGTATGCTTGGGTCGGCGTGTGGTGGAGTGTTTGAACGATGACCGTTTCACTGGAGCGTAATTAATTTTGAAAAATGTTAACCTGGATGGAGTTATCTACCTTTCATGTTGAGCATCGGCGCCAGATATGTTTGCTTCTTTATAAAATTGATATTTAACAAAATTATGAGAACCACATTTTTGATGGAGAAATCACGAGTATCAACTAGTTTTGGTAGGGTTTTGGCTTTATGACTTTCATTCTAAACAAGTTTTATTTCAACGAATCTTACTCCAACAATTTCACCATTAACGAAAATTTGTACAATTTTAAAAATTTATAAACTACAACATTCGTCGACATTGCATTTTATTTCTGTTTCGTTTTTAATTTTTTTATCCTCGAGCCTGTCATGATTACGTGAGCTCCGAGCGGCCGGAACGTCGAAAAAACAAAATTGAACAATAAATGTGGAGTAATTTAATCGGTAGTTGGTTTTATTTCTGCACTCAATGCTGATGAGACGCAACGAAACGAATTTGTAAAACTTTGCTTGCTAATGAAAAATGAAAGTTGCATGATCAAAGTAGAGCATTGTTAATTAGTCAAATATGACGTCATGTCTGTCATTATTATATTGAACTTTCATATTTTGTTCCCGTCCTTCAATCTTGCTTTTATTAACAGCTTTGACAATGTGCCAAAACATAAGCGTATGATCAGCCTATTTATGAAAAACTTGTGACGTCCATAACTTTCAGTTGACCAATTATCCGTAGAATTATGGCGTTATTATCGCAAGGAAAGCTGGTGATATCCACTCGATTAATCTAGCTCTTAGTTTTATAAAATCATACATATTCCTTTCCATCTCAAATGAACCCTACGTCACACCAACACCATTCAAGTGAACGAACCATTCAGAACGAGGCACAAACCGCTAGTAAATAGTTTATTTACGTACTGCGTGCGGGCCTCCATCCCTAGCTGTTCCGTTATCGTTAATTATGTATTTATGTGGGGCTTTCTCATTCTTTGAGAATATTGGGGGCTTATCGAAACTGCCTATACTTCGGCTAGTGGCCTGGATTTGATGCGCAGATGTATGATGTTCAAGCTTTGTGATAGATTAGTTTTTTGTCCGGTTTGTAAGGTCAGAGTTCATTTGTTTGGGTCTTTAGGTTCCGTGTAGGCTACAATTAAAAAAAATTATTGAGAACACAGTTCATTGTAGCCTACACTGAACTGTGTTCTCAATAAATTGAAGAATTGAAGACACCGACTTCAGAAGCTGTTAAGTGTTTTATGAAGTTATTTTATTCGTTTTTGGTTTTGAAGTCGGTTTTTACTTTTTTAAAGTAAATTTATTTTTCCATTTTTAGTTGAATATATAATTACATAGATAAGTAGGTAAGCCCAAGTCGAATGAAAAGAAGAATCATCAAAATCCGCTTAAAAATGCCGGAGAACAGTGCATTTATGCATATAACTTTGTACGTAAGAATAATTACATAATGTTTTATATAATAAAACCTTCCTGAAAGTATGTAGATCACGATAGTGAAATAATCATCAAAATTTGTTCATTAGTTTTAGAGAAAATCGCGGACAAACAAACATACATACATACATACAGGTCGAATACAGAAGATTTTTGAAGTCGGTTAAAAAACGGGTCCTTTTGTTAGCTCCTGGTCTTTTTGTATGTTTTTGATTAACGTCAAATTTTGTGCTATATATGTTATTCTCACGGATATCATTTGACACGGAACGTTCCTTCGCATACTAATGAGGCTTGTTATTGTTTCAGATCACGCCGTTTACGAGTTTCTGCAGGGTAAGTAATATTAATTAATACTGTTACCAAATCTTCCTTAAGACTTCCTGTGTCTTTGTCTTCGTTATCAAACAATGTGACTGTTTCTTATTTCGTGTACATTTTCAAGGCAACTATTTCTTAAAAAATAACTGTGTCATAAAGTAAATGCATAATACGTAAATTGGCTGTTTTTAGTAGCAATAATTGCTCCACTTTCTTGTTTCCACTTTTCTCGTAAATAAATCTAATTTTATTGACAATTTGGATAAATAATAATACCATGCGAACTGTACCACGAATCATTATAATTGTTAATAAGGGCGGGGTTCGAAGTAAAATAGGCAGTAGATGTAAAAAACACTATAATATTGTATCTCACACTCAAACATTAACACATTAACGGAATAACACTTATAACGTAAACTACTACAATTTTGGCGCGAAAACGGATTACACAAGAAACAGTTGCTATGCATGCGCGGCGCAGACTGGTTTTTCGCGGCGGCGCGCCTCATCCGAGCGCGCACCCCTCCCCCGCCTCGCTCCCGTGGCGCCACTGGCGTGGAGCGGCGCGGGACGACATTATAACGAACTACTAACATTACATAGGTACTTATAGAAACAAGTAGAAATTAATAAAAATATTGTTCGGACAGACGCGCTACTTAACATTACCACCCCCCAGTTGGAGACTTCAATCGACAAATGTACCGTCTGTAGGTAGCACGGCTATCCGAGCAACGGGACGACGCAGCGTCCCAGTGGCTGTTCTTAAATCTACCACACGCACTTGACCATCATTACCCGGGAACACTTTGACTATTATGCCACGGGGCCACATATTACGCGGTTGTTTGCCGTCACACAACACCACTACATCACCCACTTTGACAGAGTTCGTTGCCGTTGCCCACTTCTGTCGTCTCTGAAGGGTGGGCAGATACTCTCTTGTCCATCGCCGCCAGAACATCTTAGCCAAAGCTTCACCTTGAAGTCGTTGGGTATTGAGGTCTCGAAGTGCAGCACGCAGTTCCCTGTTCGCTCCCACGAAGTTGGTGCCGCAGTCGCTCAGGATCGTTGCTGGTTGCCCGCGGCGCGCTATCAAGCGGCGCAAGGCAAGTATGGCAGAGTCGCTGCTAAGTGACGCAGCCAACTCGAGGTGAATGGCGCGTGTGGCAAGGCATGTGAATAACACGCCCCACCGTTTCTCCCGGCGCCGTCCAATGGTGATCTCCATGGGACCGAAATAATCGATCCCACAGTTGACGAATGCTCGTCGCGTCGTCGTAAGTCTGACGAGCGGTAAGTCGCCCATCTTCGGTGGATTAGGCCGCGCGCGCCGCACTGAACAGTACTGGCAGCGCGCAACGACATTCTTCACGGTAGGTCGAAGGCAGGTCACCCAGAACCTCTCTCGCATGTTGTTCACGACGGTCTCGTGGTTGGCGTGCAGTGCACGTTCGTGGTAGTGCTGCACTAGCAACCGGGTGATGCGACAGCTGCCATCGAGAATCACGGGGTGTCTCTCATCGAAAGACAGTTCAGTTGAGGCCCCAAGACGGCCCCTGACACGGAGCAGCTCATCATCGTAAACCATGGGGTCGAGTTTCAGCAAGCGGCTGGACTTGGGCAGTGGACGCCCAGCCCGCAGCGCGCTCAGCTCTTCAGAGAAGGTGCGAGCCTGTGACTGTCTCAGTAGGACGCGTTCGGCCTCCTGCATTGTCTCCATGGTAATCTGGCTTACCGCTGTCCTCTTTTTGGCTCGGCACGCGCTTGTAAAGGCAAGCACGCGTGCAGTGACGCGCACAGCTCTCGTCCACGTGGAAAAGCGCGTCACATCAATAAGAGGCTGGCTGCTCTCAGCTACCACATGTGCCCTCTCCAAACGCTCCGGATCATCAGCGGGGGATTCGCCACGGCTCCAGCTCGGCCATGGTACCTGTGGATCACAAAGAAAAGGGGGACCCGAAAGCCACATGCCCTTGTCGTTAGGCCAGTCCAACCTGGTCGCCTCATCAGCAGGATTTGACTCGGAAGGCACCCAGTGCCAGTTGCCTCGCTTACTTAAGTTATCGATCTCCGCTAACCTATGTGAAACATATTTTTGGTAGTCTCGCGCATCTGAATTTATCCACATCAGGACTGTCTTTGAGTCTGTCCAGAGGTACAGGTTGGTGATAGCGAAGTCTACTTCAGATTTTATTGTCACTGCCAGTCTACATGCCAATACTGCGGCCTGTAGTTCGAGACGTGGGATGGACACCACTTTCACGGGGGCTACTCGTGCTTTTCCTGCTACCATAGTACATACCCTATCGCCGCCACTACTAGTGCCTACCAGAAATCCTACAGCAGCGTACGCCTTTTCGCTGGCATCACCGAAGACATGAAGGTCTACCGCCGTTGTCTGTTGCAGACCGTACCACCGAGGTACAGCTACACTGGATAGAGCCTTCAATTTACTTAGCCATTCAAACCAGATAGTGGCCTCAGGATCCTTGATGCACTCGTCCCACAAAATACCCGACTGCCAAACGCGCTGCATGAGGACTCGCGATTGTACTATGCATGGATATATTAACCCGAGTGGGTCAAAGATGCTCATGATAAATTTGAGAAACTGGCGCTTGGTAGGTTTGATCTGACCTTCAACTAATTCTGCCGGCAAGCGTTTAAACGAAAGATCAAATTTCATGCAGTCGCTTGACGGACACCAGATCATACCTAACGTGCGCTCGTTGTCCGACTTGTCCAATTTGACACGACCCGGCACAACAGATGGCAGCTTTTCACTTAATTCAGGTGAATTTGTCACCCACCCCCTGATATCAAAACCACCTGCTCGGTGTATGTGGGTGACGTCAGCTATCAGCTGTTGGGCCGTGTCTATCGAGTCTACACTGTCTAAATAGTCGTCAACATAATGTTTATTTTTAATAGCTTCTACCGCCGCGGGGTGAGTGTTTGCGAACTCTTCGGCGTTTTTATTTAACACGTAAATCGCCGAAGTCGGACTGCTGGCAGCGCCGAAAATCATAACGTTCATAACATAAATCTCAGGATCATCGGTCCGCTTTTGATCGCGCCATAGAAACAGCTGAGCGCCCTGATCGGTTTCGCGAATTTTAACACGCAAGAACATGTCGGCAATATCGGCGGTAAAAGCTATTTTACCCGATCTGAATTTAATCAAAACACCTAACAAAGAGTTCATTAAATCGGGTCCACTAAGCAGGTTACCATTCAGCGACGCGCCCTGGTAGGTAGCGGCAGCGTCAAATACAAGACGTAACTTCCCGGGTTTGTTTGGGTTCGTGACACCAAAGTGCGGAAGGTACCACACGGGAGTCGCCCTAATGCTATCAACTTTACGCGCGTAACCCGCGTCTAATAACCTATCGACTTGTTTTGTATAGTCGGCGGCAAATTTCGGATCGCGATCCATTTTTCTCTCAATTCCGGCAAGACGTCTACGCGCGTAGTCATAATTATCGGGCATTTCAACATGGTCACGAGCCCATAACAAACCCACTTCCCACTGTTGGGCATCATCTGACACGCGGCGACATGTTTTATTCAATATATCTAGAGCGCGTTCGGAATTCGAGTTGGTACGCAAAACATTGGAGATACCTATAGCCTCTAACTCGAATTGGGCCTTCACTAATTCGTGCAAATCGTCAAGCGCGGATACGCAGTTGGCGGATTCAGGTTCGCTACAACCAACCCCCCCTCCTAGCGGGCCGTGGACCACCCAGCCTAAATAAGTAAGCGAAGACACCGGGCGACCGGATTTACCTTGTCGAATCTCCCTGCTGACGATGAGCTGCCAGTTGTCCTGCCCCAACAACAGCATGGGTTTCGCCTCCCTCATTTCTCCATAATCCAGGTCCCGCAGGTGAACGTTCTCCTGGAGGACGCGCGCCGGCACCGTTTGCGAAGGTAAGTTAATGTTGCGCATAGTGCGCACCGAAATGTCATGATTAACACCATTTGGGCCGCGCACTACCACTTTGACACTTCGCGACTTATTGTCAATCACGCAATGTCCGCGCGCCGTCACTAATTTAAGCGGCACTATAGGTCCGTCCATACCACACGCGAGTTTATCGTCCAAAATCGACACGGACGCACCTTCGTCTAAAAGGGCGTATGTAGATTGTTCTACGCCAGAACTCGTCACAATTGTCACCGGTAACACTTTTAACAAAGCACGCGCACGATACTCGCCAACGTTCGTCAAAGTTTCATATTTCTCCGAAGTCGGAGTCGCGAGCAATGGCGGCGATACGTTAGGGTGGGGCCCCTCCGCGGGCGGCGTAGAGTTTTCTCTGTCCTTGTGTAGTAACTCGTTGTGTGAATAATTACACTTACTACATCGCTTAGCACGACAGTACCTATTCGAATGAGTTTTTACAATACACTTGAAACATAGTCTGTTTTGTTTAATAAAGTCCCAACGTTCGTCAACAGACATATTTTTAAACTCACTACACTCATTTAATTTATGTTCCGCTTTACACTTAACACACTTGGTTTTATTACTGTTCTCAGTCTTAGACACGGTATCGAATGTTTCCACTTGAGTATACACTCGATGACTCGACCCGCTCGCGCGCACTGGAGCCACACCTTTACCCTTATCGCGTCGGCCGGCCGCCGGTGACGCTGGCGTGCGCTCTGCGCCCGTGGAGCGGTTGGTACTCGTGCCCGCGCCCGCAGTGTTCATGCTGCTCATTGGCGCGTAATATGATGACGCGCGTGTAAGTTGACCGAGGTATTCTACTAAAACATTCAAATTCGGGCTCACTCTCAGATCAACGCCATTTTCACTGCCCAAACGCATCGCAAATTCGCCGTACTGAGCACGTTGATAAGGAGTCAATTTGTTTAGCAGTTCATTCACTAGCTGCGGATTATTTATGTATCCATCGGCACGAATACTTTTTAGCACTGATACACAATTTCGTACTGTCGTCGTAAATTTACGTATCTCGAGTCCATTTTCGGTAACTTTAGGTAAATCACGGACTTTCTTTAAGGCGCACTCTAACAGGCGAGTAGGGTGTCCGAACTCGTCCTCGAGCGCCTTAATGACTTCTTCAGGGTCGGAGGAGGATCTCAGCAAGTCTCTGACGGCGGCCTTGGCTTCACCGACGAGCGCCACCTGAAGGCGCACCATGTTCTCCGACGGTTTATAATCGTGTAATTCAGTCGTACTACGATAGGCTTTTTCGAAACTGAGCCAGTCTAAGGCGTTGCCATCGTAGGTCGGTATCTCGTGCACTTGCCGCGGCACGTGTCTCTTCTGTCCTAACATGCTGATGGCCTCCGCCAGCCGATCGATGTCTGTCACAGCTTGGCTCTTCGGCGGCGGCGGCTGCTGGGGCGATGGCGAGTGCAGCGGTGAGCGCCCGCGCGGCGGCGAGCGCGCGCGTGACAGCGACCTTGCGCGCGGCGGCGAACGCGCACGGAGCGGCGTAAGTGCGCGCGGCGGCGAGTGCGCGCGCGGCGGCGCGCGTAACGGCGACATTGCGCGCGGTGAAAAACACGTGCGCGGCGGCGTAAGTGCGCGCGATGGCGAACGCGTGCGCGGCAGCGGTGTAGTACGCTTGCGCTGCGGCGAACGCGCGCTCGGCGTCGAATGCGCGTGTAACAATGGCGCACGTAGTTGGGCACCGGACGTTCTCGGCGCGGCGGACGTGTCTTCGAGCCAGCGCGTTACACGTGCCGAGACTCCGCTCGCGGTACTCGCTCCCGCGTCGTTCTGTTCCTCTTCCTCCTGTGCCTTCAGCTCCGCCATATCAAGAGCAAGCTTCTTTTTGATTAAGCTTGCTTTGAGTTCAGCCACCTCGAGCTCTGCCTCATACTCGGCCCGTATTCGTTGCGCGTTTCGCGCCGCCTGGCTACGTCTCGACGTGTGGGTGGCGTTGCTCCTCGCTCGCACGGTGCGCTCTGAAGCGGGCGTCCTCATGTCTAACGGCGGTAATCTATCACCGTGGTCGTCTGTGCGACCACCCGCCGTAGAGGCCCGCCCGGACTCTAGAGGCGGCGTGTGCTTTGACAAGTCAGCACCTGCCGACGGAGTTTCCACTCCTGAGTCTGCAGCCGCAGTTTCTGCCGCTTTGGTTACACTACGTGTTACTCGTTTTTCACTCATGGCTGCCTACTTCGCTCACCATCCACACTCGAAGGACCAGCTTGTTAATAAGGGCGGGGTTCGAAGTAAAATAGGCAGTAGATGTAAAAAACACTATAATATTGTATCTCACACTCAAACATTAACACATTAACGGAATAACACTTATAACGTAAACTACTACAATTTTGGCGCGAAAACGGATTACACAAGAAACAGTTGCTATGCATGCGCGGCGCAGACTGGTTTTTCGCGGCGGCGCGCCTCATCCGAGCGCGCACCCCTCCCCCGCCTCGCTCCCGTGGCGCCACTGGCGTGGAGCGGCGCGGGACGACATTATAACGAACTACTAACATTACATAGGTACTTATAGAAACAAGTAGAAATTAATAAAAATATTGTTCGGACAGACGCGCTACTTAACAATAATTGTTGCAGGAATTAGTTGGAAATTAAATTCTCTAGAAGTCATTTTGCAACAGACAGCAATTTGCTTCTGGTCTAGAAAACTCGTTGTGGAAATATTCATTTTACTAATAAGGAAAGCTATTTCAGTGTTCTGTTGAAATTAATTTGGTTTTAATAAAGGGAATAAAACGTTGTATGCACAATAATAATGAGTTCATACCTTGAAGGGCGACCAGCTGCAGGAATAACATATTACGAGTAACTATTATAAAGCAATGACTTTAATCAATTAGTGTTCGAATGAAAGTAATATACAAAATAACTGTCAATGACAAAGTAAAAAATTGCTCGAATTATAACTAGCACCGAATTAATAAAGACGAGAACAGCTAACACGAAGTTCAGACGGCAGTTTTTCTCGTAAAACTTATTAAACTTGCAACGATATGAATAACTCGTGTTTATAATGACTGAGTGCATAATTATTTTGTTAATTTATCTCTGTTAACAAAAATTTCCAAGAAGTATAACATCCAGATACTGCTTTAAGACACATATAAGTGCGTGTTCTGTGCTGAGTCCACGCAACGCGTCATATGTCCACCCAGTAATAGGACTCGCCCATCAAGGAGCGCTGTCCCAAATGATACGCATTATTAATTTATTATATATAAAACAAAAGCTATTGTATTATAACACGTATACTAAAAGATAAATATTTAAAGTATCTTTAAAATGGTGAAAGTTTTATAAAAATACGCTTGATAGTTTTTGCGTGATTCTCAGTTTTTATCCGCGTTAGACATAACTTACTTACACTATGTAATATAACCATAATCTATCACATGTTATGTCATTAAGAAAATTTTCTAATTCAACATATTTTTTCCATATCATTAACACTTCGTTTAGTCGTGATCTTCAGTTTAAAATGATTAAAAGTCGTCTTGATGTTTTTACATCAGCTGTTGAGGAGATAAGAGTTGCAAGCGCTAGATAGAATTCTGTTGATTACGTAGTGAATTTGAAAAATAGCTCTGTATTCATTCACTTTGTTCTATCTTTGATCTTTATTTCATTCAGAAACATAGCACCAACATGTGGTGTAAAACGTGAAGAATTAAAAGAAATAATAACACACTTATTACACGAACAAATTGTTTATAATTATTGTAATATCAGACTCTAAGAAAATAGAACGGGCTTATGCAAAGTACAAATCGACACTATTCTAAGTATTAAAATAATTATCACGTAAAAAATTTAGTTGGATTAAAATTGCTTATTAGTCTTATAATTATAAGGCTGGATTGTAATGAATTATTAAGGAGGCTCTAATCGGCGGCTCGAACTCGTTGGTGGCACTGGCGTGGCGTGGCTAATAATTATGCATGCTATTTAGTTACTTTATTTAATTATTTGGTGTTATTTATTTAGTATTTATTTATTAAGTTTTTTTTTTTTGTATTTAGTGAAATAGACGATGATTTATAACGAAAACGAGCGCATAAAATTTCATAAAAAGACCTTTGGCCGTTTCGATATTATAAAAATACTCCTGAATATATTTATTTAAAATAAAGTTATTTGATTTTTTCAATAAATTATCTATCCCTACGTACCCTATCGTACCCTGTACGGTAACAAATTTGCCATTTTCATACTCTGAGAGCTATTTATTTACGCTCAAAGATGCGTTAAAATTAGTGAGTTTCGACGCTCACTGCCAAACCAATATTTTTTTTTTCTATTCTGCTTCCATACAGGGCTAGATAATGACGAGAAAAATTTAAATAATTTTTAATTTTGAACGTAGACCATCAAACTGACGAGTGAGTACCAAACTAAATTTGTATGGAAGAATGAGCGACTAGCGTGCCCTTAAGAATCTGTGGGGTAGTTGTGTAACGCACATAAACTGACAATTGATCACAATTCCTTTAATTTTGTCAGTTCAGCCACATTCATTGCGTTGTTTACGTTGTTGAGCAGACGAATTATTCAAACCTATGAAGAAATGGATTAGGAATTTCCTTTAAAATCCTTGGGTTGTGATTGAAAGTCATCATCGCATGCCTTTTCCCAACTATTTAAGGGTCGGCTTCCAGTCTTATCAGATGCCGCTGACTGCCATTATTTTACATGGAGCGACTGCCTATCTGACCTCCACAATACAATTACTGGGTAGTACGATACCCCTTGATAAGACTGGTTGTCAGAGTTTCGGGCTTCTGACGACCCGTAACGACTGCCAAAGATCCACGAATGACAGCCGGGACCAACGGTTAACGTGCTTTCCGAGATAAGGAGGAGTCTCGCTATGTAAAGATGGTCACCCATCTACGGACCAACCCCGGCAAGCGTAGCTTAACCTGATGGATCGTCGATCGCCCCGCAGCTGTGAGCGAGCTCCTCTGTGCACAATGAACGGTTCCGTAGTTGAAAAGAATTTATCCCAAAAACCAACTTAACATTGTAATCCCAAAACAATTTTTTTTATATGATATAGGTAGTTACAAATCAACAATTTTCGGGCTTTTTCCTTTACTTGTGCTTGTGCTGTGAGACCTTGCTTCTTTCCAAATTACATTATTCTAGGTCAACGGAAAGTACCCTGTAGGTTTTAATTTACTTGGGAGTATCAAATTGTAAATATTATAAGTCGCATAAATGGCCGTATTTTGTATTGCATTGACTTAGAAGCTTGATGTTTTTACGACTCCAAGGGACTATAGACTTACGTTAATTTCAACTTGATACTTCCACGCGTTTTTGAGAAAAAGAGTCTTGACAGACTGGCAGACTTGAAAATATTTTTTTATATGATAGAATTGCAAATAAACAATTTTCGGACTTTTTCCTTTACTTGTGCTGTGAGACCTTGCTTCTTGTCAAATTTCATGATTATAGGATAACGGGAAGTAGGTACCCCAAGGGTTTTGAGTTACTTGCGAATATCAAAATATGTCGCATAAATGGCAGTATTTTTTTATTGCATTGACTTAGAAGCTTGATTTTTTTAGTACTTTAAGAAACCATAGACCTACGTATTTCATATTAATTTCAATTTGATAACTCCACGCGTTCCTGAGAAAAATGGCCCTGACAGACTGACAGACAGACGGACAACAAAGTGATCCTGTAAGGGTTTTTTCCTTTTGAGGTACGGAACCCTAATAAATATATACAGGTGCACCAACCTGATTCTATGCCCTTCTGCAGAATAATTATATCAAAAAGCAAGACAGCAAAAGTTAAAAATAGTTCCTGAATTTAAACTTTCCTGGATATAAAGAGTCGCTCAGTAATGGGGGCGCCACTGTCAATGACTAGGCGTTGACAATAGTCGTACCACAATGGTTTGCAGCTGAAATAGAAATTAATGTGTGACTGTTTATTCTGAGTCTCATTATGAAACAGGTCTCGGTATCAATTTGCATTAGGAAATGGATAATTATTCAAATATTACAGTATAATGAAATTAATATAATTTGCCCAATTAATTATATTATCTGTTTATTCAGATATGATTTGTGATGTTAACGTGAATTATGGAATTTAATTTTGGATCTCTTATTTAAGGTCAAAATAATTATGATTTAACGTAATTTGTCATGATATCTATATTTAGACTCACTAGTAATAAAGCTAATGAATTTGTTTTTTTTGTTGGTTTGAACGCGTAAATCTCTGGAACTACCAGTTTGATTTGAAAAATTATTTTTGCATTTAATAGCCCAGTTATTGAGGAAGGCTATAGGTTATTTGCCATCACGCTACGATCCTTAGGAACCGAGAAAAAATAAAACAAAATTAGAAAGAACGCTAAGCGAAAACGAAGTGGGTGGGTTGGGGGAACAAGAAATTTCACGCGGACAAAGTCTCGGGCCGAAGCTAGCAGTCTTTAGATTTATGTATAGTCGTTTTGGACCTTTACTTGTCATTATTAGCTCAAGTTGAACGTAATATTAGTGAACCAATCACCATCAATGTGGACGCGACAATATGACAGTAAATGAAAACACTGGCAATACTAATGCATAAGATTATTTTGGAAAGCAAAGCAAAGAGCGAGTGCAAAGAGGAGTGCTACTAACATAGTCTTGAGCCTATTTTATTAACACAAGTTTTGTTTATATTCAATTATGTATGTTTAGGTTAAGGTATTTATCTGTGGGCCAGTGTCGCCTGAAATAAATGGTTTATTATTATTATTATTCTTTTTTGTCTTTGGCTTATCTCGGGACCCTGGGGTCCCGGACCTTTGGAAGGCGTACGAGGGACCGAAGCCAACTCGCAGAGGCGCCTTAGACAATTTTAAATGACGAGGAGGCACCAGCCGACGATTATCCCTGTATGCACTATGCAAGTGCACGACAACCCCCGGTTGGTGCAGGACTATTGCAGAACATGGAAACAAAACACATTGAGCCTATGGGTTTGGGTGGCTACGTGGATGGGTACCTTGAACTATGGACGAACTATGTCCCCTGCCTGACCAATGTTATCTAATATACACAGATAAATTGGCAGGGGGTGACTTGCACACTCAATAATGGGCCCCCGGAAACGGTCGCTAGCACATAGTGACGTAGCGACAAGGGGCAACATGTCCTGAGGTGCTTGAGGAGTGGAGAGGTATTCCACGGCTCTCAGAACAATCCCAGAGCCCGGAAGATGGTCAAGATCCCTACAAGCACTTACTGGAATAGTTCCTTCCTCCGAGCACGTTTGCTCTTGCGAATCTCCACTCAAGCCGGCCAATAAAGGCAAGAATGAGGTGGGAGCTCTGTTCCCGTCAGTGTTCACTCCAGCCGGCCAATAAAGGCAAGCCGGAGGTGAAGAACAAGACTTCTCCCGGGAAATAGGGTCCGTGGGGTCGCTACTGCCCAACAGCTCGCCACATGCTGCCCTGCGGGTTCACGTATCTCTCTTGGTCTGGCTCCTCACCCTAGACCTGTTTTGGCAAAGTAAACTCCACCGGCACAGACCTAGAGTTCGGAGCGCGCAAGCCCCACCACGACGTCAACGTAGAGATACGGCGGTGGGGTTATTATTATTATTTCTTGTCTTTGGCTTATCTCGGGACCCTGGGGTCCCGGACCTTTGGAAGGCGTACGAGGGGCCGAAGCCAACTCGCAGAGGCCCCTTAGACAATTTCAAATGACGAGGAGGCACCAGCCGACGATTATCCCTGTATGCACTATGCAAGTGCACCCAAGGACAACCCCCGGTTGGTGCAGGACTATTGCATAACATGGAAACAAAACACATTGGGCCTATGGGTTTGGGTGGCTACATGGATTGGGTACCTTGAACTATGGAAGAACTATGTCCCCTGCCTGACCAATGTTATATAATATACACAGATAAATTGGCAGGGGGTGACTTGCACACACAATAATGGGCCCCCGGAAACGGTCGCTAGCACATAGTGACGTAGCGACAAGGGGCAACATGTCCTGAGGTGCTTGAGGAGTGGAGAGGTATTCCACGGCTCTCAGAACAATCCCAGAGCCCGGAAGATGGTCAAGATCCCTACAAGCACTTACTGGAATAGTTCCTTCCTCCGAGCACGTTTGCTCTTGCGAATCTCCACTCAAGCCGGCCAATAAAGGCAAGAATGAGGTGGGAGCTCTGTTCCCGTCAGTGTTCACTCCAGCCGGCCAATAAAGGCAAGCCAGAGGTGAAGAACAAGACTTCTCCCGGGAAATAGGGTCCGTGGGGTCGCTACTGCCCAACAGCTCGCCACATGCTGCCCTGCGGGTTCACGTATCTCTCTTGGTCTGGCTCCTCACGCTAGACCTGTTTCGGCAAAGTAAACTCCATCGGCACAGACCCAGAGTTCGGAGCGCGCAAGCCCCACCACGACGTCAACGTAGAGATACGGCGGTGGGGTTATTATTATTATTATTAAATAAATCCTAGCATAGAAATTAAAGAGTGATTTTTCCAAACAAACTCAAGTAGTAGGTGATGAGCCGACTATGGATTTTACCGATCAGCCGAGTAGCTACAATGACTAACCTATTGGATATACGTTACTGAGGACGACAATATGCGTATATTTTAATTTATTGCCTTATTGAAGTCCCCACAAGAGGGATGTGGCTAAGTAATAATAGCCGCACGGGTCTATCGATCAGGTTAAGCTACGCTTGCCGCGGTTGGTCCGTGGATGGGTGACCATCTTTACATACCAAGACCTCTCCGTGCCTCGAAAAGCAGGTTAAGTCGTTTGACAATCGTTACGGGTCGTCAGAAGCCCGAAAATCTGACAACCAGTCTTACCAAGGATTATCGTATTACCCAGTAACTGGGTTGTGGATGTCAGATACGCAGTCGCTCCATTTAAAATACTGGTATTCAGCTGCATCCGGTTAGACTGGAAGCCGACCCCAAGATAGTGTTGGGAAAAGGCTAGGCAGATGATGATGATGACGTCCCCGCCCTGTTTACATAATTTTCACTTTTCTGTAAAATACTTCAATTTCAATAACATTAAAGACAAGTCTTACGATAATTATTTATCTTTATAACGACACGATGCTTGATGCTTGCTTGCAATTCCATCCCTCGATTTTCCATTATCTCGGGGCAATTACAAAACATGGTTCCATTAACAAAATGAAGTGCCGATCGATGTTTCAATCATTCAACAAGTTAATAATGGCTCCGTTACTTAGATAATACCCATATTGTTTGGAAATTTTGATGTGATTATTTGAATATTTATCAACATTTGGCTGCCCCTATTATCTTTATATTAACTCGTGGCTAAGTAATAACAGCCGCACGGGTCGATCCACCAGGTTAAGCTACGCTTGCCGGGGTTGGTCAGTGGATGGGTGACCATCTTTACATACCGAGACTCCCCGTGTCTCGGAAAGCACGTTAAGCCCGGCTGTCATTCGTGGATCTTTGACAGTCGTTACGGGTCGTCAGAAGCCTGAAAGTCTGACAACCAGTCTTACCAAGGGGTATCATATTACCTAATTACTGGGTTGTGGAGGTCAGATAGGCAGTCGCTTCAAGCAAAATACAGGTATTCAGCTGCATCCGGTTAGACTAGAAGCCGACCCCAACATAGTTGCGAAAAGGCTAGGCAGATTGATTGGCTGCCCCTATTGTTTTTATGATGATGGAAGTGCGGACCCTGATATGAGTAACCTAGATATAATTAATTGGAATGTGTCCTAAAAAATATTAAGAGTAACTACAACATGTCCCTTAATTAATGCAAACCCCCTTAAGGGGGCATTGCACTCATCATTATGAACAACTTTTACTATGGGACCAAAACTGAAATCGCGAAAAGAAATCAGCTGTTTCATACATTTTGGTACAGTAGGTATTGAACTTTTGTATGAAATAGCTGTTTTTTTTTCAATCGCAATTTCAGGTTTGGTCCCATAGTAATAGTTGTTCATAATGATGAGTACAATGACTTAAGAGGGTTTGCGTTAATTACGGATGAAACTGGAACTGTAGCGTGGAGATTGGCAATAACAAACCGAGCAGTGGACTAAGTCAGGTTGTGAATAGTGATGATATTATAGAAATGCAGAAAATAAGTTTTTAAATATAAATAATAGGTCTTTACCTATGAAATTGCCGTTTTGTATGAAAAAATTTAAACGAATTTTTTTCATGCATTTTTTATTTGTATTAATCGAAGTAATCACCCATGCAATCAATGCATCTTTGCCAACGCAGTGGCAGTTTATTGATGCCCTTCTTAAAGAAATCAGCTGGACGGGAGGCAACAAATTCTTCAAAGGCATTTTGTACTGCCTCTCGGGTATTGAATTTTTTTCCCGCCAAGAAGTTATCCAAATTCTGGAAAAAGTAGTAGTCTGTAGGCGCAAGGTCTGGTGAGTAGGGCGGATGACGGAGAGCTTCCAACCCCAGTTCTTGCAACTTGGAGACCGTCTGCTGTGCAGTATGAGGTCGCGCGTTGTCGTGCAGGAGCAGCGGAGACGAGCGATTGACCAATGCTGGTTGGAGATGTGCCAGCTTCTCCATCATTGTGTTCAGTTCTTCACAGTACACATCTGAAGTAATGCTCACCCCGTTTGGTAAGAAGCTGTGATGAATCACACCGGCGCTAGACCACCAAACAATGACCATCACTTTTCTAGGGGTAAGTTTTCGTTTAGGGCATTGTTTAGGTGCTGAACCAGGATCCAACCAATTTGCTGAGCGCTTGCGGTTATCAAACAGAATCTATTTTTCATCGCAGGTAACAATGCGGTTCAAAATTCCTTCATTTGTGTGTCTGTTGAGCAGTGCAAGGCACGTCTCGACGCGTACTTCGCGCTGGCGATCATTGAGTTCGTGGGGCACCCATTTGTCAAGTTTTTTTACCTTGCCAATTTGACGCAAATGGACCAATATTGTTTTGACGCTAACGTCGAAAGCTGCTGCTAATTCAGCCGTAGATTGTGTATCATCAGCTTCCACAATCGCCTTTAATTCGTCATTGTCGACCAAAGTCTTCGGACGACCGCGAGGTTCATTTTTCAGGTCGAAATTTCCAGAACGGAAGCGAGCAAACCAATAACAAGTGGTGCGTTGGTTTGTAGTGTTAGCTCTGTAAACGTCGTTGATGTTGCGTGCCGCTTGTGCCGCGTTGCTGCCACGACGGTACTCATATTCCATAATTACTCGAATTTTTAACGTATCCATGATGACGAAAAAGATTGAAATGCGATGAAAATGTAACACTAATCAATAAACAAATGACTACTTTTGGAAAAAAATCCATGTTTTTAAAATAAAATTAATTTGAAATTAGACTTCTTAGCCAAACAAAAATTATTTTGATTTGAAATGGCCAGTACTGCAGAACGGCAATTTCATAGGTAAAGACCTAATAGTAGGTACTTGAAACTAATAAGTTTTTATAAGACCAAAACTGAAAATGTTCCGGACGGCCAAAACAAAAATTCATTAGTGACTGTGTTTTAGTTCACTCTCAATAATAATCATGCGAATAAATTCAATAACTCAAACAAAAAGGCACATCAACCTCACATTATGTATATGTATTCACAATCATTATTCACCAAGACTACAACAACACCGAACAAAACTACAAACAAATGAATATTTATCGCCACATTTTTTAAACCCAATAAACCAGCAGCTGGTGACGTTATGAATAAACTGGTCCAATTAGTGAGGTGTTTAATTACCAGTTCCTTTGTCTTATGCAAAACAATGGGACTTTTTTTAAGGGTGGACGGAGTTATTTGATCATGAATCAGACGTAAGTAATTGAAGTTGTGGGATTGTTAATTTTAATTGACCTTGGAGATTTGACTAGGCTTATGGATATTTATAATACCACATATGTATTATAGTAGAGCAGATATACAAGGTCCCATTCAAATAAATGGACAAATTTTCACAGGGTTTTCTATCCATGAATATGAATAACTTTTACTAAGGGACCAAACCTGAAATCGCGAATAAAAAATCAGATGCTCCCTACAGTTTGACGAGTTTTGTGTTGATAAATGTACTGAACAGCTGATTTTTTTTTCGCGATTTCAGAATTAGTCCCATAGTGAAAGTTGTTCATGGCTAGGCAGATTGAACACCCTGTGAAAATTTGTCCATCTATTTTAAAGGGACCTTAAATAGGCAGTCGCTCCATGTAAAATATTGATATTCAGCTGCATCCAGTTAAACTGGAAGCCAACCCCATTATAGTCAGGAAAAGGCAAGGCAGATGATGATATTATAGTAGAGTAGTTTAGTGCCAGTGGTAACGGTCCCGACTTACGAGTTGTAGGTCGTGGGTTCGAACCCAAGCAAGCGCTTTACTTTGTGTAAATAATTTCATCACAACTACTTTCACAACGGTGAAGGAAACCGGCACGTCCTGGAACCAAAAATTCGTTCATTACAGCCCACTCTGTCGAAGAGAAGAGGCCTGTGCCCCATCAGCAGTGGGAAACATTATAGCGAGAAATAAGCGATTAAAGTATATTGAAGCAAATAACATAAACTGGGACTGCAGCTGCCTTTCTGACATGAGATATCGAGATAGACCGAAAACATGGTGGATAGATGTAGTGTTTCCAACATGGGTGTAGGAACAACAAAATTAAGTGGAGAAGAAAAGCTGAACCTAGCATCTAAAATTACAAGCCCGGAAGAGGGAGAAGTAAATAGACTATGTGAGAACAAGGTCATAGAATATATAAATATCACAAAACCAAACAAAGAAATTGCGATTCAAACAAAAGACAACACAACAGCAACAGAAGCACATACTGAAATTAAAGTACACATGAAGACGTATAATTGAATTCACAACCCTACAGTGTAATTGGTACTCGAAATAACCGTCACGTTTGTAAACCATACGCCAGGTGACGTGGTTCCCAGGGCAGTTACACAATCTGAATTTATTATTGGACGCTCGTCACCGATCATCAAGATGTTAAAGGGGATATTTTGAAATGGGTGAATTGAAATATTGACAAGTTTGATAGGTGCGTTATATCGAATCTTTTGTAGTCAAGGCATGTGGTAATAGGTTCTTTGTTATTGGTTTTGGGTTAGCTACGCGTAACTTTTAAGAGTTGGTTACAGAAATAAACACTTACCCCCTTATACATAAAAAACTTAAGCGCTCTACAGGGTTACTGGTAACTCGACGTATTCCTTGCAGGACGTCATAGTAGGGTTAAAATGCAGCAAATTAGGCCACCAAATGTTCTACCGAAATTCAGTAGTTTTTGAGTTAATTCGATTTTTAGCTTTTCTATGAAAAATCCCAGATTAAATCATTTGGAGCCAATTTAAAAATGATTTACGGCGCGACTGTACTGAAATTTAAGTTAACATCATAGCTGACGCCGTAGCAGATCCTTGTTAATAATTCAAAGTTCAAAAATGCCAAAAACTTTGGCAAATATCACTAAAGAAACATTTAGTTTTTTGTGAATTTTGCTATTACTTCATACAAAATGTTGTCTAGTGAAAATAAAAATTACTACGCCTGATGTACAAATTACTAGGAAAATATCCTTGTCTTATCAGCTATTCAGAAAGGTATGATTGTCAATACTTTTGCATGTGTGACAGGGAAAGAATGAGTTTTATGAGGAGCAGGTAAAATTGCGAGACGGTCAACCTATTGTTTCATATTCGTATTATTCGTAGTTTTTACCTGCGCTTGAACCCCAAACACTCGGCAAGCTTTGTGATTGGTCACTATTGTTCTCCCGGCATGACACGGGGTGCGACTTTACAAAATCTGGTCGTCAGAGTCAGTTAGTTTCAACTCTACGTCGCGCAAGCTCGTGTTTTGTTATCTGGCTATTTCCTTAACTGATACTGCGTATCTTGCTCTTGTGCTGTGCTGTGCCTTCATAAGTGCTGACTATGGCTGCATATTCTAACCTTGAATACGCTGACATAATGTACTGTTACGGACTTAGTGACGGTAACGCTGCTCAGGCGCGGAGAGAATATCAACTTCGTTTTCCCAACCGCCGACTCCCACACGTTAGTGTTTTTGGATCGACTTATCGGCGATTATCTGAAACTGGCAGCGTCCAAAGAAGCAGGCAAATTGACACTGGTCGTTCTCGGAGATACACGGCTGAGGACGAAGAGCTGATTCTTCAACGTTTTATTGACGACCCCAACATATCGACAAACATCGTAGCGCGTGAGCTTGCTATGTCACAGTGGAAAGTCTGGTCTGTAGTTCACTTATCAGGCCGACATCCATACCACTATCAACCTGTCCAGTCATTAGAAGAGGGAGATCCGCCAAATCGGCTTGAATTTTGTCGTTTTATGCTAAATGCCGACGCCGAAAGCGAAAACTTTTTAAAAAACATTCTGTGGACCGATGAGTCATGTTTTGACCGTGATGGTATCACAAATTACCACAACTTACATTACTGGGCACCGAAGGCAGAAGCAAATCCTAAGAAACTGAAACCAACCGCATCCCAGCGTAGATTCTCGCTTAATGTTTGGATGGGTATTATCGACGACAAATTAATTGGCCCACATTTTTTACCCCAAACATTAAATGGGGAACTTTATGAAGATTTCCTAAGAAATCATTTAACACCACTGCTCACGGATGTACCGGAAGACAGAAGAGCAAACATGATGTATCAACATGACGGATGTCCAGCCCACTTCCGAATCACAATTCGACAATTGCTGGATGAAACCTACCCAAACCGATGGATAGGGCGCGGTGGGCCAATTCCGTGGCCTGCACGTAGCCCTGATCTTACGCCACTAGACTTTTACGTCTGGGGTCATATGAAAGACCTAGTTTATGTGACCCCAGTAAATTCAATTGAAGAACTAAGGGAGAGAATAAGAGATGCAGCGGACCAGATGAGGGCAACAATCACATCAAGAATCACAAAAACTGAAGTGAGGAAGCGAATAAGAACGTGTATTAGAAACCGAGGGCAGCACATCGAACAAGACGTGTGAAAGTGTAGTAAAAGTTTTTAAACTGATATTTTATTATTAAAAATAATGCTAATATTCACGAAATAGTTTTATTGATTTTCCGAATAATCACCTTTTTGTGAGACGCACATAATGTAGTCCTTAACTTTGTATTAACTTTCATACCTTTCTGAATAGCTGATAAGACAAGGATATTTTCCTAGTAATTTGTACATCAGACGTAGTAATTTTTTTTTTCACTAGACAACATTTTGTATGAAGTAATAGCAAAATTCACAAAAAAACTAAATGTTTCTTTAGTGATATTTGCCAAAGTTTTTGGCATTTTTGAACTTTGAATTATTAACAAGAATCTGCTACGGCGTCAGCTATGATGTTAACTTAAATTTCAGTACAGTCGCGCCGTAAATCATTTTTAAATTGGCTCCAAATGATTTAATCTGGGATTTTTCATAGAAAAGCTAAAAATCGAATTAACTCAAAAACTACTGAATTTCGGTAGAACATTTGGTGGCCTAATTTGCTGCATTTTAACCCTACTATGACGTCCTGCAAGGAATACGTCGAGTTACCAGTAACCCTGTATAAATCTATTTTGATTATAAAAGTGTTTTGTCATTTTCTTTCAAACTCAAATCATAATTCTAAAGAGGCTGACAAAACACTTCTTTAAATAAAATAGAGCATTATAAAATAGTTTTTTTTTATGAATAAGGGTTAGCATATTAAGCGTCTCTAGCAATCTGCGAATGTTCTATTTTATTTTCGTCTTCTTCAAAGTTAACTTCAGGTAAATATTTAAGCACAGCAAAATTACTATTTTTATCTTCTTCAAAGCTAACTTCAGGTAAATATTTAAGCAAAGAAAATGCGTCAGGATCGTTATTAAAATTTAAAACCAATATCACAAAATGATAACGAAAATTCAGGTTAAAATAATATTGTACCAAAGACACCGAGCTTCTAAAACAAATATTTATATGGGTCACTGAAAACTAGTACTAGCAATTCAATTTCAATTTATGAACTGCACCATAACTGGTCTAATTGGTAGCGAGCTTCTTATTACTGTTGCTACGCCAATTTATTGCAGTGTATATTTTCTATAAATCGAGTACAAACTAAATAGAGATAAGGTTACTGGGACGATACAAAATGATAAACATTAAAGTTGAGGTAGCTTGACAGATAGACAATGAAAAGTCAATCAATCGTAAAAAGAATAAAAATTTGAGGTAGTTAATCAGCTGGCTGCGTGATCATTTCTTTAGTAGGTACCTTCTATCAATTAATGTAAAATGGTTCTGTTAGGCAAAGAACTCACGGAGCGATTTTCGCCCGCATCCGCCACGGTTGCGGGCCCACAGCTTCTGTAGAATGCAGATATATATTATGTAAAATATTAAAGCACAACTCACGACGCGGTTACGCCCGCGGTGTGCACGGTTGTTTGCGGTTCCCGCTGCACCGGCGGTCAACTAGTAGAATCGCGCGGGCCGCGGTCACCCGCAGCCTCGGCGGGTGGCGCCCGCGCGCTCTGCGATCGGTTGGCGGGCGACAGCGGTGGCCGGCGGGGGACGGGGGTACAGAAATCTAACGCCATTTTGCACCAGTGACTTGTGGCATCGAGACATGTTTGTGCATGTTTAAAATTAAACAAACATTATAAAATGGATATTGAAATCTAACTTCTAATTACTTTGGTGCCGTTACAACCGCCCGTCTTGCGGTCATCGCCCGCCACGTCTGCGGGCGATGATCGCAACCGCGACGGCTGCGTAACCGCGCAAATAACCGGTCTCGTGAGTTTAGAAATAAAACCGCAGTTCCACCACCGCAGCGGTTGCGGGTGAAAATCGCTCCGTGAGTTCTTAGCCTTATTCGTGGTTACAAGGTTAATTTCATGTCATAGTTTTTCACAGGCATTTTTCCTTGTGGTCTCCAAAGCCCGACAACGTAGGTATTTTTTCATGAAAAAGCATCCATAGGCAATGAATTTTAGCAAAAACGATAGTTAGAAGTTGGATACGCCAGTTCTTCCCTTGTTATCTCAAGATTATACAATTACTTCTAAAGAAAACTTTTAAGTTACCAACAAGTTTATCTCAATCTAGTAAAATATAAAAGTTGACGCAGATATTTCTCAAAACTTAGTTACTGGACTTCTTAGTTTCTCCCGATATTATATCTTTTGCGCCAGACCATCGGATAAAGCGATCGGAGAGCTTCCACTTACTAGAAATATGAGAAAACCGAAACAATTCTTTTTAAGGTTTAATGGAAAATGATGATCCGATAGTTGGGAAAGTTGTTTGTTCTTTTATAAGAATGGTCGGATTTATTTTCAAGAATCCGATTGAAATAGTAGATAACTTTTTTGTGAAGATGATGGAAAATTAAGGTTGGTTTTCAAAAAATAGGCAATAGATGTATCAACTTTCTTAGTAACATTAACATCCACTGAAAGTTATTGCAAGAATCTCATCATAAATAGAGATATAATCGAATGTTCTACATTTTACAAAAAAAAATGAATAAAGAGACTACGTGACTGTGAAGAAAGTTTTGATTATTGATGTTAATGGCTATAAGAGCAGAGGAAGACCAAAGAATCGATGGATGGACAAAGAAAGAAAGAGGATGTGGCTAGAAAGGGGATGACTAACGAGATGACGACTAATAGACAAGTATGGAAGAAGACATGCTGCGCCGAAAAAAATTGGGATTAGGGTAAGAGAATGACAATGAGATACTACAATATACCATCTTACTAGGCATATAACTATAATACGAGCATGATTTAGTAATATCAGTATTAGAGCACTCCAACCAATTAGGTCAAGTTAGATTTGTGACGTGCGAGCCGAGCGAGCGAAACGAGCGGTGCCGCGGTAGCGCTACGTCGAAATTGGTCGCAATAACAAAATTAAGGCACTCCGACAGTTTTCATATAATTACGTAGATAGCTGTGTCCCTAGGAATATAACCATCTTACTGCGACATATAGTACACGATACGAAGAAGAATCTAGTAATTTGTATTCGATTATAATTATAAATGTAAGCCTACATTTTAGATTCATATAATATCACACTCAGACCTTAATAGACTTTAGTATTCCCCGAAAGTGTCTGACTATAAGTTAACTTTTATGAGTTAATACAAATTAAGATTATTTTATGTCTGCCTGTCCTTGTCGTAGGCTTTATGCTATAATTTTCCTTTGATGAAGATTTAAATTAGTTAATGATAATTTCTGGAATAGAATTTGAATAGATGCTTAGTAACATCTGAAAGCTTTGTTGTGATAACTATTGTGAATCCACGAGATAAGTATTCATGTGTATGATGTTTTGATATAAAAAAGTAAGAAAGTTAACTCACGTGATCAAGTGATTAAAATTACACATGGCATAATGTCAATTCTACTAAACACAGATGTAGTGAAGCGACAGTAATGAAATAATTAAAAACTTATTTCCTTTCCTGAAAGACTGGTCTGGTCTGGGACTATCTTTTATTTAATAATTGCAATGAAGCATTCAAAGGCGCATATAGTTCCTTTTCAATACCTTTACAACATCTACATAAGGTTCAAATTCCAACGTTCCAAACAGCTTCTTGAAAAGCGATGAAGCGACAACAAACAGAAAATAGCATTCTATTTACACAGCCAGGCTTTTCAGCTGGTCATGGTCAACAGCTTACACTACCATATATACGTATGTCTTTTGTGACGTCATCGCCTAACCTAACTATAGGGGCATCTGGCTACTGGTAAAGTGTTTGTCCAATATGTTTTACGAGTAATAATAAGTGGAAGCCAACTTTCATTAGAGCGTCTGCGGTTTGATATGAAAAAAGTTTTCTTTTTACATTTATTAAGAAACTTCGAGTGGCTGTGTTTCTGCAAAGTGCGTAGGTTAATGAAGTCTTTGGTTTTTATTGGCGTTATAGATTGGGGTGTAAGATTTATTGTGGTTTGGAGTACTTGGAGCAAGGCCATCGATTTTCCATTTTATCTCAGGATCATCAAACTGTAGTAACTTTTAGTTGTAATTTTAAATAGCTGCAAGTTATGATGTAACTTTTTCTACTAATACTTGATGATACGAGTACTAACAATGATAGCCTCAAAGTTTCTAAATAATTAATCAGCTTTGTCTAGCTGGAACATTGAAAACCAAGACCGTATCTACTGATAAATAGTAAAAACTAGTTTTCCATTTTTTGGTTTCTCCTGAGTCTATAAAAAGTGACATTCTATTAACGACAACGGTGACGGAAAGGTCAAAAATGGATTATAAGCTACCGAAAAGTTAATGACAATCCTGTTGAAAGTCGTTGTAGAAATACAATAGGCTCTGAAAACGATTGCCACTCGTGAAGGCCCCTCTGCTTTCTGTCAGGGTAACCGTTTATCTACAAGACGTTAGCTAGTGAATCTGACCAAAATGTGCAACATTCATGTACCAACTTTTTCTTACTCTGTATGGTTTTAGGGTTCCGTACCTCAAAAGGTAAAAATGGAACCCTAATATGATCACAATGTTGTCCGTCCGTCTGTCTGTCTACCTGTCAGTCTGTCAAGACCCTTTTTCTCAGGAAAGCGTAGAGGTATCAAGTTGAAATTAATTTCAAATACGTGAGTCCCTTGGAGCTCTAAAAAAATCAAGCTTGTAAGTCAACGCAGTAAAAAATACCATTTAGGCGACGGCAAGTAAATCAAAACTTGGCATGAAACAACGTCTCACCTCACGAGCAAAGGAAAAGGTCCGAAAATCGTTAATTTGTAATTTTATCACATAAAAGAATTCTTTTTGGGATTTCTAGTTTTTCAGTACAATGTTAAGTTTTTTTTTGGGATAAATTCTTTTCAACTACGGAACCCTTCATTGTGCGTGGTCTGACACGCACTTGGCCAGTTTTTTTTATTTTTTTTTATTTATTTTATCCATAATTAATGATACAGAGTTTTACTTTCACATAACACCTGCCAAACTGCAAAGCAATTTGTCGGCAGTACGTGGGTAATTGCTGTATTTAAGACAAACTTCTGCCCGCGACTTAGCTCGCGAGAAATTTTCTTATTTTAACATTTTGGGAATCTGATCAGTAGTTCCGAAGATTACGCTCTACATACAAACTCACAGACAAAAGTGGCACCGGTGACTGAAAAGTTGTGCGGAAATCGGCTGTCATGGTATGGGCATGTGATGCGGAGGAGTGAGGAAAATGTCGTGAGGAAAGTTTTAAGTATGAACGTCGATGGCTATAAGAGCAGGGGAAGACCAAAGAAACGATGGATGGATTGTGTGAAAGATGACATGGCTAGAAAGGGGGTGACTACCGAGATGACGAATAATAGAGAAGTATGGAAAAAAAGGACATGTTGCGCCGACCCCAAATAGATTGGGATAAGGGCAGGAGAATGATGATGATACAAACTCACAGATCTCTTTATAATTTTTTTACTGAACTGTAATTCTTTTCGCAATTTCTTCCAGAATGTTTTATAACTTCTACTCCTTGTTCACAGGTATCAGCAGTGGTAGACGATGTGTACTCAGACCACTCCCACGTGGCTGGTTCCTTCACCATGCTGGCGTCATCCAGGGCTCATGTCGGTGGTTCGCTTAACGCCAGGGCTTTACCTGGAGCAAGGGTGCATACCAACTTCATAGGGTGTTTGAAGAAGGTGGGTTGAGATTAAAATGACTTTGTTGTTTTCATGAGGATATGTCTCTAACTGGAATGGCAACATTGATGTATTAATCAGCGAAAATTCACATACTGACATGCAGAATACACATGATGTTAAGGGAACTTAGAAAGATTTTCTTTTGCTGAATTTTTTAAATCAATATTAGGTATCTTTTCAGCAGGGCTGGACTATTTTGGTTACCCATTGTAAGGGTTTTCAATAGGGTTTCTCTAAGCAATTAATCAAAAACCCATACGATGTATTCATACGATGTAGCCCTTTTGAATGACTTTAAAGGACCATTTTGGTTATCCATTGAAAGGTTTTTCGGTAGGGTTTTTCTAAGCAGTTAAACAAAAACCCATACGATGTAGGTAACCCTTTTAAACGGCTTAAATTAAGCCGTTCAAAAGGGTCAGCTTCAATTCTCATAAAAACGATAACAGCTTAACATTCCGACTCGGAGCAATGTAATATTATGATCTCTCGATGTTGGACATACGTTTCAAATAGCTAATATGGAAACCCGAATAAAACCCTTTTATGATTATGGGTTATCTTAATGAAGGGGTAACCCTTTCACTAGGTTTCAAGTATAGAACACATTCAATGGGTTGTCCATATTGAAGGGATAACCCTTTTACTGGGTTTCAAGCCTAAAACCTATTCAAAGACTTACACTCATGATAAAGATAACCTAATAAACGGCTTACCCCTTCTAAAGACTTAACTCTTAACCGGGGTTGTACGGTCCCTGCTTTTCAGAACTGTTTTGTTCTGTCGTTCAACTGTCACTATTATTTCTATACCGTCAGTTTTTTTTTTCTTCAAAATATTTATCTATACCTACGTAACCTTGAGAAAATCAAATCAAACAAGAATATCCTCGTCGAAACTGGACCAAGGACAATGTTGCAGAAATGCATTCATTGCCTATTCAATATTCAGCTAAAAGCAAACACAAAGGCTTGCTATTTTTAAAGAAAACTTTGCATGAAAGTTTGTTTAGAATACGCAATTTTTGCTCTAAAATTTAGCTGCCTTTTTTGCTGACAGCTGTTTTTTCTAGTCTCGGTATGATAACATTTTTATAATATAATCTCTATTCTTTTATATCTTAACTTTATTTTTATTTACCTCTAAAAAGTTTCTGTGTTCGCCTTTTAGAATCATTAAAGATGTGATTGGACCACCTCTCCAATTAGAGCCAACCGTAGTAGTAATGTTCTTGATTGCGGGTGGTCGTTCGCATCCACGACATGCCGTACAAACCAAAACAAATTAGATTTTTACAAAATTCTTCTATTACCAGGTGGAATTCTCAGCGGACACTCTTCGCCTGAACCTCATCGACCTGGCGCGCACTGGCAGTAAGCTGATCACTGTCACCGGTCGCCTGGAGTATGCCTGCACTGCCACTGACTCTGCTGATCCCGTAACTTTCACTACTAGGGATGCACACTTGGTAAGTGAAGCTATTATTGCTGAAGTTTTTTCTGGTGAGAGGACCTCTTTGACTGACTGGGCTCCTAGTACTCAATTCTGCCGATCACCGACACCGATCATTTGGAGTACACCCTGTACTGCCATAAACTCAACTGACCCGCCACCTACTACGACGTGCATTTCGTAAGTGAAGATATTGTAGGTTTTGTGAGAAGAAGTAAGTAGTCTTCGGTGGTCTGATCTCCTGCTACTGGAATTTGTAAAGTTAGTCGTAGATTTTATTCATTGATATGATGTTTTGAAAAATATGAAGAAGGTAATATAATTTACCTGAACACAACATATGAAAACACTTTTCGAAAGCAAGTTCAAAACTAACCTTACCTATAAATCTATATATTATATAATATAAAAATTAATCCCTATTTCCCTTGATCACGGCATAACTTGAGAACGACTTTGCCGATTTCATTCATCTTTTTTTTAAATTTTTCTAATACTTTGTAGAAGGTTCTTACGGAAAGAAAAATTAAGAATATTACGCAGAAAATTGGAAAATTTCAGAAAACTTAACGACTATTTTAACTTCACGCGTTTACATTAGAATATTCATAACTAAGACCGGACAACGTCTGTCGGGTCAGCTAATACAATATAAATATGCCATTGAACATTTTAATAAGGTAAAACCGAAATAAATGCTTTGGAGAAAATAAGAACAAAAACAACCTGGAGTAGGTATGTCTCAAACTGACTGGGAAATAATCTTAACCATCTCATTAATTCTCACGCGTCTTTTTTGTTACCAAGACCATACAAGTAAAGTTGTCAGTACCAACTAATCACAGTAACAAAGACTTAGTAATTACCAGGACTGACTAGTCTAGCCATAATTACATCTAATAGTGCCTGTAAATGAAGCAAAATAAGCTGCTAAAAGAAATCCCTCTCGGAAGTTGACTTGGTCTTTTGTATCCGCACCCTGCAATTAATGACCCGGATTCCAAGTTCCTCTTTTTCAAAATAAGACACATTCATTTAAAAGAAAAAGTATCTGATAATTTATACAACGTGTCGTTTTGCATCCTCGTCAAATTTAAGGGTGTAGTATAGACCACCAAACCGAACAACTTTTTCCATGGCACCAACATCGTAATCGCGGAAAAATAATCAGCCGTCTCATACATTTGCGTCGAGTAGGTAGGTATTGCAGTTTTCTATGGGACAGGTAAAATTTTTTTCGCGATTACGATGTTGGTCCCATGGAGAAAGTTGTTAGGTTTGATGTTCTGTATCACACCCTAAAATTTGAGGAGGATACAAAACGACACGTTATAACATTTCAAGATGTAGCTGTCCGTGTTTCAAGGAAATTAATTACTTATTCAAATTAGCTTATCTGAATTATTGTTGGCCATTGCTACTATAAAATTAAATACAGATCGACAAGCACAAGTATCACACAGTCCCACTGTTATCCCACTTATAGCTAAAAACAAACATTTGACGCTCAAAACCAATATGGCGGTCAAAACCCATATTTACGTCCACAATAACCAAAACAAACCGTAACCGAACATTTTAATCAGCCAATACAACTTTTCGATAATACACCCAGTCCAGAAATTCTCAATTCATTACTAAACCGTTCGTCCGTCGCAAAAACTAAGTAGCAATTAAAAACAATGGCAGCTCGGAAAAATCGTGCGGAAATCCGGACCATTTAAGATGACCATTGGACGTTCGAGAGCACTTTAGAAAGCGGACTCTTGAATTTGGTCGAGTGTCACCGGCAACCTGATTAGATCGAAATGGCGGTTATTTGATTTGAGTTAGGGGGATGGGTTAGACTGTATTGATTGAATGGAACGTTTGGGCCAATGGCTGTTAAGTTTCGTGGGATTTCGAAACGGAATGATATATGATTTTCGGTGACAGGTTCGGGACGTTTATGAGAAGTAATTATGGGAAATGGGATAGCTAATGACGTGCAGGCATTCTGTATATTTTGGTTAGACGATATAGCTTTAAGTCCTTAAAATGTAGGTGTAACTGCTAATGGATATAATTATTTATTGATTTGTGTGATATTTAATACTGGCTACTATTAATATTGATTTGAGGTGAGTACGATAAACCTAGACTGAGTTCATTGAACCTTTTGAAATGGGCGGCCGGGCCGTTACGTTTCAGGCATTATCATTGTTATGAGTGAGAAAACATGCTTTCAGCTGCAATCAATCATTTATATTGACGTAAAATTGAGTAATATTTTCTTTATTTCATTTATATACATATAATTTACATTTTTAAATATTTTTATAAAAAATAAAATAACATTTAAAAATATAAAAAATAGTAGTCCACCGGTATTGGGAACAGCGTCCAAGCTACCGGCGGTCAAGGCTTCAGAGAGAGGAACCTCCTAATAATGAGTAATATTATTGTTAGGTCAGCTAAAAGGCAACCTACATTAAATATTATTTGTCAAAAATTTAAAGTATTGTCAATATTATACAGAATAGGAATAATAACTACAATTTCATTCGATAAAGATTTCATACTCATGCTGATTTTCAACCTTTTCAAACTGGAGTGGTGTGCTTGAGAATAAACCAGTAAATGAGGGGTTAGTGAGAATTATTAGTATGGATGACGTGAGAATAGCAGTTAATGGGATGAAGAATGGTAAAGCAATAGGTCCGGATGGAATACCAGTCGAAGTATGGAAGTTATTACGGGTAGATGGATGGACGTGGTTAGCTTTATTCTTCAATAAGTTGTTGCTGGAAGAAGCCATACCTGACGAATGGTGCAACAGTTCGCTGGTGCCCATCTTTAAAAACAAAGGTGATGTGCTGGAGTGCAACAACTATAGAGGAATAAAGCTAATGTCACATAGTATGAAGGCTTGGGAGAAAGTTATTGAAAGGCGACTAAGAGAAGAGAGTGAAATTTCGCAAAACCAATTCGGTTTTATGCCTGGTCGAGGAACAGCAGATGCCATCTTTGCTATCCGCCAGCTGTGCGAGAAATACAGAGGTGCGCATAAAAACTTGCACATGGTATTTGTTGACCTCGAAAAGGCATACGACCGAGTGCCTCGTGAAGTTTTGTGGTGGGCACTTAAGGAAAAATGTGTACCAGGGAAGTATGTGCAGTTGATTCGCGCGATGTACAGTCGATGCAGTACCCAAGTCCGGTCTACAGTGGGCACTACTGACAGCTTCGATGTGGCTGTCGGCTTGCACCAGGGGTCTGCACTCAGCCCTTACCTCTTTGTGCTGATAATGGATACTCTTTCTTCGGATATCCAGGAAGAGGCTCCCTGGTGTATGCTGTTCGCCGATGACATTGTGCTGGTTGCCGAGAGTGGCTTAGAGGTCCAGAGCAGATTGGAGGTGTGGTGGAAAAGACTGGAGACCGTTGGCCTGAGAGTAAGTCGGACCAAAACAGAGTATTTGTTTTGTGATTTTGGCGGACTCTCCGGTCCTGTGCCCATATCTCTTGCCGGAACGCCCTTACCGATCTGCTCCGACTTTCGGTACCTCGGGTCGCTTGTCCAAGGGGATGGCGAAGTAGACCGAGACATAACGCACCGGATCAACGCAGGATGGATGAAATGGCGACAGGTTACAGGAACAACTTGCGACCCACGGATGCCCCTCAAGTTGAAGGGGAAAATTTACAAGTCCGTGATAAGACCTATCGTACTTTATGGATCGGAATGCTGGACAGTGAAGAAGACGGATGAAAAAAAATTGCATGCAGCGGAGATGAGAATGTTGAGATGGATGTGTGGAGTGACAAGAATGGATAAAGTGAGAAATGAGTATATAAGAGGAAGTTTGAAAGTGGCGCCAGTGACAGAAAAGTTGAAAGGAAATCGTTTGTCTTGGTATAAGCATGTAATGAGGAGAGACGAAACGCATGTGACTAAAAGAGTGATGAATATAGATGTTGATGGATGGAGAGGCAGAGGAAGGCCAAAGAAAAGATGGATGGATTGTGTGAGGAATGATATGAAAGAGAAGGGAGTGAATGATAGCGTGACGGTTGACAGGGGAGAATGGAAGAAGAAAACGTGTTGCGCCGACCCCAAGTAATATGGGATAAGGGCAGGAAGATGATGCTGATTTTCAACCTATATACAGCCATAAAATAGCCACACTTTAAAAAACCATTGCCACCTCAAACCAACACAAACAATTTGTATTTACCTTCGAATTAATCAATGTCACCAAGACCAACCATATTTCCACTTAAGTCGCCTGAAACCACCTAATTTGTTCATAGCAATTCTTAGTAAAGGACATACGGTATTCAGTGGTTTCCAAGTAAATGCTTGAAAGGCCATTAAGTGACCTTTTAGAAGTACCAACATGAAACGTTAGGTGATTGCATTCTGTGTGTACCTACATGACCTTCATCAGCTTCAAGTTTAGTGTTTTAATTTAATGTTGGAGGGGTGGCGTTGTTTACGAGTATTCCACTGAACTATTACGTTTGTTGTTGATTTTATTTAGCTAAAAATCAATCTGCCTAGCCTTTTCCCAACTATGCTGGATTCGGCTTCCATTCTAAACGGATGCAGCTGAATACCAGTATTTTACATGGAGCGACTGCCTATCTGACCTCCACATCCTATTAACTGGGTAATACAATACCCCTTGGTAAGACTGGTTGTTAGACTTTCGGGCTTCTGATGATCCGTAACGACTGTCAAAGATCCACGAATGACAGCCGGGACCAACGGCTTAGTGTGCTTTCCAAAGAGGAGTCACCCATCCATGGACCGACCACGGCAAGCGTAGCTTAACCTGATGGATCGACCCGTGCGGCTGTTATTACTTAGCCACGAGCTCCACTATTTAACTAAGAATATGATAAAATAAAAAAAATGTGTAAGGTTAATTTCTTTTGCGAGGTCAAGATGTATCAGAATAGAATAGAATAGGCATTTATTATATCTGGAGTGAGTAATGGACTGTCTTATCAGAAAGAAGTTAAGCTTCATAAAATGTTGATTACATCACCCAGTATTTTGAATACATCTATCACCAATTCGTTGTTCAAGTGTGGCGTTTATGGCCGTAGAAGTTGACTATCTCCTATATGAAAGAGATGCCGAGAAGATTAATTACTCGGTGTACCTATATTGTAAATTATTGACATCAGAAGCATAATTAATCAAATAATGAGCTGATATAAAACATTTTACCTAGAGTACTGCAGACCAACATCTTTAACGAAGGTGACTGACATTAATTTTCCTCCATCCAAAAACACTTCTTATCTCGTACTAAATACTAGATGACTTTTTTTTACCGTCTTGAAAAAATAGGCTATAATAGGTGAACGGAGTAGAAGCCTATGGCATACCTAACGTTTTTTTTTTTTTTCAAAAAGAAATTCAAATAAAATCAAAATTCAAATCAGCAGGATGCATATGAATTTCGATATTTTTAAACGATTTATTATTTTTTTTTTCAAAATTTCTGTTTTTATTGTTCTAAAATGAAAAGTTTACATCGAATTTGGAGTATTTATTGATACTTAGATATTTTTTTCTGACTAAGCTATTTAAAAAAAAAAAAAAAAAATTAGGTATGCCATAGGCTTCTACTCCGTTCACCTAATATACCCTATTTTTTTCAAGACGGTAAAAAAAGTCATCCGGTATATTTTTAGACAATATATCTGTAGTTTTATTCAGCGCTGAATCTCTCCCAGGCGTATCTCCGATATATTCCCGCCTCTAAGTGGTGCCACTGAACATGTAAATGCTGAAGGCTCACTCTGATCAATGTTTACTTACACTTTGTTTACTCACGCCTTCTTCCCTCTTTTCTTCTAACTTAAACTATTTCACAGGATGTAACACCAAAAACTTTTTAAAACAATAAATACCATTCAATTTAGCAAATGCTCTTTTCGTAAAGAAAAAGATAGGCACGTAGAAATTATTAGAAACACGCGTGGGAACTCAAGTTATTAGAACTAATTTTAATTCCAGAATCATTAAGTTTTTATATGCCCTAGCAATCTCAGTTATACGACTGTTAATAGCAACGTACTAATCTTGTAGGTACTATTTGAAGTCTTTGGAAATTTGGCGAAAATAGGTCTTCTGAACTCAAATTATTTTGTGCGATAACATACTGAAGAAAATACAGTTTTCCTGAGCAACCCGATACCTACTCGCCATTAAAGTAAATTATTATAACCCAAGTGGGCAGTTAGCCGAGTCTCACAGAGTACAGCTTTAGACTAGCTTGCCTTCTAAACGTTATCGTTGAGGTAAATAGCTCTATGATTTGTCCAAGAATTTATGCTTGTACTGAGATGAATGACTTCACGAACGGGCTCAAAACAAGTGTCTTCGTCATTTTTAAGTGCTAGAAAATAATGTGTGCAACGTGTGACTCAAAAAGTCGGTAAAGATACGTGAAAAAAGAATCCAAAATCAATCTGCCTAGCCTTTTCCCAACTGTATTGGGGTCGGCTTCCAGTCTAACCGGATGCAGCTGAATACCAGTATTTTACATGGAGCGACTGCCTATCTGACCTCCACAACCCAGTGACTGGGTAATACCCCTTGGTAAGACTGGTTGCCAGACTTTCGGGCTTCTGATGACCCGTAACGACTGTCAAAGATCCACGAATGACAACCGGGACCAACGGCTTAACGTGCTTTCCGAGGCACGGACAAGTCTCGGTATGTAAAGGTGGTCACCCATCCACGGACCAACCCCGGCAAGCGTAGCTTAACCTGATGGATCGACCCGAGCAGCTGTTATTACTTAGCCACGAGCTCGTCTGTACTAGCTGTCACGTGTAAATAGAATCCATTTGGGAAAAAAACCAGAGGATGGGACGTTGTTCCTAAATGGAGCAATCGCCAAGGTCATCCGATTTAGGTAAACCGTTCAGGCATCAGATAAGATTAGAAAGCTGGTCAAGTACTAGTTTAACAGTCGGTTTCTGGATCGAGAATTTGAACTTGTGAACTTGTCACTCTACTTTGGTATTCCTTCAATGAACCACACAAAATTCAATACGAGTATTTCTGGCATTTTTGCAAAGTCATGTTGAATTTGATGAATGATGATTTGATGATGAATGAGCATTGGTGACCCTGACTTAGTCTTGGTCGTGGGTTCGAACCCAGGCAATCACATTACTTTGTATAATTTATTTCATCACCACTGCTCTCAAAATGGTGAAGAAAAACATCGTGAGGAAAGTGGCATGTCTTAGAACCGAAAATTCGACGACATGTGACATATACCAACCCGCACTGGGTCCGCGTGGTGGATTATGGCCCGCTTCCTCTCACACAGAGGAGGCATGTGTCCCAGCAATGGGAACATTATAGGCTGATTATGTATGTTGAATTTGGCGGGTTGTCACCTTCATGCTACACTCTAGAGTAGTACTCAACTTCAAATTCTCAATACAGTAATCGGTTTTCCACCCGGTAAACAAAGTATGAGGTAATGTCTAAAGAAAGCACTTCACGACCTCTTAAATAAAAACATTATATGTAATCTCTTACAAAAAAGTAACGCAAATCAAAGAAATGCAAGTCGGCACATTTTCCGTTCAGCTCCGCCTTCGTCTCGCTTTCGCTGAACCAACCCTTACGCTTCAGTTGTTGGGGTTAATGGAAATAACTGATTTTAATGTACAGATAAGGGCGCGAGGGAAATGTGAGTGCCATTGAGAACGGATCGGGGACTTGGTCGGTCCTTATGTTTCGATTTTTGGTTGGCGTGCGGTTCTTAACGACTTATATGAGGTGCGTATTTGATCCCAAGCTTGGGGTTATGTGGAGGTGATTTTAGAGATAAGGCAATGAAAAATAATATTTTAGGAACCTTTTATTTTATTTTCATAAAGTATCAAAGGACGTGAGATATCTTTCAAAGTGATAGCCACTTTGTCCATTGTTGACCAGCTTAGGGATAATGACAAAGAATTAATACAACATTCTATCAGATAATAAATAGTTCTAGACAGAAAACTAATCTTAGCATGATCAGCCTTTATCGTCCCCACTGCTGGGACTCAGGGCCGTCTCTCTGTAAGAGGGAGTGGGCCATAAACCACCGTAGATGTATGCTACTTTAAAAAAGCATAGTGATGGCACAGAGCAACAGAGGATTATAAAACACAAGCAAAGTATAGTTCAACTTTCTGTACACCGCAACATATTCATCAGTAAGACGTGGGTAGTTAGATATATTTAATCTTCATAGATTTTCATCAAAGCTTGCTTTTAACGGATTACAGAAAGGGTAATTATAACAAGCTATTTTAGTTACCTACATGAAAATATTTTACGAAGCTCGCAGGTTTAACGAATATACACAGGACCAGGGGATTGTACAAAAGGTTTTTTGTAGAAATAATTGTAAAAGTACTTGCCTTTTCCATGCTTCAATTTGGGAGTCCATTCTGTGTCGGCTTTTACCATTTTGTGTAATTTGTAAGTCTGATGAGAGTTGCAAGCAATGTACCAAAAATAATATCATGTAGTGCAGATACAATGTAATAGTCTTCCAATAATCTCGCATAATATAAGTTGTTTCGGGACTATAATATTCGAAGTTACTGGAGCGAAAACATATTGATATGAGAGCAATATTAAATCGTTTGAGTCGGTTGGAATTTGTAGACAGTCTGCTGCCTACTCCAGTTATTTAAGTACTTCGTTTTTTTTTATCAATTCAAAAGAATGAAGAAAAACCATCACTTTCTACTTCAAATAAATAGAAAATTGATCAAAAACCTAACATACAATAGCCATTAATTGTAGTGTAGGCCTTTCACAATTTGTGAAAGCCAATTTTATCGCACTTATGATCTCCAATGTTCACCTCCACGACCTGTGACCTTGGTAACTATCGTATGTATTCGTATTTGTTCGTGAACCTTCGTCATTAGTTGTCCTAGCTTGTGTATACAGTTCGCAGTATTGTTTGCTTGTTCGAAGGTTCCTAGAACACTATTTGTAAAACATTGTTTTTCATATTCGTGGAATGAACTGATTATTGTCTATTGATTGCGTGTTTTCTACGTAAAAGGATAGAAAAACAACTTTTATTTGTTCACCAACTACACAACATAGGTAATTGCAGAATCACATAGTACAGGACTCTTGTTATTATGGCTGTCTTAGTATTTATAAGGGTTTCATGGTTATTATTTTCATAAAATAGATTTTTACTGAAGCAGTGCGTAAATTCTGTTGCCAGACAACCTAAAAATAATCTTGCTTTGATTCTTACTACTACAGCATTAGAATTTTCTCTGAGGTCGCTAAACTCATTGATGTTTCAACTAGAGTTGTCATTTTAACTAAAATTGTACAACACGTCCCACTGTTTACAATATCATAATCATCATCACAATCATCAATATACTTTTTACCCGACAACGGCGAAGGGTTATGTGTTTGACCTTTATGCAATGCCCGTTCCTATGTCCCCTCTTATCTACTTGGCTCAACCGATATTGATGAATGATATGTCGTTAGATTCGTTTTAATTGCGCGAGCGTCACTGGATATATTAGAATAGTAAAAAAAAATCAAGATGGCGAATTTTTCGAGCCAAAATGTTTTTCCGTAGTCGGGTTACAGTTTTTAAACAGTAATTCGTGTTCTTGTTGATATAAGTATTTCTATGATTTATGACAATAATTGTACTAAACACAAATATTAGTTTTGCAGTCCAAATTCTAGCTCCAATGAACATATTAGCTGTTACTGCAGTTGGCGTTCTATTGTCATTAACTTCATTGTTCTCTTGCGTCGCATTATTTAACAAGTCTGACTGTAACAGAGTCATAACCATATTTATTTTATTAGCACAAATGAACTACGAAAATTTTTCTTAACTGCTACGACTTAGAGGTGCTGTGAATGTCAAATTGTTAACACTAATATGTGGTTGCCTGTACATTGAAACAATGCTGTAATAATGGTGAGTAATCTTCGATAAATGGCGTTTAATAAGATAATGATGGAGTTTATGTGTTTCCTTTTATAATTTATTTTAATACAATCCACATACATACATACATACATAAACTCATGCCTTCTTCCCAATGGAGTAGGCAGAAACTACAGAACGCCACCTGCTACGATCCTTACATACTACTTTTGCCTCGTTTACGTTCATATATCTGGTCATACATGCACTGCACGCCGGTTGCGAGTACTACGTACCTGACCTTTCTGAAGAACATCACCAATAAGGTCACTATAAGTCTTCCTAGGACGTCCCCTCCCGGCGTTTCCACTCACATCTGCCTTGTAAATACCTCCACGTTTATGTTTATTGTAGGTACCTAATAGACTTGAGTAATCTGGATATAATTTTTACTTTTAAAAGCAGAAAGTAATATTGTATTTTCATATAGAAGTAATACGACGTATAGGTGCTTCTAAACTGGCAGTATTTTACTACAATACGTGGCTGCACACGGTGGCCGGCAACATTGCCGCCAACATTGATATATTGCAATACATGGCCCAGCCATAGATTGCTCAGCCATAAGCTGTAATAAAATGTTTTCGAGATGGCCGAGCAATAGTTGCCAATAGTACAGCCACACATTGCCGGGAAAGTATAGCCCGTTTAGGAGCGCTTTTAAATACGTGCCCATGCATTTGTTTGAGCTATAAATACTAATGAAATAATCATTTCCATACTTAAATAATTACTTAATTTTCTACTGTCCAAGATTTACATTCACAAATTCACGCCTTCCTGCCATGGGATTAGGTAGCAATTACAGACTGCGATGTGCTAAGATTTTAACTGTGTTAAAACTCCTTTTATTTTACTACGTCATAACATATTACAGTCATGATTTCATCCTAGCCTTTTCCCAACTATGTTGGGGTCGGCTTCTAGTCTAACCGGATGCAGCTGTATACTAATGTTTTACATAGAGCGACTGCCTATCTCACCTCCACAATCCAATTACTGGGTAACACGATAACCCTTAATAATAATAATAATACCTTTATTTTCAGGCTATTAGGGCCCATAGATAAAATACACAAATGATTGGTATAAAATTATAAACTAATACATATAAAAAACATTTAACAAACTTAAAAACTTAGCAAGACTGGTTGTCAGACTTTCGGGCTTCTGACTACCCGTAACGACTGTAAAAGTGAAAGATCTACGAATGACAGCCGGGACCAACGGCTTAACGCAAGAGGGGTATATCTCTATTGTAATGGATGGTCACCAATCTATAACTATACTCTATGATGGTCACCCATCCACGAACCGACCACGACAAGCGTAGCTTAAACCTTCGATCGGCTTGTGCGGCTGTTATTACTCAGCCACAAGCCCCTTCACATACAAACAATCATAAACGATACAATTGCACACAAATTCACACTCCTTTTCCGAACTCGGGTACAACCATATCCACTAATTTTGGAATCCAACCGTGCTACAAATTTATTGATTCTGCCCGCAGTTTCAGTGGTTCTCAATAATTCACCAACTAATGTACGAATGATGTTCTGAACTCAATATGTTATTGATTCCAATAATAATTGTAGTGAGATTGAAGCCTGATAGTTTGTTGAATTTCGAATTACATCGGTTTATTCGCTTACTTTAATTGTGTACCTAGTATCTGGCCTGTCGCAGCTCGTCGGGGCTATTGGAAAATTAACACAATTCAATTGATCAACGTTAAATTACGCTTGCTGCCCTCGGTCCGTGGATAGGTGACCATCCCTTACATACCGAGACCCCTCGTTGCCTATCATGTACATCATTGAGTCATTAAGGGTAGTCAGAAGTCCTAAAGTCTAACAACTAGTCTGACCAAGGGGTATCGTATTACCCATTTTTATCCGACGAAAAAAAAGGAGGAGGTTCTCAAGTCGAGACGTATATCTTTTTTTTATGTATGACCACGCATAATAATTTACAGAATTGTCCGATTTGAGAGATTCTTGTTTTATTCGGGAGCGTATACCTCGAAATTATCATGGTATCATGAGGTATCATGTAAAATTTATTAACTTTGCTTTGGTAGTTTTTGAGTTAGCTTCAATAATACGTATTTTTTTCCTACTTTTTATGTCGTTTTTTTTGCAGGTAGTGGCATTCGAATTTGTGTGGGGTAGAATAACTAAAAAGTAAAAACTTTTTTACAATAAAAAAACAACCGACTTACAAAACAAAACCTACAAAGTGAAAAATAACTTTAATTTCGGAAGTCGGTAACAAAAAACGTAAATACAAAACCATAGACACTAACCGAAATTAAAGTTATTTTTCACTTTGTAGTGTTTTGTTTTGGAAGTCGTTAGTTCTTTTTTTTTGAAAAAAAGTTTTTATTATTACTGTATTGTAGAGGTGAGTTAGGCAGTCGCTCCATGTAAAATACTGGTACTCAGCTGCATTCGGTTAGACTGGAAGCCAAGCTACTTCAATGTAGTCGGAAAAGGCAACGTAGATGATGATGCTGATGGCATGTAGCGTTGAAATGATTACAGTTAAGTAAAGTGAAACCTTTTGAAGGATTACTTTGCTATTGATATGGTCCAAATCACAAATTAACTTTAAAAGAGTTACGGCTATTGAAAACAGTCATACAACTGAAGATGTTATAGATGAATGAAATTTAACTCCAAATAAAAACAACACTACAACCAATCTGTAAACGAACAAACAACTAAAGCGGCTATAAACAATTAAAGCTAGCATACTGACTAAATAGGTCTGTGTACAATGATGTGAAATCATTTTGTTAATTCAACATTAAATAAGTTAGCTTTAAGAATGAACAGTGCTATAAAATCTCTGTAAAAAAAAATGAATTGAAACATTAAGAGTGCCAAACAAATAGCCAACCTATTTGTTCGGCTCTGACGTTACCAACGATAGGGTTCCAGCTGATAATCCTACTAATATTATAAATGTGAAAGTTTGTATGTTTAGATGTTTGATACTCAATTACGCAAAAACGGATTTGGATAAAATTTGGCACACATATAGTTTATAACTAAATTCAAATTCATATCTAGTTTATAACTAAATTCAAATAAATGTAACTAAATTCAAAAATTATCTACAATGATTTTCATTTTCTGATATATACAAAACCGGAAATGCTAATGTAGCATTTGATTATTTCTTTGAGAACTTTCGTCTCTTGTACGATCTTTGTTTCCCTTACAAATTGGTAACCGCTAACTCAAACAAAAATATTAAATGGGTTTCTCAGGGCATTCGAAAATGCAGTAGAAAACAAAGGCACTTACTGTGGAAATATATGCGAGAACCTTGAAGCCTTAATAAAAATAACTTTAAACAATACTCGCAAACGCTTCGGAAAATCATTAATTTAACGCAAAAAGCGCAAAATAACTATTTTATTAACACGTCAAGTAATAAATCAAAAGCATCTTGGCAAATCATAAACAAAAACACACCATTTACTAAACCTATTTCCCAAATAAAAATTCGTGATACCACAATCACTGATCCAACAGAGATTGCAAACGCTTTTAATAATTATTTTATTGACCAGACAAAAAATATTATGACCTCAAAACCCGACACAAGTAATTTAAAAAGTAACCCTCACTCGATGTTTATGCATCCAGTATTACCTGAAGATGTTATGAGAGCGATACATTCTCTAAAAAAAAAACTTAGGTACTGGCTACAATGGCATTTCAACTAAGATCGTAAAATTTGTATCGAGTGACATTGTTTTGCATATTAGTCACATACTAAATTTGTGTATCAGTTCCGGAGTATTTCCAGACAAGTTAAAAACCGTTATTGTTAAGCCACTTTTTAAAAATAAAAACTCTAAAGAAGATTTGAAAAATTATAGACCAATCGCTTTAATCACAATTTTTTGAACAGTTATGGAAAAAATAATTTATGACGCTATAAATAAATTCTTATCTAAATATAATATTTTCAGTACAGAACAAAAGGGATTTAGAAAAAATCGAGGTGTAAATACGGCCGTTTACGATTTAATGAATATGATAATGAGAAACGTCGATGGAAAAATAGCAGTTTGCGCAATTCTAACTGACATGACGAGGACCTTCGACTGTGTTGACCATGAAACTGTTACACAAGCTAAACATCATAGGTATCAGAGGAAATATGCTTAATCTCTTAAGATCATATCTCAGCAACCGAAAACAGCACACAGAAATTTCAAAAATATGTTTAAAAACTAAGCGTGAGGAAAGGTACTTATCAGAAAATAGAATTGTTAGGTATGGCGTACCACAGGGCACTGTGGTGGGCTCCTTATTATTTTTAACTTATATTAACGACTTACCACGATTCATAAAACAACCTATGGTCTTATTCGCTGACGATAATACTGGCTTGATTACAGAATTTATTAATTACAGTACAGAACTAAAAATGTATAACATGACATATTAATACTTTAACGGACATTTTACATTGGCTTGATCAAAATAACTTAATGATTAATATACCTAAGACAAATGCTATGCATTTTTAACAACGGATGCCACCGTAAACTTTAAATTTAAATTACAACGGACAAAAAATAGACCAAGTGCAAGTTGCAAAATTTTTAGGTACAATGATAGATAGCCAACTAACCTGGAAACCACACGCAGAAGAAGTGTGTAAAAAATTAAGTACAGCGGCGTATGTGCTATTTAATCTATACAGGAAATTGAATATTAGTTGCTTACCATGGTTTGGTGGCGTCAATTCTGAGATTCGGGATAATATTTTGGGGAAATTGTAGTCTGAGAGAACAGATATTCAAGGCTCAAAAACAATGCATAAGAGCAATGTGTAACAAGCAAGTAACAGATAGTTGCGTACCTGCATTCAAGTCCCTAAATTTGCTTACTTTCCCATCACTTTACATTTTCGAAATAGCTGTTTTCGTAAAATCAAATACGCATCTTTTTAATAAATCGTCTGACAATAGAACACGACCGGTTAGAAGGCAGTATACAAACATGCTATGCGTTAGTGGACTAACACTGCGTTATTTAGGAAAAGTGTTTTATGTATGTGCCCGATTATCTTTAACAAAATACCCGGTGGAATAAGAATCGAATCCATTCCACTGTTTAAAAAGAAAATGACATTATTATTAATTGATAAATGTTATTACTCCATTGGTGAATTTCTAAATGGTAAAACTTTATAATTACCTAGTTCATCTTGACATAAATAGGGCTTTCGAATAACATTCCTACTGTAGCTTGCTTCCTGGACATAGACAATGCATACAATAATGTTTTAGTTGAGAGTGTCGTAGCAACTTTAGACAAATTGAATGTTGGATCCAGTATTTGTAAATATATTTGGGAGTTTTTAAATGCTACATGTTTAATGATAAAGATATATTCTGGGGAGACAGTAATAAGTAGATGGACAAATAGGGGATTGGCTCAGGGGGACCCACTTTCCCCGTTACTTTTCAATTTAACCACGTATAAAATTTGTCGCGAGATTGAGCCTGTTTCTATATTGCAATATGCCGATGATTTTGTATTTTATTTGAAGCACAGAGACATAAATTATTGTGAAATCTCTTTGCAATTGGCACTTAATGAGATCATAGCTGAGCTTGAAGAAGTAGGTTTAGAACCTTCCCCTAATAAATCTAAAATATGTATTTTTACCAGAGGTCGAAGAAGGAACCAAATTGCTCTTAAAATCAATGAACATATAATTAATACAGTTGAAAATTTAAAGTATTTAGGTATGTGGCTTGATCGATCCTTATTGTGGGGTAAACACGTTAATGAAGTAGCTGAGAAAGTCTTGAAATTCTTGAAACTCTTAAAAGTCTTAGCAGGCTCTAATTGGGGAATGCATCCAAAGTATTTACGTACGCTATACATCTCGGTGATCAGAAGTAGATTGGATTATGGATGTTTTTTGTTCGGGAATAGTGCCAATGTTCATTTATATAAATTAGATAAAATACAGAATCAGGCTGCGAGAATAATCGGAGGTTTTATCAAAAGCAGTCCCATTCATGTAATGGAAAGCGAACTGTGCTTACCTCCCTTGCATAATAGAAGGTTATTTCTTTCATATAAGTACTGTCTGAAAAGTATGTCCTGGTCAAACAGTGTAATTGTACGACTTCTTGCAGACCTAAATAATCTTATGCAGACGAGATTTTGGCAAAAAAAAAAAAAGAAACCTTTACTTGTATCGGTACTTGATGAATGTGAATCTTTTCGTGTGCATTCCTCTGATCCCTTAGAGATGTTTTCATTGGGTGTTTGGGTAACAAGTATTAATATAGATGAAATTATTGTATGTGATTTGGAAAGTGTAACAGGTCCTAAAAATTCTTTAAATTTTGCTTCTCTTAAATTTGAAATTGTAAAGGAAATTCACGATAAATATCTTGAGTTTAATAAATATTTCACTGATGGTTCTAAGTGTAAGGATGGTTTGGGAGCAGCGTTTTATGACGTTGACAGAAAAAAATCAGCTATGTATAAAGTAAGCACTAATGTGTCTATTATGACGATGGAACTCATTGCAATCTATGAAGCCATTAATTCTGCTTATAACTCGGGAGATCGGTATTTTGTGGTTTTCACAGATAGTAAGAGTGGTCTGCAGCATTTAGCTCGTTGTGCCTCTGGCTTCAGAGGTATTTCGGTAGCTTACTCCATATTAAGTAAGGTTATAAATCTTACAAACAATGGCATAGTACTAAGATTGCAATGGGTTCCATCTCATATAGGTTTGAGAGGTAATGAAGAGGCTGATAGACTAGCAAAATTAGCGGTTTTTCAAGGTCAAGAAGTTCATATAGTACCTAATTTTCTAGAACAATTAAGTAAATGCAAAACTGTTTGCTATGATAAATTTAAAGAGTACTTTGACGAACGAAGTAGGGAAAAAGGTATCTGGTATAAAACTATACAATATCAGCCTCCTCGAATACCATGGTTTGCTATCACAGAAATGAGTAGGTATCATATTGTTCTGCTTCATAGATTACGCTCTGGTCACTACCCATCCCGCAAGTTTGGTTATTTGATGAATAAAGTTAATTCGCCCAATTGTGAAACATGCGGAATGGTTGAAGATGTTCACCATATACTTATGGAGTGTACTAACACAAAGAAGGAGAGAGATACACTGTTTAGTATGGTTAAAGTACATAAATATGATATTGGTCCCTATGTAAAAATTTTAGCGCAACCTTCGCCTGAGATAGCAGACCTACTTACATTTTTTTTTTAGGAATTAATATTTTTTTTGTATTTGTAGTTTAGAATAGTTTAAGTTGTGATGAGGCTGACTTGCCACTGTGGATAAAAGCCTCTTATAAAAATTAAGAATAAAAAAAAAAAAAAAAAATCTTGACATCTTTAATTCTTTATTTTTTTTTAATTGACCATTTATAATAATTTTCATATTGACAGTATTTTAGCCGATTAATCACTTGTATTAAATGTTTGCAATGCCTAATAAGTATAAGGTAGAATGTATATGTAATGTATAGTAGAATGTAATGTAATAGGTTGAGGAAAAAGTTTTTTCGCATTTTTTAAGAAAATTCAAAACATTTTTTAATATACATTATTTACATTTATCTAAAGTATGTAGGTACCATTTTGTTCGATAACTTTTTGCCATCTTGTAGGTAAAGACATGATCCCATTGCTATTGAAATTTTGGGACTTCTGATCAAAATACCGCGACAAGTGGTTTTGGCAGTCCTCTCGTGATGTTAACCTGACACTGCCTAAAGAATTCTGAAGAGACTGAAACAGGTGGAAATCTGAAGGTGCAAGGTCAGGACTATACGGCGGATGCATTAACACCTCCCAGCCAAACTCTCTTAATTTTTGCTGAGTGGCTAAAGATGTGTGAGGTCTAGCGTTATCATGATAAAAAACCACATCCCTTCTGTTGATTAATTCCGGCCGCTTTCTCTCAACTTCTTGCTTTAATCTCATCAGTTGTTCGCAGTAGAGTTCAGAATCGATGGTCCTGCCTGGTGGTAACAGCTCATAATGAATAATGCCCTTCCAATCCCACCACACACAGCATCACCTTGTTGCGAGTTAACCCGGGTTTCGCCACAGTCTGTGAAGCCTGACCGGCCTTTGACCACGACCTTTTTCGCACGTTCTTGTCGTACGTGATCCACTTTTCATCACCAGTTATCAGCTTCTTCAAAAATGGTTCGGTTTCATTACGTCGTAATAAAGAATCACAAATGAGTACACGGTTCATTAGGTTTCTTTCAGTGAGCTCATGAGGTACCCAAATATCGAGCTTTTTTGTGTACCCAGTTTTTTTCAAATGCGCCAAAACTGTTTTGTGGTCAATTCCCAGTTCTTCAGCTACGTCGTAACTACTGATATGCCGATCTTGCTCCACTTTTTCAAAAATGGCATCCATTTTAACCGTAATAGGGCGACCAGAGCGACGTGCATCTTTGACATCAAAATTACCGGACTGAAAACGCTTAAGCCAAATTTGTGCTACTCTCACAGATACTGCACTGGGTCCATAAACATCGCAAATTTTTTTCGCGGCTTGCGTTGCAGTTTTACCTTTTTTGTAGTAAACTTTTAAAATGTATCGAATTTCTTCATTAGATTCACTCATCTTGACAGTACGAAAAACAAATGAAAATCACACATTTTCCTAATTTGAATTTGGAATTATGTTCTTTAAAATTTAAACTTTCAATGATACCAAAACCAGCCAGATACAAATAGTATAGCCAAAGAGATTTTATTTTAAGTTCATACATACTATAATGCGAAAAGACTTTTTCCCCAACCTAATATATCATTTTGTCATAATTACTTAACACATTTTATAACAATACTCTCATTTAATAATAATGTTTGCGTGCCTAATTTAAGGTAGATTTTGCTGTTACATCTTATTTTATGTACTTACAATCTGTGCAAATAAATTTTTACTTACTAACTAACCTGGATTAACACATATTTTATGATACTTTTTGTTGCTGTAGTAGGTTCTCGTAGGATAATTTCAGACATCCACGTGGGTGAAGCCGCGGGCAAAAGCTATAATTAAATATTTTCTCTTCAAAAGCTCAGAGAATTTAGGGCGTTCGCTGAATAGCGCGCACAAGTTTGAACATTCCTTAATCAAGGCCTAAGTAACCCTGAATATATTTTTGCACTGAATGTCTAATAAAGCTAAGTGTTTTCTCAATCATGGTCCGGGAACTTTTGTGTAATATTTTCGGGATTTTCCTTTATTAATAAATAAGTAAACCTCTAAGCTAGCCTTTAATGGTCCTTAGATGCGGATGAATGATTTTTTATGTCGAAAATTATTTTTGTGTTTAACCATTGTTATTTCAAAGTTCCTTGAGAGACTTTGAACTTATATAGGTATTTAAAAAGCCAAAGTACCTAAGAAATACGATTAAAACTAAATAAATCTTGTTATTGTAGAAAAGTAATTTCATCTTGAAAAAAATTATTTACGTCACCAAATTCATTTCTGATTCACAGATTCTACCAAAATGGGAAGCGGTGAAGACTGGAACGATCTCATTCAAATTTCGAACGAACGAACCAAATGGGCTCGTACTCTTCAACATGGGCGCCAAGCCACCAAGGGTAGGTTGCACGGTAAGGGGTGGAGCTTTTGGGGTTAGACCAATCACTTAAGAGATAACTATCATCGTCATTGAAGAGTCAATCACTATCATGATCATTGAGGATGCTTTGTGGGGTATCGCATTTATGTTCTTTTGGTCCTAACTTAGCTGTTTCTGAACCAATTATGAGAAGTGTTTTGAAATTAGTTTAAAAGTACTTAGGTTATTATGGTTGGTTAAAAGTTTGCTTCTGCTAATTTCAGTGTATTATTATTGATATGTTTTTAAATTCACTGTTCCCATCACTTTTGAATAAACAATAATAAAGTTCAGTTTCATAAATACTAATGTGTTAGTTTTCTGTAACTTTTGATTGAAATAGTTTTTAATGACGACAACAAAGGAACGCTCAAAAGTTAAATTTCAAACAAAATTTAAATCTAATAACTAGAATTAGAATTGCGAAACCCCACCAACCTCAATGGATACGCAAATCTCTAAATTTAATAATGGCGGCCAAAATTCACGGGAGAGAATTAAGAAGTCCCTTTTATTAAATTGTTTCATGTAACATGGACCGACTTACAATAAAATTTTGATGAAATCTGTTAAAGTATTTAATTTAATGAAATCATCGTTATCCATTGAGGTGCTGCATGGTAGGACCAAGTTGAAGAGATTGAAAGAAACTAAGAACACAGACATAGGGGAATTTGTGTATGGTACCTTATAAAGTTTCACCCACTTTGATGATGACAATTTTTTATGTATATCTGTCTGTAACCTGGTACGCACCGTAGAATCCAAAGCACAAATTGACTCCCCAGCACAACACTAAATGCTTTTAAGAGTATTATCACGTTGAACGAAATAAAACTGTTTTTATTTTCCAATTGGTGTTTGAATTTTCAGTTTGATACTGTTGATGCTAGGCAAATTCTTGGGACCAACGAACGTACTGACTTCTATAGAAAGGGCTTTATTAATACCTACACAAATTCGCACCATTTTCGTCCTTAGAATCACATTTGATTTAAATAGATTTTCTGCTACAATAAACTTGATCTTGACTAGATACAATTTGAATTAATTTCGCTTATCTTTGTAACTGAATATTTTCAATAACTCCCACATTGAATATAAACTAACTTACTGCGGGATACTTGGTACAAATTTAGTAGAATTTGCATGTCTGGTCCCGAATGTTAGTATTCAAATAGTTCGCGACAGGTTTGCATGTATTACGTGCAGTCAGACGTAACCGTTTTTTTATTTAGTTTTTAGTTTTAGGTACGCTTTTATTGATTTCTGCTGTACCAACGATATTCAGTATTCGATAAGGATTAGTCTAGCTTTTTATGTATTTGATTTTTATATCTGATCTCCGTCTACCTTTTTATTCGATATCTTAGATAGGTACAATTTTACTTCAGCATTTCTACCGAATGAGATAACGTGCTTTTTACGCTTTGCATATCTAAATATATTCAGGTAGACTATGTAGTATAAAATATTATTAAAGTAGCTTTAGTTATACACTATATTTATAATTAATGTATTACAAAATGTTATATAAGTATTATATGTATAAATATATGATTGTTATTTTCTGCCACATTGGTAAAACAGGACATATTCCAAAAACTACTCCTGTTTTAGAATTTTTATATTTCAAACGCTATTATATACACTACAGCGATATAATAGATGTTGTCTGTGAACAGCACTTCCACCACTTTAGATATTGTGACAATCGGGCCGAGATTATTAAACGTTACTTAACACGCGCTTTATCTAAGTATTACCACAGTATAATAATGATACAGTAGTTTATCTTCATAGAAAACGCCCGAAACGACGCGCTTCGAAATCACAGTCAGTCTCAGTTACACGACAGTTCGAGCGAGCGGCAGTTACGCACGGACGGACACGGATTTATCTACCGAGCGGCCGTATGTGATTAATTCGAGGTCACTGCCCAGATAAACCACTGTAGCTTTATTACTCTGTGGTATTACTCCTGTCACTGTCGCACTAGCGTCAAACTACAAATGCAAAACAGAGATGAGAACATATCTAAGCCAAAGCACGCTAAGCAACTTAATCAATCTCGGTCTCACTGTTGTGGAGTTCCAATGAATCCTTCAACAAATCTTTAGCAAATTCCTCATCAGTGTCACCATCGTATTTCAGGCCGATCTGTTCGCCGTTGAAATCCTCAACGGTTACATATACGTGCACATAGACCTGGGTTCTGGTGGAGTCAGGGTCAGGGCATCCAGGAGAAGAGTTGACGACTCCCACTGGCATGACTTCCTGCTCAGGAGGAGTGGGAGAGATGGAAGGGTGACGGTTGATGGAGCTAATGCTGAGTTTAAAACGCCTGGTAATTTAATTATTCTTCTTTAAAGTGGGCTAGTTTACAGTGACTTACCCGGTTTCTATATCATATCTGACAATCGATGGCAAAACCATCAGCCTTGTAATGTTGGCAATATTGAAGCGTAAGCATAGACATATCAAACCCTTTATGTTTCTGATCGCGATTCTTATTGGGTTATCTTATACGAAGCTACAGTCGAGCATCTATACGATCACATAATTGGGGTTATTATACCAAAATGGTAAAAAGGAACCCTTATGGTGCGACTCAGTCTGTCTGTCTGTCCGTCTGTCACAGCTGGATATCTCAAGAACTACTAATGCCATCAACTTGAAATTTGATACAGTTTGAGATAACGTTAGCTCAATTATTTTGAAAATAAGAAAGAATTTTTTTTTTTTGCAACAGGAACTGAAAGGGTGTCTTAAAAATTCGGAGTAGGTACTAGGACATAAATAGCATACATTTTCTGAAATCGGTACGGAACCCTCAGTGTGCGAGTGCAACTCGCTCTTGACCGGTTTTATATTATGTATGTACACATAGTTTTGATCAGCAGTTAAATGAGTAATTCCATGGTGATATACCATAAACTTGATTTAACTTGCTTCTATCTACGCACTATCGATCTCAAAGTCATTACGGTTTTATCTCACATTAATAGCATCTAATTAATTACCATTGAATGGATTCAATTTATGTGTCATGATAATTAATATGCACGATAAAGCATTGTCAATTGAAATCACATATATTTCGGAGATAATCAAAGCCATAAGTCTAGATTGTATAATTATAATGACATTGATAACATTACAATTGTCTATTCATATAATTATATTAATGTCCTCAAATATCGCCATTGTTGACGTATTATCTGCAAATGCATTTGAGATTAGCAAAACTGAAAACCTGAAAACATAATCAGCCGTTTCCACTGCTGATACCCAGGACTCTTCTCTGTAAGAGATAGTGGACCTAAGTCCATCACGCAAGCTTACTGCGAGTTGGTAGAGTTTAACGGTGTTTCTACTCAATTAGCTTTTTCTATTCTAATACAAATTAATCTGAAATTTTCCAGGAGAATCAAACCAACTGGAACTAGATGGACCACTGTTCGTCGGAGGCCTTGGGTCGGAGTACTCAGCATCAAGAACGCCACCTGCTTTATGGACAGCAGCGTTGAGGCAAGGATTCGTGGGTTGCATCCGTGATCTGGTGCTAAATGGAAAACCTCAGGACCTGACTGCGTTTGCAAGGCAACAGGATTCTGGTAAGTTACACAGTCTGCCAGTTCTGGTTAGGAAAGCACTAGTCGAATTCAAAGCTGAAGATAGTTAGGTCAATATATTCCTTGATCTTTGAAGAGGATTGTGAAGTGCCGATACGCAGCGCGAGTAGGCATTTTCAAAAATGTTATCTGTTTTATATCGCTTGATTTGCCTCCCTTCGGGCGTGATACAGAGAGTTGCAAGTCTTGGAGGCAATTACCTACATTTCCTTTTTGAAATATTGTTTCGGGTGATACCGTTTTCACCCCCCTAAACCTTTACGAAATGAGACAATTTTCATCTAATTAGATTCAGTATATCTTAGTCTAGGTCTGTACGTCTTTCTTTTTTAGTAATTCAGTTTAGTTTAATTTAAAAAATAAAAACGCTCGAAAAAGTTTTTAAGGAAAAAATACAGATATTTAGATGCTTATAATAAAAATTTATGGACCTAGTTTTTCATTATATCTACAACACTGCCAAAATTATGAAAATTAGACAATGTTTACGAGGGAAAAAAGTTGTCGCTTTTTGTATGAAAATTTACAGCTTCACAATCCTCGTAAAGGAGTCTGAGAAGTCCCAGATGAAATAATATAAAAACTAAGTTAGATTTTAATGTTATTGTTTCAAATAAGTACAAAACTAACAGTGCTCTATAATATTAACTATAGTAAGTATGATATAGTCAAAGAACTCGTATAATTATATATCAATGAAAAAACATGAGGAGCAGAAAAGTAAATACATCTTTCTTATTATACACAGATGGAAAAAATATGGCGAGTAACTATTTCTGTCTTTCATCTTAGCGTTTAAGCATTAAGTTTTGTAATAATAACTTCACCAGTTCCTTCATCATCATCCATAGCCCGATTGTCCTTGTAAGGCTCAATGACTTTATTATTTTTGGTCCTTTCAGCATCAGTCCGACCAGCATGCCACGTGCTGATGAAGCAGTGCGTCAGTTCGCCATGTCAGCATGGTGCTCCTTGCTCTGAAGGATGGAACCGACCGCTTTGTGACTGCTCCATGACAAGTTATGGAGGTCCTACGTGCGGAAGAGGTCAGTTTGGAGTAATATTTGTTAACATTTTTTATGTGTTTGGTCATATAACTACCCGAATTGCCATTGACATGCTAAGAAGAACTACTTTGTCACAGTGCGTACAACTGTGGAATCAGTACCTTCTGGTAAATGATGTACCTGTAGTTAAATGTGTTTTTTGCCTCCAGACAGAGAAGAACTAGATATAATAGTTTGCCTTAGATGTTCAATGGAAATGGAATACACAGTTTTACTTCAACTATACTATTATTATTGAACTTCACTTTTATTCTTAAATAATATGGTAGAAAATACATAAATAGAAAAAAATAATCATTTGATTAAAAATGGTTTATTATTTTTACAAGGGAATACATTGTCAACTAGTGATTGGAGCCTCCTTTTAAGCAAATAAGCTTGTATTAGGAGACTCCGTTCTTCCATATCTTAAATACCTGATGCATTAAAATTGTCTTGTTTACTTTTCCAGAAACCGCAACAATTTACCTCAATGGCAGCCAGCACCTCACAGCAGCATTAGGTCCTGAGCACATAACACAAACTGAGGAGCTGTTGCTTCGGTTCCGCACCAATAGGGCTGGTCTTTTGCTCCGGACGGCTTCTGAACATTCTGCTGATAGGATCGAGTTGGCTGTGGCAGCTGGGAGGGTTAGAGCCAGTGTTAGACTTGGCGATAGAGAAAAGGTGGGTAAATAAGATATGAAATAAGGATTAAAAGTTCTCGGGGTACGAGGACTAAAGAATCATAGGGAATAGATAGATAAAATAAATGATTACGAGTTAAAATTTCTATCTTTAGTCTTGATTTAAATCTGAATTTAAGTAATTTAGTTAATTATATATTTCTATCGGTGTCGTCCTAGATTTGATTTCGAGGTCGGGCAAACTGTAATTGCGTTTTTCGAGCCTGCATTTGTGGTATTGAAATTAAATAAAGTTATTTATTCTGTAAATAGGATATATGAATCACTTTTACACGTCATATTAAAAAAAAAATATATTTAAAAAATAAGCAAGATGAAGTCGACATTTCCTATCTGACTACCCTGAGAAGAAATGGCGAAACAAACTCAGGGGTCAAAGCCTCTTTTAAAGTCCAGAAATAATCTTGGTCAGATCATGTAAGGACCACGTAGGTCTATGTCTGAAATGGTCTTTTGAGGTAAGAACCATACAAATTTGAGTGGACCTGTCCTTTCAGTGCAAGCATTTGTCAACAATCGTGTAGCTCAACTCAGGATTTAAGGGTACCTATAAGCTAAGGTACCTATAGGCTCACCCATAATTCATGGGACTTACAGAGAACTGGTAAAAAGTAGGTGCACTATCCTGCAGCTACCCCACCGGGCGTGTAAAGTACAAGCGTGATGTTATGTTAGATATGTGTAATTCACGTTTTGTTTAGCAATAATATTGATTCTGTTTCGTCTCTTTTTCCAGAACCTTCTAGCAGGCACTAACGTTGCGGACGACACTTGGCATACAGTAAGGTTTTCCCGCCGCGCCTCCAACCTAAAGCTCCAAGTGGATGGAGCGCAGCCCGTGCGCGGTATGTTATGTACGTATGCACGGGCACCACCCGCACACCTTTTGTTTTGACCCCTAAGTAGACGATGATAAGGTTGGTTTTGCTTTGGCTGCGTTGGTGGAGTTTTGTGAAGAGATAGAAAGAATTGCAGAACTGAACACACACAGACATGAACTAATACAGCGTCTTCACACATGTAAATAAAAGTTTAATTCTTATTGAAATGACACCTATTGTCTTAAAGTGGAACAGTACGCACGTGGAAAGAAGACCACATAATGTACATAAATACCTCACTTCAACTAAAAAAAGTATTTGAGCATCTGTCATTCGAATTTGAGTATTAATAATAGCTTTTGTAGATGATGGTGCTTAATTATTTGCATTGGCTTTGCGCTCAAGTATCGAAATATCTTATAGAGAAATAAACCCACATCTAAAATAAATATTCGAAAAAATGTAACGTTTAGATTATTTGTAACGTGAAAAAACATACATTATCAAACATGAACTTAATGCCACATACATAAGTTCTAATGACTTACTTATTAAAAGTGCCAACGCAGTCAAACCAAATATAGAACTTAAGACAAAATTTGAATTACCTTGATCCAATCCAAGCAAATTCAAATTTAACACTTTTCGACCTCTTCTGGAAAGTGTATATCTGTTAGACGTCCTATTAGAGTGTAGTTAGATGCTTTATTTCCGTTGTTTGATAGCTGGCACTGTGTATCACTTTTCTGTTGGTCGCTATTATTTCTTACTTCATTTATATTCATTTCTTCTAGTAGTGTCCTATGTGTATGTGCTGAAGTAGTTTTTAGAGCTGATAAATGCTGCTCAGGTTTAAAGTCATTCAAATTAGTCTTGGTTTTTTTATTACGTTCAATTATTTATTATCTGTAATCAATATTTGAGCAGCTTTTATTAAATAAATGTGTAAGAAAAAAATATCGTTTAAAAATTGTTTAATGATAATTAACTTGTTGGGTACATTATGTTATAAAATATTGTAAAAGAAAGTGCTTTATGGCGTAATATAATCCTGAATTATAAATATTTGAAAGTGTATGCAGTAAATAAAGAAAATTACTAAGTGTCGTGGCAATTGAATGATTATAAATAGTAGTAAGACAATGCTGGTAACTTCTGCTAGTTTATTTGCTCTACGAGTAGATGATCTATTTGTCACTATGAGAATTCTTTACAATGTTGTCGCTATGCATCTTCTAGCAATTGATTAACTGTCTCCATCAACGTCTGTCTAAGCTTGTCTATCACGTAATAGCAGATAAAATGTAAATAACTTTAAAATGGCTGCTAATAACAGTTTTAAGAGAGTTTACTTTGCATATTTATTTTTCGTTTACAGTCAATGTTGTGGTTAGGTGTGTTGCATTATGTGTATTGTTAAGTCTACTTGATACTAAAACATAAGTTGGTTTTACAGCTGAGACGATTTTAGGAAAAGCGTCAACGTTAGAAATTTCGACGTTACACTTAGGAGGATTATTCCACCCTGAAGAAGAAATCCAGATGACATCGACTTTGCCAAACTTTGTTGGCTACCTACAGAAGTTTGTTTTCAACGGGATTCGATACATTGACATGGCGAAGACTCTCGGAGTTGGTACCAATGAAGAGACCAACAATATCTACGACACTTCCAATTTAATCTTTACTGGAAAGTTCGTAAAACCTGATTCACTAAATGTTTATAAATCTGTTACTTTTAAATCTAAGCATACATACGTTGGGTTGCCGCTATTGAAGGCGTATGCGAATACTTACTTGGACTTTTACTTCCGTACCACTGAAATGGACGGGTTACTCTTTTACAATGGAGGAAAGAAGCAGGATTTCATAGCGGTTGAGTTGGTGAATGGCCATATACACTGCGTGTTCAACCTCGGCGATGGAGTGGTGACTATGAAGGATAAACTGAAGAATTTCTTGAATGACAATCGATGGCATACAGTGTCTGTGAGGAGACCGACTCCTAAGATTCATACGTTACAGGTTGATGATGATTTAGAAATGCATACTACAAGTAAGTAGATGATCATGACCGTAATATATATAATAGAGGATATCTATATTTCTCATCCTGGAGGCACCCAAATAATTCCATAAAAAAGCATTGAGTAGACAGGTCTATAAAGAATTATACAACTACATATTTTTGAAATTATTTTATTTTTGAAAATACCTATAAGCAATCATTTTATTTCACAAAACTTCTTTACTAAAATTAACTAGAATTTTCTAATGCCCCGCTTAATTTTTCAGGTTCAAACCTTATGCTGGAACTAGACAGCGTGCTATACGTGGGAGGAGTACCGAAGGACATGTTCACTGCGTTACCAGTAGGTGTCCTTTCGAGACAAGGTTTTGAAGGATGCATGTCTAGTCTGGACCTCCCTGGAGAGTCACCATCCTTGATGGAAGACGCTGTTGTTCCTAGCTCTTCATTAGGTTCGGGATGTGAAGGTAAGGTTCAGGAAGTCAGTGATGTTTTGATGATAAGCCTTTTGAAAAGAAAACAGTAGCAAAGGGCCTATTATAGTCAGGCAAATGAATTATTAACATATTGCCGCTTTGTGTGGGTTTGTGTGTTAAAGCCGTTACATAATTGAGACTGACAAAGAATTACAGTCGTGATTGGAATACGAACAATTTATGTTGATAGTCGTTCTGCTGACCAATCGTTTTGCTCGATTGTACAGTCGAACAAGCTATTTGGTATACAGGCAAAAATATTCGTCTTTCCACTACACTGCCAATAGTCATTTATATTATATTGTGTGTGTACGTACCTAATGACATTTTCAGTTTGTGGTATGGGTATCACACTTCACACTAATATTATAAAGGCGAAAGTTTGTGTGTTTGTGTGTGTGTGTGCGTGTATGTGTATGTTTGTTACTTCTTCACGCTCAAACGGCTGGGCCGATTTGGATGAAATTTGGTATGTAGATAGCTTATACCCTGGATTAACACATAAGCTACTTCTTATCCCGGTCTACGCGGGTAAAACCGCGGGGCGCAGCTAGTTTAAGATAAATGAAAAAAGAAAAATTGAATACCTACTCGACACATTCACCACATTGTTTAACAGTAGTTGTAATAAGTTAGTCGCCTGTATACCAAAGAGTTTGTTTGCAAACATTATTGCGAGTACTGATTGAATTACTTATTATAGGAGCTCGTGGCTAAGTAATAACAGCCGCATGGGTCGATCCATCAGGTTAAGCTACGCTTGCCGGGGTTGATCCGTGGATGAGTGACTATATTTACATACCGAGACCCCTCCGTGCCTCGGAAAGCACGATAAACCTTTGGTCCCAGCTGTCGTTCGAGGATCTTTTACAGTCGTTACGGGTCGTCAGAAGCCCGAAAGTCTGACAACTCAGTCATACCAATGGGTATCGTATTACGGAGTTACTGGGTTGTGGAGCTCAGATAGCTAGTTGCTCCATGTAAAATAGTGGTATTCATTCATCTTTCGTGTTGAGCATTAAAACTTATAGAAATACATTATTTGAACTGTAAAATTACATCTGTAAAATCACGCGAATCAGCAAAATTTCGAATACGGCCTCTTAAATTCTACTTTAATAAGTTAAAATATTTTACCATTTATTTACATTATAAAAGGAGAGGAGCTCGTGGCTAAGTAATAACAGCCGCACGGGTCGATCCATCAGGTTAAGCTACGCTTGCCAGGGTTGTCCGTGGATGGGTGACCATCTTTACATACCGAGACTCTTCCGTGCCTCGGAAAGCACGTTAAGCCGTTGGTCCCGGCTGTCATTCGTGGATCTTTGACAGTCGTTACGGGTCGTCAGAAGCCCGAAAGTCTGACAACCAGTCTTACCAAGGGGTATCGTATTACCCAGTAACTGGGTTGTGGAGGTCAGATAGGCAGTCGCTCCATGTAAAATACTGGTATTCAGCTGCATCCGGTTAGACTGGAAGCCGACCCCAACATAGTTGGGAAAAGCTAGGCAGATTGATTTTTTATTTACATTATAAAAAATTCCTCTTATTTACAGGTCCAACGAAGTGTACGCATAATGCTTGTGCGAACAAAGGTGTTTGTGTGCAGCAATGGAACACATACGTTTGTGATTGTGATTTGACGTCGTTTACTGGACCTACATGTTATGATGGTATGTTATTGGTGTAATTATCTATGGAAAATTCATCTGTGAAGAGTTCTTCTTGCTCTTTTCAAGGCTCTTTTTTATGCTAGCTTCTGCAGTGAAAAAGCATTTTTGAAGTATTTTGTCAACAATTTAATTGGTCTAGGAAAAAAGTAGTTGGTCTGTATATTCGCTTCTTATTTCGAAACTTTTGAATTCGATAGGTTCAGGCCATCCGGCATTTAAAAAAATCTTGTGGTAGGGTACTCGTAATAAAAATTAATGTACTTTACATTAATTTAATACTTCATCCATGTAAAGCTGGTGCGGTCGCTAGTCCTTCTATATGTATAGTCTTAATTAAAATGGTTTCTTTCAGAATCGGTAGCATACGAGTTTGGACCCGGCCGAGGGATTATCACCTATACATTTCCTACTGACTCTGTGGCCGACACAGAAACAGATAAGGTAGCTCTAGGCTTCGTTACCAGCAAAGCTGATGCTGTACTGCTGAGGATCGAGTCTTCAAACACACAGGATTATATGCAGATGGAGATTGTGAGTACTGTGGAGTTGTAAAATTTTGTTGTTCTTTTTCGGAGAGAAAAGGAATCTTAGTTGAAAATTCAGATAAACTGACAATGGTGCCGATTCTCTTGTGAACGCACTAAACTAAAATTAGAGAATCGCTATCTTTTACTAACAGACAGCGCGAGAAAAGGACGGCTATAGCAATGAACTAAGTTGGAGATGTCAAACTAGTTCACGCCTTGCGCTTCACCGTGTTTTTTAGTCGACATGTTTTTACGTGTCGTCTAAATGTCTATGGAAAAATTAGTTCTAACTAATTTGACAGCTCTAATTTACTTCCGTCCCTTTCTTGTCATAATAGAGAGAAAAAGTTAGCAATAGCCTAAATTAAGTTTAGTTTGTGCACAACAGAATCGGCACCAGTGTCTCATTAAGATTATGGGTAATTTTGTATTTATCTAATTCAATTTATAATGTGGTTCAAATTTTTATTTGGTTAAGCATGACCTAGCGTTATCAGGAACTGGTTTCAGTTAAAAATCAAAATCAATGTTTTGAAACAACTGAAACTCAACATTGTCTTTGTTACTCAGAAGTCTTATTTATACAATAGGGTATTACACCGATTTTTGAAAAGTATCTCAATTAGATTTTATAGTGCTAATAAGCCACTAAAAAAAAAACTGACAACAACAAACTGTATAACATCTAATGTACATCCTATATTCTAGTAAATAAAGTTATCATTCATTCATTCACAAAATTTTTATTCAATCGATGTGCCATAAAAATGCATTTAAATTTTACATTTTAAAATTTTGCGCGAATACGCTGGATACAGTGGACGCCATATTGCTCTGTGGTCATGACGTCAGTTGGCTGAGTAAACAAACACTTTATATACCTACGCTGATCAGTTGACATTGACACTTTTTAATTCATACAGCCGTATGTCGTATGAACACATGGCGGCTACTTTCATGGTGTTAGAAAACAGATTAAAAAAACTGAAAACTGAAGTGAATTTTAAAATTTATATTGTTATTTTATGAACTAAAACTAACATATTCCGACTGCTTTTTGCCTAAGCTATCTAAATAATATATTTTTAGATTTTTTCTCACATAGAGTAAAATACCGTTGTAGGCTTGTGTTCATTTTACAACCATGTCAGGCCATCATATTATCTGCCAAGTCCTTACAAAGATGTTTTGAAAATTGTTATTTATTCCGTCATTTATAATTTTCAGATTCGAGGCAACCTCTTCATGGTGTACAACGTGGGGGGAGGTGATCACCCGCTAGGTGACGAGACTGCGCGCGTCGATGACGGCGCCTACCACGTGGCACGCTTCACCAGGAACGGAAGCAGAGCCTCGCTGCAGCTGGATAACTATGCTGTCATTATTAGACATCCGCAAAGTGAGTTGGACAACAGCTATAAAATACAATTCGTAAAAGCTTTATGATGTTTGTGGAATAATTTTAGTAACATAAAGCGAAGATTTTGTGGCTCAGCTAAGTGTCGCCTTGGTTGGCGAAATGGTTATCTATGAGTTGAACCTCGGTTCTCGCACGGGAAATTTTTTTTATTGCTTACATATAATTTGTTCGGTACCTACCGAGTCTGGCTGCTTGTCGGGTATATGTGAGATTTATGTCTGGAAACCATGCAGCCGCAGCCGCCACTAATGCAGGAGGAATTCTTAGTGTGGGTTATATGCCAAAAAATAATGTCACCTCGATATTTTTCTTAAGGAATTTTTTGGAACTGATTCCTCATGTTTTTCAGGTGGCCAACAATCAACTATCTTCAACGGCATGTCCACCATCGCCGTGGGTGGCGGGTCGGGCGGCTCGCGCTCGTTCAGCGGCGTGCTGGCGGGCGTGGTGGCGGGAGGCGTGCGGGTGCTGGACCTTGCTGCTGCGGGGGACCCGGCCGTGTCCGTCAGGGGAGACGCCAGGAGAGCTCATACACCGCTGGACAGAGATATTAATAGGATGCAACAGGTGGGAATTCATAAAATTAAATCTTGGAGCTATTTTCCGCTATTCGTTAAATACTGTTATCATACAATGAAAAGTCAGATAAATTAATTGTTAATCTAATTGACTATCAACATAAATTGTCCGTATAATCAAATTATAACTGTACTTTTTGACAGTTGTATATGGCTGTAGAACGGCAAATTGAAGTAGGGTTCATTAGCTGAACAATTACTTTCACTGACTGTATTTCTTAAGTTCTACCACATCAAATAAAAGTAGCATGCTACTTTACGGTTTAACTTGCAAGTAGGAAAGAAGAAGTTTTCCAAAATCCATTCTAGGAAGAAAATTGGTCAATCCATATTTTTTTAAACCTCAAATTATCATGTAGGTACTAATGGTAACCTGATTTTCTACTTTGACCATTCCAGACGCCACCGTCAGGGTACGGCGGCCCTGGAGTACTAGACGAGCTGGTCTACTCCGGGGCAGGGTCAGGGTGTAGAGATGATGATGAAGACGCCTGCGTGCTACCTGACGCAGGGTCCGGTGACGATCTCATCACGCCGGTGTATGTGCCGTCTACGAGGCGACCTCCGTCGAGGTTACACAAGGTATGATGAAAATGTTTGATGTGTGTATGAGACTTATGTAGTCCATAAATTCAAATCACGACTGTCATTCTTTGTCAATCGTATGAAATAGCTATATCGCAGCAAATTCACGTAGTGTGAATCTACCCTAACTTAAGACAATAATAATATAGTGTTCTTGATTTTATCCTGGGTCTGTGGCCCACGAATAGGGTTGTCAATTGTCATGACATAAATAAAAAGTATGAAGCTGATTCGACTTCGATGTAAGGCTAGGACTAATAATGATATATGTTTAGGGTGATGCAAGTGGCAAGTTGATGAAACCGTGTGATGACGAAGACTGTATCGAAGGATCTGGCTCTAACGAAAACGAAATCACTGAACCGGACCATCCAACGACTGCGTAAGTTTCTGATAATAAATAAACCTTACTAAATACAATTGATTGGAAATCTGTATTATAAGCAGAGAGAGAGTGTGTGTGTATGTGTGTGTGTTTGTGTGTATGTGTGTGTGTTTGTGTGTGGTGTGTGTGAGTAGGGTGTGTGTGTATAAGCAGGGACCATTTTGGTTATCCATTGAAAGGGTTTTCGATAGGGTTTTTCAAAGCAGTTAAACAAAAACCCATACGATGTGGGTAACCCTTTTGGATGTGGGTAACGGCTTAAATTAAGCCGTTCAAAAGGGTTACACTTTAACTCTCTTAAAAACGATAGCAGCGTAACGTTCCGACTCGGAGCAATGTAATATGATCTCTCGATGATGGGCATACGTTGCAAATAGCTAATATAGTAACCCGAACAAAACCCTTATATTATATAGGTTATCTTAATGAAGGGGTAACCCTATCACTGGGTTTCAAGTATAGAACCCATTCAATGGTTTATACATATTGAAGGGACCCTTTTACGGTGTTTGAAACCCATTCAAGAAGTTACACATGATAAAGGTAACCTCATAAATGGCTTACCCCTTCGAAAGACTTAACTCAACCGGGGTTATATACGGTCCCTGGTTATAAGTATTATGTAGAGATTTTAAAATATTCCTGAAATGGATGATAACATGTTATATAGGTACACATAATATTTTCCTATACGTCCTCACTGCTGGGACACCTCTTAATGCAAATGCATGATTACTTTAGAACACACACTACACACACACATCACACACATCTTTACACACACACACACACACACACACACACACACACACACACACACACACACACACACACATCACGCATCTTTTTGCAAAATTATTTTAGCTCGTTCCTTGTTACCTTTTATATTAAGATTATTTTTATGTATAACCTGCTAATATAATTTCAATTGCAGGTCCGGAGCAAGCAGTACCCACAGTATGACATCACCAACAGTCATAATAGTATCAACTGAACACGTGGAAAAGACTCTTGAAGGTTCCACTGACGGATCCACAGGTTCTAGTGAGACCACTAAGAGTAGCACAGCTGGTCAGCCGACGTTGCCAGACCATGACAATATGCATGCTGGCACCGTTGATACTGCTACACCACCTGAAAGAAAAACTACGCCTACTGACGGTAAAACTAGCATTTGTTGTTGTACTTCGATACTTCGTAGCCAGCATTTCTTCAAGTTCTTCATCATATAACTCCTTTATCGAATGTCATCTTTTGGTTGGCCAGCCAGGCAGTGCCTGTCTGGCAAAAAATGTTGAATGTTATCGTGGCGGCCAACGGGTTAAAAACTGCAATTTCTACAAACAAAATGGCTGCTTCGCCTCAATTTAACATTGATTTGATCTTGCTTTTGCTCTTATTGCTCATCGTAAATTTCTTGCCAGTAAAGTCACGGTGATGGGTTTCGCTTCGTTTAAAGACATCTGCCCACCTGCACTAAACATCGTTAAGAAATTCTTAAACAAAGTCATACCTAAGAATCAAATTCATCTGATAGCATTTAGTAACCCGCATAAGGTTGTTGCAATTGCAACATATTTTTATGGATTAGTGAATCCTAGAGAGTTAGGTATGAACATAGGCATGTCAAAGTTTTGTTAGTTTTTTTAGTCACTAAGATAATAGAATAGAATATAATATTTATTCATAAGTGCACATTACATTAAATAAATTACGTAGAAGTTTCACATTACAAAGTTACATATTAATATTGGTTAGAAAATCTTAAACTATGTCTAGAATCTAGTGTAAATCTTATATTTATTGCATAAAGGTCTAATTAATACAATAGCGAGCTGCCTGATGTAGGTTTATTCAAACCTGTGTTTCAGGCCATCACTTAACAGCGCTGCGAGCTGTAGTGGACAATATGTTACTGTACATAGAGCTAGCATTTATACATCGTAATTATATTTTAAATAAAAATTTACGTAACACTAATAAACTTCTTGCATTACATCTAGCAATTTTTCAGTGTCTGAGTAATTAAATGTGGCCAAGTATTCATTCAACATGTCACTACATTTTTTACAATTTAAACTATATATACTTATTGATTTTATTTTATAAAAACGGCCCTAAAAATACATAAAATCTATTTCTTTTTTTTTTTTTATCTAGTTTGAGGCTTTATGCAAACCAAGTCCTTTCTTCTCTTATCTAAAGGTATTGGGATATAAGGAAGATTGCTATGTTGATATAAAACTATATTCAATATAAATAATTGACGCACGGTTAAAACTTTACATGCCGTGTAAAGCTCGTGTGTGGGAAATCTAAATGGGCGAAAAGTGGCTACCTTAAGAATAGCTCACTGTGCATGTTCTAATGGCAGTAGGATTGATTTAGCAGCCCCACCCCATGAAGTTATACAATAAGTGAGAATTGATTGACACAAAGCTAAATAAACCTCTTTAATAAAAATAACCCCCCCCCTCCCCTCCTCTTTAACTCTTAAAATGTCGATTGTACACCATGTGTACAGATAACAATAGAATTTCAATTGTGTCTGCTAATTGGCGCGCGACGGGTTAATAATGTGTATTCGTTTATCATCTGCAGATCACTCCCACACAAGAACAAGTTACCACTTTACACCAACGCTAACTGGTAGACACGTACCAGATGAGCCCACTCACATTACAGAAGAAGACAACACCAACCATATACCAGAATATGAAGACCGGCGCGAGAATGAGATAGAAGCACGAATACCTACTTATGAGACCGAGAGTGAGCAGGATAGAATACCGGGCAGAGTTCATCCAGAATACAACGGGTATGACGTCACGCCTAAGTGGTACCACCCGAAGACGACGGATAATAGGGTTGTGCCGCCTGAATCAGAATTCTTCGCAACTATTGTTGGTAAGGTCAAAAATGAATCGAAAAGACGAATTTATTATGTAATTAATTTTGTATTAAATCAAACAATCATAAAATTTTGCAATAGTACAGTAGCATAACGAAGAGGTAAAATTTTCAAACACACTCAGTCTAAGCTGGTGTTTGCCAACTTTTTGAATTATCAAAATTTTATAAAATTCAAATGTTGTCAATAAGTAGTCGGGAAAATAAATAAGTTTCAGGCGCGATCCAGAAATTTACAGAATCTAAACGTGATAAGTTTTTCATTCCATGATTTTACATGATTAAGATTGAACGCATTTGCGAGTGTAGAGATTAACATTTTTGAACTGTTGGGCAACAGTTCAAAAATGTTAATCTCTACTGTATTTTTTTCCTCTTCATTTGTTCAAAATCTTATGCAAACAATATTGACAAAACCATAGTGCAATTCAGAAATTCAGTCCAATGGAACAACGCCATCTCTGAAGCTTTAGGAGAAACATTATATTATTATGAATTTAATTTTTTTCAAAGCAGACTTAATTTTTTGTAATCACACTATTTTTACAGAATGTTTTAGGATTTGTTTCAGAATAAGTCAGTATCTTGAGTTTAAGAACGTTAAAATGTTGAAAACGATTAGCATTGCATCATTCAGTCTTTGTCAAGTTTGGATTAGACTATGTCAATAATATAATATAAGTTCGAATACGACTATAAGCTAAATTGATTACAATGAGTGGATGAGTTGATAGGATGAGCTGGACTCCTTTCTCCACCAATCTTGTTGCTTGTTGCTTGTTCCTCAACCAACATATACGTCAATTCGCGCAAAATGGCCGCGACACTGGCTCTAAGCATTTTTAAAATATATAGATGCCTAGAAATGAGTGATTGTAGATTGAAATGATGATGATGATGAATCCTTTCATTTAGGAAACAGAATAGTAACAGAAAATATTTTACTTTTCAGGTATAGTGGCGTCGGTGTTGATAGCAATAATTTTGATAGTGATTATAGTGCTCAAGTACATCGTGTTCAAGTTCGATCCTTCGTATAAGGTGACAGAGGATAAAAACTATCAACAAGGAGCCAGTGCGGCGCTTTTGGGCAACCAGGTGATTTTGTGTTTAAATTTGACCTTCGCCTACCTTTGCATTGTGTCTCTTTTTACTTCAGTACCAATTAAATCTTTTATCTTGGTCTAATTTAATCCAGATTTTTCTTTAGGGTTTATTTTAATGATATTTTCGACTTTTGCCTTCCAGCCAGATAAAAAATAATTTGACGAAATAATTTGTATGTTTATTTTTTAGGCTCATTCGAGTTACCAAAGCGGAGCATCAAGTGCTCCAACGGGAGGTGCAGTACGGAACCTGCAACCTCTCCCTCTCAACAGAAATGGTACCGCGCCCTCCGCACCCCTCGCGCCTATACCAACACAGCCCGTCAAACGAGACGGCATCAAAGAGTGGTACGTTTAAATCCAAGTGCTAAAGAGACGACTTTAGTTTTGTGTGTGTTGGACATATCAAGGACATAGTGAGTGGTTGTTAGACGCTTCGAATCAAAACTCGCCAGAACATTGGGCGTTAATGCTTTAACATGATAAGACATATTGACTGATACGCAAGTGTTTTTAGTATTTTGTAAATATTAATTAATAATGTTTATAGATGGGTCACTTGTGTGTACGGATGCGATTGTTGAGACTTGTGCGTACTAGATTTGTAGCAATAAGATCATTAAATCCTTCCTAAAACTTAAATCTTGTAAGAAGTCGTCAATGTTAAATGTATTCTAGAAAGAGAGGAAGGAAACGAGTTCTTTCGGAACTGTAACAATCTAGTATGCAAAAGATCGTGATAGAAAAACCTAGAGAATATGGAATTGCATTTTACTATTGTATAGTTCGATTCATTTGTTTTTGTTACTGATGTTTTATTGTTAAACCTTAGCTTTTCTGACCTGTACATTGCTGTAATTCATGTATTTGCGACTTAACTTTTCTATCTACATTGCCTTTAATAGTTTAAATTAAACTAAGACTAATGTGTATTGGTTGTAGACATTCAATTTTTGGTGTATCATGATTGGATCAATTAAAATTGTGATTTTTTTCATGCAACTTTATCGCATTATCATTTTTACAAACCAAGAAAGTTATAAAAATAGGTACACCTCCGTGTAAGATAGTCATATGCTTATCAGAAAGCTATAATAAGTTTACATAATTATCCAATTCTGATATACAATCAAACCTTGTTAATGATCTATGACTATGTAAGACATAAGATGAAAATGCTATATTTGGAGCTGCCATCACGAAATTGAAGCATATCGTTCAATTGAAGACTACAGTACTTTTACGATTCTCAATAATCTTTCCTATATATATTAGATGTTATACAATATTTTTAAATAGGCAGGGCGAGGCGATTAGTATAGAAAAAGGAATCATAATCATCAGAGTATAAGATCTAAATTCGCTTGGAGTTAGAAATGAAAACAGGTATATTATTGTAGGACGCGTAACAAGTATGAGCTTGTAGATTTGGTATGGATTATAGATGTTCTGAGTTTTAACATATCCTCCATAAAGTATTCTGTATTTCTACTGGGACACTTTAATTGTTCGACCACCAGTGCAACTCTTGGTTAGATAAATCTATTGTATTTTAAAGGGTTTCTCAAGATCGTGTCCCATAATATAGTCAAGAGTTTCGTTTGTGATCCAATCCCTTAATTCTCTCCCCTTAAATATTGATTTGCTCAACTTGTCCTCGATTATTTTGATATCAGGCCTAATTGACTTATAGTGAGAAAGTTAATTAAATAATTAATATGCTGTCAATTTATCCTCAAATAAATTCCTGTAAAATGTATAAGGATGAAAAATACATAAAATTGGATGTTGAATCGAATATGATATTTCGTAAAGAAAGTAAGTATGCAATAAAAATTTAAAAGGAAATGGTTCTCAAGCAAGCGTTCGATACACTTCAGCAAGGGTTTGTGATAGTCGGAGACCTACCGTGCTCATTTACATTAACATAAGAAGTCATCCAAATTCATAAAATATTTACCAAAAAAGCTTTGTGCGAAGAAAAAGGCTACGCGATCTAAAAACATGTGCATAAGTATTGGCGTGCCACAAGGACCCAATATTTGCCCGCTTTTGTCTTTTGGTGTATGATCCTAAACAAAGCTAACATTATTTTAATCATCACGATTGAACATAATGTCAATGGATGGGCAGTTACTTAAAAGTTAGATAGTAAAACTGTTAACTACAATAAATTCTACCTAATTGGCAATGTCTCTTCGGTAATCTTAAGCTGCCTTCACTGACATCTATTTTATAGCGTCAGGCATTTTTTCTGGCTACCATCCTGAAAATATTGCATGCAATTTCCTCTTCGAACCATAACTTATAAAAAAGCTGCTTATATTTTTACATCTAGTGTGTATTTGTACATCCACCGTCCCGATTTCCTCTTTCCGATTAATAAAAACTTGAATTAGCTTTAAAATAAGACGAAAAAATAACATATTTATATAGATTGTTATAAAGCACAGGTTTTAGGTATTCCAAGTTGCATTTAATGTGATGTTTGAGTATATGGAATAAAGATATGCGACTGAAAATGGCGTCTAAAACACTTGTATCTAAATCATTGCATGTCACCATTATTTTCTTGCTAGAAGAAAAATAAGATAGAAAAACCATATCAACTAAATGGCAATTTTTTAAAAGTTTACTTTGTACAATTTCTTCTAATCGGTAAATTTTATTACCGAATAAGCTATCGATTCCTTTCCGTCATTTCTCGGACGTCAATCAATCGCTTCTTTTTATTCTCTACACCCAAACAGCATTTATTGTAAATAGTTATTCAATATATTACTGTAAACATAAGCGGTACTGTACGGTGTATGTCACACTCGTTTTACGGCACAAAATGTTAGTAAAAAAACAATTTGTTTATCTGTCAATTTTAGTCGTAATGTTTAGTGTGTTAATCATTTATACCGTGATGTAATTATATTGTAATGATGTAGAGTTTTCTATAGACACAACGTGAAATGGAGGCATAAATAATTGTTATGAATAATGGCTGTCTAAATAAAGATAGAAAGAAAAAGACAAAAATTATAAAACTGATATTAATTAAACAAATAACAAACGAAAGTGATAAAATGAAAACGAATGGAGTTTGCAAAAAACTAACAAATACATTTTGCGGTAAATCCGATGAAATATTCAGTCAATTTACATACCTAGCAGACTTGAAATAGGTAATGAAATATTTGATAAAAAAATAATACCTGTTGTGATATTATTGGTAATGCGATTAAAATCAGGTAGTTATTTCATGGTTGTGTCTGCAGGGAATAAATGTGAAAATTTTGTTCGTTACACCATGTTTAACTGATGTTGTTACTCACGATTTCGGTCGGACCAATTTTAGTTTCAATGTAAAACGACAGTTTTTAAAAATAATAATATATTATGTAAATTACACGGTGACGCTGTTTTATTCAAACCCTGTCCGAAGTTATCCATTGACTCTACGACGAGCTCTACCTCCTCAAAAGAGGCGTTAAAGGCAATAGAAATGAAAATATATAAAACAATTCCAGATAAAAAAAAAAATATAGAAAAAAAAAATAAAAAAAATAAATGAAGCGATGAATGAATGAAATTCATACAGCAACGCTTAATTAGTAATGACCAGAACCTTTTGGGTAGTCTAAAGCGTTCTCATAATCAGTCAAGATTAAGTTATAGCTAAGAATATATTATTAAACAAAAACAAAGCAATAAGATATGAGTATTTATTGAGACCGATTAACAAAAATATTGTCTGACTCTAGTTCAAGAGGAGCTCGTGGCTAAGTAATAACAGCCGCACGGGTCGATCCATCAGGTTAAGATACGCTTGCCGGGGTTGTCCGTGGATAGGTGGCTATCTATACATACCGAGACTCCTCCGTGTCTCGGAAAGCATGTTAAGCCGTTGGTCCAGGCTGTCATTCGTGGGTCTTTGACAGTCGTTATGGGTCGTCAGAAGCCCGAAAGTCTGACAACTAGTGTTGCCCAAATGCAAGAACAAGACGAGACTTAGCCAGTCTTGGTCTTGGTCTTGCGCCAATACACCTGGTCTTGGTCTTGGTCTTGGTCTTGCGCTCCCAGTCTTGGTCTTGGTCTTGGTCTTGCAGCAAGAGTCTTGCAAGTCTTGCAATTACCTATTAGTCTATTACTATATATTAAAGTTTACTTTAAATCTTAGAAAAACGTATTAGAATTGGAACATTGTGAGCTTGAATTAACATAGCCATAGTAAAGATCAAGCAGATTAATAAATAACTGAAGATTTGATAAGAAATTCGAAAAATCAACTGACCTATATGTCGTTTTCCATGGAAGTAACTGTTTCTTAATAAACATTTATGATTTATAAGCTTACATTTGCTAAAACATGTAAAAAAACAAATTAATTACAATAACTTGACTGTATTTTAAAGAACAATACTTATCTGTCTAGAAAGAGATTGAACCCTCAACTTATAAGAAATTTAATAAAAGAGTTTTACGATTTATCATTTATTTGAATAAAAAATAAAATACAACACAAATCAACAGCTTTATCATTAGGTTATGATACTTTATATAATTTTTTTCGACCAAGAATTAATACAAAGTAACCATCTGGCTGACTCATCACTTAACCTATTTCTATGTTTTCTAATTACTAATGATGCTTTAGAAAATAACCTCTCAGCAGGTACTGAAGTTGCAGGTATTGAGAGAAAATCACGGGCCATTTTCGATAAAATCGGATACTCTGTCTCATGCGTCCTCCACCAATCTAAAATGTCTTCCGAGCTGGCAGTTCTTGGTTTTATCAGGTACTCCTCCAACTCGTCTATCACTAAGCCTTGAAGACAAGATCCAGATGACGTCGAGGGACATTCATAGAGTTTATCAAAGTCTATTACGTCTTCATCTTCATCACATACTTTATTTTCTTTTTCTGGTAATTCCAGAGATTTGTTCAGTGAGTGTAGACTTTTATATTCTTCATAAAGTTCATTGAACTTGCGCAGACTTTCTGTTTTAAGTTGCTTCCCCCACATTGTCAGGTCAAAAGTCTGAGCCTTATGCCTTGGGTCTAAAATTAAAGAAGTACAATAAATCCAGTTGCTCTTCTTGTAATGTTTAAGCATTTTGTCTCGAGCTGCTTGGAAAGCTAGAATGAGCCTTTCATCCACTTCAGATCGATTACGTTTCTCATCTAACTGTTTTACCATGGATTCAATTTTATCTAGCAAGAGATTGAATGATACAATGACTAGCGGTAATGTAACATATTTGTCTCCACCAAGTTTTGTACTTAAAAGTTTAAAGTTTATTAGAAATTTATGTAATTTTTCGAGTACCTGCCATTCATTAGCTGTGATTTGAAAATCATTTAATTCGGTGACAGAACTGCACAATATGTCAATGCCCGCTCTCACTTTTAAACCAAATCCAATCATATCATGTGTGGAATTCCATCTCGTTGGACAGTCAAGAATGGCATTTAGATTTGATGGCACGCCAGCTGCTTCACAAGCAGACTGAAACTTCTTCTTCACTATCTCACTTCTTTTTATTTTACTGGAAATACTGCGTAACTTTGTTACAGATGTACGCGAGTCAGCAATATTTGGTGCAGATTCTTCATCTTCCTCATCCTCAGTTTCGTCTGCATAGTCTTCGTACTGCTGATCTTGCGCGTTAGTGTCAGACTCACAGTGTAATGCTAAGGTCTTTAATAAATCTTGTACACCAAGGTTTAAAATGTGAGCAAAGCACCGGAAATGTTGATTGTCTGAATCAAAGTGTGGCGGCAGCTGTTTGCCCAGTTCATACATAAATTTGGTATTTGCAGTTGCGTTGTCGACCGTGATACCTTGTATTTTATCAATTATGCCATATTTCAATAAACATTCATGGAAAATCGTTGCAATATCTTCCCCAGTATGTCGACTGCGTGATGGTATAAAATCAAGAACTACAGATTGATACTTCCATTCGTTGTCTATATAATGAATAGTAACCCCGTAGTAACTCCTACCAGCAATTGACGTCCACCCATCAATGGTAAAAGACATTTTAGATGATAATTGTTGAAGTCGTTCCTTGAGATTCAATTGGAGCTCTTCAAATCGCTCTTTGACTTTCCTTCTAAGTGTAGACCTTTTAGGAAACACCATATTAGGGCAAATACGTCGAAAATATACTTGTGTAGCTTCGTCATCGAAAAATGAGAAGGGAAGATATTTTTTCACCACCCAATCAACTGTAGCTGTCGTGATGTTGTCACTGCTGTTTTCCGACTGAAACAAAACAATAAATCTTGTGTTATTATTTAAAACATACTAGGTTTGAGCGTATAAGAGGAGGAGGTTTGTTGTTGTTAAATCGAGAAAATCGTTAAATTGATATTTGTTATATTAAGGTTGCACTGTACTGTAATTTACCAAAATAAAGTACTTAGTTGTTACTGGCCGATTAAATGAAAATATGGGTGTTTATAAAAAATATTTAAGACGATAATTACATACTTAATATGTCGCACCCCTAGATGAAAACTGTGAAAACACCACTAACTCAAAAATACTTACGTAAGTTAATGGCGTTTTTTGAAAGTATCGCATGAATAGCTACGCGGAGTTAAAATTCTTTTAACTGTTAAAAAAATATTCTTACCTGTCCACTTCTTCCAGCGGTTACTAAAAAGCTTGTGATATCTCCACTTAATTTTGGTTTAACAGGAAGAAATATTTCTGATTCCTTTTTGTGGAAAGATATTAGATGTTTCCTTAAGCCTGAAGTGTTTCTGTTTTTCATTTTTATTTCAATCTTTTTATGTTGGCACAATTTACAGAAGGCAGTTTGGGATGCATGAATTATTTCGAAAAACTCCTCAAATTTGCTTTTGGGTCTTTTAGATCTGTGACTCAAACTCTCGTTACTCGGACTAGAATAATTTGAATCTTCGTCACTCATATTAAATTGTACACGTGATACGTTTTTAGAAAACAACGAGAATTAGTAAAAACAATTATTAAGTTAGACTCGAAGCACAGCTCAATTGGAAATGACTGGAATTAAAATAATTCCTTTATTTATAGTACGTTTCCTTGCTTTCTACCGCGCCGCCTCGCCACGTGCCGGCTCTATGAAAAGGATGCCGCCGCAAATCAAACAATGCCGCGTGCGGCGTACAAACACACACTAAATATTACCTACTTGTACAGACACGACGCGTGAATAAAATAGAATTAGTGCCAATCACTATTCTTTACATATAAGTGAATGTTTTGGCATACATCTATACTAATATTATAAAGCTGAAGAGTTCGTTTGTATGTTTGATGACAGAAGTTTTAAAATAAATAAATAAGTCCTGAACGTCACTATACCTCCAAAGTTACTATTCCTCGTGGACGAAGTCGCGGGCACAGCTAGTAAATACTTACTCTCATCATCTCTCTCAGAGATATTCGGGCTGGTAAGTAATACAAAACTCTTATCGCAGGCTTTTTATTTTATTAGTAGGTAAGTACCTACGCTTTTTATATTATTTTATTAGTTTTGTAGAATTTTTTTACACGTTTCAAGTATATTTAAAAGTGGCTACAATATTTATTAAACGGGTGATATTTGAACACTTTTTTGCTATTTTTTCTTGTAAAAACTTAAGAAATATAATGACTAAATGTACAATAATAGTACCTAAGTAATTAGTTTAAAACCATATAAGTAATCAATATTATAATATATACTTACTAGAATGAATTAATATGACATCTACTACCTATCCTTACCATTTTATCCTAATCATAATACTACTTGCGTGATCAGTATAATGTATTCATTTTCATTCTAAGCACTCTGAAACTTATTTATTCTTTGGAACACCTGTAGGTACTCTACTAGGAAATTATTTTGCATGAGTATACCTACACCCTATGGCGGCAATCAAATAGTGTCAAATGTTATGATTTCGGCGTGGCGGCAACGATTGTTTTAGATTTCAAAAGAAGCCGCCGGCGCGTGTATCATAACCATGTACTTCCGAAAAGCGGCAAATTTCTTTGAGAAGTAAGTACAAAACCTTTGATGCCGCATTATCAAAGTGCCGATGGTTAAAACATAACTATGCATGCACTCAGTTTGATTTTAATAGATATTTTTTTATTCGCTATGTTTATGGTATTAGTCGTAATGCGCATAGGTCCAGTTTTTCATATTCTTTGATACAGTTTTTTGCGTCTCATAGAATTCCTAAGCGTACCTACCTATACACCGAACTGTTACACCCAACTACTCAGTGAAATAGCGCTAAGTCCTAGCTGCAAGACGCAAGAGTCTTGCAGGCTATGTCTTGTTCTTGCTCAAGTCTTGCACGGTCAGTCTTGGTCTTGGTCTTGCTAAAAATACGCGGTCTTGTTCTTGGTCTTGGTCTTGCAAAAACGCAAGAACAAGACCAAGACTGCAAGACCAAGACTGAATTTGGGCAACACTACTGACAACCAGTCTTTCAAAGGTGTATCGTATTACCCAGTAACTGGGTTGTGGAGGTCATACATGCAGTCACTCCATGTAAAATACTGGCATTCAGCTGCATCCGGTTAGACTGGAAGCCGACCCCAACATAGTTGGGAAAAGGCTTGATTTTTTGTCTGGCTCAAGTTCCCCAAAGATGTTTTTGCCTCTGATATCCGATGTAAATCGTAGATTCGCCCTGCAGCGTCAAAGGACGGTCGTGTTTCTGTTTCGCTTTGATAATCCAGGTACGTTTCAACGAGTAAAGATTATATTTCTTTACCATAGTTAAACAAAAACCACGCGCATTGAAATCAAAGCATTTATCTTAATGTTGTAATCAGATTCGAACTCCAGAAAACTTCGTCGTAAGTTCGGTCACAAATCAAGAACTTCGCACAAACTTGAGCCAAAAAGGGCCAAAGATCTTAACGATACGCACATATATTATATTACAGACGATTATGAAAGTAATCGATGGACCTTGAACCTGAATTAATCGTTATTTCTCTTTTGTATTGTACACTCGAAACGCTTTAGGTACCTAAATTACAGTACAGGTATACAAAATTATTCGCGAATTTTCCCTATGTATTGTAGTATTTTTGAAATTTGGATTTAGTTATCTGTTTACTACTCAAAACTTACCTAACCTAACTTAACATTTTCATTTTTGGAACGAAGTTCCTTATCGCGCGTTGTGAAAGGGGGCTAGACGGAAAAAATTCTCACGAAAAGTTGTAACGACACTTTTTGCTATAGTAAGCTATTGTAAGCTGTGCGACGTGCGCATGTTTCTCTGTCTGTCTCTCTCTCTCTCTCTCTCTCTTATAGAAAGCAAGCCAGATATTAATAATAAAAAAATATTATTATAACTTAAAAAAAAAAAATATTACAATTCCTTCACTAATTAATCGAAAGGAACTTCGTTCCATCCGGGTGTCCCTTGACACCTCTCAACTTTTTTTTTCTTATTTTTTTTTTTATTATTTACTTTACCAGTCGTCAGGAGATTAAGGAAAACGCAATATTCGGATTGAACAACTTCATTTTAAGTGCCAATATACATTTACAATTTCAGTTTTTACTAGTATTGTACGTATAGCTACATACAATAAAATTTACCAATCACTAAGCTTAGTTGAGGTAAGATAAAACAGGAATGAAAAAAATCTCTTGGAACTGCAGAAGATTTTTTTTAAATACAGGAATTCAAGGAAACGATCTAAGGCAGCACAAAAATATTATATCATCGTTCGGTTATTACTCAAAATCACTCCGATGGGTTTTGATGCCCTGCTGCATAATCATGATCCCTTCATACCCTTTCATTTGTCACATCTTAATCGTAGCTGCTCGTGGACCACATTTGCCCACTGTCTTTTCATCGAAATTCGTTCAGGTAAAAGACATACAAAGTTTCTTTTGCACGGAAGGACGGATATCATATCGTCGCCCTTGACCTCCCAACCTTTAAAAGGGAAATCGAGCGATACATTAAAGTAATCACATCGCGATTAAACAAAATATTATGAAGATTGTTCTGAACTTCGATATTTTCGTAAAAGCCTCGCGTGCTGTGGTAAGGTATAAAATATTTATTGTAATGGCACTTCTTTGTCGTATAATGTCATATATTACGGAAACCCTCAATAACATTAATATTGAGTATAAGCAGGAATCTGCAACCATTTTTGGCTTGGAAGATATTTTCATTTCGCAAGGGAAGGGTCAAGGTGGCTCTGGCAAAGAGTTTCTGGGAGATTTTGTGTGCCCTGGCGGTTGAGAGTATGTCATGCTCACTCAAATGTCTCGCTGATGGTGGCGTGTGTGTTGGATCATTAAGTTCCCTTCAAAATGGTTGAGCTAATTGGTGCTGATCCATGCGTCATGTTCGTGAACGGGCGCCGTCAGTTGGGACTGGTCGTCTCTTAGCTGCCATGGCTTATTTTTAATTTTAATATTTAATTTAGTTGTTTTAGTTATTATCTTTTTATTACGGACGCTTTTTAACGTGCACGTCTTTCTACATTGTTCTCACATGTATATTTTCAACTTGAACGATGTAACCAATATTTTGTAAAAATATTATGATTTAAAAGAGTGTCCGTGGAGTTTCTTGCCCGTTCTTCTCCATAGGGATCTACTACGCTTTGGAATGGGCAACTAGCTTCATCTTTCTGACTGACCGACCCATTGACAATTCAAAAGTGCCTGTAATTGGTTTATTTGAAATAAATGCTTTGAGTTTGAGTTGAGTTTGAGTTTGAGTTTGAGTTTTGGAGAGGCCTTTGCCCAGCAGTGAAAAAGTATGGGTAAAAGAAAAAAAAGATACTTGTCTTCATGAAATTCTTATGAATTTGTCTATTATCGGCACTCAAGGGGTCCTTTGTTATTCATCGCGATAAGTACATCGAAGGATCAAGCGTATATGTTGTGTAGAAAGGTGGATCCAACCCCCAAAACACAACGTAACAGGAACCTAAAATTTAATTTCTTATATAACAAGATCCTTTGGGAAGCTGAATTTAGTTTGGTCGTTAAATAACATATATTATTGGATATGAGAATGTTGCTATGGTTGAAGAATAGCCATTTCATTAAAATATTTTGAAAAGCTCTATCAAAAGGGTAACTTGGCACAAAAGAAACAGTTATTAAATAAGACCATCTTAATTAAGATCAGATTGTTTAAGTTGTATTAAATGATAGCAAAAGATTAAAAGAAAACGTACACAGTTATATACCTCTGAGCTTTAAAGTTCAAAGTTTTTACCACACAATGAATCAGTTCACCATTAGTGCAGCCTTCGCGAACATTAGCAACCGTCCAAGATGTTCTCCGTTCTTCCTAGACTTTTATTTTTCATACATTTTACTTCAACCATGAGTGAAAACCCACTACTAATGACAACTGGAAATTCTGGACAAATAACAAAAACAGCTGAATGCGTTTTAAAACTCTCCGCTAAATATTTCGTTGAGAAAAAGGCTCTAAGTGGCAGCATCGTGATAATCAACATCAACTCTTATACGTCCACTACACAAGGGCTATTATTGCAAACTGTACACAGCGGCATCAAATATTCTATTATGGTAAAAGATTCTTTTTACCCGCATGCAAACGCTTCACATTTCCCTGAGAAAGCGAAAAATTATATGTTGATTTTGGAAGAGAAATCTGAACTAGAGAGAAATATACTACAATTGAACAAATTGCCAACTTGGAATCCTCTCGCTAAAGCTATAGTGTTTTATCAGTTGAAATATAACGACACCGCAGAGGAGACGGCTATGGAATTCATTAACGAACTTCGAGATTACAAGTTGTTTAGAACAATCGTGTTCATTTACGACGAATATAATGATGTGGTTATATCTTACACTTGGAGACCTTATAGCGACACTAATTGCGGAGGAAAATGTGAGTCTGTATACATATTAGACCGGTGTACGAATGACACAATTTACGAGTTTCAAAAACAGCACGAAATGTTCCCTTCAAATATGAAAGGTTGTCCTTTAGTGGCTTATGCTGTCATAGCTGAGCCATACGTCATGCCTTCAGTAAGAAAACTTACTAATACTTCATTTCAAGACGCCCACGAGTTTGCAAAGGGCGGCGAAATAAATCTCGTCAAAATTATAAGCCAATTCACAAACATGTCGTTAATAACTAGAACATCAGAGATTCAAGAAAATTGGGGCGATGTCTACCAGAATGGAACTGCTACGGGAGCTTTTGAAGTGTTGAGGAATGAGTCAGCCGACCTGGTGATGGGTAACGTAGAAGTGACGAGGATACTCCGAAAGTGGTTCCATCCAACTGTGAGCTATCTACAAGATGAGATGACGTTCTGTTTGCCAAAAGCTGGCCAAGCGCCTACCTGGGACAACCTGGTCATCATATTCCAATGGACTACGTGGGTAGCTACTTTCTGCAGCCTTGTGATAATGGGTCTGATGTTCCACATCTTCTACTATAGAGAGCATAGTAAAGTGACAAAATGGCCGACTAATTCTTTGCTGATGACGTTCAGTATGCTCCTTGGCTGGGGTGCCACCTTCAACCCGAAAAGCCCTGCGTTCCGAATTCTAATATTCTCTTGGCTCTGTTTCAGTATAAACATGGGGATATCATACGAATCGTTTCTCAGAAGTTTCCTAATGCATCCGCGATTTGAAAAGCAGATAAGTACTGAGGCGGATCTTATACTGTCGGGAATTCCGCTGGGAGGTAGAGAGATTTATCGGTCTTATTTTGAGACTAATAACGCGAGTTCGTTTTATTTATATCGCAAGTACAATTCGACTACGTTTTCGGAGGGTGTAAGACGGGCAGCTTTGCAGAGAAACTTCGCAGTCGTTTCGTCGAGACGTCAAGCCGTCTACCAAGACCAGAAATTGGGTAAAGGGGCGCCATTAATTTACTGTTTCCCAGAAAGTAATAATATGTATAAGTACGGGGTAGCTATTCTGACGAGGCGTTGGTTCCCTATGTTGGAGAGGTTTAATAATATTATACGTAGTGTGTCGGAGAATGGGTTAATTGATAAATGGATGAATGAGCTTTTGATCCACTCTGGTAGTACTGAAGAAACTAGTACAATAGTGCCTTTAAGCATCCAGAACTTACTAGGCGCCTTCATGTTTATAGGCTTCATGTATGCAGCAAGTATTGTTATTTTCTTAGGCGAAGTTGCTATCGGTGTTATCGAAAAAAGAAAACAAGGAAGACCTCGAAAGGTAGTATTTAAGCGTTAACCTTTATAATTAACGTCAAAGAATTACATTTTGTAATTATTGGAATAGGTAGTAATTTACTTACATATTTCGTACTGCAATATAGCGGAGATATCCCAAGATCATGAGTATTTAATAATTATATTGGTCTTTACCTATGAAATTGCCGTTCTGCAGTACTGGCCATTTCAAATCAAAATAATTTTTGTTTGGCTAAGAATTCTAATTTCAAATTAATTTTATTTTAAAAACATGGATTTTTTTTCCAAAAGTAGTCATTTGTTTATTGATTAGTGTTACATTTTCATCGCATTTCAATCTTTTTCGTCATCATGGATACGTTAAAAATTCGAGTAATTATGGAATATGAGTACCGTCGTGGCAGCAACGCGGCACAAGCGGCACGCAACATCAACGACGTTTACGGAGCTAACACTACAAACCAACGCACCACTTGTTATTGGTTTGCTCGCTTCCGTTCTGGAAATTTCGACCTGAAAAATGAACCTCGCGGTCGTCCGAAGACTTTGGTCGACAATGACGAATTAAAGGTGATTGTGGAAGCTGATGATACACAATCTACGGCTGAATTAGCAGCAGCTTTCGACGTTAGCGTCAAAACAATATTGGTCCATTTGCGTCAAATTGACAAGGTAAAAAAGCTTGACAAATGGGTGCCCCACGAACTCAATGATCGCCAGCACGAAGTACGCGTCGAGACGTGCCTTGCACTGCTCAACAGACACACAAATGAAGGAATTTTGAACCGCATTGTTACCTGCGATGAAAAATGGATTCTGTTTGATAACCGCAAGCGCTCAGCAAGTTGGTTGGATCCTGGTTCAGCACCTAAACAATGCCCTAAACGAAAATTTACCCCTAGAAAAGTGATGGTCACTGTTTGGTGGTCTAGCGCCGGTGTGATTCATCACAGCTTCTTACCAAACGGGGTGAGCATTACTTCAGATGTGTACTGTGAAGAACTGAACATAATGATGGAGATGCTGGCACATCTCCAACCAGCATTGGTCAATCGCTCGTCTCCGCTGCTCCTGCACGACAACGCGCGACCTCATACTGCACAGCAGACGGTCTCCAAGTTGCAAGAACTGGGGTTGGAAGCTCTCCGTCATCCACCCTACTCACCAGACCTTGCGCCTACAGACTACTACTTTTTCCAGAATTTGGATAACTACTTGGCGGGAAAAAAATTCAATACCCGAGAGGCAATACAAAATCCCTTTGAAGAATTTGTTGCCTCCCGTCCAGCTGATTTCTTTAAGAAGGGCATCAATAAACTGCCACTGCGTTGGCAAAGATGCATTGATTGCATGGGTGATTACTTCGATTAATACAAATAAAAAATGCATGAAAAAAATTCGTTTAAATTTTTTCATACAAAACGGCAATTTCATAGGTAAAGACCTATTATTATTGCAGGTTTGTATTTACTAATGCGTAGTGGTAAAATCTATTTCTGCTATAACTTGTGTATGCATTGGCTTCATATGTCTTCTTTTTAATTTATAAGCCTAGTACCCCGGGGGCACTCGCGCATCTATAGGTAAGATACCGGTCAACTCGCCCTTCTACTACACCAACCGAGCGGACATGTTAATATTCAACAGATGCGGAAAAGGATTATGTCTGATGTTGGTGTATTTGTCCAAATAGTCACGTAATTGAGCGATACAAAGTATACCTAATTTTAATACCCTAGCATAAATTTTGTGAAATAACGTGAAATATTCACGTTATTCAGAAAATAAAAACCGGTCAAGAACGAGTCGGACTCGCGCACCAAGGGTTCCGTTCCGATTTCTGAAAAAGTGTACTATTTAGAGACATTGTTTTATTTTTCCTGTAATCTATGCATAAACTTCTGTAACATAGAATAAATTCAGATTTTTCTCTATGCGAAATTCGGAGATAAGGGGGGGGGGGGGCGGTATTTTTTTACATTTTCCATCAAAAGTAGAAAACTATACGGCTTAAAAAAAAAGAAAAAATATGTTTAAGAATGTTTCTTATGACATCCCACATGTCCTAGTAGGCCACTTCAAATTTTTAAGAACCCCTTTCAGTCCCTGTTGCAAAAAAAAAAAATTCTGTCTTATTTACAAAATAGTTGGGCAATTGTCATTTAAAACTATTCCAAATTTCAAGTTGATAGCATTAACAGTTCTTGAGATATCCAGCTGTGACAGACGGACAGACAGCCAGACTGAGTCGCACCATAAGGGTTCCTTTTTACTATTTTGGTACGGAAACTTAAAAATACAACACAAAAAATGCCAGCATCAAACAGTTCCAGCCATCAAAGGAGTAAGTAGTATCTACTTAGTAGGTACTTTACTTATATGGATTATTTTAATTACTTATATAATGCGTTTACGCATTCGTCATGCCATTCAAGCGTATAAATTATATTCAATTCATCATTTACATTATCCTCCGCCCCCCTATTCCAATTTATTTGTGGTCGGCGCAGTATTCTTCCAGGTGCCTATTACGACGTATCTTGACCTTCTAAACCCTGACACAGTTCCCTAATGACACGGCCGCCATATTATTACGTCAATTAGTGAATAAGTGATCGTAAGTGCAAACCGCATGCGTGACGTCACATGTCAACGCTAACTCTGAACATATCTGTAATAGCACAGCCAACATACAGCTACACACAGTAACTAACTGTATAACGCTTATGTGCTTTCGTTGAAGATTGAAATTCCAATGGCAAATGTTTCTGAAGTTCTTGATGGAAAAATTTACATTGTTTGGTGGTAAATTCAGTGTGTTTGTAAGTAGTAATAAAGTGGTTGTTTCAGTTTCGAATTTAATTTACTTGAAATACCTGTATGTAAATAATGTGGAAGTAGGTTTGAGGAGACCCCTTTACAGTCTGCCCAGGGATGTGCTAACAGGCGTTGCAAAGGTCGGGTTTCGGATCGATGTTTTGAGAGGTAATGGTGCCCCTTCTATGTGCATATGTTGACCACCGGGGTGGTTTTAGTAAGGTAAAAATCCGACACTCTCCGGTCTTATTCCCAAAGCCCGTGTGCTTTTTGAAGGTTTCCCCCCGAAAACAAAAAATAGGAAGCTTTTAGGTGAAAATTTATGCATTTTCATGACCTCAAAAGAAACAGCGATCAACTCTGGACGTGATCTGAAATCACTATAATAACCACGAGCAATTGTTGTGATAATGCTTGGTTTCTTTATAAACAACGGGAAAATAAACCTTAATAATGTTACTTTAACGAGATCCATGTGTACCTACCCCGCTTCCAGCTCTGTTTATCTCATAAGGGAAAACAAGCTTGAATTATATCTCTTAAGCGAACTCCTCAAAGCACCATTTATGTCAGTATCAGCTAATACTCGTATCATGGATATAATACTCATTTCATGTAATATCGTGTATATTCTATCATTAGAGCTATGTATGATGCTGCTAGTACTTACATATATCGACGCCAAATTCATACTTTACCCGCAACCTTCCCAAGGTTGTGGGTAAAGTATGAATTTGACTGTTCTAAATAAAAGAACAGTGGTGGCTAGGTGGTGCCGACCACGACTTACGAGTGTTGTAGGTAGTAGGTTCGAACCACGACAGGCGCGTTACTTTGAGTAAATTATTTCATCACCACTGCACTGCTTCAAAACGGTGAAGGAAACTATCGTGAGGAAACTGGCACGTCCTAGATCTAAAAATACGAATAACAACCCGCACTGGGCCCGCGTGGCGGATTACGGCCCGCTCCCTCTCACCAAGAAGAGGCCTGTGTCTCAACAGTGGGAATACTAAGCCGATTATGCAGTCAAATAAAAATAATAATGAATAAAATATCGTTTAATGAAATTAGGCTGTGAGAATTAGCACTATTTGAATGTCAGAATTACGGAAGGTAGCGCGAAGATGCCCAAAATTCCCAAAATGCGAAATTAGATAGGTAATTACGACTTAAAACCTAAAAACTTTGATACATAGGTATAGTTAAAACTGACTGTTATTGTACAACACTGCTGTTTTACTCCTTCATTAAAACCACTTCAGCAATCGCGGTTGGCGCAGGAGATGTTCAATTCATGGTTTGCTATTTCCACCATCAATACTCCTCAGTTAGGATTTATTTCTTGTTATACTGTTTCTCTTGCTTTCAAAATGAAATCAGTCAGTATCAGCAAACTTTGATGACAGCAATTCAAATTGTTATTGGCCACAAGTGTTTCGAAACTAAATAAAAATTCAATGAATGACTTTGTGGCGGAATCTACATCCCCACATACGAACTACGCGTCACACTGACGTCACGCAATCCTGCATCGCGCAATCAGAGTTTACCGCGCGACTAGCGTATATACAACGTCGCGATACCAACCGTCGGGCAGTTGCCCACCAGATACGACACCCGTCTGGTCGGAGGATCCTCCATTTTCTATGGAGGATGAGTGAACTTTACACCCTGTTCCTCATGCATCTATACTGGTAACCCCGAGTATGAACGTCAGCGGAGCCATCGTGCAACTCCTTCAGCGTGACGTCATCAGCATCACTTCCTCAAGCTTTTGAGCAGAGAGTCACACAGCCAGCCAGCATCCACGGCTTCAACGGGTATCCTAACCACCAGCATGCAGCGGACGCGCATTCCTGGTCATCACCTTCAGCCTCGACCTCAACCCAGCGCTGTACACTCACGACTCACTGGAGCATAACGCAGCGCCACCCCGACTCACTGGGGTATCACCGCAGATACTTCCAACTCACCGTGAACTATGCGGCACCCGCTTCCGACTCACTGGAACCACAACTGGCACTGGCAAGCATCGCAAGATACACGACTCAGCCCACTATCGACCTCCGGTCTCCGGAGGGGAGTGATGTGGCGCAATCTACATCCCCACATACGAACTACGCGTCACACTGACGTCACGCAATCCTGCATCGCGCAATCAGAGTTTACCACGCGACTAGCATATATACAACATCCCGATATCAACCGGTCGGGCAGTTGCCCACCAGACACGACACCCGTCTGGTCGGAGCAACCTCCCTTTTCAATAGAGGATGAGTGAACTTTACACCCTGCTCCTCATGCCTCTATAACTTCATTAACATTTCTATTTTCACTGACTATCGATAGGTGCCATTCACTCAGGTGCCATTTAAGCGGGTGCCTAATGTGGAATGTGGAATGTGACTATGCTGTATTCGCAAAAATTTTAACACAGTGCATTTTATTTACTGGATTTTTTTAGATAATCGAGTTCAGTGAACTTCACTATAATTTTTTACCAGCTGTGCTCTCACTGTCTGTCTGTCTCTATCTCTGTAGATAATGCTCTTAATTTCTAGTGCTCTTTCAAAAAAGTCTAAAACAACCCGTTACCAACTTAGCAACAACATACACAAATGTTTACGAAGCCCTATAGAGTTGTGTAGCGAGATATGCCCCTATTAGGGTTACAAAATATAACGCCCATTCTCTGTAACGGTCCCGTAGGGAAATACGCAATATTCGAACTGAAAACGAATTTCAAACACGTCGCCCGTTTAGACGTAATTCTTAGTTGTCTACGTGTTTTATTGAGAGTACTGAAGGTAAATATTTTAAGGTGAATATTAAAGTAAAATGTATAATGTAGGCAGAGGAAGGCCAAAAAAAGATGGAAGGATTGTGTGAGGAATGATATGAAAGAGAAGGCAGCGAATGATAGTGTGACAGTTGACAGGTGAGAATGGAAGAAGAAAACGTGTTACGCCGACCCCAAGTAATATGGGTTAAGGGCAGGAAGATGATGATGATGACGTAGGTAATGTTTACCCTTCGTTATGTTATTTACTTTTTAGGCTTCCGTAGTCAAATGGCAAAACGGAACCCTTATAATTTTGTCATGTCCATCCAAGCGGATGACAAACAGTCATTTCATTCGGAGATTATAACTTCAATATCGATGAAACATGGAAAGAAGATGTTTCTGTGCACACAAATCAGTAATTTAACAATCAGAAATTCGTCAGTGCTTTAATAGGATTTCTCTAATAGAATTCTTTTTAACCTACTTCTTCTACATCTGTTGTATGCTCCCTCCAATATTTTGGCAATTAAGGATTGGTGTCGCATCAGACTTTTACGCAATTCAATATTCCTGTCCAGCAACTAATTGCGTATCACACTATCGATCGGAATCTGAATAATTTTGAAGCATATTGCTACTCCATTGCTTCATAAGTTCGAAAAATTTGTCTACTCGACAACGTAAATAACGCAATGAATGTTGTTGAACTGTCAAAATGAAATCTATTCCGATTGGATTTAGGAATGCAAAGTTTGCTATTGTCGCGTCTATTCCGAATTACTTTATCTGAAACTAGGGGGAATAGGTGTGGGTTCAATTTGGCAAATATAATGGTCTCTACACGGACTAGAAAAAAAAAGAAGGACTCCGCGCCACGCATATCTTAAGTGAAGCACAGTAAGTATGCCGCGACCGTTTGTACAAACACGCCTCACGCAAACATTTACATCATAGTATGCCGACCGGCCGCCATTAAGTGACACGACGCGACGGCGTCTTTGTCAAATCACGCAGTTCACGCACACATAGATCGGTACGGTGCTTCACTTTCGACAGCGTGGCGCGGAGTCCTTTTTTTTTCTAGTCCGTGGGTCTCTAAAATGTACATAGATGGAAGTTTTTGAAAAAGGGTTTGCAGCTCTCAGTAACACGTAGTCCAAACATCCATTCAAACAAGTTCTAAGGCACCTCTTTTGGTTTTAAAAATTTGTTAGTGTTAGTCAGGTATTAGTTTTGCTTTTTTGTACCTAGATGTTTTTTATGAAGCGACTGGATAATGTGAGAATCTGGTGGCTTCCTGATAAGGCACGATCACTATTAAGTTTGCCATGTATGGTAATTAAGAGACAATATTTTCTCATCGACATTCTTTGCAGTCATTTTCTCAGGCTGTTGTTTGTCTTGTTTGGCAAGGTAATGCCTGTTTTGACAAATTATTGACGTTAAGCATAAAAATTTACTTTAAATTCGGTTTTTACTTTTTTTAAAGTAAATTTATATTTCCATTTTTAGTTAATTAAACATGTATTTACATAAGCCCAAGACGAACGAAAATAAGCATCATCAAAATCCACATTTATTCATATAAATAATAAATAAATAAATAAAATTCATTTAATTCGGATAACTTAGATCCATAAAATACAAAATACAAAAAATACACATTCAATAAAATTAAAATTAAAGTTACATCAAGATTCTTAAATTAAAATTAAATCAAAATTAAAATTAAACCTTCATATAACCCTCTTAACAAAGGATCTCCATAACGGAGAAGAGATCCTGTCAGCTAGTCTTCAGAATTCCGTTGCAGCTGCCGCGCATTCTGCAGATCAGGGATACAGTTTTCTTGCGGATGACGGCATTTGGTAACTTCTTATAATTACCAAATGTATTATATACTTCCTGAAAGTATGTAGATCACATTAGTGAAAGAATCATCAAAATTGGTTCATGAGTTTTTGAGAAAATCGCGGACATAAATACTACATACACGTGTCGAATACACGAACCTCCTTTTGTGAAGTCGGTTAATAAATACGTCATGAATATGTGCTAAGGCCATGTCTTCCCTACCATTACCGCGCCCCCCGGTCTACTCCTTGATATGCAATGGCCTCTGTTGCACCATGTAACATGAGGCTCCAGGGGCTAGTGTGAATCTTTGGGTTCATTCGAGTAATCGAGTCTGGTTAAACCACGCTGGGATCGGTGCATTTCATTCATTCATGAATATGTGCTAAGAATTAATGTCCATTCTAGAACAATAAAATTTATGCTTATTCAGAGACATTTTAGAACATTTAAGACTTTCATCTGTGTGAGATATTTCAGTAGATTTAGAAATATAATATGAAACAGTAATGGAATGTCAACTTATCTTTACACACGTATGATTTTAAAACGTACTTTGGTTCTTTATCGCTGCAGTACTGCGTGTTTTAGTACACACGGCTACACATAAAGCTATACATTTCCAGTTTACACTGACCTCTCATGGTGAGGAAATCCTATACAATGCGAGATCATCTTATACTGGAAATGTAGAGCTTGATCTGTAGCCGTGCGTACTTATCCAGCCAATGATACTAGTTGGATGGGCAGTAGTTTCATTACACCTTTACATAAATCCTACTAATATTAGAAATGTAATAGTTTGTGAAGATGTTTGGATGTTTGTTACTCAATCACGCTAAAACGGCTGAACGGATTTAGATGAAATATGGCACACATATAGTTAATAACCTGGATTGACACATAGAATACTTTTTATCACCGGTAGTAGGTTCAGGTGGGATAATTTCCGACATCCACGCGGGTGAAGCTGCGGGCAACGGCTAGTGTAAAATAATTTGATGGTTATTCAGAAGCTCGAAAGTCTGAGAACCAGTATAACCAAGGTGTATCGTGTTACCTGATAACTGGGTTGTAGAGATCAGATAGGCAGTCGCTCCAGTATTTTAAAGTACTTTCAACGACATCGTCAAAGGCTAGGCAGATTTCCTTTCCAAATCAGGCCACAAAATATGAATACCATTTTTCAATATCCTCGAAATACTTGGATAAGAAGATGAATCTTAATATAACTTTTACTTTTTATGCGTAAAACGTAAGCCTTCGAGGCAGTTCTGTCACGGAAAATGACGAGCCAATGAACACGCTGTAAACTAACTTTAATGTTGTAGGTATTGGTCAATAAGAAAATTATAAATGAATGAACTGTCCGATACAGCTTGTTAGTGGTGGTGCGGCAGGAACCGGGTTTTTCGCAACGAAAACAAAGGCGAACTTTGAAAAAACGTATATTGAGCTTTTGAAGAAATATTAGGTCTTTACCTATGAAATTGCCGTTCTGCAGTACTGGCCATTTCAAATCAAAATAATTTTTGTTTGGCTAAGAATTCTAATTTCAAATTAATTTTATTTTAAAAACATGGATTTTTTTTTCCAAAAGTAGTCATTTGTTTATTGATTAGTGTTACATTTCCATCGCATTTCAATCTTTTTCGTCATAATGGATACGTTAAAAATTCGAGTAATTATGGAATATGAGTACCGTCGTGGCAGCAACGCGGCACAAGCGGCACGCAACATCAACGAAGTTTACGGAGCTAACACTACAAACCAACGCACCACTTGTTATTGGTTTGCTCGCTTCCGTTCTGGAAATTTCGACCTGAAAAATGAACCTCGCGGTCGTCCGAAGACTTTGGTCGACAATGACGAATTAAAGGCGATTGTGGAAGCTGATGATACACAATCTACGGCTGAATTAGCAGCAGCTTTCGACGTTAGCGTCAAAACAATATTGGTCCATTTGCGTCAAATTGGCAAGGTTAAAAAGCTTGACAAATGGGTGCCCCACGAACTCAATGATCGCCAGCGCGAAGTATGCGTCGAGACGTGCCTTGCACTGCTCAACAGACACACAAATGAAGGAATTTTGAACCGCATTGTTACCTGCGATGAAAAATGGATTCTGTTTGATAACCGCAAGCGCTCAGCAAGTTGGTTGGATCCTGGTTCAGCACCTAAACAATGCCCTAAACGAAAACTTACCCCTAGAAAAGTGATGGTCACTGTTTGGTGGTCTAGCGCCGGTGTGATTCATCACAGCTTCTTACCAAACGGGGTGAGCATTACTTCAGATGTGTACTGTGAAGAACTGAACACAATGATGGAGAAGCTGGCACATCTCCAACCAGCATTGGTCAATCGCTCGTCTCCGCTGCTCCTGCACGACAACGCGCGACCTCATACTGCACAGCAGACGGTCTCCAAGTTGCAAGAACTGGGGTTGGAAGCTCTCCGTCATCCGCCCTACTCACCAGACCTTGCGCCTACAGACTACTACTTTTTCCAGAATTTGGATAACTTCTTGGCGGGAAAAAAATTCAATACCCGAGAGGCTTTGGCTTAGGCCAAAATGCCTTTGAAGAATTTGTTGCCTCCCGTCCAGCTGATTTCTTTAAGAAGGGCATCAATAAACTGCCACTGCGTTGGCAAAGATGCATTGATTGCATGGGTGATTACTTCGATTAATACAAATAAAAAATGCATGAAAAAAATTCGTTTAAATTTTTTCATACAAAACGGCAATTTCATAGGTAAAGACCTATTAGCAAGATGGCCGCGTGCGCAAAATTACAAATTCGGGCGTGCGCATTGATTAGCGTTCGGTGGCAGACTGGCGGGGGGTCCACAATGTGACAAGCATGTCAGCGTGTTCCAGCTCTCAGCTTTTCTATTAGTGATGTTACTTACTAACTAAACACATAATTACTTTAATTTTTAAGAAATATTGAGCGCGTCGCTAACACAGCTTATAGGTAGGTATTAAAATATGCTGAAAATAAGATAAATACTTTAATGCTTTTTGTTTTTTTTTTATGCTTTTTTATACTTTATAAAGAATTAGAAACATACGTAAATACTTAAAGTCACTTTCAAATGGCTCTTTATATGTGTAACATGCGCAAACACATTCATGACTCAAACACAAACACACACACCCCCGCACACAAACACACACACATACACCGATACCCTCCACGCAGAAAACTACAAAATCCATATAAACAAACATGTAAAATTACAGTTTTAATTTTTAGTTTCTATCTTTAATTTAATTTATTTTTTCTTTCTTGTTTTTAGTTTTAATTTTATTTCTTAGTCTTTTAGTTTTGCTTTTGTCACGACTTTTTGGAGGTGGGCGTTAATGACTGCGACACAGATTATACTAATGCAGTTGTTATCGAACACAAAGTTTCTGTAAACTTAGTTTTTCGTTTCAATAAAAATTTATTTATTTTTTATTAATGCCGATTATTCTTTACAATTTTTTGGGTTCCGTAAAAACGGAACGATTATAGGATCACTTCGTTGACCGTCTGTCTGTCTGTCTGTCAGTCTGTCAAGACCCTATTTCTCAGGAACGCGTGGAGGTATCAAGTTGAAATTAATATCAAATACGTAGGTTTATAGTCCCTTGGAGTTCTAAAAAAATCAAGCTTCTAAGTCAACGCAATAATAAAATACGGCAACATATTTTGATACTCGCAAGTAAATCAAAACCTATAGAGTACTTCTCGTAGACCTGGGATAATGAAATTTGGCAAGATGCAAGGTCACACTTTTAATTTGTAATTTTATCACATAAATTTTTTTTTTGGTATTACAATGTTACACTTATTTGTTTTTGGGATAATTTTTTTTCAACTACGGAACCCAACATCATTTTACGTGGTCCAACACGCACTTGGCTGGTTTTTTGAAAAATTAGTCCTAGGTATTCTTATTCTGTAAAGTTCAATTCGAAACTCAGTCAACTAACTATACACAAGTCGGACGTGAAATCAGTTTTTGGAGTCGTCAAATAACCATCCAACCTTGGAATGAGAAACAATAAGCTGAAGTTTTGAACATTTATGTACCTACGTCACTTTCCTTTTACTCTTTTAGACTAAAGTTTGTCTGAAAAGTCACGATGCCTGGGTATAAAAAAAGAAATTCAATTTAATCTGTCAGTCAGATAATAAAAAAAAAATATTAGACAAGTATTTTTTGCTTTACCCCATTAATACCTGTACGTATGTTTTTGGATAAATAAATATTTTTTTTTATTTATTTCATTATTTATTAATAAAAAAATACTTAGAAAAAACGCATTTGGGAAGTGAGGGCTGGCTACGTCACAACTATAACACGTACCTATAAAATCTAGCAAGGAGTGACGTCATGTCACATAACTTTTAACTCAATGTATTGCCGTAATCTTTTGATACGTAAATAAAAAGTAAGTTTAAAAACTAAAACCCGACTATTGAAAAATCACACTCTAAAATGTATGAAAGAATAAAATATTCGCATCTGAAATTAGACATATTAAAAATCCGGAGTCACATATAATCTGTTTGATTTAACATGACATGACCATGAACTGATTTAATCTGCCAAAAAGCATAGAGCCTTGATTCTAATAACAACCATGAAACTTTCGGACTTTGTACTGAACATTAATTAAACCCATGTACTACAGGATATGATAGGAAAGGGATAGTGACGTAGATTGCACACATACACCCAAACACACTCACACCAACAATGAAGATAAGTTCCCACTAATGATGGGCCACACACCACGCCACGCCACTTAGTTGACAACTGTATCTCAGGGCAGGTGGCACCATAGTCTAGTTAAAACGGTGATTAAAATTGTACACAGTTAAAATATTAGAGAGGTTTAGACTACGTTTGTTGGAAGGAAAAGTCACCGATCAAAAAGTTTTACGGTGAACAGCACGTCTGTAGTAACACTTCACCTACGAATCCGCTCTTATTGCTTGCCACAGTGGACTTTTCTGTTATAGATTAGCTAACAAAGCCGCAAGGGTCGACCTTTCAGGTTGCCTGCCGCGGTTGGTTCGTGGATGGGTGACTATCTTTACATACCAAGACCCCTCCGCGACTCAGAAAGTACGTTAAGCCATTGGTCCCGGCTGTCATTCGTAAATCTTTGACAGTCGTTATGAGTCGTCAACAGCCTGAAAGTCTGACAACCAGCCTTACCAAGGGGTATCGTATTACCCAGTAATTGGGTTATGGAGGTCAGATAGGCAGTCGCTCCATATAAAAATACATATAATAATGAATGTAAAGTGTAAGTAAATAACAGCCGCACGGGACGATCGATCAGGTTAAGCTTAGCTTGCCGCCGTTGGTGGATGGGTGACCATCTTTTCATACCGAGACTCGTTAAGCCACTGGTCCCGGCTGTCATTCGTGGATCTATGTCAGTCGTTACAGGTCGTCAGAAGCCCGAAAGTCTGACAACCAGTCTTACTAAGGCGTATCGTATTACCCAGTAACTGGGTTGTGGAAGTTAGATAGGCAGCCACTCCATGTCAAATACTGGTATTCAGCTGCATCCACCAAACCATTAACCTATGACCACACGGAGACGCTGTTGGAATAAAATATATATAACCCTACACATCAGTCTGATGCCTGCACCTGTGAGAACTAGAATAGTTAAATAAAAGATTCGTTTGATAACTATCAGTTTATTATACAGCTTAACCTAGCTAATACCGACACTACAGACATCTTGTTAAAACGGGGCAGGAACAGGAAGTGTAGAGCGTGGTTGACATTAGAACATAGTCACACAGATAATAAAATACTTCAACACTCCCTCTATTTTAAGTTACAATATTTTTTTTTTTTAACATTATTACAACTTCAAATTGCTACACGAAACAAAATCATATATATATATTTTTAATCTTATGGCAACACTAGAGTGACAGTATCTTAACATTTGACATGAGTGACATTTCTAGTTTGACATTTCTACATAACCTCAAATATAATCAAAATAAACAAAGGCTAAAGTTCAATTAAACAAATTAGCACGAAAATAATTATGTTTTACACTACACAAGGGCTTTGTCATAATGTCCGATGTATTTTCACAAGAACTCACGTATTTCACTGTAATTAAATTTCGAGCAATAATGTCTTTTATGAAATGAAACTTTATGTCTATGTGTTTTGAATATCGCGTATTTTCACTGTTCATAATCATTTTTATAGCACTTTGATTGTCCACTTTTAGTTCAACACTGCACTGATCATTAAAGTCTTTTGCCAAACCATGAATAAACAGGAGTTCACTCGCACACATGGCTGCAGAAATATACTCAGCTTCGGCAGTACTAAGCGCAACAGACTGTTGCTTCTTGGAAGACCATGAGATCAAATTGCCTTGGTGATAGATGACCATACCACTGACACTTTTTCTGTCTGTCTTATCACCAGCCCAGTCTGCATCTGAAAAGGCTGAAATTAGAGAAAGATTGCTATTATCTTCTTTTTTCTTATGGTAAGTCAATTCCATATCTTTAGTTGCATTTAAATAATGCAATATTCTCTTTGCTGCAGTCCACAAGCTTCTTGTAGGCTTGTCAAGGTATCTACTCAAAAATGAAGTAGCAAAGGTAATATCCGGTCTGCTGATTGTTGCCAGGTAATTTAGGCATCCCATAAGCTCTCTGTATGGTACATTATTAATCTGTTCTTCTTTTTCAGGTGCTTGGAAGCCGCTCTCCATCGGTGTCTTTGATTCTCTGCAGTTCACCATATTAAACTTTGCAATTATATTTTCAATAAAACGCTTTTGTGATAACTTTATTGTGTTGTTATTTTGCTGTATCTCAATACCTAAAAAGTTACTTATTCTTCCCAAGTTTTTGGCTTTAAATTCTTCTTGCAATAGTTTAATCACATTATTTACTTCTTTTTCATTTCCCATCAACATTATATCGTCAACAAATAGTATAAGCCATATATTCTTGCCTGAGTAGAGACATATATCATTTTTGGATCTTGTCATATTTATTTTCTTGCAAAATGTATCAAATGTTTTATTCCAACATTTTGGCGATTCTTTTAGGCCATATAAAGCTTTATTAAGTCTTAAGACTGTTCCTTCCTTGTTATTTTGCACATTTACTCCCTCTGGAACTTTAATGTACACTTCTGTTTCTAATTTTCCATTTAGAAATGCTGTAGGTATATCTAATTGATTTATTTTCCAGTCATTGTTCACTGCTTGTGATAATCCCATTCTTATGGTAGTTAGTTTTGCCACTGGAGCATATACATAGTCTTCAACTGTTTGTTGGAATCCTCGGGCAACTAACCTCGCTTTTCTGGTTCCATCTGATTTGGTCTTAAAAATCCATTTTGTGTCTATTGTTTTACATCCTTTTGGTAGTTCTGTTTCTGACCATGTTTCTTGTTCTTCTAATGATTTTATTTCATTTATTACTGCAGTTTTCCATTCAATACTCTGTTCTATAGCTTCTTTGTATGTTACCGGGTCGCTTACACTGGATAATAAGCAGTATGCTTCATAAGTCTCATAATCATTTAACCGCTGTGGTTTTCTCACTTCTCTTCCTGACTTAGTACATATATTTTGACTACTTTTGTCTTCCCTATTTTCGTGTTGTTCAGTCTCTTCAACTTCTCCTGGGATTGTATCATCTAATATTTCTTCATTCAAATATTGTGGTTTCTTTTCTTCTGTATACTTTATATTTGTTTCATCAAATCTTACATCTCGCGATATTATTATCGAGTTTGTGTTGGGATCCCATACTTTATAACCATTCATAGCATATCCCACCATTCTAGCTGGAGTTGCTCTGCTTGATAGCTTATCTTGTTTAGGCATTATGTGTACCCAAGCTTTACTTCCAAAAATCTTTATCATTTGCAGATTACATTCTTTCTTCATTTCCTTTGCTGGTACTTTGTCTTGTATAGATGAACATGGTGAGCGATTAATTAGGAATGTGGCTGTTAATACAGCATGTCCCCAGAGGTGTCTCGGCAGATTAGACTCATCCAACATTGTTCTTGCTTTGTCATAAATTGTTCTATTCATCCTTTCAGCTTTGCCGTTTTGTTGCGGACTGTATTTCTGGGTATACTCTATCCTAATTCCTTTGTTTGTGCAGAAATCTTTTAATGAGTTTGCTGTAAACTCACCACCATTATCACATCTGACTCTTTTGACTTTCACTTCCATTTGTCTTTCCATTTCCTTTATGTATGATATCAGCTTTCCTGTTGCTTCAGATTTATGCGTTAACAAATATGTCTGTGTGAAGTGACTGTGATCATCAATTATTGTTTGGAAATACCTATAGCCTTCTGTAGTTGGCACTCTAGTAGGACCTGCTATATCTGTATGTATCAATTCACCAATTTTACTTGATCTTGGTCTCTGTAGCCTTTTGAATGGCAATCTTGTTGCTTTATTTTTCATGCATGGCTCACATGGTTCTGTACTAAATGGTAATCCTAATATAGCCAATTTCTTTCTACACATATGACCAAATCTTTGATGCCATACATTAATGTTATCTTCTGTCAACTGACATGAATGCGCATCGTTTTCAATATTTATTTTTACATCAAATGTATATAGCTGTCCCTTTTTCACTCCATGATAGGTTTCATTGTGGTGCTTTATTAGTAATTTACCTTTTCTAAAAATTACTTCCATTTTTCTTTCTACTAATTTACTGACCGATAGCAAGTTAGTACTGAGACCAGGTACTATTACAGCTTCTATTTTAATCCTTTTATTATTGTGAGTGGCTACTAAAATTCCCTTCTGTGTAGCTGTAAGGGTCTGTCCATTTGCTATTTTTATATTTAACTTTTGTGGCAAGTTTTCTACATCTGTCATATATTTTGAGTACTGTTCTTGTACAAAATGTTGAGTGGCACCGGAGTCAACAATAAAAGAAATAGTGTTTGCCATGTCTTTGGCAGTTAGCGCCTGCTCCGACGCTATAAACATGCTCTCCTCTTGTGCAGGATGAGCTGCTTCTCCTCTGCCCCTGGGACATCTGTAGCCCCGTCCCCGGCCTCTGCTCAACATCCGGCACTCATACGACTTGTGGCCCTTCTTCTTACATTTGTAGCAAATCACATGCGTGCTTCTGCTTACAAATGATGTTTCATCTTTTACATTTGACTCCTGGGACTTTCTTACTTCGTGGTCCAGCAATTTTGTCCGGACAAATTCTAGAGATAGGTCTGTGTTAACAGTTTCGATTGCAGTTATAACATTGTTATACTCCTCTCCAAGCCCCGTTAGGAGGTAACAGACTTTATCGCATTCTGCTATCTTTTCATCCGATACTTCTAATTCCCGAATCAGATTTTCGTATTTTGCAAAATATTCCTCCAAGCTGCCATCTTGCTTTAAAGTCAATAGTTTTCTTCGAAGAGTGATTTTTGATATCACACTTTTTCTTTGAAATGTGATTTTCAAGGAGTTCATCATTTCATTCGCCGTTGAACAATCTTTAACCAGGTTTAAATGCCTATCCGTTAGGCATTGCACTATTAAACTTCTTGCCTTCGCATCCAAGTTCTTCTTATTTTCTTCTATCTCTTTTGCCTCTGTTATCTCTTTTAGGCCTCTTTCATCTAATAAGCATTGTACTCTGAAGAGCCAATTTCCGAAAGATTCGGCTTTTAGCTGGGGAAAATTTATTATCTTTGCCGGCGTGGTCTCCATTGTGCTCTGAAAACGCGCTCGGTAAACCAAACTAAATACTCAACTATATTCCTAGCTCAACTAATAAGGCGTCTGGGCCCATAACCTGTGAGAACTAGAATAGTTAAATAAAAGATTCGTTTGATAACTATCAGTTTATTATACAGCTTAACCTAGCTAATACCGACACTACAGACATCTTGTTAAAACGGGGCAGGAACAGGAAGTGTAGAGCGTGGTTGACATTAGAACATAGTCACACAGATAATAAAATACTTCAACAGCACCATCCATAACCTCACGCATACATTCTGATTCATTCACATTTATCACTTACACACCTCACTCACACGTACATTCACCTTCACACACTCACATTCACATTCACACACTCTCACTCTCACTCACACACTCGCATGCCTGCGTACGGGCTGCGTATTTTTTTTTTTTTTGTGTTTTAGTTTTATATTTATTTTAGATTTAATTTTAATTTTCTTTATATTACTATAGAAAACATGTAAATTAAACTAATTGATTTGGAAGAGCGGAGTCTCCTAATACAGGCTTATTTGCTTAAAAGGAGGCTCTAATCACTAGTTGTTAAGATATAACTTGTAAAAATAATAAACCATTTTTCATTTTTTTTTTTCATTTCTTTTTCATCCGGTTAGGCTGGAAGCCGACCCTAACATAGTTGGGGTTGGGGTTGGGGGGTTGGGGGGGGGGGGGGGTGATCGTGGAAGGCGCCCAAGTTCCCATGATCCCCGGTCCAGGTGTGGGAAGGGAACACCGGGGTGGTTTTTAGTCAGTAAGAGTCTGACAGACCCCTCCGCTCACCCCAGGGCGGGGGACATCCATGAGGATTTTCCACCCCGGCAAAAAAAAAAAAAAAAAAAAAATGGGGCGTTGGGGGGTTGGGGTTGGGGTTGTGGTTGGCTGGTAGATGATGATCAATCATCAATATCTATATAATATATATCTTTATCATCAATGATAAAGAGCTTTCATGATGACGATGCCGAAGTTAGTACATCCGACACATCTATAAGCATTCGTGCTGACTGACAAATTATTTTACGGCTGTAAGTCGACGACGTCAAAAAATATATGTTAGTAAGTACTAAAAACTCCTCTTTACATAATACCACACATATCTATCACCAAAGCTGATCGTTTATATCCCTGTAGTCAATACCATTCACTTTGTTAGTTAACCCTTAACCTCCGTTTAACAAATCCAACTAACGCCGGTTAACCAACAGTGCCACCTAGCTTTCTGTAACAATTCATCTCGGCGTACGTTTGAAACTGACAAGTGCCTCCGAAGGGCCCACAGCCATTTATTATAACTAACCAACGATATATTCACGACTTTTTACGAACTGAGCCGAGCAGTGCCGAATGACGTAATTTATGAGAGCGTTAAAATACGTTGCGTCATTTTTATGTTTGTTCTTGTGGTTTTTTGAATTTGGAAATACAATTAGAGTTCTTAATAAAATGATAAGTGATCTTATGACGTGTCAAAATAAACATCATCATCACCATCTGCCTAGCCCACAGAACATAAAACACCTAGCCTTTTCCCAACTATGTTGGGGTCGGCTTCCAGTCTAACCGGATGCAGCTGAATACCAATATATTAAATGGAGCGGCTGCCTATCTGACCTACACAACCCTGTTGCTGGGTAATTACCCCTTGGTAAGATTGGTTGACAGACTTTTGAGCTTCTGATGACTCGTAACGACAGTCAAAGATCCACGAATGTCAACCGGAATCAACGGCTTTTCGAGGCACGGAGGGGTATGTAAAGATGGTAACCCATACAAGGATCAGCCGTGGCAAGCGTAGCTTAATCTGATCGATCGACCCGTGCGGCTGTTATTATTTAGCCAGAAATAAACATCATTTAATTATTATTTAACAGAGTGTAGGTGTACTGGTAATAATATAGACCACCAACAACATATTTATGATCTCCGCTTTTCGCAGAAAGTCCACTGCAGTTATTTTTAGCAGTACAAACATCGTTATTATTTTTATATCATACTTCATCAAAACCCCGGGAAAGACGGAAATAAATAATAATAATAAACCACACACATTTATTGAATACGTAGCGTTGTAATAAATAAGTCTATTTGGTGAGCCCATCAAAGAAGTATTTTCTAGAAATTCTAGAAACTGATGGTCCAAGAACTGGAAAGGCACTAGGTCGAACATCAGTTTTGAAGATTGCAAATCAAATTTCACCTATCGATAAAACTGAAGATCCATCAAACATCCATCAAACGTTCAGTTGCCAACTTCACAATGTCACGACATTTCTTCATATGCAAGCTGTAACGTCCAACACTTCAGTCAAACCATCCCTCCACACTTCTGACTGAAATGCAGAATCTAAAGCAGGATGTCCCAGTATAGTTGAGACTAAAATTAAAAACCGCATATGCGATATACGAACTAAGGAACGTCAGTCAAAGACCACCTACCGTGTGACAGTTGGGCTCAGCCATTCATCTTTATTCACTGAAAACCAGTTTTGCAATTACAGTTTCCACTACCTCTATGATTGTGAGAATAGGGTTGGTTTTTGCGTGTGTTGGGAGGAGGAAACTTTTTGCCAAGGAGACGAGTAATTTATAGAGGGAAACAGAGCTCCGTAGCGAGCTTGTGTTGTCTGCTCATCCACCTTTTGTAAAAGGGATGAAGGTTTGTATATTTAGTACGATGGTGTCTCGAATACAGTGGTATCGTTTGATTTGCGGTTCTCTTGATTAATTTGCTTGAAGCGAAATGTATTTGAGTAATTATTTACTTTGCTGTGTAAATTTCTGGCATAGTTTGAGGGGACTAAATATAGTTAATTAGTTTATCATCTTGTGTTTGTTGGAAAGGGAAGGAAGTGGGTGGGTGGCTTGCGAATTATCGGTTTACACAGATGTACTCTATCTGATGCGAAGCTTATTGAATCATTATTCTTTCTTTTATATAAGGTGAGTGGTAATTAGTGACCGATGCTTAAACACACGATTGTATTCATGATTACAAATAACTTTTACTATGGGACCAAACCTGAAATCGCGAAAAAGTCAGCTGTTCCCTACATTTATGTTCGCGTCACTCGTCAAAATGTAGGGAGCAGCTGATTTTTTTTTTTCACGAATTCAGATTTGGTCCCATAGTAAAAGTTGTTTTTTATCATGAGTACAATCATGTGTTTAAGTATCGGTCACTAATTACCAGTCACCCTATAATTATATATGACCATAAATAAATACCTACATATCTCGTGGAGGACCTACATACCTACATATCTCGAGGAGCTCGTGGCTAAGTAATAACAGCCGCACGGGTCGATCCATCAGGTTAAGCTACGCTTGCCGGGGTTGGTCCGTGGATGGGTGACCATCTTTACATACCGAGACTCCTCCGTGCCTCGGAAAGCACGTTAAGCCGTTGGTCCCGGCTGTCATTCGTGGATCTTTTACAGTCGTTACGGGTCGTCAGAAGCCCGAAAGTCTGACAACCAGTCTTACCAAGGGGTATCGTATTACCTAGTTAATGGGTTGTGGAGGTCAGATAGGCAGTCGCTCCATGTAAAATACTGGTATTCGGCTGCATCCGGTTAGACTGGAAGCTGATCCCAACATAGTTGGGAAAAGGCTAGGCAGATTGATTGATATAAATACCTACATACTCGTATATATGTAAGTATTAATATATGGTCATATATTAGGTTGGGGAAAAAGTCTTTTCGCATTATAGTATGTGTGAACATAAAATAAAATCTCTTTGGCTATACTAATTGTATCTGGCTGGTTTTGGTATCATTGAATGTTTAAATTCTAAAGAACATAATCCCAAATTCAAATTAGGAAAATGTGTGATTTTCAATTGTTTTTCGTATTGTCAAGATGAGTGAATCTAATGAAGAAATTCGATACATTTTAAAATTTTACTACAAAAAAGGTAAAAACGCAACGCAAGCCGCGAAAAAAATTTGCGATGTTTATGGACCCAGTGCAGTGTCTGTGAGAGAAGCACAAATTTGGTTTAAGCATTTTCAATCCGGAAATTTTGATGTCAAAGATGCACGTCGCTCTGGTCGCCCTATTACGGATAAAATGGATGCCATTTTTGAAAAAGTGGAGCAAGATCGGCATATCAGTAGTTACGACGTAGCTGAAGAACTGGGAATTGACCATAAAACAGTTTTGGCGCATTTGAAAAAAACTGGGTACACAAAAAAGCTCGATATTTGGGTACCTCACGAGCTCACCGAAAGAAACCTAATGAGCCGTGTACTCATTTGTAATTCTTTATTACGACGTAATGAAACCGAACCATTTTTGAAGAAGCTGATAATTGGTGATGAAAAGTGAATCACGTACGACAAGAACGTGCGAAAAAAGTCGTGGTCAAAGACCGGTCAGGCTTCACAGACTGTGGCGAAACCCGGGTTAACTCGCAACAAGGTGATGCTGTGTGTGTGATGGGATTGGAAGGGCATTATTAATTATGAGCTGTTATCACCAGGTAGGACCATCGATTCTGAACTCTACTGCGAACAACTCATGAGATTAAAGCAAGAAGTTGAGAGAAAGCGTCCGGAATTAATCAACAGAAGGGGTGTGGTTTTTCATCACGATAACGCTAGACCTCACACATCTTTAGCCACTCAGCAAAAATTAAGAGAGTTTGGCTGGGAGGTGTTAATGCATCCGCCGTATAGTCCTGACCTTGCACCTTCAGATTTCCACCTGTTTCGGTCTCTTCAGAATTCTTTAGGCAGTGTCAGGTTAACATCACGAGAGGACTGCCAAAACCACTTGTCGCGGTATTTTGATCAGAAGTCCCAAAATTTCTATAGCAATGGGATCATGTCCTTACCTACAAGATGGCAAAAAGTTATCGAACAAAGTGGTACCTACATAGTTTAGATAAATGTAAATAATGTACATTAAAAAATGTTTTGAATTTTCTTAAAAAATGCGAAGAAACTTTTTCCCCAACCTATTATAATGTTTACCGACTTGGAGTTTCGTTACTGAAGGTTAAATAGGGATGTATCGATATGCCTTTTTGCCGATACGATACAGATATTCCTGTATCAGCGATACCGATACCAATGTCGATACGCTAATTGAATTTAAATGGCGGTAAAATAAATAAAACATAAGATGGGTTATTTTTTTAAAATTAATATAAAAAATTACAGACTTCGAATGAGATTATTGGTTATTAAAATGAATAATTAAGGTTAAAAGTTTTAGTAATTAAAATGAACATTAATCAGATTTTTGTTTAAAAAACAAAGCTTTCTCAAGTTTTGCGGAGATAGGCGATTTCGCAAGTCTATTTTAATGAGACCTGCGGTGCTAAATAGTCTCTCAGGTGCAACATAACTCATTAGGTAACTAAAGTATTTCTACGCCATTTTTTTAATGTTTGGGTATAAGACGTCATTTTTCGTGCCTCGTACGTGGACGAGCTCGTGGCTAAATAATAACAGCCGCACAGGTCGATCCATCAGGTTAAGCTAAGCTTGTCGCGGTTGGTTCGTGGACGGGTGACCATCTTTACATACCAAGACTCCTCCGTGCCTCGGAAAGCACGTTAAGCCGTTGGTCCCGGCTGTCATTCTTGGATCTTTGACAGTCGTTACGGGTCGTCAGAAGCCCGAAAGCTGACAACCACTCTTACCAAGGGGTATCGTATTACCCAGTTAATGGGGTGTGGAGGTCAGGTAAGCAGTCGCTCCATGTAAAATACTGATATTCAGCTGCATCCGGTTAGACTGGAAGCCGACCTCAACATAGTTGGGAAAAGGCTAGGCAGATTGATTGTTCGTGCCTCGTTTGCAACGAAATAGACGAAATAGCACGCGCGTTTATATTACTTTTTTGAAGCGCAAAATTTTAAAAGTATTGTTTTACCGGCAATAAAATTATCGCCGATGTCGATAAAAAGCAAACCCAAAGTGTCGCCGGTATGCCGCCGGCATTGGTATCGGTATCGGAAGCACCTATTGAAATACATAATATTGTTAACACTTTGGATTACCTACTTGGCCTCTTCCATATTTTGTCCTACATACGCTAAAGGTGGCCACTGTAGTAGTAGCACCTAACGGAGTATCCATAAAAACCCATGTCACTTTTATGCTAAATAACCATTATCTTTAGTTTCCCGTCTGTGGTGGTGGTTTATCTTGACCTCCTTCCTTGACTTCTTGTTGTCTTCTCGTGTATTTTCTTGTTGTGTGTATGTGTTCTTGTGTGTCTTCTTGTTCTTATGTCCTTCTTGTTGTTCTTCGTGTTGCTTACAATGTGTAAACTGTTGCTGTATTTTGTCTTGGACGTTCGATTGTGTCTGAAATTATTTAACAAAAACTAAACGTCTATAGAGGTATCAGGGACGGTAAAGTAAAGTTTACTCATCCTCCATAGAAAAGGGAGGATCCTACGACCAGACGGGTGTCGTGTCTGGTGGGCAACTGCCCGACGATTGATGTCGGGACGTTGTATATATGCTAGTCGCGCGGTAAACTCTGATTGCGCCATGCAGGCTATTGTGTGACGTCAGTGTGACGCGTAGTTTGCATGTGGCGATGTAGATGCTGCCACATCAGTCCCCTCCGGAGAACTCAAACTCAAACTCAACTCAAACTCAAAGCATTTATTTCAAATAAACCAATTACAGGCACTTTTGAATTGTCAATGGGTCGCTCAGTCAGAAAGATGAAGCTAGTTGCCCATTCCAAAGCGTAGTAGATCCCTATGGAGAAGAACGGGCAAGAAACTCCACGGACACTCTTTTAAATCATAATATTTTTACAAAATATTGGTTACATCGTTCAAGTTGAAAATATACATGTGAGAACAATGTAGAAAGACGTGCACGTTAAAAAGCGTCCGTAATAAAAAGATAATAACTAAAACAACTAAATTAAATATTAAAATTAAAAATAAGCCATGGCAGCTAAGAGACGACCAGTCCCAACTGACGGCGCCCGTTCACGAACATGAACACATGAACGGAGGTTTATAGTGGGCTGAGTCGTGTATCTCGCGATGCTTGCCAGGGCCAGTTAGAGTTCCAGTGAGTCGACACCGGGTGCCGCATAGTTCACGGTGAGTCGGAATTGTCTGCGTTGATTACCCAGTGTGTCTGATGTGGTACAGCGCCAAATAGAGACTGACTGCTGGCGTCGACCAGGAGAGAATTGAAGGGCTTGGTATCTGATGGGCAACTGCCCAACGATTGATATCGGGACGCTCGTATTATGCTAGTCGCGCGATAAACTCTGATTGCGCGATGCAGGCTTTTGCGTGACGTCAGTGTGATACGTAGTTCGCATGTGGCGATGTAGATGCCGCCACACGTCTGACTTACTCATGAAGTTTAATGTTACTATTCTTTGACAGCAAGAAAGGATTATAAAGGTCCTCTCCATCTACCAGGCAAACATTAACGTTTTTTGTCAGCCTGCTTTTCCTAAATAGTGTAGAGATAGTGTACTGTACTGTGTACTGTATGTGTGGGTGTGTTGTGTAAAAAGGTTCGATGACTCGCTAATCGTCATAAATATGGCGAGCACTCGGAAACTCGTGGATTATTCACGAGGAGATATTAACAACAGTACTAACACATCCATTCACATGTTTCTCTATTTAGCCTGTGTTGTTCCAATACAGGGAAAATACCTCACTCCCTTTTCCACCCACCTCTGTTACCTGCTATTGCTGGTCATTTATTTCGGTAGAAGCCAAGCTAGACCAACTATCTTTACCTTGGTCTGCCGCGTCATCAAGACTTCAGATGAAGTTAAATCTTTCTGGCTTCAGTAAGAACTGCTAAAGATTCTCACCATCTGCAAACATTATGAACTTCACTTTCTATTACAGCCTGCTTTTACCAAACAGAAAAAAAACAACCAAAAGAAAAAAAAACCGGCCAATTGCGAGTCGGACTCGCGCACGAAGGATTCCGTACCATATCTAATAAAACGGCAAAAAAATCACGTTTGTTGTATGGGAGCCCCCCTTTAATATTTGTTTTATTTTAATTTAATTATTTATTTTTAAAGTGAATATTTAACTATACATTCTATGAGTATTTTAAGCGTTACCTGTTGACATTATCAATATCGAGCAAAAACGAGCAAAAAAATCATGTTTGTTGTATGGGAGCCCCCTTAAATATTTATTTTATTCTGTTTAGTAGTATTTGTTGTTATAGCGGCAACAGAAATACATCATCTGTGAAAATTTCATCTGTCTAACTATCACGGTTCATGAGATATAGCCTGGTGACAGACAGACGGACGGACAGCGGAGTCTTAGTAATAGGATCCCGTTTTACCCTTTGGGTACGGAACTTTAAAAACACATTGTAAGTATGAGAGAAAACATCAACCTGTCACGCCCAACTATGTTAGGGTCGGCTTAGGTGCAGTGTAACTGGCAACAGCTGAATACCAGTATTTTACATGAAGCGACTGCGTATCTGACTTCCACATCTCAGTTACTACTTACAAGATAACACAATACCCCTTGGTAAGACTGGTTGTCAGACCTTTGGGCTTCTGACTAACCGTAACGACTGTCAAAGATCTACGAATAACAGTCGGGACGTTAAGGCACGGACGGGTTATCCATCTACGAACCGACCTCGGCAAGCGTAGCTTAACCTTTGATCGACCCGTACGGCTGTAATTATTTAGCCACCACCCCCTGCTACACTGTAGTATGAGAGAGATATCATAAAAAGCGTCGATGACACGATAATCGTCATAAATATGGCGAGCACTCGGGAACGCGTGTATTATTCACGAGGAGACATTAACATAAATTGAGCTACGCTTAGGCGCGGCACACACTGCCGAAATATAGGACGGTAGTTAGGACATGGGTTTAGGAGGTAGTGGGGAAGTTAGGTTAACTGAATAATGTTTTGAGCAGTTTTGATCGGTGACACGATTATTATTTTGTGATCGCATTAAACTGTTTCTAGTCACATAATCCTATCCTATTATCCTATCCTATCCTATATCATATCCTATTTTTTTGTAAGTTCTCTTAATGTAAATATTATTTCTTTATAATATTTTTTTTGGTTTTTACTTTCTGGCGCAGGTTTTCATGGAAAACTGGTCGCAGCTGTAGATCTGACAAATTGTTCATAGCCAAACAAATTCTCTTGAGACTGACATTCGACGTAATTAGAGTTTATCAGTACCTAAAACTTAGACGGCAACTTTGTATATAAACTTGATTGATAATATAGCTAACCAGTCTTTACTGCTGTCATACTTGGGCACTCACTAAAGCAAAAAACAAGAAACTAGAAACCTATCAGACAGCAATCGAGAGGAGCATGCTGAACATAAAGAAATCGGATAGAAAAAGTAACAAAATTATAAGAAAACGTACGAAGGTAGAAGATGTAAGAACGAGAACAAGGAAACTGAAGTGGAATTGGACAGGTCATATAATAAGAGGCATTGAGAAGTGGAACAGAAACATTGTATTCTGGTACCCAAGAAATAGAAAAAGGAAACGAGGTAGACAGTTTAGAAACAAGTGGGAAGACGAAATAAAGGCCATAGCAGGAAAAACATGGACCAGGAAAGTGATAAACAGTACAGAATGGAAAGAAATGGAGGAGACCACGATAAAAGGAACCTCGTTATTATAAGTTTTAAATTAATATAAAATAAGTGTCCCAATAAAGGCTTATATTACTTTTATTATAGCTTACCAAAGTTTAGCAACATTGATTCCTAAACTAAAGACAACACTGTTGCCACCTGGAACTAAGATGCACCGTGCATTGCCCAACAGCCCAGTAAAAGATAAAACCGCACCATTTTATCTCTTCGACCAACTTCTCCGCACTAAAACTCCGGTATTCACTAACAATAAAAAGTGCAGATAACCAGCGGGAAACACTAAGCCCGGTCTACACATATCCTTATACATATAATATTCCGTTTAAAATTTTTACAGTTTGCAACGGTTTTGCGTTGTAAAATTTTACGGGCAGCGCAGGAACCCAATGTTTTACTCGATGGATGTGGGGAACAACTTTTATATTTTTGGGCTGATGTAGTAAATATCGGTGGAGTTTAGCGTTCGAGCCGTAAGTGTTATGTTTTAATAATTTTATGAAGATTTCGAGAGGTGAAATGGAATTTGCTTTGGTTTGATTGGGGTTTTTAGCCGACTTACAATAAAAAGGAGATTATCAATTCGACACGGGTCTGGAACTGCAATATGTTCTGATATGATGATCTATTAGGCCTTCCAAACAAATATATAAAAATTTATACACCAAATTTATATAAATTTTTACACCACCACCACCAGATGGTGGTGGTGGTGTTTATACATACACCTACAAAAAAAGAAAAAAAAAAAAAAAAAAAAAAAAAAAAAAAAGTTTTTATAGGTGGTGGTGGTGGTAATCCACCACCACCACCTATAAAATTTTGTATAAGTACATTATTTTTTTTTTTGTAATAGACATAGGTACCTATGTTTTTTGTTTGTATGTTTGTTCACGAATTTCTCCGAAACTATTAATTGGATCATGATCATTTTATTGGCTTACGTTTACTTCAACTTAGGGAACTTAGTTTCATCGAAATCGGTTCAGTTGCTTTCAAGATATGGACTATGAGTCTACTAGTATCAAAAACAACAATGTCCACTTTTGTGAAATGTCCACAATTCATTATTTTTAGTTTTATAATGTCCAAACTACTAATTAATATATGTTTTTTTGTTTTATAATAATAAAAAGATCAAGGAACATGCAGGTAGTTATTAAAACAAACCTTCTAGGCCGAAAACAATCTAAAACAATAAAAACAATCGGACTTTGCTGATTTTGATAAGTAATGTGAGACTTTGCGCTTTTTGGTGCAAACGTAAATGGACATTGTTGATTTTGTAAGATACTCACCTATCACAGACATTCTCAAAATGATTTTGATACTTTTAGTTCATAGTTGGGATATGGTACTCATGGTACAAAGGTTAATAAAAAACTTTATACTTTTAACATAATATATTAAAGCTAGGCATTATGGATGGTAACACTGACATCAGTAAAAAATTAGGTTAAATCTTAGTATTTATTAAATCAAAAGGGAAGGTAATTCCTGTTGCTCTTCACAAAGTAGTTCTTCGTTACTATCCTCAACATTTTCGGATGGTATGGATATCTCCTGTGACATGGGTACTACTCGAGTAAAGTACTCCAGAGTCTCTAAGTTGCGCCATTCGGTGCCGTAATGTGTACACAATAACTTATTAACGTCTCTCAACTTTAATTGTTTTACTATAACACCTGGGGCAACGACAGTTGGAGCAAGCATTGCAGTGGTTTTATTTTTTTTGCAGATATTTTTATATTCCCCTGTGTCGATTCTGTAATGTAGCTCTCCTCTTAAGCCGACCATTTGATTACATCTAGTCGCCCTTTTTAAATAAAATCTCTTACATTTTGAAAATTGTACATGCCACTTACCAACATCTAACAGAGTATTTTTGGTGGCAGTTTTCCAGTCAAGCACTGTACATTCAGATGCAATATTTACAATGGTCGAATGTTGACTCATCACATCCGTATACATTTTTGGATCTGTTATGGCTTCTATATTTCGTAAATCTTTTTCGATGCGAGCAAACACCCTATCAGGAGGAAGAAAGGAGTGCCCTACTACAGGGAACACTACTTCAATCTGCTTAATTTGAACTGGTGCATCTTGTATAAGCCATTTTGCAAGCATTGCCATCATCGTGGTATTTTTATTTTGACCAGAACAGCCATCGGCCATGAGTCGAAGTGAATTGCATTCGGGAGGGAAGTTAGTATTCATTAGACGATGATGAACTGCCGATGCTATCAGATTGGAGTCTTTTGCGAATTCATTTTCTGTCCAGCAATAACTAAAAACATTTTCTTTTGTTAGTGATGATTTTGAAGTACCCTCAACCACCGTAAAATTGTGTAAATAGAGTTGTCGTGAGTAATAAGTTATTTGGTCTGGTATCTTTGGAAGAGGCATGTTCTTCTGGCAATCGAAGGATATTATTTTTAACGACGGATTTCCGTCTTTCAACATGTCAAAAAAGGCCTTTGCACGACGTTTGTGGACCGTTTTACTGGTCATTAAATCCTGTTTTTCGCGGTCAGTCTGCGCCGTTTTCAACTTCTCCGTCAGTTGAAGGCATGTCGAACAGACGTCAACCCTAGGACTGCCAAAGCCCAAATTAAAGCAGGTGTTAAAAATATTTCGGAAATATAAAGGTTTAACTTTCAGGTGCTGTACTGCCTGTTGATTATACATCTTGGCCATTTTATTTACGCTCAATTCTGATGGCAAATACAGGCGCTTTGTATTGCCTCGGCAATAATGCGGTTCCGAGCATTTAAATGTCCTGATGAAAGTGATGACACTTTGCTTCTTATCTGTAAACTTGTGCGACTTGTGATCACCTCCACGATTTTCTTTTGGGTACTTTCCATGTAAATAGAAGTTTTTTACTGAACTTTCTATGCGGTTTCTTTTTATATGTAATATTCCCAAAAAGGCTTTTTGGCAAACTTGTTTCATTTTGCGTTCTGATTTACAATAGATATTGTATTTTAACTGAAATTTTCTATCATTATATTTCTTAGAAGATGTGGCCCTAGGGCGTTTGCGTTTTATTTCCACGGCCTTTACATGTTTTAATAAGAATGTGTCTTGTTTTACCTTTTCCTTGATTGAAAAAAACATTTCATGGAAGCATTGTAAATCACTCATAGTAATGTCTGTGCATTGCAACTTTTTATTTTTATGTTTACATGTAGGTTTGTCCGGCAAATCTTTTGCAGCATACCTAAAACATAAAAAAAAAAAAATTAACTTCGAATAATCACATAAAATATGCACGAAAAATAGGATACTAATACCATACTAATTAATGAATCTGTTTGATTCTAGAAGTAATAGACCAACTTTATTTTTATTTAAAGTACTTACAAAATATTGAACAGTATCAAAAAGTGTTAGGTGTACTATACTTACAGCTTCTGCTTAGCTTTATTTCGTTTCCAGTTTGCAGCATTACTTCCACGTTTTCGTGCCATACAAATGTCAACAACGTCAGGATACCTTTCCATTGTTATTATTATGCCTTTTGAACACTAAATAATTGATAATATACCACTTGAAATGATAAAAAACCGAGAGCACTTTTACATTCAATCTGTAACAACGGCCATACTGCGATAAACAAAATGAGGCCCTCTGATTGGCTATTACGGACTATGCTGAAGTTGAAACATACATTGTTTGACATTGTTGATTTTGTAACATACATTGATTTTGTGATGTGATTTTAAACGGTTTTTTGCTGTTTTTGTTGCATACAGAGTAGTGCATCAACTGCTCTTTTACCGGTACAATTCGAAACCATAGACAACTCAATTTTGGCAAAGTATGGACATTGTTGTTTTTGAAACTAGTGGACTCTAATACGTAATACGCTGGCTGAGAGATTATTACGAGCTACGGGGGGGTGTCAAAGGAAAAGATCTCAAAACCTTGGTTAAGTTCGACTTAGTGCAATATTTATAACAAAACTATTACTTAACTACTTATTACAAGTAAAAATTCCAGTTTTTACTCAAAACTAAAAATTACGAAATAAAAAAAAAAAAAAAATCGAGCTCAAAAATAAATTAGTTAACTCAAAATTATGAAATACTTAGCTTTCATTTCGGAAGTCAATGGCAAAAAAAAAAACTAAAATACAAATCCCAACACACCGACCTCCGAAATTAAATTTATTCCATAATTTTGAGTTAGTTACTTAATTTCTTTTTGAAATCGATTTTTTTTTTCAGATTATTTTTTTTTTATTTTAGAAATTATTTAAACATGTTGATTGTGTTATAAGTACTTAGTTAATTTTCTTTAAGAAACATTATTACCAATGTCCTGCAAAAAAGAAACAAAACTAAAATATACGTGCGCCATCTTTGAGGACTGTTCTGTAACAATTGACAGCAAAATGGTTTTAGGAACAACGTTATCAAAACAAAAAAATAATGAAATCTTTGTTAACCACTACGACATTCTGAGAACGAAAAAACTAATACAAAACAAAATACGAGTAACAACATAATATGAACAACAGCAGTGTTTTCATTTGGATTCCCTGATCACTTTTTTATTAAACCTTTATTATCCGACCACAGGGAATTTAGTAAAGAAAAATTTAAACTAAAATTAATATCCACCATAGACATAAGAATGAAGATCCAAACAACAATCTCATGCTAGGAAACTTCTGACGCCGAACCCCACGCTTTATCCACGCAGCATAATGCGTACCTACTCGTAGTGACTGATCCAGTGACGCAGCATTAGACAATCCCACCTACCGCACAATGTGCTCAGGACGCTGTGGGAACTGGCACGAATTCAGCGGAGGTTCGAACGAGGCACCCGCTTTCGAATGATGGCATGAAACCCATCAATCCTCGCCTCAGCAAAAATCCCCGAAGCACTACAAAAACGCGGCAGCCCTTCCATGCAGGATCCCGAACGCTTTGTTATTCTATCACGCAGGGCGGTATGTGAAATAAAATACATTCTTAATCATTCAACTATAGCACAGAGTATTTTAAAATTAATTTGAGGGCGTGGTACATACCATCAAACTGAACAACTTTCTCCATGGGACCAACAACGTAATTGAGAAAAACAATTTTTTTTTCAAATCGGACTACCTTGAAAAAAGTTTGCGTGGTCATACATAAAAAAAAAAAAAACAAATATACGTGTCGACTTGAGAACCTCCTCCTTTTTTTTCGTCGGTTAATAAATAATCAGCTGTTCCATACATATGGGTCGTGTAAGTATTGAAGTCTTGTACGGGACAGTTGATAATTTATTTAATACAGATTCCCAACAATTGATCTATATTCCAACAGCAAAGTACTTACGGTACGTCAGCTTTACGTGCTCCGATCGATTTTAAGAACTCATGCTAAGCTGCCGCCGCCAAATCTGAATAAGCGACTCCAACTTATCAGGGGATATCAACATAACACCGCCTTCGCAACGCGTCAATTTTATACTCTAAGTAATTATATTTACAATAAAATTAATAAAGAATTACAAATCATAAAACTAAACACACACGTGGTAAAAACTAAAGTAACAGAGTGGCTTCTAGAGAGGGACTATGCCTACACGGAGTCTCTACTAACATACATCACCTAATCTCTCGCGCATCCCGACTTACATAACATACACACACATTTTATCATGAGCGCATGCAAACACATTATCACACATGTATACACTCACACACAAACTCACCTTCCACTACAAGCTCACACACCCTCACTCACATATACTCGTACATACCTCACAACAGAATCACATTAATTAGTGTGCGGTAGAACGACACTGTTCATTCTTTGTTGTTACAGTAATAGTGTCTAAAAATGTTGTGGCCGAACACTGTCTCTCAAAATACAGGTTATAACCTAGTTTGAGAGGCAGGGTTTAAACTTTTTGGTACAGATTTTACAACATAACCTAGCATAAATAAATGTATATCTCTACCCGTTGATTTCTGTAACTATGTGTATTTTTTTATGAATAAACATATATTATTATTATTATTATTTGTCTTTGGCTTATCTCGGGACCCTGGGGTCCCGGGCCTTTGGAAGGCGTACGAGGGGCCGAAGCCAACTCGCAGAGGCCCCTTAGACAATTTTAAATGACGAGGAGGCACCAGCCGACGATTATCCCTGTATGCACTATGCAAGTGCACCCAAGGACAACCCCCGGTTGGTGCAGGACTATTGCAGAACATGGAAACAAAACACATTAGGCCTATGGGTTTGGGTGGCTACATGGATTGGGTACCTTGAACTATGGAAGAACTGACCAATGTTATATAATATACACAGATAAATTGGCAGGGGGTGACTTGCACACTCAATAATGGGCCCCCGGAAACGGTCGCTAGCACATAGTGACGTAGCGACAAGGGGCAACATGTCCTGAGGAGCTTGAGGAGTGGAGAGGTATTCCACGGCTCTCAGAACAATCCCAGAGCCCGAAAGATGGTCAAGATCCCTACAAGCACTTACTGGAATACTTCCTTCCTCTGAGCACGTTTGCTCTTGCGAATCTCTACTCAAGCCGGCCAATAAAGGCAAGAATGAGGTGGGAGCTCTGTTCCCGTCATTGTTCACTCCAGCCGGCCATTAAAGGCAAGCCAGAGGTGAAGAACAAGACTTCTCCCGGAAAATAGGGTCCGTGGGGTCGCTACTGCCCAACAGCTCGCCACATGCTGCCCTGCGGGTTCACGTATCTCTCTTGGTCTGGCTCCTCACCCTAGACCTGTTTCGGCAAAGTAAACTCCACCGGCACAGACCCAGAGTTCGGAGCGCGCAAGCCCCACCACGACGTCAAAGTAGAGATACGGCGGTGGGGTTATTATTATTATTATTTGTCTTTGGCTTATCTCGGGACCCTGGGGTCCCGGACCTTTGGAAGGCGTACGAGGGGCCGAAGCCAACTCGCAGAGGCCCCTTAGACAATTTTAAATGACGAGGAGGCACCAGCCGACGATTATCCCTGTATGCACTATGCAAGTGCACCCAAGGACAACCCCCGGTTGGTGCAGGACTATTGCAGAACATGACAACAAAACACATTGGGCCTATGGGTTTGGGTGGCTACATGGATTGGGTACCTTGAACTATGGAAGAACTATGTCCCCTGCCTGACCAATGTTATATAATATACACAGATAAATTGGCAGGGGGTGACTTGCACACTCAATAATGGGCCCCCGGAAACGGTCGCTAGCACATAGTGACGTAGCGACAAGGGGCAACATGTCCTGAGGAGCTTGAGGAGTGGAGAGGTATTCCACGGCTCTCAGAACAATCCCAGAGCCCGGAAGATGGTCAAGATCCCTACAAGCACTTACTGGAATACTTCCTTCCTCCGAGCACGTTTGCTCTTGCGAATCTCCACTCAAGCCGGCCAATAAAGGCAAGAATGAGGTGGGAGCTCTGTTCCCGTCATTGTTCACTCCAGCCGGCCAATAAAGGCAAGCCAGAGGTGAAGAACAAGACTTCTCCCGGGAAATAGGGTCCGTGGGGTCGCTACTGCCCAACAGCTCGCCACATGCTGCCCTGCGGGTTCACGTATCTCTCTTGGTCTGGCTCCTCACCCTAGACCTGTTTCGGCAAAGTAAACTCCACCGGCACAGACCCAGAGTTCGGAGCGCGCAAGCCCCACCACGACGTCAACGTAGAGATACGGCGGTGGGGTTATTATTATTATTATTCTCGATTAGGATGTTGGAACCCATGGAGAAAGTTGTTCAGTTTCATGGTCTATACCACACCTTCCTGATACACCCGGTAGAATTAGAAGTTGAAGCCAATTAAGGTAACAAAGAAATACCTACAAACACCTAACCATTTAAATAACAATCAATACACATTCACCAATCCGATACAATCTTACACCCACAGAACATCAAATACCACCACGATTTCACCCCGTCCATTATCCTCCACCGTCTTAATACCGGGATAGTTTCGGCAGGTACTAAGTGTTCTCCTAAATTGCACACAACGTCACTACTTAGTGGCATTAGGTACCAGATGGTAGCATGTTAAGTAATTTCCGATATCTTGGTAACATGGTTCACGGCTGACTTGATTAAGTAACTTGATTTGGGGCTACTATGCTTGTGGGAACTTCATATGGGAAGGTGTAAAATATCGTGATACTCGGGATCATTTACACATTTCAGCACGGCAATTGCGTAACACACTATTATCAATCGGAAATTTCATTTTGACAGTTCAACAATATTCATTGCGTTATTCACGTTGTCCAACAGACAAATTGCTTCAATGAAGCAATGGATTAGCAATTTGCTTCAAAATTATTCAGATCCGATTGATACCTAGTGTATTACGCAATTAAGATGCAGTTTGTATGATGCAATTATATTAATAACAAGTATATGTTATATTTTATGTTATGTGGTTGTGTTATGTAGGTATGTTGTATTGTTGTTGTAATTGTATTGTATTATTGTGTTGTTATCGCCCGCAAAGTTTGTATTTCATATTATGCAAACATCTTCACAAACTTTCACATTTATAATATTATTAGGATAGATATTTAAAAAAAAAAAATAAAAAAAATATATAGGATAGATATATTTAATCTATTCATTTACAAAAAAATCAAGTAGGTTGTCCGAGGATCTCCTATGTTATTAAAATAATAAGTAAGTACGGTTTTGTTTGATAATATAATTATTATATAAGGCAGCAGTAAATTGGAATTATTAATAACAATATTGACAACAAAACAATCATGTTATCTTTCTACTTGCTTTACAATACGTTGCGATAACCGTACTTATACCCCTTGTACCTCTCTACTGTGGGAAAGTCATTGAAGAATGCACGTTATGAACGGCGTATTAAAACACGTTTTCACACGCTTGAAAACTCGCGGCATGACCACGGAGACGGCTGTGAACGCTCGTGCATTGGAGATTGGACGTTATTTACCGCGCCATGAAGTTCGTTTTAGCACGCTCGCCAGCGCGTGATGACGACAGCTGAGGGCGACGCGAAAACGCTCGTATACGCGCGAGCTGACAACAACGCCTGGATGTATCGACCAGCCCCGCGCTTGCACCTCACTCCCCCTCGACGCCGTTCGCGTCGTACATCGTCAGTTTGTTATCACATCGCGAGCAAATACGCGCGTTTCGAAATGAACGATACAATGAATTATTGTGTTAGACGTTTAATTAATGAAATAGAATCACGCCCAACAATATGGGACAGTAGGACTAAGGAATATAGCGACAGGGCGTTGAAACGAGAAGCTTGGGAAGAATTGTGTGCTTCATTCGTACCTAACTACTATGAGTCGTCCGATGCAGAAAGAAATGGCATAGGTAGGTACCTCAATGTTTTTATAATAGCTGTTCCGGTTTCGCCCGCGATGAATAGAGGATCACTTTTGTGTGATCGTGAACTCGTGAACTGTCATAATAATATCATTGGTCGCAGCCAACTGGTTTAATTAGCCGTTTAGTTAAACCACCTAGCCTTTAAACTAAACGGCGGCCGTTCAACTAGCGGCCTGGATGATATTCAATTATAGGTTTGATTGGAACTGTGGCTAATCACGCGTGAGCTGAATTTTATTGGTCGCAGTAACTAAGCCAGCGCACTCCAACCAAATGGGTTAGGTTAGGTTAGAACTGTGATCAACCGCGTTCGAGCCGAGCGGTGCCGCGGTAGCGGCCGCCTAGCACTACTTCCAAAGGCTAGGCTAAACGGCTAAGCTGCGACATAATTATGCATTATGTGTAGGTGCTAGGTATTGGCAGATTCACACACAAACTATTCTCGTGTATTGTGGTGTCGTGATAAGTCGTGTGTGTCGTCTTGAGTGTGTGCGTGTGTATTTTATTGTACGCAACCCTAAAAGAATTATTGAATTTATTGTCCCGTAGAATTTGATTTAAGTTTACATATTTTGCATGCATTGATTGAAAACAAACAATAAAGAACTGACCAAGGTATTTACAATTTTACATAAATTAGATCGTATCCTTTAGCCCATACCAAGTCCTTGTTTCATGATATAGCAATATTCCATAGAAGAGTCGTCCAAATTGTATTATTTACTGTGTCGGCACGGGGTTAGTACACGGATCACTTCTTCTTGACTGTATTGTCAAAACCCGTTTGCCCGCAACTGCATCCTGAAAAAGGGTGAAAACTTAATTAATACATGGCTTTATTATTGTAACGTCGGATTTATTGTAGGTAATGTAATCTAAATAATTCGCCCTCATTGTAGAACCTCCATGTTCCGTGGTTTCGCGGGAGTCGGTCGCACAAAAACAACTTGTCTTTTTTTACCGCCAAAACGGCACGGCTGGCGGCCGCCCGGCCGCGTTGGCGGTCCGCAGCAGAATGCCGAATGCGGCTGAGGCTCAGCCAGACAGCCAGCGGCAGCGGCTGAATGCGATGAACGATGATTGCGATGGCGCGTGCTGTACATGCACTTGACAGAATTCCAAATTCAAAATGTGTACAGTCAACCGTAGGTAGAAGTTTGACTTTCACAGCGTCTGTATTACGCAGTGGTAAAGACGGTTTTAGTAGTTCAAGTGTTACTACTGACGTACGGTTGAGTGTGCATTCGATACGACTGGCTGTAGATAATAATTGTGAACTTGAGTCTTGTGACTTTGATTACTTTGTTTTGATGACAATCCGAATGGATTGATTGATTTCGTTCGGTAATGGTTCACATGTATTTAGTTATTGGTTGTTAGTAAACAAATAGTAATTAATTGTTTGCCAAATGTACAGTCAGCAACAAAAGCCGATTAACACTTGCAGTTTTTAAATCTTAATTATTAAGCGAAATATTTAATTCAAACTGGAACAGAAGTACTTAAAATTTTAAGAATATTAACTCTTATCAGTTGAACGAAAAAAAAAAGCAGCCTATCAAATCATTTTTTGTAAATTTAGATGATGTCATAAAGTAGCAGTGTTATCCGACTTGTTGCTGACCGTACCTACCTACACCTACCTTGGAGTTAGTAGGATGTTATTTAGTTGCCTTTCAAATGTAGATAGGTACGCCATATGTAAACTAAAGAATTCCATAAAGCTGCGTTCATACCAAACATACTGTCAGCAGCCGACTGTGAGCCAGTATAATATAAATTACCGCTTCTCCATAAAAGTGTATTAAACTGTTCGCTCACACCAAACCGATACTACGCTACCTATTACGAGCTATAATACACTGTTAGTGAGCGTGCTCACAATCAGCTACTGACTATACGTTTGGTGTGAACGCTGCCTTTCACAAGTTTCCCCGCGGAATGTTTGATGTAATAGAAATTAGATTTTTAGTTATATGAATAACGCATTTTAATGAAGTTGTTTATTATATTTCAGTTGCAACCATGCAGAGAAAATGGAAGAGCGTTAGAGATGCGTTCTTACGAGAGCTGAAGAAGAGTGCAAAACATGTACCTGGTATCAGAACAAAACCTTACGCATACTACGACAATTTATTGTTCTTGAAACCTGTTTGTGAGACAAGGCCAAGAAAAGACGATGAAGATTCCATGTTCAGTAATGAAACCGTGATCGTTGAATATGATAATAAAGACGACAGTGATAATGATAATAATTCTACAAGTTCAACTACTTTTACCGAAAATAAAACACTTTCTGCTAAACCAACACTTAAAAGAAAACAAACAGAAGATAGAGAAGAAAGAGAAGCAAGTGTGTTTAATATGCTAGCAGACCATATTAAAAATAAAATAAAAAAAGATAGCCGTGATGACTCAGACAGACAGTTCTTATTGTCATTGTTACCTGACTTACAAAGTATGAATCCGAGCATAAAATTCGATTTGAAATATGAAATTATGACTGTTATAAAAAGATATAAAGATGAAAATTTGAAATTTATTACATAATAACTGCAATGAATATGATTGTTTACGGTCGATTATAGGCAATTATAATTTCGTCGGCCTAAATTTTGTTAACCTGGCAAGTCCATTTTTTTCCATAGTTTACAGGAAGAAGAAAAAATTTAATCATATACTATCGAAATTCTGAAAATACTGTTGGTTCTAATAAGTTTCCTTGATATTTTAAAAGCTATAGTAGCAGATCTTACTCACATTTTAGGAAAACAAATAATAATTATAGTCAGTTTACTTGGGAGGTTAATGAATTAGGTCGACGTTTTGTTAATTATCAAAGTATGACTTTTATTGATGTAATCCAAACTTGTAATCACGATAACATCACGCTGGTGTTTCCCGATGAGGAAGGGGAGGGCAGAAGCGTATCGTAGGAGTATACACAGATGTACACAGATATTTCGCCACCGCCACTTTTGTTATGTTTTTAGGGTACCAAAGGGTAAAATGGGACCCTATTACTAAGACTGCGCTGTCCGTCCGTCCGTCTGTCACCAGGCATCGTCTTATGAACCGTGATAGTTAGACAGTTGAAATTTTCACAGATGATGTATTTCTGTTGCCGCTATAACAAAAAATACTAAAAAACAGAATACAATAAATATTATACAGCAAACGTGATTTTTTTGCCGTTTTTATAGATAATAGTACGAAACTCTTCGTGCGCAACTCCGATTCGCAATTGGCCGGTTTTTTTACTTACATTTTAATTTTATCAATTAACTACCTTCAGCTTTCCAATTCCTCCGTGTGAAATTTCTTGTTCCCTCGACACAGTCCGTTGCATCGCATCGCCTGCCCGCGCTATTACTTAGTTTTTTCTTAGCGTTCTATCTGACTTTTTTTCTTTTTGCTTGGATCCAAGAGACCTAGCGTGATGTTAAATAGCCTTCCTCAAAAATTGGGTTATCAAATGCAAAAATATTGTTTCAAATCGACTAGCAGTTCCAGAGATTAGCGCGTTCAAATATACAAACAAAAAAACAAACTTTTCAGCTTTTTTATTAGTATAGATGTTTGTTTATGTATGTCTTATCATGAAATATTGCGAGCCCAATGCCCTCAATTAGGCATAATTCCAGACTTCGGGATGCGAGGTACTGAAATTTTACATCATCATCAAATCACTATCGTTAATCTCTTGCCCTTATCCTAGTTCAGCGCAACATGTTTTCTTCTTCTATACTTCTCTACTAATCCCCCCGTTCTAGCCATTACACATTTCACACGGTTCATCCATCGTTTCTTTGGTCTACTGAAATTCCACACGGTTTTCTCGCAGGTCAACCTAGGAGGTTGTCGGCTGTTTAACCAGGCTATCCTGTAGATGCCTTAATGCTTTCATTGTTCACAAAGTAGACTTCTTGAACCATAAGTACATATGTCAGTGGTTCATAGGACATGGAAATGGTTAATAAATTATAGCCTCGAGCCAGGGCATAAACCTTATAAACTATGCGACTAACGCTAAGGGCATTCCCTGTGGGGTACGGACCTCCTCGCTGGGAGAGGGCTACAAAACAGGCTGGATCGGGTAAATAATTCCACATGGAATACCTAACATCGATCAAACCCTGGATTCAATATTTAAGAGTCGAGACTAACAAAGCAGTCGATATAATATTATGATATTTATTATCATTAACTACGGTTTTCGTTTTTTCTTTTCTTTTCTTGTCTAGACTATAGATAGGTAGTCTAGTGTTTGTATTTTATTTTCTTATTTTTTTTATTCCCCTAGGGATTTTTTGAGTGTCCGTGGCATCACACAGGCCCTATCAGAATACCAGCGTTGCGGTATTTATTTTTTAAATATCACGGCTTTATGCTGAGGTAGGAGCCTTTTTGGCCCCGTACAGGTCTTATTTTTTTTTTAATTTTTATTTTGGTAGATTTATAGCTCCTACTTTACTGTATTTCCTGTGCGTGTCAGAAATAAAATGTTTTTCTTTCTTTCTTTCTGGCAAGCAGCTGGAAGATAGATCATCTTCCAGCTACTCATTTAAATAACAAAATCAACGTACTTCGTTCCCTTATCAAAGGCCAACCATCTCCCAAGTCGACTCTAGGAGAGTATCACAATAAGTAGTGGGAAGCTTCATGTGTGGGTGGCATAGCAACGAGTTAGGAAAGTGCAGCGTCAGAAAGGCACTCAGCTCCTACTAGGACGTCGAGTGGGAAAATTTATTTTTGTGTGACGTCTTTAGGCTGTGGTGTGGACTATAGGTTGAAGCGGATCGCGAGTTGGGACTGATGTCAACAGGAAACCGTGGAGGGTTTGAATTAGGTTTATATTGTATCTCTGTAGGCATAGGCATGCAGATGGACCGATGACGATCGAAAGAGGCAGCTGGGACAGATCGGATACAAACACGGAGAGCTGGATGTAGTGGTGCAACTTGGGAGAGACCGTTGTCCAGCAGTGGACTGCGATATACTGTTCTGAAGATTGAAGAGAAAATCTAAATTATACCTACTCTTGTCCTAGCAGCAGTGGTGGCTCAGTGGATATTATAGCAACTAACGATTTGTAAGTCGTAGGTTTGAACCAAGGTAGACACTTTACTTTGTGTAAATTATTTCATCACCACTGCTCTCACAATGGTGCAGCCGTGAAGGATGATCACGAGAGGAGCCGGCATGTCCTGGAACCATAAATTCGAAGACATGTGACCTTCACCAACCCGCACCGGGCCGAGTGGTGGAAAACGGCCCACTTCCTCCCACAGAGAGGAGGCCTGTGTCTCAGCAATGGGAATATTATATGAATGATATACCTACGTTACGTTATGTACTCTTGCTTGTGGCTAAGTTATAACAGCCGCACGGGTCGATCGATCTGGTTAAGCTACGCTTGCCGCGGTTGGTCTGTGGATGGGTGACTATCTTTACATACCAAGACCCCTCCGTGTCTCGGAAAGCACGTTAAGCCGTTGGTCCCGGCTGTCATACGTGGATCTTTGACAGTCGTTAAGGGTCGTCAGAAACCCGAAAATCTGACAACCAGTCTTAGCAAGAGGCAGTAACTGGGTTGTGGGGGTCAGATAGGCAGCGCTCCATGTAAAATACTGGTATTCAATTGCATCCGGTTAGACTGGAAGCCGACCCCAGCATAGTTAGGAAAAGGCTAGGCAGATGATGATGGTATGTTATGTACTCTTCTCTATACGAAACTAGCCTTTGGAACAAAAGGTCCACTATAGTCTCAAAAGTACCTTTTTTTTTTTTTTTTTGTGGATGGGAAATCATCAAATGACTTCTCCCGCTCCGGGCAGAGCGGGAGGGTGTGTCAGACTTTTACTGACTAAAACCCACCCGTGTTCCTTCAGTTGCCCGTGCCAGGGCCACGGTATCTCTTTCGAACTACCCGCGACCCCGGCGCGACTTCGGCCCTATTGGACCCCGTCACTGCTGACATCTCTTTGAGGCGCGCGTGGAACACAACGCGCCGTCGACCCGGGCCTGGTCTTTACCGGACGGCGAGCTGCCCATTACTCGTCGTCCGCAAGCCCGCGCCTACGGTGGCCGGGAATCGGCGATAGATTCCCGCCGCCCAGGGCGTCTCCTGCGGCGGCTAGGGGCGCGAGGGCGCGGCTGTTGCCTCTCCCTCTCGCGTCCCGCCTCCTCCTTTGCGAGCATTACTGCTTCGCAGAAGGAGGTGACGGCCTCCCATGCACTCTCGCTCCGCACCATGGCCTGGACCAAGTTTGGACGCGAGAGATCGCCGCCGCCGATCGCCTCCGTGAGAACACGGCGGTGCTCCGCCCAAGCCGGGCAGACCTCCACTGTATGCTCCACCGTGTCCTCCAGGCGATCTACACAATGGTGACACCCGGGCCCTACCGGGGTTTACCCTTCGTATTTGAACCGAACGTAAATCTACGCGAGACACAATGGCTTTTTATTTGTTTCTATATTTATGTTTTAAAAATGTCTTTAATATTATCCCGGGATCCTCCGGGATCGGACTTTTGGAAAGCGTACTGTTATACCCTAAATCTGTATGGGTTAATGCCAGATCAGCGCCTCATCGGCGCTGCCAGCTATTATGTACTTGACGGCTGGAGACGCCATCTTTAGTCCTTAGTTGACACTCAACCTTCTTAGCAGACGGGTCTGCCCATGGCTCTCACGCGTTATCCTAAATTACGTGTTATTAGTAACCTTGATATCCTAAAATATAATTATCGTCCTAAGTCAAATAATTGTTTTTTTTTAAAAGACGAATCGGTGGAGACCCATAACAGTACGAGGGGCCGAAGACAACTCGCAGAAGACCCTTAGAAAAATTTACATGAAGAGGAGGAACCAACTGACGATTATCCCTGTATGCACTATGCAAGTGCACCCAACGACAACCCCCGGTTGTTGCAGAACATTGAAACAAAACATAGGGCGGGTTTGGGTGGCTATAGTGGATTGGGTACCTTGAACTATAGGATAACTATGTCAATAATTACAGTAATTATTACGAATGGTTAATAAATGATGTGAGTTTGAATAATGTAAGTAGGCACCTCTTGTCATATTTGGTAAATATTGTCCTAGAAACATTGCTAACGTATCATCACACGAGTTGGCAAAAGTTACAAGTTATCAGTTCATGACTTGGACCAAACGAAAAGCGCAACTTTAATTTAATAGATCAAAAGACAGACACGGTGTCTTGCTTTTAGACATACAACAATATGCGCCTCATGACGCATGCGCGACATAGACGAAACATTTTGTTAGAAATAAGGTCTGACGTCAAAATAGTGAGCCAAAGAACTAAACAGGGTTAATAAACCATTAGGAAATAATATTTTTTGATGGTTATTTACATATAACAGGTATTGTACTTAACTTTTTAAGGGCTGATTGTTCAATAGTCAGATAATTTTTATTTGAGGAATAAATATGGCGGTTTGACAGCTTTTGTATTGAAAATTATGTCAAACTGTCACATTTATTCTTCAGGTAAAAGTTATCTGCCTATTGAACAATCAATCTGCCTAGCCTTTTCCCAACTACGTTGGGGTCGGCTTCCAGTCTAACCGGATGCAGCTGAATACTAGTATTTTACATGGAGCGACTGCCTATCTGACCTCCACAACCCAGTAACTGGGTAACACGATACCCCTTGGTAAGACTGCGGTTGTCGGACTTTCGGGCTTCTGACGACCCGTAACGACTGTCAAAGATCCACGAATGACAGCCGGGACCAACGGCTTAACGTGCTTTCCGAGGCACGGAGGAGTCTCGTTATGTAAAGATGGTCACCCATCCACGGACCAACCCCGGCAAGCGTAGCTTAACCTGATGAATCGACCTGTGCGGCTGTTATTACTTAGCCACGAGCTCTATTGAACAATTAGCCCTAAATTGAAAAAGTTTATGGGTGGGGGAGGTATTTTAAAGAGCAGGAGGAGAGTTGTTCAATATTTTTGCGTTTAATTTCGAACAACTGCCGTATTCTAAACTTAGTAGTTAACTCTTTCTGGCTTAGTGGTTAGTGATAATAACCACCTCTTTCAGATTTTTTTATTAACATCCGTGCCATCTAGTGATGAATGGTTGAAGTATCATTAACAAACGTAATTTGCTTGACATATTACATTGGCGATATTTTGCATGAATGACATTTAAATAAACTTTAAATCTATGATTTTTTTTTCAATTTTTCTATGCTACTGAAATGATAATTAATACGACAATAAATAAAAAAAATCTAAATCTTTGTTTACCTAAAAGTGTGACTCGAGAGAGTTAAAAGGCGAAAGCGTCAGGGTAGCCCTCGAAATTAAAATATTCCTAGGTTTTATTTACAATTTAAAGGTCAGGTATCAGGTTGCATGTTTATAAAAGTATGATTTCCGACCGAAACAAATATTTATTTACAGAATTATAATAATTAAAATCATCAATAGCAAAAACCTCTAACTTCAAATTATCCCATTGTACGAGTATAACTATTTCATGACATCCTGAGATTTGAGGCTATTTTTACTTTTACGGAGGATATTATGATAAGGTAGCTCGCCCGTGTCACACGGCTACAGAGCAAGCTATACATTTCCAATTTACACTGACCTCTCACTGTAAGGAAATCTTATACAATGCTAGATCAGCTTATACAGGAAATGTATAGCTTGATCTGTAGCCGTGCGTATCTAATACAAATTTACATCCGATTTTTATTTAAATTCTGCTATAAACAATACTCTAGAAATTTTATTTTCAATATACCTAATTCTAAGCAAACTATCATAACTAATATTATAAATGCGAAAGTGAGTTTGTTTGTTTGTTACGCTTTCACGCTTTAACGGCTGAACGAATTTAGAAAAAGTTTGGCACATGGGTAGACCATGACCTGGATTAGGACATAGGATACCTTTTATCCCGGTGGTACGTTCCTGTGGGATAAGTTCCGACCTCCATGTGAGCGAAGCCGCGTGCAAAAAATCTGTCTAGCCTTTTCCCAACTATGTTGGGGTCGGTTTCCAGTCTAACCGGATGCAGCTGAATACCAGTATTTGACATGGAACGACTGCCTATCTGACCTCCACAACCCAGTAACTGGGTAATAGCATACCCCTAGGTAATAGTCTGGTTGTCAAACTAGTGGGCTTCTGACGACCCGTAACGACTGTCCAAGATCCACGAATGACAGCCGGGACCAACGGCTTAACGTGCTTTCCGAGGCACGGAGGAGTCTCGGTATGTGAAGAAGATCACCCATCTACGGACCAACCCCGGCAAGCGTAGCTTAACCTGATGGATCGACCCGTACGGCTGTTGTTACTTAGCCACGAGCTCTGCGTGCAAAAGTTAGTTGCTAATAAATTGATAGAGTACCGGCTAGCTGTAATTAAGTCATAGTCCTAGTACTTGGTATTGTATCTTAAACTTAAATAAACTTTGACTTTGTCTCAGACTTATCGGATTATAAAGTTGTCTAGTATATCACTTAAGGGCGACGTAATAAATCGTCCCCGTGACAGACACCTACTATTTGTTATAAGTCTCTTTTTAAGCTTAAGACTTAGTTCACCAGTTTCTGATATAGTTTTAACTGGCAGACTCGGTACGTGTGTGTGTGTGTGTGTGTGTGTGTATAATGGTCGAAAAGGTGTGTTAGTAAATATTTACTGTAAACTGTACCTTCAGTTGTATTCAGAGGAGCTCGTGGTTAAGTAATAACAGCCGCACGGGTTGAGCCATCAGGTTAAGCTACGCTTGCCGGGGTTGGTCCATCTTTACATACTGAGACTCTTCCGTGCCTCGGAAAGCACGTTAAGCCGTTGCCGGCTGTCATTCGTGGATTTTTGACAGTCGTTATGGGTCGTCAGAAGCCCGAAAGTCTGACAACCAGTCTTACCAAGGGGTATCGTATTACCCAGTAACTGGGTTGTAGAGGTCAGATAGGCAGTCGCTCCATATAAAATACTGGTATTCAGCTGCGTCTGGTTAGACTGGAAGCCGACCCCAAAGAAGCTGGGAAAAGGCTAGGCAGATGATGACTTTGTTTTTTTTTGTATCTACTGCTGTTGGTGTACCTAATAATTCAATAAGACCGAGTCAATTACTCTACTAACTAAGGCATTAAGTCCACTATTGCACCTTTTTTTAGTGCGAGAAGATTAAATAAATAAATAACTCAGTCTTCTGACGCAGGACTAAGAGGTAGGCATGATACTTGGCTAGATGTGGTGATGGCAGGTGGAGCAAAGCCCGTTGCCGAGAAACGGTAGAAGGAGCGCTGGCAGACCAATGGCCAGGTGGACGACCTGGATGACACTCGCAGCGACCAGGGAAGCATAGCACAAAAGGGAAGATTCCTATTCTCAGCAGTGGGTGGAACAAGGCTACCAATTTATGATGATGATGAGATGATGATGTGGTGATACGATTAGCCAGTCCGCAAGGTGAAGGCATCGCCGTATGGTCAAGCATTTGTTGGGTAAGTATACCTCACATATATAAAAATCATAGAAAAAAATGCAAGCGTAGGGCCCTGCAGTGGGACATAACAGGCTCATATTGTTCTCCGTTAGTCTCACTTAAACTCAAAAACGGTTTGACTGATTTGAATAATATATTTTTGTTTTATTCTCCTCTTTACTGGTTTAAATAATAAAAAAAAAGAAATTGAAATTTTTACAGGAAAAAGTCTGGCGGGTCAACTAGTATTAAAAAAAAAAAGAATAAAAAGTAATCCCTATCACACTAATATTATAAAGGCGTAAGTTTGTGAGTTTGTGTTTGTACGTTTGTTACTTCTTCACGCTCAAACGGCTGGACCAATTTTGATAAAATTTGGTTTGGAGGTAGCTGACATGCTGGATTTAACACATAGGCTAATTTTTAGGGTTCCGTAGCCAAATAGCAAAAAGCGGAAGCCTTATGGATTCGTCATGTCTCTGTCCGTCCGTATGTCACAGCCACTTTTTTCCGAAACCATAAGAACTATACTATTGAAACTTGGTAAGAAGATGTATTCTGTGAAGCGCATTAAGATTTTCACGTAAAAGTAGAAAAAAAAAACAATAAATTTTGGGGGTCTTAAGTACTTAGAACTGAAACTCAAATTTTTTTTTTTTCATCAAACCCATACGTGTGGGGTATCTATGGGTAGGTCTTCAAAAATGATATTGAGGTTTCTAATATTATTTTTTACTAAACTGAACAGTTTGCGCGAGAGACACTTCCAAAGTGGTAAAATGTGTCCCCCCCCCTGCAACTTCTAAAATAAAAGAATGATAAAACTAAAAAAAATATTTGATGTAGGTACATTACCATGTAAACTTCCACCGAAAATTGGTTTGAACGAGATCTAGTAAGTAGTTTTTTTTTTTAATACGTCATAAATCGGTCTATTATTATTATTATTAAAACATCGATCAAATTTACAACGAACTACAAGAACTTTTATACTATGTTACTTGCTGCTACGGAACTCTTCATGGGCGAGTCCGACTCGCACTTGATCGCTTTTTTTTTTTTTTTTTTTTTGTCTATGCGGGTGAAACCGCGGGGCGCAGCTAGTATGATCATATTCAAATGAAGCCCTGTTATCAGCAAACGTCAAAACAAAGGTAAATCTCGAAATGCAGATTAAAGTTGCAACCAACTTTTAGGGCCGGCCGGTGCCACTACCATGCCAAGCGATTACGTTTCATAGTCCTCATAACACCATACGTGGTTAGAGACACGTGTGCGACCTAATTATTATTTAACCATCGTCAGATGTCTTTAATGGCAGACGAGTAAGGCATGACCGCCATTAGGCAGGGTTGCCATGCAGTGGATGCAAGGCAGGATTTTTCTAGATTTTCATACGAGTAATTGTAGAATTTGGATAAGGCTGGCACAGGAGCGTGGGGATTGGCGCAAGAAAGAGAGGCTATGACCAGCAGAGGGTGAAGTCGGGATGTGAATGATGATGATGAAGTCCAGTGGTGGATAGCACAGGTATTATAAGGTTAGCCATAATTACTATGTCTATTGGTAGGTATCCATTAAAATAGAACTCGATTTATGAAAATTGTTAAATGAAAAGATTAATGGGTACTTACTTACATTACCTATACATATTGTGTGCCTTTTAATCTGTGCAAAATAAATTACTGTCTTTCTTTCTTCTTTCTTTATTTGGAAGGAAACTGTGGTATAAATAGTAACATCAATCATTTACATTGAAATCTTCTCTTGTGAATTTATTGCTAATAATTATGTTCATTAAAATAGTTTTTGGCATTTTATTTAAAAAAAATCGTTTGCTGGCTCTTTAAAAACTTACGTAGATACGAACCGATTCAAAAAATAAGTACCCCAAAAATTACCAAAACTAATATCCCGTCTCACCAACCCCACATGGCAACACTACTATTAACCCGCTCCATGCCTGTCGCATGCTTAAATACTAATGTTACTGTTATAACCCTACGTATTCGTAACCCCCGAAGCCGCCATGTTTGGTATAAATTACTTAGCTGGACCCACCCGATATGATCTGGGATGACCTCAGACGACAAATATGTAGTTAAGTAGAATAGCATTTGGGGGTTAAAAGAGGGAATTAAAACTAATTTGCCAGTAAATGCAGCTGGATTATGTTCTAGGTCTGGGCATGGAGAAAGGAGGATGGTATGGCTGGAAATGGAGGATGCAGTTGTTTTAGTGGGGGTAAAGATGAAAACGCTGGAATTAATGCTGACATAAAAGACGTAGTTCTAGAATTATTAAATAAATGATGAAAGTAAGAAATATTGACATTTATTTCACAACAGTTCATCATCATGGGGCTCCGTTTCGCATGGGGTCGCGGCATTATGCTGAGCGGTAGCCGTTATGCGTAGATGTGACGCATATTTTCCCCTAAACTTGTTTTTTACTTTGTTTATTTTTTATTTTGTTGTCCTTTGCGTCATGTTTACCGCAAATAAACGTATTTTCTTTCTTTCTTTCTTTTTCTTATCATTTGCCTAGCCTTTTGCCAACTATGTTGGGGTCAGATTCCAGTCCAACCAGATGCAGCTGAATACCAGTAATTTACATGGAGCGACTGCCTATCTTACCTCCACAACCCAGTTACTAGGTAATACGATACCCCTTGGTGAGACTAATTGTCAGACTTTCAGGCTTCTGACCACCCGTAACGACTGCCAAAGATCTACGAATGACAGCCGTGACCATTCGAGGCACGGAGGAGTCTTGGTAAGTAAAGACGGTCACCCATCCACGGACCAACCACGGCAAGCGTAGCTTAACCTAGAACGAAAGAAAGAAAGAAAGAAAATACCTTTATTTGCGGTAAACATGACGCAAAGGACAACAAAATAAAATAACAATGTAAAAAGCAAGTTTTGGGGAAAATATGCGTCACATCTACGCAAAACGGCTACCGCTCAGCATAATGCATAACCTGATCGATCAACACGTGTAGCTGTTATTATTGAGCCACAAGCCCCTCAATTTGGCCACAGTTCGTGAAACACAAAATACAAAAAAAAATCTAATGTGTACAAGATGTGTGTACCTCACGGCTGCGGCAAGACTTTTGACCGTTGAATTAACTAAGGTGGCTAAACGATGTTGCATTGATTATCGATGCGGCGAATCTGACAGAATTGAGTAAATCAATCAATCAAATCATTTATTTTCTAGATCATAAAATCCAATACAATTTGTTAGTAATTACATACACATCTTAAATACTAGTGTTAGTACATACCTACATTTTCCCATTGATATAAGGAAAACATCGTGAGGAAACCCGTGCCTGCCCGTGCGTATCATAATAATTCTAGAAGCAAAGTCAGAGGCCCATGGGCGGGGGCATAAATAAAACTCTGACACACACCAGCACCCTAATTACGTGGCAGATTATCAATCGGAGTTGGTTTCATTTTGACAGTTCAACAACATTCATTGTGTTATTCACGTTGTCGAGCAGACACATTTTTCGAACATATGAAGCAATGGATTAGCAATTTGTTTCAAAATGAAACCAACTCCGATCGGTAATGTGTTACGCAATTAAGGTGCTGGTGTCAGATTCACTAAACAAGAACACGAAAAAGAAAGAAATTAGAGGCATTTTTTATAAAAAATTGGTAATAATCTCATGTCAGTAAATATCTTTACTATATTTATTTATTATATTATATTATTTATTTTTTTTTCTTTATTTTTTTTTGTTTTTCTTTTTTATTATTTTTTTGGTTCTTGGCAGCTCTGGACAGAGAGAGGTGGAAAGAAAGTAAATTAAAATCATTTATTTGCGTAAATAAGGTAGGTACACAGGGATCTTAAAGATAAGGTATATGATTCTCTTATTCTACCATTAATGTCGACGAACAAATTTTACATAATTATTTAATGTCAAACAATAATATTATAGAGTATTATTTTGAATCATGCATGCAGTTAGTAAATTGTATTAAATCGATTCTTATTTGGTAACAATTAATTATTTATAATCGAACATGATACTACAATGCAGGACTTACAACTTATAATATAGGAACTCAAGTGTACTATAAAAGCATTTATCAATCAATATTTTTGTCAAGACAAGCTTAAATAAAAAAAATGTGAGTGACGTTATAGTACTAGGAATTTAATTATACAATTTTATACACATGATATAACTGTTGTTCGATGTGAGTGCGAGGAGGAGTGAGTGAGTAGGGAGGCCTTTGCCCAACAGTGGGACAGTACTATGGCTACTAAAAAAAAACCAAGTCATGTCAAAGTCATTATTGTTCCAGTATCATTCTACAAAATACCAGCTCAAATGTTTGACGCTATTCGGTGTCTTGAGCCAAATTAAATCTGGCTATTAAAATATTCTTCACCTATAGATAAGTTTTGTTATTAGTATAATACTAGCTAACCCGACAGACGTTGTCCTGTCCAAATTTCAATAATTCATACAAAATTCCCATAGAAAATGTACTTTGAGTTTTGAGTTTTTCGTAATTTTCCAATTTTCCCGGCAACTTTTCCATTTTTTCTCTTCTTAAGAACCTTTCTCTTGAATCACTCTATCTATTGCTGAAAACTGCATTAAAATCCGTTGAGCAGTTTAAAAGATCTAAGCGAACAGAGAGCGGAAGCGAGTTCATTTTATGCTATGTAAAGATAAAGATTTTAAAATAATATTTATAAACGTTTTATAAATTCTTAAATCATATTCATAGAAGGTCGACCTACAGATGTCAGTCGTAACTCCATTATGAATGATGATGATATTAATGCGTTATATATTATATATGAAAACCGTAAAAATTACGCGCTAGTTTTATTTATTTGAAGTGTTATACAAACAAAAAATCCTATTCGTGGAAGACCTCACTTGTCTGGAAACTTTGTCCAAGTGTTTTTATACGTCTGACTTTTAATATAATATGGACCTTGTTTTTCCCTCATTTATGCACTAATTTTTAACCGACTTCAAAAAGGAGGAGGTTCTCAATTCGTCGGAACCCTTTTTTTTTTTTTTTTATTTTTTTTTTTTATGTATGTTCCCCGATTACTCGAAGATGGCGGGACCGATTTGGATTTTTTTTTGTTTTATTCAAGAGGGTATACATCACAGTTGGTCCCATATAAAATTGATTAACTTTGCTTCGGTAGTTTTTGAGCTAGCTTCAATTTTAGCTTCACTTTTATATGGATGATATTCTAGTTTGTTTTGCAGATAGTGGTATTAGAATTTGTGTGGGGTAGGTACACAACTAAAAAGTGAAAAATAAAAACTTTTTTACAAAAAAATACAACCGACTTCCAAAAACAACACTACAAAGTGAAAAATAACTTTAATTTCGGAAGTCGGTGGCAATAAACGAAAATACATTTAACACCGACACCGACACCGACTTCCGAAATTAAAGTTATTTTAGGTATTTTTTTTTGCGCAGTGGTTGAGCGATTGACTGCTGCGCAGCATGTCGCGGGTTCGATTCCCGCACGGAACAAATATTTGTACGGCCTACAAGTATTTGTTCCGAGTCTGGGTGTTTTTCTATCTATAATATGTATGTATTTACAAAAAAAAAAATATATATAAGTAGTTTATCAGCCATCTCGTTACCATAACACAAGCATTAGGTTGCTTAGCTTGGGGCTAGATGGCGTTGTGTGATATGTCCAAACATATTTATTTATTTATTATTATTATTTATAAAAAAAAAAAAAAAAAAAAAAAAAAAAAAATAACTCATGTATGGTCATGGTCAAATAGAATTAGCTAGCGAAACCCCATAAACGATCGCACGTGTTTTGGGGTCAACGACCGCAGGTATTCTATTTTTTTTTTATCATGTTACATATCACGTCTGTCGGGTTTCGCTAGTTAATTTAATTTGACCCTGTATATAGTTCAGTGATTATGGTGGTTTAAATAATATTGGCCAATCCATTGGCAATTTACTGTGCCAACACTATTTCTGCAGGTAATTTAGGTTGAGAAATAATCCCTAGATTCTACAGTCGTTTGGGTAATTACTCGTCCTAGGTCTCTAATGGATTTAGAGTTACAGCCAGATATACGATTACAACGTGATCACTGTAATTGCGAATAACCGAAATGTGGGAGAAATTAAGCTGTAAATTATATATTAGAATGATAGAATTATATATTATAATGGTAGAATTTGACACTTAAATAGATTTTGAAATATCACATTCACGTTTTAGTCATTTTGCATGCGTAGCTGGCAGACTTGAGGTCTTCAGTTTGATTTGAGGTGACCTATGTAACCTTCAAAAAAGGTCAAAGTATTTCTTCTATTTTTTAGTGTTCCGTACCCAAAAGGTAAAACGGGACCCTATTACTAAGACTCCGCTGTCCGTCCGTCTGTCTGTCCGTCTGTCACCAGGCCATATCTCATGAACCGTGATAGTTCGACAATTGAAAATTTCACAGATGATGTATTTATGTTGCCGCTATAACAACAAATACTAAAAAATAGAATAAAATAAATATTGAAGGGGGCTCCCATACAACAAACGTGTTTTTTTGCCGTTTTTATAGATAATGGAACGGAACCACAACGCACTTGGCCGGTTTTTAAGAATGGAATTAGACGATTTGTAGTTTAGTGCAACTTATAGTGTTGACAGCCTCGTTGGTGTAGTGGTCGCAAGCGCTACTGCTGAGCATGAGGTCCTGGGTTCGATTCCCGGGTCGGGCAAAGTGTTATTGGGTTTTTCCATCTAAAATTTCTGAATCTGTAGCAGCACGGAATCTGGATTTGTGCTCGGTTGATGGCTATTGGCTCGCCCCCTATTACCTTTGACATAAACATAACTGGCAAAATGTGAGTGTACTATCACACACACATCAACACACACATACACACACACATACACACATCTGTCACACATGTCACATCCCTACTCGAAATTGAACTGTGAACGGGGTCAAATATCAATCTGCCTAGCCTTTTCCCAACTATGTTGGGGTCGGCTTCTAATCTAACCGGATGCAGCTGAATACCAGTATTTTACATGGAGCGACTGCCTATCTGACCTCCACAACCCAGTAACTGGGTAACACGATACCCCTTGGTAAGACTGGTTGTCAGACTTTCGGGCTTCTGACGACCCGTAACGACTGTCAAAGATATACGAATGACAGCCGGGACCAACTGCTTAACGTGCTTTCCGAGGCACGGAGGAGTCTCGTTATGTAAAGATGGTCACCCATCCACGGACCAACCCCGGCAAGCGTAGCTTAACCTGGTAAATCGACCTATGCGGCTGTTATTACTTAGCCACGAGCTCCGGGGTCAAATATGAATTTAAAAAAAGCATGTTTGTGTTTACCACATCAAGGTAAGTCACTAAAAACACTACTAAAATAACAGTTAAAATTTAATTTTTTTTTTTCATATCCCGGTATGTCCATTATGTGTATATCAAAGTCAAACACTGAGTTGACGCTTAATAATTCCATCAACAATTTTCACGACTTTGTTCTTTGAATTTTAAAAATGCTTGTTTGTGTTTTCCACATCAAGGTAAGTCACTAAACACACTACTAAAATAACAGTTAAAATTGATAATTTCTTTCATATCCCCGTATGTCTATGTGTATATCAAAATCAAGCACGTCCGCGACGACCAATCAGCGTAAAGTATAAAGTCTAAGATGGCTGCCATTTCCATGAGTTATCGCGATAACTCATGGAAATGGTAGCCACTAAGACAGTGAAGTCGGTCGGGAGGTTCCTGTTTCGGATAAGGCGGGAGGAAACGCCCGGGTGTCACCATTGCTTGGATCGCCCGGAGGACACGGTGGAGGATACAGCGGAGGTCTGCCCGGCTTGAGCTGAGCACCGCCGTGTTCTCACGGAGGCGATCGGCGGCGGCGATCTCTCGCGTCCAAATCTGGTCCAGGCTATGGTGCGGAGCGAGAGTGCATGGGAGGCCATCACCTCCTTCTGCGAAGCAGTAATGCTCGCAAAGGAGGAGGCGGAACGCGTGAGGGAGAGGCAACAGCCGCGCCCTCGCGCCCCTAGCCACCGCAGGAGACGCCCTGGACAGCGGGAATCTATCGCCGATTCCCGGCCACCGTAGGCGTGGACTTGCGGACGACGAGTAATGGGCAGCTCGCCGTCCGGTAAGGATCAGGCCCGGGTCGAAGGCGCGTTGTGTTCCACGCGCGCCTCAAAGAGACGTCAGCAGTCACGGGGTCCAATAGGGCCGATGCCGCCGGGGTCGCGGGTAGTTCGAAAGAGATACCGTGGTCCTGGCACGGGTAAGTGAAGGAACACGGGTGGGTTTTAGTCAGTAAAAGTCTAACACGCCCTCCCGCTCCGCCCAGAGCGGGAGAAGTCATTTGATGATTTCCCATCCACAAAAAAAAAAAAAAGACAGTGAATTCGGCAAGTTCAAAGTAATTTTTTTCAAACTCCGGTACGTTTCGCTAGTTTATATCAAATAACGGTATGTCTATTTATTTTATTTATTTATTTTTATTTGTTCACCAACAATTGATTGCACAAGTTTTATGATACTGGTAACTTGTAAAAATGTATTTGCAACAGCGCAACAATCACTTACATGTAAACTTCGCATGCATAAAGAAGTTGTACAAAGTTTTATAATATTATTCTAGTTTTTAAATTACTTATCTAAAGGTCTAAATAATTACTCTAACAATACAATACAATTCATAACACATTTCCTTTGAGTGAGATAAACCATATGTCCATACTTTAATCCGATTTTTTAGCTTAATCCGTTATTTATATTATATTATTTTTATTTATTTCTATTCTGATAAACACCAACTCTTGCACGAGTGATCGTTTAATAAAAAACCTCATAAATTAATAATCTATAGCCGAAAACATATTTCTTCCATTTCCTACTTATCACTTAGAGTGGACTTACCGGGTGTTTAACCGACGAAAAAAAAGGAGGAGGTTCTCAATTCGACACGTATATATATATATTTTTATGTATGACCACGCATAACTTTTTACTGAGTCGTCCGATTTGAAAAAAAAATTGTTTTATTCGAGAGGGTATACATCAAAGTTGATCCCATATAAAATTGATTAACTTTGCTTGGGTAGTTTTTTAGTTAGCTTCAATAATACGTATTTTTTCGCCACTTTTATATGGACGATGTTCTAGTTTGTTTTGCAGGTAATGGTATTAGAATTTGTGTGGAATAATAAAAACTTTTTTACAAAAAATACAACCGACTTCCAAAAACAACACTACAAAGTGAAAAATAACTTTAATTTCGGAAGTCGGTGGCAAAAAACCAAAATACATTTAACCAGACACCGACTTCCGAAGTTAAAGTTATTTTTCACTTTGTAGTGTTGTTTTTGAAAGTGGGTTGTATTTTTTTGTAAAAAAGTTTTTTGAAATATCAAAACCCGGTAAGTCCACTCGTAAGTGAAAAGTGCTTAGGCTGAGGTGCATCTGTGTAGTTAAATATGCACCTCAGCCTAAGCCCTCGGGGAATACAGGCGACATGTTATGTTATTTTGTACAAAACAAGCTTCGACTAAACCTATGTATAGATTAAGTTTAGGCATACTACCTAGTTTCAAAACAAAATGGGCTAGTTCACTATTCAATTACACCATAAACCAGACACCATGAATAAGGGTCACGTCTTTATTTAATGCTGGAATTAAAGCATGAATCCTCAGTCGTAAATCTGGCCTTAATCTGTTGGATTAAGATGGCAACTATAGTATGTATGTAGGTATGGGTTTTGAAGCAACGGTACTGCGGTAAGCAAGCTTTTGAGGAATTTTCCGTTCTTCACCATCAGTTAATCCAGGACATAGTGAAAAAGGAAGCAGCAGACTGTTAATTTCCATAACGTTTTTTCCAGGAGAGTGACACAATGCGATACTGAAATGAATATAAGAAATCAATCTTGAACTAATATACTGGTAAAGCTAATTACCGACTCAATTTCTTCTCAAATTATCCATAAAAATATGATTAGACTTTACACAATAAGCTCTTAAAAGTACATTTAATTTTAACTTCATACAGGGAACAGTTGGGAGTGTGAACGAGGCATGTGGCGCTCCTGCCAGTGTTACCAACTTTGTGAGACAAAAAGTTGGTGGAAAAAAGTGTGGCGCGGACAGCAACGTAAAACTCACCCTGATGGTCAGTGGGGTACAAACGGTAGGTGGTGCAGATGTGGCGTTAGGTACAATACTTTTGAACATTTTTCAATATTGTGAAGTTACCGAAGTATTTAAAGGGAAATCATCATGATGATAACTGTTGAGATAAGACACGCAGACTACAAGTGAGGAAGTGTCTTTAAAACCAGGCCCAGAATTCATAACGGAAGATAAGACACACGCAGACTACAAGTGAGGATGTGTCTATAAAACTAGGCCCAGAATTCTTAATAACGAAAGATAAGACACACGCAGACTACAACTGAGGATGTGTCTATAAAACTAGGCCCAGAATTCTTAATAACGAAAGATAAGACACACGCAGACTACAAGTGAGGATGTGTCTTTAAAACTAGGCCTAGAATTCATAGTAACGGAACTAAGGACATTATTATAGTAAGAATGATTATTGGGCACATTTACGTCGTCAAATTGAACGTTATTGCTGCGATTCTTGCCCATAATGGAAGTAAGTCCCCAGTGGAAGTGTTTTCACCTGCAGATGTATACCAGTTTCATGGATCCTCACTGATCCTCTACAAAATAGGCTCAATACAATCCCTGCCTACACAACCCGAGACCACTTACTCTTTGCCACAAGCGTTCAGCTTATGCATGGCTGTAAAATTTAACGGTTCACAATAAAGTACTGGAACTAAGTCCGAGCGCGCACTGGGTAATAACTTGACGAGCATGTGCGCCTGCGCTTACAGTAAAGTCAACCGGCCACTGCTATGTAGAATGTGCACGGAGAGGTTAGCCACGTTAGCTGCGCGGTTCATTTGTTTCCCAGGCACGCATTCGTACCGTACTATGACGTGAAAAAAGATCATGAATTCATCATGGATCCGCTGAGAAAAAAGGATGTTAGTATAGGTCGTATATAGCGCCATCTCTTTCTCACACTGGAACCGTTCAACTTTTGCCCTGTAAGAGCTCATAGTAAGCCCTCTAGCATTGCCGTGTATCACAGTGTACGATCCCATCTACATTTTCATACAAAGCGAAGCTGACCATTCGGGTGTCGCTAACGCAAGTACGCACGCGCAAACGTAATTATTGTTAATCAAACAATCATTATCATCATTCATAATCAATTATTTTTAATGTAATACACCGTCATCTCGTATAATAATTATTAGAAGTGTTTTACAGTAAATAAGGTACATACACGTTTTAAAATGAACCTGACGTAATAAAGGCTTCTCTAGTCGTCTGGACGTTTACGTTTTGGGCGGCTCTAGTCGCCTGGAAGCGTGAGTGGCTAATACACGTGCGTGGCTTAGCCGTGGCTCGCTGTGGAGCGGCGCCTTAAGGATATGACCAGCTACAGAACTTTAGTGGTGTCCTTTTTATTCCTACTTTTACATTTAATACATTTTGGCGTAAGGGTTTCTTTCATTGGTCCTTGTTTGCGGTTTTTCTTACTGAGTTTAAGGTAAAATAATATGTTTTGGTGTTTGGGTTTTTTTTTTTTTTTGTAAAGACCGCTTTTATGATGTTTTGAAATTGGGGATGCATGGCAAGGCACATTCTTATCCGATCTCATATAGATTTGGAAGTTTGTCATTTTTAACCGACGAAAAAAAGGAGGAAGTTCTAAGTTAATGCGTATATTTTATTTTTATTATGTATGACCACGCATAACTTTTTACAGAGTAGTCTGATTTGAACTATGCTTGTTATATTCGGGAGAGTATACTTTGAAGTTAGTCCCATGTGAAATATATTAACTTTGCTTGGGTTGTTTTTGAGTTAGCTCTACTAATGTGCATTTCCTACTGGTTTATTAAGATGACGTTTTAACTAATTATTAAAAAAAATATAAGTGTCGAATTGAGAACCTCCTCCTTTTTTACCGTCGGTTAATAAAATAGCTTCCTGTCACTGTAATATACATACGAGTAGCAGATATTGGTATTCTTATAAGAAAAAACCAACCGACTTTCAAAAAGAACACTGCAAAGTGAAAAATACTCGGAAATCGGTGGCAAAAAACGAAAATACAAAACCAAAGACACCGACTTCCGAAATTAAAGTTAGTTACTTTTCAATTTGTAGTGTTTTTTTTTGGGAAGTCGGTTGGTTTTTTTTTTTTGTTTTTTGTAAAAAAGGTTTTATTTTTTGCTTATGTGAAATCTCACCGGGCACATGGCTTGTTCATGAATAGCCCCTTCGGTCTAGACAGACTGGCTATATCTGGATGGATTAATGTGCTCCCCTTTTTCAATTTACATTGGAAGGCAAATAGGGAGAAGCTATTCAATCAATATTGCAAACATTCAGTACGTATGGAGCAATAGCTCTATTATGGGAAAGGGATAGGATACCTGGATATCCTAGGTATCGTGTACACGATAGGATACGATACGGTACGATACGATAGGTAAGCTTCTGTCCGCGACTTCGTCCGCGTGAAATTTGTTTTTTTTTTTTTAAATCTTTATTTATTTACGGGGTTTTTTCTATAAAGAATATGTCACCCCGATTATTGAATACAATACTTATTATAAATTTACAGTAGGTATAAATATAATAAACTAGTCTACCCGCAACCTTGTACCCGTAATAATAATATGATACAGTGTTCTGGCCTCATCTGACAACGGTGAGGCCAGTACGCTATTATAGAAGCCTACATTAAAACTACTGTCAAAAGCTTGACATCTTCAGACTCCAATACGATCACATTCCGTCAAAATGTGCACATCTTATATGACTCCACAGACAGTAGTTGTCCCCACGACTCACCCCGTCGCAACGCATTGCCTGCCCGCGTATTTATTTTGTTTTCGCTTAGCGTTCTTTCCGACTTTTTTTCTTTTTGCTCGGCTCCTAAGGGTCCTAGCGTGATGTTAAGTAGCCTATAGCCTTCCTCAAGAATTGGGCCATCAAAACCAAAATGAATTTTTCAAATGCGACGGGCAGTTCCAGAGATTAGCGCGTTCAAACATACAAACAAACTCTTCAGCTTTATTATTAGTATAGTATAGATATCGGACTATTTACCTGAAGGATTATTTTTGACCGTTTAATGATTCAAATGTCGGTTCCTAAAGTATCAAATAAAATTGTATTTGTATTAAACATACCCTGTTCAGGTTAAATTCTTACTCACTGAAGGGAATTAGTAACAAATTCATTTGGCTTCCAGTTTATATCTCAGAGGGGCTCGTGGCTAAGTAATAACAGCTGCAGGGGCGATACATCAGGTTAAGTTACGCTTGACGGGGTTGGTCCGTGGATGGGTGACCATATTTATATACCAAGATCCCTCCGTGCCTCGGAAAGCACAATAAGCCGTTGGCCTCGGCTGTCGTTCGTGAATCTTTGACAGTCGTTACGAGTCGTCAGAAGCTTGATAGTCTGACAACCAGTATTACCAAGGGGTATCCTATTACCCAGTTAATGGGTTGTGGAGGTCAGATAGGCAGTCGCTCCATGTAATACTGGTATTCAGGTGCATCCGGTTAGACTGGAAGCCGACTCCAATATAGTTGGGAAAAGGCTAGGCAGATGATATAGTCTGTTCTAAAAGTATCAAATGAAATTGTAGACAAACCCTGTTCAGGTTGAATTCTTACACAATCACTCACTAAAGGGAATTAGTAACAAATTAATTTGTATTTAGAAGTTTTACACTTTATATCTCACCACTTTTCCAACAATTATTGTTTGAATAACATTATTCAGTTGTAATTGAAAAATCATCGACGGAAATTGAATTTATAAAAAATACTTTTTTACAAAAAAATACAACTGACTTCCAAAAACAACACTACAAAGTGAACAATTTCGGAAGTCGGTGTCTGGTTAAATGTATTTTCGTTTTTTGCCACCGACTTCCGAAAGTAAAGTTATTTTTCACTTTGTATTGTTGTCTTTGGAAGTCGGTTGTATTTTTTTCTAAAAAAAGTTTTTGTTTTCACTTTTTAGTTGTGGTTCCTACCCCACACACATTCTAATACCACTACCTGCAAAAGAAACTAGAACAGCATCCATATAAAATTGGGGAAAAGTACGTATTATTGAAGCTAACTCAAAAACTACCCAAGCAAAGTTAATCAATTTTATAAAATACCAACTTTGAGGTATACTTTGAACAAAACAAAAAAAAATCAAATCGGACGACTCTGTAAAAAGTTATGCGTGGTCATACTTAAAAAAACAAAACATACGTGTCGAATTGAGAACCTCCTCTTTTTTTCGTCGGTCAAAAATTTACCTCGAATTGTCAAATGAAAATATCTATTAGGTGACTTAAAATTAGAGGGTTTAAATATCATCATTCTCGTGCCCTTATCCCAATCTATATGGGGTCGGCGCAACATGTCCTTTTTTTCCATACTTCTCTATTATTCGTCATCTCGGTAGTCACCCCCTTTCTAGCCATGTCATCTTTCACACAATCCATCCATCGTTTCTTTGGTCTTCCTCTACTCTTATAGCCATCGACATTCATACTCAAAACTTTCCTCACGATATTTTCCTCACTCCTGCGCATCACATGCCCATACCATGACAGCCGATTTCCGCACAACTTTTCAGTCACCGGTGCCACTTTTAGACTTCCTCTTATGTACTCATTTTCATCAAATACTTTTGGAACATAAGTACGTACCTATATTTTTTCTTCCTGCCCTACGCTAGTCAGTATAGTCCTTGGAAGTTAAATTGGAAATTGATCAAATGGATCGGTAGTCAACGATACCAGTCCTCCATTATTAATTATGGTACCAACGGATCAGATACTATGATAAAACAAACGGTAAGGCAATACTGTATTTTAGTTTATGAATTAATTAAGGATAAGCTATCAAATTGTTTTTGCGTTTCATGGAAGCAGATTATTTGATATGTTATCGGTCTGTGTTTTTAAACGCTTAATTATTTCGTTCTTTTTGATGAAGGTTAACAACTTCTTCATCGTCGTTCCCTCAATGCTGAGAATGGCGACCACATACGATGTGTCTCTGAGCTATGTGGTCTTCTGCAGCGTGGAACGCATGGTAAATGCTGCCTTCGACAGCCTTCTTGACCGCGTCTAACCATCTTGCCGGTGCTCTGCCTTGAGCGCGTTTTCCTTCTACCCAGCACAGTATCATAAGCCTTTCTAGACCATGCTTAGGTGAACGCTGTATGTCCGAAAAAGCTCAGGGCACGCTCCTGGCATATTATAGTTAGCCGCTTGGTGATGTTGAGTTCCTCCAGTATGGAATCATTCGGTCTATGGCGGTCCATGTATACGAAGCAGCCTCCGCCAACATCACATCTTGAGAGCATCGATCTTACTGCATCCGCGGCTTTTAATGCACCATGTTTCAGCGCCATATACAAAGATGACAAAAACTAGTATTCCGACGGATGCCATGGTTCTTCCAAATTTTGCTTAGACTGGTCATTGCACAGATTTCCTCAAGGTCTAGGTACAATTATGTTATCTAAAATATTGGTTTTGGTTTGTTTAAGAATTTTGATTTTGACTATGAAGTTTGATAAAAACTACATTTTGCTTATTTTGCTCTGTTCTTTATGCCATTCAGTAGTGCGCACCTAATTACCTACGTTATTTGTCCCCTTTATATTTTACCAAAAGCGATTATGAAGTTTGAAAAGGAAAACTACTTTTTTACTTATTTCGCCCCGTTTTTGTTGCCATAAGCATAATCCTCTCTTCATAACTATGAGAATATCGTATGTATCACGGGTATATGGAACTCCTGACCACACATCGCATTATCAAACTAAGTACAGTCGCAATGACACTAACCCTCCAATACTTCAAAATTTATTGGCAAAGTTCAGCATTAAACACGCGAAGAATGCTCAATTATAGCAGCTGAAGCACCGATATGAAGCGCTTTACACCGCGATCCTGCTTGATTAACCTTTGTTCATAGTTACTGAACTTCTAGTATGAATTTTCTGAATAGTTTCCGCTTTATTCGGGCTTCGCATGGCGAGGGTTAGGTGTCGGATGAAGATAGTGTAGCTGTGTATGGTGAGGGATGATTTATTAATCTAGTGGTTGTTTGGTGAATGGTGTGAAGTGGCTTGAGTGGAAGAATGTCATGATTCAACTACTATGACTTGTGTAGATTTTAGGTTATAAAAAAAATTACTTTTGAAAAAGTAAAAACTGCCTTCAAAAACCTATATCGAATAAAATAACTTTAATTAAAAAACTTAACAGTTTCTGCAGTTGGTGCCAATCTAAGGTACATTGAAGGTTTCGTTTTCGGTTTTTACTTTTTTTAAAGTAATTTTGTGACTTGGTGATGCGATGCGACGGGGTGGGTCGTGGGAACAAGAAATTACTCGCGGACGAAGTCGCGGGCAGAAACAATTCGTGTACACGCAATTAGCGCTGAGCGCAAATTTTACTGTCACAGGCATTGTAAGAATTGTGTGAGTAACCGATGACGCTCACTCCACGCTTGTTTTGAATTACGAAAGGTGTCGAAAATACCGTCCCATCTCTGTGATTCTTATAAAAGTGCATTGTGCGATTTTGAGAAGAAATTAAGTATTATTTAAATTATTTTTTGGATACAATTAAACAAAAAACCGTAACAAACCGAATAAAGGCTCGTGCAGACAGGCGCAACGTGACTCTGGTGGAACAATTTCTATGACAACTTCATAAACTACTGTCCTACCGGAGTCGCGTCGCGCCTGTCTGCACGAGCCTTTACAATCATCACAACAACTAGAACTTACATAAATTAGACACAAACACAACGAGGGCAAAACAAAGCAGAAATCTGCGTTTACTGTAGCCCCGACCATCACGTCCCTATTTTGAAGACTACAATAAGCGTGTATTCACAGCACGGACAGCGGCCGCGAGCTGCGAAAGTTAATAAATATTCAGACCGGGTTAGTGTAGCACAGCCCTAATTTGGGGACTGAAAACAATAGTGTTGGATGTAAATCAAAATTAAGGTTGCAGATTAGGGTTTAAGAATTTGATTTAAAAAAATCCGAGATAACAAGGTGACCCTAAACATAGTGCTCTAGTGTTCTTGTTGCTCAAGAATTGTGATTTAGGGCTAATTTGAAAAAAGTGGAATATCTTTTAGCCGTGGAATAAAACTGACGACTGACAGTTCTTGTATGGAGAAACTGTCAAAAACTTAGAACAAAAATCGAAAATTAAGATATACTGGGTATAAAATTTTGGTCGTATTCACCCTAAGGAAAATATTCTCCTTTAAATTAGATGCGCCCCACGATTTCACCCGTGTAAACCGAGATAAAAAGTAGCCTATGTGTTAACCCAGGGTGTCAGCTACCTCCATACCAAATTTTATCAAAATTGGTCCAGCCGTTTGAGCGTGAAGAAGTAACAAACATTCAAACACACACACACACAGACTCACAAACTTTCGCCTTTATAATATTAGTATGATTACTGATTGGGATAACACAATATTATGGCCGAATGCGTTCGCTCGTTGCAACTACAATTTAAGACTCGTGCTCCTAGAACGCGATGTGCAATTAATTCTCCAGTACAAAGTTAGTTATTTCCTTACTGCTCAAAGAAATTCAAACTTCAGTTTTAAATGAATAGGAATGCAATTTAAACAAACCAGCATTTTTTCTACCTCCGCAACCAGTATACCTATGACACGACTCAATGAAAATTGAACAATTTTCAACATCGGCATCCCCCTGAACATATAGGTAGGTACTGTGCTACTGTGTAGTCGAGGTCTTTTACCTAAGGGGGGTGAGATTCGATTCTCTATCTGTTTCATTTCCTGCGTGTTGATTGCGTGAATGTTAGGAGCCGTTCACGTCCTAATTGGAAGATTTGAATCGATGAGGAGTGTCATATTTTAAAATAATATTATGTTTTTTGCGCGTTAAGTAGTTTAGTAATGATCGATTTTCCCACTCTGTCTAGTAGGAAAATCGACCATTACAAATAAAAAATATTGCTTGTACTTTATTTGTAAAAACCGGCCAAGTGCGTGTCGGACCACGCACAATGAAGGGTTCCGTAGTTGGGATGAATTTATCTTAAGAACAAACTTAACATTTTAGTTGCAAAACATATTCTCCCATACATTCTAACTGTAAATGTAAGTTTGTACTCACAATATTGATGGATTTACCATGTTATTTTAAGACCACAGACTTCTTACAGGTTTACCTGTAATCTACAGGTAAAGATCTATTTTCTGTATTTTTTCCAAAATTTTAGGCTCATTAGTTTCGGAGATAAGGGGGAGGGGGGGGGGGGGGAGAAAGTAAATTTTCGTCTATTTTCTTAAATAATTTAAAAAAAAAATATATTTTAAAATTATAAAAAAATATTTTGAGATCCTCATAGTAAGCCCTTTCATTTGACATGCCACATGGTGTACTTTGCAAAACTTTTTTTTTTAATTTTCTTATTTGTCCCCAAAAAGTGACCTCTATATTCAAAATTCATTTATTTACTTTACCCGTCCGTGTTTGGGTCACAGAAATTCATATGTGTACCAAATTTCAACTTTCGGTCCATTAGATTCGGAGCAAATTGGCTGTGACAGACGGACAGACAGACAGACAGACGGACAGACAGACACACGAGTGATCCTATAAGGGTTCCGTTTTTTCATTTTGAGGTACGGAACCCTAAAAAGTAAAAAAAAGTGTGCTTTCGGGGGACACCTAGCCCCGTCTGGAACTAAGTTCCTTCTCTCGTATGATTAACACAAAATGTAACTTTCGGAGCCACCATTTGGACGTACATTTTAACCTCACTGTCGGCCTCTGCACCCTCGAAAACCATGAAAACGATACCCATGATGAAAAATTTGATAATGTTCGCAGCGGCCATTCTGGATTTTTATTTTATTAACTTCACATTTTCTCTCTCTCTAAAGAGAGAGAAAGTCACATGGAGGGGGCATAACGCTTCTTCGTTACGTGACGATTTCTACCTGTTTGCTCCTACCGTTAGCCGCGACAAAGAACTTCGTACCAAAAATCAGACACTTGCTTATTTGAAATAAAACTATAAACGTGTAACAACACGTTTATAGTTATCACGTTTATAGTGTGTTTATCTTCTTTTTTTTTACATTGAGAGCATTGCAATAAAAACTCATGCTCAATGCTCACTTGATTTGAGACATAAAATTCAAATAAAATTGTACAAAATCTGGACTCTTCTTAAGATGACCATGATGGCCATATGGTCATAAACCACATCATAAACTAATACTCCTTAAAATAGACCTCGGTCCTAATTCAAATTGTTTACACCTCCATCTGCTTCAAGTCATAAAACATGCAAAATCATTCACTTTGTTTGCAGCGTTTTACGTACTGAAATGAATGATTTGATGCAATGACCTATTTGCACATGTTTTAAGCCACTACACGTTCGTTAATTTAAAAAAACTGGCTAAGTGCGTGTCGAACCACGCACAATGAAGGGTTCCGTAGTTAAAAATAATTTATCTCAAAAACCATCTTAATACTGTAATTCCAAAAGTTTTCTTTCTATGTGATAAAAATACAAATGAATAGTTATTAGAATTTTCACTTTACTTGTGTTGTGAGACCTTGCTTCTTGCCAAATTTCGTGATTCTAGGTCAAAGGGAAGTACCCTATAGGTTTTGATTTACTAACGAGTATCAAAATATGTCGCATAAAAGGCCATTTTTATTGCGTTGACTTAGAAGTTTGAGTTTTTTAGGACTCTAAGAGACCGCCGTAGACTTACGTATCTGATATTAATTTCAACTTGATACCTCCACGTGTTCCTGAGAAAAAGGGTCTTGACAGACTGACAGACAGACAACGAAGTGATCCTCTAACTAAGGGTTCCGTATTTTCCTTTTGAGTACGGAACCCTAAAAAGATATCATCTGCCTAGCCTTTTCCCAACTATGTTGGGGTTGGCTTCCAGTCTAACCGGATGCAGCTGAATACCACTATTTTACATGGAGCGACTGCCTATCTGACCTCCACAACCCAGTTACTGGGTAATACTATCGTATTACCCAGTCTGACAACCAGTCTTACCAAGTGGTATCCCCCTTGGTAAGACTGGTTGTCAGACTTTCGGGCTTCTGACGACCCGTAACGACTGTCAAAGATCTACGAATGACAGCCGGGACCAACGGCTTAACGTGCTTTCCAAGGCACGGAGAGTCTCGGTATGTAAAGATGGTCACCCATCCACGGACCAACCCCGGCAAGCGTAGCTTAACCTGATGGATCGACCCGTGCGGCTGTTATTACTTAGCCACGAGCTCCTCGGAACCCTAAAAAGATAATTTATCTTTTAATCAATAATTCAATATCAGTGTACCTATTCATTGCACATAATAACCCATTCATTGTGATTGAAGTCCAGTAAAAACTGAAAGTTATTGTTTTTAACATTCCGTACTTAACTTTGATTTTTGTGTTACGGTACCCTAAATGTGAATATTTCGTTGTTTCTAGTAGTTTGTTGTTTTATTACATTCAAGAAGTCTTTGTCACATCATTATTAATTCTTTGGTGGCCGCGGTACGAGAATGGAACCACACCCCTACATTATAAGGTAGCTGTAAGGAACCACACGCCGATTACCTAATTCGCGTATGAATGTGCAATATAAATGTGTCTTATTTATGATATTGTATATTTTGTATAGAGAAGCTCGTGGCTAAGTAATAACAGCCGCACGGGTTGATCCATCAGATTAAGCTACGCTTGCCGGGGTCGGTCCATGGATGGGTGACCATCTTTACATACCGAGACTCCTCCGTGCCTCGGAAAGCACGTTAAGCCGTTGGTCCCGGCTGTCATTCGTGGATCTTTGACAGTCGTTACGGGTCGTCAGAAGCCCGAAATTCTGACAACCAGCCTTACCAAGGGGTATTTTATTACCCTGTTAATGGGTTGTGGAGATCAGCTAAGCAGTCGCTTCATGTAAAATACTGGTATTCAGCTGCATCTGGTGAGACTGGAAGCCGACGCCAACATAATTGGGAAAAGGCTAGGCAGATTGATTGAATATTTATTTATTGCGTTATCGAAGTACGTGTTTTTATTTCAATTGTATGTGGATCTAAATCTGGAAAATAAAATATTTCATTACGTTTCTTTATTATCAAGTTGGAACAATGGCTTAGGTAATTACTCGCTGTCATTGTCCTTAAATTGAAGCCATATTTTTGACAATCAAAAATAACCCTTTCCCACTACTCTTACGCACTAAAACAAAAGGACATCATTTTCTAACATCCATTAACAACACATGGCGGCATCATGTCAGAAGTTCAATCGTAACTCATTCTAGGAAGCGGTGCACTAAAAATTATATTAACCGTAAACTTAGGGACGGTTCACACTAAACGTAACGCCTTGCTCAAAGTCAGCCGCCACAGTCAACAGTCAGTGTGTGGCTGACGTTTATTTTTAGGAGTTGGTGCCAAACATCAGCCTTTTTTTTTTGTGGATAGGAAATCATCAAATGACTTCTCCCGCTCTACCCAGAGCGGGAGATGTTAGACTTTTACTGACTAAAATTTACCCTTGTTCCTTCAGTTGCCCGTGCCAGGGCCACGGTATCTCTTTCGAACTACCCGCGACCCCTGCGGCATCGGCCCTATTGGACCCCGTCACTCACACCGTCTCACTCGTCACATCTCTTTGTGGCACGTGTGGAACACAACGCGCCGTCGACCCGGGCCTGGTCCTTACCGGACGGCGAGCTGCCCATTACTCGTCGTCCGCAAGCAAGCTCTTTGAAAGAGTCATTGCAGACCGCCTCGTCGGGTGGCTGGTGCAGGAGGGACCGGATCTGGCGGAGAGCCAGTTTGGTTTCCGCAGGGGGCGCTCCACGGTGGACGCCATCATGCGCTTGCGAGCCCTCACGACGGGGGAAGCTGTGGCCCGGGGTGGAGTCGTCTTGGCGGTGTCTCTAGACATCGGCAATGCCTTCAATACCCTGCCCTGGAGTTGCATCAGGGAGGCACTCCGGTATCACCGGATGCCAACCTACCTCTGTCAAGTAGTCGAGGCCAAACGTCAGCCTATTAGTACATAATAATAATGTTACAGTAGTACATCTGGGCAGTGACTTTGAATTAATTACCTACGACCGCTCGGTAGATGAATCCGCATCCGTTCGTGCGTAACTGCCGCGCACTCGAACTGTTGCCTACTGGTATACATTGAGATTTCGAAGCGCATCGTTTCGGTCGTTTCCTATGAAGACGTACTACTGTATTTTTTTTATTATGTGCTATTATTAAGCCTACGACATCACCGGCGGTATCTTTTTAATCGTAGTTGGTAGCCAGCTGTATTTTTATGGAATTCGTGTTGTTATAACCTCTATCATGACAAAATACTGAAAGAGATTGTTGTTGTTGTTTTGATGGAGCGGAATTCTTATGACGCCATCACCAGTTCGGCTCGCATTTTGTTATAATTTCATCTTTACGCTGACACTGTCACTGTGGCTGACTATACGTTTAGTGTGCACCGTCCCTAACAGTTAACTTTCAGTTAAAAAGAAGACATCTTTCCCACAATGTTTTGTTATGGTCCAAATATTTTTATAGATGTGACGCATTCTGATTTGTTGAACGTTTCTGTTTTGTCTTGATTGTTATAGCTTTTGAGACGGATGATGATTTGAGGTTTGACATTGATTTTAGACTTTATTAGGATTTAGTTTATGAAGTTAAATGAACCTGCGATTTGTCCTCTTGTGACTGGCAAGGTTTGAATAAACTGACTAATGGAAATTCCATGAGGAAACTTAAACTCAGCCCTGAGTGGAAACGGGTTAGTAAAGAAGAGCGAGCCTGACGAATGAGTCTTTAATGTTCTCTCTAGGCAAGTACTGTAATAATAGGGGAAGAGTTCTGAATGCCGTGTAAGAATAGCAAGGGCAGTTTTGCATTAAATATGGAGTTGTACCTACAAGAGAGTTGAGAGAAGAGAAGAGAGAGAGTAGAGAAAACAAGAAGAATAGAGAACAACTCACAACTCTCAACAACAACTCTCTCAACTCACTCACTCTCTCTCTCTCTCTGAACTCTCTCAATAAGAGAGTTGTGGCATTCAATGGAGGAGATCTACACTCAACATTGGGTAGATACTTGTTCAAGAAGAGAGAGGTATGTACCTACACCGTATTTTGTTTCGAATTGACTATTTAAAATTCAAAGTTCATAATCATAATCATTTATTTGCATTGAAAGTAGGTACATACAGGACACATTGAACATCTATTTTCCAATACTTTTAAAACATGATATAGAGTAAGTTAGAATTAAAAACAAAAGCAGTCCGCCTGCCAACAATCAACTCAAACACCGCAAAGTACTTTAAATTCAATATTCCAGAGCTGACAATACAGCTATCATAAAATCACACAGCGCTGGATCATGTGGTATTGAGCGTAGTACGGGAGTAGGGGGAGGCTCAATGGAAACCTATTCGCAGACAAGTGCATCGCAGCACCTGGGGCGTGCGATTATAGGCCAGGAGCTCGGGTGCTAAAGATTTAGTGTTAGAGGCGTCTTTATCGTTAAAGTTGAGGTTCTTAGGAAATGTTTCTGTTGTGTGGGGGGTTATTTAAATAAAATGTATTGGTATGGTATTAAATGGGTTATTTTCTTCTTTAAATTTTAGATGGGGTTTTTAATTTTCGACTGAGATTCCAATTTTTAACGGATTGAAGATACAAACCTATTTTCGTACATGCTATGTCAGCAGCCAAACTATAATTACAACACTACCTAAGGACGTTTTTGCATCTGGCGTTGGAAGATTTTGCGCAGGCGTTTCGCTAGATATTATTGGTACGCACGGCTACAGATCAAGCTATACATTTCCAGTATAAACTGATCTCGTATTAAATGGGATTTCCTTACAATTAGTACGGTGGACTGTACACACGGCTACACATCAAGCTATACATTTTCAGTTTACACTGACCTCTAATTGTAAGGAAATCCTATCTAATACGAGATCGGTTTATACTGGAAATGTATAGCTACCATGGCTTACCACGGCTTATTTTTAATTTAGTTGTTTTAGTTTTAATCTTATTATTACGCACGCTTTTTAACGTGCACGTCTTTCTACATTGTTCTCACATGTATATTTTCAAGATGAACGTTGTAACCAATATTTTGTAAAAATATTTTGATTTAAAAGAGTGTCCGTGGAGTTTCTTGCCCGTTCTTCTCCATAGGGACCTAATACGCTTTGGAATGGGCAACTAGCTTCATCTTTCTGACTGACCAACCCATTGACAATTCAAAACTGCCTGTAATTGGTTTATTTGAAATAAATGCTTTGAGTTTGAGTTCGAGCTTACCTTGAGCTGGCGTAGGATAGTACCATAGAAATATTGGGCGATTCATTTAGAGGTACTTATTTCAAAAGTAAAAAAAAATTTAAAACCCATACAGAAGAATCCTTCATAGCATTTTTTTTTTTATAGATTATTTCTATAAAATGCCGGCGGGAACTGCAGTTGGTATGGTCCTTTCTGAAGTTCCAATTGCAAATTTCTCGTTTCAAACCGTTGAATTGGTAGCCTATATCGTGTGATATCTCACCTCTACACTTTTTCCTTTGGAGCTATGTAAAGTCCTAAGTCGACATGGATAACTTGGGTACGATTGAGGAATTGGAAGCCAACATTACTCGCGATATTCGCCAAATACCACTTGAAATGTTCAACGCGTCTAAAAAATTGGGTTACGGCCAAAATTTTAAAGAAACAATATTTAAAAAATAAATTTCATGAATAATAAAGATAAGGAACCCGATAAAATTGATTTTTTCATATTTCCTTTACTTTTGAAATAAGTACCTTTATATGAATTACCCGTTACGTCTATGGGTAGTATGGAATTTCAAATGAATGAGAGTCCAGCTTAAACTGGTTTTGTTACCACAGACGTGCCATCGATTGTACTTAAAACTACCACGATATACATAATATTTCAAATACCAAATATTACATGGGGAAATGTGGGTGTACTCTAGGTAAACCCCTGCCTGGCCCTTCGGAGAATAAAGACGTGATATTATTTCAAATTGTGGATCCAACACTTCCACCGCACCATACATCCGTAACCATAGAAATATAAAAAACAGGAGAAGTGGCATGGGGGCGTGTTTGTGTCCACGCGTTATGCGCACGCTGCGCCTTTACTCGCCAAATGGCCGTCTCCGCGAACTAGTACGCTTTCGACCGTGGTCACGATAAATTATAAAAATGCCGTGTTGTTCAGTGGTTTCCTGCAAAAACCGAAGTGATATTAAAAACTTTGTATCTCACGGAATCACTTACCATATGTAAGAAAAAGTATTTTACTGTATTTATCTTTAAAATCATAAAAAAACAACAAACCGTAAAATATTTCTTGCTTTTACTACGTTATTTTTGTTTTCAAATATCGCAGCGGCTGTACTATTTTTGCAGCAAATACATGGCTCCTTAACCACTACCTTAAGTATGTCGCTAAGCAACTGGACAAGCGATGTAAAAATAACAAAACGATACTTCATTTACGCGGAGCGTCGCATAGTACAGCCGCTGTGTCTTGCGGCGAGATAGTGATGAGGTTAAGATCCACTAAAGTAGGCTATCGATAATAATGTCGATTGCCCAACGAATATTATATTGCTATTATAGTTTATTTTTCAATTTGTCAACCGTTTTAGCCCGGTTGGAACACTTGAAAAGATGACGTTTAAGTACGGTTGGAAAACCTTTGAGAATGTAAAATAATCTTTTTACTGTTTTTGATTATTTTACCTAGTTGAGAAATGCATAACCAACGGTCGTAAAGTAAGTTTATTAATGTTTAGGTGGAGTGTTTTTGGGTTTAAATTATCGAACCTTCGTGCTATTTCCTTACTTTTTTTTGGTTTTGGTATTTTACTTCCGCTAAAGTCTTTAACTATGCACCACAAGATTCGAATTCGTTGTAGTAATCGGTATGGTTCAGATAAAATATTAGTGATTTTTGCTTAAAATAAGTCAACATATTCATGCTATTTATTTGTTATGCATGAGTATGGCATGTGTTTGTTTTCATATATTTAACTATTTCTTAACTAAGGGTTTTTTTTTTAAAAACAAAAGCCTATTCGCCTGTTGCCTGCTACCTGCTTACTCATCGTGAGGTTAAGAAGTATAGACCGCGCGGAACTAGTTGACCGCGCCTTAGGTATGTGAGCGGTGGGATGGAGGAGCGGGGGCGCATTACTCAGTACGTGCGTTGCGAACCGCCGCCTCACCCCTGTCTCAGCGGCCAACTAGTTCCTAGACTATAGACTATAGCTTAAGATACTTATTATGTAAATGATAAATAAGTTCTTATAGTACCTTTTTAGCTTCCCAAAAGATACAAATACAAAAAAAGAATGGATTGATGCCACAGGAAGGCCACCTAATTGGTTCCCAACAAATTATAGCACCATATGCTCAATTCACTTTAAGGCAGAAATGTTCCAGTCTCTAAAGAAAACTCGCAGGCTTTTTGAATGAGCAATCCCAAAATTAAGAGTACGTCAAGTACTGAACAAATACCTCCACTTTACAGGTCAGTGAGTAAACACATCATAACAGGGTTCAACAATTCCTATGGTTTCACAGCCTAAACCAACTTAACCGGATTGTTTTAATTTATCGATTCGTGTTTTTTTTTTTAATATACATTTTTTTTTATTTAAAATATATAATACTTTCTGGACATATCATTTTTTATTTTATTTTCAGGACCCCAAATTTTTCTTGTACTAATAAATGGAAGTATCGATAACTTTCCGATTTAGTCAATCACTAGCGTATATGTAAAATAAATTGCTTTTTGCACAACACAATAATAACGCCAGATGTTTTTGTGTGAGTAAGTTGTACGGTGCATGGTAAATGCACGCTGTGTGTGACGAGTTAAGGTTTATAATTGATTGTGTAGTATGTTCTGATTTATGAATTGCAAGTGTGTGCGCGACTTTGTATCTATTGCTTTTATTGAACTACATGTGTAGTAGTGGTGCGGTGGTGGGGCCAACCTAGCGACATCGGGTTCTGATACATTTTCAACTACCGGGCATATCTCCTTCTTTCATATATCTATGTCCGTAACAAAACCACCGGACACAAACAAAACAAACTTACCGCCGCAACCACACACGCAATTGAAGCAAGCTTTGCGAACTCCACACTTCAGCCGGACCAATGTTTTTCACGGCGGCTCCCACACCGGCACCGATCGCCGGTAATCCTCCTGTAGCCTTCACAGCTCTCACGTGTAATCTGATCGTGACTTGTATAAAACAATTTGTTTAGAACCGGTTTCCAATTTGCCTTGGCATGATAGGTTTTTTAAACGGATTTTGTAACCTCGGATTAGGTTTATAGATTGAAATTTAATCTGTAATAGATATCTGTGTTGGTGGGATTTGGTTATTGTAGTTCGGTTCGTTTTTGGTTTATTGTGTTGGATTTATATTTTTTTTGACAAGTTTGCTGATGTAAGTGACCTTGGGCCTTAGCACAATAATAGCGTGACTCGAACTAAATAAACCAATTATAGGCACTTTTGAATTGTCAGGGGGTCGGTCAGTCAGAAAGATGAAGCCCATTCCAAAGCGCAGTAGGTACCTATGGAGAAGAACAGACAAAAAACTCCACGGACACTCTTTTAAATCAAAATATGGTTACAAAATATTGGTTAAGTACAGACGCCAGCACATCAAGCCATCCGAAACTGTCAATTTTTTTGCAATAAAGATGAAAACCAATTAAAGAAATTTGACAGATTGTAGTAGCTTGATATGCTGGCGTCTGTACATCATTCATGTTGAAATTATACATGTGAGAACGATTAAGAACATTAAAAAAAAACTTAAATATCTCGTGGCAGCTTAAATAAGACCACGAACCGGACGCATGGATTAGCACCATTCAGCTCAACCATTTTGAAGGGAGCTAAATGATCCCACACACGCGCCACCATCAGCGAGAGGTTAGAGTGAGCATGACATACTCTCAGCCGCCAGGGCACATTCACGTCAATGTAAGACGTACCCAGTAAATGGTAGTTTTAGAGTAGGTACATAGTATAGACTCATACATTTGCTAACACACCATCAATCTGAACGATTTTGAAGCATATTGCTAATCCATTGCTTCATATGTTCGAAAAGTCTGCTCAACAACGTAAATAACGCAATGAATGTTCTTGAACTGTCAAAATGAAACCCATTCACTCACTTACATAAGATAAGTGTGTTACGCAATTACCCCGCTGAATACCTTTTATTTTTGCTTATTTGATTTTTATACCCAACTGTCTTGTTCGAGACTACACAGCAAACATAAAAAATACTATTTACATACACACATAAAAAAACCCTTCCTCATACTACAGCGTTGGTCGGCCTCAGTGGTGGAAAAAATACCGGTTTTATCCGAACCATGTCTACACCGTCTATAATAATAAAGCTCCCTAGCTCCCGAACATGTCACGCTACGTTTGACGTGTCACCGAGCGATTGTAGACGCGCCTCGCGCCGTGCCGTTTACCTTATATTTTTATATAATACAAATCTTATAGCGTATCTTGATGGTTAGGATTCAATATCGGGTTTATGGGAACTATTTTGCATGGTAGTGAGATGTTTTAATGCTATCAACTTTTATACTTAACAAGTCATAAGAGGAAGTCTGAAAGTGGCACCGGTGACTGGAAAGTTGTGCGGAAATCGATTGTGATTGTATAGGTGTCGCAGTCAAATGGTTTAATAAATAAATTAAATTAAATTATTTCAACTTTTATTTAGTCAATGTAACAGACTAGATTGTTATCTATATGAGATGCCCTATTGATGATCTTAACAATTATTTATCTCCGAACCCTTCCAAGGGTAGTGTCAGTTCGTGGATCAGCAGTAACAGTTTGGACTGCAACCAAAGACTCATTGATCTTGGTCTGTAAGTCTCGCAGGTCTTGCACAAACAGTAGCTTCAGGACATCAGAGGGTTGCTGAATGAGGTTCACCTCAGTTGCAGGAGGATCAGGGTGTGGTGTAGTTTTAAGTGTTTTGGACGTTAAGTTAATCGCTTAGCCTTTAGGACTTTAACTACGACATTGGTAGCTTACCACGGTTTGGTGGCATCAATTTTGCGATATGGAATTATATTCTGGGGTAATTGTAGTATGAGAGAATATGTGTTTAAAGCCCAGAAACGTTGTATAAGGGCAATGTGTGGTCTGAAAATGACAGACAGTTGTGCACCTATGTTTAGGACCCTAAAACTGTAAACATTTCCGGCATTATATATTTTAGAAATGGCCATTTTTGTAAGAAAAAATAAGAATTACTTTCCAACAGTGTCTGAAACTAGAAAAGGGCCTGTTAGAAGCCAATATAGGAACCTATTGCAACCTAATACAGCTTGACTTAAGAAAAGTGTTTTCGGCATGGGTCCCACCATATATAACATAAAAACTTTTTTACAAAAAAATACAACTGACTTCCAAAAACAACACTACAAAGTGAAAAATAACTAATTTCGGAAGTCGGTGTCTGATTAAATGTATTTTCGTTTTTGCCACCGACTTCCGAAATTAAAGTTATTTTTCACTTTGTAGTATTGTTTTTGAAAGTCGGTTGTATTTTTTTGTAAAAAAGTTTTTATTTTTCACTTTTTAGTGGTTCACATGTGCTTACCCCTTCACAGCGTACCCAATCCCAGTCCATTTGCTATCATTAATTGAGGAGTTCCGTTGCCTATCTCAGAAGTTCTTCATCAGATCTTCACCAAATTGAAATGGAACCACTCCAAGAAAGTACTCTTCCAAAAACTATCCAAATCGCTTCAAGTGTGCCTATAAAATTGGAAGAGTTCTCTCTATTTCTCCAGGATCCCATCATCGGATCCTGACTTGATGATCATGGGACCACCTGGGAAGTATACCCTTTCAAACAAAAAAAAAAAAATAATCCAAATCGGTCCAGCCATCTTCGAGTAATCGGGGAACATACATAAAAAAAAAAAAAAAGGTTCCGACGAATTGAGAACCTCGTCCTTTTTGAAGTCGGCTAAAAATACCAGATATAATTAAAAATGTCCCAATCCAAATGTTTAAAAACAAACTGAAAGGCCTATTAATTGATAAGTGTTATTATTCTATTAATGATTTTTTAAATGACACTACACTATAATTTTAATATTTGACATTTTGTATTTACATTTATTAATGCTCGTTTCAATTCTATCATTTTTAACTATTTTAATTTACTGACGTGTTTTATTTTTTTTATATAAATTTAATAGTACAGGGATCACAACTTTGTAAACAGCTTTATTTTATGTACCCACTTTCAATGCAAATAAATTATTATGATTATGACTAGGAGTAGTGCTCGCCGGCCACTACTGTGGCACTGAGCGCTTCGCTCGCTCAGCTCGTACGCGGTTGGTGACAGCTCAACCTAACCTAACCCATTTGGCTGTTACTGTGACATAATCGGCTCGCGCGTGATTAGTCACAGTTCCAACCTAACCTCTGAACATCTTTCAGGCCGCTAGTTGAACGGCTGCCGTTTGGTTAAAAGGCTAGGCTGTAAAATAAACGGCTAATCAAACCAGTTGGCTGCGACATGGGCATGTGATGCGGAGGAATGAGGAAAATGTTGTGAGGAAAGTTTTGAGTATGAATGTGGATGGCTATAAGAGTAGGGGAAGACCAAAGAAACGATGGATGGACTGTGTGAAATATATTATAATGGCTAGAAAGGGAGTGACTACCGAGATGACGACTAATAGAAAAGTATGGAAGAAAAAGACTTGTTGCGCCGACCACAAATAAATTGGGATAAGGGCAGGAGAATGATGATGAAGACTTTTTATAAATTTTTTAGGACTCCAAACTCAGAACCGAACTTATAAATGATAACTTTATTTGCTAGAATATAGGATGTACATTAGATGTTATACAGTTTGTTTGATACACTATATTCAACCTTTCGGTTGTGCAAATGTTAAGTAAAATTAAATTATTGTGAATCATTGAAATTTTAAAATTAGAATTAAATTACATTATACTTGATTAACAATAGCTTAATAAGTCATTAAAATCAATTTGGTCATTTAGTTATATGTCGAGTCTACATACAAGATCCAGTTAATTCCTAATAATTGATAATTGCAATACATAAATATTTTAAATAGATTTATAATAACTATCTACTGTATCTATCTGTATCTGCTTAAAATAAATTCATAACATTTTAAATTTAAAATTGTAAATGTTTAAAAAATAAATAAATTAATAAATTCATAGTACATAATTTAAAATTTTCATGCAGTACTTAGTGCTTAGCGTAGCTTAGTGTACTAATATGTAGTTATTATTAAGTAGTATTTGGAACCTATTCATTCAAGTGTTTTTGAGTTTTGCCATCAAGAATTTCTCAGTGGCAGCCTGTCCATAGTGTCACAGTATCATACTGTTACAGTAGTTTATCTTCATAGAAAACGGCTGAAACGATGTGCTTCGAAATCACAGTGTTTACCAGTACGCAACAGTTCGAGTGCGCTGCAGTTACGCACGGACTGACGCGTATTCATCAACCGAGCGGCCGTAGGTAATTAATTCAAGGTCACTGCCCAGATAAACTACTGTAGCTTTATTATTCTGTGCCTGGATAATGACAATAGGCTCTTCCATGAGATTAAAAGATAAAAAGAAAAAAATAGAAATAAAATACATTTATTTAGCACACAAAACACACACACAGATTATAAAATATATAAGGTGTATCTATTCATACACGAAATCTCTTAAGGGGTCATTGTACTCATCATTATGATCAACTTTTACTATGGGATCAAACCTGAAATCGCGAAAAAAAATCAAGTGTCAGTCTGATTTTTTTTTTCGCAATTTCAGGTTTGGTGATACACCTTATATATTTATTATATTATTGATAACTGACGGACTGTGAGTGTGAACGTAAGCGCTTTACAGAAACACTTCTCCCCACACTTTCAGTGAAAACAGACGTGATCTTTATGCAAACACCAATCTAGACACGAATTTTATTGATGAAAGTTCCTTTATGAAAAAGCAAAAAACATTAATATTTAAGACCTCTTACCTGTGACATTTCTAAGCAATCAAAATCCTAACGTAGATACTCATCCATGATACTCGAACAAATCAAAATTTCATTCGACTCTCAAGTAATCTTAAAGAAAAATAACCTAGAAATATATTATCAACAAATCCAATTCAATTTCGCAATAAATGAGTTCTGATTGGTTTATTTGAACGTCTATTAAGTATGGAGCCGAAGTCTTACAGTTTCGAGAAAATTAATATCGTCAGTTATTTTAGTGAGGGTAGGTACTTTTGAATGAGTGGGTAGGTACTTGCGTATGTGTGGGTAGCAATAATAGGAACATTTTGCCTACACGTGTCCTGTATGTATGAGTGTCGTAGTGTGAGTGTGAAACTGGGATTTTCTTAGAAACACTAATTTGGTTGAAAATTATTGCTACTGGATGTATAAAGAGCAGTTGTAAGGGGGCTGTATAATTTTGATTTAAAATTAGTTCCAAGAAAGGGTTGCCTAGGTAAATATTTAGATTGTGTTGAGTAATTAGGTTTTGGTTTTTATTTGTTGGCTTTCTACATAACAATCACCACAGTATAATAATTTTACAGTAGTTTATCTTCATAGTAAACGCCCGAAACGACGCCCTTCGAGATCTCAGTATATACCAGTATGCAACAGTTCGAATGCGCGGCAGTTACGCACGGACGGACACGTATTTATCTACCGAGCGGCCGTAGGTCATTAATTCAAGGTCACTGCTCAGATAAAATACTGTAGGTTTATTATTCTGTGCAATCACACTTAAAATGCTCAGTGTTGTTAATTACAAACAAACAAACAACAGACAACAAATTCAATTGTTGGTAATTTGTCAAAGAGAACCTTAATCTTAAGATAACAACTATGTCTTTTGGTCTACTCTAAGTTTTAATCATGTAAATAAGCAAGCAAGCATAATCAGCCTACAATGTTCCCACTGCTGGGAAACAGGCCCCCTCTCTGTGAGAGGGAGTGGGCCGTAATCCACTACGCGGGCCCAGTGTAGTACCATGTACTCGTAAATAATATTTATAAATTAAAACTATTTCAGAAAATTTAACAAAACTTATCTTCAAAGTTCAATCAATGAAGGGGCATTTACACTAGGTGGACTATCGCCATACGGCTGGTCGCTTACCAAATCGCCTGACAAGCCGAATCGCCGCCCCATTTACACAGGTCGTTAGAAATCGCAGGTGACTAGTTCATTTTGCATCAAAATATCGAGCACAACAGTCGCACTGCGTACTGGCATTGACATTGTTCGACTGAGCATTTTCATGGTCGAATTTAGTCACCCGCCGTATACGACCTGTCGCCGCACGACAAACGTCGAAACCTACTCTACTTTGGAACTTGCAATTTTAGTCACCTGCGGCCTAACGGAACTGCCATAGTCGATTTTCGCCCTGCGGCGACAATGTGCGGATAAAGTAAAGCCCGCGTTTTATACACCGAAACGTTTTCGAAAACATTACCCAGATATGTTACCGTACGCAAAATACGCGCTTGGACGTGGAGTTACGGTAACAGCTCGTTTTACTACTACTGACTAGCCAGATACGATACCCAGTCATTTCCCAACAAACCAAACTACCTCATCTGCCTGCAACATGATAAACACACGTATAGCAGACTGTTGTGTTAAGGAAGTTAGCGAGAACGTTGTGATTAAATTCCTTGCGGCTAGCAAGATAACCAACAGTTTTACTTATGTCTTCTCTTATCTTATTTAACTAGAAATGTTTCGTCAAGTGGGTGAAAGTAATTTTTTAGTTTTGGAAGTTCGGCTGAGTCGTGAAACTGTACTTGATTACAAGAAAGTAGTATTAATTACCTACCCATAAGGTAGACTAAAAAAAACAACCATGTGCGTGACGGACTACGCACAATGAAGGGTTCCGTAGTTGGGATGAAATTATCCCAAGAACAAACTTAACATTGTAGTTGAAAAACATGTTATCTCATACATTCCAACTCCAAATGTAAGTTTGTACGCACAATATTGAGGGATTTACCATGTTATTTTAAGACCACAGACTTCTTATCAATTTTCCTGTAATCTATAAATAGGTATATGTGTAGTGTTTCGGAGATAAGGGAGAATGGTAAATTTTCGCCAATTTTCTTAAATAACTTTAAAATTATTTGTTCTAAAATTATAAAAAAAAATACATTTAAAACCTTCACAGTAAGCCCTTTCATTTGATATGTCACACGTTATACTTTGCAAAACTTTTTTTTTTAATTTTCTTATTTGCCCCCAAAAGTGACCACCATCTTCGAAATTCATTTATTTACGTTACACGTCCGTGTTTGGGTCACAAAAATTCATATGTGTACCAAATTTCAACTCAGTTAGATCTGGAACAAATTGGCTGTGACAGGTGGACGGACAGACAGACAGACAGACACACGAGTGATCCTTTATGGGTTCCGTTTTTCGTTTTGAGGTACGGAACCCTAAAAATAACCTTTTTCCAAAAAAATACACTACAAAGTAAAATATAACTTTAATTTCTGAAGTCGGTGTCTAGTTAAATGTATTTTCGTTTTTTGCCAGCGACTTCCGAAATTAAAGTAATTTTTCCCTTTGTAGTGTTTTTTTTGAAGTCGGTCGTTTTTGTTGTTGTTTTGTAAAAATATATTTTTATTTTTCACTTTTTAGTGGGTCATTTTGTAGTTTATCCATGTTACAATAGCATAATGTCAACTGCTCATCACCTTTTACAAAATTATTGGTTTTCCCGGTGCAGGGACGTTAATTGTTGACGAATTCCCTACTAAAGATCAGGAGAACTGGAGCTGATGGTGAACTCACCACCAGCTCCACGGACAGACAGACAGAGAGACTGATAAGGGGGGGGGGGTTAAGGGTTCCTTTTTACCATCTTGGTACGGAACCATAAAAGCCCGTCAGGCAAAATTAAATCACATAGCTAAATAAACTAACAAATGCTGGAATTGCCAAACCTTGCCTGGTAGTGGTTGGTTAACAAAATTAAATGGGAAACCCGACCTCTTGTTATTCACACATAGCGAACAAACCGAGTTTTCACACCAAGAATTTCACAGAAAGTCGAGGAGAACAGAGTAATTAAATAACTATTGAAGTATCGAGTATCGTATGTGTGTGTATTAACAACGTAGTGCAAATGTATGAGAGATCAAAGGGCAAATTTTAATGAAGCCTAGAACCGCTTCAACGCAATATCTGGGCCAAAAATTGTTAACCATCCATTAATATGTTTTACTTGCACGATTTCACTTTTAAAGCTGCACTTGATACTTAGTACTTAGCCCAGGGATCATCACCAATTAGTTTAATTGGGGTCCGTTTTAAAAATACTATGACTGTCCGTTTGGCAGACGATTAAAAACATAGTACCAAGTTTTAGAGCTAAATTTTTTAGTTCTGATAGGTATTTATAAACACACTCAAAGTTAATCCAAAATTCTTGGCTAGGAACTTCCGTATTTTTGTGTTTTAAAAGAGTATTTTCTTGGAAATCAATAATTTCCATATGTAAAGTAAAGTCCACTTAAAATAGGTCGGCGGTCTTGATCCGGACCGCGGTCCGCCATTTGGTTACTCTTGGCTTAGCCAATAATTGTAACTAGACAACTACTAATTTCCTAAATAGTTGAAATGGTTTTTAAAACATGTACGAGCTTCGTAATTTATTGGTTCTTTAACAACTTCTCTTGTCTCTGGCTATTACTAGGGTTTCGAAGTTTTTCCCTCTTTAGATACGGGAAAGTCAAAAAGTGTTTTAAAGATGAGTGTGTGTATGTTGTTTATGTGAGTGTATTTTTGTGTTGTGTTTATGCATTTAAATATTTACTCTAACAATAACACTCGTCGCTCCATGTAAAATACTAGTATTCAGCCGCATCCGGTTAGACTGGAAGCTGACCCCAACATAGTTGGGAAAAGGCTAGGCAGATGATGACTCTAACATTAACACCAAGGATGCTGTCGGATCGTGAGGTACACAAAATTGACCGAATGATCTCTTTTTTTTTTTTTTGGAAAATGAATACCTACCTAAAGATTTTAAGTTTTCATTCCATTAAGAGTAGATAACATTGAGCTATTGAAACAGCACGGTTAACTTCATATTATTTAAAAATTCACCTAATTATTCCATCCAACGGATGCAATCCTGCACATTATGATAGCACTACATGAAATTTGCCCCGCTCGAGCAATAGCTCAATATTCATGAACAGCGCGGTTGCCGGTCAATTTTCATCTTCCGATTTACATGTATCGATGTAATTAAATACGAATTGAACGTTCAGATCATCGGCTGGCAGTCGAGTAATTACTCGATTGTTAGGGTTAGTAGATATTGATTTATGGGCAGTTTGTGGGGTAAAAGTTTTTGTTTTAGTTGGTGTTGTTTTGTTGAGGGTGAACGTATCAATCAAAACTGGATTTTAGACACAAGCATGATTTTGAGTATTTTACTTGTCAAGAAAACTAAAAAAAGCGGCCAAGTGTGAATCGAACTCTTACACGAAGGGCCAACATGTTTTACACTTCATATTTTTATTATTTGGGTCCGATACAATAAAAAACAAAAAAAAATTAAGGGGTATGTGGCTTAATACTAAGTTCAGGTTAAGCTACGCTTGCCGGGGTTGGTCCGTAGATGGGTGACCATCTTTACATAACGAGACTCCTCCGTGCCTCGGAAAGCACGTTAAGACGTTGGTCCCAGCTGTCAATCTTGAATCTTTGACAGTCGTTACGGGTCGTCAGAAGCCCGAAAGTCTGACAACCAGTCTTACCAAGGGGTATCGTATTACCCATTAACTGGGTTGTGGATGTCAGATAGGCAGTCACTCAATGGAAAATACTGGTATTCAGCTGCATCCGGTAAGCCGACCCCAACATTGGGAAAAGGCTAGGCAGATCATGATGAACCTTAAAATCAGCAGTTGTGTGCAGTCAACCGCTCATCAATGTCTTGAGCTACAAAAACTGTTACATATAATGATATCATAGATAATATTTCCAGCTCCCTACATCCCCCCTACTCAAACGCCCTAAATTAGTTTTTCATTGGATGAATCACGATAGGTAATTCAACGTTACGTAGGATGATAAAAAAGACATTCATTATCTTTTGTCATGACGTAAAGCCGACAATTAAGGGCAATCAAAGTGTTATTAACTGTTAATTACTTGGGCTGAGAACTGTCACTATGATTGGTCGCACTTAAGGGGATACATCGATAATTTTCTGTTTTTAAAATTCCTATAAAACCAATATTGTTAATAGGCATATGTTAAATCATTTCGATTTTCCATATGTGTTATTTGACAATATTGTCTGCTGCTGTAGGTTATAAAACCGAAACATGATTACTTGAATTCCAAATTAGCACCGTATATTTTTTGTTTTATACGATTACTAGCTGCGCCCCGCGGTTTCATCCGCGTAGACTGGGATAAAAATTTGCCTATGTGTTAATCCAGGGTATAAGCAAAATTTCATCCAAATCGGTGTAGCCGTTTGAGCGTGAAGAAGTAACAAACATACAAACACACACACTCACAAACTTTCGTCTTTATATTATTAGTGTGATACGAAAACAGTTCTTATTGTGCAGTAAAATTTACTTTAAATTGAAGGTATTTAAATAAGATAAGAACTTACTAAGCTAAAAATTGATTCATGTATAGCATTTTGTCATAAATCTATATTTAAACGAGTGAGTATTCTATATTGCGCCTCAAACTAGACAGTCCCTATTTCACTTACACACCGAGCTAAACCACTCTTCGATATATCCCCTTAACCCGATACAAACTATAATTTTATTGTGATTAGGACTTTAATACGGAACGACATTGTATACAAAATGATAATAATCACTTGGTATTTCATAATTTCATGAACAAATCCGTCACGTCGATAATTATGGGAAACACCATCATCGGCCTGCCTAGCCTTTCCCCAACTATATTGGGGTCAGCTTCCAGTCCAACTAAATGCCGCTGGAAACCCATATTTTTCATAGACCGACTGACCTGACTGACCTTACCACAATCCAGTTATTTGGAACAACCCTTGGTGAGACTGGTTGTTAGACTTTTCGATTCCCCACTTTGTAAAGTTCTCCGCATCACTGTAAACTGGGAAAATATCTAATTGAATTAATGATTGAATGAAATGCATCGACCTCAGTGTGGTTTGAAACTCAATAAAAAACTCAAAGCATTTATTTCAAACTAGCTTTTGCCCCGCGTGGATATCGGAAAATATTCCACGGGAACGTGCTACCGGGAATTCCTTCCTTATTCCTTGTCTACATTATAATAGGAACCTCTGTGCAAAATTTCAGCTTTCTAGGTCCAAGGGCGTTGATGAGTCAGTCAATCAGTCAGTCAGTCAGGACTTCTCTGTTTATTTATATAGATAGATAAACCAATTACACTTTTGAATTGTCAAGGGGTTGGTCAGTCAGAAAGATGAAGTGCCCATTCCAAAGCGTAGTAGGTTCCTATGGAGAAGAACGGGTAACAAACTCCACGGACACTCTTTTAAATCAAGATATGGTTACAAAATATTGGTTACTTCATTCATGTTGAAAATATAGGTGACATGTGAGAATAATGTAGAAAGACGTGCGCGTTAAAAGCGTCCGTAATAAAAAGATAAAAACTAAAAACAACAGCCGTGGCAGCTAAGAGACGACCAGTCCCAACTGACGGCACCCGATCATGAACATGACACATCAGCACCATTCAAGTCAACCATTTTGAAGGGAACCTAATGATCCAAAACATATGCCACCACCAGCGAGACATTTAAGTGAGCATGACATACTTTCAACCGCCAGGGCACATTCAAGTCAATGAAAGACGTACTCGGCAAACAGCAGCTTTATAGTAGCTACATAGTGCTCTTATAGCACATGATTAAGAAATTTAATAAAAAAAATGTAAAGATAGTTTTTTCTCTTCTTAATCTTCAGCAGCTCCAACAATATTTTCAAATGCTAATCAATTAGTTTATGCATCTTTGTGGAGCAGGACCAGCGTAGGATTGACTCGACTCGATTACACGAATGAGCCCAAATATTCTCACTAGCCTCTGATATTTTGATCGTGTCGTGTCGTGAGCTGTAAATCTCTCTTTATTAAATAGTAATTGCTATTTCCCATAGTTTTTGCCATCATCAGTTTCCAAGTTGTTTTTGCGCAACCATTCTAACACTTTCGCAAAATTGATTGTAAATATTATAGGTACCAGGATCTATTGCTACGACAGCTCTTCAAGTGCAGTTATATACTAATTTATAAACCCAAAAACCCCCAGGGGGAGGGGGGAGGGGGGTTAGTTGCGAAACCCATAGGTTCACAACTACGTAGGATGTTTTTTTTTCCATCGGATGATGTTTTTTTACGTTTATATAATATATATTAATTATAAAATATTATAATATAATTTAATACTATTTAATATTATAATATTATAATTTATTATATTATTAATTATTAATTATATAATTTATAAGCTTATGTACCTATTATGTAAAGGGATTTTCCTTATGCACACATGGGGTGCAGAAAGCCTTTGAGGGGGATATTGGATCCATTAGTATTATTCGATTATTTCTGATTTCTGATAATGTAATAAAATATTATTGCAGTGATTTCTACGATTATGATCAAGCAATTGGTCATTCTTTAAGGAAACAGTTAAGTTAGAATAATGTTATAAATGGATTGGCCTAGCTTTTGAAAGAAAGAAAGAAAATAAAAATTCGTTTAGTTGGCATTACAGCAAAAATAAATACAACTTAAAACAAAAAGCCTTTTCCCCGCGAATTCGCCCGTATGGATGTCGGAAAATATCCCACGGAAACGTACTATCGGAAAATCCTTCCTTATTCCTTGTCTACATTATAAAGGGAACTTCTGTGCAAAATATCAGCTTTCTAGGTTCGAGGGTTTGGGCTGGGCGTTGATGAGTCAGTCAGTCAGGACTTTTCTTTTTATTTAAATAGATGAATATATAGATTTCATCAGATTTTTACTATAATTTTGAGGTGTGATCTATTTGTTGTGGTGTGGTTATTGGAAGTTGTCGTTATTGTGCATTTTTTTACAAAGCTGATGAAAGCTCGTGATGTCCGATGACTTTTAAGCTAATACCATTGAAGCATTATTTATTGCAAAGTATAGCAGTTGACTCTTCAAACTCCGCGTGAAACTACGCAATAGTAGTCAAGGAATCGACTAAACATTTTTGGCAAAAGAATATCACTTGTCAAAAGTTCCCAGAATTTATTTCCATACTCAACCCGAGTATTCTGTATGATCAGCACTGCAGGTCTTCCTAGATTAAATGAGCGCTGCAAAGAAAAACTTAGACGTACAAATGTCTCAGTTGCAAATAGAATTGAATAATTGAATTTATAGTAGTTCCAGAATTTCATATGGCAACTCTGGCCTGGCAAGATTCCAGGTATCATGGGTCCAACTTTGTAATTGAAAGTTTCCCGCGCTCCTACGAAATGTGAACTGTTTCGGACATGATATATCATTGTTTTATTAAATTAGGATGATTCATTATTGTTATGATTCGATAGATTTATTGGAGTTTTCTTGGCTTTTAGCTGTAAATTGGCAGGGTTGGGTAATATATTGGAGTTGTGGCAACTATGGATTTCAATGTTACAAAGTTGTTTATCCAGATTTTTTTCTTTCTTTTGGCTAATAGACATTTAATTAAGATAAAGTATTATAATCAATCATGCCTTTGCAATCATAGTTAGGTATTTATTTATAAAATTCATAATATTGAATGTGGCTTTGTGCTTACTCAATTTGCCAATACATAACGTTTGAAATATAGCTAATATTTTTCACAGTTTTCAAAATTTGTGATTGTTAAAATGTCCAGTAACATTTTTTTAGGGAATGATAATATAAGATGTCCACTCAGGAAGAGGTGGCGCCACAGAAGATGAGGTTTTACTTTCGTCGATACAAGCGCCATAAATAGGACAGTCATTGCCAAGTCCAATACGACTATCAACAACCCCAACCATCTTTCCAGTCCTTTCGTTCCATTCCATTCTCCGTCAGTCCCACGCCCTGCAGATGGTACCCGTCAACCCAGAGAACTTACGCTAATAACTCCAGGCCAATGTTTGCAAAACATGCCAAATGCTGCAATATTACAAACACTCCAACATGTCAGCGAATTGTCAATTAGTATAGATTTATCAACCGCCAGTGAGATTTTAAGGACTGGTTTAAATTATTTTTGGCCTGTTATTGTGAAAAGGGTGATAAATATTACTTGTGTACACCTTTTACCTTTATATTTATTATAGGTGTTAAATAGGTAAATAGGATGATTTAGGACAACGTGTGGGTCATGTCGTCGAGTACATCTCACACCTTCGCTTTACCGATGACATCGTCATATTGACAGAGACGCTGGAACAGTTAGACCAGATGCTGCACAGCCTAAATGGAGCCTCTCGGCGGGTTGGCCTCGGCATGAATTTGGACAAGACGAAAGTCATGTACAATTCACACTTTTTGCCGAGTCTAATTCACATCGAAGGGTCGCTTCTCGATGTTGTGAATGAGTATGTCTACCTAGAGCAAGTCATCCAGCTCACTATTATTATGTTTTTGGGAAATGGCCAAGCAGTTGATGATGTGTCTTTTCACATCCTGTATTTCTCCCAATCCAATTGTTTTTATGAATTTCTTCGAGACAATTTCTAGAAACCTAAGTCTGCTGGTTCCATAGCCTACATATAAAAGAAAGCTAGATTTAAATAGAAATACATATGCGTCGTAAAAATTAATTAAATAATTCTAGTAACATGTTCCATAGAAATACATGTCTTAATTAGTGAAATAGGTCATTCTGCTTGGTTGATTGGTAAATATGTACTAATATATTATATGGATTACTATATGGATATACTATATGGTATGGTATATACTACTAATATATCTATAATAATATATTGGTGGAGATCTAGAATAATAGAAGGTATCACGTAAGTATGTTTGTCCTTATTAATTACATAATAATTCTGCATGATGTTGTAAGCCTCATTTACACGATGCGATTTAATTGCCTATGGCATACCATAGTGGAAGCAACAATAAAAGCTCAAGCAAGTCATTTGTTTTGTTTGCTATATGTGACAAACAAGAAACTTGCATCGTGTTAATTGGGCTTTACAAATAGTAACATAAAATGTGATTACTTTTTTTTTGTGATTTATTTTCATGAACTCTAAAACCGCTGATAGACTTGAGCGTTCACTTGTAATAGAACATCGAGCATTCGCCGTTTTTAAATTTCTCGAACTGAACAACGAGCAGAGCCAAGCATAGAGCCAAACAACGCTACGAATATTTTCACGATCATTCTAGGTAACGCTCGTTAAAAATGTATTCTTCGCGAAGATGACTTGGCTTGAAAATTGCTCGGCTCGGCAAAAAGCTCGAAGCAAATTTTATTGTCGTTTCGCTAGAATGCTCGCTAGGACGCTCCTGTCAAAACGCTCCATTTAAACATTCGCTAGAATGCTCATTACAAGTAAATGTTCAAGTTTATCAGCGATTTTTATTTTCCATTTATAAATATTGGGTCTTTATAATCCAATTTCTTCGATGATGTCTCCACAGTAGCCAAACACCTTTATGAAGTCAATCAACATAAGCTTGCTTGATATTCGTAAACATTACAAACCCTCACTCGTGCTATGTAGAATGTTTTAACTATCATTTTGCGTAGATTAATCTCAGCTTTTGGTCAATTTTCTCTTTAAGTTCAATCCTGCCCCACTAAACATTCCTGAACACCAAGATCAAAAGACGTTCTAAACCCATCACCAACTATCGGCACTCCTTAATCTGAAATGCTAATCTGTACTGACGTGCATCCATACTTTCTTATTTCCACATTCAATACCACAGCGTATCTGCTACTTACAAAGGTTCATCGATGTACAGGATATTTGACAGGATTTGAGAAATGTCAGAAATGACAAATCTTATTTAGTATTTTGGTAAATACTGTAGAGGTTTGTTGTATTGGTCAACCTTATTATGTTACAGGCTGACATTCTATCATTCAAACATCGAATTACTTTTGAAGAAAAGTGGAACTAGTTTTTGTTCAAAGATCTCATTCTAGCTAGGGCAATGATAGGAGTAATTTAAATATTAAGTTGAAACTGAGGATTAGAAAAAATATCCCTCTTTACTTCCCTACCTCTTCAATTTATAGTTACGAGTAAGATAGCCCTGTGAGGTTTGAGCCCTCACAGTACCTATGGCCCTAGCTGCAATATGTTAGTTTGGAATATAAACTCTATTGCCTTCCTAATATCAATCAACTCAGCCTATTGCAGCCCACTGCTGGACATTAGCCTCTTCAACGCTCGGTTCTCCGTCTTTAGCATCCAGTCCGTTCTAGCTGCATTTAATTTAATCATCAATCATCATCCTCCCAATTTATTTGCCGCCCAGCGTATCTTCTTCTTTTATACCTACATCGTTGCCTACATCTCGTTTTGCTGTCATCTCTTCTGACATTGACAGACTGTTAGGAGGTGGTATAGGTAGTCTGTGACAATACTTAGGCACAAAGACAGCAGATGCTCATCTAAGCACTAAGCATCCAAGGTCGCATGGTCGGACACGCGGCAATACTAAGAATAGAGTCGACTGTCGCACGCTTTCCAACATTCTTGCTATAAATAGCGTAAGAATATTTTGACTTAGAGTAAGTGTGTAGAGGTGATGTGTAGGCATTAAGTTGACATATAGTTATGTCAACTTAATGCCTACACATCACCTCTACATTGGTTTGTTTAGTTAAATGAAAAACAGTGACATAGTTATGAATGAATGATATTTATTTGCAAGAATATAAGTACACAAGTACATAACACAACACACAAGTACATAAGTTCTTAATAATATCTCATGGGTTTCACTATACTCGGCATTTCAGCTGTAAAAATATTTAGATTGACATCTTGGTTAACTTATAGCATGTAGTACACATTTAGTAATAAGTTAATAACATAACATAAAAATATCAACCATAATTTCATAATTAAAATTTAGATTACATGCAATTAATAAATTACGATTAAATACGATTCTATTCATTTAAAATAACAATTTATCATGTCAATATAAAATAGCAATGTTTAAATGTTGATGTTAGCCTGATAACATTGTTAAATTAACTATTTTTTATCGGTTTAGGTAATTAAATAAAGGTAAACAAAAAAAACACGTGTCTGGTTAACCGACTAAACGTAAAATGCTGAATTGAAGAGTACAACTGTGTCGTAGCATGACGACTGAAGTGACAGGTATTACGTTTAGCCGGTTAACCCAACACGTATTTTTTTTTGTTTACCTATAATTAATTACCTAAACCGATGAAATAAAGCTTAGTACGTTACTTAGCTTAATTTGCATAGCAAGTAAGTAATAAAAATATTTTCAACATTTAATTCAAATTATTTGAGTGTCGCATGAGGTGATGGTATATTATAATGTGAATATTAAAGACAATATGACCAGGGGAAACGATGGATGAATTGTGTGAAAGATGTTATAGTCTTATAAAAACTTTTTTACAAAAAAATACAACCGACTTCCAAAAACAACACTACAAAGTGAAAAATAACTTTAATTTCGGAAGCCGGTGTCTAGTTAAATGTATTTTCGTTTTTTGCCACCGACTTCCGAAATTAAAGTTATTTTTCACTTTGTAGTGTTGTTTTTGGAAGTCGGTTGTATTTTTTTGTAAAAAAGTTTTTATTTTTCACTTTTTAGTTGTGTACCTACTCCCCTGCCCTTTTTCACTAACACTAAGCGACACCTAAATTAATGCCTAAACAAAAACGCGATGTTGGATTTCCAACTTTCGACGCTAAGCCAAGCGTTGAAAATCCAACAGCGCATTTGTGTGTAGTGAAAACGGGCATTAGGTTTCCAACTTTACTGTTAAATATATTTCACACAGTATCACACTTACTTTTTACAGTTTCTCTCAAAGCGTTAAAACTTATTTTAGTATTAATAACATTCGGAACTTTTCTCATAAAGGATTAAGTGTTGGCGCTTATATTTTAGACGAAACTTTATAGTAGCGTTAAAATTAATTTAGTAGGCTTATCAGACTTTAATGTTGTCGTCTCCCTGAAGCTGCGTGCGCCCTAATAAAAGACATAAGTAGACCATCCCTAATTATAAGAGAGTGATAATAATTATAGACTGGCAATTACTGATATCGCCTCGCATATGTGTGCAAATGTATATAATATGCAATTGACCTAAGTCAGTGTGGAAGATTCTAGAAGTCTGCGCAACCAAGCCGCTCCCACGACAGGCATGCCTTTTTTAGTTTTTTCACTTAATACGATTTGGCAAGGAAACTATCAATATATTTTCCATGAATTACGTTACGTTTAAATTAAATTAATACTAGCTGCGCCCCGCGGTTTCACCCACGTAGACCAGGTTAAAAAGTAGCCTATGTGTTAATTCAGGGTATAAGCTATCTACATACCAAATTTCATCCAAATCGCTCCAGTCGTTTGAGCTTGAAGAAGTAACAAACATACAAAGACACACACACAAACTTTCGCCTTTATAATATTAGTGTGATAGGTAGGTACCTATATCTAACTAGAGAACCGTTATTATTATTGACTAGTTTTTCCCCGCGGCTTCTCTCGCGTTAATTTATAATTTGACAATCAATTTGGGTTGTAATCTGCTTGTAATAATATAATTCAATCATGATTTAAAAGCACGTGGCGCCATCTATTATCATAAGAACGTTATTATTGTTTTTCTCGGGAACAGTACTTTTTTCCCTTGTCCGTTTCTGTCCACCTGACAAAATATATGCAAAATTTCAGGATGATCGATTCAGTGGTTTAGATGTGAAAAGGTTACAAACAAACCTACTTTCGCATTTATAATATTAGTTAGGATTAGTTAGGATTTCCATCCATCGCCCCACAATGAGAATTATGGCCCAAACAGGAGGAAGCCTATGTCCAACAGTGGGTGAAGTCGGACTGTGAATGATGATGATGATGATAAAGAAATACCTATTTAATTGATGACCTGATTTATTTGCTTATGTGGTCAAATGTGACTTAATATGCTTAATAGGTCCACTGCAACAGTGCTTTTGACAGCACATTAAAAGCTGGATGAGTCTGACACGAGGCTTGAGAAGGCAAGGCAAAAACTTCTTTAGAAAAAAAAAAAACACTACAAAGTAAAAAATAACTTTAATTTCGGAAGTCAGTGTATTTGGCTTTGTATTTTCGTTTTTGCCACCGACTTCCGAAATTAAAGTTATTTTGCACTTTGTAGTGAAGTCGGTTGTTTATTTTTGGAAAAAAAAAAAATATTTTTCACTTTTTAGTTGTGGTACTACCCCACACAAATTCGAATACCACAACCTGCAAAAGAAATGAGAACATCATCCACATACAAAGTAAGAAAAAAATACGTATTATTGAAGCTAACTCAAGAACTACCCAAGCAAAGTAAATAAATTTTACTTGGGACCAACTTCGAGCTATAACCTACCGAATAAAACTTAAAAAACAAATTGCTTCATTTGAAATTTTAGTTGCATTACATTGCAGTCGAGAAAAATATATCAAGACTGTTGGAAAAACAGAATAAGTACAAGAAAATAAAATAAATCAATAAAATAAAACACGAAGGTTTTGATAAAAGCAATATAATCTAGGATTCATTAGTTATCCTTTTCTAAACAAACGAGCTTAATTTCTAAGCACAGTTAAAATAATGGCAGTACCATCACCATGGCTTCAATAAAGCAGATTGAAACAATTACGTTACTAAGGCGGCGGACTAACGAGCGGATCGCATGTCGACAAATGTGGACGTGGCCTAATCCTCGTTCGGGGTTTATTTCGAAACATAATTATTAAGTGAATTACAGCAGTTACACAAGACTCCGTTGAAATTCATTAGAAAATTGTGTCTTCACCCTTTTAGAATTTGGGTCAGGAGACCGCAGCAGTGGGGTAATTGAATTTTTATTTATTTTGGGTTTTGAGGAATTTTTCTAGCAGTCTGGAATTTTCATGAAATATTTACAGCTCACTTAAACTCATTGCTTTAGTCCAGTGTCTAGTTACATTGGACTAACATAGATTTCGTTCACATTATTGAATCAAATCTCAAGAATTCCTCGCAGTGCATTAACACCATACTGCCCACTGCAGAGAAGAACGGTACTATTGGCAAATTCTCCCTATGCAAGGATATGCAAGGTTGTAAATAGCTGCACTGTTAAAATCGATTTGCATTTTGAAAGTTTGGGCAAATTAGACAAATTAGGCTAATTACTCGTAGTTCAACCTATCAATAACTCACTTCAAAAGAAATGTTAAATTAATTTATAAGACCTATTTATAATATAAAAAAATAAAATGTACAACTTCTTTTACGAGTATGCATGCGGAGTTTACCTGTAAGTGATTGTAGCACTGCCGCATATACATTTTTGCATGTTACCTTTATCATAGAACCAGTGTAAACATTTGTTGGTGAACCAATAAAAAAATAAATTAATGGACCCATTAATTTGGGGTATTTAAAAGAAAGTTGATGTCATGTTAACATATGTATAACTATTTAGAAAATTTCTTGCCGACTGGTCGAGACTTCACGTGACCAGAAGGCTGGCTCGTTCTTTGGCCAAAGAATTAGCATTGCCATTCAACGTGGCAATGCTGCCAGTCTTCTGGGCACGTTTCCGGATAACACCGATGTGGACGAGTAGCTTTGTTTTTGTATTTATTTGTATAGTTAGTCGTTTACTTTAGTACCTAGTGTAAATAGTGTTAACTTGAGTATTTAATTTTAATTCTGAATAAAGATAAAATTTCGATAAATAGAATTTACACCAATATTTTCTATTAATATTACGTAATTATTTCTTAACGGGTTAGAAGTAACAGAGTGATTACTGTCCTTCAAAAATAAATATATCTAATGCTTGCTTCAAAGTAGTTATTTGACTTAGTTCAAAGTTTTACTAAAATAAAGTTTTCCGACCTTCCTCATCAAATAGCCCAAATCTGTAACGTAGACTTTGTCTAGATATATACATGTTTCAGGGTCACCCAGAATTAGGAATGTTCTTATATGGGGTGATTTTATGCCGACTTCACTAGTTTTCATTTATTTTTGGACTTACCTAGGAAAGTGATAAGATTCTACTCATCATTTTCAGGGTTACTTACTCTCGCGCACGTGTGGGAGTGGTGCGAGGAGGCGACACGCCGGGGCGTAACTCCGCTGCCGCGAGAAATCACGGTACAGCGGACAGAGCTCCGGCGGGATCTCATGGGGACATGGAGAGTGCGATTGTCGCAACCCAGCGCTGGGCACGCCATAATTGCGGCGATAAGTCCCCTCTTTGAGGAGTGGTTGGAGAGGCGCCACGGCGTCCTCACCTTCCGCCTGAAGCAGGTCCTCACCGGACACGGTTGTTTCGGGAGGTTCCTGTTTCGGATAAGGCGGGAGAAAACGCCCGGGTGTCACCATTGTGTGGATCACCCGGAGGACACGGTGGAGCATACAGTAGAGGTCTGCCCGGCTTGGGCGGAGCACCGCCGTGTTCTCACGGAGGCGATCGGCGGCGGCGATCTCTCGCGTCCAAACCTGGTCCAGGCCATGGTGCGGAGCGAGAGTGTATTGGAAGCCGTCACCTCCTTCTGCGAAGCAGTAATGCTCGCGAAGGAGGAAGCGGAACGCGTGAGGGAGAGGCAATAGCCGCGCCCTCGCGCCCCTAGCCGCCGTAGGAGACGCCCTGGGCGGCGGGAATCGATTGCCGATTCCCGGCCACCGTAGGCGCGGGCTTGCGGACGACGAGTAATGGGCTGCTCGCCGTCCGGTAAGGAACAGGCCCGGGTCGACGGCGCGTTGTGTTCCACGCGCGCCTCAAAGAGATGTCAGCAGTGACGGGGTCAATTGGGCCGATGCCGCCGGGGTCGCGGGTGATTCGAGGGAGATACCGTGGCCCTGGTACGGGCAGTTGAAGGAGCATGGGTGGGTTTTAGTCAGTAAAAGTCGGACACGCCCTCCCGCTCTGCCTAGAGCGGGAGAAGTCATTTGAAATTTCCCATCCACAAAAAAAAAAAAAAAGAAAGGGTTACTTACTCAAAAGGTAAAACGGAACTCTATTACTGCATCAATGTCCTACCGTCCGCCTTTCCGTCCGTCTGACTGTCACAAAACCCAAATTACAAGTTCATAGAGTCTACGATGAATGCAAGAAGTACTACATCAGGTGAAAAGGGAAAACTACATTTCCTGACATACAATGTAGGTAATAATGTAGAAATGGGTCGTTTAATTGCAAAGGTAAAAAAAAAAATCATGCCCTTTCAGTAACTCAGTAAAAACTGCCTTTTAAATGTAAGTAGTTTTACCTTCTAAGATTGCTTCATGTAAGGGTAAAATTAATGAAATTGAGATGACATATATTTTGCCCGTTCGTTATTATTGAACTTTCAAATGGTTTATTAGCCCATGTAGATTTGACTTTATATTTTCGAGTGGGTGTCGATGGCTTAATTTGAAACTATGAGGAATATTGTAATGCTGAATGCAGTACAATCCTTGAGACGTCGAATCCAATAAGTATTGAAAACAATGGTCATCATTTTGAACAATATTAATCAGTTGAGGTTTAATATGTAGGTAACATAAGAAAAATAAAAAAAGTATTTTGTTAAAAATGAGCACTTTTTTTTAGTTTGCCGTATATCATTACTTCCCAGAATTCGATCCTTATTAGCGACACTATCGAAAGGTGTAGTAATACAGCATGTGTGTTTTTTTTTTCGAAATCAACGGTTTCGATTTCTGGCTAGAAATATTGAATTATCAAAAATCCAATGATGCAGTTTTAGTTTTCATCAAAATCGAGCTCGAGACGCCTTTGAGTACTTTTTTGCTATTCCTCATAGTTTTGGATTTCGCCGTTCACGCTCACTTGAAAAAGTCACATCTACCACAATGTCCATTGGTAAAATAAAAAAGGATTATTTTACCAATGAACACAGATAAAGTAACAAGTACACTGTTTGACTCTTGTTTATCTTTTATTTTTATTTTTTTTTTGTTATGCATATTGTTAAACTTCGACTCTTGCGCGGTATCTCTGTGAAAGCTAATTCTAGCCGTGTAAGGGGGCCTGGTGACCTGTGACACAGGTTTTTCCCAAAAACCTATATCAGGCACCAGTCTCTCACAAAGGTGGAATACAGCTGAAACATTTTTTTTGTACACACTAACTTTAAGTCAGCTTTGTGAAGAGAGAATAAATGATATATACATTATACATTGTGGTAGACGTGTTATTGAGTGGAGACTGCGAATTTGCAAACGTAAGGTAGGACGCTCCCAAGCTAGGTGGAGCGACGATCTTCACAGGGTGGCTGGTAGCAGCTGGATGTGAGTTGCCGGAAATTGAGTTGAATGGCGTGCAATAGGAAAGGCCTATGTCCAGCAGTGGACTGTCATAGGCTGATTATGATCATGATGATGTAGGTATTTTATACTTTTTAGGGTTCAGTACCTCAACAGGAAAAACGGAACCCTTATCACTTCGTTGTCCGTATGTTTGTCGGTCAGTCTTTTTCTCAGGAACGCGTAGAGATGTCAAGTTAAAATTAATATCAAATACGTAGGTCTTAATTTTTTTAGAGTTCTAAGGGACCATCTTAGATCTCTAAAAAAATTAAGCGTCTAAGTAAACACAGTAAAAAAAAACGGCCATTTTTATGTGACATATTTTGATACTCGCAAGTAAATCAAATCCTATAGGATACTTACCGTTGACCTAGAACCATGAAATTTGGCAAGAAGCAAGGTCTCACAGTACAAGTAAAGGAAAAAGTCAGAAAATCATTAATTTGTATTTGTATCGCATACAAAAAATTTTTTTCGGGATTTTTAGTTTTGAACTACACTTCTGGACACATCTTTTGGCCCACCTTGTATTTTCAGTTTCGTTTGGTCCTAGCTAAAATTTTATATTAGGTCGAGCAAAAAGTTTTTATGCAGTTTTGAACCTGGCACATTCACAATTTCATTCAATAGTCTTTTTTTGAATTTCGAACACAGAATTTAAAGAAACAAAAGACAATTTGGAGCCTGTTTGTTGATATCATACAATCGAATACTAAGAAAACTTGGTTTTATTGGTTTACTTGGATTTAATTCTTGAAAAAGTGATTGATATCTTTGGTTTTGCAACAAACATTACTTATTCTTAACATTAAGGTGAGGTTCTATCAATAATCTATGGATACTTCACGTGAAGTCGCCGCCCAAGCTGTGGCACTTATTCAGGCCGGACACAGCCAAAGAAACGTGAGTGCTCAACTTAATTTAAGTCGATCTGCGGTCCGAAATGTTTATCGGAGGTACCTAGAGACTGGCGGCTTTGTTCGTCGCCAAGGAAGGCCACGATCTCGGGTCACAACTGAAAGGCAGGATCGATTCATCGTGACGACCAGCTTGAGAAATCGTCACCTTACCTCCATTGAGATACAAAACCAACTTCGCGACTTCCACGGAGTATCTGTGAGCGCTCGACCTGTTCGGAGAAGGTTAAAAGAACGCGATATGGTACCACACAAGCCAGCTAATGGCCCCAAACTAACGCGAGCCCACCGAACAGCGCGCCTTCATTTCGCACGCAGTCATTTAAATTGGACACAGCAAGATTGGAGCCGTGTACTCTTTTCTGATGAGTCTAAAATTGTGTTACATGGCAATGATGGAAGGAAGAAGGTCTACCGACGTAAGGGAGAGCGTTTCGCACAATGCTGCTTTGAAGAGAGGGTTGCTTATGGCGGTGGCTCATGGACTGTCTGGGGCGGTATATCCGCGAGCGGCAAAACTCAACTTGAGGTTGTTACAGGACCACGGCTGCCAACATTAAATGCTGAAAGGTACATTCGTGAGTGCTTAGAACCTCACGTGATACCATACGCGGACTATGTGGGCCCAAATTTCCTTTTTATGCATGATAATGCAAGAGCCCATGCGGCCGGCATCGTCAGGGAATATCTTCGGGATGTGAACATCACAGTTATGGACTGGCCAGCCAGAAGCCCAGACATGAACCCCATTGAGCACATGTGGGACGAGCTAAAAAGACGTGTTAGGGCTCGTCAGCCAGTTGCCCAGACGATGCAGGAGTTGGAAACTGCCATAGAAGAGGAATGGGAGATGCTCCCTCAAAATTTCATAGAGTGGTTGATAAACTCTATGCCTAATCGTATGAGAGCTGTGATAGATGCCCATGGAGGCAACACGCGTTATTAAATTAAACCTTTATTTGATAAAACATGTTTTTTATTCAAAAATCAATTGCCTTTAACAAGGCGCATATCCGACTTGTTAGGCGTAGCTCCATGTCGTATGGTATTCTGAATTCAAATTTAAAACAATACGATCGAAAAAGATGGTAAAATGTAGCAGGTTTAAAACTGCATCGACAGTTTTTGTTCAATCTAGCAATCATATTTCGGTAGGGGCCATCGAAACCTAAACTCTAAGGTGGGCCAATAGATGTGTCCAGAAGTGTATAATGTTAAGTTTGTTTTTGAGATAAATTCTTTTCAACTTCATTGTGTGGTCCAACACGCTCTTAGCCAGTTTTTTTTTTATAATTTACTCAGTTTTTAATCTCTGCCATTTTTAACCGACTTCTAAAAAAGGAGGTTACTCAATTCGACCGTACATATATTTTTTTTTTGTGTGTTCGCGTATAACTTCGTCGTTTATGAATCGATTTTGATGATTCTTTTTTTGTTGGAAAGAACATATCCCAAGGGTGGTACCATGCCAAGGAAACCAGGATCTTATGATGGCATCCCAGAGAAATCGAGGGGAACCTTCAAATTTTATAGGCACACCTATAGCGTATTCGGTATTTTTTTTAGTAACTCGTGCATTTGCTCCCGGAAAGCATGATTTGATGAAGTGGAACTGATGAGGAAGACCACATATGGCCATTGGAACTACTCAATAATACGTATTTCACGGGTTGCGATTTGATTATTGCTAATCAATTTATGCTCGTCACAATACTATTATGTTGAAGAGGAGCTGATGGTGACTTCACCATCAGTTCCAGTTCCCCTGGTTCCTTACTGGGAGAACTCCTCAACAATTAACGTCCTTGTATCAGGAAAAGCAATATTTTGTTTAAGGTGATGAGCAGTTGACATTAGGCTATTGCAACCTTTTTGGCGCAGCCGTGAGACACACATTTTTGTTTTAAAACATTATTTTTTTTTTTTTTCTTTTGTTTTTGTGTTTCACGAAGTGTGTCCAAATAAACGCTTTTCTTTCTTTCTTTTTCTTTCAACTTAGATAAATTACAAACTGACCCACTAAAAGTGAAAAATAAAAAACTTTTTTACAAAAAAAAACAACCGACTTCCAAAATAATACTACAAAGTGAAAAATAACTTTAATTTCGGAAGTCGGTGGCAAAAACTAAAATACAGATCCAAAGACACCGACTTCCGATATTAAAGTTATTTTTCACTTTGTAGTATTTTTTTGGAAGTCGGTTGTTTTTTTTTGTATAAAAGTTTTTTTATCCACGAAAATCCCCCTGTACATCGGTATTGTCCGTCCATCTCGTAAACAGGCACCCTTTATTGACACGATAGTTTACAGCATCTACACATGATTCTAACAGTTTTATGCTAGCCATGTGTTACTTGATTAGCTTTCCGTTTATTTGGGTATTACTCGCATCGATTCAGCAATGAATGTATGGTTTGTTTGATCCGAATATATTAGTTGCCTTCGATGTAAGCAATTTTGTTTGCGTATAGTTTCAGAGATTTTGTGTTGATACAAATGTTGTGTTCGTTGGGATTTGGGTCGACAGTTGGGACTTGGGATTAGGAAATCATGAAACCCGTCCAATCATAATTGACATGGATTTAGAGGAAGCCACTGCTGTGACTGTGGGCAGTCGTGTCGTTTCATTCTCATTCCTTTAGATTCCACCAGCTGCTGTCTGTGGCTTTATCTGCGTTTATTTTGTATTTCATAATTTTTAGGATTACGTACCTACATCTAAAGGACAAAACGAAACCCTTATAGGAAAACTTCGTTGTCCGGCTATCTGTATATTTGTTTGTCTGTCTATCAGTCTGTCAAGACCCTTTTTTTCAAGAACGCATAGAGGTATCAAGTTGAAATTAATATCAAATACGTAGGTCTGGGGCCCCTTGAGTTGTAAGAAAATCAAGCTTCTAAGTCCCAGGACATATTTTAATACTCACAAGTAAATCAATACCTATAGGGTACTTCCCGTTAACCTAGAATCATGAGACACACCTATAGCGATATAGGTATTTTTTTATAGTAACTCGTGCATTTGCTCCCGGAAAGCACTGTTCAATGATACGTATTTCACGGATTGCGATTCAATTACATTAATATGGTTGCTAAGCAATTTATGCTCGTCACAATGCATATGGTGAAGTGGAGCTGATGGTGACTTCACCATCAGTTGCAGTTCTCCTGGTTCCTTACTAGGAGAACTCCTCAACAATTAGCGTCCCTGTATCGGGAAAAGCAATATTTTGTAAAAGGTGATGAGCAGTTGACATTAGGCTATTTTAACTTAGATGAATTACAGACTGACCCACTAAAAAATAAAAAACTTTTTTTACAAAAAAAAACAACTGACTTCCGAAATTAAAGTGATTTTTCACTGTGTAGTATTTTTTTTGGTAGTCGGTTGTTTTTTTTGTAATTTTTTTTTTATTAATAATAGTTTCAGAGCTGTTCTCGTATAATAGCAGGCTATTAAACATAATAGGTTGGGGAAAAAGTTTCTTCGCATTTTTTATGAAAATTCAAAACATTTTTTAATGTACATTATTTACATTTATCTAAAGTATGTAGGACATGATCCCATTGCTATAGAAATTTTAGGACTTTTGATCAAAATATCGCGACAAGTGGTTTTGGCAGTCCTCTCGTGATGTTAACCTGACACTGCCTAAAGAATTCTGAAGAGACCGAAACAGGTGTAAATCTGAAGGTGCAAGGTCAAGACTATACGGCGGATGCATTAACACATCCCAGCCAAACTATCTTAATTTTTGCTGAGTGGCTAAAGATGTGTGAGGTCTAGCGTTATCATGATGAAAAACGACACCCCTTCTGTTGATTAATTCCGGCCGTTTTCTCTCAACTTCTTGCTTTAATCTCATCAGTTGTTCGCAGTAGAGTTCAGAATCGATGGTCCTGCCTGGTGGTATCAGCTCATAATGAATAATGCCCTTCCAATCCCACCACACACACAGCATCACCTTGTTGCAAGTTAACCCGGGTTTCGCCACAGTCTGTGAAGCCTGACCGGCCTTTGACCACGACCTTTTTCGCACGTTCTTGTCGTACGTGATCCACTTTTTTTCCAGTTATCAGCTTCTTCAAAAATGGTTCGGTTTCATTACGTCGTAATAAAGAATCACAAATGAGTACACGGTTCATTAGGTTTCTTTCAGTGAGCTCGTGAGGTACCCAAATATCGAGCTTTTTTATGTACCCAGTTTTTTTCAAATGCGCCAAAATTGTTTTGTGGTCAATTCCCAGTTCTTCAGCTACGTTGTACGTTGTAACTACTGATATGCCGATCTTGCTCCACTTTTTCAAAAATGGCATTCATTTTATCCGTAATAGGGCGACCAGAGCGACGTGCATCTTTGACATCAAAATTTCCAGATTGAAAACGCTTAAACTAAATTTGTGCTACTCTCACAGACACTGCAGTGGGTCCATAAACATCGCAAAATTTTTTTGCGGCTTGCGTTGCATTTTTACCTTTTTTGTAGTAAAATTTTAAAATGTATCGAATTTCTTCATTAGATTCACTCATATTGACAGTACGAAAAACAAATGAAAATCACACATTTTCCTAATTTGAATTTGGAATGGGAAACAATAAAGCTTCCGAAAAACAACTTAACTTCCAGCGATCTGGGGTTGACTGTAATACTAACTAAGCTGTGTTAAAATGAATTACCGAAAAATTTATACAAAATTGACCGACAAAAATGTTGTTTTTAACAAACAAACATGAGCTTATTCAAATTATAATTCTACGAAAAATAATCTATACTTTCAAATAACAAACTAAATTTCCAAAAAAAAAATACTAAATTTCCGAAAAAAATACTAAGTTTCTGAAAACATATGTTCTGCTATAATAATCGTTTTCTTAAGCTTTATAGAAATCAGCTTAATTTCTATTTTTGGGTATAGAATAACTTTTTTAACTCACAATTTAAATGAAAATAACTACCTACCAGTCGGCCCGCGCGGGCGCTTCGTGCGTACTTCGCGTGACATCGGATGCGTTCGGGTGCAGAGCGATAGGCGCGCTCACATTCGACTTATCATTTCGTTCGTTCGTTTGTTTGTTTTTTTTTTTGTTTACGTTTTGCTTTGCAAATATAACTTTTGTGGTTTTCGCGTGCTTTCGCTAATTAAATGTACGTATTTCGTAGTCCGTTAGTTCTTAGTATCGTTGTTAATATGTTGATCGTTGTCTGTCCCAAAACCGAATCGGGGCACCCCGACTCCACATAGTCTTTTGGCTGCCACTCTAGAGTGTATTTAAAAATCAGGGGGCGCGGAGAGGGAGCAGCCCCCACCCGCTGTAACAAAGCTTAGATACCCGTGCGAGCCGTAGCGACTGAGGCTGGTCGCCCGAGGCGACCAGTAAGCCGAAGCTGCGGAGGTCAGCATGGTTGCCTATCCTTTGTTACGTAAGGGTGAAGGGGCTGCACTTCCCGCAGCGCCGGAGACGTGCAGTAGTGCTATTCTGTAAACATCTCACCGTGATAACTCAGGTGAAGTGAGCGTGAAGTGAGCCGTCATTCCACCTGATGCTAGGGGGTTGACAATATTGACAGCTCACTTTAAGATCACTTCACTCATGTTTTCACGGTGAGATATTTACAGAATAGCACTACAGAAGCGACTTTGTTTTGTCAAACTAGTGTTTTGAGGTTAGGTAACAATAATTTATTTTTCTCAGGAATGGTGTGTTCTCTTTTCATGGGAGGGCAACTAGGGGGGAGAGGGCACCCCTCCCCCTCCTCCTCCCCCCTCCCCCTCCCCCTCCTCAATCCCCTCATTTTTGTGCGACCGGATACTAAAATTTAACCAAGTATTTTTATAATGTCACAATAGTTTAACAAGCGCCACTGTTATAAAATGTGTATGGTTAATTCTAAATTTACAATAGGTAAATTACGATAAAAATGACTACGTGTAGATTTCGGTAAAACGCAATTTAAGCTGGTGGAAAAATATTACGTCGGCAAATATTGTATTAATTTTTCGGAATTTTCAGTATTTCATTCGGTCGTTTCTTTATTAGTATTCGCTTATAAGCTGTCGGAAAGTTAGTATTTAAAGCAGTAAATTTTATATTTTGAGTATGCTCATATTTTAATTTTTTTTCGGAGCTTTTATTACTTAGGAATTATGTTCTTTAAAATTTAAACTGTCAATGATACCTACCAAAACCAGCCAGATCCAAAGAGATTTTATTTTAAGTTCATACATACTATAATGCGAAAAGACTTTTTCCCAAACCTAATATTAGCATCTGCAAGTCGATGGGATTGGTTGAGTAGACTAATATGTGCCAGACCATCTACAGTGGTATCTGTCGTGGAGACAATTTAGTTGACTCTGCATCTCTAAACCATAATCCATCCATACTATTATTATAAACTAGCTGTGCCCCGCGACTTTGTTTGCGTGAAAGCCGTAAGATACACAATATAATAAAATAACAGGCACATTTTAATAAAACTCCCTGGTCGTGACCCGCCGCGTTGCATCGCCCGCCCGCGCTATTACTTCGTTTTCGCTTAGCATTTTTTGAAACTATTTTTCTTTTTGCTCAGCTCCAAAGGGTCGTAGCGTGATGTTAAGTAGCCTATAAACATCCTCGAGCATTGGGCTACCAAATGCAAAAAGAATTTTTCAAATCCGACTTTTTGTTCACAATTTCAGTGGTTTTTTTTTTGCTCGGAATCCTAATTCTTTTTCCAAAACAAAAGTAGCTAAGTTACTTCTTATAACATCAGCTACCTGCCAGTGAACGTCCCGTCAAAATTGATCCAGCCGTTTCGGAGAGTAGTCGGAACAAACAGACAGACGAAAATTTTGAAAACTGTTTTTTTTTTTTATGAGTGCCGTATATACTTTCTTAAACATTTAGTAAAAAGCTGTTATTCTGACATTACAAACAGATACCCCAATTTTATTTATTTGTTTGGATATAGATGCAAAAGTAAGCCGGCGTTCGCACGGACGTAAAAATATCGCGGCGATTTTTTTTCGCGCACTGGAGTTTCAACGCTCTGTTTAGCGCCGAGAGTTGAAAATCCAACAGTTTGTTTTTTCGACTGGCTGGGATGCACTGTTGTTGTTAGGTTAGTCGACTTACTCTCTATCTGTCGGTCTGTTACCTTTTAAACACTGAACCAATCGCTATACATTTCCAGTATAAGCTGATCTCGCATCGTGTAGGATTTCCTTACAATGAGAGGTCAGTGTAAACTGGAAATGTATAGCTTGATGTGTAGCCGTGTGTACAACCAGTAAGTCTCAATCGGTATAATTTTAAAGCAAATTTTATAGAAGTTGTAGATATGCAAACTTATGATTAACAAGCACTGGTTTTCTTTACAGACCAATGACGCAGCAATTAAAAGTTTCCTTTATCAGCGACGTCACGAGCTCGGATTAGCCCCTTCTCAGCCCAGACAACTCGGCTGGTATGCAGACGGTCAAAACAAGCAAAACTACTCACTGAGTCACGCAATGATTGTAGCACTGTGGTTGTAAATGCATCAATCTAACATCAAACTTAAACCACTTCGTTCACATTCATTTTCGTAGGCTACTAAGGGCAAGTGCATAATACTCGATTTTTTTAAATTTGATTTTTAGCATACCGTGCCAAAATGGTAAAAAGGAACCCTTATGGTGCGACTCAGTCTGTCTGTGTGTTCCACTGTCACAGCTGGATATCTCAAGAACTACTAATGCTATGAACTTCAAATTTGAAGCAGTTTTAGATAACGTTTGCCCAACTATTTTGCAAATAAGAAAGAAATGAAAATATTTTTATTTTGCAACAGGGACTGAAAGGGGGTCATAAAATTCCAAATCGGGCATGTGAGGTATCATATGAATGAGCGCTATTTGCACATTCTCAAACATTTTTTCTTTTTTTTAGGCCGCATAGTTTTCGACTTGATGAAAAATGTTTAAAAAAATACCGTTCTGTCTATGCAATCTACGAAGGGGCACCCCCCCTTATCTCCGTAGTTTGCATAGACAAAAATCTGAAATTATTCTATGTGATAATGTATTATCACATAGAAAGTAGTAGTAGTAGTAGTTAGTTTTTACATAAACTTCTAAGTTTATGTAAAAACTAACAGGAAAAATAAAACGATGTCTCTAAATAGCACACTTTTTCAGAAATTATCAACAACAATTACATAATATGACCATCATATACGGAACCCTCGGTGCGCCAGTCCGACTCACTATTGACCGGTTTTCCAACTGCCTCGTTGATGTAGTGGTCGCAAACGCTACTGCAGAGCATGAGGCCCTAGGTTCTCTCGTCGGGCAAAGTGATATCAGGTTCTTTCATCAGAAATTTCTCAGTAGAACCCGGAGTCTGGATTTCTGCCTGGTGGATGGCAATAGGCTCGCCCCCTATTAAATGGGACTTAAAAATGCCTAAGGATGCTTTTCCACCAGAGATGCTACGTCGCTATGGATGCGTTTGATATCCACCAATCATATTCATTGATCCACATAGCATATCACTGGTGGAAAGTGATTCAACTAAGCTACGTATTTTGCGGAAGGATGCGTGTTATAGATGGTCGCGAGTGGTGTAGCTTCCCTATTGTCGATACGTTGCATAGCTCGAGCGGCGCATCTTCCTCGCACAGCTACCTCGCGGCGGCGCATTTTCATAGTACTCGTACATCTTACTCGCTCCGCTACACAGCTTAGCATCAGTGGAAACGGTCACATAGTTTCGTAGCTTAGCTTTTACATTCTCGCAGCATAGCTGCATACACATCTCTGATGGCACCCTAATCCTGTTATGTTATGTTTTTTACATTTTTCAACGTGACTTTTTTGAACAATTTAATGCGAGACTTTCTTTCACATTTTGCAAATTAACATGAAAAGTACAAAACCCTTTGTTCTACTGATATTCTAGAAAAGCTTCTTACAATTCCTCATGGTACAGTTCAATATACCTAAGAGTATAATGAAAAATGCATGTTACACATTGCACAGTTGTTTTTTTCTTTATGCGTGCAAAGGCACGCCGCGCCGTTACGTCTTGCATTTTCTGAAAATATGAGTGTGTTAGACAAGCCTTCTTCGAAATACATCAAGTAATTACCGCGTTGGTGAAATTATCGACTAGACATAACTAGAATGCTCAAACAGAGCGAATGAACTTGCCTTGCAGTCGACCCCTGGATATGCGAATGAACTTGCCTTGCAGTCGACCCCTGGATATGCGAATGAACTTGCCTTGCAGTCGACCCCTGGATATGCGAATGAACTTGCCTTGCAGTCGACCCCTGGATATGCGAATGAACTTGCCTTGCAGTCGACCCCTGGATATGCGAATGAACTTTCCTTGCAGTCGACCCCTGGATATGCGAATGAACTTGCTTCACAGTCGAGCCCTGGATATGCCGAACTCAAAACTTGTCTGTCGCGCTGGTTTGCAACCAAGCCTACCAAAGTAACGTCTATACTAAACATGCCTCAACTATCAACATCATTAATATCGCTTGCAGCCGCAATTAGCGACGGATATCATGTTTTACTGCACCCAGTTGATCCAGTTGCTCTAATAAACATTACGACATTTTAATAAAAGCGAATTAATCAAGTACTGCGGTGTAACAGATCTTAGTCTGTATGATAGATACTGCACAGTTTGTTGTATGAGTGGTTCGAATCGGTAATCTGTGGATTAGCCAGTAAGAATGACCAGTAGTTTTCTATGCATGTTGACAGTGTTTTGTTTTCTTAACCGATTTCTAAAAAAGGAGGTTACTCAATTCGACCGTATATATATATATTTTTTTTGTGTGTTCGCGAATAACTTCGTCGTTTGTGAACCGATTTTGATGATTCTTTTTTTGTTGGAAAGGAGATATTCCAAGAGTAGTACCATGACAAGGAAACCAGGATCTGATGATAGAATCCCAGAGAAATCGAAGGGAACCTTAAAATGTTTAGGCACACCTATAGCGATTTGGGTACCTATTTTTTATAGTAACTCGTGCATTTGCTCCCGGAAAGCAACATTTGATGAAGTAGAAATGATGAGGAAGACTACATATGGCCACCGGAACTACTCAACAATACATATTTCACGGGTTGCGATTTGATTATTGCTAATCAATTTATGCTCGTCACAATACATATGTTGAAGAGGAGCTGATGGTGACTTTACCATCAGTTCTAGTTCTCCTGGTTCCTTACTGGGAGAACTCCTCAACAATTAACGTCGTTGTATCTGGAAAAGCAATATTTTGTTAAAGGTGATGAGCAGTTGTCATTAGGCTATTGTAACTTAGATAAATTATACACTGACCCAATAAAAAGTGAAAAATAAAAAACAATTTTACAAAAAAAAAAAAAAAAACAACCGACTTCCATATAACTTTAATTTCTGAAGTCGGTGGCAAAAACTAAAATACAGATCCAAAGACACCGACTTCCGAAATTAAAGTTTTTTTTTCACTTAGTAGTCTTTTTTTGGAAGTCGGTTGTTTTTTTTTTTTTTTGTAAAAAAGTTTTGTATACTTCTTCTAGCTTACCAGTTTCAAGTCTATGATTTGCTTAACTGTGCGTTATAATATGCTCGTCTGGTGCTTAGCGGCAACTTAGTGCATGATTCCATAACAGGGATGATGCCTGGTCAAAAAAAAAAGAAATTCTATTTATTCCGTCAGTCAGATAAAAAAATTTATTTAGATACGTATTTCATGCTTTATCATATTAATAAAAAACCGGCCAAGTGTGTGTCGGATCACGCACAGTGAAGAGTTCCGTAGTTGTAAAGAATTTATCCAAAAAACAAACCTAACATTGAAATCTCAATAAAAAAAAATTTTAAGTGATAAAATTACAATTTAACAATTTTCGGACTTTTTTCTTTAATCGTGCTATGAGACCTTGCTTCTTGCCAAATATCATTATTCAAGGTCAACGGGAAGTACCGTAAAGGTTTTAATTTACTTGCGAGAATCAAACTATGTCGGTTAAATGGCCGTATTTTTTTTCTTTGCATTGACATAGATGCTTGATTTTTTTTAGATCTCCAAGGGACTATAGACCTACGTATTTGATTTAAATTTCAACTTGATACCTATACGCGTTCCTGAGAAAAAGGGTCTTGACAGAGTGACAGACAAAGGCCTCCCAAGAAAGTAAACTTTTCAGGGGTAGCTATTTACCTTCCTGATTACCATTCTGCTGATTACGACGTGCCTTTTACTAAATACCTACTTATGGGGGTATGTCATTCTTTCAAAATCAAAAGTCATAATTTATTTAAACTAAGCTGAGAATCAGAACCTTTTGAACGTCAGAATTACATAAAACAGACGCTCCCCCACTTCCTAGTGCTTTAGCTGGGAAGAAGAAGTGGCGCAACAAACTGCCCAGCAGCACAGCTGTCTGTTCAGTTAGAAAAACTTGATTATATACAATAGTATGCAAAATAATTTACATTACGTAACACAAAACATTAAATTAAATTATTTACCATAATGTCAGCTAGCACACGCCAATATACCAACAAAAAACATCGAAAATAATATACTTTACCAAAAATTAAAAAAAACTGGCCAAGAGCGAATCGGACTCGCGTACCGAGGGTTCCGTTCCGATTTCAGAAAAAGTGTGCTCTTTAGAAACATCTTATTATTTTTCCTGTAATCTTTACATAGTATTCCATCACATTGAATAATTTCAGGTTTTTCTCTATGCAAACTAAGGTATAAGGGTGATAAGGGGGGGCGGAACGGTATTTTTTTCTACATTTTTCATAAAAAATCGAAAACAAAAAAGAAGAAAAGTGTTTGAGAATGTGCAAATAGCGCTCTTTCATATGATACCCCACATGCCCTAGTAGCCCCACTTCTAATTTTTAAGACCCCCTTTCAGTCCATGTTGCAAAAAAACAACAAAAAATATTTCTTTCTTATTTGCAAAACAGTTGGGCAAACGTCATCTAAAACTGTTCCAAATATCAAGTTGATAGCATTAGTAGTTCTTGAGATATCCAGCTATGACAGACGGACAGACAGACAGACTTAGTCGCATCATAAGGTTTCTTTTTACCATTTTGTTACGGAACCCTAAAAATTAAAGCCAGAATGTTTACAATTTGCAATATTTCAACATTCAGTTAACTCCGTTGTTCCCTACAAACATCCACTGACAAACACAAGAAGCAAAAAAACCATTGACACATTCATACGAATATAATCGAAAAAACACCGCCTCCATATTTGTTTGGACTCCAATGAAACAACATGGGGGCAAAATAAAAAACGAATTTCAAAAGACAATTTCGTGTCCATTCAGGAGCATGTTCCCACGAATCACGGCTAACTAGTTGTCAAAGGCATCGCACGTGCCGGTCCGGCTTTTTCTGGACGTTTCTAGCCGTTTCCACGAACTTATTGGCCGGTTCCGGTGTTTTTCGGAAGGTCTGGAACGTTTTTGAGCGGAGACGCGTGAAATTGGAGGTTGAATCGGATGCGTTTTGATGATACATGCGTTCTGAATGAGCAATCATATGAAATTGTATGAGTGTGGGCACTTACATATAGGTTAGCACGCGTGGTGAAGAAAACAGTTGGTATTGTAACCGCTTTTTTGCCTTTAATGCCATCCTTAAGCCTACGGAATAGAAGTCAAAATTGATTGAACGGATTGTAAAAAAGGTTTGTTTAAATGTCTAATCTTATTGTAAATGGAGTATAGGCAGATAATGACGATGATAACTGTTATAAGTTTGTAAATCGAAACAGATCTAGATAGTGAAGGACTGACTACCACTAAGTACAGACAACAGCACATTACCAAACTGTCAAATTTCTCCAAATGATTTTAAACCTTAAAATGTTGAAGGTGAAGTTCAAAATCCAATGAGAAAATTTGACAGCTTGTAGTAACTTGACTAAATAAGCTCTTAATATGCTTAAAATGTATAGAAACTCCCCATTGAACGACCAAAATCTTCATCCAGGTTATAAGGCACAGTCTGAACTCTTATCTTAAATGCTAAGGTTATAGAGATTGTTAATGAAAATTTATGTTACCGAAATTGCTGGCTTTAAAACCGTTATAGTGCACTAAAAAATTATATCCTATTTAGGGCTGCCTGGTTTTGGAATATTAATTTTAAGTTTCTGGAATTGTTTAATTGTCGTGATTCCCCAAGTCGCCATGTTTGCGATTTTATTGATAGGTAGGTAACGCTTGCAGTTTTTAAAGCTACCAACTTTTCAAATGGAGGCTTTTTCTTCTGCAATAACATGCCGTGGAAGACATTTTGGCGACTACGGGTTGAATGTCATGCATGAAGACACACACACATACACTCACACCCATTCATACACACACACATACACACAAAATATACATTCAAAAACGCACATTTATACAAAACACACTAGTTTTCACATACTGCCATAATTACGATTTTCATTTTTAATTTTTCTTTTTAATAGTTTTATAAAAATGTGTAATTTAAACGAGTACCTTACTAGCACAACAAATCAATTGTTAATCAATCAAGGAAGAGCGAGGTTTATCCCATCACAAGTATCTTCGGATTACTTTCTGGGAAACCCCGGCAACTTAATTGTATTCAAGATAATAAACACATTTTTTTTTTTAACATCGTTTTTAGGGTTCCATAGTCAACAACGAACCCTTGTAGTTTCGATATGTCCGTCCGTCTGTCCGTCATCAGCTTAGCTCAGAGACTCTTAGTACGAAAAAGCTATAATTTGACATTTGAGCTATATTCATCACGCCGACAAAGTGGTAAAATAAAATCATGAAAAAAAAAAATGTTTTAGGGCACGCTTTGTACACGTAAAGTGGGGATTCTTTTTCTCGTCTTCCGATCCGTTTCTGAAATATTAAGTTGAAAGTGCAAATTTTTGTCAGAGCCAAGTGTGTCCCCCCCTCCCCCCCTACCCCGCCAGCTGCACGAAGTTAAAAGGGAAACTATCACAGCTAAGTAGGCTTTTTAAGCCGCACTTGGCAGATGGTCTAACTTATTAAAAGTGACAACTTTTAGACAGTCACCTATTCCTTTATTGTAACTGAAAAGCAGAAGTACTTTGGCAGAACATATGAGTACCTTATTATTGTACCCTCACCACTATCAACAAAATTATTATTTAATTTCGTGCTGATTTTTTAACCGACTTCAAAAAGGAGGAGGTTATCAATTCGTCGGAACCATTTTTTTTTTTATTTTTTTTTATTTTATTTTTTTTATGTATGTTCCCCGATTACTCGAAGATGGCTGGACCGATTTGGATTATTTTTTTTTTGTTTGAAAAGGTATACTTCCCAGGGGGTCCCATGATCATCAAGTCAGGATCTGATGATGGGATCCTGGAGAAATAGAGAGAACTCTTCCAATTTTATAGGCACACTTGAAGCGATTTGGATAGTCTTTAGAAGAGTACTTTCTTGGAGTAGTCCCATTTCAATTTGGTGAAGATCTGATGAAGAACTTCTGAGATAGGCAACGGAACTCCTCAATAAATGATAGCAAATGGACTGGGATTGCTGAAATCTCATGTCTGTTTGTTGTTCACACCAGTTCATAACATAACATTACGCCAGTACGCTGTGAAGGGGTAAGCACATGTGAACGACTAAAACGTGAAAAATAAAAACTTTTTTACAAAAAAATACAACCGACTTCCAAAAATAACGCTACAAAGTGAAAAATAACTTTAATTTCGGAAGTCGGTGGCAAAAACGAAAATACATTTAATCAGACACCGACTTCCGAAATTAAAGTTATTTTTCACTTTGTAGCGTTATTTTTGGAAGTCGGTTGTATTTTTTTTGTAAAGAAAATCTCAGTAGGTACAAGGTTGCCCAACCAAGCCGCGTTTCGTACCTACTCCACAGTTCACATTAGACCATGATTTATGTGTTATGTTGGACACGGATGTTAGTTTGTTGGTGGTCTACTGGTCCATGAGGATGGCGTAAATTTAAATTATATTTTTTATGTCATAATAGTTGTGGGCGTCTAATTTGGTAGGAATCGGAATTAGGTTACGATTACCGATATAGACTGGTAAATTAGCCTGGTTTCCGTAATTCTGACCATTATTGTAACTGTATGAATGAGTTGGGGACTAGTGGTGGTGCAGTGGTGACGGCTCCGACTTACGAGTCGTAGGTCGTGGGTTTGAACCCAGGCAGGTGCCTTAAATAATCAGTCTATAATGTTCCCACTGCTGGGACACAGGCCTCCTTTCTTCGATAGGGAGTGGGCTGTAATCTACCACGCAGGCCCAGTGCGGATTGCTAGATGTCACATGTCTTCGAATTTTTGGTTAAATATTTGGAAAAATATTCTCCTTACCTACTCCTGAGTCAACTCCCTTCCTTAAGTTGACGATCCCACTTGGCAACATCCAATGAGACAAGAAGGGTAAAATTTTAATATTTATTAAATAACTTTTGTTCTTTCAGAAGCCCTTTTGTTGGTGATCCTAAGCAAACGAAAATTATGCAAACATCGCGGCCATCTTGGCTTACTGTCAGTCGAAATTGTGTTTACAAAGATAAAATACGACTTTATATTTTTCATGATATTAATTATTTACATTCGCAAATCTTGGTGGGTATTTGAGAATTTTAGTTCGATTTTAGGTCCCCAAAATATAAGCATTTTTATTGAAAGACTATGTTATAGTTTGGAAAAAACAATGTTGAAAATAGTAACACCCGTCTAGACACCCTGACACGTGGAGGAAATCGAAACAGGTTCAATACTCGTAGTTGTTCAATACATAGGTAAGTTCTCAAAATCAACAGTAATTTATATTCAAACTAGGCTGAGAGGTTTATTCCCGTTGTCCCCATATGCCATATCCCCTTCACGGGGACAGCGGGACGTGATTAAATGTATTTCCCGCTGTCCCCATAACGTACATTCGGCTAACGGGGACAACGGGAAGCAAACTTTTCACGAGTCGTTGTCCTCTAACTAACTAGTTCGGTTCTTGATAGCCTGTTAAAAATAATCTCTTTTTTTCCACATTTTTTTTTTCTGTAAAATCTAGTCGTTTCTGGCACTCGCCGGCCGCTGCCGCGGGACCGCTCGCTAAGCTCGCTCGGCTCGTGCGTAGAAGGTCACAGTTTTAACCTAACCTAACCTATATAGTTTTTGTCATAACAAATCATTTGACCAAAAAGACCAAATGTTTATTGTCTAAAGATTGTTTCCTGTAATAAATCATTTGATTAAATACCAAATAAAAAACTTTGTTTGATGGGTAAAAGATGCCGACTCACACATAATACTACACAAAAAAGAAAAAAACTGGGACTGTGGGCAATAATTTTTACTTATTTTATTCAACTATATTAACGGGGACAGTGTACCGGGACAACGGGAAGTATTTTTAAATATTGAATTGAAGTACCGCTGTCCCCGTAGGACGCGTACGGGGACAACGGGAACTACCGGGCTGAGAATAGCACTTTTTGAACGTCAAAGTTAACATAAGTCAATCCACCAAAACGCCCTTCATCACTTCCTTGAGCTGGGAAGAAGTGGCGCAACAAACTCCCCAGTCACTGATTACTTAACTATAAATGAAGCTCTATGATATCATCATATCATCCCCAACTCAAATAAGTTTAGTGATATTTATTTTGTTTTGTTATTTTGTTAATATTTCTTTTAAATACCTACTTCCCATTATACTTATGAATTTGTGAACATGCTCATTTTTTGCTTTATCTTGTAACATGAACCAACTCAACTAACGGTATCTTACAAGTCTCTTAATCGTTTAAATGCTAGTGCTGTCCACTTCTGTAAGTGATGAATTCGCAATACCTAAAACTGTATGTTATTCTTGTTTCTGTTTTGAATTAAGTATTTTTCTCAATAATTAAGATTTACAAAACTGAAGTGTTAATCGACTTTTGTTGCTGTCTTTTGTAAACTGTATTAATGTAAAATTTACCTCGAATTTTCACATACAAACAGATCTGAAATGTCCGTAATAATAAACAGAGCCAAACCAGACATACCAACCTTGATTCATAGAAACACAACATTCACGCGGCATTCACGCTGCGTTCCCGCAACGCTGTCGTCTCACTGATTTACGATCCCCGAATCGCAGGAAGTAACAGATCGGCACCTTTGATACCAAATGTTCTTTGTTTGATACAGGAAATCAAATTGATGTTACTAATTTTGGATAGGAATTTCTAATGAAGTTTGGATGGTAATAAAACAATCAAGTTTCTCAAGCTTCGCCACATAACGTGGCAATGCTGCCAGCCTTTTGGGCACTTTTCCTGTTGACAGCGATGCGGACGAAGCTTTTGATGCCCTATGATTCTTTCCCTACCTTTATAAATATCAATCTGCCTAGCCTTTTCCCAACTATGTTGGGATCGGCTTCCAGTCTAACCGGATGCAGCTGAATACCAGTATTTTACATGGAGCAGCTGCCTATCTGACCTCCACAACCCAGTGACTGGGTAATACGATACCCCGACTGGTTGTCAGACTTTCGGGCTTCTGACGACCCGTAACGACAATCAAAGATCCACGAATGACAGCCGGGACCAAAGGCTTAACGTGCTTTCCGAGGCACGGAGGAGTCTCGGTATGTAAAGATGGTCACCCATCCGCGGACCGACCCCGGCAAGCGTAGCTTAACCTGATGGATCGACCCATGTGGCTGTTATTACTTAGCCACGAGCTCATCCACTCCTCCCCACCTTTATAAATAATATAAGTATATTACCTAAGTACATAAGAAATAAATAATATTGTATATTGTGTAAATATTATCTTAAATAAAAATACATATTTATAGATGCTCTTGCTCAAGTATTATCGTAGAAGAAGGTGTCTTCGTAGCCAAATCCGTTTTCGCGAGCCTTAAAATGACCGCTACACCAAACGTCAAAGTGGAAGTGGCCACCACTTTTGTCGGGCGAATGCCTGATGATTATAATTTGTAATAGCTAACTTATCTTAATATATAAAAAGAAAAATCCTTACTGACTGACTCATCATCAAAATTATAAAAGAAAAGTCCTGACTGATTGACTGACTCATCAACGCCCAGCCTACCCTTGGACCTCAGAAGCTGAAATTTTGCACAGAGGTTCCCTTTATAATGTAAACAAGGATAAGGAAGGGTTTTTGTTCTCGTGGGATATTTTTCAACATTCACGCGGACGAAGCCGCGCGGGCAGTGCTAGTAAATAATATAGGGTATATTCAGACCAGGAAAGCAAGCCACGAAAGGGAAGAGGCTTATATCAGCAGTGGGTGAGTGATGATGAATTTATATTAAATAAGGGCTCGTGGATAAATTATAACAGCCGCACGGGTCGATTGAATGGGTAGAAACGGTTCCTGGATGGGTGACCATCCATTACGTATCGAGACCCTTCGGTGTTTCGGAAAGCACCCGTAGATCTTTGAACTGTCAATAATGAATGTTGTGCTTCTGACTACCCGTAACGACTGCGTTATGTCAGAAGCACAACATTCTGACAATCAGTCTATATGCCAAGGGGTATCGTGTTGCCCAGTAACAGTACTGGGTAACTCGATTGCGATAACGATAGAGACTGATTGCATGTAAAATACTGGTACTCAGGTGCATCCGGTTAGACTGAAAACCGACCTCAACATAATTGGGAAAAGACCTGGCAGATTTACTACCTCCCAGGATTACGCCGAGATTAGTAGACTTGGAAAATGTCGTAAAAGAAAATACTATTTTGCTCCCTGATTAAAAACAAGGTATCGAGAGCCATTTTGTTAATTAAAAAACATACAATTCAATATCAAAAGCGTTACGAAACAATCATTCTGCGCGGCTCCAAAGAAACTTCATAAAAACAACTAGTATTTAACAGAAACAATATGGCATTATATCATTAGAAAACTTAGCCACAAACCAATTAAAACTCAACCTTGCATCTCACAAAATAAAGTTCATATACGTCCACCCAGGAAATGAATCATGATTAAAGAAAAACCAACCTAACTTTGCGGTTGAGTAATTTAATTTTCCGCAAGAAATGAAGCGTGTGGCGATTTAACCGAGCGCAAAAATAAATTTGTTACGTCAAGAAAAAGCTTCAGTGACGGAAAATAAAGAGATTTTGCTGGAAATTACAAAAGAAACCCGCAAAAATCGAAACAAAAGGTATGAAACAAAAGGCCGTGTGACGAATTGTGTAGTTGAGTATGGCCGGAGAAATGAGAGTGGAATAAAAAATTAAGGGACAGTTCCATCTTATTAGTATAATGATGGTGAAGCCGTAGAACTACCCTACACGGAATTACGACATCGTTTTGGTAATAACTTGATGTTTGTTTAGCTGTGGTCGCGTGTATTTGGATAATAAATACGACGTCAATCCACAAGACACATTAATAATTATACAGTCGAAATAGTCATCATCTGCCTAATCCTTTTCCCAACAATTTTATTTGACCTCTACAACCCAGTTACCCGGTAATACGATAACCCTTGGTAAGACTGGTTGTCAGACTTTCGGGCTTCTGACGACCCGTAACAACTGTCAAAGATCCACGAATCACAGCCGAAAGTAACAGCTTAGCGTGCTTTCCGAGGCACGGAGAAGTCTCTGTATGTAAAGATGGTCACCCATCCACGGATCAACCGCGGCAAGCGTAGCTTAACCTGGTCGATTGACCCGTGCTGGCTGTTATTACTTGGCCACAAGCCAATATACAGTCGAAATAGTATGGAAGCAAAAGTGACCAACATTTCAATATTGCCGAAGTCACACAAGGGTATTTATACTCATTAGTTTCTACTATTCATCAAAATCAATAGACGGCTTAATTTTTTTTAATAACTTACGCGAGTCAACTTGGATGTTTTCCTAAAGACGAGTAGTTCCACCAATTAGCACCACCAATGAAAAAGAAATTCATAAGTCTGGAGATATGGAGCATTTTGAAATTTTTTATGCTCACATTTTTAGTCAGATGAGGTACAATTTTTTGTACCAAAAAAATCGACACTAAACGTCCTAGGTGCAAAACCTTAGCAGTTAACGCCTTTTTTCTCAAAAGTGGCGCTAGTTGTTAGCACTATTCGCCTTAAAAATAGAATCATAAACTCACGCCATCTTCCCATGGGGGTAGGCAGAAACTACAGAACGCCACCAGCTACGATCCTTACATACTACTTTTGCGTCGTTTACGTTCATACATCTTTTCATACACTCACGCCGGTTGCGAGTACTACGCATCTGACCTTTCTGAAGAACATCACCAATAAGGCGTCCCCTCCCGGCGTTTCCACCTGCCTTGAAATACCTTTTGTTAGTCGCCTTTCATTCATCCTCTCAATATATCCAAACTTTCTAAGAAAGAAAGAAAGAAAAATATTTTATTTGGGACACGCACAGGAAATACAGTTAAAAAAGAGCATATAAAAGTAACAAAATAAACATTAAAAAGCAAAAAAACAAAAAAAAGAAATCAGAATAAAAAAAAAAAAAGAGACCTGTGCGAGGCCAAAAAGGCTCCCATCTCAGCATAAAGCTGCGATATTTAAAAAATAAATACCGCAACGCTGGTATTCTGATAGGGCCTGTGTGATGCCACGGACATACCCACGGATATCAATTAAAAATAGCAAGGGGAATAAAATCAAATAAAATAAAATACAAATACTAGAATACTTGAAAAGAAAAAAACAAAAACCGTCAATAAGGTGTAAAGATCGACTCACGCTTGACGCCCGACGGTCCAACCTCACTTGTCTATGCTATAGACTACTGTCCATATTTATGACAAGCGATGAGACCATGCATGAGACGCGGGCGCAGGCGACTGGCTGTCAATGTGCATTAATGTAAAATAGGAAGCAAAGCCACACAAACAAAACAAAGAGTGAATAATAAATACGACAAGAAAATGGTGCAAATAAATAATATAAAGTATTGTTGAGTGTATAACTGAATGTGTTGTGTTGTGTAAGTCGGAAGAAGAAAAAAAAAAAAAAATAATCAATCACCGAGTGAAAAAACAAAGCGTTCAAAGTTAAACATGCTGCTAGGAACACAAGACTCCGCTAAGGTCACCAATACCAACTACGTGCAGACCCAGGGTGAGTTTAGACTATCAGAGACTGGTTTCCCTTTGTATTCGTAACAAGTGTCGCTTATATGTAATACTAAAAGTACCAACTGTTTTTATAGCACGAAACGGCGGTGGCAAATCGTTCCAGCAGCGAGAGGCAGCGAATTTAAAGCTTCCACGGAAAGCAGCAGTTCTGTGCGTTGAGGCCAACAGAAGGTAAGATGATGCTCTTGTTTTAATTTTATTTATATCTCGTGACCAAGTCAATTTTTGATACAAATATTCTGGTTTTTTTGTGAGAATGGTGCCAAAGAGTAGGGTAGCCAGATGAAGCTTTCTGCGATCTGACATTCTCATCAAATTACCCTTATTTAAAAATGGTGTTATATGAGATCGGGGAGGGACATTGAAACAAAATCTTGCACAGGCATTCTGCACTCGCTGGATCAACTTTTCGGTCCTACCAAGAATGCACGCACCATACACAGTGTCAGCGTAGTTCAGCTTGGATAAAACAAGTGACTCACATAGCATGACACGCATATCCACACTTATGTACGGCCGTATACGGTACAAAAGCTTAAGACGGTAAAAGCAGTTGCGCACAGCCTCCATGATATGTGTCTCAAAATGCAGGTGCTCATCAAATACCACACCAAGATTACGGGCTTCTTGCACCCTATCAATAGAACACCCATCAACCTTCAAATCCAGACTGTATCCCAACATTTTATTTAGGAAGTCTCTTGATCCCATTACAATGTACTTGGACTTAACTGGGTTCAGAACCAAAGAGTTTCTTCTTGACCATGCTGAAATCCTATCTAAATCCTCATTCATTCTTTTTACAGCTTCAGCAGACTCCTGAGGGCGGAATGAGATATACATCTGAAGATCATCAGCATATAGGTGGAACTTGGTGTTGACCAGACAATTAATGATGTCCGCACTGTACAGAATGAAAAGAAGAGGGCCAAGGATCGATCCCTGTGGTACGCCCCGGGTCACCCGCCTTTGACTAGAGGACACAACATCTCCATCACTGTCATTTGTCACCTGGACAAACTGAGAACGGTTACTCAGGTAACTCTGAAACCATAGGACTGTTTCAGGCTGACATCCGTAGAAGGACAGCTTGGAGAGGAGAAGGGAGGTATTAATTGAGTCAAAGGCAAGGTTCTAAGTATCTTTTCAATTTTAAATTGCAGGCAGTCGTGCAGAAATAACAAAACAGTGTTCCTTATCTAGTTGAAAAACACCTATTCGTAGACGTACTCGTAGGTCACAATGAGTTACTTTTCACACTAGTCATTATGGAAATTAGGATTTTCTTATTTTTTTTTTATTTATCTCTTCCGTCAATATTTTTTGCTATATTAGGTAATTAATGATCACCTCAAAAAATTGCCATTCAAAAGCTCCTGCAATCATTTCGTGAGGAAATCCCTCACCCGTCCATTTTCCCAGAATTAATTAAGTACATCAGTGTAGCTGTAATGTGTATGTATGATAATTAGTCGTTTGCTAGATCCGCGGCCGCAACACACACAGAGTGTAATGTGCACTCGTTTTCATAAGCTTTTGAGGTTATACGGGATTCTATTCGGATGTAGGTACTGATTTGTAAGAAAAAATATTTTGGTTTATTTTTATGATGATTTACGAGTTTAACTGAATCAACAATACCATCTTCCCGAAGGATTAGGCAGTGGTGTACCATCTATTAATTTATCGTTAAACCAGACAACACTTAGGGTGCGTTGCACCATCTTACTTTAACACTGACAAACATCGCACCTTCAGTTAAAGCACTTCAACTTACAATTTGTTTGCTGACGTATTGTCAATGTTAAATATCTGTCACTTTTATCAGATGCTTACCTACCCTGATAACTTAAGCTGATGAATACGCCGCGTCGGTGCAACACATTTCGCAGTAACCGTAAGTCAACGTTACAGTTATTGTGAAAGACATAGGTAAACCTACTGTTATGGTGCAATCCTACCTTAATTTAATTTTATTTATTTATTTACTTCGGACAACAATATAGTCCATTTAGTTAGTAAAATATCTTATAACTAGTGTTAGAAGTAAACATACAAGGAGAAGAGGATAAGTTATATATTCGAAAAATAATACACTATAAAAATAGTACACTGTGAAAATGGTACACTATAAAAATAGTATACTATAAAAATAGTACACTATAAAAATAGTACACTATAAAAATAGTACACTATAAAAATAGTACACTATAAAAATAGTACACTATAAAAATAGTACACTGTGAAAATAGTACACTATAAAAATAGTACACTGTGAAAATGGTACACTATAAAAATAGTACACTATAAAAATAATACACTGTGAAAATAGTACACTATAAAAATAGTACACTGTGAAAATGGTACACTATAAAAATAGTACACTATAAAAATAATACACTGTGAAAATAGTACACTATAAAAATAGTACACTATAAAAAGAATACACTGTGAAAATAGTACACTATAAAAATAGTACACTATAAAAATAATACACTGTGAAAATAGTACACTATAAAAATAGTACACTGTGAAAATGATACACTATAAAAATAGTACACTATAAAAATAACCATAACACACAGCATCATGCCTGTATTTCTCAATGGGTTAGACAGAGGGGTACCTATAGGACACCCACATATCGCCAGTTATGATTAAGTCCCATGTAATAGGGGCGAGCCTACTGCCATCAGCCGGGCACACATCCAGACTCCGGGCTGCTACTGAGAAATTCCTGATGGAAAAACCTAATAAAACTTTGCCCGACGTGAGAATCGAAACCCGGGCCTCATGCAATTAAAGCATCACAATCAATTAATTTCTGAAAACCAGAAACGCATTGATTATTGATGAAACTTACTTATTCACCCCAGTAATATGCATACCTAAAAATGTTTTGCAAAAAAATACAACCGACTTTCAAAAACAACACTACAAAGTGAAAAATAACTTTAATTTCGGAAGTCGGTGTCGGTGTCGGTGTTAAATGTATTTTCGTTTTTTGCCACCGACTTTCGAAATTAAAGTTATTTTTCACTTTGTAGTGTTGTTTTTGGAAGTCGGTTGTATTTTTTTGTAAAAAAAAAAAATATTTTTCACTTTTTAGTTGTGTACCTACCCCACACAAATTCTAATACCACTATCTGCAAAACAAACTAGAACATCATCCATATAAAAGTGGGGAAAAAATACGTATTATTGAAGCTAACTCAAAAACTACCCAAGCAAAGTTAATCAATTTTATATGGGACCAACTGTGATACCCTCTCGAATAAAATAAAAAAAATCTAAATCGGTCCAGCCATCTTCGAGTAATCGGGGAACATACATAAAAAAAAAGGTTCCGACGAATTGAGAACCTCCTCCTTTTTGAAGTCGGTTAAAAATCACTCCTAGATAAGTAGTTTTCAAAGTACCAACTTTAAAAAAATAGTAAAATAAAACCAAGATCTGTCGTACCAACAATTTTGTTCAGCATTCACAACTACCCACTCGTGTGTCCACACTGTATGATAATCTGAAACAAGGTCCTGAGATTAATGTCGTACCACCTACGCGAGCGAGACAATTGTGTGCAGACTACCGAATTGATAAAGCTAAATAAACACTTCGTATATTTCATATTTTTAGGGTTCCGTACCTCAAAAGGAAAAAAATGGAACGCTTACGGGATCACTTCGTTGTCCGTCTGTCTGTATATCAGTCTGTCAAGACCCTTTTTCTCAGGAACGCGTGGAGGGATCAAGTTGAAATTAATATCAAATACGTAGGTTTTACAAACAACTCATCAACGCAATAAAAAAAATACGGCCATTTATGCGACATATAGATACTCGCAGGTAAATCAAACCCTAAAGGGTACTTCCCGTTGACGTAGAATCATGAAATTTGGCAAGAAGCAAAGTCTCGCAGCACAAATAAAGGAAAAAGTCCGAAAATTGTTAATTTGTAGTTTTTCACATATAAAAATAGTTTTTTGCGATTACAAAAAATGTACCGTGACGTATAAATAATAATAATGCCGGTAATTTTTTTGCTACGATGTCGAGTGCGTTTTTCTAATGCTTTATTGAGAATTAAAATAATACTGTCGTAAATAATAACTTATACCTAATTAATTAATAAAAATAACAAAATAATATCCTAACTTAACTAAAACTACTCACAAATTAAAATGTAACGTCGAAAAATTCATTCGCATCACTGTCGACTGACAACCCAAGAGACTGACGGCAATGCCACGTTGTATTGCCACACATTGCCACGGTTTATCCTCTGGCGAAGGTAAAAGTTTGTTTTTGGGATAAATTCTTTTCAACTACGGAACCCTTCATTGTGCGTGATCTGACACGCACTTGGCTGGTTTGTTTTTAGAGATCCGTACTAAAATTGGGATTTAATAACAAACACAAACAATCTTAATACAAAAAAAAAAAAATGCTTTACAATCGAAAACATAAAACTGTTTTGGTAATGCCGAAAATTAAAATTCTTTTGACGAATATCGCCTACATCGAAAATTAAATAATGTAGTAATATATGTATAATGTAGTAATATATTAAATAATGTAGTAATATATGTATGGTGCATGTTTGCAAATTATTATTTAGAGAACTGTGTATCAAAAACTGATAATTTAAAATCATTATTCTGATTTTTAACCGACTTCAAAAAGGAGGAGGTTCTCATTTCGTCGGAACTTGATGATGGGATCCTGGAGAAATAGAGAGAACTCTTCCAATTTTATAGGCACACTTGAAGCGATTTGGATAGTTTTTGGAAGTTCTTGGAGTGGTCCCATTTCAATTTGGTGAAGATCTGATGAAGAACTTCTGAGATAGGCAACGGAACTCCTCAATAAATGATAGCAAATGGACTGGGATTGCTGAAATCTCATGTCTGTTTGTTGTTTACACCAGTTCATGACATAACATCACGCCAGTACGATGTGAAGGGGTAAGCACATGTGAACCACTAAAAAGTGAAAAATAAAAACTTTTTTTACAAAAAAATACAACCGACTTCCAAAAACAACACTACAAACCGAAAAATAACTTTAATTTCGGAAGTCGGTGGCAAAAACGAAAATACATTTAATCAGACACCGACTTCCGAAATTAAAGTTATTTTTCGGTTTGTAGTGTTGTTTTTGGAAGTCGGTTGTATTTTTTTGTAAAAAAGTTTTTTCAATGTAAGTTTTGGTGGGTGAGATGTGTGTACAGTCAGCAACAAAAGTCGATAAACACTTGCAGTTTTTTAATCTTAATTATTAAGCGAAATATTTAATTCAAATCGGAACAGAAGTACTTAAAGTTTTAAGAACATTTACTTTTAACAGTTAAACGAAAAAAAAAAGCAGTTTATCGAATAATTTTGGGTTAATTTAGATGATGTCAAAAAGTAGCAGTGTTAACCGTCTTCTGTTGCTGACCGTACCTCTGCGTTTAAATGTCAAATGTTTCATTCACAATATTATAAAAATTAAAAGCAACCATGAATGTACTCGTAGATCGATGGCTTTATATTTGCTGGTAAATAGAATGAAAGCGTTGGAAACGTTGCCGATGTATCGAGAGAGTTCGATATTGGACGGATTAGCCCTGTGTGAACACACCAATTAAACTTTGGTCTTCATTCACATTCCATTCAATCATCGACGGACGTATAAAGCATTGGTTTTTTTTTATTCTAGCAACACCTATTTGTACAGGTTCCAGTTTTGAAATTATTAGTTCTTCTAAAACTCGTGGCACTCGTGGCTAAATGATAAAAGCCGCATGGGTTGAGCTACGCTTGCCGCGGTCGGTTTGTGTATGGATGATCATCCATTACATATCGAGCCGTTGGTCCCGGCTGTCGTTACGGATTCAGAAGCCCAAAAATTCTAACTACCAGTCTTACGAAGAGATCGTGCTACCCAGTAACTGGGGTTTGGAGGTCATATAGGCAGTCGCTCCATGTAAAAGAGTGGTATTCAGCTGCATCCGGTTAGAATGAAAGCCGACCCCAATATAGTTGGGAAAAGGCTAGGTAGATTGAGAAACAAGGAAAGTGGTCTTCTTAAACTAGATTTTTTATCAATCGGGAATAAAAAAGCTTCTTCAAACATCAGATATGATGAGTTTTTATAGAATAAACTAGCTGCGCCCCGCGGTTTCACCCGCGTAGACCGGGATAAAAAGTAGCCTATGTGTTTATCCAGGGTATAAGCTATCTACATACGAAATTTCACTCAAATCGGCCCAGCCGTTTGAGCGTGAAGAAGTAACAAACATACACACACACGCACACTCACAAACTTTCGCCTTTATAATACACTTCTGGACACATCTTTTGGCCCACCTTGTATTTTCAGTTTCGTTTGGTCCTAGCTAAAATTTTATATTAGATCGAGCAAAACGTTTTTATGCAGTTTTGAACCTGGCACATTCACAATTTCATTCAATAGTCTTTTTTTGAATTTCGAACACAGAATTTAAAGAAACAAAGACAATTTGGAGCCTGTTTGTTGATATCAAACAATCGAATACTAAGAAAACTTGGTTTTATTGGTTTACTTGGATTTAATTCTTGAAAAAGTAATTGATATCTTTGGTTTTGCAACAAACGTTACTTATTCTTAACATTAAGGTGAGGTTCTATCAATAATCTATGGATACTTCACCTGAAGTCGCCGCCCAAGCTGTGGCACTTATTCAGGCCGGACACAGCCAAAGAAACGTGACTGCTCAACTTAATTTAAGTCGATCTGCGGTCCGAAATGTTTATCGGAGGTACCTAGAGACTGGCGGCTTTGTTCGTCGCCAAGGAAGGCCACGATCTCGGGTCACAACTGAAAGGCAGGATCGATTCATCGTGACGACCAGCTTGAGAAATCGTCACCTTACCTCCATTGAGATACAAAACCAACTTCGCGACTTCCACGGAGTATCTGTGAGCGCTCGAACTGTTCGGAGAAGGTTAAAAGAACGCGATATGGTACCACACAAGCCAGCTAATGGCCCCAAACTAACGCGAACCCACCGAACAGCGCGCCTTCATTTCGCACGCAGTCATTTAAATTGGACACATCAAGATTGGAGCCGTGTACTCTTTTCTGATGAGTCTAAAATTGTGTTACATGGCAATGATGGAAGGAAGAAGGTCTACCGACGTAAGGGAGAGCGTTTCGCACAATGCTGCTTTGAAGAGAGGGTTGCTTATGGCGGTGGCTCATGGACTGTCTGGGGCAGTATATCCGCGAGCGGCAAAACTCAACTTGAGGTTGTTACAGGACCACGGCTGCCAACATTAAATGCTGAAAGGTACATTCGTGAGTGCTTAGAACCTCACGTGATACCATACGCGGACTATGTGGGCCCAAATTTCCTTTTTATGCATGATAATGCAAGAGCCCATGCGGCCGGCATCGTCAGGGAATATCTTCGGGATGTGAACATCACAGTTATGGACTGGCCAGCCAGAAGCCCAGACATGAACCCCATTGAGCACATGTGGGACGAGCTAAAAAGACGTGTTAGGGCTCGTCAGCCAGTTGCCCAGACGATGCAGGAGTTGAAACTGCCATAGAACAGGAATGGGAGATGATCCCTCAAAATTTCATAGAGCGGTTGATAAACTCTATGCCAAATCGTATGAGAGCTGTGGTAGATGCCCATGGAGGCAACACGCGTTATTAAATTAAACCTTTATTTGATAAAACATGTTTTTTATTCGAAAATCAATTGCCTTTAACAAGGCGCATATCCGACTTGTTAGGCGTAGCTCCATGTCGTATGGTATTCTGAATTCAAATTTAAAACAATACGATCGAAAAAGATGGTAAAATGTATCAGGTTTAAAACTGCATCAACAGTTTTTGTTCAATCTAGCAATCATATTTCGGTAGGGGCCATCGAAATCTAAACTCTAAGGTGGGCCAATAGATGTGTCCAGAAGTGTATTAGTTCACACTATAACACATCACTATATCACATCACTGTGGTGCTTGTTTCCAACTCGCACTGGACCCGCGTGGTGGATTACGGCCCACTCCCTCTCACCGAGAGGAGGCCTGTATCCCAGCGGTGGGAACATTATAGGCAGATTATGAAATGCTTGCTAGTTTTAAAGCTTACATGCCACATGGAACGACGGAACCAAATAACAATCTAGTTCATCTGACACGCGGCCATTTTATCTTTTTAGTATGTAAAAATATTCGGGGAATTGTTTCAGCAGTATTTTTTTCGCGGAACAACCCCTAAACGTTATAAAGATTTTACGTTTTAAACGTTTTTGTGAATAAAAAATAATTTATTTCCCTTTCATTTTCTATTTGTTTGTGCTCCCCGCTGGGTGATTTCTGTTTTCTTTTAAAACAGTTGATTGGATTTGTTAATTTTGACTATGTTTTTTGATATTGTTTGTATAGTCACATAATTTAGTCCTCCTGTTAAGAAATATGTGATTCTGTGAGGTTTAATGCAAAGTAATAATAAAAAACTTTTTTACAAAAAAAAAAAACAACCGACTTCCCCGACTTCCAAAAAAAAACTAGAAAGTGAAAAATAACGTTAATTTCGGAAGTTGGTGTCTGGATCTGTATTTTAGTTTTTTGCCACCGACTTCCGAAATTAACGTTATTTTTCACTTTCTTGTTTTTTTTTTTTGGGAAGTCGGTTGTTTTTATTTGTAGAAAAGTTTTTTATTTTTCACTTTTTAATGGGTCAGTTTGTAATTCATCTAAGTTACAATAGCCTAATGTCAACTTCTCATTATCTTTTACAAAATATTGATTTTCCCAATGCAGGGACGTTAATTGTTGAGGATTTCTCATAATAAGAACCAGGAAAACTGGACCTGATGGTGAAGCACCATCAGCTCCACTTCACCATATGCATTGTGACGAGTATAAATTAGTAATTGAATCGCGACCGCAACAATATTAGTAGTAGTTATTGAGTAGTTCCGATGGCCATATGTGGTCTTCAGCATCAGTTCCACTTCACCAAATACTTACTATCCGAGAGCAAATGCACGAGTTATTGTAAAAAATACCCATATCTATATAGGTAGGTGTGCTTATAAAATTGAAGGGTTTCCCTCGATTTCCATGGGATCCCTTCATCAGATTCTGACTTGGTGACAATGGAACTACCTCGAAAGCATTCCCTTTCAAATAAAAAAAGAAGTTTTAAATTCGGTCCACAATTGGTGGAGAAATCGGTGCACATACATAAAAAAAATATATACCATATACGCGACGAATTGATAGCCTCCTCCTTTTTTTGAAGTCGGCTAAAAATATACTTATCTTCCAAGCACGACGTGCTGTGCTGGCGCCGCTGCTGCGGCTGCTGAGACCCTCAATCGGCGCAAATACTGTAACCTTATAGGTAACTACAGTTTTGAGCCATTTGGGGTTGAAACGCTCGGGTCATGGGGCCCGCGTGCGCGTCTACTTTTTAAGGAAATTTCTCGCCGACTGGTCGAGTCTTCACGTGACCAGAGGGCTGGCTCGTTCTTTGGCCAAAGAATTAGCTTTGCCATTCAACGTGGCAATGCTGCCAGTCTTCTGGGCACGTTTCCGGATGACATCGATGCGGACGAGTACTTAGACGCCTAAGTGTCCTTTTGTTTTGTATTTATTTGTGTAGTTAGTTAGTTAGTAATTTACTTTAGTACCTAGTGTATAGTGTTAACTTGTATAATGTGTATAAACCACAAAAATAAAAGTTAAACTTACCTTAGTATATTAAACCGGAAAACGCAAAACAACCCAACACAGCAAAATAAAAGCAAGCTTCCTAATAAAATATCTGAAGAATCGGCAAATAAATTACGACCTATTCCAAAAATATCGCCACTCAGCCATATCCACAAAATCTGACATTTATATAACATCGTGAATATTCCTCCTTATCCATCGTAAAATGGGGACATCATTGTTTTATTATGAATCGTTGGCCATTAGAGGAATTGCTTAGATTTCGCGAACGGGTCTTGTCCCACTGACGCAGCATTTATGGCCATCCTAATAAAGAGTAAGTGTGCGACCCTATCTAGTCTAAGACGGTCGTTTGATGATCCCTTCTGGTCGGCTTTATCTGCGGTTTTAGACTTTGTCTTTGCGTTTTTGGAAAGTTTTAGGAATGGCAATTTAATTTCTGATAGGTACATGAAGTCTTGCAATCTTGCCGCAAAAGGGGAACTAACAAAATTAAAAAAGTTGAGAGGTGTCAAGGGACACCCGGATGGAACGAAGTTCCTTTCGATTAATTAGTAAAGGAATTGTAATATTTTTTTTTTTAAGTTATAATAATATTTTTTTTATTATTAACAAATATAATGTAATATAAACTTAATCTTTCTTTAAGAGAGAGAGAGAGAGACAGACAGAGAAACATGCGCACGTCGCACAGCATACAATAGCTTACTATAGCAAAAAGTGTCGTTACAACTTTTCGTGAGAATTTTTTCCGTCTAGCCCCCTTTCACAACGCGCGATAAGGAACTTCGTTCCAAAACCTTTTAATTCTATAAAATTATTAATATGAATTATTCTTTTACTAATAACTAAAGTAAAGGGTTGAAACTTGTTGTGGTTTTTGTTTATTACTAACACAATTACAACAAATTCTTGATTTGATGAAGAATCAAGAATTTGTTGTAATTATGTTAGTAATAAAATAAAATGAATAACTTAACTGTCTATTTAGTTGGTATTGTGTGTTTATCATTGCAGCTTACGTTTTCAATGGATCGCTTAAGGCGGTAAAAGCCTCCTCGATTTTACCGCCTTCATTATCTGCTTAGCCTTTTCCCTTATACAACGTTATTTTTAGTCTAAGAGAAACCTGAATACAGTTTGCTCAGAATAAATAACTGAATCGATTCCAATAATTTTTATACCGTGTTATATTTTGCCTCAAAAATCTTTAAAAAAAGGTTACAATATGGACACCGAGCGACGAACACAAGTCACGGTAGGTCATAGCGGCACTAGGCACGAGCGCACAGCGGGCGCCGCGTGATGATCATGTTTTTGTACGGACAACCAGTTAACATAACAAGCTTATAACTTTGTGATTGTTCATGATACAGTTTTGAAATTTTGTACATAGATTCTTTACATAAAAATACTAGATACGTGTTTCGGGTTTCGCATATACTAATACTGATGTTGTATAGGCGATCCAAAAGCTTCTATTCGTCGCGAAGTTTTGTTCTGGTTCAAAGGTTACCAGTTATTTTGACGATGTCGTCTGGCCACCTTTTAAGGGCCCGAGTGAAAACTATATTGATCAAGAACGCTACAAGGTCCAAGGACAAGATTGAGCAGACACTAAGGGCCTCAGCACACCTCCGCTGCGAAACTATAGCAGTGAAACCACAGTAACTAGTTCAATTTAAATGACTTGCCTGATGCAGCGGTACATCATGCAGTTTTGCGGTTTCGCAGTGGGGATCGGCTAAGGCTTAAACTTAAATGGAGATGGGCAAGCCACAGAACCACAAATATGCCCAAATGATAACAAACTGGACCCCCCAGAGCTGTCCAAAGAAAAATTGCACTAAACGAATTAATTGAAAAAAGTCATTATTGCCAATTTCCTTAATGATGATCGCTGACTGATTGATTGACATGCTATTACTCCATTTGTCATTTCTTTAGCATTTTTAATTACCTATTGTAACCAGACTGACATTTTACATTTTGTATTAATAATACGATATTTTTATTGTAATCCAAACGTTTTGATATTAATTTGTGTTTGGTATTATTATATATAATTTCCATGTAACAATATAATCAACCAATGTGGTAATCAATAGGGTGTATAAGCCTTACAAGTGATGTAGGTCTAGTCGGTTGGATGAATGTGTGTAGGAACTTTAAAGAAATAATAAATAACAATTCATACAAGATAATGAAATACATTGATATTTTATTATTATCACACATATATTATTACTAAATCTATGTACCATTATTACCCATGTTTGCAAAGTAATAAATGATTTGATTTGAATATGTTGTATGAATTGTTGTGCTTAGATTAAATTTATACAAATTAATAATCATTGTTTTGTATGAAATATTTATGAAATACTTTTCGTAAAACAGTGGTAATTTAGTAAAAAGACGTAAATGGATTACGTAGGTGTGTGGGTGTGTGGGGGTGTGGGGTGTGTAGGTGTGGCTGAAACTTCAGCCTCACATTAAAAGGTTTAAGTTTATATTTTCAATGATATTTCATAAACAAAACAACACATTATACAGAGCTCAACATAAATTCGACAGACAAAACCTAAAGTTGAGGTTTTTTTTTAATAAATTTAAAATGAGTCCTTTTTTCTAACGAAATACAAACGTAGGAATTATTTAGCGCTAAAAAAGTTTTAAAAAGATTCTTCTCAGAAAATATTGCTTAATTATGTTAAAGAGGCGTCCGTGAAATTCAGAATGGCCTAGTTTAAGTGGCAGACATCCATTTATATTCAGTTTTAATGTTGTAACTGAAAAAATAATGCAAAAAAGCTTCGACGGTCGCTTAGCTCTTTTTGAGTTACTACGTTGTTAAAATGTGTTTCTTCAAGTTAAGATGATTGTTTTCTTGTAAAACTTCATGTCACACAGATTAGCTGACTTTGAAATTCAGTTTGTTGTTTGTTTCTAAATAAGTCTACGATAATTCGGTTTTTGTGTATTTTTTTTTTCAAATCTCTTTTTAAGTGTTTTATTTTTTTTCTCATAAAGTAACTAGTTAACCCGTCGCGCGCCAATTAGCAGACACAATTGAAATTCTATTGTTATCTGTACACATGGTGTACAATCGACATTTTAAGAGTTAAACAGTTGATCGATCTCAAAACGAGTCTTACCTAATTTGCAGACCTTTGCTCAAATGTTTTTTTGCTGACCACTTAGCAAAAAGTTTCTCTAAACCAACCTAAATGTGGAGTGTAATGTCATCATCTGCCTAGCCTTTTCCCAACTATGTTGGGGTCGGCTTCCAGTCTAACCGGATGCAGCTGAATACCAGTATTTTACATGGAGCGACTGCCTGTCTGACCTCCACAACCCAGTAACTGGGTAATACGATACCCCTTGGTAAGACTGGTTGTCAGAGTTTCGGGCTTCTGACGGCCCGTAACGACTGTCAAAGATCCACGAATGACAGCCGGGACCAACGGCTTAACGTGCTTTCCGAGGCACGGAGGAGTCTCGGTATGTAAAGATGGTCACCCATCCACGGACCAACCCCGGCAAGCGTAGCTTAACCTTGTCGATCGACCCATGCGGCTGTTATTACTTAGCCACGAGCTCCTCATAAAATAAAACATACATTTATATGATGCTTATTTAAAGCAATATTAATGCTTCGTAGCATTAATATTGCTTAAGTTAATACACTGTCATTGGTTTAAGATTGTAATTTCAATTATTCTGAATTCATTTTGCCAGTTAAAGTGAGACTGAACTTGTTAAAAACTTAAATTTATCAAAAGCTAACACTATTGTGAACTTTCATAGTTTCTGACGCGACGATATTATCGTGAACGTCCACGTCACTTTATCACTATAACACAGGGAAGTCAACTGTATGGAAATATAATTATGGAGACGCTTTTAATATCCGTCCACGATAACGTTATGTGCTTGTGTTATGTGCACGTATTTTCCATACATTTTATGAATGTGGACGTCTACGATAATTTTATCGTCACGTTATAAACTATAAAAGTGCACATTAGGTAGAGGTAGATAACACACTGCAGCAATAATAACAGTAGCACTTTAGAGATTTCCTTTAATATACGTGACTTTAATTAAAGAATACTGAGATAATTACTAATACGAAAGGCAAACTCAATGAATCTGCCTAGCCTTTTCCCAAACATGTTGAGGTCGGCTTCCACTCTAACCAGATGCAGCTGAATACCAGTATTTTACATGGAGCGACTGCCTATCTGACCTCCACAACCCAGTAATTGGGTAATACGAAACCCCTTGGTAAGACTGGTTGTCAGACTTTCGGGCTTCTGACGACCCGTAACGACTGTCAAAGATCCACGAATGACAGCCGGAACCAACGGCTTAACGTGCATTCCGAGGCACGGAGGAGTCTCGGTCACCCATCCACGGACCAACCCCGGCAAGCGTAGCTTGACCTGGTGGATCGACCCATGCGGCTGTCATTACTTAGCCACGAGCTCCTCGAAAGGCAAATTATTGACACAAAATCTTAGTTTCAGTTGTATTTTTGTTTCATTTTTCCACCTGCTTGACCAGTAGTACAACAACAACAACAACATCTACAACAACAACATCTACAACATCAATTTATCATGTGTGTGTGTGTGTTACTAACCGTTTGTTATAAGTTCCACATGATATATTAGGTTGGGGAAAAAGTCTTTTCGCATTATAGTATGTATGAACTTAAAATAAAATCTCTTTGGCTATACTATTTGTATCTGGCTGGTTTTGGTATCATTGAAAGTTTAAATTTTAAAGAACATAATTCCAAATTCAAATTAGGAAAATGTGTGATTTTCATTTGTTTTTCGTACTGTCAAGATGAGTGAATCTAATGAAGAAATTCGATACATTTTAAAATTTTACTACAAAAAAGGTAAAAATGCAACGCAAGCCACGAAAAAAAATTGCGATGTTTATCGACCCAGTGCAGTGTCTGTGAGAGTAGCACAAATTTGGTTTAAGCGTTTTCAATCCGGAAATTTTGATGTCAAAGATGCACGTCGCTCTGGTCGCCCAATTACGGATAAAATGGATGCCATTTTTGAAAAAGTGGAGCAAGATCGGCATAGCAGTAGTTACAACGTAGCTGAAGAACTGGGAATTGACCACAAAACAGTTTTGGCGCATTTGAAAAAAACTGAGTACACAAAAAAGCTCGATATTTGGGTACCTCACGAGCTCACTGAAAAAAACCTAATGAACCGTGTACTCATTTGTGATTCTTTATTACGACGTAATGAAACCGAACCATTTTTGAAGAAGCTGATAACTGGTGATGAAAAGTGGATCACGTACGACAAGAACGTGCGAAAAAGGTCGTGATCAATGGCCGGTTAGGCTTCACAGACTGTGGCGAAACCCGGGTTAACTCGCAACAAGGTGATGCTGTGTGTGTGGTGGGATTGGAAGGGCACTATTCATTATGAGCTGTTACCACCAGGCAGGACCATCGATTCTGAACTCTACTGCGAACAACTGATGAGATTAAAGCAAGAAGTTGAGAGAAAGCGGCCGGAATTAATTAACAGAAGGGGTGTGGTTTTTCATCATGCAAACGCTAGATCTCACACATCTTTAGCCACTCAGCAAAAATTAAGAGAGTTTGGCTGGGAGGTGTTAATGCATCCGCCGTATAGTCCTGACCTTGCACATTCAGATTTCCACCTGTTTCGGTCTCTTCAGAATTCTTTAGGCAGTGTCAGGTTAACATCACGAGAGGACTGCCAAAACCACTTGTCGCGGTATTTTGATCAGAAGTCCCAAAATTTCTATAGCAATGGGATCATGTCCCTAGCTACAAGATGGCAAAAAGTTATCGAACAAAATGGTACCTACATACTTTAGATAAATGTAAATAATGTATATTAAAAAATGTTTTGAATTTTCTTAAAAAATGCGAAGAAACTTTTTCCCCAACCTATTATATTATTTACCAAGAATGACAAGTTTTTACTATAACACACAAGCAACATTGCTCGTTCACCTAGAATAAAATCGATTAATCGCCTTTACGACACTAACTCGATTTGGATTACGTAAACATCGATTATTATAATAATGTAATTATGTTGTTATGCCAACATGTTTACATATTTATTGGAAATTATGTCTGTGCCTCACAACTAGTTCGTCTAGCTACGATATTCTTTCTAAAAAGAAAACTTTTATTTTGTAGGTCTATCAAATTAATACTGGGTTGACTTTCTCACAAAAAAATATCTACGTAATACATCTTCGAGATATCCATTGAAGAGATTAAACAACAATATCCCTAAACGATAATCACCATTGGACACAGCTGGAAATCGCCAGAGCGATTTATTTATAGCGTAAAGGCGACTCACGCGCCATCATAAATTAGTATATCTTTGGAAGAGCGCGCGCGCGCGCGTCTCGACGTTTTCAGAATAAGCATTCGAAATATGAATCGGATTCCGTTAATCGATGTTCGAAATGCGAATTGGATTTCGGTTGAATTCGATTGTCATTTTTTGAATTGGGGTTCGAATTTTAAACGTTGCGTTTTCGTGAATTTTTGAATTTGTGATCGTGCTGTGTTTTTGTGAAGTGGATTGTGTTTTGATGAGGTAAATATTTTGAAATTGTCTTAATAATACAGTATTTATTTGTAATATGTAGTTTTTCCGCTATCACAATGGTTTCCGGGTTTTTTTTTTTATCGAAAACTAACTAACTGTAAAACTTCAAAAATACGTACAGTGGAAAAACCTGTAATTTAATGAGCCGTTAAAACAACACTAAAATACATTGTTTGCCGTAAGAACTTTACATTTTAACGCTAAATCACTGTTACACTTTACACATAAGTAATATGCCTTTCAGTGGCTTTTGAAGTCAAAATATTACAATACAGTCTATTGTGTTTGGTGGAACAATTTATAATGACTAGGAGTTATGAATAACTATCATTAGGCGTACAATGAATGCCTAGTAGTGAAACCTATTCTGAACTAATGAAATGCATGACATTTGTATAGATATTTACACTCAATACACCATTTTGATCGTAGTCATAACACATTTCTATAATTCATTACCATGTTTGATTAATAGCAAACGTACTGTAGTTTTTTTTTTTTGTAAAAAATTCTATGTTTTTCACTTTTTAGTTGGGGTAGGTACCTACCCCACACAAATTTGAATACGGTACTACTAATATGTAAATTACAGAGATAGAAAGTTATCACAACATCATCCACATAGACTATGTGGGAAAAATAGGTACTTATTATGGAAACTAACTCAAAAACTACCCAAACAAAATTAATAAAATTTTATGGGACCACTCAGGAAACCCTTTCAATCAAAAATAATTTTACAAATCGGTATATAATAGACGTCTTCGAGTAATCGGGGGACATACATAAAATAAAAAATCTGATGAACTGAGAACCTTCTCGTTTTTTGAAGACGTTAAAAAGAGTACTTTTTCTTCATTTTACATTTTTTTACATTTTACAACTTTGACATCACAGAGTAGTAAATAATTTAACTGATTAGGTAGGTACAAAAATCTATATCTATAATAAATAACAGAACAGTGTGCACACGGGTTCCAGGCCAACAGTTTATAATTTTAGATAAATTTTACTAACATAGTTTTAAGTAATTACTAATAATTTATGGATATTGTAATAGATTCTGAAATAAATGCTTAATAAAAAGAGAAGTCCTGACTGACTGACTCATCAACGCCCAGCCCAAACCCTTGAAACCTAGAAAACTAATTTTGCACAAAGGTTCCCTTTATAATATAGACAAGGAATAAGGAAGGAATTTCCGGTAGTACGTTCCCGTGTTTTCCGACATCCACACGGGCGAAGCCGCGGGCAAAAGCTACTGTTTTCAAAAGAGTATGGTGACTTGCTCGTATTTTTGCGTATAAATGCCTTTTTTTTAAGGTTTTTCTTTTATTCTACTATATTTGCTCAATTTTTCTATACCTAAGTAAGTGCCTTGGTTGGTACTTTCTAAAATATTATTTTAGCTACCGACTTCACACGCTTAAAGCAGTATGTAGTTCCTTTAATAAAGTAACAGTTTAACAATATTATTATAAGAACCTCGTGAATGGGACATGATCCTTCTACTCCCCCTTGCATTGAAAAATATTTCAAACACTAATAGTTGGTAGAAAACTCCTTAGAATCACTTTATGCCCCCTATCACATTTTTTTTATACCAAATCCATATTATTAGGAGACCAGTTTTAAATATCACACACTCACTACACACTCACACTCCCTCACATGCACCCACACACACCCTCTCTCTCTCACACACAAACACACACCACACAACAACACACCCTGCTTTGCTGTTTAATTAATTATTTGTTATTCCTTGTCTTAAATTGTTTTTATCCCAACATTTTCATGAATAATTTGTATTACTGTGACTTGTCCGTGTAGTTTGGAGGCCTGGAGACCAGTAACACAGGTATTCCTAGTACAGGCTCCAGTCTCCACAACATCAATGTATTTTTGTTTAAACAAATTATGTATTCTAGTAAGATTTCATTATGTGGTGGAGAAAATAAACGTTTTTATTATTTATTATTTCGTTTATTAATTTTTCTTCTTATCAAATACATTTTTAAATATTTCTTAAAAAATATATAAAAAACATTTAAAAATATAAAAAAATAGTAGCCCACCGGTATCAGGAACAGGGTCCAAGCTACCGGCGGTCAGGACTCCAGAGAGAGGAACCTCCTAACAATGCGGGCCGTGTCCAGAAGTACTGCTTTCTGAATCAAGCCCTTGATCCAGCCACCTAACGAGAGCCTCCTTAGGTGTTGGTTGAGGCTCTTGGCAATTAAACCATTGGCTGATACAACTATCGGCACAATGATTGCTGAGTCCACATCCCACATGTCGACAACCTCGCGAGCCAAGTCAAGATACCTGATTTGTTTATCTTTCTCGGCTTTCACGAGGTTCCCGTCATGTGGGACTGTTATGTCAATAATCATTGCGCGCCGCTCTATTCGATCCACCACCACTATATCGGGCTTATTGGCAACAATAGTCCTGTCAGTGATGATGGATCGATCCCAGTACAATGTGATATTTCCATTTTCGAGAACTGGGTCTGGGTATTTATTATTATTATTATCCAAGTTTTTAATATATATTCTTTTATCACAGTTTCATTCCAAACCTATCTATCTATAAATACTGTGGCTAATACAAGAGAGGATGTGTCGAATTGAACAGGTGAGTCCCCTCTGTCGGTCGTGTGACCCGAATGCCCGTAGTGCTATTATACTCTGTAAATCGCACACGCAAATTGATCCTGGCCTGAATCGTGGGCTTCAATGGATGTACCTTCATGCTGGTTGTTTATGGAGGGTCGGTAGAAGTGCTAGGGCGATGTTAGTGAACAGCTATTAACGTGGTGAAAAGATTACCATAGGGATTTGTGTTACTCTGTAACTGGAGGAGGTCAGATAGGCAGTCGCTCCATGTAAAATACTGATAATCAGCTGAATCTAGTTAGACTGTAAGCTTACCCCAATGTTGTTGGGAAAAGGCTAGTCAGATTGATTTTGGTATAACTGTTATGGTGAAAAAATTAGGTAGCAAGTCAGTAAGTTTATACTCCTAGCGTATTTTAAAATTGTCACGCTGGTATTTGATAGATCACTTTCATATCTTAAAGACACGCCTTCCCTACCATTAATGCGCTCCCAGTCTACTCCTTGATATGCAATGGTCTTTGTGGCTCCATGAAACATGAGGCTCTAGGGGCAAGTCTGAATCTTTGGATTTATTCGAGTAATCGAGTCTGATCAAACAACGCTGCCTGGGGTCTCGGTGCATTTCGTTCATTCATAAGATCAATCAATCAACTCTACTTTGTGTTAAGTTTGCGACTATTTCTTACTTTGAATATTGAGAATAATATTTCTTATTTAAAATTACTTAGCTGACGATACAAACAAACTAGCAGTTGTTTTAATCATTACAATTTACGACTTTGCCTAGATTAAAAACGTAACCCATCACAGTTGGGTAAAAATAAAGCTAATGCATTCAATGCTGTTCTCTAAATTCCCGGAATATCGAACTCTAAAGGCTACTTACTACAGACAGACGCGACGCGACTGTAGTAAAACTAGAACAATTTCTAAACTTGATGCCAGTCGTCGTGCCTGTCTGCGGGAGCCTTTATACTAATTTCAAAATAAAGATACAAGGCAGTAACAAGTACTCACATACTTCAGTCAGATTTCTATAGGCGAGATCGTCGCTTAGGGCCACTAGACTGGCGTGGCGATACTTGAAACACGTTCCGTATCACGGTGTGAAGTGGCCTTGTATTAACGTACACTTTCAGTTATTTGCCGCCGGAATTTTTAAAGGTTGCTGTGAAAGGAGCCAAGGGAAAACGATAATGATTCTATATGAGTTGATATTTAATTTTCTTTTTAACCGACTTCAAAAAGGAGGAGGTTATCAATTCGTCGGAACCTTTTTTTTTTTATTTTTTTTTTTTTTATTTTTTTTTTTATGTATGTTCCCCGATTACTCGAAGATGGTTGGACCGATTTGGATTATTTTTTTTTTGTTTGAAAGGGTATACTTCCCAGGTGGTCCCATGATCATCAAGTCAGGATCTGATGATGGGATCCTGGAGAAATAGAGAGAACTCTTCCAATTTTATAGGCATACTTGAAGCGATTTGGATAGTTTTTGGAAGAGTACTTTCTTGGAGTGGTCCCATTTTATTTTGGTGAAGATCTGATGAAGAACTTCTGAGATAGGCAACGGAACTCCTCAATAAATGATAGCAAATGGACTGGGAGTGCTGAAATCTCATGTCTGTTTGTTGTTCACACCAGTTCATAACATAACATCACGCCAGTACGCTGTGAAGGGGTAAGCACATGTGAACCACTAAAAAGTGAAAAATAAAAACTTTTTTACAAAAAAATACAACCGACTTCCAAAAACAACACTATAAAGTGAAAAATAACTTTAATTTCGGAAGTCGGTGGCAAAAACGAAAATACATTTAATAAGACACCGACTTCCGAAATTAAAGTTATTTTTCACTTTATAGTGTTGTTTTTGGAAGTCGGTTGTATTTTTTTGTAAAAAAGTTTTTATGTTTTATAGTTTGTGTAGCTTTTGTGCGCGTCTTCGCCCGGTTAGAGATCGTGTAGTTCTTCAAAAATAAGAACTGTAGGTTAGTAATTAATTGGAATTTAAAATATATGAATAAAACAACCCATCGAATAAAGAATCTCATTAATTTTTAAGTCTGAAAAGCAAAACATTTCCCATTTTACTTTTAAAATCTTTCTGTGAATTAAACAAAATAAGAATTTTTTTCATTTAAAATAAAAGATGCATTCTTTTTAGGGTTCCGTAGTCAACAAGAAACCCTTATAGTTTCGCTATGTCCGTCCGTCTGTCCGTCTTAGCTTAGTCCGAGCTTAGCTCAGAGACTCTTAGTACCTACTAGAAAGCTATAATTTGGCATGGATATACATACTCGTATTCCTCAATTTTTCGATTTAGGGATCCGTTTCTGAAATATTAAGCTTTAAAGTACTAATTTTTGTTAGAGCCAAGTATCGTCCCCCCCCCCCCCCCCCTGACAGCTAAACGGTTAGTTTTAGATGTGTGGAAAAATTCACGGTAGTAGTATATATAACGAAGTTTAAAGGAAAACTATCACAGTTAAGTAGGCTTTTCAAGTTTATGAGTACACCAACCACACCAACACGGAACCCTTCATTGTGCGTGGTCCGACACGCACTTGGCCGGTTTTTTTAAACGCAGAGAATAATACGAAAAGCTATTGAGACATTTTTTTGTTTGTGCTTTCTTTTCTCAGATACTCCCAACTCTGTTATTAATTTAATCATCGTTGGTGGTCTGAACAGTTGACTGACAATCTGTCACTAATTAAGAACGAGTGAGAGACATAAACATTACATGTTATGACTACCCTACATCCACAATGTAATGATCCATGTTGAACATACTTTATTGCTTATTGATGAACTAATTTCATGGACATTACGTAATTTATGTGCAGATTGAAATATTGGCATTATAATCCTAGTGAGGTCAATTTTCAGAACTAAATGTTTTTAACCGACTTCAAAAAGGAGGAGGTTCTCAATTCGTCGGAACCTTTTTTTTTAATTTTTTTTTTTTTTTTTTTATGTATGTTCCCCGATTACTCAAAGATGGCTAGACCGATTTGGATTTTTTTTGTTTTATTCGAGAGGGGATATCACAGTTGGTCCCATATAAAATTGATTAACTTTGCTTCGGTAGTTTTTGAGTTAGCTTCAATAATACGTATTTTTTCCCCACTTTTATATGGATGATGATCTAGTTTGTTTTGCAGATAGTGGTATTAGAATTTGTGTGGGGTAGGTACACAACTAAAAAGTGAAAAATAAAAACTTTTTTACATAAAAATACAACCGACTTCCAAAAACAACACTACAAAGTGAAAAATAACTTTAATTTCGGAAGTCAGTGGCAAAAAACGAAAATACATTTAACTAGACACCGACTTCCGAAATTAAAGTTATTTTTCACTTTGTAGTGTTCTTTTTGGAAGTCGGTTGTATTTTTTTTGTAAAAAAGTTTTTTTGAAGCTGTATTACTTTTACTTTACGATAGAGGGTGAAATAATAGGCAAAGAATAATATGACATTCGTCGAAAAAAAAAATCACGCTTTGTTGCCCCGAAGAGTTGGGAGAGGTGTAGGTGTGAGGTGTAGGTGTGAGGTGTAGGTGTGAGGTGTAGGTGTGAGGTGTAGGTGTGAGGTGTAGGTGTGGTGTAGGTAGATACCTATAGTACACCCACATCCCACCAGTTATGCTTAAGTCCCATGTACTAGGGGGTGCGCCTATTGTCATCAACCGGGCAAAAATCCAGACTCCGGGCTGCTGCTGAAAAAATCCAGATCGAAAACCCAATAACACTGCCCAACCCGGGAATCGAACCCAGGACATCATGCTCAGCAGTAGCGCTTGCGAGCACTAGACTACGACCACTAGAACAACAACAAATTTATGTGTGGACTCAATGATTGGCCTTATAATAATAAGGTCAAACTGCAGAGCTAAACAATTTTGAAGCTGCAATACTTTTTCTTTATGCCAGCGGGCGAAAACGCATTGAACAAAATTACATTTGTTGAAAAAAATAAAATATTTTCTAAATAATCATAAAAACAAATACTGATAATGTGCAAGTAAAGTACAGTAAGACACTCCATAGAAAAAATCTTCTACTTTCCCTAAAAATAAAGTCAATCAAAAAACCTTTTACTTTTCCTAAAAATAAAGTCAATCAAAACACCTTTTACGCATCGCTAGCTTGTATTTTGGACTCTTAAGCTTAATTTTAAATAGACAAGCAAAAAATCTCTCACTAATGGAACAAAATACTGTGATTATAAATCCCTCTTACATTTAAAACCTAAACAGGGTTTTAAAACAGAACAATATTGTCCGCACAAAGACGGATTTGTCACGTTTTTAAGACAAATCTAAAAAGACTGGGGCACGGAGTAGATAGGCACAGAAAGTCAGCCCCATTCCAGTCGAGCACACAAGACACGCATCTACATACAGGGACAACGGTAAGCGTACTCTCGACTGGCATTTCTTTGACATCTCCTAGCTTCGATGAATACATACATTTGCTGTCTTCTTAAAAGATATGAATGAATCATGAAATCAGATATTCTTCTATACTTATGAAACGTCAGAAACTAGGTGCAATGGTTCCAATTGGACGTTTCCTATAGAGAAAAGCCGGAAAGAAACTCCGCGGTTACTCTTTTAAAAAAATTGGCTTTTACAATATTTTCAAATAACTTTGTTATTAGGTATGGGAGGACAGTGTAGGCCTGTCAACAAGAACCTACAGTCTACTAGGCCTAACAATGCTGAACTTTCCATACTAATATGTTTATGGTCGTGACTGTACGTACGCGTCTATGTGTGCGTGCGACAGTTTGCGCTCGTTGTATGGAATTGATCTTCTGTATGTCTCTATTCTATGCTGGGAGCCTGTTTTTCTTGGCGTCAGTAATGGAACGAATTAAGGCGAATTTTCAGAGAAACGTTTTATTATGTCACATTATGTTTAAAAAGTTTTGATGGTCGAAAAATGGCTGGAATGAGGGTTTGTTTTTGTGGTGTTTGAGGGTTGGGAAAATTCACAGAAAATCCAAAGTAATATTCTCGGAACCCGTAATTAAAAGCCAATTATTGTTATAGGTACTTTTCTTGATTTAATTATATTGGTTTTTTGTTCGATCTTTGACACTTTGAAGTGGGTTCGTTCTAAATTTTGAATATTTAAAAACAAAAATGGAAGCAAAAGTACCAACAAAAGTAACATTTTATTATTTTAAATATGGTTGAGCCAAAGAAGCTATAATTTGTATGTCGTGATTATGAAACTTTTTACGACACATTAAGATAAATAAATAATCTGTAAAGACTTGAACAGAAAATATTTATGATTTATGTAATAAAATAATAAAGCAAAAATTTAATATTGTGTTCATATTTTCAGCGACAGCATGTCTTCATGTCATGGGTAATTTAGATTTTAACCAATCAACTCAGCCTATCGCAGTACACTGCTGGACATAGGCCTCACTCAAGCTGCGTCACAACACCCTGACCTCCCCCTTCCGCATCCAGTCCATCTAGTTGGGGGGCGTCCCACACTACGCTTGCCGAAACCGGCCTCTACTCCAGAACCCGTCTGCTCCACCAGCCATCAGTCCTTCGACAAACATGGCCAGCCCACTGCCACTTTAGGTAACTTACTTAGATTTGAAAAAGTAAAAATTCAGCCTCATCAAAAACATGGCAGCCAACATCTATACGTAAATTAGTGTTTTCCGTAGGCGTATTCTACATAATATCTTGGACTTTTAAATAGTACCAAAGCATTTCAACTAGCATGTGTCAACTTGGTTGGATTCATCCTACCAGAACTGCGGGCGAGTGATAGCCAAAAATATAATTTAACGGGAACCATAATGTTCAATTAGAATAATTGATGTCGGTTTCCTGTAATAAAATAGTTTAATATTTTTCTACAACGGAACTTTGTGGTGTTTTTTCATGTTGTATCATCGGCATCATCTTCCTAGCCTTTTCCCAGCTGAATACCAGTTTTTTTTCCATGGAGCAACTGCCTATCTGACCTCCCCAACCCAGTTACTGGTAAATCCGATACCCCTTTGCTTGTCAGACTTTCGGACTTCTGACGGCACGTAGCGACTGTCAAAGATCCACGAATGCCAGCCGGGACCAACGGCTTAACTTGCTGTCCGAGGCACGGCGGGGTCTTGATTGTAAAGATGGTCACCCGTCCACGGACCAACTGGGGCAAGCGTAGCTTAACCTGATCGATCGACGCGTGTGGCTTTTATTACTTAGCCACGAGCCATTTACCGTGTTGTATAATTGTCGTTGATGTTTGAGATATCAGACTTTGATAGCTCCGATTACGTTTCTTACAAATACAAAATATTTTATTTCACATAAACGTCCATGGGCACTTATATAACGTCAGAAGCTTTTGACGTTACATAAGTGCCCATGTGGTGTGCTCCAGTTGGTCGTTTCCTATAGCCTCCTGAGTCCCGGGTATGATACTGTGTTTTTCTGCCATGATTTTTGCAATATTATATATTTTCATGATATAGATGCAAGAAAAAATAAAATAAAAATTATGACACATGGAACATTTTTCGCGATGTCCTTTATTTTGTATTAGGATATTCGTTTCTTATTTTTTTGGTTGTTCTAAATTTAACAAGGATACAGAAGAGCCGGCAAGAAACTCCACGGCAAAAACTTCCTAAGCAAAAACATAAAAACACTTTTCCTGACCAGCACCCTAATTGCGTAACACTGTCGATCAGAATTTTAAAACAAATTGCTAATCCATTACTTCGTATGTTCGAAAAATTTATCTGCTCGACAACGTAAATACCGCAATGAATGTTGTTGAACTGTCAAAATTAAACCAACTCCGATTGATAATGTGTTACGCAATTAGGGTGCTGGGGATCCAACCTAAGATCAGTAGATGCGAACACTAGATCAACAAAGCGGTAAAAAATCGTAATTTGAATCTTAATATACTTTTCGTTGGTTATTTTTTATTTATTTATTTATATATACTTTATTGTACACCACAAAAATACATAACAAAAAAAAAAAAAAAAAAAAGACACAAACTACAAAATATACAATGGGCGGCCTTATCGCTTTCTGCAATCTCTTCCAGGCAACCATAGAATGGACAGTGATTTGCCTGGATATGAAATGGGGCTGTCTTTGGTGCAAATAATAAGTGCCTACTTACAATATTATACTAAAATAGATACATACATAACCTAAATAATAGATACATAAATACATACATACTAAATATAAGCAACGAAAACAAATGAAGACTAAAGATATTTACAGTTAGTTGTTTTTTATCTACAACTAGCTATTGCTAGCGGCTTCGCTCGCGTGGATATCGGAAATTATCCAGATTTAAAAATGTACAAGAACCGTTCATTTTTCCGGGATACAAAGTAGCCTATACGCTATTTCAGAGATTCTGTAATCCATCTCTGTGCTTAATTTCATCCAGATCCGTTCAGCCGTTGTGGAGTGATTCAGTAACAAATATCAAATCTTCCAAACTTTCGCATTTATGATAGTAAATAGCTGCGTCCCACGGTTTCGCCCGCTTATACCGGGATAAAAAGTAGCCTATGTGTCAATCCAGGGCATACCCTGCTCATAAGCTATCTACATACTAAATTTCATTCAAATAGGTCCAGCCGTTTGAGCGTGAAGAAGTAACAAACGTACAAACACATTGCGTTCTGAGTGTATTTTGGCATTTTTCTTTTTTCTAATTTTCGTTTTATTTGTGCAGAATAAACAAGTTTTCTTTTCTTTTCTTTTCAAACACACACTCACATACTTTCGCCTTTATAATACTAGTGTGATATCATAAGCACGCACGTGGATTATATTATCCGTTAGTATAATATAAGAAGTCATCCGTGCGTCTAACGCGTGGGATGCGGAGATAATAATAATATATCTCCATGTTTTGATGCACGAATACTTCCTATTGTTTAATTATGTGTGAATTTTAGTAGGTGACAGGGTGGTGGTGTAGTTTAAATGTCAAAGTCGTGAAACAAATCAACTGAGAAGTAAGAAAATTGTGAGAGACTGTGAGAGTTCTGGTTCACGGTTATAAGAGGCTTTTTTTTTAATCGACTTCAAAAAGGAGGAGGTTCTCTTGCTTCGGTAGTTTTTGAGTTAGCTTCAATAATACGTATTTTTTCCCCACTTTTATATGGATGATGTTCTAGTTTGTTTTGCAGATAGTGGTATTAGAATTCGTGTGGGGTAGGTACACAACTAAAAAGTGAAAAATAAAAACTTTTTTACAAAAAAATACAACCGACTTCCAAAAACAACACTACAAAGTGAAAAATAACTTTAATTTTGGAAGTCGGTGGCAAAAAACGAAAATACATTTAACTAGACACCGACTTCCGAAATTAAAGTTTTTTTTTCACTTTGTAGTGTTGTTTTTAACCGACTTCAAAAAGGAGGAGGTTATCAATTCGTCGGAACCTTTTTTTTTTTTTTTTTTTTTTTTTATGTATGTTCCCCGATTACTCGAAGATGGCTGGACCGATTTGGATTATTTTTTTTTTTGTTTGAAAGAGTATACTTCCCAGGTGGTCCCATGATCATCAAGTCAGGATCTATTGATGGGATCCTGGAGAGATAGAGAGAACTCTTCCAATTTTATAGGCACACTTGAAGCGATTTGGATAGTTTTTGGAAGAGTACTTTCTTGGAGTGGTCCCATTTCAATTTGGTGAAGATCTGATGAAGAACTTCTGAGATAGGCAACGGAACTCCACAATAAATGATAGCAAATGGACTGGGATTGCTGAAATCTCATGTCTGATCTCATGTGTGTTCACACCAGTTCATAACATAACATCACGCCAGTATGCTGTGAAGGGGTAAGCACATGTGAACCACTAAAAAGTGAAAAATAAAAACTTTTTTACAAAAAAATACAACCGACTTCCAAAAACAACACTACAAAGTGAAAAATAACTTTAATTTCGGAAGTCGGTGGCAAAAACGAAAATAAATTTAATCAGACACCGACTTCCGAAATTAAAGTTATTTTTCACTTTGTAGTGTTGTTTTTGGAAGTCGGTTGTATTTTTTTGTAAAAAAGTTTTTTTTTCATAATCATTTTCCATTTACCCGACCGCGGCGAAGCCAAAAGAGGGGTTATGTATTTGACCTGTATGTATGAATGTCCGTCCCTCTATTCCCTCGTAACTAATAAAAGGCTGAATCGTTGTTCATAAATGATAAGTCATTAGAATCGTCTTTATTGCACAAGGTATATTAAAATTTTAAAAATTTAAATGGCAGATTTTAGGCACCAAGATGTCTGTTTTAAAAAAAATCTCCCACATCTATCGAGTGAGGTGTGAACGGTTTTAAAAGTTAATTATAAAAATATGTACAAATTATATGTTATAGATGTAATTTGGAATAGGAAATGATAAAAATATCCCAAATTTTTGGAGTGAGTACGCAAGAGGCCGTTATCACCCGATTATAGCGGGTATTGTACTCACGAGAGTTTTTTAAATATTACAATAATAATTCAATATGATTAAATATAAGCCAATCACAGCACGGAGTTACTGCCAGACCTCTTTCTTTACCTGCCTTTTCTACTTAATGCTCAAAATTTCCTCGGCTTGCCTCGATAACCATGCCCGTTTACAAGCACCCATTACTTGAAAACTCTGGCCCATTTGATAGTAAATTGGTTGCTATGTGATAATCAACATACCACCTAGGAATAACGTCATCGGAAATTGTGGGTGTAAATGTACAACTGTAGTAGCATTTACATGCCCACGGAACACAAACGTACGAGTGTTTTATTGGCCTTGACTTATGCGCAGACTGAACTAAATTATTAGGTACTATATTTTTGGAGGGAATAAGTAGAAAAAGACGGGAGAACTGAACCTTTATTTCCTTTCATAGCCACCGTTGAATGTCATTTGCACGTCCTAAAACAACAAGTCAATATGACAATTAGACACATACAGGGTCAAATTAAATTAGCTGGCGAAACTCCGCAAACGTGATGAGATAAAATTAAATTAATCTGACGATTTTTTTTGGGTCATCAATCGCAGTGTAGTTAAAATATCAGTTTTAGAAAAATCCGTTTTTTTTTTGTGTACTTCACATACATGAGTATCGATAATTAAACACGATAAGAAAAAAAAAACAGATTTCTCAACTCATACTTCAAGGTGCAACACTACCAGACCAGTGGTCGCTGACCCCAAAAAAATCACCAAATCTTTTTATTTTGTTGTGTTTAGACATTGTTACCTATCTAGTCTCCCTTGTTTGACCAAAAGGAATTTGACAAATTTTCACTTCCCAAAAAATTTTTCGCATAATTTCATTTGCCAAATTATTACTTAGCAAAAAATCTATTCACAAAAAGTTGTAACGCAAACCTAATGTTTGGCAAATGAACGTTTAAACTATAACTTGTTTACCAACTAGTACTTCTAACATTTTTTATTTAGTCAAATATTTCATTTGGAATAACAGTTTTTATGCAAAATCAAATAAGCCAAAAACTTATTTAGTATCGTCAGTTTTCAATTCACCCTTTCCTATTCAGTCAAACTTCAATGACAAAAATGTGAACTACTAAGTGGGTAGGAGGTAAATCATAAATGGCGCTCAATGTGTGCTCTTCTTTTTCTATATAATGTAGTCGTTCCTGGCACAGTAGGTAGTGGGTCACAGTTTTAACCTAACCTAACCTAACCATTTTTTTAAAATAAGTAATTAACCTAATCTAAATAATTCAGTTCCGGGTAACCTACTAAAAACAATCTCTTTTTTCTATTAATGCAAATCGTTTCTGGCACTCGCCGGCCGCTACCGCGGCACCGCTCGCTTCGCTCCCTCGGCTCGTGCGTAGGAGGTCACAGTTTTAACCTAACCTAACCTAACCATTTTTTTAAAATAAGTAATTAACCTAATCTAAATAATTCAGTTCCGGGTAACCTACTAAAAACAATCTCTTTTTTCTATTAATGCAAATCGTTTCTGGCACTCGCCGGCCGCTACCGCGGCACCGCTCGCTTCGCTCCCTCGGCTCGTGCGTAGGAGGTCACAGTTTTAACCTAACCTAACCTACCCATTTTTTTTTAAAGAAGAAATTAACCTAATCTAAATTGTTGAGTTCCGGATAACCTACTAAAAACAATATATTTTTTTCTATTAATGCAAGTCGTGTCTGGCACTCGCCGGCCGCTACCGCGGCACCGCTCGCTTCACTCGTTCGGCTCGTGCGTAGGAGGTCACAGTTTTAACCTAACCTAACCTAACCATTTTTTTTTTTAAATAATTAACCTACTCTAACTACTTCCATAAATAAACTAATATCAAGTAACCATAAATTTGACTTGTTTCAGACAAATTCAAGCACAAAAACTTACAAAGAAGTACGCAAAAGACATCAAATTTAACCAGCAAGTCAAATGTCCAAAAATCTTATTTTTGCTTATATTTTTTGTCTTAACAAATCATTTCACCAAACGTTTATTGTCTGAAGATTGTTTGCTGTAATAAATCATTTGATTAAAGACCAAATTCCAGTAATATTTTGCCAAGTAAAAATTTGACCAAATGAAAATATGCGTACTAAAATCATTCGAAATATTGCAATGGTATAAAAAAAGGTTGCTAAAATTTGTTTGGGTAATGAAATTTTGTCAAAATCTTTTTGGCAAAACGGCAGGCACCCTTACCTATCACGTCTGACGAGTTTCGCTAGCTAATTTAATTTGACCTTGTAGTTCCAACCATAGTGAAGTTTAAATTTTTTTAATCAATGACGAGGTCGACAATATACACCTCAATTTCTCAAGTTATACGAGGAGTTCGTGGCTAAGTAATAACAGCCGTACGGGTCGATACATCAGGTTAAGCTACGCTTGCCGGGGTCGGCCCGTGGATGGGTGACCATCTTTACATACAGAGACTCCTCCGTGCTTCGGAGCCGTTAGTCCCGGCTGTCATTCGTGGATCTTTGACAGTCGTTACGGGTCATCAGAAGCCCGAAAGTCTGACAACCAGTCTTACCAAGGGGTATCGTATTACTCAGTAATTGGTTTGTGGAGCAGGCAGTCGCTCCATATAACATACTGGTATTCAGCTGCATCCGGTTAGACTGGAAGCCGACCCCAACGTAGTTGGGAAAAGGCTAGGCAGATTGATTGATTGACCCCTTTTTGACAGTCTCTGTCTCTGTTTTTCTCTGGATGTTAGTAAAGTATCTTTAATTTAGTCTGTACGCACCACAAACGATCTCTGACTTATCCTATTATTCTATTAGTTAACCCCCACCCTCTGAATATAATACAGCACAACACCAATAAAACTTCAATCAGCAGGACACTAGGCGGGCGCACACTATTGACTGCACATTAATCATACGGTTACCGCGGCTTCCGCTTGTGTGTACCGGGCTTATTGTTATTAATCGTTCCGGATAACTCAATCGTTTTGTGTTGACTTTTATGTGTGGAGAACTAATGTTTTGGAGGTATGTCGAACAATGTTCTTATCTAATTCTATGGATTTTCTTTTTGTTGTAGTATGACATTGGGGTAATTTGGGAAAGGGACATTTTGGGGAAGGGACATTCTGGGAAAGGGACGTTATGGGAAGGGGACATTTCGGGAAAGGGACGTTTTGAAACCGCGGGACATTTTGGGAAAGGGACATTCTGAGCCTGATCGAAATTATTAATTTTTGTGATTATTTCCTGTCTTTTTCTTCTGTATCAATAAAGAATAGAGATTTTCATAAGTTCGTAAGGGGTACAATAAATGAACTTCCACGCGTGTCCATGCTTAAGGCGATGATACCGACTTTTAATTTATTATTTTAAACTGAAGATCACGTAAAAAGTAGTGTTATTGATTTGGAAAAAATATATGTTAAAGTAGAGCATTTTCTTAATAACATATTATGTAATTATTTTCGATTATGTTTATATTACATAGTGCAATTAATTTGTAAAGTTTTGTTTAACGCGGATATAAAACGGATAATCATCCACCATTTTTCTTACTGCTGTATTTTCTAATATTTTTTCATCGAAAATCTTTGACAGATCTTGGAAACTCACAAAAGTCAGGCCCTCAGTATGGGAAAGTATTTATTATTTCCATCAGCACAGAATATATAAAAAAAAATTGGTATTTAAATGGACGTTTTAATCTGATTTAGACATGGATGTGTGGAGTGACGAGAATGGATAAAGTAAGAAATGAGTTTAAAACGGGGAAGTTTGAAAGTGGCGCCAGTGACAGAAAAGTTGAAAGGAAATCGTTGGCTTAGCATGGGCATGTGATGAAGAAGGAGGAAACGCTAATTGTTGATGAATGGAGAAGGAGAAGAAGGCCAAAGAAAAGATCGATGGATTATGTGAGGAATGATATGAGGGAGTGAATGTGACGGTTGACAGGGGATAATGGATGAAGAAAAAGTGTGCGCCGACCCCAGGTAACATGGGATAAAGGCAGGAGATAATGATGGTTTAGTCTGATTTACTTTGTTAAAGAATGTATGCTGACCATAAACGATACAAACAAACAAACAGATCTCACACCAACGTGATGAGGTGTAAGATAATCCTTTGATGGTGCAACGTCTATTAGAAGTAATTGATAGGAGTGCAGTCACATGAGTGAAACAGCTAATTGAACAATGTGAAACATTCATGAAAAATAAAAGAAAAATTCTTTATGGATGATTGCTTCATTTATCATGTTTGATGGATGGTTGTATTCTGTAAAATTCTGAAAAATAAACTTTACACTGCTACAAGTGGCTGCACGGGTCGATCCATCAGATTAAGCTACGCTTGCCGGGGTTGGTCCGTGGATGGGTGACCATCTTTACATACCGAGACTTCTCCGTGCCTCGGAAAGCACGTTAAGCCCGTCCCGGCTGTCATTCGTGGATATGTGACAGTCGTTACGGGTCGTCAGAAGCCCGAAAGTCTGACAACCAGTCTTACCAAGGGGTATCGTATTACCCAGTTACTGGGTTGTGGAGGTCAGATAGGCAGTCGTTCCATATAAAATACTGGTATTCAGCGGCATCCAGTCAGACTGGAAGCCGACTCCAACATAGTTGCGAAAACGCTAGGCAGATGATGACACTGCTACAAGGATCTTTTGGCGCTCGAATGACGTTGACAGGGGGGCGCTGTTAGTAAACATTTGTGCAATTGTTTTGTGAAATATATTGAAAAAACAAGATGGCTGCGTTAGTTCCGATTTTAAGCATGCGCCAAAAGATTCTTGTACAGATAGTTGTTTATGTACAAGGATCAAATTCGCCATAAAATATTGTTCAATGGAATATACATATTATTTTGTTTTAAAATGTAGCTCTTAGGAGAAATTATGCTTTTAAAGAAGTCAAGTAAATACGACTGAAATCCATCATAACTGTTTATGTTTCATAAAACCTAGACGGCGTCACTCTCAAGTTCTTAACCTAATTAAGATTAAAATTAAAATTATAGAGTTTCTTGTCCTTACGAAACTACCTTTTGGAATGGACAATTAGATTCAATAAAATTGTTTTTGATGCAAGTTCCTTTTAATGGTCGATTAGAAATAAATTATTTGACCTTGCAATACATTCCGAACCCAATTTTTAGGGTTTCGTACCCAAAGGGTAAAACGGGACCCTATTACTAAGACTCCGCTGTCCGTGCGTCCGTCTGTCACCAAGCTGTATCTCATGAACCGTGATAGTTAGACAGTTGAAATTTTCACAGATATGTATTTATGTTGCCGCTATAATAACAAATACAAAAAAATGGAATAAAATAAATATTTAACGGGACTCCTATACAACAAACGTGTTTTTTTTTGCCGTTTTTATAAATAATGGTACAGAACCCTTCGTGCGCGAGTCAGACTCGCACTTGGCGTGTTTTTAATAATAAAACACAAAAGGAACTATCCGTGAATGTTTTTAGTTTTCACCAACAGCATCATAAAACATGACGTAAAGTTGCAAACCTCTATCAGTCTAGACCTTCTATTTTACCGTGTAATCTTATCCTCGAAATCTCCAAGGACTGCACATTCCTCTATCATGAAACCATTCTTAGTATTAGTACAATTGTCAACGGCTCCAACTGCAGTGCATCGCGTGCAAATCGCCGGTGCTAATTGAAGGCCATATCTGTTTGTTTAGAGTAGTTGCTCTCTAGAATGCAGACCTCGCTTTGTCACGAACGCATCTTAGTGAGATTGAGCTGTTTGTAATGAGAGGTGAGGCGAGAGATTTACGAAGGGAGAAATAATCAATAGATCGGGTGCAGAAAATCACAATAACGAAGAATCCATACCCATTATAAACAAAACTGAGAACGGGTCTTCTCGCGATATTCCTTTTTACGAGGTAAACAGGTACCTACTCGTTTCCCGACGTTACGACCACCTTGCAGCGATCGTGGTCATGGGAGGACTGATGACAGCTCATAAACGTCTTCGTAAAGTGCGGGTATGGGCAATTGGGCATCTACCCTCACTTGGTCTTCATAATTTTTATTATTGTCACTGTTGGTACTTCTACACACAACACTAATGACGTCTACACACAACACTAATGATGTCTACACACTGGCCGACCTCGTCGGGCGACCGGCGTTGCTTGCATTTGCTATTTACTGGATGCCAAGTTGTAGGCAGTCGGTATCCATCCTCTCTGTTTTCAACATGTGTACAAATCGCGAAAGTTTTAAAAAGTTGAAGAATCCATACCATCACATTACACAAATAAACGTTTTTCTTTCTTTCTTCAATATTATAAAGGCGAAAGTTTGTGAGTGTGTGTGTGTGTATATTTGTTACTTCTTCACGCTTAAACGGCTGGACCAATTTTGATAAAATTTGGTATGGAGGTAGCTGACATCCTACATTAACACAGGTTACTCTTTATCCCGGTCTACGTGGGTGAATCCGCGGGGCGCAGCTAATAATATAATAGATGCTTAGCCACTGCAGAACGGATTTCGAAGATATTTGTGCACACAAGATGATCATGACATTGGGTAGTACTTAGGAAACTTCTAGTAGTGTACTCATGGGATAATTTTCTATAAGACAGTTGAAAATTTTTTCGCGATAACGATGTTGGTCCCATGGAGAAAGTTGTTCGGTTTGATGTTCTGTATCAGCCCCTGAAATTTGACGAGGATGCAAAATGACACGTTGTATATACATAGATACGATTGCTATCAGGAAGTCAGGACTTTAAAACTTCATAACAGCATTAGTCAGTCTTAATACGTAAGCATCTTTTAGCAACAAGCATCACCAACTTGAAGATAACATTGTTATTTCAAACAACAAAACAAATGCACTGCGTCATTCAGGTCGCCATAACACAGTTTCCACTGTTTTTTCAAAACACATACTTCAAAACTCCATACAGAACATTTTCTAAAGAATAACAACAATACGGACATACTTATGTTTAAACGCGATTACCATCCCACAGCGGAGCGGTTCGCGCTTGACCTATTTTCAACTACAATCGTTAACTGGGTAACTATTTACATTATAAAAGAATTCTTTAGTATAACACTTATATTTTGAAGTAGGTGGAAAGCGGCGATGTGTCTATTCTTCCTCATATTTTGCTGCGAGTTTCTGACAGTCAATTTCGGGACAGTTTTGAAGGAAATGGGGCAACTTTTTGTTGAAATTTTTGCTGAACTGTGGGACTGAAGTGTTGTCACTGTCAAGTTGGATTGACAATAGTATGAGTTACATGGTTTTCGTAATCGTTGCTTTGAAAAAGTCTTCCGAACTTTCTTTGTGTAGATGAGGCAACCGATTGAACTGATTTTGAAACTAATTGCGTAAAATAAGAATAAGTACGTCTGTCTCTAGGCGGCCCCTATCGAAATATTCAGAGACGAGAACGGTAAAAGATACAATTAAAATTCTTGAGAAAAAATTATTATTATATTAATTTACTAGCTGCGCCCCGCAGTTTCACCCTCGTACACCGGGATAAAAAGTAGTCTATGTGTTAATCCAGAATCTAATTACCAAATTTCATCCAAATAAGTCCAGCCATTTGAGCGTGAAGAAGTAAAAAACATACAAACACATACTTACACTCACAAACTTTCGCCTTTATAATATTATATTTGTATTTCACAATACTTAAATTGTTAGGTAAATGACATAATATTTACCAAAGGTTTGAGGCACTAACACAATTACGCTCTGAAATCAGCAGTATAGAAAAAAATAATTGTTGGTTTCACTCACCGTATATGGCTTCTCTGGAATAAAAACGAGATTTCTCAACAAAGAGATAATTTAATTACAAGCCGCTCAAAAACGGCCTTGAAAAGTTAACCCGATTAACGTTTATTACTTTTTCATTCAATAAACCGTAAATTATGTTTACACATTATACTTTATGAGCCTTTATTGAGCCAAGTGGACTAATTAAATTATTTATAGGTCTCTATGTAATTAAGTTTAGGAGTAACTATAAACAATTTAAAACAGTTTCCGTAGCACGTGGCTTATTACGTCATAGGCTGTTTTCTTAACTCAATCTTACTCATAACAGTCATGCCTGGAATACTCATGCTATATGGTAACAGAAAAGCATACTAATTTCAAGCAGAGCACACAATTAGCATGTGCATATGAACAGAATGTGATTATTTTAATCACACGGAGAGCATGCTGTAACGAGCATAATACTTACTAGCAAACAAGCATGCTTTTTATAGCATGCTCTCTGTGTGTGAAAAATGATTATACTCTTTCCGTATACACTTGCTTGTATGCTTTATGTAGCATCTGCTCAAAATTGGCGTGCTTTTGTGCTACTATTGTGTATTCCAGGCTTAAAGTTTAAATTCAAATTCAAATTCATTTATTCGTGTGCCCGTCTGCCCGTATCCCAATGTATTTGGGGTCAGCGCAGCATGTCTTCTTTCTTTCATACATCTCTATTAGCGGTCATATCAGAAGTTACCCCCTAGTTATACCATCTTTAATATTTCGACGACACGGTTGGCGCAGTGGTTGAGCGATTGACTGCTGCGCAGCATGTCGCGGGTTCGATTCCCGCACGGAACAAATATTTGTACGACCTACAAGTATTTGTTCCGAGTCTGGGTGTTTTTCTATCTATAATATGTATGTATTTACAAAAAAAAAAAATGTATATAAGTAGTTTATCAGCCATCTCGTTACCATAACACAAGCATTAGGTTGCTTAGCTTGGGGCTAGATGGCGTTGTGTGATATGTACAAACATATTTATTTATTTATTTATTATTTATTTAGAATCCGTAATTTGATAGTATATAAAACGGTGAATGAAGAGACAAGGAAGTCATATATAAAGATATTGACGGAAGACACGTTGTTGAACGAATTAAGGTATATAAAGATGATAAAATATTAAATGCACAAAAAAACAATAGTATTTTACGGCTCATAATCCAACTTACGATTCTGAATTCCGACTTTGATAACAAACAACACTCAAAATTAAATTATAACACACATTGCTATGCGTAGCACGAGGAAAAGACAGCATTTTTACTTCTTTCTTATTTCTTCAAATATTATCATGAGCTCAGATATGTCCTGAGGGAAAACATTGAGAAAGATACACAAATATCAATCCAAAAACGGTTTTCTAAATCAAGATGTTCTTCAAGAGGGCACAGTCGCTGTCCAAACAGATTCTTGCACGGCATCAAAACTAAAATAAATGAAAAGGAAAAAATAGACGATCACATAAAATGTACGTCAAACGTATTATAAACAAGTAATAATTAAGGGATATATTTAACGCCACTTCTAAGTTTGTCGTCAAGTTAAAAAAAGATCACCAATAAATCTCTGCAACCTGTATTCTTTTCAGTCTTTGCATTCGGAGCAAGTGAAAACGAACTTTATAGCGCAGTAGTAGAGTGTATTTTGAGGATAGAAAGTTCTTTGCTACTCATTACCCTAACGTTTGATGTAAAGTTCTTTGATCTAAGTGACATATTGTAAACTGTAGATGATTTGAGACGAGCGGGAGCACTTTCTGTGGCTAAAGATGATGTCGTACGCATTGTTCGAAATATTTTCTACTAATTATAGAAACTTTAAAGTCAAAAAGATTAATGTTGTGGGGATTGACAAGGGTAGCTATGCGAGGGGAGCACAAAAATGTGGTTATGATTGACGTGACTATAAATAAAATATTTGATAATGATAGATGAGGTGGTGTCAAAGTGAAACATGACTCCATAGTTGCAAGGTTTCCGGGTGCACTGAAATGCAGTGACATAATTTGAAACAAAGATAAAATTTGCTTCAGTATAATTAATGGTGTTGTCCTATTTCGAAGGGATTCTAAAGACAAAACAAAAGGAAACAAAGGATGCTGTGCCAATAATGAAAGAAAAGAAAGGAAGAAATAAAAATGCATTTAATTGGCATCACAGCAAAAAATAAATGATAATGATGGTTTGTAAGCTGAAGTTCTCAAACCTATGCAAGGTGGCAGTGACATCGACGCATAACCTGTTACTATGGATTCAGTACGTGATTCTGGACCCACTTGCGTTGAAAATCGCCGGTTATTAAATAAAAGCTGTTTCATACAAAAGTGCAATTACCTACGCGGTCAAAAGATATGGTAATTTTTTTTATCGAGAATCATGAACTGAATCTATGGTAGCAGGTTGCGCATCGCAAAAGCAATCAGTTAGAGAACAAAGCAATTTATTTGGTTGATGTACACTTATGTCCAATGGGATTGTTTTTCAAAAATCTACTCTATAATTTTTAACGAATCCCTAAAATATAAAGGTTGACAAAATAAATAATGACTAGTTGACCAATGAAATTCACATAAAACAACCCACATACAAAATTCCAAACCCACAAAAATGTACCTATACGGGCAATATTTAATTTGTGTCTCTCTTCATACACCACGGTACAGTCACAGCAGGATATTAATAGTCAACTTTATTTTAAAAATCAACCCATTAATTAATTTAATTAACATCATACGGTCATAAAAGCATCATATAAAGAGAGGAATTTATATACATACATCGTTTCCTTTTTAAAGACATGTCCTTCTATATTTTGTTGTTTACAACAGCGCTGCATATTGCCGAAAAAAATTTTAAAAGTTGACCGAATCGGGTCAACTGTGAAGTGCAATATTTACTGGGTAAATACTGGGGATATTTAAACGAAAGTAAATATTAAAAGTTATTGATCCTTTTACTTTGGAAGGGGACTGTCAAGATTGGAATTGAGTTGGATGAGCGCTGATTACGATTCTTCGAAAGTGAATTTGTACCAGTATTTGTATAAGTACATAGGTCTTAACTTGTGTCATGGAAAAGTGATCATTACTCTTTGAAGGGAAACTTCTGAAAGGAACTACATTAGCTCCAAAACCCATTCCTATCATCTAAAGTTCTATAAAAAGCAACGGATCCTTCACATTTTTCTTCTACTTAGTCAATCAGCGCTCTATTTATCTGAAAGCATTGGCTTTCAAAGGGGTACACTTCCACTCTCTCAGTTATTTATACAATGTCATTTTAAACATCTATTGAGATTCTCAGAATCGTCTGCGGTTAGATTTAAATAAATTTCTGTCTTGATGGCGCCACAGCAATTAGTATCAGCTATGTGAATCATGGTAAACGCTTTGTACTTCAGAAACTTTGTGCCTTTGAATTTTCATTTGAAATTAAGTGGAGCTAAAAATATGGGTTATGAATTTAGTGGTTTTATTTGACCGATCTATCTTTTGTGTTTCCAAAACTGTAGCTTGTTTCGGAAATACGAAACCGGTTTCCGAAATAGACAAAATGTGAGGGATAATTCTATTATCATTGTTGTATATTTCAGGTATCCAATTTTGATATACAAAAAAAAATATATCTTCAAAAAGTACAACCAAGTCACGTTTCTTAGACATTCAATAATCGCGAATCCATCAATAAGTAACAAAAGACAGGTCTTATAAATTCTCAGCTTTCGATTATATTAAACATCAAATCATCTTCTTCAGTTTCCTTCAAAATATTATCCAAGGTCTCACCGATTTGCTACAACTACAAAATCAATGAGCAGACATAAATCCCACAGTTTCAGTAAATCAAACTATCGAACAAATCATTCTAGATTTAGATTCCCCTGCGTTGAAGAGCCAAGTGAATTGATTGGCAAGGGCCATCACAACTATCCTAACAGTGGGATAATGGTTCCCGTTTGTTGAATCAACACTTGCTTGATACGAATTGAGATTACAAATAATGTTTTGTCTAGCCATCTATTTATGTATGCTATTATAGTAATGTCAGTTAGTCGCTAATAATTTGAAGAACTTTGAAGTGCTTTTAAGATGGTTTTTCAGTGTTGTTTTGTAAATTGAAGATTGATTGATTTAATGATTGGGTATTTAAAATACCAATGCCAACATTTATATTATTTTTATTAGAAATTATGCTAATTGACGTCATGACGTTTTGATTTAAAAAAAAACTATGATAGGTATGCTTAGCGTTAAGTGGAGAAATAGTTTTCAAAAAAGTGAAGATACAATTTTGGTGTGTATAAAATCAGTGCAAATCCATAAATAAAAGTAGGTAAAACCTGAGATACCTGTTAATGCCTTCAGAAGATAATAGCCTAGACAAGATCTGAAACCTCAAACCAGTTAATCTCCCCGAACAATCAAAGAGTAAAAATGTAAAAATAAATGAGCATTAACGGCCACATCCGCATTTAGTGTCTGTTCCCAACAATCTTATCGGCAATGGTTACAAAATGCCCTCGACATGCGATGTCGTCGCACCGATGCCATCTATGTGAGCGGCCACATCATGAGGGTACCTTGACGGGACAATTTGTTGCTATTCAATCGTCATTGGAGATAATTTTGTACAGGGGTACCTTTACGATGTGTGTGAGTTTTAACTTTTAATGTGATGAATTGGGGTTGGGGTGTCAATGTCATGATTGATAATGAAGATATTGGGTTAGGGGAAAATTAGATATGCGTTTTAATGCGATAATTAAGCGGAAAGATATTGTGAGTTCGATCACCGTGATAAACTTGAATGTTTTATTTAAAATGAGAACCCACCTCCTGCTTTTTTATTAACATAATTAGAGGAGTTATCATAATCATAATAATTAAAAATGTCTCAAAGTCGTTTTGGTAAAATATAAAGGATAAAATCATAAACAGTTACATAGATTTTAGAGAAATAAAAATTTTGTTGAGATTGTAAACAAAAGTGGTATAATCCGGAGGAGGCATTCTTTGAAAAGTCTGCATATTGAGACCGTTCTATCATATTGAGCGCATCTATTTACATCTAGACGATATTCAGTTTCCACTTAAAACGTCAGCGCAACGGTTTATTTGCTCGTATTTGTAAACCAAATATCATATCCTGCAGGAATTGTAAACAGTTGCAGAAAAATATGAAGTCCAATATTATAGATAAAAAGAAAAAAAAAAACTTGGACGCTCAGCAAAATATTTTGAGATATCCTCAAAGTATAACATTGACCCAAATCAATTAGGTTAGGTTAGGATTTTTTATTGCTAGCATTTTCCTTTTTAGTAGTAATTTAATTTTATAACTATCGAGAGATCGTTCGTCATTGTAAGATTGGATCATGAAAATCTCATGGTATAAAGAGCTAACTTGAAATATCCAATTTTTACTCCATCATTTACGATTTCATACAGCGTAACGTGTAAAAATTCTCCATCTCTACAAATGGACAGAATTCCAAACCATTTTGTTCGAGTATTTATACCCGACAGAAGTATTGTTTTTTGAAAAAACAGCGAACGACCGTTCAGATGCGGCTGCCATGATATTTTTATATGGTCACCGTTTTGCAGACGTTGCTGACTCTTTGTGATGGTTGGAAAATGTATTTCTAGTATTTTTACGAATGTTTCAATTTCAACAGTTTAATTCAGATGGATTTTATGGGTGCCTGCCGTTTTGCCAAAAAGATTTTGACAAAATTTCATTACCCAAACAAATTTTAGCAACCTTTTTTTATACCATTGCAATATTTCGAATGATTTTAGTACGCATATTTTCATTTGGTCAAATTTTTACTTGGCAAAATATTACTAAGTATAATGTCATTATGGAATTTGGTCTTTAATCAAATGATTTATTACAGCAAACAATCTTCAGACAATAAACGTTTGGTGAAATGATTTGTTAAGACAAAAAATATTAAGGCAAAAATAAGATTTTTAGACATTTGACTTGCTGGTTAAATTTGATGTCTTTTGCGTACTTCTTTGTAAGTTTTTGTGCTTGAATTTGTCTGAAACAAGTCAAATGTATGGTTACTTGATATTAGTTTATTTATGGAAGTAGTTAGAGTAGGTTAATTATTAAAAAAAAAAAATGGTTAGGTTAGGTTAGGTTAAAACTGTGACCTCCTACGCACGAGCCGAGCGAGCGAAGCGAGCGGTGCCGCGGCAGCGGCCGGCGAGTGCCAGACACGACTTGCATTAATAGAAAAAAATATATTGTTTTTAGTAGGTTATCCGGAACTCAACAATTTAGATTAGGTTAATTTCTTCTTTAAAAAAAATGGGTAGGTTAGGTTAGGTTAAAACTGTGACCTCCTACGCACGAGCCGAGCGAGCGAAGCGAGCGGTGCCGCGGTAGCGGTCGGCGAGTGCCAGAAACGACTTGCATTAATAGAAAAAAGAGATTGTTTTTAGTAGGTTACCCAGAACTGAATTATTTAGATTAGGTTAATTACTTATTTAAAAAAAAATGGTTAGGTTAGGTTAGCTTAAAACTGTGACCTACTACCTACTGTGCCAGGAACGACTACATTATATAGAAAAAGAAGAGCACACATTGAGCGCCATTTATGATTTACCTCCTACCCACTTAGTAGTTCACATTTTTGTCATTGAAGTTTGACTGAATAGGAAAGGGTGAATTGAAAACTGACGATACTAAATAAGTATTTGGCTTATTTGATTTTGCATAAAAACTGTTATTCCAAATGAAATATTTGACTAAATAAAAAATGTTAGAAGTACTAGTTGGTAAACAAGTTATAGTTTAAACGTTCATTTGCCAAACATTAGGTTTGCGTTACAACTTTTTGTGAATAGATTTTTTGCTAAGTAATAATTTGGCAAATGAAATTATGCGAAAAATTTTTTGGGAAGTGAAAATTTGTCAAATTCCTTTTGGTCAAACAAGGGAGACCCCCGCATTTGTGGAGGAGGCGAGGTTCCGTTATTGACAGTAATTAACCCTAATTATTGACAGAACTATTGGCGCAGTGGTTCAGCGTTTGGTTTCTACGCTGTGTTGTGGACGTGCAATTTTTTTCTGAAAACGCACCAATATTCGACAGAAATCTTAGTGCGGAAAACAAACAAAAAATCTCAGCTGGAAATGGTCCGCGGTAAACGAATAGTCTTTTCATACATACAGAGCAATAAAACTCAACTATTTGCTTATTTTCCGTGTGCCATTACAGAATTAGCTTTGCCGTCCAAACAGTGTCAATAAACGAGGACCTCGGTCGCAAATCCACAATGTTCACGCCCTGCCTAGCCCAATGACGTTAGCTGTCGTAATTATATTGTCGTGCATACGCTCAGAGTGCAAACAATTGCCGCCCGCCGGAAAATTAGGTGCGCGAATTACTTTGAATGTTTAATTTAGAGGACCTGTTAGTTTTATAGTGTAAAAGGGGTAATGTAATCAATTGTGAGGGATGTAATTACGTTGTATTGTTGGCTAGTGTTGTGAGCAAAACTTTTTTGACCACTTAAATTTTTATAGTGCACGAATAATTTTAAATGTTTTGTATTTTACAGGGTGTGGCGTAAATAGTGGTCCAACATTAAGGGGTCGATACACCGTATATTCAGCTATCACATACCACATTTTGAACAATTTTTTTTCAGTCACAAAATAAAATATTTAATATTATTATTTGAAAAATTGACACCTTGCTTTACTGAGTTGGCTGTATTTTCTATAAACGACATTATATTTTAATTTGGTTTTTTGTTTTTAGCTAGGAAATGCATGTGCTATCACATGCAAATGTCATTTAAAAAAAAAATATTCTGAGACCTAGGAAAAAAAATGGTTCTAATTGTGCTACGTGATAAGTGAATATGAGGTGAATCGATCACTATTTACCCACACTTGTATAAATATATTTGGCTAAATATTCGCTTGATACGTATGCGAGATTAATTTATTTAAATTTAATACTTTTTATTTTCTTTATAGATTATTTTATCCAGCATGTTCTGGGAATGTAGAATTTTTGATTAGAAATTAATTTGTGTTACGATACTGACGTCAAACATTATGATACAACCTACATTTTTCGATTATAATATTACTGTAGGTATTTCACATATTTTTCAAACCATGATAATCTCTTATATAACAAGCATATTTTATTATTATACAGGAAATCCTCAGAACGGATATAATATTATCCTCGGCTTTCAGAAAATGCTTACAAAATAATATAACTACATTTTGGTAAAACCATATTTCTGCGAATTTCTGGGATCACATTAATACGTCTAACATCAATTTCGTATTGAAAAGAGCATCCAAAAATAAATAATACCTATTTCTTCCAAAATATTTTCGAACGAATTCACTTTTGCCACGCCCGCTCAAAAACCATCACATATCCTGTATACTACTAATTGAATCAGTTAATTAACAATTTCAAGGTAAAGGAAGCATGGTATCCGCAGGTAGGTGACGCGGGGAGGGGGAGAGAGGGGGAGGGTAGGGGAAATTATTATTAGGAAGCGGCGGAACTGTGATGCGTGTCGACTAATATAGCTTGATCTCTCACCTCGGTGAGATGTGGCGACATTTTTGTTGAATGAGTGTTTCGGTTTAGGTTTTTAGAAGTTGTGGTTGTAATTGGGTATCGTTTTACCCAGTTAATGGGTTGTGGGGGTCAGATAGGCAGTCGCTCCATGTATACTGGTATTCAGCTGCATCCGGTTAGACTGGAAGCCGACCCCGACATAGTTGGGAAAAAGCAGGCAGATTGAGGTTGTAATTGGGTTTTTGAATGTTGGCAATGATGATTATTATGGTGGAAAATGCTTTTTTCTAACTGATATAATATCATTTGAAAATAATGGTAACCGAATATTTCATAATATTGATTGAGAGTGATAATATTTATATGATCGTTTTGCGAGATTAAAAAACAAGCAAAAAAATACAATAAAAATCTGATAATCACAAAGATTATTTTTTGTAATTTCAATAAGTTCGTAAGTATTGCTCGTAAGTCTAGATATCAGTTGCTTCGTGCTAAGGGCTTTAAAACCAATCTGGGTCATTTTTCCACCATGGACAGAATGCAGATTCAATTTTGTCGCCTGTCACACTCACCCAGCGTAGATATTGATATGTCTTACTCTTTACATAAAGTTAAGTCTGTCTTGCATAGGGCATTGTCATAAAGGTGAAAAACTATAATTAATATTGTAGTTTCTATTGTCTTTAAGATATATAGATCATCTAGATATGTAGAATATTTTTTGTAACTGCTTTTTTTTACTCCTATATTTTATGCTTGCCGTGGCAGCCTTTAATTAAGGCTACACTATGATATGTGATAATAACATCGCTATTTTAACAAGTATTTTTTTTTAGTGTATGCTTTGTTGGTTGTCCAATAAATAAATAAATAAATAAATCATTACTTTCTCGTCCGTTGAGATTTTGCTATGTAACATTTAATCTTAACTTCCTATAGTAAAAAAAATGTAGTTTTTGCATTACACTGTATGATAAAACAACAAAAAAAAAATGCAGTAAAGAAAATAGTAACCCTGCCGATCGAAACATACAAAGTTTAAACTAATTAACATTAAAACCACCCTTACTAAATAAATTATTATAATTAGATCATAAAAGTCTTTGAACAAAGGCCAAACCATACTCCTAAATCACACGACATACACCTATGGGGGGTCCCCAATAAATTGGTGGGGGCATCGAATAACTCAAACTGTTGTGCCTGAACCAGGCACCAGAATACTTGTGGGCACCATGCGAGTTAATCATTTCAAATTACAACAACTTGATGATGAAAAACAAATTGATTTGAATGGTAGGCTAAAGGTGAAAGGAGATGGTGAAAGAATTGTGGTTTTAGTTTAACAGCTTCAATGATGGGTAACTTGTTGTGTCCATAAATAGTTGAACTAATCCGTGTTTTGTTTTTCTGACGGTTAAATCAATTTTCATTTAGTACAGAAACATTTGTTGATGTTAAAATCTTCGAAGCCCACATAATATTACGCCTGTAATCCCCAAAGAATGAGGCAGGGTGTACTATGGGTCAAAGTTCCGCATGATCACCTCAAAGGCGATAATCGCATGCACGGCTCACGACTCGATCGCACAATGTTCGTTTGTCACTAGCTGCGCTCTCACAGGAATATTTTCTTAAGTGAGCATAGTACCTACACATAATTGACCGAGCAAGCGAAGTGTCTCTGCTTCAAGTCTGGCAAAATTTGCTTTCCTCTGTCAGTTTGTTGGTACTTACTCCTCTACAGGTCGTATTTTACAACCGATCTGTCAGAGTGATTTTTGATTGGATACTTCCTCCAAAAAGAGGCAAAAAGAGGGCTACTAAATATATCCGCCTTATGAGATCAGATTGCAATGGTCCTTTTTTTATTTGACAAGCAGTAACTTTAAATTGATCTTATAAAATTTGGTGAAGATCTGACGAGGATCTTCGGCGTACTGAGCAGAACCGCTTCTCAAAATTCAGTAAATTGCTCACTTTTACATTTCTACCAATGGAATCGGCCCTTTAACTACTAAGTATGGATTGATAGAACACCTGTGACCACCTTCTCATCACAAAACTAGAGAGTTCTGAAAATAAGTATCAAAATTCTCTAAAACGAGGTTTTAAAACCAGTTATACAATAAGGTATGTTAGTTTTACAATAAGGTCACTAGATGGCGCTACTGTGCAATACTAGATCACGCTGTCATTGTCGCTCGCCAGATGGTTAGGTCCCGTCAAACATTTTGTGTGACTGAATTTTAAATTGTTAGGTGTAAAGTAGCTTCAAAAGTAAAATCTCGTGCTTTACAGATAGTAGTTTGTCTATTTGTGGTTAATTATCGTGTTGGGTCGTCGGCGGTCTCTGACCTGGCGTGTGTACTGCTCAGATCTTTGCCTGCACGACGAACCCTGCACAGGCTTTATTAGTGGACTGTATTTTGACTTTGTACGTTTCTCCAAGGGTGGCTTGGAATAAAAGTGAAATTTCAGTAGTCACTTGCTCTGGACTTTATGCAACAAGAAGTTATTTACACGCACATACATGACATAGGAAAAACTTGACACATGATATGAACTGTCATCCGTCAATCAATCAATCTGCCTAGCCTTTTCCCAACTATGTTGGGGTCGGCTTCCAGTCTAACCGGATGCAGCTGAATACCAGTATTTTACATGGAGCGACTGCCTATCTGACCTCCACAACCCAGTAACTGGGTAATACGATACCCCTTGGTAGGACTGATTGTCAGACTTTCGGGCTTCTGGCAACCCGTAACGACTGTCAAAGATCCACGAATGACAGCCGGGACCAACGGCTTAACATGCTTTCCGAGGCACGGAGGAGTCTCGGTATGTAAAGACTGGTCACCCATCCACTGACCAACCCCGGCAAGCGTAGCTTAACCTGATGGATCGACCCGTGCGGCTGTTATTACTTAGCCACGAGCTCCTCCGTCTGTCTGTCATCCGTCAATATGACAGTAAAAGTTGAGTTACAATGTAAAATATTAAAAATTATTAAATTTAATGTTACAAACTTGCAACAGCCCCTTGCCATGAATTGTTTGCCTAAGCGCGGTAGCTTCAATCAATTTTCTAACTGCGTTGACTTTTGTTATGAGTTGGATAGGTATAATAATTATAGGATTTTAAACTGACATGGTTATTTTCACTAGGTACTAAACTTATTTTAAAAAAGTAGATTCGCGAGCATAAACTTTTTGCAATAATTAATATAGGTACCACGTTACCACTAAAGCAGTGATGGCCGTAGAGCAGTGGTGTCCCAGTGGTGACGGCCCCGACTTACGAGTTGAAGGACGTGGGTTCTGGGTTCGAACCCACGTCCTTCAACTCGTAAGTCGGGGCAGGCGCTTTACTTTGTGTAAATAATTTCATCACCACTGTTTTCAAAACGGTGAAGGAAAACATCGTGAGAAAACCAGCATGTCCTAGAACCAAAAATTCGAAGACATGTGACATCTACCAACCCGCACTAGGGGCGTGTGGTGGATTACAGCCCAGTCCCACTCATTGAGAGGAGGCCTGTGTCCCAGCAGTGGGACCATTATAAGCTGATTGTGTATACTAACAATTTAAAAAAAATAAAAAACATGGTAAATATCTCGTTTTAAATAACTTTAGTGAATTTAAAATGAGACATTTACCATGTTTTTAAAAAACAAAACAAATAGATGCTAAATAACCCATTTTAAAATAACTTAAGTCGTATAATTATATTATTAGTTCGTTTATTAATTTTTCTTCTTATCAAATACATTTTTAAATATTTCTTAAAAAATATATAAAAAACATAATTATATTAATTATTATTGTTGCAAAAAAGTTTGTGCTCGCGTCTACTGTTCGCAGAACAACTAGTATCAAAAAAACCAGCCAGAAATATTAATCATACTGATTCTTCCTGTCCCTTCATATTTTAACCTCTTAACACTATCTTTGTTACCTATAAATGACTGAATTTTATTTTTTTAAATATCACGATACCTTATGAATTAGATAAGCAAAAATATTTTGTATTATCACCATCTCTCATAAAAAAATAAATTAACGTTTACTTTGAGGTTTTTACAAACTCTTTGGTTGCTATATTGTTTACACAAAAAATGTTGAAACTAAAATCCGCGCCAATCATTAAAACACTTCATTCACAGAAATACCAAATGACCTAACATTAATTACATAAGACTTGGAACATATTAAAACCGACCCAATTCCCATTGAATACGGCAAATCCAACAGATGTTAAACAACCCGCTATTTTTAATAAACCCAGTATTAATAATAGATCACCAGTGTATAAAAACATGGACCAAAATCATGAAGTGTTTAATTTATTAAAAAATAATATTATTTTCTTTCAGATTCAGTTCCGGTCTCAAAACAAAAAAATATAGAGAAAAATTGGAACCGTTCCAAATTTAAAATTTGAAGATAGAAGGTGAAATAGAAATGTATCCGATGATGAAATAAAAGTTTACGGGGTGGTATGAGTGATATCAGTGACATCAATGTGTCGTCTTGATGATTTGATCAAATTTGGTGATAAAGTGTTGGTGAATAGGACGCCTGACGGTGATCATGGCCAAAGATATGAACTTGTGCGTGTTGGTGATGGTGATAGTGTTACAGACATTGATAGACACGAGTTTGGAGATCATAGATTCGCGTAAGTAGATTATGCTGTTATTATTTTAGTAATAATAATTTGTTTAGATGGTAGAAGTTAGATATTGAATTTATGTCAACTAGAGGTGCTATAAATAATAGCATACTTAGATTGCATTAGAAGGGGATTTATAATAGTTGTACGTGTAGAGGTTATTCCTCTTTAGTGCACAAAACTATGACTATTAAAGATCAAGAGTTGCCATATCGGTAGGGCATCTGAAGCAGTAATCGAACCCACACCTCGTAACGCAAAAATATTTTCGCCATTATCTCCTGGTTCATCGTCCAGTCATTGTTTGAGTATCACTCAAAATATTTCGTCCTATATTTACGCTTCCTGCGGAAATACTCCTGCTGATGGATTCCCAACATTACGTCCAACTCCAACGCAATATGGAATCCGTGTTTGCCAGTTGTAAATCAAATACATCCGAGATTAAAGTTTGGTTGATTGATATAAAAATCATGTGTGTTTTAATTTTCGTATTTGTAAAATTATTTGTTGTTTTATTTACATTTAATAGCTTGTGTGGCTTCCTACTGAAATTAGGCCGACTTATAGCATCTAGTACATTGTAATCTACAGTTTTAACATAACATAACATCACGCCTTTATTCAGCGAAGAGTTGGGCAGAACTGCACCTATATTACAGCCACATTTCGCCACTTATATTATTTTCCACGTAATAGGAAGCGAGCCATCGAACGGGCACAAATCCAGACTCCAGGCTCGGTTCTTTCATTCTTTCTTTACTTTGCTCGACCCGGGAATCGGACCCAAGACCTCATGCTTAACAGTAGCTCTTGTGACCACTATACCGACGAGGCAGTCCACAGTTTTATTAATAAGAAATTCTGCTATAAGCATCACCGCTATACTTACCTCAACAATTTCCCTAGGATTACAAAAGTCAAGTAAATTATAATAATAATAATAATAACCCCACCGCCGTATCTCTACGTTGACGTCGTGGTGGGGCTTGCGCGCTCCGAACTCTGGGTCTGTGCCGGTGGAGTTTACTTTGCCGAAACAGGTCTAGGGTGAGGAGCCAGACCAAGAGAGATACGTGAACCCGCAGGGCAGCATGTGGCGAGCTGTTGGGCAGTAGCGGACCCTATATCCCGGGAGCAGTCTTGTTCTTCACCTCTGGCTTGCCTTTATTGGCCGGCTGGAGTGAACACTGACGGGAACAGAGCTCCCACCTCATTCTTGCCTTTATTGGCCGGCTTGAGTGGAGATTCGCAAGAACAAACGTGCTCGGAGGAAGGAAGTATTCCAGTAAGTGCTTGTAGGGATCTTGACCATCTTCCGGGCTCTGGGATTGTTCTGAGAGCCGTGGAATACCTCTCCACTCCTCAAGCACCTCAGGACATGTTGCCGCCTTGTCGCTACGTCACTATGTGCTAGCGACTGTTTCCGGGGGCCCATTATTGAGTGTGCAAGTCACCCCCTACCAATTTATCTGTGTATATTATATAACATTGGTCAGGCAGGGGACATAGTTCTTCCATAGATGTAGGTACCCAATCCATGTAGCCACCCAAACCCATAGGCCCAATGTGTTTTGTTTCCATATTCTGCAATAGTCCTGCACCAACCGGGGGTTGTCCTTGGGTGCACTTGCATAGTGCATACAGGGATAATGCTCGGCTGGTGCCTCCTCGTCATTTGAAATTGTCTAAGGGGCCTCTGCGAGTTGGCTTCGGCCCCTCGTACGCCTTCCAAAGGTCCGGGACCCCAGGGTCCCGAGATAAGCCAAAGACAAATAATAATAATAATTAGTTTATTTTCTCCACAATATTACTCTTATTGCTATCCTATTTCTACGGTGACATATAGGAGGGGCATTATATTGTGGAAGACTGGTGCCTAAACTAGGCTCAAGGCCTGTATTTCAGGTCACCAGGACTCCTCCATTTATATTTAACATATTATATTATGTACTCGTACAAAAGGTATACAGTTATGACATATTTAAATATTATTATTATTAACTCCTTTATTTAAATATTATATACATATAAATTATATTTTTAAATATTAGAATATAAAAAATATAAAAACATTTAAAAATATAAAAAATAGTAGCCCACCGATATCGGGAACAGGGTCCAAGCTACCGGTGGTCAGGGCTGCTGAGAGAGGAACCTCCTAACGATACGCGCCGTGTCCAGAAGTACCGCTTTCTGAATCAAGCCCTTGATCCAGCTGCCTAACGAGAGCCTCCTCAGGTGTTGATCGAGGCTCTTAGCTATTATGCCATTGGCCGTCACGACTATCGGCACAATGATTGCTGTATCCACATCCCACATGTCGACAACCTCGTGAGCCAGGTCAAGATACTTGATCTGCTTATCTTTTTCAGCTTTCACGAGGTTCTCGTCATGTGGGACCGCTATATCAATAATCATTGTGCGACGCTCTAATCGATCTATCACCACTATATCTGGCTTATTGGCAACAATAGTCCTGTCAGTGATGATAGATCGATCCCAATACAACGTGATATTGCCATTTTCGAGAACTGGGTCGGGCACATACCTATAGTACGGTACTTCCGATTCCACAAGACTGTATTTCAGAGCAAGTTGTTGGTGGATAATCCTGGCTACAAGGTTGTGCCTATGCAAGTAGTCTCCGTTAGCCAGACGAGAACAGCCAGAAATAATGTGACGGATTGATTCCCCCGGACGGTGGCATGCCCGACAGATGTCCACCGTGCCATCTTTCACAATATATTTCCGGTAGTTGTTCGTCATCATAACTTCATCCATAATTGCAAAGACAAAACCTTCGGTTTCCCCAAAGAGATCACCGAATCGTAACCAGGATACGGACGCTAAGAGGTCTACATCGGGCCCATGTAGGACTCGGTAAAAACGCCCGTGAAGCTATTTGCTCTGCCATACCTCCCTGCGGTCATTAGTATCTAATACCATAGGTTTGCGCCAGTTCTCGTTAGCTAAGGAGAGCGGGGTGAGGCCCTTGTCTACTGAGACCACATCTCGGTGCATCCCCACGTCGGCTTCTAGGAAATATTCCCTGAGACTGCATATCTCGCGGTTGTGGAGAGTCTTAGCGTTTAAAAAGCCTCGGCCTCCACACTTTCGCGGGATATACAGTCTCATTACCGATGACCGTGGGTGATGCATTCGATATGCAGTCAACAGCGTACGGACCCTCCGATCCAGGGCGTCGACTTCCGTCTGAGTCCATTTGAGTACGCCGAAAGAGTACATCAAAACCGGCATGACCCAACCGTTGAAGGCACGCACCTTGTTTCCGCCTGATAAAAGACTATTAAATACTTTATTTATTATTATTATTATTTTTTTTTTTTGTTAGTTTGGTTAGCAACAGGATGGAAATGAGGTTGAGTGTGCTGCGTGTGTGTGTAGCTAGTGCAGTTAAAGAAGTGTGTGCAGTGGTTGTGTGTGTGTGTAGAGAGGTTGCGTGTGTGGGGGATGTAGTGTGTATGTGTGACTGTGAGTATTTTTGCTTTGATCGTAGTATATTTGCATAATGATATTTATATCAAGACTGTTAATAAATTTTCAGTGTCATCGTAATTGAGTTCTTGAAGCCAACTATATAGTTTCATTTTACACTTTATTTTATTGAGTTCATAAATAGGTATGATCCTATTTACTTTATTGTAGAGATACCGACCGAGGTGATAAAAGAAACGTTTTGAAAAAGATGTTGAAGGCGAAGTATGGTAGTTGACAACAGGATTAAATCTTCTCTTAGCTCGAGGCATTGAAGGATTGTAGGTTAGTAGTCTATGTTGTTTGAGGATGGTTTGTTGTATAAACAGTTGACGCACCGTCAAGACTTTTGCTTTTTGGTATAGTAGAGCTGTTGGGTAACGATAAGGTAGGGACAAAGAAACCTTCAGAATGGCTCTCTGAGCTCTTTCCATCACCAGGAGAGTACTTTTTGGAGCACCACCCCAAGAGGTAATGCAGTATGTTATTAAAGACTGAGCAAGAGCATAGTATACCATTTTTTTTATTTTATCGTCAGTCACGTTTCTTAGGGTCTTAAAAACATAAATCAGTTTTCTCAGTCGGTTACTTAAGGTGTTGATGTGTTCGTGAAATTTGAGTGTGCTGTCTACAGTTAAACCCAGATATTTAATACAATCGGCTTTGTTGATTTGAATACACGTGCATACTGTGGAGTGGGGAAATGCACACGTGTGGGCTAGGATAGTGTTCGGCGTCGTGGACAGAGACGGTATATGCTGTCTCATAGAGAAGGTGATGTAATTAGTTTTCTCCGCATTTAGGGTGAGAACATTGTCACGCAGCCAGTTCGATACAATATTGAATCCATATCCATATTATGCATGTTATGTACAGACAACAGCACATCAGGTTATATAAAACTGTCAAATTTCTCCAAATGATTTTAAACCTTAAAATACTGGTGGTTAAGTTCAAAATCGAATGAGAAAATTTGACAGTTTGTAGTAACTTGACCTGCTGCTGTGCGTACCATCGGAATGATTGAAAAAAAAACTGGAAAACAGTCGTCATCAAGATGATTAAATATAATTTTACGTAGAAAATAGTTGAGATTATTTACTTTACGGAAATAGAAGTATTTTGCGTTTGTAAATATTTCAAGAATGACGATGATTCATCGGTTTATTTCAGTGGTACAGAATTCAAAATTAAAACTAGTGTTTTTGAAATTTTACGACTTTACTTATTTATGTGGTTGAGTAATATTGCTATTTACATTATACTAAATCACATAATATCTTGGCATTTTAAAGACAACTGTTTATTTTGTAGGCGCCATCAAACGAAGACTCATAAAAAATCTGACGCTAAAAATTACTAATTTTAATATGTCGTCGCAGAAGTCAAAAATATTTTAGAGAAACTTGTAAGAAGGTACTCTAGAAAATATTCTAGACGTAAACACGTCTAGATCTAGATTTTTAATAAAAGCTCTGTGTGACGTGTGTAACACTCTAGGAACAGTTTTATATTACCATTTGTCACGTTTCACATAATTTACCAGTATGTTGAGTATGAAATAAATCTTACTTTTTCGCTGCGATGACAGGATTTTTAAGCTATGAATAATTGCTTCCACGGCTTTTCTATTTCATATTCATAAAAAAAAAAAACTCAAGTGTGGGTTCGTTTTACTTTCCTTTCGCAATATTTTTTCTGGAACGATAAGTTTGAGTAAGAAATCTTGTTTCTTAGCTCTAATTTAGGTAGGTACAGTCGAACAAAGAGTTTGGTAGGTATATTCCATTATTAGTTTATGATACTGTTATATAATGAGGGGTATTTAATGGTGTTTTAATACCTAGTTATGTGCAGTTTCCTAAACTACTTTATCTACACTCATGCAATAGGTAGTTACCTATTTATAAATAAAAAACCAAAGTTAGCAAAAAGTAAACAAACACAGTCATAATGGCTCCGAAACCATCACAGACTATATAGAGATAAGAAAAAGGGAAAGAAAACCATCGTTACGGAGCTATCATTGGTCAACCGCGCATGCGCCCTAGCGCGGTCCCCATATTTTTTTTTTTCAACTCAGCCTGTCACTGTCCACTGCTGGACATAGGCCTCTCCAAGGTTGCGCCACAACACCCTGTTCTCCGCTTTCCGCATCCAGTTATCATCATTCATCCATTCTCCCCAGCTAGATGAACCAACGACCTGAAGAAAGTGGCTGGGACAGACTGGAAGCGGTCCCCATATACAATGATAAAAATCGAATTGAAAACTCCTTGGTCGATCCGAAGTGTACTTTAATAGAAAAAAAGTTATTTTATAGCATTATCTTGTTAAGAAATCTGTGTCATAATAAAACTTTTTAATTTTATTTCAGTTGTACATGCATAGTCTGTCATTATGATACTATTTTGTGAATAAGAACTTTACGATATGAGTGTAGATAAAAATGTTTATCTTTCCACTACACTACCAATGTTTATATCAAATACTCTTCAAGAGTGACGTAAAAGACATGACTTCTCAGCGCACTCGCAAATGTCACATTGTTTAAAATGAGTCGCAAGTTAGACGTCTGTATACCAATGTGTTTGTATTACTGTACTATTTACATAGTTGCGATATTGATACCACTGTGTGGGCAATGGCATTATGATTATGCGTCAGCGCCACTCAACTCGACGTGTAAGTAATAATGATATATTTCCATCGAAAGGTCACGCGCGTAAATACACTTCTGGACACATCTATTGGCCCACCTTAGAGTTTAGGTTTCGATGGCCCCTACCGAAATATGATTGCTAGATTGAACAAAAACTGTTGATGCAGTTTTAAACCTGATACATTTTACCATCTTTTTCGATCGTATTGTTTTAAATTTGAATTCAGAATACCATACGACATGGAGCTACGCCTAACAAGTCGGATATGCGCCTTGTTAAAGGCAATTGATTTTTGAATAAAAAACATGTTTTATCAAATAAAGGTTTAATTTAATAACGCGTGTTGCCTCCATGGGCATCTACCACAGCTCTCATACGATTAGGCATAGAGTTTATCAACCGCTCTATGAAATTTTGAGGGATCATCTCCCATTCCTCTTCTATGGCAGTTTTCAACTCCTGCATCGTCTGGGCAACTGGCTGACGAGCCCTAACACGTCTTTTTAGCTCGTCCCACATGTGCTCAATGGGGTTCATGTCTGGGCTTCTGGCTGGCCAGTCCATAACTGTGATGTTCACATCCCGAAGATATTCCCTGACGATGCCGGCCGCATGGGCTCTTGCATTATCATGCATAAAAAGGAAATTTGGGCCCACATAGTCCGCGTATGGTATCACGTGAGGTTCTAAGCACTCACGAATGTACCTTTCAGCATTTAATGTTGGCAGCCGTGGTCCTGTAACAACCTCAAGTTGAGTTTTGCCGCTCGCGGATATACCGCCCCAGACAGTCCATGAGCCACCGCCATAAGCAACCCTCTCTTCAAAGCAGCATTGTGCGAAACGCTCTCCCTTACGTCGGTAGACCTTCTTCCTTTCATCATTGCCATGTAACACAATTTTAGACTCATCAGAAAAGAGTACAGGGCTCTAATCTTGCTGTGTCCAATTTAAATGACTGCGTGCGAAATGAAGGCGCGCTGTTCGGTGGGCTCGCGTTAGTTTGGGGCCATTAGCTGGCTTGTGTGGTACCATATCGCGTTCTTTTAACCTTCTCCGAACAGTTCGAGCGCTCACAGATACTCCGTGAAAGTCGCGAAGTTGGTTTTGTATCTCAATGGAGGTAAGGTGACGATTTCTCAAGCTGGTCGTCACGATGAATCGATCCTGCCTTTCAGTTGTGACCCGAGATCGTGGCCTTCCTTGGCGACGAACAAAGCCGCCAGTCTCTAGGTACCTCCGATAAACATTTCGGACCGCAGATCGACTTAAATTAAGTTGAGCACTCACGTTTCTTTGGCTGTGTCCGGCCTGAATAAGTGCCACAGCTTGGGCGGCGACTTCAGGTGAAGTATCCATAGATTATTGATAGAACCTCACCTTAATGTTAAGAATAAGTAATGTTTGTTGCAAAACCAAAGATATCAATCACTTTTTCAAGAATTAAATCCCAGTAAACCAATAAAACCAAGTTTTCTTAGTATTCGATTGTTTGATATCAACAAACAGGCTCCAAATTGTCTTATTTTTCTTTAAATTCTGTGTTCGAAATTCAAAAAAAGACTGTTGAATGAAATTGTGAATGTGCCAGGTTCAAAACTGCATAAAAACTTTTTGCTCGACCTAATATAAAATTTTAGCTAGGACCAAACGAAACTGAAAATACAAGGTGGGCCAAAAGATGTGTCCAGAAGTGTAGTACTAAGCTCAACCTAGAAATACTCGTAGTCGACAAGTTATGACTACCACATAGTAGAAACGCACAGAAGATACACTTTTTCCTGTACCTTAAGACTAATTTACCCGGTGCAATTTAATTGCCTTTGGTATAGTAGTAGTTGAAGCAACAATAAAAGTTGGACCGTCTAAACATTGCTTAGACTTCAATTTTATTGCATGCCACAGGCAAGAAATTTGCATCGTGATAAAAAATCAATCTGCTTAACCTTTTCCCAACAATGTTGGGGTCGGCTTCCAGTCTAACCGGATGCAGCTGAATACCAGTATTTTACATGGAGCGACTGCCTACCTGACCTCCACAAGCCAGTAACTGGGTAATACGATACCCCCTGGTAAGACTGGTTGTCAGACTTTTGGGCTTCTGACAACCCGTAACGACTGTCAAAGATCCACGAATGACAGCCGGGACCAACAGCTTAGCGTGCTTTCCGAGGCACGGAGGAGTCTCGGTATGTAAAGATGGTCACCCATCCACTGACCAACCCCGGCAAGCGTAGCTTAACCTGGTGGATCGACCCATGCGGCTGTTATTACTTAGCCACGAGCTCCTCTACAAAACTTGCATCTCAATTCTTTAAATTTGCATCGTGATAATGGAGCTTAATAAGAATGACAAGTTAAGGGAAGCAATAACTTAAGAGATCAGGCAAAGGAAGAAGGTACTTACAGGAGGTCCTAATGAATTATTTGGAAATTGAAGACGAAACCTGATTGAAACCAGCCAGGAACTAGGTATGGCTAAACAAAATCCAGCTTCATCTAGTAGTGGTGACGACCCTTATGATAAGGTGACAAAGATGATAACATGTCATGCTTAAAGTTATTTCAAAATACTTTACCGTGTGAAGCACAGATCACGAAATCGGCGCACTGGCAGAGACGGCAGTACTTATAAAATTTGTGGTGCTCAAAGTACGTCGAGCAAACTTCTGTCATGGCTCAGCTTCAAAGGCGTCAGTTTCTTTACGTCAATGTGCTTGATTTGCGTAGAAAATGTTGACAATGCCGCCTCCATCAATGGTCGCCGAGGCGTCTCCGTGCTCTGTGGTATGAAATATACTAGAATGTTTGCAATATATATTTGCAGCAGCTTTTGTTTCGTCTTTATCTACTCGTATCTTAGTAGGTACCTTTCCCTCAATGCCTTCTGCATTTTCTTGCTTAGTTTCTCTAAATCAGTAGTAAACACGCATTGAACTTTCGTCGTCTATTTTAGCTTCATAGAAAGTGTCGCTGCCGACCTGATTCTCTCTATTCTGGCTAACGTCCAAACTGAAGGCGATATGTTGCAGCAGCGGTTTTATCATACTATGCCTTGTCAATAAAATGAGTTTAAATATTACTGATTCTATCTTGGTTAAAATTAAGACGGTATTTTTTTATGATTATTTTCTGCTTCGTCTTTTGAGCCAACCTCAAAACATGTTAAGTTGGCCTCGTATTTGCGTTATCACCCTACGGTTCAATATCACTTGAGCTTCATAAAACGATAAGTTCTTTTTGTCTATATAGGGTGACTGCATGGTAATTAGTGACCGATACTAAAACACATGATTGTGCTCATGATGATTTGCAGGTCTGATAGTAGGTAGGCAGAATGATACTCCAGTCAAGATGTGGAACGAATGAATTTATTTCCAAAATGTGTCAGCTTAAATACTATTTACATCTACTTACAAACTAGGATAACTACTGCCTATGTACAAGTATTGACCAATCAGGTCACAGCACCCTGTTGTCAGTTTGTTCCGCAGTGTGTCGCTGCAGGCGCGCGCTAGCGCATCTCGCCGCTCGGAACGCCGAAGTTTATAAATATAGGTGGCACACGTTTGTGCACCAGTATTAATCGAGGCGGCGTCCAGAAAGGTCGTGTGCGCGTTGTCCGACGGCGGCGTGTGGCGTCGCGGTTCCCGTACCGCTGTACTGTTTCTTTAGCAGACCCAAAAGTTCTTCTCAGGACTGTTTGCTTCAGTGTTTCTTTACGGAGTGTCAAAAGGTGCTGGCCAGTGGTGGCTACAAGTTCTTTTCAGAACTGTTGTTTTCACTGTTTCTTTACGGAGTGTCAAAACGTGGTGGCTACAATGACAAACAACTTTTATTATGGGACCAAACCTGAAATTGCGACAAAAAAAAATCTGCTGCTTCCTACATTTTGCTGTGTTATGCGAACATGAATGTATGGGGCAGCTGATTTTTTTTTCGCGATTTCTGGTTTGGTCTCATAGTAAAAGTTTTTTGTTCTCAATCATATGTTAAACAATCATATGTTTAAGTATCGGTCACTAATTACCAGTCACCCTATATACCAGTTAGATAATTTCAGCCTTAGTGAGGTTCGAATTGTTGTCTAAAGTGGTAAAGCATATACGAGGTCAATTATTCTTTTGAAAACCACTTAAATTTTAACGGAGCAACTGATGTTACAGTTGAAAAATTCAAACAAACATTCATTTTCCAAGTATGAATTTTTCAACTGTACCTAATCTGCTACTTACAATAACAATATTATAAATTACAAAGGTACATGAACCAAAAATACAAAGCACACACGAGCTTATCACTGCTGCATTAATTTAAATACTAAACGGAGTCTTTAATCTGGCAATAAAACTCAGATTACTGCTAACCCTTCGTTAAAGTACTGGGAATTAACGCTAAGGTCAAAAAGGTCAGTTGACTTTAGCAATTAACTCGACAAAGAAGCTAATGTGCTCTGTGTTTCTCTTTTTCCCATACCTTGGTACCTAATTCATTAAAAATGAAGATTTTATATTAGATACTTATTATTGCCACGAAGCAAGCTTTCAGCAGTTAAAAGGCTAACTTAAAATCTAGGTTTTGTTGTATCTTGATCAGTTTAGGACTATTAGAGATGGCATACAGCTTGTTTCTAATGCGTTCTCATACAAAAGACAGTTCATCTTTAGTTGAGAAAGGCCAAACATATTTACGTAATGCTACACAAGAGCAAAGCGATTTTTATAATATTAAAATTGTAGCAGCTAACTCTCTTATAACCCAATAAATTACTTCCAACAACAATTACTTACAACACACGATTAAACCAAAGATCCACACAGAGCCACAATATAATTTAAATTCAACCAAATCACCAATAAAGCTAAGTAAATCTATACAGCAATAAAAGAAATCACATAAACCCCGCAACACACTCCCTGCAATCTGACCGCGGTAAGCCAAACGTTGTATTTCACTAGCAGGATTATGCAGTGCATTCCCGACTTTATCTCAAACATTAAAATACTTTATAGACACTTAGTCACTGGCTACGTTTATTGGACCTCCGGCTTTAACGTGAATTATGTTAGCGTTATTTGGATTTGAGTATTGGAATAATTGATTTTTTGTGCGGTATCGCTCGGGGAGTTTGCTAGGGATTTGATTTTTGTGGGACTGTGAAATAAAATAAGGTTTATTGGAGCACTTGTTTTTTAATATTTTGTTGCAAATATTGTTTTAAATTATTAGTGTTATAGAAACGTATACATGTCAGATGTCCCATTAGCATGGAAAAACGGCTGATGGAATGTTGATAATTTTCAAAGTAAGTAAGTTATTCAATTCCAGAATTAGTTCATTATCAACAAAGATAAGTCTTAAAAGATATAAAGCTGGTTCAGTTTTTAGCCAATATTGGACTTGACAAAACTAAACATTGACAACAACAAACATAATGAAACAAGAATTTTCACAATGTCTTTAGTAAATCTCAGTATTTATATCTCAAAGGAATGTTATCTTGATAACATTTACTTAATCTACAGTAACGACATCTCATAATACCGTGCCATTCTACGAGTATAAGCTTTATTTTCACTTAATTGCTGTTTATCTAAACCTTGCTGGATTACGTTAAGTCCTTCGTTCAGATTCTTATAAGCCTACTTCCCGTGCAAAGCAGCATATTTTAAAACGGTGATTAAAATAAGTTTATTTTTAATTAAAATTCGCTCTACCTTCTGTTATGTCCGTAAATATTTTGCATTCATCATTCCTTTTATATAATTTTACATGGTCAGATTTTCTTCAAGTTATTTTTGAAAATGCAAGATTAGCTCCTTCTTTCATGATTAAAATATTTTATATTTTAGATCCTTTAAGTATGAAAACATTTTTTTTTCTGTTTTCTGGTAATGACAAACCATTTCTTTTGCTGATTCCAACGTACCAATTACAAAACATACGTCAATTAAATATTGTCAAAATATTTACTACAGCCTAAAATAATCTAGAATTCTAATACTCCTTGGCAGAAACTGGATCTATTTCGGCACGAATGGAGACAGGTGTTAGAAAATCTAAATATATCAGAATATGTTTAGCTTCAGCGGAGTTCAAAACCCCTGGTAATTACTGGCGACACATTGCCAATAGCTAATAATCTGACAGCTGAACAAGTCATATTTATGAGATGAAATGTTTAGACGATTTTGTTGTTGATTGAATGTGAGGAAAGACACATTTCGTGAAGTTTCAAGGTTTCTTTCAGAACTGAACTTACAGAGGATATTGCCACCTGATATGATATTTCTGTATAAAAATGCCAGTACATTTTATATTATGAACTGGGGCAGTTTAGCTAATTTTTTAATATATTGTGTATTTATTCAGCACAGTGTTTTGCTTGGCTGCTTCTTCAAAATGTATCTATGCGAACTCAATGAGACATAATGTTTTCTTTGGATGTTACTGATAGCCAAGGAATTATTATTGAATGGTTCTTTAGTAGAGAGAATAGACCGTGACGAAAATCAATGTATTGTAAATATCAATGTATTTGAATATTAATATTAATTCATTCCAACTACGGAACTTTTCAAATATCGAGTAAAAGAGCATTACCTTTCCTCTCAAATGTATGTTTATATAGTTTAGCGATATGTATTTATTTAAGTAAATTATTATGTCAATTTTTGTTTTGCTTTAGTAGTTATATTTAATATTATAGTTTAAGACTTCGCATAATGTTGTTTCTCTATATATTTTACTGTGTGTACATAAATAATAATAAAAAAGTAAATCACATTATACAAGAAGAAGAATAATAAAATTAGTAGTAACTTCTATTAGCATTAGCGTAAAAAAAATCACATACAGATTAATAATAATAATGAGAAAATTATAATCATCTGAATAATAAAAATAATAATAAAAAAAATATTTAAAAATGTATTTTATAAGAACAAAAATGAATAAACGAAAAAAATAATAAAAAAAAACGCCAAAAAAAAATTTTTAACCAGTCATATTCCACTCTAATTTTAACCCGAATTACTTTTAAAGTTACGAGCGTATTTATTTTTATTCTTTCAAAAATATTCATTCTCGAAAAAAGGAGGATCAAAAAAATCTAGGCAGCTTTTAACTTCAGCTTCATATATCAACATCAAGCGTGGACATTGAAATCTGGTGCGTGACGTCATCTGACAGATGTCACGTTTCGTCCTAGCATAAACCCGTTGATTAAGGAAAAGTTTTTTGGAACTAAATGCTTGAAATATTTTTTCGTATTTCTTTTTCGTTTCCACTTTATACAGTTTAGTTTACTTTATATAAATTAAGTGAAGTCAGTATATCAAGCCGAGTTTTGAAGATCTTGAAGATCTTATAAAAATGATGGTGTTAGTAGATCTTGCTTTTACATTTTGTAAGTTAGTTTATTTTTAAATCCGCTTAGTCAGATTTGGAACAACTCGAGTTTTAATGTTGGCGAAACCGCCTCGGTTGTCACTCTTTCATTAATATTCATCATACTGACGAAACTAACCGGGTTGTGGGTGGAAGTCAAAAAGCCCCAGTTCTAAGTAAAATACTGGTATTCAGGTGCATCCGGTTAGACGGGAAGTCGATTCCAACATAGTTTTGACAAGGCTGTAGGCAAATGATGATGACTGATCAAAACAACTATCACATTGAGTTTTGTGTCTACTTTATCACCCGTCATATTCACTCCTCCTAGTATTGAGTCATTCCCTTTCTCTTGAATATCAGTATCTACCGCAGTCCCTAGCAGCTGATGGTTGTCAAAAATTACACAAACAATAACAAAAGCTAACTCTACCACGTGGATACGCGTCTATATTCGTTTTGGCTTCAAGCCAATGTTCTAACCGCTTCCTTCTCCATGGAGACAGTTATATCTCGGGTATGTCTTTGCCTTTTAATTATGATTTCTTATCTTTGTGTGAGATTGTTGTTAGAAGAATCTTGGTTGCAAATAGTTGATCTTGATGCGTATCTGGTACGAGAAATTTGTTTACATAGTCTGAATGTTTCAGTCTGACTAGTTTAATAAGTGGCACATTATAAACACAGGGAAAGTGACTACATATTTACTGATAGTCACGGCTGTTCCTGTCTACAGGGAGTAAGTGTAAACAGTGGCAATATTTTAAGGGTCATTGTACTCATCATTATGAGGAGAGGAGCTCATGGCTAAGTAATAACAGCCGCACGGGTCGATCCATCAGGTTAAGCTACGCTTTCCGTAGTCGGTACGTGGATGGGTGACCATCTTTACATACCGATACTCCTCCGTGCCTCGGAAAGCACGGACTCGACGGAAGCTCGGACGGGAAGCTCGGTTGACTGGTAGAAAATGCCTCAGGCATTAAGTCCGCCTTTGTACGGTATTTTTTTACTTGTGCATAAAGTTTTAATAAATAAATAAATAAAAGCACGTTAAGCCATTGGTCCCGGCTGTCATTCGTGGATCTTTGACAGTTGTTACGGGTCGTCAGAAGCCCGAAAGTCTGACAACCAGTCTTACCAAGGGGTATCGTATTACCCAGTTAATGGGTTGTGGAGGTCAGATAGGCAGTCGCTCCTTGTAAAATACTGGTATTCAGCTGCATCCGGTTAGACTGGAAGCCGACCCCAACATAGTTGGGAAAAGGCTAGGCAGTGTGTGTACTCATCATTATGAACAACTTTTACTATAGGAACAAACCTGAAATCACGAAAAAAAAATCAGCTGTTCCCTACATTTTGATGAATGATGCTAACATAAATGTACTGTACAGCTGATTTTTTTCGCGATTTCAGGTTTGGTCCCATAGTAAAAGTTGTTCATAATGATGAGTACAATGACCCCTTAAAAGATTGCCACTGTTAACACTTACACCCTGTATAATATAAATTTTCCCATCAAAAAGTTTGAAGATTAGTTCAAGGTTGTTACTTTGGAAAACAAGAATACGAAATGTAGTCGTGATATGGATTCCGTATCTTTTTTGTGAAATGCTTTATGACAGTAGGAGAATATTCTGATTCTTTTAACTGAATACCTATGGAAGAAAGCTCCTTCCAGCTCTTTAGCTTCGTTTAGATAAAGAGATGTCTTTAACTCCTTGGTTTGACTTTTACGACACATAGTAACTACACGTGACTTCGAGCCACACAGCCACTAAATCCTAATCCTATCCTTTTAGTGCCAGATGGGTTCAGCAGAACCCAATAATAGAAAATACACTTCCAATTAATTTTATTACGTTATGTGACCACACACAACCACTAAATTATATCTATTCGTGCTCAACAATCGCCCATAATTCTACTGCAGTAACACAGGAGTTGAGATTATAAGACATTTACGATTTCATCGCGACCATTAACAGTATTTAATAGTTGGAAATAAAGTCGACTGTACACTGCTGCTAAAAGTACGGTTTCCTAGGAGAGTGATGTCCGTCACGAAAATTGTGGCACCGGAGTTTGACTTTACGGCTTTACGGTGTCAAAAAACGTTATTTAAGGAAACACTCCAACTTACTTTCAAAATTAACGTATCAGTGATGTCATTCGACGGTAAAAATAAATTAAATTTCTGAAGTCGGTTGTTTTCTTTTTTTTTTAATGTTTTCGATTCGTAAATCGTTTGAGTTGACATAATGTTTACGTCGAAAATTCCTGCATGGACCTCAGAGCGAAGCTAAATTACTCGTGCGTAGATTAGCCGTGGGCCGCTGTGCAGTGGGTCCTTAAGGCCGTTCGTCCACCGCCCGTCAACGGAACGTCAAAGAGAAAGAGATGACGGCGCTGAAGTAGCGATACATACGTGCGTTTCTCGTTGACGTTCCGTTGACGTTATGCGATGGACAAACAGTGTAACTCTTTGTCCTTTTACAACAGTAATTTTTTGATAAACTACTGTCTTTGTTGCTTGTCTTGAAGACGTTAAAACTATTTGCAGTTGCTTTTGATAGTCTGTTTAGTACCTTTTTATGCTTTCGGTTAGGATAAAGGGATTTTCATTGAGTGTTCTTAAGTTTTGTGCACATTGTCTATGAATTTAAAAGATTTTATTACTTAACTAGCGGTTTCCCCCGACTTAGTCTGCGTGTATTTCGTATTTCATCAAAATTATGTTTGGATGTATCAATTAACATTATTTTAATAAGGTTGCAGTTATTCCTATTTTAATTTCTTATTCACCTATGGTTAGGTACAGAAAAAAGAAACAGCCCAAGTCACGCACTTGGCTGGTTTTTTTTCGAACCACACACTATGAAGGGTTCCGTAGTTGTAAAGAATTTATCCCAAAAACAAACTTAACGTTGTATTTGAAAAATATGTTCTCCCATATATTGATATACGTCACAGTTAATAGACACAAACTTTTTAAACTTTCGCGATTTGCACACATTATAAACAAAATCATCATGCTGTCATCAGTCCTCCCGTGACCACGATCGCTGCAAGGCGGTCGAAACGTCGGGAAACAAGTAGGTACCTGTTTACCTCGTAAAAAGGAATATCGCGAGAAGACCCGTTTTTAGTTTTGTTTATAATAGACACAAACTTCAAATCCAATTTTTTTTAAGTGGTAAAATACAAATTGACGATTTTTAGACTTTTTCATTTACTCCAAGGGACCACAGAATTACGTATCTGATATTAATTTCAGCTTGATACCTTTACGCGTTCCTGAGAAAAAGGATCTTGACAGAATGACCGACAGACTGACAGACCGGACAACAAAGTGATCCTATAAGTGTTCCGTTTTTTCTTTTTGTCGTACGGAACCCTAAAAAACACCAAATGATTACAAAAATAATTTAAAATCCATTTCCTTCTAAAGCTAATTCTAACCAGCTAGAAAGAAAAACAAGGTATCTTCTATCTTTTTTTGTGTACGTGGCGCTTAGGGCAGGGGCTAAATCTGGTTGATCTCTGGCTTCGCGCCAAAGCATGCCGATCCCTAAATATGCTATGTCGCCATGCAATTCTGTATTTAGGACACTTTTGATGGGGGAGCGCGGTAAAAATAGACTTGTGATGAATTTTTCTGCTATTAAAATTGAGATGTGGGTGTTTGGAATGGGTGTACTTCCTCTCATTACTGTTGACTGCTGAGTTAACGTTTCATTTTAATTATAACATTTATAGAAATATTCTATTACTGTTATGCTGGAATCCTCAACATGCTCATGGTCCTAATTTATTTTCAAAATTGTATGAAGCAAATAGTTCTCCAGATTTCCACCATGTCCGATTATATATTTAAAGGCAATTTAGGATACCTATCTAGACGCCATATATTCGGTGTCTTGTTCCAAAAATAAAAAAAATGCATGAATGTATTTAAAAAAATACTAGAAAAAGGGACAACGTTTGATCATTCATGGTATTAACTTTCTCTCTATCTAAACCCAACCAAGATTATGATTAACTTAACGTTAAAGGCTACAAATAGGTGTCTTCAAATAAGTATCGCGAGCATCGTCTTGTGAATAGAACATTTTGTGGTGTACGTGATCGAAATTGTGATTTTTCTCATTTTGACGGGCCCGCCATTTTGCGGAACCGCTCTGAGGGTCCTCGTTGTGACAGTAAGATGTTGATAGTATTAGCTTTTATGTTGAGGATTTCTTTGCTGTAATATGTAGGTCATTGTAGAGGTAGGATGTCATTTTCGGTTCGTGTGAGGAAAATATTGGGGAAATTATTTGTTGCGATGTCCTTTTGGTGTGGACATACCACACCAAAAGGACATCGCAACAAATAATTGATGTAGTTTAGGCTGGTTTGATGCTTTGTTAGTCAGTTGTAATATCATCATCATTATCATTGACAGACTATGTTCCACTCACTGCTGACCTGAGCATATACCTTATTGTAACCTTTGCCTGGATATGGGTGTGCACTGTCTTAACGAGAACCTTAAAATATTTGAATCAAAAGTGACGAAGAAACAAACTCTCTCAGAATATATAATCTAAAAGAAAAACACAAACCCAACGTTCAGACAGATTCCTTCAATGCAACACTTCTCAAACACGAGAAAGCCACATTTGCAACAATTGCTGCAATATCCAGCTCATGCAAATTCATGGGAGAGCGCATATGTAATGCAGGCGACAATATTTATACATTCTGTTACATACGGTAATTCACTGTTGGATCTCTGACTCAAGATGGCGGTTGTTTGAAGATGTTTCATTTGGAAGGTTTGTTTTAGTGTTTTGAAGTATGAAATAGGAGGCTGTGTTATTAATAAGTTAGAGTTATATTATTTGTCGTTTGTGTTGACTGAGATTATTAATAAGATAAGACTTAAGACTACTGTCAGTTTTAATAACTTATTTAGATATAATGCCTCAACAAGTCTATCTCTTCACAAAGGTGTTATTTATTATTTATTTAAGGAAAACCAACAAAGCATACACCAAAAATACATGTTAAAATACCCATGTTATTTTCACATATTATAGCGTAGCCTTAATTAAAGGCTACCACGGCATGCATTAAACATAGAAGTGGGATATGCAGTTACAAAACAGTTACAAAACATTTGCCATACAACGTGGCAATGCCGCCAGTCTCTTGGGTACTTTACCAGTCGACAACGATGCAGAGGAATTTTGCGATGCCATATTTTAGTTTTTTAATAGTTTTAGTTAAGTAAGTAAGTACCTAAGTAAGTAAGTTAGTTACAAAACAGTTTTGAAAAGTTATGAAAATGTTGAAATAAATAAATATTTCCTTTCCTACATATAATTTTTTGTCAACACAACAGCTACATCTGCCACCTTATTCTTCCTCTTATATTATTATAACTCAAAACGCAATTCAAAGTCGTCTTCTTCCCCGCCATTTGCTACAGCATCCGTGTAGCACAAACGTGTATCGTAATAGCGACGGTCGCACCGCATACATAAAACATGGGCCCTTTGCCGCATCGCGCAGCTATGATCTAATAACGTGGTGCGTAGTGCTGGGCGTTCGCATTGTTTAGTGCGGTACGAGATTTTTGATCCTTTAAAGTCTACTAACTTGAGTATACTTTTATTGGTATATTGGTGATCATTGCATAAAAAATTCGAATTCAAGGTGTAACTTAAATAACGCACAACCTCTTAAAGGGTCATTGTACTCATCATTATCAACAACTTTTACTATAGGACCAAACATGAAATCGCGAAAAAAAAATCAACTGTTCCCTACATTTATGTTCATAAATCGTCAAAATGTAGCGAACAGCTGATTTTTTTTTCGCGATTTCAGGTTGGACCCATAGTAAAAGTTATTCAGAATGATGAATGCAATGACTCCCTAAGGGCACGCTAGTCGCTCATTCTTCCATACAGACGTAGTTTGGTGATTACTCATCTGTTTGAAGGTGCACGTTCAAAACTAAAAAATATTTAAAAATTTTCTCATCATTATCCCCTGTATGCAATCAGATTTGGAAAAAAAAAATTGGTTTGGAAGTTATGAGCGCCGAAAGTTCCATATTCCAAGACTAATTTTAACGCATCTTTGGGCGTAAATAAATAGCTCCCGGAGTACGAAAATGGCAAAATTGTTACAGTACAGGGATTTATTGAAAATACAAAAAACTTTACTATAAATAAACACATTCAGTAGTTTTTTTCTTAATATCTAAGCGCCCAATGGTCTGTTCATGAAATTGCATGCGCTCGTTTTCGTTGTATCAATCATCGTCTATATAACTGAATACATAAAAACTAAATAAATAAATTAACTAAATGGCATGCATATTAGCCAACCAGTTCGAGCCGCCGACTAGGAGCTGCTTAAGAAGTTGTGCGTTATTTAAGTTACACCTTGTCTAAATATAACGTGGTGCGTAGTGCTGGGGGTTACATGGTTCGATGATGTGAAAGACTCATGCTGATCTTGAGAACATTATTGTTGATAATCATTGCATATTGTATTTAATAAGTAGACAGACTCGAAGAGAGTGGAATTAAGTTCTAAGTATGGAGAGTGGGGGGACATACTCTTGTTGGGAACCGTTGGTCTCTTTGTTTAATTAATCAAGCCAAACATGCAAATAAGCCTCCGTCTAAGACCGTCGTCGGCCGTCTCGTCGTTAAGGCCTAAGATTTTTTGAATGCGGGCCCAAGATTTTAATAACCGACATCACCTTGTTTTTTATAAAATGTCATTGTTTACACTTAACATATAGGAATTATATATAACTAGCTGCGCCCCGCGGTGTTACCCGCGGTAACCCCCGCGGACCGCCGCGCTCCGCGGCGTTGAATTATCTGCAAAAATAATATCTATTATCCTCGTTGAACAATGGACACACGCACTGTAACTCAATTGCTAGTGTTCTCTTTTGATGTAACGCCGTCTTTTACACGCGGCCCTTACACGCTCGCTAATGCGCCACCTTCTAACTATATCCAATTTGTTCTACGTTGGGGTAGGCAGGGTAAGAAGGTGTTGTGATTTCTGGGGATTTTACAGGATTATATAGCTTTCATATGAGGCCATTGTCATTTAAAAAGATAAGGGTGAAAATCGGATGCTCTATTTTCTTCCTTTTCTTATATTTTGGTGTAAGAATAATCCTTTTGTGATTGAATTATTCGGCTGCTTACCCAAGATTTCAAAGCCTGTGCATTCCGTGCACCTCAAGTATTCAGCCACATTAACAATCTTACTTACTGGCAAATCTTGGTAGGCAAGTTTGAACAACAATGGAATCAGAAAACATATTTTTATCTACACTATGTGTCATTAGATCAGTTATTTTGATTACAATTATATTGATGACATCATCATGACGACTGAAATGTCACTGAATCACATCTGGTGAAAAATGTATGCAGAGGAAGGAATTTGTCCGTTAATAATAATTATATTATGTACAGTCAACAGCAAATCAGGTTATACCAAACTGTCAGATTTGTACAAATGATTATAAATCTTAAAATGTTGAAGGTTCAAAATCGAATGAGAGACAGTTTGTAGTAACTTGACTTGCTGCTGTGTTACATGTTGTATGGTCAGAAAAATATTCAAACAGAGGTTAGGAAGAAATAAGACATGAATTAAGAAGTTTTACCTTTGTAACCATAAGGGACTGCTAAGTTCTATTTGTACCTTGCCGGAGTTTAAACGAGAAGTAATGAAGCATATAAAAATATCTTTAACAGATTATACTCGTAATACTCATCGGTTATCTAGGAGCTCGTGGCTAAGTAATAACAGCCGCACGGGTCGATCCAACAGGTAAAGCTGCGCTTGCCGGGGTTGGTCCGTGGATGGGTGACCAACTTTATATACCGAGACTCCTCCGTGCCTCGAAAAGCACGTTAAGCCGTTGGTCCCGGCTGTCATTCGTGGATCTTTGATATTCATTACGGGTCGTCAGAAGCCCGAAAGTCTGACAACTAGTCTTACCAAGGGGTATCGTATAACCCTATTACTGGGTTGTGGAGGTCAGATAGTCAGTCGCTCCATGTAAAATACTGGTATTCAGCTGCATCTGGTTAGACTGAAAGCCGACCCCAATATAGTTGGGAAAAAGCTAAATCGATTGATTTATCTAGTTCTAACTGCAGTGGCCGTTAGGTATGTCTCTATATATAATATAATGTGATCACATACAGTTTTTTGTTATCATAGACCTCTAGCATCATATGAGCCTTAAAAATAGCTCAAGTTTTTTCTGTCCTTTACGTTTTTCTAGTTAACATGTGACACTTCCGATCCCGCCTCTACTTTACCGATGAGCCGCACTTCAACAGAACATCAATCTTCATAGCTGCTAATGAGTGGCTCCCTAAGGATTCGGACATGCGAACTGTGGCTGGCGGATTCATTTAGTCGCTGTCCTAAATGTGACGTTAGAACTTGAAAGTTCCATCGTTAAACTAATTATTATGGAGGTATTTGATAAATATACACTTCTGTATGTACTAATAGAGTACTTTTCAATTCTATAAGTACCTATAGTCCGCGAGGCCTAAGCTGAGCTTTGCATTTATGTGAGTGATCTCAAAAGAAGCGGAGTTGCGTCGCGCAAGGGACGCACCGCGCCTCAGGCCGATTGCCAAAAAGCAGTATAAACCGGTTTTAAACCAAGCAAAGGACGCGTTGCGCTCTAGGCCGATATCACACCTACTCTATCTATGTGCACTCACACAAATGTAAAGCTCAGCTTAGGCTTCGCGGATTCAGCTCACCGTCCGGTAAGGACCAGGCCCGGGTCGACGGCGCGTTGTGTTCCACGCGCGCCTCAAAGAGATGTCAGCAGTGACGGGGTCAATTGGGCCGATGCCGCCGGGGTCGCGGGTAGTTCGAAAGAGATACCGTGGCCCTGGCACGGGCAGCTGAAGGAACATGGGTGGGTTTTAGTCAGTAAAAGTCTGACACGTCCTCCCGCTCTGCCCAGAGCGGGAGAAGTCATTTGATGATTTCCCATCCACAAAAAAAAAAAAAAAAAAGGCTTCGCGGATTGTACCGAAGTATATATTTTTGTGTGTTAATCGAAGCAACATAATGTGTTGTTTTGGAGTTTTTTTACATAACTTCCGTCTAGACTTTTGTGTACCTGTCATACTAGTCTATCAATGAGAAACTTCACGTGGCAGACCACACATGAGTACTTAAATATATTAATATTTGCAGACTCAAGATTCATGATAAATGAATAAAACATATTAATATGAATGCATTAATGAATAAAATGATAATCACAATTGATTTTAATAATTAGCAAAACCCACAGGTGAGAAAGGGGATGACCATTTATGTACCGGCAAAACATTGAACACACAAGCTTACGAATACTAATAGTGTCGAAAATTTAAACGAATAGTACCAGAGTGTGATCGCCCTAAAGTTGGTCATGACACTAGTACATACCTCATTATTACTCACATGCTTATGTAGATACGGACGAATGAATTAGGGCTAAATGGTTAATTGTTTTGTTATTATTAAAATGGTTCTACTATTGTCACAATTGGTGTCTCGCTGGGCTAGTATTGGCAAATGCTGGGAACTGGGATCTGTTTATTAATTGGCCTGAGATGATGTTTTTGCGATACTGTCGCAGTTGGTGGTGGATTGTATGATTGGCATTTATACCCAAATCGTATCTGTAAATTGGTGTTTTAGGCTGGATGACTTTTTTTACCGTCTTGAAAAAAATAGGGTATATTCGGTGAACGAAGTAGAAGCCTATGGCATATCCAGTTTTTTTTTTAATTAAAAAAAACAAAATTTAAATCATAATGCAGGTTGCATATGATTTGAATTTCGATATTTTTAAAGGATTTATTATTTTTTCAAAATTTATGTTTTTATTGTTCTAAAATGAAAAGTTTACATCGAATTTGTAGTATTTATTGATACTTAGATATTTTTTCTGAATAAGCTATTAAAAAAAAAACTAGGTATGCCATACGCTTCTACTCCATTCACTTAATATACCCTATTTTTTTCAAGACGGTAAAAAAGTCATCCGGTATATACTGTGCAATATACAGGAGTACTGGTACAGTCAACAAAAGAGATACCTAGGCAGGGTAGAGTAACATATTTGTATGTGAATATAATTGCTTTATATTCAATTTTATATATATTACTTTGTTTTTGCAATACTCCTACATTGTAACACACCAACACAAAACTGTATATTGTCACGAAAATGAACATGAAGCAATTCGCATACAAATATGTTAGTATAACCGGCCTAGATATCTCTTTTTTTGACTGTACAATAATTTTTCTATTTCTCAAGTTCTTATTTAGGTACTTATCTTTATTAGGAAAACAATGGAATGTGTGAAAATAACCTTCCCGAGCGCCGTATCTACAATTCAATGAGCAATCAGCGAGTTACTTACGCTGATTGGTTGATCCTTACCCTCTTAAAAGTAAACTGCTTATCTGGTTAATAACTCGGGATTTTCATAAATTAAAATTCTTAGGTAACTGGTCTCCCTGCAAATCATCGAAAGCAGCGTTGATGTGTTCGGATTTCGGATGTAAAGATAAGAACACGGTATTATAAAATTACAGACACGTTATCTATGATAGCAGCAATTCTCAGGATAGGTTCCGTTTTTTTTTTTATTATTTGGTTTAACTTGGACCCGTAGTGGTAGCCCGTGAAATTCAAATTTTCTTGCGTTTTTTGCAAGTTGCAGGTCAGTGTCAGATTGTATCTCGATAAAATATGATTCGCGACAATAATAAACATGTACTTATTTATATAATTTTAATGCAAGACAATTTGAGTTTCGCGGGCTACAACTGCGGATCAACTTTAAATCAGCAATGTAGATTTTATAAATTTGATGTATTTTTTTTTTGTTTTTGTGATTTGTGTTTTTTGTAACTTATTATCATAAAAATACTTCCTCTCCAGTCTTCAGTACTCAAACTAAACTAACTACACATTTTCATATTCTCAGAATCACTTACCACCTGTGATGCCTTTTAGGCATCACAGGTCCACTTGCGTTTTCCCCGTAGACATGTAACTCGAGCCTTATTCTATGTCTTGTAGAACCAAAATAGCAATTCTAAGAAGTAAATTAGGTTTCTGACTCAGAAAGCAATTCGTCATCTTGTCTTCGATGACAGTAATTGCTACTGCATGGTGTTTCATCAAAAAGAAAAATGGTCTATTGTGAGCCTTTAGAGACGTAAAAAACTGCATGACGAAAAAATCTAATAATAATTACTTAATATAACATGACGCCTGTATTCTCTGAAGAGATAGGCATAAGAGTGTATCTCACTCTCATTTTGACAGTTAAGATGCAGATATTATGCCAACGGCCTTGAGCGGTTGGGGCAGCATAGGTTACGTGCTCTGTGCTGAGCATACGCAACGCGTCGTACGTCCACAGATAGCACATAGCGCAGACAGCGCTCCTTGAAGGCGAGTCCTATTAGTTATTGAACTAATAGGACTCGCCTTCAAGGAGCGCTGTCCCAAATTTATTATACATAAAACAGTAGGTAGGTATTAGATTATCGTTTTTGCGTGATTCTCAGTTTTTTATTCGTGGTAGACTTTATCTTTACAAATTAATTACACTATGTAATATAAATATAATCTAAAATATTTACATAAAAAGTTATTATGAAAATGCATTAATTTAATTTTTTTTTTCCAAATCATTAGCAGTACTCGTGTAGGCGTGATCTTCAGTTTAATCATTAAATGTCGATTATCAGCGCCTCCGCATCGCATTGCAAAAATTGTACTCCATCACCTTCGTACATTATGTATGAACATATTGCAGGCGAACCGCACCGCAGTTTTTTGTATTGACATACGATGCTCTGCGGCCTGATGTGGCTGTAATGTGCTAAGTGCACACAGTGCTTTAGTGTAAAGGCTCCGCAGACAAATCTGTCAAATACTTCATTAAAACTTTGTACCGGAGTCGCGTCACGCTGGTCTGCGCGAGCTTTAATGGAAAGTCTCAATTTATGCTCAGTAGTCGCATTTTTTTATACCATTGTTACCAACAAGGCAGGCATTAAAAAAAACACATTACATTATTCCATATCCGTAAATAACTGACATTACAAAGCAGCTTATGACGGTCAATCTCCCACTTGACCGTTTTCGAGGATGACTGTGTACATTTTTTACTTGGTCATTTTGATGAGCTTCATAATTGGGATGTAGAATTCGTTCTAATCCTTCATGGGACCCGTCTGTTTTAATTATAGGTTCAAACGAGTTTTTTTTTTTTGGTGTCCTGTTATTATTATACATAAGGCAATAAAACCAAACGGTGCATTTTAATTGAAAGACGTAGAAATGACATGTATGGCTGACATTGACTAAATCACTTTTACACCACATGATTTGGTTGCTATATCCAAATTGAAAGGTAAATGAAATCTTTATTTGGTAACTTTATTTGTATTTGAAACACAGCATAGCACGGCACGTCAGCATCAATGACATCATCATGTTTTAGAACCCATTGACTTGGCACGCGACGATAGGAAGAGACAAGACAGAATGACCATAATGCCTTGGAAAGTAGGTAGGCCTTTGGTGTGGGATGCAACGTATGTTGACACCCTTGCGCCATCCTATCTTCCTAGCACGGTGGGCTGTGCTGGGCCGGTTGCTGCGTGTGCGGAAAACCTCAAACGGCGCAAATACTATCTTATTGGGATTATATGTTCGAGCCGTTTGGGGTTGAAACACTAGGGCCATGGGGTCCGAGTGCCCTCTTAGTTTTTCGGGACATCACCAAGCGGTTGGTCGACTCTACACGTGACTAAAGGGCTGGCCTATTTTTGGCCAATGACTTAGCATTGCCATACAACGTGGCAATGCTGCCAACCTTTTGGGATTTTTCCTGTCGACAGCGATGCGGAAGAGCTTTTTGATTCCCTATGATTATTTCCCCTTCTTTTTTTATATACTTGTACAATTTTTTTTTTTTATTAGATTTTAAATTATGTAAATAAAAATTTCCCTATGAAATACAACACCAAAAAAATAATAATTTAAAGTCAGTTTTCACAGAGGTTTGTGATGGCACATAAACCTAGATACCCAAATTTAATACTGCCAACATCCCTAAAGCAAAAAGAAAAATGAGCACCATATTCAACTAATAGCATCCCTAAAACCTGCCCGTCGCAATATCCACAACTCCTAGATTTTTATAGTTCCAATAACACCTCGTTATTCAAGTGGGAATCACGAAATTGGAATGGAAAATGGCGTCACAATATGGCGTCGTGCTCATCCACTCATAGTGTCGCAATTTCCTCCCGCGCAGATGACGGGGTCTGTGTCAAATGTCTTATTTTATGAACTGACTGCGACGTATGTCGTTTGCATTAAATTATATGACGTGATGAGTTTTTTAGTACTCATTGTTGAAGATAGAGTGAAAAATCTATGATGGGTCTTTAAGTTTGGGTGGGAATTTGGTGTGAGAATAAGTTCTCATTTCCAAGACGAGAGGATAACGGTTTTTGGTATAAATTTTAAAGTAGTTATAATAGTCTCTTGCAAATGATTTCCGGACAGTGACTTTTGGTTCTGCTGTTTTGACAAATAAATTATGAGGGTCACTTGTTTGTGCAATAATACAACGTGGTGCTATAATAATAAGCTTGGCAGAAGGTGATGGTGCCTGGTCTATACTATATCTATGTTCGCGGAGATGGCAATTGATGGTTTTCACGCAATCATGCGCAAGCGATGCGCCTCCATCATGCACCGGGTACGCGCCAGCCCCAACAGCATCCTGAAAACCATAGCGGACAGGTGGGATAGCCCCATACTGGGACACTGGATAGGCCTACATGCCAGTGGGGCCTAATTATATAAAAATATTTTTCCGGGTAGCTATAAGTACTAACACTAGTTCTAAGTTTTATTTTGTATACTAACCAATCAATGGACTCTGTCTGAAATATAAGATTTTTATTTTATTTATTTATTTTTATTTATACTCATATTTTCCTTCACAATTTCCTCATGCTCCATAACTTCTAGTAAATATAATTACTTAACGTCACAAACATCATCATCTCCATCATCATTCTCCGAAGGGTTAGTTATGTTTAAGATCCATGTAACAGGAGGCGAGCCTATTATATATAATTGTTATACCTAATTTTATAGTGGCTTTTAATTTATTTTATTTGGATCTCCAACAAAGAATACACCTTACATGCTATGTTATAAAGGACAAGAACAGAAATGTATGTGCTCCCTCAATTATAGGAGACCATAATATCATGCAATAGAAATAAACAAAAAATTATATATTATTATTATTAAAGTTATACTAATAGATTATTAATTTTGAGTCAATCTAAATTGAATAAAAATATAGATTACTAGCTGCGCCCCGCGGTGTTACCCGCGGTTTATGAGATACACTAAAACGTGTATTATTTAATCGGTGAGAAAAGTATTCACAAAAAAATTGCTCATCCCACGGGAACACTACATTTTTTCAGGATGTAAAGAAGCCTATGTGTGCTATGTGTTTATCCAGAGTGTCAGCTACTTCCACACCAAATTTCATCAAAATCGGTCGAGGCGTTTGAGTTTGAAAGAGTAGCAAATATATTTGAATTTCTTGCTCATCCCACAGGAGCACTATATTTTTTCGGGATAAAAAGTAGCCTATGTGTTAATCCAGGGTATAAGCTGTCTACATACCAAATTTCATCCAAATCGGTCTAGCCGTTTGAGCGTGAAGAAGTAACAAACATACACACACACACACTCACAAACTTTCGCCTTTATAATATTAGTGTGATGTGATAGTGTGATTATTTATTTTTGTTTTTTTTAGTTTTCAAAGTTTTATTATTGAGATTTTAATTTAGTTGGTGATCTTCCTGTGCTAGTCACAATATATACTTTTCTTTCTTTCGTTCTTTCTCTATTTTTCGAGATAAACAGTAGCCTATGTGTTTATCCAGAGGGTCAGCTACTTCCACACCAAATTTCATCAAAATCGGTCGAGGCGTTTGAGTTTGAAAGAGTAGCAAATATATTTGAATTTCTTGCTCATCCCACGGGAGCACTACATTTTTTCGGGATAAAAGGTAGCCTATGTGTTAATCCAGGGCATAAGCTGTCTACATACCGAATTTCATCCAAATCGGTCCAGTCGTTTGAGCGTGAAGAAGTAACAAACATACACACACACACACAGTCACAAACTTTCGCCTTTATAATATTAGTGTGATAAAGCAAAGAAGCAAAGAAAAAATAAATAAATATAGCAAATAATTTATTACTAGACAGGCAGCTCAATACTTACATATCATTTAATTGTGCTCGGATTAGTGACTTATATATAACTTATAGAGACTATACCCAGAATATTAGAAAAGATGTCTATATCTTCTGATATTTTCTCAATAAAAGAACAAAAGTTGTCCATACCTCAAAAATAAAGGTTTTGTAAACAATTTCGCCTTCATTATTTAAACCCAAAGTCCCCATTGTATTCCTGCGTAAAAACAGGAAAATTTAAAAGCCAAAAGATATTCCTTATGTTCTGTAAATATTTTTCAATTTCCCTCATCGTTGTGACGCAAGCCGTAAAATATAAAGTTACACTTTGTTTTTCTTGTCGCGTTGTCTGATGGTAAATGGTGGGTAAGTAGGTACATTAACTTAGACCCGTGTCTTGTTACTTCTATTTGTAGGAAATTGATATTTTTATAAGTTTGTGGGATATTGTTATTGATGTCAATAAGTTTTTGTGGTGATGTACGTGTGTGCTATTACCTATTATGCAAATATAGCGCTAGAGTCCATTTCCTTCAAACTCCTTTTTAAGGTTCCGTACTAATATGGTAAAAAGGAACCCTTATGGTGCGACTCAGTCTGTCTGTCTGTCCGTCTGTCACAACTGTATATCTCAAGGACTACTAATGCTATCAACTTGTTTGCAACAGTTTTAGATGACGTTTCCCAACTATTTTGCCAATAAGAAAGATTTTTTTTCTTTTTTTGAACAGGGACTGAAAGGGGGTCTACATTCGATTTGGGGCTACTAGGACATGTGGGGTATCATATGAAAGAGCGCTGTTTGCATATTCTCAATATTTTTTTATTTTTTTTAGGCCGCATAGTTTTCGACTTTAGATGAAAAATACCGTTCCCCCCCTCTTAACTCCCAAGTTATCATAGACAAAAATCTGTAATTATTCTATGTTATAGAAAATTAAGTAAAAATAAAACGATCTCTCTAAAGACATCGTTTCTTTTTTTTTTCAATTATTTTTAATAGATTTTAATTTATAATATTATGCTAGATTTGCAAACCATATTTGTACGCCTCCTGGCATAACATAGCGCTCTGTTAATCAAACATAAGATCTGTATTTTATTTTTTTTTACCTATGTTAACAAATAAAATAAATAAATAAATAAATCGTTTTATTTTTCCTGTAATCTTCACTTAATTTCGGAAAAAAAAAATTGGAACACTCGGTGCGTGAGTCCGACTCGCTCTTGACAGGTTGTATCATATGCTGGCTTATGATCTATATATTTAATGTAATATCGAACACTCCCTTACTCCCTTCAATCAACTTAACCTATCGCAGTCCACTGCTTGACTCAGCTGCCTGTCACTAGTAATGCCGCCACAACAGGTTCCATATTCATGCCATCTGCCAAAAAAAAAAAAATGTATATAAGTAGTTTATCAGCCATCTCGTTACCATAACACAAGCATTAGGTTGCTTAGCTTGGGGCTAGATGGCGTTGTGTGATATGGCCAAACATATTTATATTTATTTATTTATTTTTATTTATTTATACACGCCTGCTCAGAAGTATTCACTAGCGTGATTACTCCTTATCTACTTGACCACTTATTTATGTGGTTAATCTGCATCGAATGTTCTGATTGTCAATATTTTTGGTTGAAGACCATCCTATGGTGATTTATTCCATTATGATTTTCATTGTATCTCTCCCATATACATTAGTTACTCTAATGGTAGCACTTCCTTCATAAAATGCTCGTGTATTTACCTTAATGCGTCTTGCGTGCTCCTCAGGTAATTGAATGTCAGTCACACTGATGGACTATTGAGTTAAATTTGCATTAATAGAACCCGTTCATGTCAGGTTGATAATAATTATTTAGGATGGTGGTGTGAAAAATATTTTCTTTTTAATGGTACGTACTTCGTTCTCTAAGCAAAACTACGTAAATAGCCTTCCTGGGTTTGAAAGAAAACAAATTGTTGCATTATTTGGTTTAGCAAATAAACAGGACGGAGACGTCAATAAGACTTTAACGTGTCGTTTTGCATCCTCGTCAAATTTCAGGGTACTACATATATTTACATATCACCTATTTGAGTTTAACATTTATTTATCATCTCAATTTGTTTGGATGATTAGGATATAGCATTTATACTTTTTAAACTTTCGCGATTTGCACTCATTATAAACAAAACTAAGAACGGGTCTTCTCGCGATATTCCTTGGCCTTCCTTAGTTTAGCATTTAAGTCGTTTTCTCCCATCATACATCTCTATTAACCGTCATCTCCATCATGACATCCTTTTTAGCCATATCATGGTTCACGCCATCCATCCATTGTTTTTTTGGTCTTTCTGTGCTTTTTTAACTATCCAAATTCAAATAAAACTTAAGTTTTATTGGGGTAATTATGATAATGGGGTAATTCCAATTGATGATAATTTCTACCAAACGCAGAGGCATTTTTATATAGCGACAGCGAAAGACGGCGGTCGATCGAATGGCGTCTAATCATTGTGTTGCCAATATGTAAAATGCTGCTACGTTTGGTAGAAATTATCAGCAATCGAAGTTACCCCAATTAAAAAATCAAATCAAAATCAAAATATTTTGTTTCATATAAACCTACATGGGCACAGAAATGTCAGAAGTCATCATCGTAATTACCCTAACAAGCTCTACATTGTTTGAAGCTGCTCTTCCGTTGTCGCTGCTGGTATCTTATGCATAACGTCATTCAAGGTCTGGGTTCACTTTCAGAGTATTGCAATATCACAGTACTGGGAATTATTGGCTTTTATCTCACTTGCTGACAGCTTCTCGGTAAGTCTCATGCTTCATCTTAGTATTGATAAGGTGACTGTTTGCCACTGTGATTGATTTTAGAACTTCCTTATTTCAATTGTACCGATCGATTGGATCGATTCTGTGATGATATAGCGGGTGTAAAAATACAGTTAAAAAAACCGTTAGTCATTTGTTCTTTCAAATATTATGATCATTCAATTTTTTACCAGGGAACCTTTTGGTTACAGAGATATTGCAAGGTCAAAGTTCCAACTTTTTATGACGTTTTTCCATTACAAAAATAAGTTTTAGATGCTAAAACTAACTTCAAATACTTCCACGATCCCTGTGCTGTTGCATGCATCCATAAGCACAATGTTTTGCATGTGTTACAGTGCATTGCATTGTGTTGTTTTGCATTTTTTTTTTTTTGCAGAACGTCTTTACTTAGTTTGATGTTCAGGATGCATAGATCACGGCTACGTGAAGGGTCTTTACTCTCTGTATAAAGTGTGATAGTTTATTATTCTTTCCAATAACGAGTTTACGTTGAATTGGTGTTTGGGGATTCATATGTTTAACGTTATCGTGATTAATTGTTGTTGTTGCATTGTAACATAATGTATTGTGTTCGGCCTTTTGCCCATCAAGTATATGTACTAACGTCAATTTTGATTCTATTTTATAAAAATAATAGAAGCAATTAACTATTTGGTGGTATTGTCTTGTTTTCCATAAAATAAATTGTACTATTATAGTTTTCTATATTCGTCCCCCGTCATAATATTTACTTGCACTATTATCATTAGACGGTCGACGTCAGGGGCATCTCGAGGTTCGGTTTGGTTAGGTTCCTTTAGGGAGAAATAGGAGCCCCACCCAGCGGGGCTCCATCGACCTGCTGACGAATACCCTAACCCTAGAAATTATTCATTTTAACATGATCATAACATCAACATTGCAGGCGCTTGTACTGAACTAGCATTGTTGTGCTAGTATGGGCATATTAATTTTATAGTGAACAATGGATTAAAATTATTATGACACTTGATCGATTATGATATGACCAATGAAATTAGTGAAAATGATTTTATGTAATTTCACGATTATGGTAACTGAAATTAGGGCAAATACAAGCATACTTGAAATTAATTACTTACAATTGAAAACATCTTGAAAACATTTGTGGCAGGTCATTCATCTCACTTGGCTTAGCGAGACATACATTGCAGGTAGCTGCAGATGGTGTCTCTGTGATAATCGTGGCCGCTTTGCCATCAATGATCGTCATGTGCAGCTCATGTGTGACTTCAAGATTTCCGCATCTCGAGACGGCCAAATTTCGTATTTCTTCCTTCATAGCTGCTTCTTCTTGTTTTACGAAGTCAATTGTTTCCTTCGCAAACTGAAATTTGACGGGCCTGCAGTAAAACGTTGAAGACGGTTTCGGATTTTCCCATATGACTTCATCACTAGACTCCAGCTTCAAAGGAACAAGGCTCGTCATAAACACCGATGACTCATCAAATTCTGCCAGCTCGCTTCTCTGCTTGTAGGTGCTTTGTGCTGACGAGCCACCGAAGCCCCATTTGCTAGTGAGCTTCAGATTGCTGCTTGAAATATCTCGGCCGTCACCAACACACCAAAACACTGTTTTCATCAGTACCAAATAGGTACTGATGAAAACTTAGCTATGGATTGAATAGATTAGTGTAGATCAGTAAGAGAATTATTAAAATGATAAAGCGGAGCTATCCTTGTGCAAAGCATGTATTCCGAACTGGACAGGAAAACAGATAATAAAAAAATGCGATTTGACACCTAGGCAGAACGTCGCGTTCGTGAAGGTTGCGTTCATATTATTTCTTCAGGTACCTACCTATATCTACGAGTATAGCATAAATAGTCACGCACTTCTCTGGAGACTTCCCTTATTATTTAATTATTTTTAACCGACTTCAAAAAGGAGGAGGTTATCAATTCGTCGGAACCTTTTTTTTTTTTTTTTATTTTTTTTTTTTTTATTCTTTTTTTTTATGTATGTTCCCCGATTACTCGAAGATGGCTGGACCGATTTGGATTATTTTTTTTTTGTTTGAAAGGGTATACTTCCCAGGTGGTCCCATTTCAATTTGGTGAAGATCTGATGAAGAACTTCTGAGATAGGCAACGGAACTCCTCAATAAATGATAGCAAATGGACTGGGGTTGCTGAAATCTCATGTCTGTTTGTTGTTCACACCAGTTCATAACATAACATCACGCCAGTACGCTGTGAAGGGGTAAGCACATGTGAACCACTAAAAAGTGAAAAATAAAATTTTTTTTACAAAAAAATACAACCGACTTCCAAAAACAACACTACAAAGTGAAAAATAACTTTAATTTCGGAAGTCGGTGGCAAAAACGAAAATACATTTAATCAGACACCGACTTCCGAAATTAAAGTTATTTTTCACTTTGTAGTGTTGTTTTTGGAAGTCGGTTGTATTTTTTTGTAAAAAAATTTTTTAAAAGAGTAACCATGTAATTTCTTGCCGGCTTTTCTCCATATTAAACGACCAATTGTAACTGTGCACTTAATTATCCCAGTAAGTTTATGTGGAATAAAATATTTTGAACTGAATTAAATTGGCGGAATATTTTCCAGTAAACAGCAACCCACATAAAAGTCTTTAAAATATTAAAACGATGTTAAATACTAGTTCTCACAAGTGTACAGTTCCATAAGCTTCAATATCACTTAGGCAACCTCTTGCATTAACAATGTCTTCTCGTAAAACTTTATCGGTACGTTGACAGCTGCATCGGGAATACATCTTTTAATACCGAGATTAGATGTGAAATGCACTTCTAGTTTTATGAAAATAAGTGTGGGTGGTCTTACTGAATGTACATATGCACCAATATACAACAAAATATTCAGTAATGCACAGTAGCGTTCTTATAAAATTAGCACATAGCCTGCGACTTCATCGCCATCAATCACACCCTTCACCCTTTTATTAGCTGTATAAAGTAGGTGTATGTTACATTTCTTCCTAAGAGTTCTAAACTCTATTCAGATGCTTAATTCCAATTGATGTTAATAACACTTAAACAAATATCAACTTTATGTTTGCTTATTTAAGTTGATTTGAGAATGACGAGTATATACCTACTAATAAAAATTCATAAAATTTGTTGAATTTGCAGAGCAAACTGAACCTTATGTGTAGTTGTTAAAATTATTTTTCTACATAAAATTAATATCTTTATTGCAGATCACATGATCCATAAAACAAACAAGAACATAAATTAGTTTACATTTTTGGAAACTATGTTGCCAACACAGAATATATACTTCTTTAGGTACCTAACTTTAACAAAACCGCTTCCGTGCAAGTGGTGAGATAAACTGTGAATCCGAAAAATAAACTCATCATCTGCCTGCCTTTTCCAACTATGTTGGGGTCGGCTTCCAGTCTAACCGGATAAAGCTGAATACTAGTATTTTACATGGAGTGTCTGCCTATCTGGACCTGGGTTGTGGACAACCCAGTTACTGGGTAATACGATACCCCTTGCTAAGACTGCTTGTCAGACTTACGGGCTCTTGACGACCCGTAACGACTGTCAAAGATCCACTAATGACAGCCGGGACCAACGGCTTAACATGTTTCCCGAGGCACGGAGGGGTCTTGGTATGTAAAGATGGTCACCCATCCACGGACCAACCGCGGCAAGCGTAGCTTAACCTGATCGATCAACCCGTGCGGTTGTTATTAGTAACACCTCACCCCTTTATCCCCTGACAAAAACAAAAGCATTCCCTTATTTAACAACCCGAAACTATCTAACCAGAATAAATACAATACTGCAGGAACAGCGAGAACTGCGAGGATTGTACCAGCTGCGCTTGCTGGCTGTCGGGTGGAAATTACAAAACTAGTGCGTTCCGCACCTACACCCGTCTTGGCGTTAAGTTCAAGTCCTCTGTTATTTTATTACTTTAGTAACTGCATGCATTTGGTCTACTGAAGAGGAACGGTACTCTGTTCCTCCATATTGTTGAATGCGTGAACTTTTAAAACTCAAAGGTACTCATATTAACTTAGTTGGCAGTCGAATTTCCTTTTATTTTTCGTCAGAAATATCCTTTTTCGGCCATTTCCATTTTCGGCCGAGATATAAAATATCTCCGGTACCTAGTCTTCGAAAAAATTTACTTCAGACAAATCTATTCTCAGATTTTATTCACAAGATTATCGAATTATAATTCGGAGGAGCTCGTGGCTAAGTAATAACAGCCGCACGGGTCAATCCATAAGGTTATGTTACGCTTGCCGGGGTTGGTCAGTGGATGGCTGACTATCTTTACATACCGAGTCTCCTCCGTGCCTTGGAAAGCACGTTAAGCCGACGTCCCAGCTGTCATTCGTGGATCTTTGACAGTCGTTACGGGCCGTCAGAAGCCCGAAAGTCTGACAATCAGTCTTACCAAGAGGTATCGTATTACCCAGTTACTAGGTTGTAGAGGTCAGATAGGCAGTCGCTCCATGTAAAATACTGGTATTCAGCTGCATCCGGTTAGACTGGAAGCCGACCCCAACATATTAGTTGGGAAAAGGCTAGGCGGGCAGATTGATTATCGAATTATAACTAGACTAGCTTTTGCCCGCGGCTTCGCCCGCGTGGAGGTCGGAAATTATCCCACGGAAACGTACTATCACAACGCACACGCCAGTAATGCTCCCAGTCGGCATGATTATTTCCGACATCTTCAACAATCATCGTCACATTTCAATTTACAAAAAACCTTAATACACACCTAAACCTTCCTCATGAGTCACTCCGTTCATTGGTGAAAAACGTATATAAATCCGTTCAGTAGTTTTTGAGATCATCGGGATCATACATAGAAACAGACAGACGCGGCGGGGGAATTTGTTTTGTAATATGTAGTGATAATATTATCCTTTTAGCATACAAATTATAACATCAATTCTGTAATGAAGTACAACATCGAACATCAAATTTCAGTACACAATAATCCATAGTTCACTTAGAACAATTGAATCGATAACTAGAAGTTAATACAGTGCTAAGTTAGACAACACTTTGGTATTGGATTATACCACCAACTGAATAGTGAAGCTGAAGCGACAGAATTTACGGGTGTGGATAGACGAGCAGAAACTGGCGTAGTTAATACCGCTGAACGTGAGTCACTAAAATTACGTTGCACGTAATTATGTTGCATTAAAATGAGTCAACTTAATTATTTATTCACTTGAATAAATTCAAGGGTTATGAGTTCCGGTGTCATTTATATCACTCAAATTGAATCGCTAAATAAATAAAATAGTTGCTATCGGTAAAAACTATTGCTGTTTGCGCTAAAATTAATGCAAAATTATGTTGCATAATCAGCCTATAATGTTCCCACAGCTGGGACTCAGGCCTCCTCTCTGTGAGAGGGAGTGGGCTGTAATCCACCACGTGAGCGCAGTGCGGGTTGGTAGATGTCACATGTCTTCGAATTTTTGGTTCTAGGACATTCCGGTTTCCTCACGATGTTTTCTTTCACCGTTTTGAGAGAAGTAGTGATGAAATAATTTACACAAAACAAAGACCCTGTCTGGGTTCGAACCTACGACCTACAACTCGTAAGTCACGGCTGACACCACTGGGCCACCACTTCTCTAAAAATTACGTTGACCGTTTGCTAATTGGGCCATCCGTAAACTCCCTGACTAATTTTAAGTAACGAAAACTGGATGCAAATTACCTACATTAGGCTACACTAGACCCTCGACATTCTCCACTCATTTAGAGTACAGAATTACGCTAGTCTACGCTCATCTAGCCCCACCCTTATACTAGTGACGTTTCAGCAACATAATAGTGACGTTCTAGCAATTTCCGTCGCCAGCCGTTTCACGCTTCGCATACGTTTTATTAAGCATTTCCTAAAATTTGAGATGCGCAGCATGTTGGCATGAGTCAAAATTAAGACGTTAATTATTTTAGATTCCAGACTGCTACCGGTGGATGAATTTAGGGACAATACGAAGGTGTTTAAATGTAGGTAAGACAAAGCTTTATTAACGCCATAAAGGAATTATGAAGGTTGTTGTTGAAAGATGATATGGCTACCACCATTTCGACTAATAGAGAAGTATGGAAGAAAAAACATGATGCGCCAACCTCAAACAAATTGAGATAACATTGGACCAGAGCAGGATGATGATGGTGATGATGTACAAGCTACTTGCCCTGCGAGTCTTCCCATCTGCAAAAATAACTAAATTTCCATAGGTACAAAGTTTCATCCCCTATTTTACCTCGTTATCGAATTTATTTGAAAAAATCCTTCCTTAGTGCTCACCGTCGTCGTACTGACGCCAGCACATCAAGCTACTACAATCTGTCAAATTTCATTAATAGATTTTCATCTTTATCACTAATGCATTAGGTTCAAAGTTGATTGGGAAAATTTGACAGTTTCGGGTGGCTTGACTTGATAGCGTCTGTACATATAAGGAACTCTTGTACTTAAATTCAAGCTTCTAGACTCAGCAGTTTAGGCTGTGCGTTTTTTCATCATTTCAGCCGAAAGACGACCACTGCTGGATATAAGACTCCCTAAAGCGCCACCACTTTGACCGGTTCTATGCTTCCCGCATCCAGCAGATTCCTGCGGCCTGCGTGCATTGTCACTGAATACATTAATTTTAAAAAATAGGATGCGTAACTTCTCCAGTAAACCATGTTGGACTCCCAATATTTTCCTCAAACTGCAAAAGGGAAGACGAAAGGGAGGTCTTTGCCCCAGAGTATGACATAAGGGTCATACTCAGAAAAAGTGTACATTTGTTGTCTTTTCTTGTCCCGCTACTTCATATTAAAGTAAATATCTAATATTATGATATGTTTTCTTATTTCCCCCTTGTTGTTATATTAGTCTATTAATAATGAAGATTTTTCTGGTATTTAAACTTAAATTTTCATTAAATGAGTATATTTTTTGAGTGTCAAAACATTGTTAGAAATATAATATTTTTTAGTGTCCCATTGACTACTGTCTTACAATATTAATAATAAAAAACTTATCCTAACAAACTTCTATTAAAACAAAAATATTGCTGAATGTGCCATATTCAGCAGCAAATAGGGTACAAACAATGAGGGTAGTTTCTTTCAGGCAGCGCCCCAGTTGTGAGTAAAAATGAACGTTGCTGCAACACAGTTGGATGCAAATTGAATGCGCAAGTTGGAAGTGCTCTGAACAATCGTATCGGACGCCGGCTACAGAGCCGGGGAGGAATAGACTGGAATATTTTCGGGGGGAAATAGGGAGGAAAACATAGGTACATAAATATGAAAATAAATGACCAGTTAGAATAACAATGTAGTAAGATGACTACGAAATGAATAGCTGACTCGATCAAAAATGGGATTTATTTAGTCATGTCATATCTATAATATGTCAAAGTTCTTTTTCATGCTATTGTATACTTGTATATACAATAGCATGCATACTTATTGTATAGAATCAAATTCTTCTAACTGAACAGACAGTTGTACTGCTGGAGAGTTTGTTGCGCCGCTTCTTCCCAGCTAAAGCACTAGAAAGTGGTGAAAGGCGGGCGTTTTGGGGGACTGTCATGTGTAATTTTGACGTTCACAAAGCGCCGATTCTCAGTCTATTTTGAATAAATAACTTTTGATTTTGTCTTTGATTTTGATTCAGCTCTGCAATTTATAGTCAAAAATTTGGACAGAGACGAATACAGCAAAGGCTTCCCTTGCGAAGTGGTAGTGGTGCTTTAGAGTAGACAATCCTAATTGGCATTTTTTTTTTTGGGTATTTCGGTCAGAAGATCTTGCGAAAATAGATGTCTGATTAACCTGAAGCGTTACGGGGTATGGCAAATAAAACTGACCCGTTTTAATAACTCCTTGTATTTTTGCCTACCTCGGCACTTTCCTTACTGATACAGAGCTGATATTTCTTAAAGAATTTAAATTTTACATTCGGTGCTTCTAGGATAACCAACAAAATCCAAGTGAAAAAAATTAACGCTGTAACCTACACCAGGTCGAGTACTGAGATCCTTGACCTCTGTCAAGGGCAAACTATTTTGCCTGGTCATCGACTCTAATTTCGTCCTGTCAACAAGTGAAAAAGGAATGTGTGGTTATGTAATGTGTTCTGTATTTGTGTTCACAATTTCTTTGTTGAAAACAAACATTATGAGATGATATGACTGTGGCCGCTACACTACTCCCCCCCTGAGACCGTAGTTACGGGCGATAGTAGTCTGGAAAACGTACAGTGCGTCCACTTCGGGTTTTTTTCTCGGCGATGGTGTCATTAGGTAGTGGCGTTGCGCTGGCCCCCGTTGATGTTGTCGTCGGGCTTGGAGTGTTGTTTTCGCTATTGAGGTAAGCGGGCTTTAGTCTGTCTACAGTTACAGTTGTTTGTCTCCCCTTTACCTCTATTTTGAAAGTTTTATCGCCCCTTTGCAGCACCTTGAACGGCCCGGTGTATGGTGGATCGAGTGGTCGGCGCACGGCGTCATGGCGCAGAAACACATGTGTTGATGACGCCAAGCTGCGGGGCACGTAGAATGGCTTCTCGCCGTGTCGACTCGCTGGTTGTGGCGCCAGCTTCGCCATTTGATGCCGGAGTCGCGCTGCGAAGTCGGTGTAGTCTACGGTGCCGGTGAGTGACGGGTTCATAAATTCCCCCGGGAGCCGTAGGGGCTCTCCGTAGACTAACTCGGCTGCTGACCCATTTATGTCCTCTTTCCAGGCACTGCGGATGCCCAGCAACACCAGGGGAAGGGCCTCGGACCAGTTGGTGTCGGTGTGGCATCTGATGGCCGCCTTCAGCTGGCGGTGCAGGCGTTCGACCATGCCGTTGCATGCTGGGTGGTACGCTGTGGTTGGCCGATGCTGGCTGCCGAGAAGCGCTGCGATGGAGTGAAACAGCTTGCTCTCAAACTGCTTGCCCCTGTCGGTAGTGATGCGATGAGGGCAACCGAAGCGAGACACCCAGCCAGCAATGAAGGTGCGGGCACATGTCTCAGCCGTGATGTCGGCGATAGGATATGCCTCCGGCCAGCGAGTAAAACGATCAATGACGGTGAGGCAATATCTGTAACTATTACAAATGTTTAGTGGCCCTACAATGTCCATGTGGACATGGGAAAATCGTTGGGAAGGAATAGGGAATGGGGAGGTGGGAGAGGATGTGTGCCGCGAGATCTTGTTTCTCTGGCACTCTATACACTCTCTGGTCCAGGCCCTGCAGTCTTTTTTCAGACCAGGCCAAACAAATCGTGTGGAAATCAATTTGACCGTGGCGTGCCTGCCAGGGTGGCTCAGCTGATGAAGCTTCTGGAACACCTGCCTTCTGAAGGGTTCTGTAACATAAGGGCGGGTGTTACTGGTTGAGACATCACAATATAGTTCTGCGTCTGTGTCGCTGAATCGCACCCTTTTAATAGTGAGTGATGTGCTGTTGTTCGCTACGAGGCCTTGTAGCTCCGGATCGCTCTCCTGGGAATGTGCTAATGCTGCGTAGTTAAATGTGGGCAGAGTGATTGCCTCCACACGCGACAGTGCATCTGCCACTATGTTGTCTCTGCCTGCTACAAACTGGATGTCTGTAGTGAATTGCGCTATGAAATCCAAGTACCGGTACTGCCTTGGTGAACAATTCTCCCGGCTGTGCGCATACGCGTACGACAGGGGTTTGTGATCCGTGAATATGGTGAAGTGTCTACCTTCTACCATGTGCCGGAAGTATCTAACTGCATCGTAGATGGCAAAGAGCTCCCTGTCGTACGGGCTGTACTTCTTCTGCGACGTAGACAAACGCCTGGAGAAAAATGCTAGTGGTCGCCATGAGTCTCCTGCCTTTTGCTGTAGCACTGCGCCTATTGAGGTGTCTGATGCATCTGTAAATAAGGCAAGTTCAGCGTTGGGGTTTGGGTGCGCTAGCAGGGTAGCCTGGGATAAACCGTGCTTGCAGGCGTTGAAAGCATGTAACATTTCTTCTGTTAAGGTAATTGGCTGATTTCCTCTGGTTTTTGGTCCTGTGAGGACAACATTAAGCGGTGACTGCAAGCGAGCAGCTTCTGGGATGAAACGGCGGTAGAAATTAAACATACCCAGGAAGCGACGCATTTCCTTGACGGTCTTGGGAGCCGGGTAGCCCTGGATTGCCTGCACCTTCTCCGGCAGGGGACGAACTCCCTCTGCGGACAGCTCATGTCCTAGAAAAGTGATGGTGGACCGACCAAACTCACACTTTGCAGAGTTGATGAGGATACCATAGTTGGACAGCCGCTTCAGGAGCTGGTGCAGATGTTCAGTGTGCTGGGCTGCTGTCTCTGAGAACAGGAGAATGTCATCTAAATAACAGTAGCAGAATGACAATCCACGGAGCACCTCGTCCATGAAACGCTGGAATGTTTGTGCTGCGTTCCTGAGACCAAACGTCATGTATGGGAATTCATAAAGCCCGAATGGAGTGGTGATCGCAGTCTTGTGGATATCATCTGGCTGGAGTGGTATTTGGTTGTACGCTTTAATAAGATCAATTTTACTGTATATTCTGCTGCCAGCCAGCTGATGAGAGAAGTCCTGTATGTGCGGGATAGGGTATCTGTCCGGAACGGTGCGGGCATTCAATGCCCTGTAGTCCCCGCACGGCCGCCAGCTGTTGTCCTTCTTGGGAGCGAGGTGTAGTGGAGACGACCATGAACTCTCGGACGGTCGTGCTGTGCCGTTTGCTAGCATCGCCTCAAACTCCTTCTGAGCAATCTGGAGCTTGTCTGGTGCGAGACGGCGAGGGCGACTAAAAATGGGCGGGCCTGGTGTGGTGCGAATGTGATGCACCGTACTGTGACTGACCTGTTTTACTTTCCCAGCAGGACGAGTGATCTCCGGGTACTGTCGAAGTAGGTCATGGTACTCTGTGCTACCACCAACCGACTTCACTGAGGCAATGCCCGCTGCTGTATCGTCCGCTGATGATGCCGTAGATGACAGCTGTGTCAGCCCGTCAATGAGGCGGTAATGTTTTAAATCTATAAGAAGATTGTAATGCGCCAGAAAATCCGCACCTATGATGGGCTTAGTGACGTCCGCTACCACGAACTTCCATGTATAAACCCTGCGGAGGCCTAAATTCAAGTGGAGCTCTACCCAACCGTACGTGTCGATGGTGGTACCGTTGGCCGCGTAAAGTTGGTACGTTGTTTTGCTGCGCCGCTGATGTAGAGCTGTACGTGGGTACACACATAGATCAGACCCTGTGTCCACTAGAAATGTGGTTTTAGTGGTTCGATCGGTTACAAATAGGCGGCGTGGTTTATTGGGGCAGCCATTTGCCGCTACTTCCGGCTGCCGGCGGCATTTCCCGCGTACGCACATGGCCTGGTGCACCGTGTGGCCCTGTCACCGAAATTATTGTGGTACCAGCAGTGCTCTTCGTTCCACGCGCTTCTGGAGCGCGAGCGGCCACGTCGGCCTGGGGTCGATTCTCTGCCACCACGCCCAAACCTGTCTGTGGATCGCGAGCGATGATGTACCTGGCCACGTGTTTGTAAGGCTGTTACCTGTTTTGTTAACTCTGCTATGCATTGTTTTAGCTCGCTGATCTCGCTGCAGGTGCTCGTGCTTGCCACGGCGGGAGGTGATATGAGCGCCGGGGCTGCTGCCGGTGCGATCTCGTGCACGCGGTCGGCTAGATCTGCGACAGACTGGAGAGCAAGGTTAGGCTGTGACGCGATAACCGTCTGGATATTGGTTGGCAGCCTGCTCGCCCACAACGTGGCCAGAAACGCCTCTGGTACATTTGGTCCAGCCAGGGTTTGTAGGTGCCGTAAAAATTGCGAGGGCTTGCGGTCGCCTAGCTCCTCTTGTGTGAGGATCTGCTGCACCCTTTTCTCGCGGGAGTCAGTGAGCCTACGTATAAGCTCGGCCTTCAGCTTTACATACTTGTCCTGGCCCGGCGGGTTCTCAATAATGTCCCTCGCCTCCACCATATAACGGTGGTCCAGCTGGCCTACGACGGTATAAAATTTTGTACTGTCAGCGGTAATACCGGCGATCGTGAACTGACCTTCAACCTGGGCGAACCAAAGTGCCGGCTCCTCTGGCCAAAACGGCGGCAACTTGACGCTGACTCTGCAGACGTCCTGCTTCTCCGACGCCGCTCCCTCAGACGACGCTCCTGTTCCGGTCGGCATGATGCTCCGCCAGGCTTCTGTGTTCTTCTCGGGGTCACCAATGAAGCGTTACGGGGTATGGCAAATAAAACTGACCCGTTTTAATAACTCCTTGTATTTTTGCCTACCTCGGCACTTTCCTTACTGATACAGAGCTGATATTTCTTAAAGAATTTAAATTTTACATTCGGTGCTTCTAGGATAACCAACAAAATCCAAGTGAAAAAATTTAACGCTGTAACCTACACCAGGTCGAGTACTGAGATCCTTGACCTCTGTCAAGGGCAAACTATTTTGCCTGGTCATCGACTCTAATTTCGTTTGGATATGTCAACGTTAAATTTCTCTTACATATTACGAACAGTATTAAATTGGTGTTGAGTGTAAATAATTGTTAGTATTGTTAATTATGTATATAGATATTGTGTGTGTTGTTAATAAAGTAAATAAATTAATATGTTTCGTTTTTGTTAGTCATTAAATAGTTAGAAATAGATAATGTTATTTTTCTACTTTTCCACTTGTTATCTGTGACGAACTAAACGTCTCAGTGACAGCTGACACGTCCTGTCAACAAGTGAAAAAGGAATGTGAGGTTATGTAATGTGTTCTGTATTTGTGTTCACAATTTCTTTGTTGAAAACAAACATTATGAGATGATATGACTGTGGCCGCTACAAACCTTACTGCCAATTACTCCCGCCAGAGGGCACTATTACACTAGACAACAAAAAGGTTATAATAAAAAGGTCTACAATATTTTAAATCGTAAATAATTTTAATATTAAATGCATTTTATGAGACCGCACTAGCAAATGCATGCATTAAGTAATGAAACTTGTAATGATAGTTATAAGGAGGATAATTAAATAAATAAAAACATGAAGTTTAGGTCTCTTCTGTCATCATGGTTACAAAAAAAAAAAAAATATCTATGGTTAGGTAACTGTTTATGAGAAATCCGGTGTGTTTACAATCTACTGACTTATTATTATTTATGTGATAGCCGTTCGTCAGGAATAATCTGTATAATGCATAAGTCAGTGACTCAGTGTTATGCAATTAGGTAGTATATGCAAGAATGAAGGCGTTCATTAATTCCCTAAAAATGAATAACTACGCAAGCAATGGTAAATTGCAACGTGGCAAGCATTTAAAGTCACAAAACATTAAAGGTCGTGTTCTGATCATTAACCGACTTCAAAAAGGAGGAGGTTATCAATTCGTCGGAATATTTTTTTTTTTTTTTTACAGCTGAAGTCTATAAGAATGAAAGATTTTTTACAGGTCCAAGTGTAAACCTAATGTAAAAGCACAATATTTTTAGCGCTATTCATTTGAATATAACATTAATTAAAAGTATATGTTATAGTAGTTCAATATCACAAAAATAAATATGTTTGAAATTCTTACATGTGTCGGATCCGGTCAATAGTACGGACGGGTAACGAAACCCGATAGCTCCGATTCGTAGATTAACCTAGTCTTTAATTCCTAATTTGAATGTTAATTGCAAATTGGTTGAAAACAACGGATTTTAAAGTCAAGTTCCTTTATCTTATTAGTCTTCGTATGAGTCAGGATTGGACGAGCAAAAACTGTGGCCAAATTTTGTATTTTCCAGAAAATCATAGTATAACTGACGAAATCGAGGTTGAGCAAAGTAGTAGTTGCAACAATGAGGAGAATATTTAAGTTTGCATAATGATTGGACTATACCAGAGGTTGTCGTGTAGCCGTAGCTCAATAGAAATCGGCGTCTACTACTGAAGTAGTCCGTGAGTACGCGTTAAGAAGTCAACTCTGGCGAGGTCGGGTTTCAGTGAAAACCATAGAGTCCGGGAAAGACTCGGCGCTCCCGTGGGGGTTCGCATAAAAGAAAGATGAGTAACTGGAGGTTACTGGGCTATGCGTAGCTAGAGATCACATGCAGAACTTAAGTGTGTTGATTTATTTGGTTTGATTGTCTTTTGTGAGATAGCGCGATAAATGTGTAGTCAGTTGTACTTTGAATTTCCTGATTATCGATAAGATGTAAATTTTCTTCTAATATGTCATAAAGGGATAGTTTAGTTTAAATTAAGAGTTCTGGCAAATTTCGACTTTACGAGTATTAAATTGTGATAAATCAGACGTCCACAAACTGATTTTTATAGTTTAGGTCAGGAGTGACCGAGCTATGTGATATTGTAAGATGAATATTGTTTCCGAGTAACACACAAGGACGGGTGTATCGTAGGATGGCCGTGTCGGATCCGGTCAATAGTACGGACGCGTAACGAATCGCAAGCGCGCCACAGGCGACATCACGTGAGGTACCCACACCTACAGCGCGCTTCTACAGAGTCATGATGTTTTAACCTCAGGGCGAGGAGAACAGTCTAGTATCGGATCGCATCGGGGTTACTACGCCACGGAACTGTATTCGATTCGTTGTGCTTAGTGATTGTGATAGATTGTGATTTTAAACACCGTGTATCGCACCCAGTGTGTTTTCATTGCACGAAACTCATCTTCTGCCCACATGTCTGTCTAAACCTAACTGAGTAAACCCTGACGTTCCGATATATGCATGTTTTTAACCTTTTGGTATTATTTTAACCTCGTGGCTAAGTAATGATAGCCGCACGGGTCGATCGCTTGCCGGGGTTGGTCCGTGGATGAGTGACCATCTTTACATATCGAAACTCCTCCGTGCGTCGGAAAGCACGTTAAGCTGTTGGTCCCGGCTATCATTCGTGGATCTTTGACAGTCGTTACGGGTCGTCAGAAGCCCGAAAGTCTGACAACCAGTCTTACCAAAGGGTATCGTATTACCCAGTTACTGGGTTGTGGAGGTCAGATAGTTAGTCACTCCATGTAAAATACTGGTATTCAGCTGCATCCGGTTAGACTGGAAGCCGACCCCAACATAGTTGGGAAAAGGCTAGGCAGATTGATTGGTATTATTTTAACCTACAATTATAGTTACAAGGATGAAATAAAATTAAAAACGCCGAAAAATATTTCTGCACGCCTTTGACAGATTGCTTTGTTTACTTCGTGTCAGTGTGGCGCCATCTGCTGTCTCAGCTTTGCGTAATATTCCCAGTATTGATCTAGTTGTCTCAAAATTGCCAGTTTGTCAGAACAGCAAAGCATGTAATTTATTTTCTAAGTTTTCTTCGAAATAAAATGAGTAAACTAAACATTAACCTCTCCATGAATTAATTATTTATCCATTACACAGAAAGCTAGGGTACGCAGCCATGCGCTTTAGCCAATCCGACGGCTCCGTCCTGGCTATTAGCCAATCCGTGGCGTGCGTCATGGTGTGTCGGATTAGCTGTGTAGTGCGGCTCATTACGTCACGTGCATGTGTTCAAGCGCCAATGCACTGTATTATTTATGTTGAAACTTGGAAATTATCATACTTATACTGGTTTCTGGTTTGGGCTACTTAATCAAAGTACATAGTACAGTACATAGTAAAGGTTAGAGTATGATTTTGTTGCCTGTCTGAGTCTTCGATCAATAATAGCACTAGATTCCCGATAAGCGCTTCAAAAACGGCCCGAAAAATAAGAGCACAAATACTTTTGTGGTCTTATTTCAAACATCGACTGTTCTGGAACAGGGAAATGCATGGAGTGGTATTGTTACTTTATATGTTATTTTTGTTTGTAGATTTCCTAGTGATAAACTTGCTTTCTTATTAACATATAAACTCAGCCAAGACCACGTCGAGCTATTTTTTGGGAACATACGGAGTCAAAGTGGACATAATAATAATCCCAACACTAGACAATTTAAAGCCAGTTTTAAAAAGCTGCCGTCTCATTTGGAACTGGGCTCCAAATTTACCGGAAATTGCAGTCGCTCCATGTAAAATACTGGTATTCAGCTGCATCCGGTTAGACTGGAAGCCGACCCCAACGTAGCTGGGAAAAGGCTAGGCAGATGGAGAGAACATACCAATTTTATCCGGATCATCATCACTAAACAAAATTAATAACTTGTCGATAGGTTACCGTTTTGAAGAAACCGAGGAGAAAAATTTAAGTTCTGCAGAAATTTTAAAAAATAAATCTATAGAACAAAATTTCGATAAATACCAGACAAACTGCACTGAACTGAGTGAAAAACTAGATCATAATCCAACTTCAGATATTGTTACGCAAATAGTAGGTTACATTTCTGGTTTTGTAGTCAGTAGCCTTGTTAAGAAAATTAATTGCGAGGACTGTAAAATGGATCTACGGGCTAAACAAAAATTATGGTTTCATAAATTAATCGATTTAAGAGACATGGGTGGTTTATGTTATGCTTCAAACGACGTGTTCGACGTATGCATGAAAACCGAACGAGTTATACGCAATTGTCTTCGCATGAGTGGTGACAAAACAATACAAAAAAAATATTGTTAATATTTCAAGCGTCTACCTGTTGCCGTTACCAATATCCAGCAAAAACGAGCAAGAAAAAAAGTTGTATGGGAGCCCCCTTAAATATTTATTTTATTCTATTTTTTAGTATTTGTTGTTATAGCGGCAACAGAAATACATCATCTGTGAAATTTTTAACTAACTATCACGGTTCATGAGATACAGCCTGTTGACAGACGGACGGACAGCGGAGTCTTAGTATTAGGGTCCCGTTTTACCCTTTGGGTACGGAACCCTAAAAAAGTATATGATATAATACAAATATTTTTTATAACTTCAAAATCGCGTACAAAAGTAGACGCACCCATTTTTTAATACGGGTTGATTACAATGAGCCAACCCGCAGACAGTTAATAGCAATGTCTTAATAAAATAACTATCCTTCTACTTTTATAAATCGGTCAAAAATATTTGCTACCATATAAAACGAACCATGGCCTAAAAAATATATTATTATTCTGCTACTCTACGTCTGTCAATACTTACTGTGTTCTGAGCATTGAAATGTAAATACCAAGAACTATGTCTAGTTCCAAAATAGAGTAAGCACGAAATTGTCAACAAAATGTTTTTAACCTTAGTGCTCAAGATTTAAGTTTCATTTTAGAATAAATATTTTTGTACTTATTATAAAAATTACTTTTATTTTCAAGCGACATTTTTAATTTATTGCTTTTACCTTTCTCCGATGATAGGACTTAAATATAAATATTTTGCAATCATAATTAAACTTTATGTTTGATTGTTAAGGTTTATAATGAATTGAAGTTGTTAATATTATAAAACTTTTTTCTATATTTCGTAGTAACAAATGTAAATGTTTATGTGTGTGTAAACGTGGCCACTACAGCGACTTATTTTTGTTCCTGATCCTGTATCTAGTGCTATTATTGATCGAAGGTCTGAGTCTACCTAGAATCTAGTGTAGGTAGAACCTAAAAAGTTTTGATACAAAGGTTTCTTGAAAACGATTCTACGATCTCGGTGAAGATACTTGAAATAATAATAAAAACAATTGACTGCATTTAAAACAATTGAAAGGCGTCATCATCAATATTCATATGTTGAAAAAAAAATTATTTGCGATAAAATTACAAATTAACGATTTTCGGACTTTTTTCTTCACTTGTGCTGTGAGACCTTGCTGCTTGACAAATTTTATTATTCTAGGTTAACGGCAAGTACCTTATATGTTTTATTTACTTGCGAGAGTCAAAATATAACGCATAAATGGCCGTATTTTTTTACGGCATCGACGTAGAAGCTTGATTTTTTTAGCGCTTCAGGGGACCATAGACATACGTATTTTAAAGTAATTTCAATTTGATACCTAAACGCGTTCCTGAGAAAAAGGGTCTTGACAGACTGACAGACAAACACCGAAGTGATCCTATAAGGGTTCCGTTTTTTCCTTTTGAGATACGGAACCTAAAAATCTCGACAAACAAAATAAAAATTAAGTAAATCCATTACAATGCAAATAAAGCCCCATCTAAAATCCTCAGAAGTCTGCAACATCATGAACAAAGATATCGACTGTCTACTAACTTTGAATGCTATCTCAGTAAATGAACAGTCTCATTCACAAATATGTATGTATTGTTTGGAACCGTCCTGAATTAGTTATTGTCTTTATTTATTACGTGTTTGAACTGCGACATTTATCAAAGTCTTCTTGCCTACTACACCTTAGGGGTGTTTTGTCTCAGAAAGGTGCAGCGAAAATTAAGGGACGGTACAGACCATCAAACTGAACAACTTTCTCCATGGGACCAATATCACAACTACTGATATTTTTTTCGGGATTACGATGTAAGACCAACAGGTCTTACGGAGAAAGTTGTTCAGTTTGATGGTCTGTACCACATCCTTAATTTTCGCTACACCTTACTGAGAGACATTGTATACCTAACTATAGAAACTGTGGTTTCGGTAAAGAATTAAACGTTGTTATGGAACTGTTGCAGGACGATATCTATGATTCTGTTATGTTAATATTAGGTCTTTACCTATGAAATTGCCGTTTTTTAATGAAAAAATCAAACAATTTTTTTTAAAAGAAACATTTTTGATGTACGAGTACTTTTGTCGTTTTAATGAAAGATCGTTATTGCTTCTGCTATATGAATCCTGGAGACGGGAATCGATGAATAATAATATAATCTTTGTCTACGGAATGTTAGTGTCATCTATAACTTCACCCAAATCCTTTACTCTAACATATTTCAATCTGCCTAGCCTTTTCCCAACTGTGTTGGACTCGGCTTCCAGTCAAACCGGATGCAGCTGAATACTAGTATTTTACATTGAGCGATTTCCTATCTGACCTCCACAACCCAGTTACTGGGTAATATGACACCCCTCGGTAAGACTGGTTGTCAGACTTTCGGGCTTCTGACGATCCATAACGTCTATCAAAGATCCACGAATGACAGCCGGGACCAACGGCTTAATGTGCGTTCCGAGGCACGGAGGAATCTCGGTATGTAAAGATGGTCACCCATCCACTGACCAACCAATCGATCCGTGCGGGTGTTAGTTCTTAGCCATGAACTTGTCATGAATATGTCTTTCTGAAATGTAATTTATTTATGTAGTAAAAATTTAATTAAAACCATGGCTAATAAATGACTCATAGTAAAACGTGTCGCCATGGTAACCACGTACTCAATCATCTAGTGGACTAGCTAGCGAGTTAATGAGATAAAGCACACAGACGGACGGGCGGTGATGTATTAATTTTGCACGGCTGACAATGTTCGCGAATGCTTGGCTGGGTTGCACAGGGCTGGCTGGTTAGAAAGTTTAGAGGAAACAATTACTGTGTTTGTTTGTTTGTTGTTGTTTAAAATGTTGCTCAAATGTATTAAATTCTAGTTGCAATAGCTGGTTTATTTCTGTGAGAAATGAAGCTGGTTTTCATGAGCTTGTAATCAGAGATTTAATCATAGTTTACACACATAAAAACATATCAACCTGTAATTTTCCCACTGCTGGGACACAGGCTTCCTCTCAATGAGAGGGAGGGGTCACATGTCTTCGAAATTTTGGTTCTAGCATCGTCACGATATTTCCCTACACCTTTTTGTGAGCAGTTGTGATGAAATAATTTACAGAAAGTAAAGCGCCTTCTGGCTTCGATCCTACGACCGACAACTCGTAAGATGCGGCTGTTGCAACTGAGCCACTACTGCTTTCAATGGTTTCTCTCATAGTTTGATTGTTCTTATTTATAATGTATCTATTCCTTGTATTAACAGTAACTACTCAAGAAATAACATCTATCCAACACCTTTAGTTCAAATTCAAAGTATCTTATTTGCCAGAAACACAGAATATAGGACATTCGGTTCATTTGCTAACTAGAAGATCCTAAATCAAAAGTAAGTAGTTTTGTTAAAAGATGAGAAAGTACAAAATGAGAGAGAAGAATAAAGTGAGAACTTATTATAAAAAAAAAAAAAAAACAATCTGCCTAGCCTTTTCCCAACATGTTGGGATCGGCTTCCAGTCTAACCGGATGCAACTAAATAATAGTATTTTACATAGAGCGACTATACTTGTCTACCGACCTCCACAACCCAGTTACTGGTTAACATGATACCCCTTGGTAAGACTGGTTGTCAGATTTTTGGGCTTGTAACTACCCGTAACGACTGTCAAAGATCTACGAATGATAGCCGGGACCAACGGCTTAACGTGCTTTCCGAGGCACGAAGGTGTCTCGATATGCAATGATTTTTCACCCATCCACGAACCGACCGCGGCAAGTGTAGCTTAACCTTCGATCGACCCGTGTGACTGTTATCATGTAGACACGAGCCCCTTGGGAACATATTATAAAACTACAGTAATTTATTTAGATAATGTGTGAACATGTCACATATCATCACCAGCTTTCAAAACTGAAAGAAAACATCGTGGGGAAACCGGCATGTCCTATAACCAAAAATTCGAAGACATGTGACATCTACCAACCTGTACTGGGCCCGCGTGGTGGATTATAGCCCACTCCCTCTCGAAGACAGGAGGACTGTGTTCTAGCAGTGGGAACATTATAGGCTGATTATGTATGTATGTATGTTTTCTATGTAATGTGTGAACCAAATTTATTAATACAACATAGAATAATGGTCTATAGCAGTAACGACTATGTAGGTACCTATTGAACTTATTACCAGAATAGAAATAAATAACATCGCTAATTTCAACAGCGATGCTCCCGACAGCCCTGCAGCTTCCTGCCAAATAGCGCCATATGCTTTGTTCGGTCAGTGAGATTTCCACCGAGATGCTATCATTAGCCGTCGGTAATTGCGAAATAGGCAGACGCAGAGGAATTGCACACGAGAAGATTTTGAATTTCTACGAAACCTGGTAATAGTAGTTTTGTAATTGCTTGTGGAAATCGGGAAGAGGAATGGTAGTATTTATAGGGCAATAGTTATTTTTGACACATTTAAATGTAACAATAAATATGGCTAATAGCTTGGTAGGTACTGTAAAGGCTTTGAACCTTATGCGATTTAGCACGCAACCTCATAATTTAATTTTGACACTGTTATTGTCCGATATTTTACTTAGACATTATATTTTGTAATTCAATTTGTACGCCATAGTTGGCAAAATATGTTCGTACATTTTTATAATTTATTACCCTGCATACCCGATTTGTCTGTGTGTAAACGCATGTTTTTTTGACTAACTTTATCTCTAACCTCCGTGGATGTTTAAATAGTTTATGTGACAAAAAGTTGAGAGGTGTCAAGGGACACCCGGATGGAACGAAGTTCCTTTCGATTAATTAGTGAAGGAATTGTAATATAGTTTTATTTTTTTAAGTTATAATATTATTTTTTTTATTATTAATATCTGGCTTGCTTTCTATAAGAGAGAGAGAGAGAGACAGACAGACAGAGAAACATGCGCACGTCGCACAGCTTACAATAGCTTACTATCGCAAAAAGTGTCGTTACAACTTTTCGTGAGAATTTTTTCCGTCTAGCCCCCTTTCACAACGCGCGATAAGGAACTTCGTTCCAACAAGGATGAACTAGCTTTTGTTTAAGGGTGGAGACCATAGATATATGAAAGAAGGAGATATGCCCGGTAGTTGAAAATGTATCAGAACCCGATGTCGCTAGGTTGGCCCCACCACCGCGCCACTACTACACATGTAGTTCACTAAAAGCAATAGATACAAAGTCGCGCACACACTTGCAATTCATAAATCAGAACATACTACACAATCAATTATAAACCTTAACTCGTCACACACAGCGTGCATTTACCATGCACCGTACAACTTACTCACACAAAAACATCTGGCGCTATTATTGTGTTGTGCAAAAAGCAATTTATTTTACATATACGCTAGTGATTGACTAAATCGGAAAGTTATCGATACTTCCATTTATTACTGTACAAGAAAAATTTGGGGTCCTGAAAATAAAATAAAAAATGATATGTCCAGAAAGTATTATATATTTTAAATAAAAAAAATGTATATTAAAAAAAAAAAACACGAATCAATAAATTAAAACAATCCGGTTAAGTTGGTTTAGGCTGTGAAACCATAGGAATTGTTGAACCCTGTTATGATGTGTTTACTCACTGACCTGTAAAGTGGAGGTATTTGTTCAGTACTTGACGTACTCTTAATTTTGGGATTGCCCATTCAAAAAGCCTGCGAGTTTTCTTTAGAGGCTGGAACATTTCTGCCTTAAAGTGAATTGAGCATATGGTGCTACATTTTGTTGGGAACCAGTTAGGTGGCCTTCCTGTGGCATCAATCCATTATTTTTTTGTATTTGTATCTTTTGGGAAGCTAAAAAGGTACTTTATGAACTTATTTATCATTTACATAATAAGTATCTTAAGCTATAGTCTATATAGTCTATAGGAACTAGTTGGCCGCTGAGACAGGGGTGAGGCGGCGGTTCGCAACGCACGTACTGAGTAATGCGCCCCCGCTCCTCCATCCCACCGCTCACATACCTAAGGCGCGGTCAACTAGTTCCGCGCGGTCTATACTTCTTAACCTCACGATGAGTAAGCAGGTAGCAGGCAACAGGCGAATAGGCTTTTGTTATTAAAAAAAAACCCTTAGTTAAGAAATAGTTAAATATATGAAAACAAACACATGCCATACTCATGCATAACAAATAAATAGCATGAATATGTTGACTTATTTTAAGCAAAAATCACTAATATTTTATCTGAACCATACCGATTACTACAACGCATTCGAATCTTGTGGTGCATAGTTAAAGACTTTAGCGGAAGTAAAATACCAAAACCAAAAAAAAGTAAGGAAATAGCACGAAGATGCGATAATTTAAACCCTAAAACACTCCACCTAAACATTAATAAACTTACTTTACGACCGTTGGTTATGCATTTCTCAACTAGGTAAAATAATCAAAAACAGTAAAAAAGATTATTTTACATTCTCAAAGGTTTTCCAACCGTACTTAAACGTCATCTTTTCAAGTGTTCCAACCGGGCTAAAACGGTTGACAAATTGAAAAATAAACTATAATAGCAATATAATATTCGCTGGGCAATCGACATTATTATCGATAGCCTACTTTAGTGGATCTTAACCTCATCACTATCTCGCCGCAAGACACAGCGGCTGTACTATGCGACGCTCCGCGTAAATAAAGTATCGTTTTGTTATTTTTACATTGCTTGTCCAGTCGCTTAGCGACATACTTAAGGTAGTGGTTAAGGAGCAATGTATTTGCTGCAAAAATAGTACAGCCGCTGCGATATTTGAAAACAAAAATAACGTAGTAAAAGCAAGAAATATTTTACGATTTGTTGTTTTTTATGATTTTAAAGATAAATACAGTAAAATACTTTTAATTACATATGGTAAGTGATTCCGTGAGATACGAAGTTTTTAATATCACTTCGGTTTTTGCAGGAAACCACTGAAGAACACGGCATTTTTATAATTTATCGTGACCACGGTCGAAAGCGTACTAGTTCGCGGAGACGGCCATTTGGCGAGTAAAGGCACAGCGTGCGCATAACGCGTGGACACAAACACGCCCCCATGCCACTTCTCCTGTTTTTTATATTTCTATGGTGGAGACAGATTCTAGCTAGGGCAACGTTATGAATGTGATATGTATTAAGTTGAAACTGAGTATTGATAAATATAACGGTCCTCGGCCCCTTTTGACCTCCCTCTACCACTTTAATTTATAGTATAGCTATCCCTCTGTAAGACTAAACTATCACAGTACCTAGTTAATTTTTTTTTGTGCTTCAGAAAAGGTCTTCAAGAAGCATAATTCTATCTGTCTGTCTTTTTAACCGACTTCAAAAAAAAAAAAAATATATATATATATACGGTCGAATTGAGAAACCTCCTTTTTTGAAGTCGGTTAAAAAAGAAGGAGGTTTCTCAATTCAATCGTAAATATATATTTATTTATTTTTTTATGACACCGACTTCCAAAATTAAAGTTATTTTTCACTTTGTAGTATTTTTTTGGAAGTTGGTTGTTTTTTTTTTTTTGTAAAAAAGTTTAAATGCCGTATTTAATTAGCTCAACATATAGCAGTCCACTGCTGGACATAGCCTTTCCCAGGCTGCGCCACAACACTCTGTTCTCAGCCTTCTGCATCCAGTCCATCCCAGTTACCGTTTTAAGGTCGTCGGTCCATCTAGCTGGGGGCGTCCTACACCACGCGTGCCAATACCCGGTCTCCACTCCAGGACTCGTCTGCTCCACCTGCTATCAGTTAACTTTAGCTTGCAAACTCTGCAAGCTATGTCGTATTACGATTTTCAAATAACAGAAATCGAGATATTATGAGATTATCAAAACAATCACAACTTCTTGGAGCAATAAATTAAGCATACCTACTCAATGACTGGACTGGAGTGGATAAATCCAAATCCTCCACAAAAATCTATAGTAGACCAACACTTTAAGTAACATCAAACACCAAGCATGACCTGCAACATTTCACAAATCCCGATTCAAAATCCAAAGGTATTATTACCGTGACAATAGCTAGAATCCTTAAATCCTCACCTCAAATATTTTGATATTTGGCTGATATCATTCAGAAAGCTCCCATATTCGTTAGCCGGGCGGGATCGATGGAACTCATGCATATTCATGTCACGGAGACAATTAGCCCGCTCCATAGTTTTGAACCGGACCGAACCGTCAATTATATTTCGCAATCTGTACGATGGTTTTTGCGAAGAGCACTGATTTGAATAGGTAACATCATGGTCAGAATATTTTACGCCGAGTGATAGTTAGGACTGAGGGTTTTGGGTCTTCTTTAATTTATTAGCTTTTTGCTGAGGTTGAAAGCTGAACGAAAAATGTCTTAATTGAATTTGATGGGGACGTGGTTAGGGTTCTGATTAAGATCAAGTTGACAAATTAAGTTGAAGATACTTAAATGTTTTTTTAAGTTAAAATTGTTAAGTCTTAGTAAAAATATTTTATTCGAGGAAGTCTTCATAATAAACTGATAGGGAATTCTTCATAAAATAAAAATTTTATGAAGCGTTAATTTTAGGACTGTGGAAGATAATATTGAAGAAGAAGCTATTATTGTTAAAGATAAACGCAAACTTCAAAGTTTCCTAGTAATTCTTCCAGCAATTTGTTCGATTCGATGCGGATAAGTTTGCGAGGTTTCATAAGATTTCGTCTAAAATTCGATTCGTTCGGCTGCTTCGATTCCTGTGGCTCCTGTAAGTATGCGTTTACCATAAAGAAGACGTTGATGCCAGATTTGAAGCAAATCTTAGTAATAATGTGGTCATGTGGTGTTTAAAGAATCTTTATTACTCAAAAGAAATTAAAAAAAAACCCTTAATGAGAAATATAATGCATATAGTAAAAATAATTTTACTAGCTAGCCAAGGTTCACAGTAGTATCAGGTAGGCAAACCTACACGTACACACTCGGTACACAAAATCATTTTAGAGAAATACTAGCTGACCGGACAGATGCACACGCTGTCCTGTCTCCTAGAACTTGATTTTCACCTACCGGGTTCAATTGTGAATCGAAACCATCCTGGAACTCACTCAAAGACACAAAAAATGTCATCAAAATCGGTCCTGCCGATTAGAAGAATTCAGTGACATACACATACACTTAAACAGAAAAAAAAATATTTACTAGCTGTTCGTGCCCGGCGTCGCCCGGGTGCATTTCATGTCTGACCTCTATCACACTGGTGATAGAGGTCAGACATGACCAACACAACAAACAGCCCATACCACTGGGTTTGGGCTGTTTGTTGTCTGTTTTCAAATAAAAATACTATCCAAATTTGCGACTTTTCAGATGAATTTTCCAAAAAAAAAAATCTGTCATACAAACCTTGTCCTGACACTTACAAACACAGCAAGAAAAGGATTAGCCAAATAAGTGCAACTGTTCTGAAACGCTTACATACTTTCGGCAATTGCTTTTTATTTATTTATTTATATAGATTGATAAAGATAAAACTTAACAACATGCTCAACAACAGACAAAATTAATCAACGCAAATTAAGTCCCTAAATTCACCATTCAAGTTAGGTCTAGCACCTGATCTCACCAATATAACCCACCAAATTATTAGCAACAAGAGTTAAAACATTAACGTAAACAATAATAAAAGACGAAATTAATCAACGCAAATTTAGTCCCTAGATTCACCATTCAAATAAAGCCTAGCACCTGATCTGACCCATATAACCCACCAAATTATTAGCAACAAGAGTTAAAACATTAACGTATCATAATTCAAATTATTAGCAACAAGAGTTAAAAAATTAACATTAACGTAAACAATAACAAAAGACGAAATTAATCAACGCAAATATAGTCCCTAGATTCACCATTCAGATTAGGCCTAGCACCTGATCTCACCAATATAACCCATCAATATTATTAGTAATAAGAGTTAAAACATTAAAAGAGTTAAAACATTAACGTAAACAATAACAAAAGACGAAATTAATCAACGCAAATTAAGTCCCTAGATTCACCATTCAAATTAGGCCTAGCACCTGATCTCACCAATATAACCCATCAAAATGATTAGCAACAAGAGTTAAAACATTAACGTTAACCTAAGCTTTATAAATGTTAATACCTCCTGCTTATATTTTCAAGGGATAATAAGGGTCTGGTTTAATAGCGTTCGAATCATCAATAACTAGGCATGCATCGTAACTTTTGTTTTACGACTTCAAAATTTTCATTAGCTGTCGTAAAATGAAGGTTATATTATCACTTAAAACTATCGTAGTGTTAAATAGAATATAATGCTTTTAAGTTACAATGTTTTTGGTATTAAATAATCACAATTTGGTACAGTACGATAATTAAGTTCAAAGGTTCCACCGTTTGTCTTTGGAAAAAGTGAAATCTTCACTTAAATAAAATATGACTATCTACCAATAGTAGATAATATGTATATATTTTATGTAGAGGTTATGGACATGTTTCAGTTATTTTTTTATTTAATTTGATTTGGATGGTCCGAGTGCCCTTTTAGTTTTTCGGGATATCGCCAAGCGGTTGGTCGACTCTACACGTGACCAAAGGGCTGGCCCATTTTTTGGCCAAAGAATTAGCATTGCCATACAACGTGGCAATGCTGCCAGCCTTTTGGGCACTTTTCCTGTCGACAGCGATGCGGACGAATTTTTTGATGCCCTATGATTATTTCCCCTCCTTTTTTATATACTTGTACATATTTTTTTGTTTTTAAGATTGTTAGATTTTAAATTTTGTAAATATTCATGGATAATAATAAAAAAAAAAATTTTGATTTTAATTTAACTTTGATGTTATTGACTTGATTTTTAATTTAATTTTGATTGATTTTTGATTGTGATTTTTATTTTAATATTGATTTTAATTTTGATTTGATTTAAATTTAATATTGATTGTTTTTTTTTGTGATTTTGATTTTAATATTGATTTTAATTTTGATTTGATTTAAATTTAATTTTGATTGATTTTTATTGTGATTTTGAGTTTAATATTGATTTTAATTTTGATTTTATGTTTTAATTTTAACACTAACATAGTTTGTAAGTTATAATACTAACCAAATACAATATGGATGATTTCCGAAATAAAAGATTGAATTGAATTGAATAGTAATAGATTTATATTCCCATCTAAATTATTATTTATTGATGCACTAATTCCGTCAATCCCTTATTGGATCAGTTATATTTAATTCGGCAAAGTTGGGTTTTCCGAAGATGAACGATGGAACCATTGAACGTTGTCGTACTGTATAAATAATCTCTGACTGCCTCGTCTAGTTCTGTAGTGGTAAGTGCTACTTCTGAGTATGAGGTCCTGTGGATTTGTGCCCGGTTGATGGCCTGGCGAAATGTGTGTATAACATTCTCTAGGTACATTCTTTACTTACACCTCTGCCTTACTCTAATAGTATATGTGCTTCAACGCTACAATGTATAAGGTATTTAAACTACCTCAGCTTCGCTATAACTCGAAGTTGGACCTTTAAGATTGCACACTGTTTGCATGTCACACTGCTCTTGAATCCGAAATGTATATCATCTGAACGGGACGAGTGTCAATATTTGACTGTCGTTCGCATTGAGAAAATAATGGTGACTTTAATTGGATAGCAAGAGCGAAGCATGACCGCATACTCGATTTTAGAAGTTCAGAAACATTTGTCATGACGCTAGTTCCTATAAATAAGTGAAGAAGCGATGATTGTTTTTTTTTTTTATATGGCATCTCGTTTTCTGACCATGAGAGGTCTCGACTTCTTAACCGGACTTTCCTGTGGGTGCCTTAAGCGAACTCAAAGCCTTCATCTAGGGCAAGAAGCGACGAATTTACGTAGATACATATTAATATGTATATATCTGATAAAGATCAAAGCAACTGAATTAAAAAAAGTAATAAAAAAAACTAAAAACCCGACTGCGGTAATAAAACTAAAAACTAAAAACAAGCCCATTTTAAATTAAATAAAAGTTGGAAGCAGGCGGGACCCATTTGAGTTTGAAAATATAAAAATGGAATGGGTCCCGCCTGTTTCCTACTTTTATTTAATTTAAAATGGGCTTGTTTTTAGCTTTCAGTTTTTTTGCCGCAGTCGGGTTTTTTAGTTTTTTTTTATTTCCAGCTTTTTAGTTTAAAAATGTTAAAGATTTCGCAGACGATTTAGTTCTTGCAAGGAGTTTTGGTCGTGAGAGAATTTTTTTGGATCAAATGCACAAAAATAGCCAAGCCTTTTTTTTTACGTGTTTTTTACCACTTTGAATTACTTTTAACCATATAAGTTGCATATATTTTTGTAATCACCTTTTAAAATCCTTCATTCTTATATCCCACTCGATGGTATTAGAAGAAAAAAAAAATTTCGATCTCCACATTAAGGCACCCCAAATCCGCCTTTTTACTTTGTTTTTGATTTTAAAGTTGGTTGTAGCCAGTGACACTCGCGCTACCAAGACAAATCTAAAGACGTATAATTTATCCAAATTCGTTCATTCGTTTAGGAGTTATGAGGGAACAAAGAAACGGACATACACACATACATACATAGTTACATACATACAGGTCAAACACATAACCCTCCTTTTTGGCTTCGCCGCAGTCGGTTAAAAAAAGCGATAACGATATAATTTACTACGAAATCTTAATATAAACATGACCAACACACCACTCACAAAATTTTAAATTAAAATAACAAGCCACCCAGAAATTAATTCCGAAAACACCTGAAGCCAGGTACCCTATCAGAATTAATCCTTAAAATCGTACCCTTTGAAAATCCTAAACTTTGATTTCTCTCTAAACGATTCCGGGGATTACTCGCCCAGGTCGTATGTAAATCGTTCCGGGATTCCGGACACAATAAATGTGCGGAACGAAGCCCGCTTGATCCGTCCACTGCCGGACAAATGGAGCCAGAATGGAAAAGTTTAATTTTCATGGAATATGGAGCAAGACTTAAAAAGATTATGGGAAAATAGAGGTTTTTTGATGCTGATGAATAAATTCTACGTAATAAGTGCAATATATAGGTACTGGTATTACGGTATTTAGCTGAATCTGGTTAGACTGGCAGCCAACTCTAACATAGTTGGACAAAGGTTTGGCAGGTTGATAACTATTATTATGCTATTGTGAATATATCAGACTGACCCAGTGAAAACATAGATGAATTAAATAAAGACACGTTTAAAGAAATGAATACAGAAAATGAAGATAAGAGATACATAAATAAAATAATGATGGTTTTCTGCGTGTAACAAACAGCGCAAAAACAGTTTCACACGACATTGACAACAATAAAACTAATCCCAAAGCATTTCGTGTCAAATTACTTAAAGTACTAACCCTTATTGACATAGGGTATAAAGTCAATTATAATGTGCATATGTAAAATGTTTCTACAATGAATCAGACAGTAGAACTGTCGTACGGAATTACGTATGTCATTACATTCCCCGCTAACGATCAGCTCGATTAAGATTTAATTGCTCGCTACTTTAACAAGAGTGCGTACAGTTGGTGCGATGATTGCGAAAGAAATGAGATGATTTTCCGTCGGTGGTTTGTTGACTGTATTTTACATATTATTTGATTTTTTTTGGTATGGAAAAATGGTTGTGTTTTATGAGATGAAGAACTGATGAGCACAGACAAGGTTATAAATTATTTAAAATCAAAATTAACATATTAATATTGTTTTTTTTTTATTATTACTATAGGGCACAGGCATCGTTCCTGTGCCTAACTCCTTACTATAATATTTATGTTGTAATTAATAAAGTTAAAAAAAAAAATGTAGAACATTTGGTTTAAGAATTTTAAGAATTATGACGTCATCCGTGCGTGTATTTAGTCGACTAAAGTCAGATTCAAACAGTGTTAAATTATTTGATGGATTTTTGGACCTGCACTTTTTACCTTCTAATACATTATTAATGGATCAAATTAAGTTTCTATAGCAAAGAATAGACCTTCTTTTGATTGCCGAACGGATAGTGTACTAACTCATTTGACAGACATAGTTGATTATCAAAAGCAATCATATTGAAAAGCCACACTATTGGTCGTGATATTAATGATCATATGCATACAAAGTTTTTTTTCTTAGATCTTTGAGATGAAAGATTACATTGAGCAGTGAACAACGATACTTTTTCAAATGTATTTAGATATCTTCAGATTAATGCATTAAACATTATTTATTCATACGCATGAAAGAAACGCCTTAGTTTGAAAATCATAAATAAAAATCTCGTTTTCATCAATCAAATATCGAGGAAAAACATAAACGCTTTTTTTGTAAGTATTGGAATCAAACGGGAATAATTTGGTCCGCGTAGCTAAATATGAATTGGACTTCAAAAGGAAAATAACTGTAGGAAGCAGTAATATTTTTTTCATGATTTCCTAAGGTTTTAATGATTGGGGGCGGCTTATTACGAGTATAATATGGTATATTTATATCTTATTAATTGGAACTAATTACTTTAATGAAAATAGTTAATTTATTATAATTAGGTTTTCATTGCTCGCTGCTATACAGAGTGGGGGGTTAATTTTTCGTCACTCATAAAAAATTCTGCTGTTTCCTACAAAAGTGTACCTACGCTGTCAAAATATATGGAACAGCAGATTTTTTTAATAACTGACGAAAAATTTAATCGCGCGTTTGTCCAGAATACTACTGAGATACACACACACAAAGAGATACAGATACACAGATACAGATACAGATAGAGATACAGGATGATACCAGAGGGGGGGACTGAATACTACATGATTTCAGTTAGGGCTGGTTTTTCAATAGTTAGATTACTTTTAGCTGAAGAATAAATATGACAGTTTGACACATTTTCTATACAAAAGCTGTCAAACCGCTATATCTTCTTAATATATAAAACATAGTCGGGTTTGTTCGAACACTTATAACGAGAACGGCTGGACCGATTTCCATGGTTTTTGGTTTGTTGTATTTGTCTCCGCCCCGAAAAGTAGAATAACAATTAAAAACATGGCAATATTGTCGAAAAAAAATTGAAGAAAATTTATTTTTTTCATGCATGAAATTTGGGCAGGGCAATGTCTTCTGTAAATCTTTCATTCTATTATATAGAATTCCAAATTCAAATTAATTTTATAATCCGCCATGTAGTATTCTGAAATAAAAATCAATTGCGACATTCATACTCAAAACAATGGTTTTTTGTCAAATTAATTGGCTCCAATTAATCTTTTTTATATTTTTGACTATTTACTACTATCTCGGGTCTTTTACTTCTGAGCAAAAAATCGTAGTTCAATCCATAAAATATAAATTAAGTTTTCCTACACAATTCAAAATATTCTCAGCCTGCGCTTTTGGGAACTTCGCGCGTTTACATTAGAATATTCATAGCTAAGACAGGACAACGTCTGTCGGGTCAGCTAGTGTTTTACATAAATAAAAGGTTTCTGACGATTGAAAAATTAGCCCTTAATATGATAACATAAATGAATTTAGTACAAATTTTTTTTCTGCCATAAGCATAAGGGCATAAGGTTCTGGGTTCGATTCCTAGGCCGGGCAAAGTGTTCTTGGGATTTCTCAGTAGCAGCCCGGAGTCTGGATTTGTGCCTGGTTCATGGCAATAGGCTTTCCTCTATTACGTGGGACTATACATAACTGGTGAAATGTGTTGTGTACTATAGGTACACCTCTGAGTAACCCTTCGGGGATTACAAGCGTGATGTTATATTGCTGTGTTAAATTTATATATTCTTAAATAGGATCTCCGAACTTTAATTCACTCTTGTCATCATCTTCCTGCCCTTATCCCATATTACGTGGGGTCGGCGCAACACGTTTTCTTCTTCCATTCTCCCCTGTCAACCGTCACGCTATCATTCACTCCCTTCTCTTTCACATCATTCCTCGCACAATCCATCCATCTTTTCTTTGGCCTTCCTCTGCCTCTCCATCCATCAACATGTATATTCATCACTCTTTTAGTCACATGCGTTTCGTCTCTTCTCATCACATGCTTTTCAACTTTTCTGTCACTGGCGCCACTTTCAAACTTCCTCTTATATACTGATTTCTTACTTTATCCATTCTCGTCACTCCACACATCCATGTCAACAGTCTCATCTCCACTGCATGCATTTTTTTTTCATCCGTCTTCTTCACTGCCCAGCATTCCGATCCATAAAGGTTAATTTACTCTTGTGTTGTGCTAAAAATCTATCTTGTAGTTTCATTTGTCGTCAAGTTTGGGGTAGGTAAGAGTCCTTTGAGAATAATAATATTATATTATATGATGTAGTCCTCGTGGAGCTTGTGGCTAATTAATAACAGCTGAACGAGTCGATCTATCAGGTTAAGCTACGCTTGCCAGGGTTGGTGCATGTATGGGTGACCATCTTTACATATCGAGACTCCTCCGTGCCTCGGAAAAGACGTTAAGCCGTTGGTCTCGGCTATCATTCGTGGAACATTGACAGTCGTTACGGGTCTTCAGAAGCCCGAAAGTCTGACAACTAGTCTTACCAAGGGATATCGTATTACCCAGTACCTAATTGGGTTGTGGAGGTCAGTTATGCAGTCGCTCCATATCCTTCCCACTTCTTGTCCTCAGACCTAATTTTATTGATGACTTCATAGGACACTACAACTTATGTGGTAACACATCTACATTACAATTCTAATTCTACATTACAATTCCAAACTCTATCTTCACCAGCAAAGGTTCAAAATCCCATATGACAATTGAACAGATGCCAAAGTGGCTACAACAATAACATTATAGGCCGTAGATCGGTCAAACGAGTGTAATGTCGTATGTACTGGTGAGGGTGGAGCGGTGGTAAACATTAGTGATGGGTTTTAAAGCATAAGCTGACAGCGGGTAAAACAATTTGTCATAAAAGAAGGTGAGGATGGGTGAGTGCGATTTAAATTAGGAATCAGGTATAGAAATCAACATGGACGTTTAAACTGCACTATGAATTCACAATGAGGACGTATAGATAATAGTTCTTTTTATGACTGGTTTTTATTTATATAATATTTTTATCTTTTTCCGTTAATGCTCAAAACGGCTGCTTTCAGTTTTATAGCTTGCATACGACAAATAATTCTTTGTCGGTTATTTAAAGATGAATCTATTATGATATTTAATCAAAATTGAGACGAAGCCAGAGTTAGGCCTTGAACAGTGTCGCAATTGGTTTTTCTGAAAGTATACAGGTAATATCAGAAAGGTGTGGTCAAACTTGAGGCTGTGCTACAGACCATCAAACAGAACAACTTTCTCCAAGGGACCAACATCGTAATCAAGAAAAAATCATCAGCCGTCCCATACATTTGGGTCGACTAAATATTGATGTTTTGTACGGGACAGCAAAAAATTTTATGTCGATTACGATGTTGGTCCCATTGAGTAAGTTGTTCAGTTTGATGATCTGCACCACACCTTTCTGATACATCCTACTAATATTATAAATGCGAAAGTTTGTATGTTTGGATGTTTGTTACTCAATCCCGCAAAAACGGCTGAACGGATGTGGATGAAATTTGGTATACAGATAGTTTATAACCTGGATTAAGACATAGGATACTTTTCATCCGGGTAGAAGGTTCCCGTGGGATAATTTCCGACATACACCCGGGCGAAGCCGCTGGCAAAAGCTAGTCCTGTGTATATTTAGCTTGTAACTTGTACCACCCACATTAACCGCTCACTCCAATTTGTGTTAGGGCTTATTAATGTGTGGAGACAAGCGAAAAACTCCCCGTCAGCTGTACACCGCCACTATTTACTGAAACGTCGCCGTTTTTCATCTTCACCAGCTTAATATCGCCACTTTTGTTCTTCTAAAATATTTATAGCGAGCGATTTTTGGAAGTAGATTCTTACTTAGGAAAAATATTGTGTTCTAGAAAAATTGAGCCGGAGAAAATTTGTGATATACGCAGAAAAATTAGGAAAAATTCTTTAGTTGAGTCATTGAAGTGAAGGCTCGATTTGGCAGGCAGGCAAGCCTTAGCATGTTGTAGTCACATGCAGCCAAGCAATCAAGGAATGTCATGAGATGTACCGGTAAGTTCTACCACAGATCCTGATGACCGCATAGGAGATAATAAAATATATTTACAAGACGTGATTGACATAACTGAAAACGGAATGTAAAAAAAAATCAGTTGCTCCATTCATTATTTTATGTTCGCATAACTCGGCAAAATATAAAGGAAACAGCAAATTTTTATTCGCGATTCTTGGTTGGTCCCATAGTAAAAGTTGTTCATAATAATTCAAAGTAAAGTAAAATGGGTGATATTAGTACAATCTACCTTATACAGGATGTACCAAAAAAGTTTGGTCGTACAGATCATCACACTGAACAACTTTCTTCATGGGACCAACATCATCATCAACCAAAAAACTGCTGTGCAGTTTGGCAGAAGTAAAACTTTTTGTAATAAGATCTCATCACTAATAAACGCTTTTTTTTTCTTTTTTTTTTTCATAATCGACAAAATATTATCAGCAGTCCCGTTCCAAGCTTCAATACCTACTCGAACCAAATGTATGGGATAGCTGATAATTTTTTCTCGATCACGATGTTGGTCCTATGGAGAAAGTTGTTCAGTTTGATAATCTGTATCACACACTTATTGAAAACCTCCAGTTTCCAGTTATTTCCATTACATTTGTGTAATACACACAGCAGTAGGTCAAGTTACTACAAACTGTCAAATTTTCTCATTCGATTTTGAACTTAACCGTCAACATTTTAAGGTTTAAAATCATTTGGAGAAATTTGACAGTTTGGTATAACCTGATGTGCTGTTGTCTGTACGCACGGCTACAGATCAAGTTGTACATTTCCCGTATAATTTGATCTCGCATTGTATAGGATTTCCTTACAATGAGAGGTCAGTGTAAACTGGAAATTTATAGCTTGATGTGTAACCGCGTGCAGGAAACGCCTAACCAAATCCATTTGTAAAACTTCACCGAAAATCTGATGAACTTTTTATACCGTATACAAATAGTGGAAGTCGAATCAAAGCCTACAACACTGGAATTCTGTTTTTTATTTGATTGACGATCAATATTCATATCTTTCTTAGAACTGTGTTCCACGTGAACAAACGGTTTCAACGAAAAAACGACAAAAAAAAAGGAAGTTAGCTAAAATCAAACGAAATTTTCAATTTATAACAGTAGGCATAATATAGGGTGGAATAATCAGAAATACTTGGCCTTTCAAAGAGGAGCTCGTAGCTAAGCGATAATAGCCATACGGGTCAATCGATCAGGTTAAGCTACGCTTGCCGAGGTTGGTCCGTGGATGGGTCAATAGAAGAATTATCTGTAGGTATGCTAAGTCACACCAGTGTCAAAAAAATTGCAAGTCGCCTTTTAAATAGTGACGTAGTGTGTCAAAATATATGAAGGCTACGAATATGTGTACCTAAGAAGGGTAACCATGATTTGAAGATGATAAGAGACATTATTTGAGACGAAATTTTTGGTACCACTACTCGTAAGTTTCACTGCATAAATTACCAATGTATTAATAGTTTAATAACGTTCAGGTTAGATTTGCAGTATTTACTCAATCAAAGCAATGATAGTAATATAGAAATTGCGACAGATATCATGATAATATTTGGTCGCAAATACATATCAATTATGTTACAATTTACGCCCTAATTACTATAAATTATTAACTTAAACCAAGCGCACAATACTAATTCCCATTTCAAATAATACCAAAATTTCGATAATGAGCATAATTCCACCGAAATACTTAAAATATTTATAGATCCCGTCGTAATATTATTCATGGGCAGACTACACTAAAAGAGAATGGAGATCAAAGGCCCCGAAACGTGTGAATCGAGTTAGTGGCGGGTGAGCCTCATCCCCCACTGTGGATCAAGGAGGATAGGAGGATGGATACACAAAAGATCGCGCCATCATTAAACACGAGCTTTCCTGTACTAATGTGACGGACAATACTGAACGGTTCTTTTTCACCCCCCCCCCCCTTCGCCCCTCTTTCCCGATGATTTCCTTTGGAAAAATCTTTTATCTTTTGAGTGTGATTCCGAATATAATGAGGGCTTCGTTTGAGGCGTCAATCGTTGGAGATTTATTTAGATGTGACGGTGATAGAGTGCACTTTTGAAATATAAGCGTAAATACACGACGGTCAATTTTGAGAAATGTATTATTTTTCGTTTTTTATGAAGAGCATATATTTCTCATGTTGACTCGAGTAATACATTGAGGCCGCTTGTGCACTACTCACAATGTACATAAGACCGATTATGTACCACACACAATTTTGTCGTTTGACATTTTTCCGGATGATCACAATGACATTTTCTTGAAAATCGAACCACCGTACAATTCCGTGTAGTGTACATATGTACAACTGGCCTAACGCTATGAACACATTCAAGATGTGCCAGTTCACAGTTTGGTAGTGAGGCTAAGCCCAGGGTGCGACAAGCGTACTTAAGTATCGTCACTTATGGAGGCTCTTTTGAGCACCCTTTTCATGCAGCCGCTGAGATAATCGGCTCGCTTGCCAAGTTTACTGAATGCTGATTATTGCAGAACTTGTTTAGTGACCCTGATAAGAAGTTGTTGACCTCGTATAGATGGATTTTGATTAAGGGATCAGCGACATTATGTAATGTTGTAATACGACCAGTATATTTATAATTACGTCTTGATTTTTTTAAATGTTTTTCTTGCCCGTTCTTCTCCATGGGACCCTATGTTTTAGAAAAGACAACTAGCTGTAACTTTTCGACTTACTGACCGATTTCATGACAGTTTAAAAATGCCAGAAAATGGTTTAATTGCTTTAACTTTGACTTTAACATCAAATTCAATCAAATTAAAAACATTAAAAAAATGATTAATGGCAGTTGAGCATTTGCCATCAATTTCTATTGTGGTAATATTGTCAATCGCTTCAATTACATTTGGTAGATGATCAATTTACGCATCAATGTGTATCAATCACGTTAAAATTGATAATTGCATTTGATCGTTTCGGGGATCATCTTAAAACTGAATAATACTCGTAAATACTCTCTAAACTAAATAAAAGATCTTTTGCCAACATTTTAAATTCAGAACTTAGTAATAAAGCGTGGATATTCTTTTGTTTCAGATGTGATACAAGTGTGGTCTGCTCCAGGCGGCATGACGCGACTACCGTGCGATCTGGCGGCCCCCGTCAGCGAAGTTGCTCTGATGTTCTGGTTCAAAGAGGGGGACCGGATGCCCATTTACACGTAAGTCTACATAATATTCTGTTTTAGCTGTACATTTTAAATTTCGCGTCTGGTGAATTTAAAAAGGGTTGCGGAAGTAAAATCCAATTTGTGACAGTTTTAAGCGGACCCCAGACGATCATGCGGCTTGAAATGCGTTACGTGCTGTCATGCAAGCATGACCGTTTTATTGTATTGATTGATGCGAATAACATACAAAGTACGTGCTACGATAGAGTCCACCATGCAGCATCACGTAAACGCATGTCATGCCGCATGATCGTCTAGGGTTCTCTTTAGAGCTTGAATATAAATATTGTAATAAAAACTTTTTTACAAAAAAAAAAAAAACAACCGACTTCCAAAAACAACACTACAAAGTGAAAAATAACTTTAATTTCGGAAGTCGGTGTCTAGTTAAATGTGTTTTCGTTTTTTGCCACCAACTTACGAAAATAAAGTTATTTTTCACATTGTAGTGTTGTTTTTGGAAGTCGGTTGTATTTTTTTGAAAAAAAGTTTTTACTTTTCACTTTTTAGTTGTGGTACTTACCCCACACAAATTCTACTACCACTACCTGCAAAACAAACTAGAACATCATCCATATAAAAGTGGGAAAAAATACGTATTATTGAAGCTAACTCAAAAACTACCAAAGCAAAGTTAATCAATTTTATATGGGACCAACTGTGATGTGTGGGACCCTCTCGAATAAAACAAATAAAATCCAAATCGGTCTATCTTCGAGTAATCGGGGAACATACATAAAAAAAATAATAATAAAAAAAATCCGACGAATTGAGAACCTCCTCCTTTTTGAAGTCGGTTAAAAAATAACGATTGGTGTAGCAATGGCATTCAAAGTTATGTAACTGTGTCGAAATAACATTCGTACACATTTTTATTCTCTCTACTTCTAAAAACATTGCTCGATTGATTATATCCACCGTACAAAAGCCTCTGTAAAACTGTAAACGTGTAAGTACTTTGTCTGTCTATCACTCCTAAAGTTGGATGTAATTATGTGGGTAAAATAATATTTTGCAAGGAGTCAATATTACAAACGTTTGTTCGTTTCACAAAACCCACCCAGCAAAATAAGTGAAATCCCATTACAATTTATTATCATCATCACTTTCTCAGGAATAATTCCCACTTCCTAGTTCGTATGTTATCAGTTCGGTCAAGTTTGATTCATTAAAATTGGGTTCCGAAGTTCCGTTAGAAGTCAGAGCGGGTCAAACTTTTAACGATGTGCTGCCAATACTGCCATATGACGGGCCTCGGAGAAATTCCTGAATTTATCTTGTCAATGAGTCCCCCCTGCACTCATTGACGAGATAAATTCTGGAATTTGTTTTGAAGCTCAATTACATTTTTCTTTTGTTTCTTTCTGTCTTTGAAGTTAGTTGTTTCTGTTTTTGAGGAGCTATTTCCGTATGAAACAATGTCTAACATAGAAAAGAAATAAAATACGTTTATTTGCGGTAAACATGACGTATTGAAGTAACAACAAACAAAAAGAACATGGATTTGGATTTGTTACATTATTCTGACCAGAAAAATCGGAAATAATTTTGTCATAATTATCTACATTATAAATTAAAACTAAATTGAGTTACCGTTAGAAGGAATATCATGACTAAGGAATCCAATCCTGCATCAAAATACCAATGCCGCAGGCCTGCAGGATCGAGATCATCAATCCCGCGGATCCGCGGGGTTTGCGGAAATGCATAAAAAGTCATACCTTTTGTTCTAAGTAGTTATGTTCATGATTTTTTATGAGAAATAAAAGACAATTCAATTTTAAAATTAATCTTTTTTGTTCATACACAATTAGTCAAACATAATTTTGTTTTTTAATGAGGTGATTATTTTTATAGTTTCTACTTCCGAAGCAATTTTTTACTCAGCTCACTAGATGCCTAATAGTAAAACTTTTTTTTTCATATATAAGCGTCACTCTCACACAAAATACTTTGGTTGAATGACTTATTAGTTTGTCATATAATGTGCTCGTGGCATGGGGAATCCCCTGTACTTTTAGCGTTACTTGACATCAACATTGATCACGACGTTCGGATACACGCACGCACATAAATTGGCCGGGCCCAACATAATTTTTCTTCGAATGCAAATCCCGCATGTGTAGTCCCGCATTACAGGTCTCGCAAAAATGGTACGGGATTTTATTCCCTAATCATAATGTTTGGCAACATATTTACGAGACCCACACACCATCCTAAATACAATACCAAGCCACACAGCAAACACCGCACTAACACAGCAACGCACATCTTAATTCTAATTACCGATAGCCAAACAGATTCACCAGCTATCCATTCCAACCATTCAAATGTAGACCACATAGCCTATCTAGCGACAAGATCATATTATAGCTTAGCTCCGCACAGCTTGTATCGGTCATTGTGGACGACTGATTAAGCCATTCAGATGGGACAATGGGCTTATTAAATAATGTTGAACGGAGACTAGGACGTGGTAATTCATGTGTTTGAGTTGATTGATTGTGGTTGGGTGTTGATTGGCTTTAGAAATGTGATGATGATTAGGATAGGAGTGAGTTGACGAAGAATGACGCTATGCTTAAGCCTACTGTAAGTTGCAAGACTTTCTCAATAGTTGGATGCTTAAAACTTCTTGAGAATCTTTTAAGAAGTTTTTGTTTACATGAGCAAAAAGTGAACAGATAGACTAACACAAGGTATTTACAAGGCAGATGTGAGTGGAAACTCCGGGAGGGGAAGCCCTAGGAAGACATTTATTACTAGGAAGACCTCATTGATGAGGTCTCTCCTTCAGAAAGGTCAGGTGCGTAGTATTCGCAACCGGCGTACGTGTATGACCAGATTTAAGAACGTAAACTAGGCAAATGGAGTATGTAAGTATCGTAGCAGGTGGCGTTCTGTAGTTTCTGCCTAGCCCCATGAGAAGAAGGTGTGAGTTATGTATGTGTATGCCTAAATAAATAGCACAACACACATAAGCACAATTAAATGATTACAAATTAGATGAATGATATGATAGATTAGATATTATAATTTGATTGGACTGAGGAGCTCGTGGCTTAGTAATAACAGCCGCACGGGTCGATCCATCTCAGGTTAAGCTACGCTTGTTTTGGTCGGTCCGTGGATGGGTGACCATCTTTACATACCGAGACTCCTCCGTGCCTCGGAAAGCACGTTAAGCCGTTGGTCCCGGCTGTCATTCGTGGATCTTTGACAGTCGTTACGGGTCGTCAGAAGCCCGAAAGTCTGACAACCAGTCTTACCAAGGGGTATCGTATTACCCAGTTAATGGGTTGTGGAGGCATAGGCAGTCGCTCCATGTAAAATACTGGTATTCAGCTGAATCTGGTGTGACTGGAAGCCGACCCCAACATAATTGGGAATAGGCTAGGCTGATTGAATTTGATTGGACTGTTAGTTGCAGTAAATAGGTCTAGTTCTGGAAAGCGTAGAACAAATGGTGCTTGATGATCATTTTACTCTTAGTTGAGTAACTTCATCATCCAATTACATAAGCAAACATAACCAGCCTATAATGTTCCCACTGCTGGGACACAGGCTTCCTCTCTTTGAGAGAGGGAATGGGCTGTAATCCACCACATGGGCCCAGTGCGGGTTGGTATTTGTCACATGTCTTCGAATTTTTGTTTCTAGGACATGCCGGTTCCCTTAATGGATTGAAAAAAATATAATACCATGACTTAAAAAATGGTGTTGTTCAAGTTAAAACTGCATTATTTCTTAATATCAGGGGAGATCATGTCAAACGTGACTGATTTGTACAACAGTCTTGTAATCAAAACAGCTCAAACATAACTAAAATACAGCGTTAATCCCGTGACGATTCAGCACACCATAATCCAATGGTATTTCGTCTCGTTTATTTTCCGCGTCTCATTTGTCTAATGGAATAAAGCCTCCACGTTGATTGGAGTTCTCTGCCTATGCCGTTTTTGTATGTAGCGCTGTGTTCTGTTAGTTTTGTTGTCAACGTGGTTGCGTGAATCTTGTTTTTTTTTTTTTTTTTTGAAAATTTAATACGATGGATGAAGATATTTTTTTCTTTTGCTTTGTTATTGACATTCCGTTGTGTGTTTTTAGTAGGTACGGAGGAAGGAAACTTTTTAATTTTGCTTTGAACATCAGTCACAGATAGGCCGGAAAGAGTTATACGCAGTTTTTGAATTAAGAATTTACTAAATTACAGTTGGACAAGTTCAATTTTAAATTTCAAATTCAGAAACCAGTGGTTATAAAATAAAAGAAAGGTTTTTATCTTGTAGAGAGATAAGAGAGTTTGAAATATTCTGTCATAGAAGATGAGCATTATCATCATCTCAGATGAAAGTTGTCTCCTGCTGGACATAGGCCTTCCCCAATCATCGTCACAGGCATAGTTTCTCAATAAATGTACCAAACTGAAAATTTTTACTTCGGTACATTTATTGAGAAAATGTACCTACTTAAAATTATATTTATAGTTCAGAATCGTACCATGCACATCTATCAAGTATTTGGCCAAAAAACATTTTAAGAATGCAAAGCATTAATTTTATTTAATAAATACACTTTTATGGAAAAAAGTAATCATTTGACTACCCATTTGTAACAGCGTCCTTAATGTCAATTTTTACTTGCACCTTGTTCATTTTCCGACTACATATTGACAGTATTTTGAATGAAAATTGCAGTTCGAAAAGATGACTGGTTGGCTGGAAAACAGCTTGACGTTTTCGCTCTTTGAAAAAATCTCTTCCTACCGGACTTTGACAGGGTAAGCACGATCATATACCATTATAATCACATTCTGGTACTGATCTGAAAATAAAAGAAAACCCTTATCTCAACGTAGGAGTCGTAAAAATCGAACGTAGGGTGACTTTACGAGGGACCGCGGACGGGGACAGTCTAGCACATCGTTATTTCTTAATGTGATCCCTGATGTGCTAACCAGCTGGGGACAAAAGAGCTTATGTGACGTATGTGAATTCTAAAATTGAAAATTTGAATTTCATCCTCTTTTGCCCGCCGGTTGTCTTGAGTGACTTTACTAGCAAAGCCTCTTCGACAAAAAAGATTAGTTATAAACTGGATTTTTTATTGCAAAATAGGTTATTTTATTTTAATATATATACATACATAGGAGGAGCTCGTGGCTAACTAATAACAGCCGCACGGGTCGATCCATTAGGTTAAGCTACGCTTGCCAGGGTTGGTCCATGGATGGGTGAACATCTTGACATACCAAGACTCCTCCGTGCCTCGGAAAACACGTTAAGCGGTTGGTCCCGGCTGTCATTCGTGGATCTTTGACAGTCGTTACGGGTCGTCAGAATCCCGAAAGTCTGACAACCAGTCTTACCAAGGGTTATCGTATTATCCAGTTAATGGGTTGTGGAGGTCAAATAGGTAGTCGCTCCATGTAAAATACTGGTATTCAACTGCATCTGGTTAGACTGGAAGCCGACCCCAACATAGTTGGGAAAAGGCTAGGCAGATTGAAACAAATTCAAAAATTGCAAAAGAAACGATTCCCGTTTTTCTCTTAAAATAAAAAATCAAAAACCATTTACCCCAGTAAACTGATTTACGCGCAATGAATATTAATGTTCGGACAATTATCGACGTGCAGCGTCAACCAGGCATCACTCAGTAAGAGATAATAATACGCCCAAATTGCTATTAGTGTCCCATATTATAACGACCGAAATTTCTTTATTGAACGTTATTGATATGAATACGTCAATGAGCCGTGTAATTTCGTATTTATCGTGTACTTTTGCGCATGTGTTGGTGTATTTTTTTTGCGATATTGGTCAGTGGTCATCTTTACGTCAATTTTTGGTATAAAGCTACAAGGTAATTTTGTCGCTTGGCCAAAATCAGAACTAATGCCGCCCATCTTGTATATCGAATAGATTTCAAGTGAAATTTCAAAAAACAATTGCACAAACGTTAACCAACAGCGCCCCTGTCATTCTGGATCAAAAATCCTTTAACAGTGTAACTTTATGTTTTACGAAAACGAAAAAGTTATTAGGAGCAGATATTAAATTGTAAAAAAAAACATACACGCTTTCCTCCTTTTTTATTAAATAAAAAGTAAGTTTAAAAACTAAAACCCGACTTCTGAAGAATCACGTTCTAAAAAGTATGAAACAAGAAAATATTCTCATCTGAAATTAGAAATAGGCACACAAATAAAAAATCCGGAGTCACACGTAATCTGTTCGATTTATGGCTTATTTATCATGACGTGTGACTCCGGATTTTTTATTTTTGGGTCTTTTTCTAATTTCAGATGAGAATATTTTCTTGTTTCATACTTTTTAGAGCGCGATTCTTCAGTAGTCGGATTTTAGTTTTTCAACTTACTTTTTATTTAAATTATTTTGGGGTTATAATTTCGTGATATAAAGTGTTTGCAGAGCCACTTTATAGTTATAAAGAAGAATAATGAATAAATTATTATGTATTTTGGGTAGGTTTGGAGATAAAATATGTTTAGCTCACATCTGAGGCGTCATTTAGAAATTATTCCCAATTATCGGGTGCATGCAAGCAAAGCCACGAGTAATTGCTAACAATATTTATATTTTTGACATGTGCTAATTAAGCCCGTTCATTTGAGAACCAAAACGGCATATTAAAAAAAAAAAAAAATTTAGTTCATGACTTTATCTAAACCTAAAAGGCGTCATATTCAATTTAATGTAACGTCACATAGCCTAAAACCAGCGGACGATCAAGACGCTTCCAAAGGTACCTTATTTGTCAAATATGATAAGTAGTTTAGAAGTTATGAGAGAACAGATGAACATACCGGTCAAAATCATAATCCTACAATTTTGCTTCGCCGTAGTCCGGTAATGAGTTTAAAACATATCATGTTATTTTTTTATTGTAATAACAGTCTAGTTTCTGGAGGAATATTTATGTAACTGACAGCAAATATTTTTTATGTATTTTTTCAGTAGGTAGGTGGGTATGAGATATCACACTTTTTTTTTTTTTTGTGGATGGGAAATCATCAAATGACTTCTCCCGCTCTGGGCAGAGCTGGAGGGCGTGTCAGACTTTTACTGACTAAAACCCACCCGTGTTCCTTCAGTATCACACTGCTGAATTGATGAGAAATTTCACTATAATTAAATTCAAAATGTTTGTAGTGTAACATAACAACAACATTACTTTGTCATCATGACCCGTTTGTAGGTAGACAGGTACAGGTATTGATTTTCAAAAATTAAATACAAATAAAAAAAGCTCCAACACAGCCCACATTTCAAAACTAAACAAACATGTAAACCTTGGCAATATTAATCATTTTAACACAAAATACCGATACGTTTGGGTGACAGTTGGAATCTGCTTGATTGATTAAAGCGCCGGTTGAAGTTCGACAGCGCTGAATATACTGGTGTACTGGTGTCACGGGTCACGAGATAACGCATGTCGACACGAGATGGGTGGAGGATGACGCGCTCCTATATTTTACTGATCGTTTTGTTAGTTAGGTAGAAGATGAAAAAAAAAACCGATTGGTTGCCCTCAGATCTAGACTTCACATAAATACATAATGACATACATAAACGGCGTGAGTATAAGTTCTTCCCATGAAGGTAGGCAGAAACTACAGAACGCCACCTGCTACGATCCTTACATACTCTTTTTGCCTTGTTTACGTTCATACATCTGGTCATACACGCACGCCGGTTGCGAGTACTACGCACCTGACCTTTCTGAAGAACATCACCAATAAGATCACGAAATGTTTTTCTAGGGCGTCTCGTCCACTCGTTTCCACTCATATCTGCCTTGTAAATACGTATTGTAAGTCGTCTTTCATATATCCTCTCAACATGACTAAACCATCTAAGCATACTCTTTTCAATGTTTGTCAATACATCTTTTAAACCAGTACAGTTTGTATTATTATGTTGATATATCTAAGAAACTAAAGAAACTATTTAGTTCTGCTTAAAGAATGCATTTTATTTTATTTATTTATCAAGAACAATTTATATTGTGTGTGATACATTACATACTTCATTAACTTAATTTAATATTAATATAAATTCTAAAAGTGAACATGCAGCAATAATAAAAAATACATTAAAAAAAAAAACATAATTATTAAAAACAATAATAATAGATTTTTTTTTTTAAATAGAAAATTAAATCATATTAAATTACACTTCTTCTATTGAGTATAAGTTCTTATCCAACAGAAATGCTTTGAGCTTAGCTTTAAAAGAGCTAGTATATAACAAAATTTTCAAATCTGCTGGCAGTCTATTAAATATTTGTACAGCTTGGTATTGAGGGCTATGCTTGACAATGTTGAAATTAGGTTTAATTTTATTATTGAAATCTTTTCTACGAGTTTTTTCCCTGGCTATTCTTTCTTCCCCAGATTCGTATTCATGGACATATTTTTTAAAATTAACTAACAACACAAGTATGTATAAGCTGGGCAATGTTAGTATATTTAGACGCTGAAAATGAGATCGACAGCTTTCTCTTTGCGTGATTCTGACAATTGTACGTATTGCTCTTTTTGGAGAATGAAGGCTCGCTGAGAATTATATCCGTAGCTTTTCCCCCAGAACTGTATACTGTATCGAAGTCTGGATTCGACTAGAGCATAATAAACCATCTTTAACTGACCATGATATTATTCCATATAAATAAAAAGAGAAGTCCTGACTGACTGACTGACTGACTCATCTACGCCCAGCCCAAACCCTTGAACCTATTGTATGTTTTTTTTAAATAAACGAGTAATAAGTTATGTCTCTCGCACATTTCCGATATTGATAGAGTGAGATTGGTCATGAGTCGGGGTGGGGCCAACGCCTTTGTTTTAAAATTTTTAAGACTCGTTCATATTGAATAACTCTAAAATTTACTGTACAGGAGACACGTCCGCCTTGACTCACGCACAAACAATATCCTCTGGTTCACTTACTAAAACACGTGCGACGAGCAGGTAGTCGATGACTCAACTGAATGTACATGTAACTACAGCGTTTGGTTTGTGTGGAACGAACTTTATGTTGATTACGTGGACCAATAGCTACGCAGTTAAAAGTTTCGGTACTCGTTTGTTAAAAAAAAACAGACTATAGAAAGCTGAAATTTTACACAGAGATTTGCTTTTATAACGTAGACAAGGAATAAGGAAGGATTTTTGTTCCCGTGGGATATTTTCCGACACCCACGCGGGCGAAGCCGCGCGGGAAGTGCTAGTAGTTGGCGGTTTTTAGGTGACGAACTAATAATACAGGGTGATTGGAAGATGGGTGCAAAGCTTTAAAGCGAAGATAGTACAGACAATTTAGAACCATTTAAGCCATGGTTGTCTCAGACGAAGTCTTACCAATTTTTTTTAACCTAAGTTTTAAGTTTTTTTTTTGGAATTCCCAAAATTTTATGTAAACTGCATAATTATGACCAAATTGAATGATAATTGAATTCATTTTATTAAAGTAATGTGTAAGCAATCAAATAAACCATGTTTTAGGTTTCTGTGTCATTAGACATTTTTTACAGACATTTAAAGTTCAAAAAAAATTAAAATTTGTATCAATACGTTTTTTAAACCTTATTTTAAAAACAATCGGAGGGTGATTTTACTGTTCAAACCTTTTTGAAGACATACTTGATAAACGTTCTTTCTTTTGAGGTATCATTTACGCGGATATCTTACAAATTATTGAAATTTTAAATTTTAGGCAGTCTAGCAAAAACAAAATTTTTGCAAGAATACTTAATGTGTTCGAAGTGATAACTTAGTTCAATTCTAAGAATTTTTTGCACATGCCACCCAATTGAGGGGATTCTCTAAACAATGGCCACCGCGCGCGGTGCGACAGCATTTCTAGGTAGAACGCCGAATGAATAGCAAAAAGCGATAAGAGTTGGTTTTTAAAGCAAAATGGTCTTAGTTACTGAGGCAACAAAGTCGTGTTTCTTTAGTCAGGGTCAGTCGGTCTGTGTTGAAGCCGTTACATCTTTTACTTATTAGTCAAACTACTGCCCTTTTGAGTGGATGTTGTCGTGTTGATTCACAATTTACTGTGTTCAGTTGTAGCCCTTTGCGTTCCTGCACGTGTTGTTTGCGTTAGTTTTGAACATTTTTGTTTCACCGTGTCCAGTCGTAGCCTCACGCTCCTGCACGTGTTGATTTTTGACTTAATTGTGTTGAGTTGACATTTAGTGCGCTCCTACGCCGTTTTTCTTAATTGTTAAGTGACTATGGCTACTTTTTCCAATCAAGAATATGCGGATATCGTATTTATGTACGGCAGAGCAGACGGCAATGGATCTTTGGTGCGACGGATGTATCAAGAGCGCTATCTGAATTGCAGGTTACCGAATGTCCGAGTGTTTTATAACACGTTTCGTCGACTTGCCCAAGATGGGTTTCACTGCGTGGAACCTGAAGTCAACCCGGGTAGGCTTCAGTTTGTTGAAAGTTTAACATAGTTATATAACTATGTTAAACATTCAACAAACTGAAGCAGTATTTTCATTTTCTGTAATGATTATAAATTGTATAGATAATGAGGTTAGGTTTTGCATAGCTTCACAAACGAATCAGTAACGTAGAGCTAAACTATTCCCATTTGCCATACATTATTCACCACAACCATTCCTTCTTAGAACTCAATAGTTCCCTAAATCTATAAAGACCTGACACAATACTCCGCTTTCTATACAAACCGCTATACAATTAATAACGTTCGCAGTCACAGAGAACAATCCTCTCGGATACAAATCCATTGCGGTGGCGTCTGACGTGTGACGTTATGATGTATCGACTTCGGTTTGACGTCGCGTCGAAGTCAAACGTGTGACGTATTCATTTGTTTCCATTTGCTCATCGACAGATGACTTGCCCCTATTCTGTGTCGGTGTAAGTGTGTGTGGTTTTGCAGAAGCAAGACACGCATTTTTTGCCTATATTTTTTTGCATATATACAGGAGCTCGTGGCTAAGTAATAACAGCCGCACGGGTCGATCCATCAGGTTAAGCTACGCTGGCCGGGGTCGGTCCGTGGATGGGTGACCATCTTTACATACCGAGACTCCTCCGTGCCTCGGAAAGCACGTTAAGCCGTTGGTCCCGGCTGTCATTCGTGGATCCTTGACAGTCGTTACGGGTCGTCAGAAGCCCGAAAGTCTGACAACCAGTCTTACCAAGGGGCATCGTATTACCCAGTTAATGGGTTTTGGAGGTCAGATAGGCAGTCACTCCATGTAAAATACTGGTATTCAGCTGCATCCGCTTAACTGGAAGCCGACCTCAACATAGTTGGGAAAGGGCTAGGCAGATTGATTGATTTTTTGTATGTATTTCTCGAAGAGGAAAGCAGAGCTGTATATTTCATAGGACGTGAACTTATTGTTATCAACCGGGTTCACATCCAGACTCTGGGGTACTGAGAAATTCCTAATGAACTGCCGCGCTTTCGTCCTCTAGACCAACGAGCAGTCAGTAACCAATTGTTATTTTTTTTAGGGTTCCGTTTTTTTCCTTTTCAGGTATGGACCTGAAAAGGAAAAAAACGGAACCCTTATAGAATCACTTCGTTGTCCGTCTATCTGCCAGACTTTCAAGACCCTTTTTCTCAGAAACGCGTAGAGGTATCAAGTTGAAATTAATATTAAATACGTAGGGTCTATGGTCCCTTGGAGTTCTAAAAAAAATCAAGCTTCTAAGTCAACGCAATAAAAAAATACGTCTATAAAATTATGCGACTTACTTTGATAGTCGCAAATAAATCAAAACCTATAGGGTACTTTCCGTTGACCTAGAATCATGGGCAAGAAGCAAGGTCCGAAAATTCTTTAATTGTAGTTTTATCACATTCATATTTTTTTGCGATCACCAACGTACCTAAGTTGCGAAGAAGATGCCCGAGGCATGTGAGGCATATGTAACTATGCAGTTGGAGAATTGACCGTGACTTCTAAGGATATTATAGGGATCGAGGAGAACGTGTTGAGATAAATTTATCCCAACTACGGAACCCTTTAATTTGCGTGGTCCGGCACGCATTTGGCCGGTTTTTTATCGGTAATCTTAAAGAAAACTTATAATATGTATAGACAAAAACATCACAAACACACCACAGTTTGTCTTTTGAGCTCAACCCAAATATTTTTAATAATCACAATAAAAATAACACCCCTTTAATTTATTTGTTGTAGGGTAGTTTGGTAAAGATTTTGAGGTGAGAAGGGATTACCACCTCAAAATCTTTACCAAACTACCCTCGATCATCGAAAACCCATTCCCAAGACACCATTTTACTTTTCATCCCCGTACAAAGGATAGTTTCAATAGTAGCATCACGTTGTATTTGTTAATTAGGACTGATATTCGCACAATGATTGACTGATCAACAAAGGACGGCCGGAATTATATTTCGATCATAATATACAGGGTGTCCCGTAAATAATGGATCAAACGTAACGGGTAGGTAGCTTACCTAATTTCCAACAACTAATTTGAATATTAAAAAAAAAACCGTTACAGTAACCAGGATATTAATTTTTTTTCGAATTTTACGATTTTGTCTTCCAGAATTAAGCTTTTTTAATGCTGTCGCTGCAAATGATAACATTTTTAGGTATGATTTTTATTTAACATTTCTGAATAGCTTACTAATGTTATAAGATACCATTTTTTTTGAATACCGTTTTATTTGCCTTAGAAAAAAAATCTTGAGTTGAAAAGTTTTTTCTTTACGATGTTAGGACCAAAATTGAAAAAATTCTCCTGTAAAAAAAATGTATGACACCGAAGACCACCATTATTTTAAAAACTTGTACATTTAATAAGGTTTGCAAATTGGTATAAAACTTACGTCTAGTCCTTATCGTTACAAAGATATTGCTATGAATGTGATGAAGAAGACAGAAAATAAATTAAATTGGTACTATTCCATTTTTTCCTTTTCGTAATGGCTTATGCTTGAATGCTTGTAATCGAAGCAGGTAGTTAAGCGGATAGCATAATTCCGACCCGATGACGTCATCTGTCCGGAATTTGGGACCGCTACCTGTGGCGGAGTTGCACCTCAGTCAGTGTGAAAGGGATAGATAGCGCCGCTTTTTGGTAAATCGGTTAAATCGGTATGAAGTTGCGCAGGTTCTTTTGTTCTTTCCTGCGCCCTTCACTCGTACAGGCTTCATTGTTGCTTGATTTTATTAGTTTAGTTGTAACTAGTCTCTCTTCGAGTTGCTACGTCAGAAAACTTTCGCTCCCGGTCAGTGGCTCGGTGTTTTCTTCTGTAAAATTTGACTTGTGCTGTGTTTTTGGACTTTGCTTTGCCTATCGATTTGGAACTCTTTGCGTATTGGACAAACGACTTGGCGATCCTACGGACTCCGAAAACATTCGTTTGTGTGTGCTTGTACGTGTGTGCAGTAGCGCTGAAACCTTATTCAGCCCAATGCCTCGTTATGAGTACACGCCACGGCAGTACGCCGAAATGCATTTTATCTACGGAGAAGCAAGAGGTAATGCCAGGGCGGCTGCAAGATTGTACCGTGAAAGATACCCGAACCTGGTTCGTTATCCCGATTATCGCGTCTTTATTAGAGTGCATAACGCGCTTTTTGAGGGAAGAATTCTTGGCACCGGAGTTGGTGGTACCCGTGAAGGACGACCGCGACAAGTTAATGACGAAGTCATTCTTCGAGAAATCGAGGAAGATCCGTCAGTCTCCGTTCGCGTCATAGCGCGACGCGTAGGAATTTCTAGATCGACGGTGCATCGAGTGCTACAACGGTGCCGATTGCACCCATATCACGTGCAACGTGTTCAAACGCTGACGTCGCGTGATTACCAGCCAAGAATAGAATTTTGCCAAAGGATGCTTAGAATGATTCGGGCGGACCCGCAGTTTTTTAACAAGATTTTATGGAGTGACGAGTCTTCATGCCGCCGAGATGGATATTTAAATTTGCATAATTTGCACAGTTGGCAGCTGATAAACCCATATTTGATGCGAGAGGACAGGAGCCAACATCAATTTAAAATAAATTTATGGGCGGGAATAATCAATGGGCAAATAATAGGGCCCTTTGAACTACCAGCTACTCTAAACGCCGAATATTATCTCCATTTTTTAAGGAATGAGTTGCCAAGGTTATTAGAAAACGTTCCAGAAGACGTACGGCAAGCAATGTGGTTGCAAAATGATGGGTGCCCCGCTCACTATGCGACGGCAGTAAGGGCGCACCTTGATGAAAGTTATCCGGACAGATGGATCGGCCGATTAGGACCAATTTTGTGGCCTCCGCGATCTCCGGATTTAAATCCCCTAGATTTTTTTTACTGGGGATGTTTAAAAGACAGGGTCTACAAGAATCCAATAACGTCGGAAGAAGAATTACGACAGCGCATCCAATCTGCTGCATCAGAAATAAACCAAAGCCGTTTTGTCCGTCGGATAAGAGCTTCCTTTATTAGGAGATGCAGACTTTGCATTCTTGTAGAGGGAAGGCAATTCGAACATTTATTGTAAAAACCAAATAAAACGATTTATTTGAACTAACTGTTTTTTTTAGTACGGCCTCCTAATTCTTTTCATACGCCTCAATAATGCAATGAACATTGCCTCTGAAATACTACAGTTACACATTTTAAAGAAAAAGTTTAAATGTACACACTTTTTTATTTTTTTTATTAACGTTGATTTGGAGCACCTCTCAGATTCATAGCAATTATCTTTGTAACGACAAGGACTAGAATGTACAACTTCATACCAATTTACCAAAAATACAAAAGCGGCGCTATCTATCCCCTTCACGCTGACTGAGGTGCAACTCCGCCACAGGTAGCGGTCCCAAATTCCGGACAGATGACGTCATCGGGTCGAAATATGCTAGCCGCTTAACTACCTGCTTCGATTACAAGCATTCAAGCATAAGCCATTACGAAAATGAAAAAATGGAATAGTACCAATTTAATTTATTTTCTGTCTTCATCACATTCATAGCAATATCTTTGTAACGATAAAGACTAGACGTAAGTTTTACACCAATTTGCAAACCTTATTAAATGTACAAGTTTTTAAAATAATGGTGGTTTTCGGTGTCATACATTTTTTTTACAGGAGAATTTTTTCAATTTTGGTCCTAACATCGTAAAGAAAAAACTTTTCAACTCAAGATTTTTTTTCTAAGGCAAATAAAACGGTATTCAAAAAAATGGTATCTTATAACATTAGTAAGCTATTCAGAAATGTTAAATAAAAATCATACCTAAAAATGTCATCATTTGCAGCGACAGCATTAAAAAAGCTTAATTCTGGAAGACAAAATCGTAAAATTCGAAAAAAAAATAATATCCTGGTTACTGTAACGGTTTTTTTTTTTAATATTCAAATTAGTTGTTGGAAATTAGGTAAGCTACCTACCCGTTACGTTTGATCCATTATTTACGGGACACCCTGTAGACATTGTGGCGCATAGGCATAATACTTGGTACAATTATTGTATTTATCTATGTAGATAATGTATCAGCAAATGACTTCTCTCGCGCTGGGTGGAGCGGGAGGTTGTGTCAGACTTTTACTGAAAAATATCCACCCGTGTTCCTTCAGATGCCACGCCACGGTCTTTCGAACAACCCGCGACAATGGCGGCATTGGCCCTATCGGACCCCATCACTGCTGACATCTTTTTGAGGCGCGCGTGGAACACAATGCCCGTCGACCCGGGCCTGGTCCTAACCGGACGGCAAGCTACCCATTGCTCGCCGTCCGCAAGCCCAGATAGCTTATACCCTGGATTAACACATAGGCTACTTTTTACCGGAGTGCGCGGGTGAAACCGCTAGGCGCAGCTAGTAACTTAATAAATTGGTATTTTTTTATTTTACTATTTATATACACACAGAAAAATCAAGGTTAATTCGTGTCTTGATCTGTCCGTATCGGCACAACCTGTGAAAGAATGATTCATGTCGTGACAAAAAAGACGAAGCTATTCAGCAAGTCTATAGTGGGTCGGACTTCCATCCAGGATACCCTGTACAGAACTAGGTAGGTAACTACTTCAATATGGTCTCTCATCGCTTGTCATAGAAATATAGACAATAGTCTATAGCATAGACAAGTGAGGTTGGATCGTCGGGCGTCAAGCGTGAGTCGAACTTTACACCTTATTGACGGTTTTTGTTTTTTCTTTTCAAGTATTCTAGTGTTTGTATTTTATTTTATTTGATTTTATTCCCCTTGCTATTTTTAATTGATATCCGTGGGTATGTCCGTGGCATCACACAGGCCCTATCAGAATACCAGCGTTGCGGTATTTATTTTTTAAATATCGCAGCTTTATGCTGAGATGGGAGCCTTTTTGGCCTCGCACAGGTCTCTTTCTTTTTTTTTTTTGTTTTTTAATGTTTATTTTGTTACTTTTATATGCTCCTTTTTAACTGTATTTCCTGTGCGTGTCCCAAATAAAATATTTTTCTTTCTTTCAATAGGTATAGCTACCCATTGAGTTTCTTAATTTTCATGTCTTAGTGAATAGAAAACTCTTAAACAGACCATTCCATTTTCCAACCTTAAAATCTTACTTCCCTCTGTTCAAAGTTGGTTAACCCTCCATCTTCTTCAGGTTAGCTAATTTACCCTAACTCCTCAATCATCACAGAGGATCAGAGGATTTATCAACAAACATGGGCAAAGTACCCCATAGTCAGCATTCCCATCACGTACATGGAAACATTGCAATTTTTATAACACTATACTCGCAGAGTGTTGGGGTAAGGGCCAGTGGAAAACGTTCTATTACATAATTATGGGAAAATAATGTTTTTTTTCTCTAATTGAATAGTTACGCGAGTGGTTCAGGTTGTAAAATATTGACATCTTGGTCTTTACGGAAGAACAAATTTTTTGATGTGAATATTTCTTTAGGCGCGTTGAGCGATTTTTGGTAGAGGGAAATCTTACGGGTTCGCTTCACCGCGACACCTACGTTTCAATTTTTCACTTTTTTCACCAGTCTATTTATTTTTTTTGTACTGTCAATGCAAGCAAAGGCTTCTTATACAGAGGATTAGGAACTTAATCGTAGGTGGTGAGCATTTCCTACGTAGTGAATTTCAGTGATTGTAACCTCCTTAGTTTCCTTAATGACGAATAACCTACCTGTCTTAATAAAGACTATATGAAACAAAAAAAAAGTTTCAATTAAAAAAATTTCATCATCTGCCTAGCCTTTTCCCAAATATGTTAAGTTCGGCTTCCAGTCTAAAAAAAAAAAATTCTAGTCTACTAAGTTTTCATAGAAATTTTTCTACTAGAGTCGTGTCGCACCGTCGAGTCGCACCTGTCTGCGGGAGCCTTGACACGTTTAGATCTAATAAAGGAACTTTATTACGCACATGAAACTACTAATAACATTATGCTACACACCAGCACTGACCCACTCTTCAATACCCTTCGAACGCAAAACTACTCCATACATGCCCAATTTCCACGAATTTTTCCACGAAACACAAACGTCATTTACCCTTACAATGAAGAACCAGGTGTCAAACATCTGACTCCATTCAATTAATTACATCGAAGGTCAGAAGGAAGGAAACTTTCCTACTTATTGCTCCGACATAGATCCCTCAGGAGTTAAGATTATCCTGGATCGAGTTCGCTAAGTTGGACAACATCGTTAAGAATGGACAATGTGTTCTTGAATGAGGATCTTGTTAACATGTTGTGTGGAACGAAACATGGCGTCTATAAGGACGAATTTCACCAAAAAAATGCGATCAGCACATCTAAGCCGCGTTTAAGAGTTGTCAATGTCAATATTCTACAACAATGACACTGACAGCTCGAACGTGATTTAAATGTGCTGACCGCGTTCAGTTTCTTTGATGAAGTTCGCCCTCAGTTGGATTTTAGAATAGACAGCTGTTTTCTAGTTCGAAGCGTATATGAAGACAGTGATTTAAAAATTTTTGGGTAAGTTTTACAATAAAAGATAGTTATGGTAAAGTCAGCGACAAACGTCGATTTAAGTCTAGCGTACATAGGAGTGGGCCGTGACAAAACGCAACGCATTGCAAGTGCAACGATCCTCCTGCATCACTTTCATGCATTTTCTATGATCCAGCGCACAGTACAGGCGAGTCGCACCGCATTTCTTTATATGAAAATGCGTTGCGGTTGGCTTCCAGTCTAACCGGATGCAGCTGAATACCAGTATTTTACATGACGCGACTGCCTATCTAACCTCCACAACCCAATTACTGAGTAATTCGATAACCCTAGGTAAGACTGGTTGTCAGACTTTCAGGCATCTGATGACCCGTAAATTGTCAAAGATCCACGATGACAGCCGGGACCAACGACTTAACGTGCTTTCCGAGGTATGTAAAGATGGTCACCCACCCATGTACCAGCAGCGGCAAGTGCGGCTGTTATTAGATAGGTACTTAGCCACAAGCCCCTTCTTTATAAATCTTAATTATTGAGTTTTTAGAAACAAAAGAAAGAAAGTAATGTTTATTTGCGGTAAACATGATGCAAAGAAAGAATACAAACAAAAAAATATCAAGTTGGGGGAAATTTCATATCATACATATTAAAAAAAAAAAATAAAAGACAAAGCTCTTAGGTTGCTCCTTTATGAAATAGAATGTATCGAATAATTTTGGGTCAATTTTATTTAAATTTACTGATTATCTAGGATCAAGTTCCACAAGTAAACATCATCGTTAAGAATGGACCGTGTGTTGTTGAATGTGGATCTAGTTAACATTATTGTGCGTCCAAGTTGGATTTGTGGTCAGCTGTTTTGTAGTTTGAAGCGTCTAGAGATGTTGATAATGGTGTAGAAAAAACTTTTTTACAAAAAAAATACAACCGGCTTCCAAAACCAACACTACAAAGTGAAAAATAATTTTAATTTCGGAAGTCGGTGTCTAGTTATATGTATTTTCGTTTTTTGCCACCGACTTTCGAAATTAAAGTTATTTTACACTTTGTAGTGTTGGTTTTGGAAGCCGGTTGTATTTTTTTGTAAAAAAGTTTTTTCTACACCATTATCAACATCTCTAGACACTTATTTTTCACTTTTTAGTTGTGGTACCTACCCCACACAAATTCTAATACCACTAACTGCAAAACAAACTAGAACATTATACATATAAAAGTGGGGAAAAAATATGTATTATTGAAGCTAACTCAAAAACTACCAAAGCAAAGTTAATCAATTTTATATGGGACCAACTGTGATGTATATCCTCTCGAATAAAACAATAAAAATCCAAATCAGTCTAGCCATCTTCGAGTAATCGGGGAACATACATAAAAAAAAAAATTAAAAAAAAAAGATTCCGACGAATTGAGTACCTCCTCCTTTTTGAAGTTGGTTAATAAAGAAAAAAGAAAATAAAGAAAATTCGTTTATTTGCGGTAAACAAAGAACACACAAAGAAATAACACACAAAATAAAATAAAAATAATTAAAGGAACATGTTGGGGAAAAAATGCGTTACATCCAGAATGTTCGTTAAGTGTCAATTGTCTTTGATTTAGCTAGGAAACTAACTTAGATTTTTGTACCTAAAGCTGGGTCTCCTGCACGTCTTTTTGCGAAACATTATACAAAAACATCGAAACAAAGAGGCGTGGCTTAAATATATTTGAATACGAAGAAGACAGCTTGCCTAAGAAAAAAAAAAAAATTAAGCGTAAGGTTTTTTGTGTAATTTTTCGCAAAAAGACGCGCCGGAGACCCGGCTTAAGATATTTACTAACTTAAGTAACTGTATAACTGTCCACAGCTTTTTCTTCCTGGTCCTTCTAAACTCATATAACTTCATATACTTACAGGTGCTGAAGAACAATAGGGCCTATACAAGCGGCAATCGTTTATAAAGTATTTTGTATTTATATTTCTAGAACGACTTTCAACAGGATGGTCATATTATACATTTTGTTAGCCTTCCGTCAATCCAATAAATTGACATTTCCATCAACTTTTTTGCTGATAGAATTTCACTTTGTCTACCTAGTCTAGCAATTGCAAAACCGATTGATAATAACGTTAACTCAAAAAACTTTTTTATAAAAAAATACAACCGACTTCCAAAAACAACACTATAAAGTGAAAAATAACTTTAATTTCGTAAGTCGGTGTCTAGGTAAATGTATTTTCGTTTTTTGCCACCGACTTCCGAAATTAAAGTTGTTTTTCACTTTGTAGTGTTGGTTTTGGAAGTCGGTTGTATTTTTTTGTAAAAAAGTTTTTATTTTTCACTTTTTAGTTGTGTACCTACCCCACACAAATTCTAATACCACTACCTGCAAAACAAACTAGAACATCATCCATATAAAAGTGGGAAAAAAATACGTATTATTGAAGCTAACTCAAAAACTACCGAAGCTAAGTTAATCAATTTTATATGGGACCAAGTGTGATGTATAACCTCTCGAATAAAACAAAAAAAAATCCAAATCGGTCTAGCCATCTTCGAGTAATCGGGGAACATACATAAAAAAAAGGTTCCGACGAATTGAGAACCTCCTCCTTTTTGAAGTCGGTTAATAAGATAGTCATAGTGAGCGCGCAAGTGCTAGTCACCACCAGAGGTATGTGAGCGGTGAGGCGGAGGACGGCGCCATTGACAAGATTGGCAGACTGAGTTAGCTTCACCTTTGTCTAACTCCCCCGTCTCACCGGTCACTTACCTCAGGCGGTGACTAGCACTTGCGCGCACACTATCGTCAGTATACATTTTGAACAAGTTGTGTTACATACAATAAAAAGAATTTTACTACCATTACTAACTATCTACCGAGTAACATTTCCCAAAAAATAATAACAAAAAACCAACAAAACTTTCACGGGAAAAATAAAAAAAACATAACCAGAAAACTAATAGGTACTCGGAAAATAGGAGAAAAAAAAACTACGTACGTAAGCTACGTAATAACAATACAATAACAGTGTATGTTACAGCAGAATTCAGTTCCGCCTATGTATCGAAACTGTGTTTGTTAATCTACTAAGTGCAGATTATAAGGGAACTCCGAACGCTGGCTCCCGAACTAAAAATACATTGGGGCAAAAGTTTGGTAGCAGAGAATACGATTTGCGGATTGAAAATAACGATTTTTGTGGTATGTGTTAGGGGAAGCTGTGATGTGCTTTTGATTGAGTTTTCTATACTGATGCTCAGACCAAATAAAAAACCAATAGTGACGTGAGGCCAGTTTCGTAAATATGTGTGCACTTTATGGGGTGTAATTTAGTTGTAGGTTGGTGTAAACGTGTGTATGTGAGCGTGTATGCACAGAGCGAGGTGTAGTTTTGCGCATGCTTCACTGTATTGTTGGCAGCGCTATGTCTTGGTTTGTTATTTGGTGTGAGTACTGATGTTGGCGTAAGATGAAAATGTAGTTGTTGCATCTGATAAGAAAATTAGCAACATTGTGACTGCTTCATTGGGGTGTAGTGGTCGCAAGATCGACAGCTTCGATTTCCTGATCGGCCACAGTTTACTAGACACTTCTGCTGACCCCGTGATAGGGTTGAGAAACAAAATGGATCTTCTTAAATCTTCAAGAATATCAGAGGTGTAAGTTCTTTTCAGCTCACACTAATGTGTAACTTATATAAGACTAGCTGCCTGGCCCACGACGTCATTTGCGTGTATTTTAAATATCCATGTTACCTATTAATCAAATTGGATAACGACTGGTTCAATGCTTTAGGTGTAAAAAGGTAACAGACAGAGAGAGTTACTTTCGTATTTGTAAAAAAAATAGTACCTATCGATTCTTCTAAACTGCTGTATTCATTGTACAATTGAACTCAAATCACTCGATTTCGCAAAACAAGCAATAATTTGACTAGTATTCTATAGGTACTCCGTGTAACGTTTTAATTTAAACTCATGCATCATTTGGCATCACAAAACATTCCTAGATTTACAGACGTCTTAATTGCTTGTAAAATTGAATCTACAAGCTTGCACTTCACTCAAACTTACAGACTGATTAATCAGACTAATAACAATAGTTGAAGACATTTACAAATTGTTCTAACTAGACAAAATACTGACAGTTATCGATCCTGCAAGAATGCTTTGTAAACGGGTAGACGACCGACAAAGTTTGTGAAACTAGAAAATGTGTATCCTACTGTCTACAACACAGTCCCGCAGGCACATACCTACAGTATCGATGATTCCATTTATATTTGGTCGGCCTAATTTGTTAACCTGCCAAGTCCATTTTTCCATAGTTTAGACGAATAAAAAACCGACTAATATATTTATCGCATAAGCAATCGAAATACTGAAAATCCCGTTGTTTTTTTATTAAAAACAACGTTTTCTTGATATTTTAAAAGCATTACTAATAGCATTCTTACACACATATCAGGAAAATTAGGAATATATAGCCAATTTTACTTGGCAGGTTAACGAATTAGGCCGACGCCTAAATAAACTTCGGCCAGAAGTCGGCCACTTCTTCGGCGTTAGCGTTGGCCTCGCAAAGGTCTTCCATAGTTCAGGTGTTATTGCACGACGAGCACACACAAGGTCTGCTGTCAAGAGGTCATCGTTTCTGCTGTGGTTGCACAGTCGCACTGTGGCAAAAGCATTGATCAGCACAGTTGCTTACTACTTTTACTTTAAACGTTTAGTGGTACACATGTGTACCAATGGTATCTGATAGGTATTTGCCATTTAATATTAAAAAGTTCATGAATTTTTTGTTTATATTTTTCTTCAGTGTATTTTCCCTTCATTCTTAGCTGTCCTCAGTATCATTTACTAGTGAAATTGCATTTATTTATATAATTAAGGTGAGTATAGTCGTCAACCCGTAGTCCCATACAGTCATCGCCGTCGAACGGACCCGCTAGCGAATATTTTTAAATTTCCGCTTTTAAAGTTGCGTTTTGAAAAAAAAAAAAAATGAAAAATATTGTTGATAAGTTGTAAGATAAGTGGTTTACCAATATTATTGTCGCTAAGCCGTGAAAATTTCACTTGTAGTTTAGAAGCAGTAGCGAAGTTGAAAACAACTTAAATTCAATAAAAAAAATTGCATTGTACAAATTTAATGTTGCTTAAAATTTTCAAATGCTCAGATTGAAGGGGTATACATATCAACGTTTCATTATACATTTTTTATTAAATTTTCTGTAGGGTCATTTAAAAGCATTAGGCTCTCAAAAATTACCATTTCGCGACTATACTCGCCTTAAGTCAGTTTAAAAAAAAATTACCTATCTTATTCTGGTACCTAAGTGTTTTCTTTTAATAGGCAGTGACATTGTTTTGAATAAAGAACATGGTGCCTAAAAATATAATTGTTTGCAGCCACGATATTTTAGGGTTTCGTTTGGAAAATCAGACCCAAATTTACCAAAAAGTCGGTCAGAAGTCGTTCGTCTGCCTCAGATACTCATTTCACTCAATATTACTGTTCTGAAGTAAGTTGAGTTAATTATTAATGGTGTTAGAACAGATTTAAGTGGTGCGTAACAGAACTCATTTATTAGAGCCGCAAAGATGATGGATTTTCAGTTATAAATTATAATTATTGTGATTGAGTTGAGCAGCCGCTTTGATATGACGAGCGTCGTTTTGCCAAGGCTTGAATTGGGATGGGTAGATAAGTGATTACAAAGGTTGAGAATAAGTATTGTATAGAGAATGCTTTGGTCTCTGGGTACCCGCACAGCATAATATTAATATTTATTATTTTGGAATGCAAAGTGCACCAACGATACAAAAGAAATATGTAGTTTATGCTATTATTAGTGACGTTCATAACCAAGTCTTTGATTGATTTTAAACTGAAGATCGCGACAAAACGAGTAGTGTTAATGATTTGAAAAAAATATATATGCGAGTATAAGCTTAATATATATGCGAGTATAAGCTTAATATATATGCGAGTATAAGCTTAATATATATGCGAGTATAAGCTTAATAATGCAAATATTTTAGTTCATGTTTATAATTTATATTACATAGCGGCGCAAATACTGTAACCTTATAGATAACTACAGTTTTGAGCCGTTTGGGGTCGAAACGCTCGGGTCATGGGGCCCGAGTGCGCGTCTACTTTTTAAGGAAATTTCTCGCCGACTGGTCGAGTCTTCACGTGACCAGAAGGCTGGCTCGTTCTTTGGCCAAAGAATTAGCATTGCCATTCAACGTGGCAATGCTGCCAGTCTTCTGGGCACGTTTCCGGATGACATCGATGCGGACGAGTACTTCGACGCCTAAGTGTCCTTTTGTTTTGTATTTATTTGTATAGTTAGTTAGCTAGTCATTTACAATAATAATTGAATTAAATTAATGTGTCAGTGTCGAAAAAACTAAATAATAAAACTATTACATAGCGTAATTAATTTGTAAAATTATGTCTAATGCAGATAAAACATTGAGAATTACGTAAAACTATTAAGCGTAATTTTATGAAATCTTCACTATTTTAAAGATAATTTTATTATTTATTTTTAAGTCTGTCTTGGGAACTTAGGTTCCCAAGGAAAATATACCCTTGCTTTATGTGTGATTAATTAATAATTTATATTCGTCTATTTGCCTAAGACATGACACAAGTATTAATCCTAGGATTTTTTTTTGTGGGAAATTAAAAATCTGGTATCAAATAATATCAAAGAATGTGCCACCACTTTATCGAAACCGTATTGGGGTTAAAAAAACATCAATCTGCCTAGCCTTTTCCCAACTATGTTGAAGTCGGCTTCCAGTCTAACCAGATGCAGCTTAACACCAGTATTTTACATGGAGTGACTGCCTATCTAACCTCTACAACCCAGTAACTACCCGACCCCCGATACCCGTTAGTACGACTGGTTGTCAGACTTTCGGGCTTCTGACGACCCGTAACGATTGCCAAAGATCCACGAATGACAGCCGGGACAAACGGCTTAATGTGCTTTCCGAGGCACGGAGGAGTTTCAGTATGTAAAGATGGTCACCACGGACGAGCCCCGGCAAGCGTAGCTTAACCTGAAGAATCAACCCGTGCAGCTGTTAGCCACGAGCTCCTCCAGTGCTACCCAATTAATTACCCCAATTTGCCTAAGACATGAAACAAGTATTAATCCTAGGATTTTTTGAGTGGGAAATGCCACCACTTTGACGAAACCTTAATGGGGTTAAAGAATATATGCAATTTATATTACACCTCGATAAAAAGCTGAAAGTAAGGGCGGGTGTGAAAAAGGGTGAGCAGCTCTAACAAAATAACATCATTAAACAAACTCTAGCACTTTTACGTAAGCCGGGTTAAGAACCCGTGACGTTTCGCGCCCCTGTTACCTCAGAATAAAGCCCGTAACAAGAGCTTGTTAAAAATATTTTTCTTTTGTAAGTAATTTATTTTATTGTTTCTTTGTAAACATTTAGGTGTGAGAGAAGGTATAATATATCAAATATCAATAAATATATATTAAAACGACATAACCTCATCATGATTTCAACATTCTCCTGCCCTTATCCCAATCTATTTGGGGTCGGCGCAACATGTAATTTTTTTCCATACTTCTCTATTAGTCATCATCTCGGTAGTCACTCCCTTTCTAGCCATGGCATCTTTCACACAGTCCATCCATCGTTTCTTTGGTCTTCCCCTACTCGTATAGCCATAACATAACCTAACATTCCATAATTGACATATAAAGTGCCCACGGCTGGGACTCAGACCTCTCTGTGAGAAGGAGTGGGGCTGTAATTCACGACACGGACGACGCGGTGACGAAAAACAACTATTTCAAGAGACTTAAAAATAGCTAATGGCATAAGGGTAAACTTTCGGGACTAGAAGGATCATGTTATGTTATAAATTGTTGCCACTTATAACTTTTGTAAGGCCCTTCATCCACGACTTGATTGCGTCGTGTACGGACCGCCATTCAAACACTAGTGCTGTGACCACTAGCTAATTATTTAATACTTTTAAGTAGCATTGTGTACGAAGGGCATAAGGCACAATAGGAACACAACCCAGATACAATTTTGCGCAACCTGGGGATTTAACCCACGACCAACAATCTTCAGTCAGCTTTTTTACTCAATACTCAATATATTTACCACTAAGCCAATAACAATATCAATTTACCAAGCAAAGTAAATAAGTATACTGAATTGTACGAGTAAGTAGTTCGTAAGTAGGCTTTACGAACTAAATATTTATTGAAAAAGTTTCGTATAAATTATTGCTGAATTTGCAATGTTTTCGAGAACAGGCTCGAGCAGGCTTATCTATTTGTCTGATAAAATTAATTTTACAGTTTGTTTATTAAATTATGAACATGATTTGTTAATAGAGTTTTTAGTTATAATTTGACAGTTATATTAGAGACATGACACCTCCAACGAAAAACTGCCAAGACTATACGAGGGTCTTAATCTACGTAGAGGTTTCTTAAAATCCTGCCCAAACTGAGGCGACTCCGGCGCGGGTTACGGGACATAGTTCCCTCGCGTTGATTGTGTACACTAACACTTATAAGATGTCAACTTGACGCGTGCAGTCATATCCTGCATTCCACACGGGATTTGCGTCAGTGTAACCAGAGCTTTAGGTCGGGGAAATTAGGTTTGAACCCGGCACTAAAAAAAAAAATCGTTTATTTTCAGGCGTCGACGGCCCATAGCGTGTTAGTAATCAGTACAAACTTAAAAAAACTATGTTAGTAGTAACACTTAAACACACATGAGTACAACAATAAAAACACAAATACACACTAAAAATACAGCCAAGATAAGAGGAGGAAGATTCTAAATCTTAACAGCAAATTTTGAAGTGAAATCTTCTTCAGGCGCGTTGAGCGATTTTTGGTAGGGGAAAATCTTATGAGTTCGCGTCACGCATCACGCGTCATTTTAACATTTTCGTATTCGTACATTTTATCATACTTCCATGTTGTCCCTACACGTTAAAATTACGGAAGGTATAATGGGCTTTTCCAAATGTTATAAATTGAAGAGTATAACAAAAATCCTCTTACATTTTAATGCAACTGTTAAACGAAATGTAATAAATGATATTTCCGAAAGCAGCGAACCTTCTCAGCAGTCCCGACAAATAGTCTTTAACATTTAACTGGTATATGGAAACTTGGCACGGACCCAGCCAACTTCGGACCAATCAGTTCACATCCCAACTTGCTTGAAAAATGCGTAAATCTAGAGTAATGGTGCTTAACTAGTACTGAAATATGGTGGCATGATGAAAAACAAATCATAATGTGTCTTTTCTTTGTAACAGAATCAAACAAATTGATTCACATGCATTGATTTATAGAATAGGAAAGATACAGTACGCGCTCCTCGACGTGAACTGCATAAATTAGGCCCATGCCTATTTAACCTTAGTCACAATCGAACTGGCGTTTGTGTAGCATATGTGTAGGACGTTAAGTAAAATTACCGTAATCGTCTAAATGAGCAGCAACAATGCCTTCCTGTATTTTTAAAATGTGAACAAATGAAAAAAAAATGAAATTAATGAATGAATTGTGAAAAATAAGTTCCACGGAATTACTTTTCACTTGTAATGTTAATTTCTTGAAAATTATAATAATATTCAATGTTTGCTTCACCATGTTTGTGAGAGCGAGATAGACATGCAATGTCATTCATAATCGTAAACATTCGGCCAACATTCGGTGGCTAACGTGATTTCACTTGCGCGACAGCACCGGCTCCTAGCTCTGTCCTTGTCTATCGGTAAATGGTAGGTTTGAGACTGTGATCATATATGTGTGAGTTTCAGTGCATGTAGTCGTGTGCGTATCATATCTCCCTCTAATTCAGTTGACAGTCTTTCCATCAATGTGTATCACTAGAATATGCTACTATGCCATAGGACTTGTTAAATAAATAACGAGGAAATACGAAGTACTCGTAGACACTTGTCGGTATTCCTACTTACATATTCTTTGTCTGACAGTAAATTAATGCTACATGTAGCAACTGCATAATATCTGACTTGCACAGCCCAGTACAATGCCGACATTAGAAACTGCTCAAAATAAAAATTATAAATAAACTAGTTCTAGTGCGGCTGTGTGAGGAATGATATGAAAGGAAAGGGAGTGAATGATAATGTGCTGGTGACAGGGGAGAATGGAAGACGAACTCGTGTTGAGCTGACCCCAAGTAACATGGGACAAGGGCAAGAAGATAATGAGGTCCCGAAGGACCGAAGGAGGAGGAAGGAGGAAGGGAGGTGAGGGAGGAGGAGGAGGAGGAGGAGGAGGGGGAAGGAGGAGAGAGAAAGAGGAAGGAGCAGGAAGGAGGGTAAGGAAGGAAGGAGGGAGTGAAGGTGTCACGTAACAAATGGATAACCTTGAAATATCATATTATACAGGGTGTCCCGTAAATAATGGATCAAACGTAACGGGTAGGTAGCTTACCTAATTTCCAACAACTAATTTGAATATTAAAAAAAAAACCGTTACAGTAACCAGGATATTAATTTTTTTTCGAATTTTACGATTTTGTCTTCCAGAATTAAGCTTTTTTAATGCTGTCGCTGCAAATGATGACATTTTTAGGTATGATTTTTATTTAACATTTCTGAATAGCTTATTAATGTTATAAGATACCATTTTTTTGAATACCGTTTTATTTGCCTTAGAAAAAAAATCTTGAGTTGAAAAGTTTTTTCTTTACGATGTTAGGACCAAAATTGAAAAAATTCTCCTGTAAAAAAAATGTATGACACCGAAAACCACCATTATTTTAAAAACTTGTACATTTAATAAGGGTTGCAAATTGGTGTAAAACTTACGTCTAGTCTTTATCGTTACAAAGATATTGCTATGAATGTGATGAAGACAGAAAATAAATTAAATTGGTACTATTCCATTTTTTCATTTTCGTAATGGCTTATGCTTGAATGCTTGTAATCGAAGCAGGTAGTTAAGCGGCTAGCATATTCCGACCCGATGACGTCATCTGTCCGGAATTTGGGACCGCTACCTGTGGCGGAGTTGCACCTCAGTCAGCGTGAAGGGGATAGATAGCGCCGCTTTTGTATTTTTGGTAAATTGGTATGAAGTTGTACATTCTAGTCCTTGTCGTTACAAAGATAATTGCTATGAATCTGAGAGGTGCTCCAAATCAACGTTAATAAAAAAAATAAAAAAGTGTGTACATTTAAACTTTTTCTTTAAAATGTGTAACTGTAGTATTTCAGAGGCAATGTTCATTGAATTATTGAGGCGTATGAAAAGAATTAGGAGGCCGTACTAAAAAAAACAGTTAGTTCAAATAAATCGTTTTATTTGGTTTTTACAATAAATGTTCGAATTGCCTTCCCTCTACAAGAATGCAAAGTCTGCATCTCCTAATAAAGGAAGATCTTATCCGACGGACAAAACGGCTTTGGTTTATTTCTGATGCAGCAGATTGGATGCGCTGTCGTAATTCTTCTTCCGACGTTATTGGATTCTTGTAGACCCTGTCTTTTAAACATCCCCAGTAAAAAAAATCTAGGGGATTTAAGTCCGGAGATCGCGGAGGCCACAAAATTGGTCCTAATCGGCCGATCCATCTGTCCGGATAACTTTCATCAAGGTGCGCCCTTACTGCCGTCGCATAGTGAGCGGGGCACCCATCATTTTGCAACCACATTGCTTGCCGTACGTCTTCTGGAACGTTTTCTAATAACCTTGGCAACTCATTCCTTAAAAAATGGAGATAATATTCGGCGTTTAGAGTAGCTGGTAGTTCAAAGGGCCCTATTATTTGCCCATTGATTATTCCCACCCATAAATTTATTTTAAATTGATGTTGGCTCCTGTCCTCTAGCATCAAATATGGGTTTATCAGCTGCCAACTGTGCAAATTATGCAAATTTAAATATCCATCTCGGCGGCATGAAGACTCGTCACTCCATAAAATCTTGTTAAAAAACTGCGGGTCCGCCCGAATCATTCTAAGCATCCTTTGGCAAAATTCTATTCTTGGCTGGTAATCACGCGACGTCAGAGTTTGAACACGTTGCACGTGATATGGGTGCAATCGGCACCGTTGTAGCACTCGATGCACCGTCGATCTAGAAATTCCTACGCGTCGCGCTATGACGCGAACGGAGACTGACGGATCTTCCTCGATTTCTCGAAGAATGACTTCGTCATTAACTTGTCGCGGTCGTCCTTCACGGGTACCACCAACTCCGGTGCCAAGAATTCTTCCCTCAAGAAGCGCGTTATGCACTCTAATAAAGACGCGATAATCGGGATAACGAACCAGGTTCGGGTATCTTTCACGGTACAATCTTGCAGCCGCCCTGGCATTACCTCTTGCTTCTCCGTAGATAAAATGCATTTCGGCGTACTGCCGTGGCGTGTACTCATAACGAGGCATTGGGCTGAATAAGGTTTCAGCGCTACTGCACACACGTACAAGCACACACAAACGAATGTTTTCGGAGTCCGTAGGATCGCCAAGTCGTTTGTCCAATACGCAAAGAGTTCCAAATCGATAGGCAAAGCAAAGTCCAAAAACACAGCACAAGTCAAATTTTACAGAAGAAAACACCGAGCCACTGACCGGGAGCGAAAGTTGTCTGACGTAGCAACTCGAAGAGAGACTAGTTACAACTAAACTAATAAAATCAAGCAACAATGAAGCCTGTACGAGTGAAGGGCGCAGGAAAGAACAAAAGAACCTGCGCAACTTCATACCGATTTAACCGATTTACCAAAAAGCGGCGCTACCTATCCCTTTCACACTGACTGAGGTGCAACTCCGCCACAGGTAGCGGTCCCAAATTCCGGACAGATGACGTCATCGGGTCGGAATTATGCTATCCGCTTAACTACCTGCTTCGATTACAAGCATTCAAGCATAAGCCATTACGAAAAGGAAAAAATGGAATAGTACCAATTTAATTTATTTTCTGTCTTCTTCATCACATTCATAGCAATATCTTTGTAACGATAAGGACTAGACGTAAGTTTTATACCAATTTGCAAACCTTATTAAATGTACAAGTTTTTAAAATAATGGTGGTCTTCGGTGTCATACATTTTTTTTACAGGAGAATTTTTTCAATTTTGGTCCTAACATCGTAAAGAAAAAACTTTTCAACTCAAGATTTTTTTTCTAAGGCAAATAAAACGGTATTCAAAAAAAATGGTATCTTATAACATTAGTAAGCTATTCAGAAATGTTAAATAAAAATCATACCTAAAAATGTCATCATTTGCAGCGACAGCATTAAAAAAGCTTAATTCTGGAAGACAAAATCGTAAAATTCGAAAAAAAATTAATATCCTGGTTACTGTAACGGTTTTTTTTTTAATATTCAAATTAGTTGTTGGAAATTAGGTAAGCTACCTACCCGTTACGTTTGATCCATTATTTACGGGACACCCTGTATATCTTATTACCGTTCTAAAAAAATACAAAAAAAAGCAATTTCTAGTCACACTATTTACTGCCTCTCTATCAGCATAGTCAACGTACAAATAACCGATGGAATTCATTCATTTTTGGTGGTAGTGAAGAGGAATGTATAAAAAGGTTAGTATTTTTTTCTTAAAAAAACTTAGGTAGGTACTGTGAACCGAACCTCACAGGGGGACAGCTTCGTTATAAAATTAAAGAGGTAGACGGTGGTTAAGAGGGCCGTAGCTATATTTAAAATACTCAGTTTCAACTCAAAATATGTGTATATCACTCCTATCGAAGCCCTACCTAGAATGTGACTTCACCATTGAACAAAAGCTAGTTCCGCTTTTCTTCAAAAGTAATTCGATGTTTGAATGATAGAATGTCAGTCTGTAATAAAATAAGGTTGAGCAATGCAACAAACCTCTATAGTATTACTGCTGGCGATACATTTTTTTTTTTGTATTATAGAACGGCCATTTTAAGGTCTATTCGTTCTAGTGAGTAACTTTAGAGAGTTTCTGGTAATGTGCAAAGCGAAAAAGTAATAAATACCTTCTCATTTCAAAAAGCAGACCCCAATAGCCCCAAAAACACAACCAACACTAGAATTCAAGGAAATACATAATAAATATTCTAAGAGACGTAATACGTCTGAGGGATTCGCAACAATTCCGCGAGTTACGGTGCATTAGTGGACGCTGCCGACTGAGTAATTACAAGCTCACTGCATATGCATGCCGGAATGTATTGCAGCTTTTATTTATCTCCAAGAAGATCTATCTTGCATTTTGTTTAAAACATTTTAATGGTAACAAATTGTTGAGGTGCAGTCAGAGAGAAGAGGCTTTTGTATTGGATGAAATAGGAACAGGATACTAATGTTGTAGTTATTGAAAAGAGAAAAAAGCGGCCAAGTGCGTGTCGGGCCACGCGCAGTAATAGGGTTCCGTAGTTGCACAATAATGCGGACTAAGAAGATGGCTTGTTGTTGTTTCATGAATATTTGACTATTACTCGTAAACTAGTGATAGTTTGCCTTTTAATTTCGTTATATATACTACAACCGTGATATTTTTCACCTATCCAAAACTAAGCGTTTAGGTGGCAGGGGGAGGACACTTGACTAACAAAAATTTGCACTTTACAGCTTAATATTTCAGAAACGGATCCCTAAATCGAAATTTAGTTTTCACAAACCCGCAATATTTATTAAAGACCCATCTAACAACACCCCACACCATAGGGTAGATGAGAAAAAAAAAACATCCCCACTTTACATGTACAGAAGGTACCCTAATAAAAATTTTTTTATGATTTTATTTTACCACTTTGTCGGCGTGATGAATATATGTACGAGTATATCTATGCCAAATTATGGCTTTCTAGTACCAAGAGTCTCTGAGCTAAGGTGCGGACGGACAGCCGGACATACGGACGAACATAGCGAAACTACAAGGGTTCCTTGCTGACTACAGAACCCTAAAAAGGACAAAAATTCCGTTTTTAATGATAGCTTTGCTTCTCGGACATCTTCAAAAATACTGATATCTTTTGTCGAGAAATGCAGACCGAATTTCATTAATTTTGTTTAAGAAAAATAAAAAATATTTGTAGTATTTATAAGTAGTAAATTAGTAGACAAAATCATTTCAAATACCAATTTATACATGGTCTTCACATGAACTGACTTAGATTATGTCTGGACTTTAAAAGAGACTAAGATCTCCGAGTTGGTATCGGACTTTCTTCTCAGAGTAGTCAGATAGGAATGGCTAACCTAGATATTTAACTAGGATGAAAAGCAATTGCATGCAGCTGAGATGAGAATGCTAAGAGGGATGTGTGGTGTTACACGAATGGATAGAATAAGAAATGAGTACATAAGAGGAAGTCTAAAAGTGGCACCGGTGACTGAAAAGTTGTGCGGAAATCGGCTATCATGGTATGGGCATGTGATGCGGAGGAGTGAGGAAAATGTCGTGAGGAAAGTTTTGAGTATGAATGTCGATGGCTATAAGAGTAGGGGAAGACCAAAGAAACGATGGATGGATTGTGTGAAAGAAGACATGGCTAGAAAGGGGGTGACTACCGAGATGACGAATAATAGAGAAGTATGGAAAAAAAGGACATGTTGCGCCGACCCGAAATAGATTGGGATAAGGGCAGGAGAATGATGAGCACATAGGCTGATTTCCTGTGAACGGAAACTCGATAAATAATATCAAAGATTTTGGTATTATTGTTTTTTCATGACGTGAAAGTTATGCTCTTCAACCGTAGAAATAATAACCGGCCAAGTGCGAGTCGGACTCGCGCATGAAGGGTTCCGTACCATTATCTACAAAGACGGCAAAATAATCACGTTTGTTGTATGGCATCTCCCCTATAGCGGCAACAGAAATATATCATCTATGAAAATTTCAACAGTCTAATTATCATGGTTCATGAGATACAGCCTGGTGACAGATGGACAGACAGACGGACAGCAGTGTCTTAGTAATAAGGTCCCGTTTTACCCTGTGGGTACGGAACCCTAAAAATCAAAGAAATGTACGTGAATAGTAATCCGCAAGTCTTCTAATTTAGTATTTAGTTCTAGCTTTAACCCGCAGATTTGACCACGTGGAACTTGAAAAAAAACCGATAAAACCCATCTCCATGAAAAAATACATAGGTATATGTGCCAAGTTTCATGTTGATCGGTGAAACAGTCTTGAAGTTTATCAATCTCAAACTCAACTCAAAGCATTTATTTCAATTAAACCAATTACAGGCACTTTTGATTTGTCAAAGAGTCGGTCAGTTAGTCGGATAGTTGAAGCTAGATGCTCATTCCAAAACGTAGATCTCAATGGAGAAGAACGGGAAAGAAACTCCACGGACACTTTTAAATCAGATGAGTAATACAACATCCTGGGTACATTATTTTTGTTGCTTCTACATGTGAGAACAATGTAATAAAATAAAAAATACTTAAAAACAAGTCAAAATATAAAATTAAAAAAACTTTTTTACAAAAAAATACAACCGACTTCCAAAAACAACACTACAAAGTGAAAAATAACTTTAATTTCGGAAGTCGGTGTCTTTGGTTTTGTATTTTCGTTTTTTGTCACCGACTTCCGAAATTAAAGTTATTTTTCACTTTGTAGTGTTGTTTTTGGAAGTCGGTTGTATTTTTTTGTAAAAAAGTTTTTATTTTTCAATTTTTAGTTGTGGTACCTACCCCACACAAATTCTAATACCACTACCTGCAAAACAAATTAGAAGTTCATCCATATAAAAGTGGGGAAAAAATACGTATTATTGAAGCCAACTCAAAAACTACCCAAGCAAAGTTAATCAATTCTATATAGGACTAACTTTGATGTATACCCTCTCGAATAAAACAAAAAAAAAAACCAAATCTGTCCAGCCATCTTCGAGTAATCGGGGAACATACATAAAAAATAAAAAAAAATAAAAAAATGTTCCGACGAATTGAGAAACTCCTCCTTTTTGAAGTCGGTTAAAAATAAGCTCTACTTAATCTCCTAATATAATAATAAGATGGCCAGTCTCAACTGATGGCGCCCGTTCACGAACATGACACGTGGATCAGCACCATCCAGCTCAACCATTTTTAGGGAACTCATATAGGTATACCGACATCCATTTTAATCTAGTAGAATATTTTAATATTCTTGCTTAAGAAACAAAATAATGGAAGTAGGTCCACAATGAAGCTAGAGCTCAGTTTATTGCACGAGGCTCTGAAGCGAGCTTTACTATCTTTCGCGAGTGATATTGTTTGTGTCGTCCTGCGTTCTTGGTTATCTATACAATGTGGAGAAGGCAATACATGTAAACACTGGCAATACTAATGTATGTACTAGCTTTTCCCGCGGCTTCGCTCGCCTTAATTTAGTCGATTAATACTTGCAGTTTTTTAATCTTAATTACTAAGCGAAATATTAAATTCATATCCGAACAGAAGTACTTAAAATTTTAAGAACATCAACTCACAGTTAAACGAAAAAAAAAGTAGTTTATCGAATCATTTTGTGTTAATTTACTCGTAGATGATGTCAAAAGTAGCAGTGTTAACCGACTTCTGTTGCTGACCGTACTCTGCTTGCAATAATATAATTCAATCATGATTCGAAAGACACGTGGCGCCATCTATTATCATAAGAAAGTTATTGGTGTTTTCCTCGGGAACAGTACTTTTTTTTGGGAAGAAAGGTACCCTATGTCCGTTTCTGTACACCTGACAACGTATATGCAAACTTTCAGGTTGATCGGTTCAGTGGTTCGTGAAAAGGTAACAAACAAACTTACTTTCGCATTTTTTTGTTGGATTTTGGAACTTAGTATCAAATTAATCCTAACAACGAAATAACAACATTATTTTTTTCATACAAACTACATTCTCAGTGATGATCCGACTTTGGGTTTTGCCAATCTTTGTCTAGTTATTGTGTGTAATATATTTGATTGGGGTTAGAAGCGTTATGACTACCTCTCGATAAGACTAAATAGCAGATATGACTAGTTCGCTATAGGACTTAATCTCGATATGACTAGATCGCTGTAAAACTAATTAGCTGTTTGACTACATATGCATAAGTCCTGTTATCAAAATGACTCATTATCGATATGACGTACAATCGTATCTAAAAGTGGCATTAGTACTTGTAGGAACTTCATGGAGTACCTACTTAGTTTTACTAAAGTGTGAATACACTATGAAGTTCCACTATAACTATGATTCCACTATTAAAAATAAATTGAAACAAGAGTTGTCATTGTCACTTCGAATTTTTATCTTGCATGGCATATTTTATTGTTATTTAAAATGCAGGATAATGAAAAATTTAATTTTATTGAAAATAAAAAGAATAAGGAAGCACTTCTTCATGATGGCTACCGATACAATTTTGTGTCCAACAATTCAAGCGGAACATCGTTCTGGCGTTGCTACACGAGACAAGTGTAGTGCTTCTCTCACACTAAATCAAGAAAATACCATTATAATCAGAAAGAGTCTGCACAAGTGTGAGCAAGACCATGACAACATTCAAGAAAACCTTTTACTGGATACGGCAAAACAGAATGTATGCAAAGATATGTCTTCAGTAAAGAAGGTTTACGAAGAAGTCCTCCAACAACTGCCCTTTTCTTCAACCTTTAATGGCAGACCTTATAATTCAGTGAAGGATGTCCTGTACAGACATCGTAAAAGGTTCCTTCAAGTGCAAAGAAAACAGAGTTTTCTAAATCCAGTGAAGTGACAATACCAAATATGATTAAGAAAGGCTTTTTGATTGCCGAGTTTGAATTACCAACAGATGATAAAATGCTTGTATTCTCATCACGAAAGGAATATGAAAATTTATGCAGATCAAGAAAAGGTTTTTTTTTGGTGCCGGAACCTTTAAAAGTGCACCCAGGCCTTTCTATCAGTTGTTCTCCATTCACGTATACATTGATAGCACGGAAGAGACGACAAATATATTTCCCGTCTTGTATGCTCTCTTACCAAATAAACGCGAAACAACTTATTAGCTTTATTTACAATAACACGTGATGTGCTTAAAGTACATATTAAACATTTTAAATGTGATTACGAATCGGGACTCATCAATGCATTTAGGACTGTGTATCCGAATGCTAAAGTTACGGGATGTTTTTACCATTACAATAAATCGGTGTGGAAAAAGGCGAACGATATTGGTTTGACGAAATCTCAAGAAGGACGATATATCACTAGAATTACTGCTAATTTGCCGCTCTTGCCTTCATCTTATATACAAGACGGATGGTCTGCTATTGTGGAATGTTCAACGCAATCACCTGAAATGAATGCATTCGCAAGCTACTTTTGCAGGCAATGGCTAAACAATCCTTTGCTTATTTCCTGTGCAAAACAAAAGCACAGAGCCAATAATAGATTAGAGGCATGGCATCGCCGCCTTAATGTGCGCATGCAGCACAAACCAACATTGTTACAATTTTTATTTTATTTAATAAAAAAGAGGCACATTTTCAAGATAAAAAAAATCAAAATTCTCTGTTTGAACCGACCAACAAAAGAAGAAACACCATATTATTCATTCGCAAGTATCAAAGAATATTAAATAAACTTGAGACGAAGGAGATTACGCTCCTATCTTTTTTAAAAAACGTTAGCGATTTAAAGTGTAAGTTTAAATAAATAAATAATTATGTTACAATGAAATGCTTTCATTTTAAGTATTTTAGTGTAGGTACCAAGGAAAAAACCTTAATGCTATAACTCGATAACTGTACTCCAAAAAACAAACGAAAATATAGTCGTTACGCTATCTGGCCTTATTGCGATCTAGTCCAAACACGATATAGTCCTAACAAGATCTAGTCATATCGAGATTAAGTCCTATAGCGAACTAGTCATATCTGCTATTTAGTCTTATCGAGAGGTAGTCATAACGCTTCTAACCCTTTGATTGTATTTTTGTATACAGACTGGGAACGTCACTAAATAAATACGAAGTTTAAAATTTATTGCTTCTATGGAACTGTGTGTGTACAATCACAGTTTTTGAGTTCTATACATTTTTTTTTTTTTGAGTAAAGGTTTACCAACTTCTGTTCTTCTACAATACTCGTATATCTTAGTTGTTATTTATGTACAGATCATATATTTTAACATTAATATATATGTAACAATTTTATTCGCCTTGGACTTTTAATTCCCAATTATACAGGGTTACTGGTAACTCGACGTATTCCTTGCAGGACGTCATAGTAGGGTTAAAATGCAGCAAATTAGGCCACCAAATGTTCTACCGAAATTCAGTAGTTTTTGAGTTAATTCGATTTTTAGCTTTTTTATGAAAAATCCCAGATTAAATCATTTGGAGCCAATTTAAAAATGATTTACGGCGCGACTGTACTGAAATTTAAGTTAACATCATAGCTGACGCCGTAGCAGATCCTTGTTAATAATTCAAAGTTCAAAAATGCCAAAAACTTTGGCAAATATCACTAAAGAAACATTTAGTTTTTTGTGAATTTTGCTATTACTTCATACAAAATGTTGTCTAGTGAAAATAAAAATTACTACGCCTGATGTACAAATTACTAGGAAAATATCCTTGTCTTATCAGCTATTCAGAAAGGTATGATTGTCAATACTTTTGCATGTGTGACAGGGAAAGAATGAGTTTTATGAGGAGCAGGTAAAATTGCGAGACGGTCAACCTATTGTTTAATATTCGTATTATTCGTAGTTTTTACCTGCGCTTGAACCCCAAACACTCGGCAAGCTTTGTGATTGGTCACTATTGTTCTCCCGGCATGACACGGGGTGCGACTTTACAAAATCTGGTCGTCAGAGTCAGTTAGTTTCAACTCTACGTCGCGCAAGCTCGTGTTTTGTTATCTGGCTATTTCCTTAACTGATACTGCGTATCTTGCTCTTGTGCTGTGCTGTGCCTTCATAAGTGCTGACTACGGCTGCATATTCTAACCTTGAATACGCTGAAATAATGTACTGTTACGGACTTAGTGACTGTAACGCTGCTCAGGCGCGGAGAGAATATCAACTTCGTTTTCCCAACCGCCGACTCCCACACGTTAGTGTTTTTGGATCGACTTATCGGCGATTATCTGAAACTGGCAGCGTCCAAAGAAGCAGGCAAATTGACACTGGTCGTTCTCGGAGATACACGGCTGAGGACGAAGAGCTGATTCTTCAACGTTTTATTGACGACCCCAACATATCGACAAACATCGTAGCGCGTGAGCTTGCTATGTCACAGTGGAAAGTCTGGTCTGTAGTTCACTTATCAGGCCGACATCCATACCACTATCAACCTGTCCAGTCATTAGAAGAGGGAGATCCGCCAAGACGGCTTGAATTTTGTCGTTTTATGCTAAATGCCGACGCCGAAAGCGAAAACTTTTTAAAAAACATTCTGTGGACCGATGAGTCATGTTTTGACCGTGATGGTATCACAAATTACCACAACTTACATTACTGGGCACCGAAGGCAGAAGCAAATCCTAAGAAACTGAAACCAACCGCATCCCAGCGTAGATTCTCGCTTAATGTTTGGATGGGTATTATCGACGACAAATTAATTGGCCCACATTTTTTACCCCAAACATTAAATGGGGAACTTTATGAAGATTTCCTAAGAAATCATTTAACACCACTGCTCACGGATGTACCGGAAGACAGAAGAGCAAACATGATGTATCAACATGACGGATGTCCAGCCCACTTCCGAATCACAATTCGACAATTGCTGGATGAAACCTACCCAAACCGATGGATAGGGCGCGGTGGGCCAATTCCGTGGCCTGCACGTAGCCCTGATCTTACGCCACTAGACTTTTACGTCTGGGGTCATATGAAAGACCTAGTTTATGTGACCCGGGTAAATTCAATTGAAGAACTAAGGGAGAGAATAAGAGATGCAGCGGACCAGATGAGGGCAACAATCACATCAAGAATCACAAAAACTGAAGTGAGGAAGCGAATAAGAACGTGTATTAGAAACCGAGGGCAGCACATCGAACAAGACGTGTGAAAGTGTAGTAAAAGTTTTTAAACTGATATTTTATTATTAAAAATAATGCTAATATTCACGAAATAGTTTTATTGATTTTCCGAATAATCACCTTTTTGTGAGACGCACATAATGTAGTCCTTAACTTTGTATTAACTTTCATACCTTTCTGAATAGCTGATAAGACAAGGATATTTTCCTAGTAATTTGTACATCAGACGTAGTAATTTTTTTTTTCACTAGACAACATTTTGTATGAAGTAATAGCAAAATTCACAAAAAAACTAAATGTTTCTTTAGTGATATTTGCCAAAGTTTTTGGCATTTTTGAACTTTGAATTATTAACAAGGATCTGCTACGGCGTCAGCTATGATGTTAACTTAAATTTCAGTACAGTCGCGCCGTAAATCATTTTTAAATTGGCTCCAAATGATTTAATCTGGGATTTTTCATAGAAAAGCTAAAAATCGAATTAACTCAAAAACTACTGAATTTCGGTAGAACATTTGGTGGCCTAATTTGCTGCATTTTAACCCTACTATGACGTCCTGCAAGGAATACGTCGAGTTACCAGTAACCCTGTAGATTTCTCTGAAATAAGTGATAAGTATAATAATGATAACACAGACAATTCCAGAATTTCAGAACAGGAGCTCGTGGCTAAGTAATAACAGCCACACGGGTCGATCCATCAGGTTAAGCTACGCTTGCCGGGGTTGGTCCGTGGATGGGTGACCATCTTTACATACCGAGACTCCTCCGTGCCTCGGAAAGCACGTTAAGCCGTTGGTCCCAGCTGTCATTCGTGGATCTTTGACAGTCGTTACGGGTCGTCAGAAGCCCGAAAGTCTGACAACCAGTGTTACCAAGGGGTATCGTATTACCCAGTTAATGGGTTGTGGAGGTCAGATAGGCAGTCGCTCCATGTAAAATAATGGTATTCAGCTGCATCCGGTTAGACTGGAAGCCGACCCCAACATAGTTGGGAAAAGGCTAGGCAGATTGATTGAGACAATTCTAGAATTTAGTTGTCTATAGCAAAATACTTCTTAAACTTAAGAATTAGAACATATAGGTATATAAAATTACACTACAAACGATATTGCAATTTTGCGATTTCAGTGCTTCAGCCATTATATGTCATAGGTAGATCATTTAGACATAGTTTTTACAGGATTATCCTGCAAGGAAAAAGACACCATGTCCTAACAGCTGATTCCTCTCTGTGCGACCTTTGGCTTGGGTTCGATTTCTATATCAGGCAGCGTTATTGGGTTCAACCAGCATCTATGTGCCCGACAAATATTGGCAATAGGCTCGCCTGACTGAAACATAACTGATGAAATGCACGAGCACACAGCTGCCTACTCAATCTGTGAATATAGGAGTATTGTTATGTTTTCCTATTCATGCATCCCTATTTCAAAACCAAACACGTCATACGACGTAGAGATGAATATAGTACATCGCTACAAAATGCAGGTCATGTCGACACCATTTAAAATTCAGCTCAGACTTCCTTCAGTGAACTTTACGATCTTAAAGTTCACACGTTATTTTTAACGTTACTGGTTTATCCACAAATTATTGTTTTTGATAAGTTAATTGGGACCGTTTTATGAATATTTTGGTGGTATTTTGTTGTACGGTGAAAGAATTGAATGTTCTGTCCATCGATTTTCATTTTATGGTTGAATGAGAGGCTGTGAAAGAATTTTCTGTTTATCCTTTATTAAAAGAACCAGTTTTTAATAATTAATTACAATCACGCCGCCTTTACGACAAATAAGCAGTTTTAATGTATCTTAATTTTTTGCGAGATAATTATTTTGTAACTTATATTAGTGTCGATTTTGCAGAATCTGTCAAAAAGTAAAAGAACCTTTTATATAAGTTTGAGTTTTTGAGGTTTTTACTGTCTCATATGGCATTGTATATCATAAGCAGAACCAAACAGTTAGATCATTTTAGCGATCTCCTAAGTGTTGAAAATCACCAGTTCCTGGTGACACTAACTTTCTTAAGATTGTTTTAACTATTTAACACAATTTTAAGGAAGTTAAGTCTTATAAGGACGCTGTTGCAAATGGGTAGTCAAATCATGACTTTTTACACAAAAGTATGTTTATTAAATAAAATGTTTCAGGGCCGAATTGTTGATAGATGTGCATGGTACGATTCTGAACTATAAATATAATTTTAGATAGGTACAGTTTCTCAATAACGGGACCGAAGTAAAAATTTTCATTTCGGTACCTTTTTTTTAGAAACTGTACCTATCTAAAATTATATTTATAGTTCAGAATCATACCATGCACATCTATCAACAATTCGGCCATAAAACATTTCATGAATGCAAAGCATTTTATTTAATAAACATACTTTTGTGTAAAAAAGTAATGATTTGACTACCCATTTGTAACAGCGTCCTTAAGTAAAATGTATTTTGTTTCTTCCTTTTCTTTCTTTAGGTAGTTAGTTTAGTTGTCAAATTACTATGAATATGACAACGTTTACTCCATTCTGTGTCCTTTCTAACATCGCAAATTATACAATCGTTTCATTGGTAGCTACAGTGTATCCACTGAGTTGGAGTACTGTCTTAAGTCCACAAGTTTGATCGTTTTAATTCGTTTTATATTTTAAACAAGTTTTTATTTACTCTCGACCTAGCAACTCTAACCGAACTAAACCTACATTATACAGATAACTCAATTTGAAATTTTGAATTAATCGCAGCATCATTCCGTGTCTCCCTCAGGGGGGAGGCAAAACCAAGAGGGGAAAGGGAGGGAGGGGGGGTGCTCTAAATTAAATTTTGACACAGACTGAACGTGGGACCACTTAATTGCAATTTGCTTGACTTATTAGATGCTGAGATGGTGTAACTCAATTGTGATTCTGTAAGATTTAAGTTGGTTATTTTAAGTGGGATATTAAATATCATTTATGTTCTATCTATGGGTTACATCAAGACGTAGGTCTTTGTTTTGAGGAGCTCGTAGCTAAGTAATAACAGCCGCATGGATCGATCCATCAGGTTAAGCTACGCTTGCCGGGGTTGGTCCGTGGTTGGGTAACTAACTTTACATACCGAGGCATCTCCGTTACGGGTCGTCAGAAGCCCGAAAGTCTTACCAAGGGGTATCGTATTACCCAGTAACTGGGTTATGGAGGTCAGATAGGCAGCCGCTCCATGTAAAATACGACTGCAAGCCGACCCCGACATGTTGGGAAAAGGCTAGACAGATGATGAATTCTAAGTAGCCTCTTAACATACAGACATACATATATCATTTTGGTGTGGAAGTAGCTGACCCTCTGGATAAACACATAAGTTACTTTTTATCTCGAAAAATAGACAAAGAACGAAAGTAAGAAAAAGTATTCATTGTGACTAGCACAGAAAGATCACCAACTAAACTAAAATCACAATAATAAAAGTTTGAAAACAAAAAAAAACAAATAAATAATCACACTATCACACTAATATTATAAAGGCGAAAGTTTGTGTGTGTTGTGTGTGTGTGTGTATGTTTGTTACTTCTTCACGCTCAAACGGCTGGACCGATTTGGATGAAATTCGGTATGTAGACAGCTTATATATACCCTGGATTAACACATAGGCTACTTTTTATCCCGAAAAAATGTAGTGCTCCCGTGAGATGAGCAAGGAATTCAAATATATTTGTTACTCTTTCAAACTCAAACGGCTCGACTGATTTTGATATAATTTGGTGTGGAAATAGCAGACATCCTGTGTACACATAGCACACATAGGCTACTTTACATCCTGAAAAAATTTAGTGCTCCCGTTGGATAAGCAATTTTTTTGTGAATACTTTTCTCACCGATTAAATAATACACGTTTTAGTGTATCTCATAAACCGCGGGTAACACCGCGGAGCACAGCTAGTTCTGATATATATCTGAGTCTGTATACAATCAAGTTTTCTTGGGTTAAAGTTTCCCGCAAGTGTTTCGTGTTTTGCTAGCCTGTGAGAAAATGAAAGGTGGTTGAAAGCGATATGCTAGTAGTATCTATACAAGCCAAGGGTTGGAATTCCAGACGCCATTTTCACTCCTTCCGCACTTTGAATACGAACTATAAAGCCACTATCTGCGCCCCGCGGTTTCACCCACTTAGACCAGGATAAAAGAAGCTTATGTGTTAATCCAGGGTATAAGCTATCTACATACCAAATTTCATCCAAACCGGTCCAGCCGTTTGAACGTGAAGAAGTAACAAACACACACACTCACAAACTTTCGCCTTTATATTATTAGTGTGATTACATTCTTTTTCTTAAGAGTTTAACTGGGTTTTCTTATGAGTTTTGTTAATCGGGGTATCAGTGGCGTTTTTATGTCTTCAAAACTGCAGTCATTAATAGATGAATTTCATCATCAGCCCTGAACTCCCAAATCATATATAAATAATTACAAAACTCAAAAGTTACACAGGCGATTAATTACGAAACAAATTTGGCGGCTAACTTACAAGATCAGGTGGTCATTACAGCGCACTGGCATCGAACCTAGGCCCCACGCTGGCGACCAGCCAAATCTTACCACACGCTCTGCGCTTCAACGGATCAGAGGGGCTTGAGATATGTACGATATTTTTGTTATTTTAATGCTCTTTGGTTTCATGATAGCCTGGTACTTATTTAATTCTTATCTTCATTTAGTTAGTGGATGAACTGGGAGGCTCTTCCCGTAACATCGCCAAATTGTTGTATGTCCAGCAGTGGATGTCTTGAGGTTGAATTGATGATGATGACATTGTGCATTGACTAAGCTTAATTAAGGCTACTGTTATGTTTTCATCACGAACAAAACGTTTTAAGGATGGAAATAAATAAGAACCGTAAAATGAGATGGAACTAAAAATGCATTTAAGTTTTGACGTTGTGGCGGCATCTACATCGCCACATACGAACTACGTATCACAATGACATGACGTCACGCAAAAATCCTGCATCGCGCAATCGGCGTTTACCGCGTGACTAGCATATATACAATGTCCCGACATCAACCGTCGGGCAGTTGCTCACCAGACACAACACCCGTCTGTTCGGAGGATCCTCCCTTTTCTGTAGAGGATGAGTAAACTTTACACCCTGTTCCTCATACCTCTAAATCGTAACTCCTAGTAACACTCTGAAATGTTGTATGTACTTTGACACAAAATAAAGGAACACACCAAACTAAATTCATCAACATATTCTGTTTACAATCATCACACCGTATTTAGCATTCTGTATCAAATTGAACCACTCAATTTCATCTCGAATCAAAATATAAAATTGTAACCTCAACACTAAAAATTCATAGAAACACACGTTCTGTCTAGACTTTCAAAGCGTCTAGACGAACATGTTTGTTGCACTTAATTTAAAATGTATTTTATGCATGTCTAAATCTTAGTTGCTTCGTTTGTCTTGCCTGCATTGTGTACATTTAGTTGGACGTTGGCCAAGTTATCTCGAGCGGTCAAGGTATTAGCCGATACTGCGTTTTGGGGTATAACAGTGTTGAGACGGCGTAAAATTGGGTCTGCAGCTGGTAATGAAGTAATATCGTGATAGTTTAAGCTGATTAAGTATTTCTTAGAAAGTATCTAATAAGACTGTTAGGTAAGCGTTGAGTCTGAACAGTATTAGGTACTTACCTACTCTTTATGTAAGAGGACGGGCTCTGTTGTAGTCTGAATCTCACATGTAATTTCTTACTAAAATAAAAATAGTGTTTTATCAGTAGCTCATTGATTGTTGTATCATAAAAATGATACAAAAGTTTCATAATGTTTGTTTCACAGATATTTTGGTCTAGTCAACATAACATTAGTAAAAACAAAAGACGACATCCATTCAAAATATCATCAAAAGATATCAAAAAAACACATCTCTGAGAGTCGCCAGAACAACATGCATTTACGACAACACAAACAGACCCAGCAAAAAACAAAGATTCTTAATAACACTCTCTAATATAGGTTCTCTTGGGAAAACAGTGGCGGCCAAGTTATTTATTCTGCTTTGAAGGAAACACTCGGTGCTTGCCAGATCTAAGCAAATATTTCCTTCATTGTAAGGACGCCTTCAGACGTCTGTGAGTGGCGGTGAAATGGTTCGCGTTTCTCTTTAGGTACACTTGCAGTTGACTTGGAAGCGTTTGTTGAGATATTTGTGTGTTATGTTCTTTAGGAAATAATTTCTGATAACGTTGGTAGTGGAGAGTCTTCTATATAGTATTCTATTATATTCTTTTTCCACTAAGTATTTCTGTCTTTTGATTACTTTAGCGTAACTAAGAAGTCACCTAATTTCCTGTTTTTTCCACCACCTACTTTTTTTAACCACCTATTTTTCTGTTTTCCATAATTACTTCTGTTTTGCTTAAAAAGTTGAGAAATTTTCTGGACTTTGACGCCCGAAATCTCCATAAAAATTGCTATGGCGAAATTTTAGTTTCCAATGTTGCGGAAAACGAAAAAAATCAGAGGATTCACTGTTCTTTTTTTGTCTTTATTTAAAGTATAATATTAATTATAGTGGTCAAAAAATAAGAGGCCCGTTTTGACATGAGGGTGTCCCTTTTTGTCCCGCTATGTTTGTCTCTTTGGCATATGAAACGATATGGGCTGTCAAAAGGGACCTATTATTTTGTGACGAGTTTAGGTGACTTCTTATTTACGCCTAAGTTATCAAAATAAGGCAGTTTTTTGCACGTTTTTAGTGATATTTAATTTTATTTAACAATCAACAACCACAAGGTGTATGCCCCATCCAAGTTTTTCACTGACTGGCGAAAACTCTTGAGCTAGCCAGACGTTTTTTTTTTTTTCATGGCTACTACTTTAAATTTTCTGTATAAACTTATCCAACACCCATAACACGATTTCCTAGTGCCAACCCGTAACAGGTGTTCTCAGGTTTTTGATTCCGGTATGTTTCATCCAGTCTATGTGTCTCAAAAGCTATCCATCATCGTCATTGGCAGCCTGGATCCACCCTCTGCTGAGTTAAGGCCTCCTCCCTCTTGTGCCAAAAGCTTTAAGAGTCTTCAAGGTCGAGTGACTCTTAATACAATGTTAATCTATTTTTAAGAGGAAAATAATTGTCATCTTCTGGATTATTTTTTTTAACTAAATTCAGAGTGGATTTTTCTAAAATTATGGCCAGTCCCGTGTGAGCGGTCTCTACTCAAATATTTCGCCATTGATTCGCTCGTAGCTGGACGTTCTCCAAGGCGGAAGTCGGACGGATTCTTTCAGTGTATTGGTTCCTTCCGATCACGTCGGTACTTGTTTTAAAATGTCACTCTTTGGTTGGGAGAGTATTGACCGGGAATACTGACTGAAACTGTGGTTAATGTCTTAAGCATCAGTTTTTAAGTACTGAGATTCAAGATACGTCTTTGAGTATGAAATATTAATAAAGAACAATTAACGAAGTAAAACTTCTTTGTACCTAATTTACCCATTTTTGCAAAGGAATAAATTATTTGATTTGATTTCATTTATTACTAATTTAATCATATGGAAGATAACAAAGATTGTATGCGTTGGCGCAGAACCCACACAAATCTGTGTAGGTTGAGTGGAATAACACTCACTTTATTCACTAATTATTTCTCCATTGTTTTAGTTATTAGCGCTGTAAAAACGTGGGTGTAGCACTCTCTTGGGTCTTAGTTTGTGTTTTCCTGTACCGTCCCTGCGATTTTGTATAAAACACTAAACAAACCGTGCCACGCCGCGCCGGCGCCGCACCCATCGCACTCTTGCTGTGTGGGACTTCAAAAGAAAAACTGTTGGTGTTCTTCCTTAAATAAATAAGGGATCGTAGTAAATAAAAGACCGAAAGATAAGCTAAAACTGCTATCTTTATTTTAATTATTTAGAATGTGAGACGCAACGTCTTTCGAGAATCGTCGTCCATCTTAGTTTTTCATTCTTAACTATCATACTTTCTCTGTGCTTGTGGGGCTTGTGGCTAAGTAATAACAGCCGCACGGGTCAATCGATCAGGTTAAGATACGCTTGCCGCAGTTGGTCTATGGATGGGTGACCATCTTTACATACTAAGACTTCTCCGTGCTTTGGAAAGCACGTTAAGCCGTTGGTCCCGGCTGTCATTCGTGGATCTTTGACAGTCGTTTCGGGTCGTTAGAAGCCCGAAAGTCTGACAACCAGTCTTACCAAGGGATATCGTATTACCCAGTAACTGGGTTGTAGAGGTCAGGTAGGAAGTCGCTCCATGTAAAATACTGGTATTCAGCTGCATCCGATTAGACTGGAAGCTGACCCTAACATAGTTGGGAAAAGGCTAGGCAGATGATAAACTGTCATACTTTCTCACTCGCACTTGTGATTATACCATTCTTCTAACATCCACCATATCTCATGTGTTGCAACTTAACTCCCATATAAAGTACCACTTCTACCTCTAACCATCTTTTAAACCACTCCTCATCTCTTTCTTTCCAGAGTGGACTTCAGAAACGGCCCACCAGTCCATTGGGCAGTGGCTGGGGAATTCGGAGCTCGCACCCACTTCGTCCTCAACGAGTCTGATCCATCATCTGCTCACCTGGTGGTTGAGAAGGTGGCACGGCAGGATGAGGGGGTCTACAGGTGCAGGATAGACTATGTTGATGCACCGACCAGAAATTATAGGGTCAATTTGACTGTTATAGGTATGTATTTTTTGTGATGTCATACGTCTAAAGCTCATAGCACATGTTTAAGTACTGCACCAGGTTGTCATCTCCTCACCTCATTTTTACTAGCTGCCGATCTATTTTGTAAAAATCTGATCGTGAAAATTTGGGAGACGTGAGCTTGGAGGGTGGCGAAATTGGGGCTGTGTCGTCGCTCGAGCAATCAGGCTCAAGAGGTGGCACGCATGACATGCGCGCCTTAATAGGAGGGCGTGTGGTCGTGGGATTAGCTGCAATTGGTGATACCAGTCGGGGAAGCGGCGAATGTACAAGTATTTCCGGGGCCCCCGACTCAAGACACTAGAAGGAACAGTGGAGTTTTAGTCGGTAGAAGTCTGACATAACCCTCCGTTCTTCCCAGACGGAGGGTATCCATGAGGATTTTCTAACGGAAAAAAATAAGGTGACGTGAGCTTGAAGTGAGCTGTCATTCCACCTGATGCTAGGCATTGACACTATTGACAGCTCATTTGAAGCTTTCACCAAAATTTCGCGGTGATATTTTTCACCTAATAATAGATAGTCTGATCCCGATTCTAGGCGATGATGTTCCAATTCTTACAAGAGTGTGTTGTTTTATGGAGTTTCATAGAAAAATGGTGAATTGCTCGAGTTGAGGCGATGCTGACAAACTGCAGCACAGAATAAATAATAGTACTAACAGCAGTGACTGCAGTGCTTGTGGGCGTGGTAAAACATCAAGATAACGTGAAGGCGTTGTTAACAGAGCATTGGGCAGAATAAAAAATATAAAAAAATTTGGTGAATAAAATATAGGTCGGATAAAGTTTAAATATTGACTGAAGCCTGCTCCAATATTTTTTTGGCCGAGAATGAAAAATAAAAAGAAAAAATAAAAAGAAAAATAATGTTTAAAAAATTTCTAATACATAATTATTGTTACCTCTGACATACTTAGCAACTTTTTATAGTACATAAACATTTTTTTTTTCTGATTGCAAAATGATATCAATATATAAAATAAAATACCTTCTGTATTCATATGTAGTGTGAATAAGACCTAAGAACATCGAATAAAATGTTTAGCAAATAGAATTCACTAACCCCTGTAACTTTCCCGAACGGTGTGTAACATCCATTACGGTTAAAGGTTTACCCACTTAGTGCGTAGAAACACGGGAGAATGTTCTACCCTCTTACGTTTTATCTAGAATTCCCTTTGCATCTTGTAGGTACGATAAGCGTAGTAACTGAGCGATTGGCTGCTGTGCTACATGTGGTGGGTTAGAATCCCCGGTGAAACATTTTTTTTTGTGTCCTACAAATAATTGATTCGTGTCTGAGTGATTGTGTATGAAATCAAAAACAGTTATTTACAAACCACAGTTACAAACAGTTATCCACGTGCAACTCGAATAAAATTAAAATAGTCGTTTATGAAACTGTTTCATGTCAGGGGTTACTACAACAAAATACTACGCAGCGAAACACGACGCCGACGTTACGTGTATAATTATAGTTTTAATAAGATTTATTATTAACATCATTATATTAGTTCCTTTATTTTATTTACTTACATATGAATTATATTTTTAAATATTTTTATAAAAACATAAAATTAAAAAAAACATTTAAAAATATAAAAAATAGTAGCCCACCGGTATCGGGAACAGGGTCCAAGCTACCGGTGGTCAGGGCTCTAGAGAGAGGAACCTCCTCACTATGCGTGCCGTGTCCAGGAGTACTGCTTTCTGAATCAAGCCCTTGACCCAGCCGCGCAATGAGAGCCTCCTGAGGTGTTGGTCGAGACTCTCCGCTATTAGGCCATTAACCGTAACGATTATCGGTACAATGATTGCAGAGTCCACGTCCCACATGTCGACAACCTCGTGTGCTAAGTCAAGATACTTGATTTTTTTATCTTTCTCAGCTTTCACGAGATTCTCGTCATGAGGGACAGCGATATCAACAATCATTGCACGGCGCTCTCGTCGATCTATCACCACAATATCAGGCTTATTGGCTACAATAGTCCTGTCAGTGATGATAGATCGATCCCAGTACAATGTGGCGTGACCATTCTCGAGAACTGGGTCGGGCACATACCTGTAATATGGTACTTCGGATTCCACAAGGTTGTACTGCAAGGCAAGTTGCTGGTGGATAATCCTAGCCACTAGATTGTGTCTGTGCAAGTACTCGCCGTTAGCAAGACGAGAACAACCGGAAACAATGTGTCGGATTGATTCACCGGGACGGTGGCATGCCCGACAGATGTCAACCGTACCATCCTTGACAATGTATTTCCGATAATTATTCGTCATGATAACTTCATCCATAATTGCACAGACAAAACCTTCGGTTTCCCCGAAGAGGTCGCCGAAACGTAACCAGGATACAGACGCCAAAAAGTCTACATCAGGCCCATGGAGGGCCCGGAAAAAGCGTCCGTGAAGCTCTTTGCCTTGCCATACTTCCTTACGATCGTTAGTATCAAGTACTGCAGGTTTGCGCCAGTTCTCTTTCGCCAAGGAGAGTGGGGTGAGGCCCTTGTCCACCGCGACCACATCTCGATGCATCCCCACGTCGGCTTCTAGGAAATATTCCCTGAGACTGCATATCTCGCGATTGTGGAGGGTCTTAGCATTTAAAAAGCCTCGACCTCCACACTTTCGCGGGATATACAGTCTCATTACCGATGACCGTGGGTGATGCATTCGATACGCAGTCAGTAGCGTACGGACTCTCCTATCCAGGGCGTCGAGTTCGGTCTGAGTCCATTTGAGTATACCGAAAGAGTACATCAAGACCGGCATGACCCAACCGTTGAAGGCGCGCACCTTGTTTCCGCCTGATAGAAGACTATTAAATACTTTCTTCAGGCGGCCAAAGAAGCGCTCCTTCAACGATTGCTTCATGTCAGTAGCATTGATGCCCAACGCTTCCGACATACCCAAATATTTGTAGGTTTCGGTTGACGAGAGGGATCTAAGATGAATGGAATCCGAGAGTTGGGTTCCCACGGATTCCATAATCTCCCCTCGCTTTACATGCATGACTGCACATTTTTCCACACCAAATTCCATCCTGATGGCGCTACTGAAGGTTTCTGTTACCTTCAGTAACTCCATCAGTCGCAAATTGTTGGGGACAAAAAGTTTTAAATCATCCATGTAAAGGAGGTGAGATATCACTTGACCACCTCTTCTCAACCGGTAGCCTAGACCTGAGTCCTCCAGCAGTGTGCTTAGAGGATTCAAGGCTAAGCAAAACCAAAGCGGACTCAAACTATCGCCCTGAAATATTCCCCGCTCAATCCTGATCGGTTCATCGATCCTTCGGATCTGCTGACATCCTGGATAGAGAAGGACCGTCCTCCATTGCCCCATACACGACATCAAGAAGGTGCGTAGAGTTGCGTCTATTTTGTACAACTCCAGCACCCTAATGAGCCATGTATGTGTCACCGAGTCATAGGCATTCTTGTAATCTATCCAACATGTCGACAGATCTTTCCGGGATCTACGAACCTGTTGGCTTATGGTCATGTCTATTAGGAGCAGCTCCTTAGTACCACGGGACCCGTTCTTACATCCATTCTGAGACACAGACATAATTGAATTACTATAAATATGGTGTGCAATTTTTGCTGTAAGAATGGATGTAAGGACTTTATAGACCGTCGGTAAACATGTGATTGGTCTATAGTTTTTAGGTTCCGCTGTACTACCCGATTTATGGAGCAGGTGGGTAACTCCTGTCGTAAAGAACAGTGGTAGCGACCCAGTCTCTAAAGATGACTGGAATTGGGAGGCTAAGCAGGCGTGTGACCTTTGTAGCCATTTAATCCAGAAATTGTGCAGTCCGTCCGGTCCTGGAGATTTCCAGTTAGGTAACGGACGGACTGCACAGGCCACATCCAGAGGACTAATGTTAATAGCCTCCATGTCTGGTATTGAATCACACGCTTGCTCAACAACACGCATCCAATCACCTTCAGTGTGACTGACGGGCACCGACCAAATGCTTCGCCAAAAAGCACTCATGGTCTCATTATCCGGTGGATGCACGTCAGTCACACCTTGAGTGGGAATAGGCCGCTCCCATGTTCTGTATACCCACCTTTCATCACTCTGGAACATGCGGTTCTGAGTGTACCGATCCACTCTTCGCCTATACCGACGAATACGGTTTGCCCATGCATAAACTTTCTGCTTCAGGAAGTCGATGCGCTCTGTGACACAGCATACATATTCACGAGGACTAATACTAGTTCCCGAGAATGCCCGTCTCACAAAGCGCATCACCCTGGGGCGTGTATTGCTCTCCCTGAAGCAGATAAGCTTCCCAATGAGTACCCTGGCCTCATTAATACGACGCTCAATCCTGCACTGCCAGGCTGGTGCGGCGGGTTTTGGCCGTGTAGCTTGGTCAGTGTTTGGAAATTTGACACGAGCTACACGACATGCCGCAACAGCCGTGCAATACAGGATTGAGTGTGTATCGCAAAGATCTGCGCTGCTTTCAATAAAATTTGGTAACAGCGCATCCAGTGCACACACCAGTGCTCTATTTTTTTTATTCATGGGCAAACGTGGAAGCCGTGGTCTAAGGTCAGGTGATGTGAACCGGTACTCACTGATCGCATCCTCCAGAACGCTCCTTAATTCCACATTGCATAGGTTATCTGCAGATATAGCTCTGGCGTCCTCCTCCTCATCACGCTGGCTAGCTCGCAGTGGAACCTCAGCAGACACATGCATGACATTCTGGGATGGGGACGGGTTACTAGCAGAACTACTCTGCATTTCCGAGCGCAGCCGATCAAGTGTAGCGTTATCCAATCTATGATTGTGTTGAATGACGTGCACCTGATCCGACAATCGTTGGGCCGAGACGTTGACGGCAGGTTCAAGCACCTGCAACAGAGAGAGCATCCGTCCTCGGTACGCTGTAAGGTTAATTCCTCCCTCTGTAGCCCCATAATATGCGCGCATCACATTTTCATTCATGGACTGAGTCCATCGCATGCGCGACACATTTCCACCGGCAGCGGGGACCCTGTTCGGGGCCGGTTGGCCTCGAGGTCCCAAGCCCGCTGGTGGCCGTCCTCTACCTTGCCGCCGTGGTGGTGTTGGTGACGACGCCGACGGCGGGGAGAAATACTCGTCGCTCGAGCTCGACGCAACTGCAGCGACCGGTGACACAGCGCTCACGGTTGAGGCGCGTACCGGCGGTTGTAAGGCGGAGCTGAGCGACGAGTCCGGAGATGGTGGGTGTGCCTGATGTCGTGTTCTGGCTCTTGTTTGCATCGTCTACATCATCACTTTATTTTCTTTAAGCCGAATTTGACAAACGTCATTTTTGGTTTTTCTACAACTATTGTTATATATTATCATTTTGTGGTTCTTTATTTTTTTTTTGTGGTATTTTTCTAAAGGTTTTATTGTGATTTTCGTGCTTTCTGATAGTAAAATGGCTGTAGAAATAAATAAATAAGGAAAATATGATATAAGAAAATTTTGACGTGTGTTGACTTGCTAGTGTTGCCAGACTCTTATTAGTTTATTATTGTTTTAAGATAATTTTGTGTATTTTATCTATGGGCCTAGTCGTGCTCTTGTCACCGCCGGGGTGCCAGCTGTTTTAGAACCTATTGGCTTGGTACGCGACGATGGGAAGAGACCAGACGGAATGACCATAATGCCTTGGAAGGTAGGTAGGCCTTAGGTGTGGGATGCAACGTGTGTTGACACCCTTGCGCCATCCATCTTCCTAGCACGGTGGGCTGTGCTGGGGCGGCTGCTGCGGGTGCGGAAAACCTCAAACGGCGCAAATACACTAATCTTATTAGGACTTATATGTTTCAGCCGTTTGGGGTTGAAACACTAGGGCCATGGGGTTGGAATGCCCTTTTAGTTTATCGGGACATCGCCAAGCGGTTGGTCGACTCTACACGTGACCAAAGGGCTTGCCTATTTTTTGGCCAAAGAATTAGCATTGCCATACAACGTGGCAATGCTGCCAGCCTTTTCGGCACTTTTCCTGTTGACAGCGATGCGGACGAATTTTTTGATACCCTATGATTATTTCCCCTCCTTTTTTAAATCTTGTACATTTTTTTTTAAGATTGTTAGATTTTAAATTATGTAAATAAAACAATTTACTATATGGGCCTAGTTGCCTGATACTAAAATGATTATTATTTCCTTTATTCCATTTATATACATATAAATTACAATTCTAAATGTAAAAAAAAAAAACATTTAAAAATATGAAAAATAGTAGCCCACCGGTATCGGGAACAGGGTCCAAGCTACCGGCGGTCAGGGCTCTAGAGAGAGGAACCTCCTATACGATATTATTTATTGTGTCTTTGATGAAATTGCATGAGTTCGATAAAGTAGTATATGAAAACGCATAACTAGGCATGAAAGCATACGTGTGAAACTGTGTGTGTTTTAAAATGATCCCCGCCGTGTGAGATTCTGTTAGACCTCATTCTAAACTTCGAAGCTGAATCCGCTGTGAGTTTCTTGATTGGCAATCTAAAAACTCGGTTGATAATTCGAATGTACACTAGCGCTACCCTTGCGAGTGTGTCAGTGAGTTGAACTAAATTGACCGTAAGATTTTAATGACGTAAGAAGAGGCTTTCAGTAAAATAATTCCCCCATCACTTCGTAGCTCACTTCGCACTCGAACCCGATTCCACTTTGAATCGGGTTCGAGTAAAAAGCAAAGTATAATTTACGAGTGAGAGTGAATAGCGATGTGAGATTCGAGTTGTTGTTTGAATTTTACAGACTCGACGTACTGACATGTAACAGTTTCATAAACTACTATTAAACGCACCACACGCATACGGACGATAAGAATTTCTAGTTTTGACAAAGTGAAAAGAAAACAATTTTTTACCTTAATAAAAGTTGTTAAATTAATTATTTTTGTTGACAGTTCCTCCAGAAGCCCCTCGAATATATGATTACGAGGGTACAGAGATTCTGGGGTCAGTTGCCGGACCCTTCAGAGAGGGACAGAATGTGCTCCTCTCATGTCAAGCGGCTGGAGGTGAGTTTGACAATATTTATGTAATACCTTGTAAAATCAAATAAAATCATCATTATAGTAGGATTTAGGATGACATATATAATTGACTGTTCAGCATCAAAGGTATGGGTCTAAGTTCACCCGGTATACCCTAGGTGTTCAACTCTCGTCTGCTATCAACTTTGTTGACTGACTAATCTGTTTGGTAAGACATGACTTATCCCTGAATATTTTTTTGTTACGTGATGTCTAAATCATATCCTGGAAAAAAACACCCTCAGCATCACAACTTATTCCTAATGGGCAATTGCACAGATTTATGAGTTTTATTTAAGTTAGAATTTTTTTTCCATAAAAACATATTTCATCATCTCACATTTTCCACAGGTAAACCCCCACCAGACGTGTCATGGTACAGAGGTGAGGAGCGGCTAGCCTACACGAAGGAAGGCTCCGTTACTCAGTTGCACTTACCCAACTTATCCAGAGAGATGACTGGAACCAAGCTGCAATGCAGGGTGGAACCCCCACTGCTGCAGCCACAGTCTAGAGAAGTTACCATAAGATTATACTGTAAGTATGTCCTGCGTTTTTCTGAAAATCTGCATCATAGTTTCATTCAGAAAGAATTCATAAAAAATCATAGTTTTGTTCAGACAGAATCGAAGATTTTCAGGTTTAGACAGTTCCAGACAGACCTAATGTTTAGACAGAATTCATCCTAATGTTCAAACAGAATTCAGGTTCAAACCAGAATTTAAGGTCCAGACAGAATTCATCCTAAGGTTCAGACAGAATTCAGGTTTAAACCAGAATTTTAGGTTCAGACAGAATTCACCCTAATGTTCAGACAGAATTCAGGTTCAAACCAGAATTTCAGGTTTAGACTGAATTTATCCTAATGTTTGATTTTTTCGATCAGGGTGTTAAAACTAAAGGATTTTTCAGATTTTTTACTATTTGATTTAAAACAGCTTCCTCAACATTTTCATTATTTTATGTACTTTCCTTCCACGTGGTACATCATTGAGATGCCCTTCATTATGTATGTTAAATAACCACGATGTTCCGTCTTCAAGGTAAGATGAAGCTGTCAGAAAATTAGCGTCATCATCTTCATCCACAGCCCGACATCACCCACTGCTGGACATAGACCTCAGTTCTTTTCTTGTGCCAATCCCCACGCTCCTGTATCAGCCTCATCCAGGTTTTGCACGCGATGTCAACAATTTCGTCCATCCATCTTGCCGCCGGACGACCGACACCTCGTCTGCCAGTCCTTGGACGCCACTCCGTCACCTTACTCAACCCGTTGTCACTGCGCCTTGCCAGGTGTCCTGCTAAACTTCACTTGAGTTCCATAATACGTTTCCGATATCGAAGACCTTCGTACGTCTTCAAATCTCGACGACTTAATATTTTATGTGTATCACATAAAATATTATAATTAGTTTTTCTTCAAACCTCCTCGACAGAATTAAGTACCATTCTCTTATATTCACAGTAAAACCTCAATACATTCGAGTGACCGGCAGTGGTTCAACCAGAGCTGGCATGGACAAGTCTTTCGTGTGTACCACGCGGGGTTCAAAGCCAGCCCCAAACATTGAGTGGTTCATCAACTCACAGCTTGTGGATTCCACGTTGACACAGGTTAGTTAAGGTTATTTTGAATTATGTGTACACTGGAGTGCATTAACAGAGACATCACAAGGGAAGATTCTTACGTGTCACTCTTCGAATGTGGAAAAGAGGAATTACAATGACATGCATTAAAAATTTTTTTTTACAAAAAAAAAACAACCGAATTTCAAAAAAAAAAACTGCAAAGTGAAAAATAACTTTAATTTCGGAAGTCGGTGTCTTTGGATCTGTATTTTAGTTTTTTGCCACCGACTTCCAAAATTAAAGTTATTTTTCACTGAACTCCTCAACAATGGGACGTTAATTGTTGAGGAGTTCTCCTAGTAAGAACCAGGAGAACTAGAGCTGATGAAGTCACCATCAGCTCCACTTCACCATATGCATTGTGACGAACGAGCATAAATTGGTAATCTAATCGCAACCCGTGAATGAAATACTTATTATTGAGTGTAGTTCCCATGGCCATATGTGGTCTTCATCATCAGTTCGACTTCACCAAATGGTGCTTTTCAAAAGCAAATGCACAAGTTACTATAAAAAATACCCAAATTTCTATAGGTGTGCCTATAAAATTTGAGGGTTTCCCTCGATTTCGATGGGATCCCCTCATCAGATTCTGACATGGTGACAATAAGATCAGTTCGAGAGCATACCTTATTATATAAAAAAAGAAATTTCAAAATCGATCCACAACTGGCGGAGAAATCGGTCTACATACATTAAAAAAAATCGGAGTGGGGAATGGAGAACTATATAGTAGATAGATAGATAGATAAAACATTTATTTAGTTCACACAAAAGACACAGCATAACTCACAAAAGCACAATTAAATGATTTCAAACATGACATACAAACAAGGTGCCAAATTACAAAAAATAAGAAAACATACATCATACATAAAAAAAATATAGACAGAAAGAAAAATCAATCCTATATTTTATCATTTAAAAATAATATCATTATTATTAGTTTTGGGAAATATAGATAGTCTAGTTTTTTTAATTTTAGTTGCCTGTAGGTTTCACGTTCTATATTCTATCTTAAATGATTTGTTTCCGCACTTAGTCCTTCATGTGGATCAGTGTGCGTGGGTGGCTTCACGTTTAGCCATGCACAACTGTGCCTACAGCCAGTTTTCATCAAAACAAGACTATTTTTCATAGCGTTTCATCGTTTTCATGTAGATAGAAAGTATTCAGTTTCTATGGCATTAAATTAATCTCTCTCATCACAGGTGGAGGTAGACGGAGAAGTTACGAAGAGTGTGCTAACTTGGCACGTGCGTCGAGAAGACAGCGGCAGACAGCTGACCTGCCGTGTCTCCAACCCTTGGTTCCCAGCACATACGCTGGAAGACTCTGTCACCTTGGATGTTATGTGTGAGTAGAAGACACTTTAGTAATTAATAGTTTTGAGCAGCTGGCTTAGTCAGCACATGCAAGTATTTTAAAAGTCTGTTAGTTAAAATAAACTCTGCTGATGAAAACGGCGATTTAGTTTTGCTTAGGTGTTGTAGATGACTAAGGAATATTCTTCATAGTAACAACTATAATATCGATTGTCAGTACGCCTGATCGGCATGAAAATAACGACGGACATATTTTATTCAAAAATATTGTTTTGCCAGAACGCAAAAAATTGCTGTTTTTACAAAAATCAAAACGCAATAAATTCTGTAATGGCCAATCCCGAACACGCGATTTACAAACACAATACAACTGCGGACAAAATAATTGACCCAGTAACAAAAACAAGTGAAAACCTACGAGCGATATATCAAATGCACACCACACACTAGATACGGGAGCGGTTGAGTTCCGGCGGTGTTTGCCGGCGGCCCGAGTCGTGTGCCAACAACTTTGTCCCCAAGTTTAAATATTATCGCGGGCTAGAGGCTTCGTGTTCTGCCGTGATACACGGAGTGTCGCAATACGGGTTTATTATGAAGTATTTATGCTATTGTTTATAAACATAGCTGGCTGGAACTGGAATACGGGTTGGTGTTAGCATAAATTAGATTGTGGAAGTAGCTATTTAGCATTTGATGAGTAATTACTGAATTCGGTGTTTAAACTACTTCTAGGGTTTTCGTGATTGCTTTTAGTGTTATGGAACCAAATTAATCTGTCGTTTTATTGTACTACATTTTATTATTGTGTATTTTCCTAAACGTTTCACGCTTATCATCCCAAACACATATCCTGCTTTCCGAAGCGTGGCTTTTGTAATATGCATTAACATAGCGGCCATTATAAACATTAAGCTGACATAACTAATTTACTCAAACCTAATGAGGTAAATGAAGTTATAAGCGTGCTTCTGTGAGTTGCAGCCATACGTGCTTAGAGATATATATTGCATTATTAGAATACTTTGAGATAGATTATGAATTTACCATAATTCTATTGTCAGGACCTTCTTATGATAGTTCGTAGTTGATGTTAGCGTTAAGCAAGGGGATGGGTTGTCAAATCCTAAAAAAATAAATATTTTTTATCACTACGGTCCCGTGGCCGTGGGATAATTTCCTATATCCACGCGGGTGAAAACGCGGGCAAAAGCTAGTCTTTTATATACAAAAATAAAATACCATCAAATAATTGCATTGCCATGTTTACCTAACTTGGCAAAAGGATAGCCTATTAGCCAATTATGTTCTGTAACCTCTTTAGCTGTGCGATTTGTACCTGTGTATAGCAGTCGGCGGTTCTGTTTTTATTTTATATCCTAATGCGACTCTGCTCACCCCTATGAGAAAGCAGTTTAAATCTAACGCTAAACTCAACACCACTCAGTTTCAAACTATCATGACAACTCGGAAACAACGTAAACAAAATCCATGCAGAGCAAAAACAAACTTCCCTCTCCATTATATTTAAACAGAAATAGTGTGACAACGAACAAACTCATAACATTAAGTTAAACATAAACGGGTTAATGCGATTACTTCAAAAACGTAAGCCTCCAACTTTCGTAGTCAAGTTTATCTCGTCAAGTTAAAACATTATCGCTTATGTCAAGCAGTGGGTTAGTACTCGCGGCCTCATGTGTAAGGTTGTTGGGCCAATGTTGGACCAAGTTTGAGTTTGAAGTAAATCGAATTAATAATTTGGTAAAATCATAAAATAATAATTATATTATTAGTTTGTAAGCTAATTAAGTAGTTTTCAGAATTTTGTCTCAGTGGTTGTTGAATTATACATCGAATTTCTATTGAAGAAACTAACAATTGTTCTTCGTTTAACAAAGTTTGTGATTTTCAATTTAAAACAAAGCATGTAAAACAACAACTCAAACTCAAACTCAAAGCATTTATTTCAAATAAACCAATTACAGGCACTTTTGAATTGTCAATGGGTCGGTCAGTCAGAAAGATGAAGCTAGTTGTCCATTCCAAAGCTTAGTAGATCCCTATGGAGAAGAACGGGCAAGAAACTCCAAGGACACTCTTTCTAAATCATAATATTTTTACAAAATATTGGTTACATCGTTCATGTTGAAATTATACATGTGAGAACAATGTAGAAAGACGTGCACGTTAAAAAGCACCATAGTTCAAGTTACTAAATGATTACCAATAAAAGTATGAATCCTACCTAATATTATAAATATGAAAGTTTGTGAAGATGTTTGGATGTTTGTTACCCAATCACGCAAAAACAGCTGAACGGATTTGGATGAAATTTGGCACACAGATAGTTTATAACCTGGATTAACACATACAATACTTTTTATCCCGGTAGTACATTCCCGTGGGATAATTTCCGATATCCACGCGGACAAAGCCGCAGACAACGGCTAGATAACAATAAACCTAGAACATAACCTCCAAAAACACCACACCCAAAGTCAACCAAACACCAACACCAACATTTGCAATCTACCACCAACACGTAAACACGGCACCAAAATTAGCAGTCAGCTTATTTAACTTTTTGAAGTTTGTTAGTTAACTTACTCGCGTACAGGGATGTTAAATAATTTCGTTGATATAAACACTTGAGTGAGAGCCCTAAGGATTACTGACGGATGGATTAACTTTGACAATGATAGAATAGGGGATGTTTTATCTTTACGCCTGCTGGTGAAGGGGTAAGCGGAACAGCATTTGAAGTTGGTCAAGTATTGCTTCAGATAGCGTTATTATCTTTTTATGAGGTTAACTGGGTAGTATGAAGTTTTCTGATGTTTTCTTTAATAATTATACTGGCTTTCAAGACATCTAAGGCTCCGCTTGTATGACAATAACAATCACATGATATTAGGTATTGGTGATTGTTATTGCTATACAAGCGGAGCGTTAGATGTCTTGAATGTTGGTGTTGGTGTTTGGTTGGCTTTGGGTGTGGTGTTTTTGGAGGTTATGTTCTAGGTTTATTGTTAACTAGCCGTTGCCCGCAGCTTCGCCCATGTGGATGTCGGAAATTATCCCACAGGAACGTACTACCGGGATAAAAAGTATTCTATGTGATAATCCAGGTTATAAACTATATGTTTGCCAAATTTCATCCAAATCCGTTCACACGGTTTTGCGTGATTGAGTAACAAACATCCAAACATCTTCACAAACTTCCACATAGTATAATATTAAGTAGGATTCATACTTTTATAGAAGGTAATCATGTAGTAACTTGATCTTTGGTGCATGCAATAATTGCTTTGCATGCTTTGTTTTAAATTGATATTAAGTATTGTATTGATCCTTGGTCATTTTGAATCTATGTCGTCTTTGAGTTTCTGAAATCGTGTATCACATTGAACAAGCTTTTTGACTAAGGTTTTGAAATTGCCAACGCATTACCTATGCTAAATTGCGCTTCAAAAAGTTATTTTAAATCGGCTAGCTAACTCCGCAGACGCAATGGTACGAGTATCGGAATCTAAACATGATCAAATCGTTTTATTTTATTGTGTTAAGATATTGATACGCATTAAACCCATCGCGTCTGCGGAGAGCTAGCCAATTTAAAATAACCCTGTATACTCGGTCCTTTTTCAAGCATCGAATAGGTACTGGAAACAAATCAAATTTTGACCTAATTTCGCTGATTAACGAGACAATTACTCAATTCATCGATTTAATTATTTTAATGTTTTAAACAATAATATTCCACACTTTCGTCCTCCAACAAGGGACCGTTAAAAATAAGTTTTAATATCGCACGCGGGAAATTCCAAATAGAATTCGTTATTTTCGAAAAACTTATTTAATGCACGAACGAAATGCAGTAGGTAATACGAGTTGCAAAACAAACAAACAACGTAATAATTGTACTGTTGCCCGCTCCCTAGGTTCGAAGTGGGGCAAAGAGTTCAGTGGGGCAGACGGGGCATAACTTTGAAGCCAATATTGGCTTTTTTGTTGAAGTATACAGAGTTATTTGTAAATCACCACAACCTCTTAAGGGTTCATACAAGGAGAGGGGGAGGGGGGGGGGGGGGGTTAAGGGGGAACAACTCCTCATTGTGAATAACTTTTACTAGAGACCAAACCTGAAATCGCGAAAAATAAATCAGCTGTTCAGTACATTTTTATCTACATCAAACTCGTCAAAATGTAGGGAGGAGCTGATTTTTTTTCGCGATTTCAGGTTTGGTCTCTAGTAAAAGTTGTTCACAATGAGGAGTACAATGATTCCTTAAGAGTTTTTTGGTGGTTTGTTTTACAAATAACCCTTTATAAGAATTTTTATACAGTTTCATCTAAGTCAGGAATAAAGTTTGAAACACTTTTGACTATTGAAATTTACGCCTTCCTAGATCTTGTGTTTTTAAAACAGTTACAGAAATTTATTGTAAAATCTGTGCAAATATGAAAGAGGTATCATTTGAAATGGTAGCAATATCTAGCAATACTCTGATAACTTTCTGGTAAACTCGAATATTTCAGACGTTCAACCATGATGAATCACTGAAACCAGCCTACATTGAACTCTAGAGAATTTTTCTCATCAAGAAAATGAGTATTATGAATTTAAAGTATCCTCTACCACCCCCGTACTCTTTGTCCAAGCATTATGTAGGTCCGACTTTGTCAGAGCATCCGTGCTCTGAATAAACAATTCTGTCGCTGTCTGCCTCGATAGAAATATTCACTTATCTACACGCTCTTTGTCCTTAGCATAGCGGCAGAGCTCCAGGGTAACAATAGTCTGTTTGAGTCAGCGGTGGTCGATACTGCAGTACCAATGAGCTGTAGATCCATCTTCGTAACTACTCATAAAACCTCTTAAGTAGAGCTTTGATGTTTTAGTACCTAACTCTCCAACAATGAGTGATGTGATTTTATTGTACTATGTCCCAATTGTTGGAGTGTCCTAAGTGCTCGTTCACTTGCACCTTTGAAGACCTAAAGAATGCCACTGATGCATCTATCAACGTGGCTACGTACTGGGCTCAAACAATACAGGGTGTAAGTGTAAACAGTGGCAATATTTTAAGGGGTCATTGTACTCATCATTATGAACAACTTTTACTATGGGACCAAACCTGAAATCGCGAAAAAAAAATCAGCTGTTCAGTAGATTGTAGTACACAGTGTGTTCGCATAATTCGTCAAAATGTAGGGAACAGCTGATCATGATCATTCGCAGGCATGTTCCACTTACTGCTGCGTATAGGCCTCTTCCTTCTGGCTTCCCTGGATTTCAATGAAATGGGTTTTCAAAAATTGTACTAGTATTTTTAAGAAAGCTTTAACAAGATTTCCAGCAACAACGGTCTTCGTCATTCAATAATTAAATCGGCTTCTATTTAACGTCATTATCTTCAAGTTACAAGTCCTTGAAACTATTTGCTCGAATCCTTAAAAGGTCTCACAAATTTTCAAACTCAGTGACAGCTTTAATCAATGAATCTAAAAGTTAGACTTCAATTTAAAATGAAAATTGCCTTTTAGGTAATGTTAGGTAGGAGATTCTGAACAAAAATTAGTAAATAGTCAAAACGTTTTCCGAAACAAATGAAAATGTTCTAGTTTGTAAAGATTCTTAAAATGTCTGCAAACGTCCCAATTTTTACTAACCGACTTCAAAAAAGGAGGTTCTGTATTCGACCCGTATGTATGTATACACATCAACACGGTCTAGGGATATTTTAAAAAAAGCGAATTACTATCAATGTGTTAATTATTTATGTGACATGTATATTTTTAAAAGATACGTTATTTAATATTCTACTATTTTTTAATAATGGTTAAGGTACTTAGATTAAAATTTCAGGATTTTATGGAAAAAAAAATGAAGCATAGACGGAAACCGTATATGAATTAACTTTTAATTTGTGAGTAAAAACTGAAAAAAATTTAAAAATCATTTAATTTGTGTTTATAAACTTGAAGTTAGTAGTCTGAGAAAGCGCCCATGATGTTCATAACACATCAGCAACGATTCGGCATGCTCAGAACAAGGTTGTCAATGTCTTGCTGTGGAATATTGTCCCATGTCCTTCTGAGGTGCGCAAAAAGTTTTGCAGCATATCCCACGCATGCTCAATGGGATTTAGATCTGGCGATTGAGCAGGCCAGTCTAAGGCCCTAACATTGTGTGTATGTAACCAAGCTGCTACCGTTCTCGCCGTATGTGCCCGGGCATTGTCGTGCATGAGCAGGAAATCTTGCCCCATTTGTGTTCTGTGGGGCAAGATTACGGGCCCCAGCACCTGTTGGACGTATCGTTCTGCCGTCATATTGCCCCGCACCCAAACGAGATCCGTCCGTCCTCCAAGACGAATTCCTGCCCAAACCATAATTGTTCCTCCTTGGTATGGGTGAACTTCCTGAGGGTTCTGGAGACGACTCCATCGTCCAGGAACTCGCCAAACACGCGTCCTTCCTGAATCTGGATGGAAGCCGAACCTGGATTCATCCGTGAACAGCACATTGGACCATTGCTCACGGCCCCAGTCCACGTGGTTCCGAACCCATTCTAATCGTCGTTCACGATTGCCTCTCCGTAAAGGTGGGACCCGGAGTGGTCTACGAGAGCGTAGATTGCTTTCATGCAGTCGCCTTCTTACAGTTTGGTCACTCACAAGCACTTGGTGTTCCACTCGCAGCCTTTGGACCAATTGAGTCGCCGTTGCATTTGGTTGAGCTCGCGCAGTAATTTGCAAAAATCGGTCTTGTCTGGGGGTAGTGATGCGACTTGGCCCCCGGTGCCTCTCCGCTACTTCATCTGTGGCACGATAGCGTGTCCACAATCTTGAAATTACATTTTGGTGGGTCCCTATGGCCTCAGCAACATTACGCTGAACAGATCCAGCTTCCAGCATTCCCACAGCTCGTAACATCTTCGCCCTCGTCAAATGTCGGCGTTGCATGGCTACAATACCTCAATTTTAACTTTATCTTTCGTTTAAAAATGAAAAAAAACTGTAACTAAACGTAATTCGTATTGTTTTCTAAATTTCGCACAAATGAAAATTCCCTCTCCTACACATCAAGACATTTTTATGCCACCGAAACAAAAGAATTTTCAAAAATTTGAATTTGGAATTAGTCTTTGCAGGAAAGCGAGAGGGAAGATGTTACCCTGATCGTTTTTTTTATTTTTTTTTTTTTTTCATTGAGCACTGCAAACTGATGAAAAAAAATCAAAAATTGGTCATAACTTTTGAACCATAAAAAATTGCACGGACATGAGATAAATTACAAACAAATCTGTGTATAAAAGATTCCAATGCGGCCAGTACTTTTCGAGTTATTTATTTGAGTATGAAATATCCCTAGACCGTGTTGATGTGTGTATATATGAATTGTATTACGAGTATATTGTATATGTGTGTATATGTGAAAAACTAAAATTAATATTGTAGTTTCTGTTGTCTTTAAGATGATCATCTAGATAAGTAGAATATTTTTTGTAACTGCTTTTTTTTACTCCTATATTTTATGCTTGCCGTGGCAGCCTTTAATTAAGGCTACACTATGATATATGATAATAACATCGCTATTTTAACATGTATTTTTTTTAGTGTATGCTTTGTTGGTTGTCCAATAAATAAATAAATAAATAAATACCGGATGACTTTTTTTACCATCTTGAAAAAAAATAGGGTAAATTAAGTGAACGGAGTAGAAGCCTATATATATTTTAAGAATTGTTGAAATGCACTACAAATTGGAATTGATCATGACGACATTTTTCATTTGTCATTTAATTATGTATTTTGCTTAGTTAAAACGTTTGTTGCAGATCCTCCGGTGACCCAGATATCACTGGTAGAACCCAAAGAGCCTCGTCTACTGCGAGAAGATGAGAACGCTGTGCTGCTGTGCTCAGCTGATGCGTCGCCACCAGCTGTTAATTTTACTTTTTATAAGGGACCTGAAGTAAGTACCTCTTTACTTTACTCCTAATGCAGGATTATGCTCAAACTATTATGTAATTTAATCATAACAATAACTAGGAAACTACATTATAGGCTCCTTCAAACAGTCGCGGCACAATCTTCAATATACAAATTATGGATTAGCCAAGCAATTTCAAAAAACCGTTATATATAACCATTATGCAGAAAAAGATTCGAACTAAAACTCGAATATTTTATTGCATTCACGTGCTTAGTAGATTCAGTGTCAAGTGGAACTAATGGCGCTGCTCTAGCAGATATTTCTAATGTTATAGCAACAAAACTTTCATCCACTTCAAAATAGAGCAACAATTTATACATTAATAGAGAATCTTAAACCATTATAAAGAAATTCAACAAAGTTAGCCGTAAATAGTAAGTTGGCATGTTCAAGTACCTAAGTCTTAGTTAGCGTGATTCAATAATGAGAATTTAATTGTTGCTTCATGAAAATTCAATTTGTTATCCTGGCAAATAATAACTTCATAATAACGTTCGGTTTTACGTAATACCTACGTTGTCATAATTAGATTTTGCTTTATTTTAAAATCTTGAGGCTTTAACATTATTTCACTTTGCATTATTTTTTTTTCGCTATGAGGATTGTTTCATTAAATTTTTTATTATGTGTAGGTTTAAGTCACCGTATAATTAGAATTTCGTTAGTTTATAATCTAATGGTTTTATTTCCGTTAGATTATAAACTGTCGAAAAATTGTGAACAAACCATTTATAATTTGACGGATTATTTTTCGATAGCTTATAATCTATCCACGGGAAATCGACAAATTGTGAACTGGTATCAAACTTGCTTGCCTTTGTCCTTGCGCTAATACTAAATAGCCTGCCTAGCTTCGAGCCTGCCTACTTCTAGTTTGATAGTAGCGCTCGTCGGCCGCTACCGCAGCACCACTCGCTTCGCTCGCTCGACTAACGTGCGGTTGGTCACAGTCTGTTCTAACCTAACCTAAATCATTTTACCCACTTCACAATTTTTTGACAGTTTAAAATCTGACGGTTCTTAAAATCATAATGTGTCATATACTCTTTGTGTTTGTGGTGAATAAAGTTATATACCTATGATTAATTCAGGCCTTACATAATTTCGCTTTTAGTTGAATAAGGTCACTTGTATATAAGATAGTCAATATAAGAAAGGTGCCAGGCTACATATACTTAGACAAAGTCGAACACGTTTATTGCAAAATTAGTCTACAATTAAGACTCTCAGTTACAATGGTGTTCTTTATTTAGCAGTGGTCAAAACTGATAAATAAAGAGAATGTTGAGATGGATATGTGGAGTGACGAGAATAGATAAAGTAAGAAATGAGTATATAAGAGGAAGTTTGAAACCAGCTCCAGTGACAGAAAAGTTGAAAGGAAATAGTTTGTCTTGGTATGAGCATGCGATGAGGAGAGACGAAACGCATGTGACTAAAAGAGTGATGAATATACATGTTGATGGATGGAGAGGCAGAGGAAGGCCAAATAAAAGATGGATGGATTGTGTGAGGAATGATATGAAAGAGATGGGAGTGAATGATAGCGTGACGGTTGACAGGGGAGAATGGAAGAAGAAAACGTGTTGCGCCGACCCCACGTAACATGGGATAAGGGCAGGAAGATGATCTTCAAAACTGTTAAAAGTGTCGCAAATTGGAATGATCAATACTGATACTTTAACATGAAATAAGAATAAATCTAAGAATCAATTAAGCTTTAAAGCGAAGAGGAAATCACACCAATATTATAAAGGCGAAAGTTTTTGAGTGTGTGTCTTTGTGTGTTTGTATGTTTATTACTTTTTCACGCTCAAAGGTTCCTCACTTACACGGGTAAAACCGTGGAGCACTGCTAAGTAAATTACCAATTGTAGCTCCTGCTATCTAACTGCGATAAACAAACAGTGCGTAACTGCTCTCTGTTGTCTTTTGTTTAGGTCCATCTAATAAGGGACGATCCGATCGGAGGTCTGTCCATAGAAAACAACAGGCTGATCATCAGAGGACTGAGAAGACATCACTCGACGTTGTATCGGTGTCGGGCTAGAAATTCTGAGGGCAGTGCATTGAGCGACCCTCTTACCTTGAATGTTCTATGTAAGTATTTTTTAACCTGTTCGCTCTACCTCTATGTCGCTTGATAGAATGCGAAATACTATTAATTCATCATCTGCCTAGGCTTTTCCCAATTGTGTTGGGGTCGGCTTTTATCCCTTGGTGAGACTGGTTGTCAGACTTTCGGGCTTCTGACGACCCGTAGCGACTGCCAAAGATGAAGAAGAAGTAGAATGACAGCCGTGAGTAACGGCTTAACGTGCTTCCCGAGGCACGGAGGAGTTTTGGTATGTAAAGATAGTCACCCATCCACGGACCGACCCCAGCAAGCGTAGCTTAACCTGATGGATCGACCCGTGTGGCTGTTATTACTTAGCCACGAGCTCCTCTCGATAAATACTATTAACGCTAGTCAATAATAAATGTTGATCTGTAAATACTCAAATAATTTAATTTATGTTGCAAACGCGCACATACTGTAGGTATTGTGTGTCACTTTACCTGACTTCATATTGTACTCTTTCTTCATGCAAAAAAAAAATCTTTACTTTAAACAAAAAAAAACCGGCTAAGTGCGTGTCGGACCACGCATAATGAAGGATTCTTTAGTTGGAATGAATTTATCGCAAGAACAAATTTAACATTGTAGTTGAAAAACATGATCTCCCATACATACCAACTATAAATTTAAATTTGTTCTCACAATATTGAGAGATTTACCATGTTATTTTAAGACCACGGACTTCTTATAGGTTTTCCTGTAATCTACAGGTAAAGATCTATTTTCTGTATTTTTTTCAATATTTTAGGTTTAGTAGTTTCGGAGATAAGGGGGGGAATGGTAAAATTTCGTCTGTTTTCTTAAATAACTTATAAAAAAATATATTTTAAAATTATAAAAAAAAAAAAATATTTGAGACTCTCATAGTAAGTTCTTTCATTTGATATGTCACACGGTATAGCTCGCAAAAATTTTTATTTTCTTATTTGCCCCCCAAAAGTGACCCCATATTCAAAATGCATTTATTTATTTTACCCGTGTTTCCGTGTTTGGGTCCCAGAAATTCATATGTGTACCAAATTTCAACTTAATCGGTCCATTAGATTCGGAGCAAATTGGCTGTGACAGACGGACAGACAGACAGACACACGAGTGATCCTAGGATTTCGTTTTTTTCTGTTGAGATACGAAACCCTAAAAACCTTCGACAATGCTTAAAAACTAGGTCGCATGAATTTCAGTGCATAAAGGTCATACAGATAGAGTAAACCTTGACTCCCAAATTAGGAGATCCTGTGACTTAGGAGTCAGTGTTCTGCTGTCACTATGATACCAAAAACCTTTTAGTAATAAAGTGTGTATATGGTAATTGCCTTCATTATTCTCTAACATCACCGCTTTTCTCTCGTTCATCTTGCAATCTAGCTCGACCGGAATGTGCAGCAGGCAACGTGGTACAGCAGTTAGCTGGTGCCCCTGGAGGAGAAGTCAGGGCGAGATGTTCAGTGACTGCACCAGCAAGCCGTGATGCCGGCCCTTTGCGGTTCTATTGGACTTATAATGGAACCAAGGATGTTCTGCCCGTATGTTAAAATACTAATGAAATGTGACATTAGTTCTTTACCTGTGAAATTGCCGTTTTACGTAGAAAAAATCAAACAATTTTTTTTTAAAAGAAACAGTGTCGATGTACTTTTTTGCCATTGAATTTTGAAAGTTCGTTGATGCCTCTGCTATAGAAATCCTGGGGACGCGAATCGATGAATTCTTTAAAGGCGTTTTTCTTGTTGAATTTTCCCCAGGCTTATTGTTGAGATCAAAATTTCCAGAACGGAAGCGATCAAACCAAAAACGTAACGTGCGTTCACTTCCGGTACCTTGGCCATACACGTCGTTAATATTGCGTGCTGTCTATGCTTCGTATTAGAAAATAGTACCCTATTTGGACTTTTCCATGGTTACAGAAACATCGGTGCCAAAGAAAAATCAAACGGCAGGAAAACAAATGAACAACTGATTATTTTTAAATATCATACTATATTATATAAAATTAATTTGAGTTTGGAATTCTAAATATAATGAAAGATATTGATCTTCACTTGTGTGAAATAATTTCATAGGTAAAGACCTTTAATTATTTTGGCACAATGCAAAATATTTATTTATTTTAACACATGGAGGACCTACAGCTAATAAAAACAAACAAAAAAGGAAACCATATTCACCAAAAAAGCCAATTACAAATAATATATGGTGTGAGCACAAAAACAAAAAACACTTCGCTTAAATTAAAGTAAGAAGCAATTTAACTACTTACTTAAATATGTTTTTTTTTGTTTATTTGCAAAATGTGAACTGGCAATCAGAAAATACTGTTATTCGCTTTTGATCATGACTGCCATACCTTAATAATTATTACCGGTCGTGACCCCTAACTTCACCTATTAACCCTAACTTCGCCTATTTTACTTAAAATTAAAATTTACCCAAAAATTATATGACTACCCATGCGCGAAACTACCAAGTACAAACCAATTTTTATTCCTAGCAACACTTTAATGATCAAAACTTAGCTAGCTTCACTCTGCTGATGGCACAACGCATTTTTTTCTGGGAATGGAATGCAACAAAATTGCAACACGCAAGAAACTTTGGATTGTGTGGACTACAGACAACAGGTAATGCTGAACTTGAACCTACAACGTTGTTTTTCAAAAATCAACTCTAGGGGAAGTACATTTTAAGATCAATTTCGTTTAACAGGCCATTCAACGTTTTTGACAATCACATATATAAACAACCAGGTGTCTATATCATGGAGAAACATTAGGCAGGCAAAGATAGGAAACAATGCCTAAACTTCGCCTACAACATTTGCATTGTTTTTTCATTTGTTTATATTAATTATTATTAAGTGTCGATGGTCTTTAGCTGTAGCCATAGTTAATTAAAAACAGTTTTTATTTATTGTGGTTCAATATACTTGACAATTTGAGAGCACGTTACAAAAATGTGTCAAAAACCAGGCGAAGTTAGGGGTCACGACGGTACTTATTATTTTAAAGCTTGCGATTCAGTATACTGGTCTTAAGCTTGGAAGCAAACGAATTATTACATTTAAATAATATGAGACGATGCCAACAGATCCCAGCAGCCAACGTGACGGTGATGGGTTCCACCAGCACTGTCATCCATGGTCTGCACTCGGACATTGAAGAAGACTTGGGCTGGCTAGCGTGTTGGGCGAGCAACGATGTGGGTAATCAGAGGGAGCCATGTTTGTTCAGGATCTTGCCTGCCGGTAATATTTTTATTGTTTTCGGAATATTGCTATTACAAAGGAGTTTATTGTTTTATAGTGGTAGATCATTAATGTCTTGTGTTTTAGAAATCACAATTTTATTAAAGTTATTTGAAGGTCTACATTCGTTTGTTTTTAATTAAAATCACTATTTGATTAGATTACACATTACTACGAGTGAGTTTACATCAAAAGTGCTAATAACTGTGTTGGTCTATATTTTTTTCATAAATTATTATGTCCATTCTGACTATAGCTTCATATTATTTACATCATCTGTATCACTTGCATGCCCACCATACATCACACCTCATCTCCCCAGCGCTCCCTGAAGCACCAAGCAACTGCGAGATCGAAAACGAGCTCCTCCACTGCGAGCCCGGGCATGACGGAGGCCTACCACAGCGGTTCCTTCTCGAAGCTTTGGAGGTACGGCATCGCGCTGAAACTGCGCAAGAAGACAATGAGATCTCCACGATGAACGATCAGGTGAGCGCGGCGTGGCTATAGTGCCGTGCTAACAAGACCTTCGCATCCCTTTTATGCTCTTCATCCTAAAGCCTGGTTTGCATAAAGTTACTGCTCTGTTGAGTAGTGAGAATATTCATGCAAGACTCGTAAACGAATACAAACAAACTATGGTTCTATTCAGATTCTCAGATAATTCACATTAATTATTGCCACTTTCTCATATACGCGGAATGCATGTATCTATGTGATCTAAGTGGATTTATAAAAATGTAGTAATTATTTTTGGTTAAATTTGAACTTCCTCATGTAACGCATTGATTTTGTGGTTTCAAATAGTGACAATAGCTATCTGAGATATTTTTTTATTTCGTTAATAAAAACGATTATTTGAGTCGAGAAACTATTAGCGTGTAAATAATGCTTTATGATCTTTCTTCTCACTGTTGTCCTGTTGTTTTAGTTCTTCTTCGAATCATTTGAGATTCTCCGATTCTCCGTAAAAATCTTAATCTCTTTTAATACCTATTAATGATTCCACAGGAATTTCACTATACATAATATTATTTCTGCGTAAGACCACTTCAAAGCTATTGCATGTTGTTCTGTTCCTAACCTCAAAATTCGTCTATCAGTCGTATTTTTTTAAATGTTATATATTCCTGGAAAATATTGTTAGGTAGATTTCCGAAAAGTGGATTTCCACTTTTCGGAAATCTACCTAACAATATTTACCTAACAATTTTTTTTTTTAATTGTTATAATATCAGAGGATTTTTCATTAATCTATTTAGATTAATGAAAAATCCTCTGATATTATAACAATTCTCATGTCTATTATTTTACCGTGTATATTCATGTGTATTTATTTTATTCTAACTCCAAAACGGTTTACTTTTGCTCGGGTACTATTAATTCTGTTTGAATGGTCTCAAAAATATGTAAAAACGACACCAAAAATGCCTGTTACTGTTCCCAATAGATTTATATGACGCGTTCAGTTCTGAATTGTTGCTCCATTTTTGGTGGTTTTATTCGATCACAGGATTTTTTTTGTTTGTTACCTCTGCATACAGTTTTTTTTTTCAAATCATTTTGTGTTCTTGTTGGGTTTCTAAATTGCGATTGTTATTCTTTTAATCTCTTTACCATGTGTTGATCTATGTTTCCTTTGTATAATTACACTGATTTGTGTGTTCGATTTTATAAATTGACCCCCTTATTCATAAAAAAACTAAAACGCTTTAGAAATCTTCTTCATTCAAACTCAAATCTTAATTCAAAAGAAACTGACAAAACAGTTTTTAACTAAAATAGGTTTATAAAGCATTTTATAGTATTTTTATTAATAGGAGTACCTAAGTATTTACCATTGAATCGAAAAAACCTTGAAAGACGACAACTATTAGACCCTTTGACGATTTATTAGATCTAATCGTTGAATTCAGATGTTTTTTTTTTTTTTATTGTAATGGTAATTAGATTGAAGATCTTTTTAATTTGACCTCTGATAACAAGTCAATAACAGGAGCTAGACCACCACCTCTTAAAGCAGTATTATTTTAATCTTACATGAGTGTGGGAAAGAGATGGAGCTAGACGTCCTGTATAGCTCCATCTCTTTCTCACACTGAAGTAACATTAAAATAATACTGCTTTAAGAAGTGGTGGTTGGCCCCCAGGTCAAGTTACTACAAACTGTCAAATTTTCTCATTCGATTTCGAACTTAATCATAAACATTTTAAGTTTAAAATCATTTGAAGAAATTATCCAGTTTGGTATAACCTGATGTGCTGTACCTACCTAAGTTTTATATCCTTTATCATAATCAACCTTAGACTATGATGAATTTATGAATGGTTAAGTATTAAAAATTAATAGGTCCGCGGACGCTAAATGAAACACAATAGGAGTTGTATTGTTAAACGCTCGCGAAAGTGTGAAAGAAAATCTTACTTTTAAGTCAAAAGCGCCAGGGTAGCCCGCGAAATTCAAAATTTCTTACGTTTTTTGCAATTTGCAAGTCAGTATTAGGTTGTATGTTGATCTAAATATGATTCGCGGCCATAACAAATATTTATTTATAGAATTATATTCATAAAAATCAACAATACGACTATCTAAATTCATATTACCCTATTGAATGACTATTTCATGAAATCATGAGATTTGAGGCCAATTCTAACTTATAGAATTGTATTCCTGAATCTAATGATTATAATTCTGTAAAGCCATATTAGTTACGGCCGCGAATAATATTTTTATCAACATACAACCTGACACTGACCTGCAAATCGCAAAAAAACGTAAGAAAATTTGAATTTCGCGGGTTACCTTATTGCATCCCCCATAAGGTTCTTAATAAATACCCTGATTATTTCGCTTCATGCATTAGATAAATTAAAATACCAAAACCTTTGTCCTTATCACAGGGTATCTCAGCCTTTGGCTTGACTGAAGCTGTATACCGTGTCAGGAACGACAAACCTCAATTCGCTTTAGATGCTTTATCACCTGGAAAGTATACATTGCTGGTTTACGCCGAAACCCCTCGAGGAAGGTCACAAAGACCTGCAGCATTGCACAGCGTACGGATACGAACTGCGGACGACTTGGATAGACCCGGTAAGTAAAAAAAATCTTTAGTAAGAGTAGTTTCATTTTGAAAATTGTTGGATTGACAGGACATGCATATGTACTAAGCCTACAACAATGTATGATGACAACTTACAAATTATAAAAATCTAGCTTATAATAAATAATAATACCAGCGGCAGAACGTAACCACTGTTTTCTCATATTTAGCTGTCAAAATTAACAGAAATAAAAAATGCTAAAGTCATCATAAAGTGCCACCTTTGTAAGTTGTTTTTAAACAACCACAAAGCAATAACATTATTGTAGTTGAACTTCTAAAGCCGGTTGCAGACCGAAAACTAAGCTATGCCAAGGCTAAACTAAGCTATGCCAAGCAAGCTAGGCTAAGCTAAGCTAGAAATAAATAGCGTGCACACCAACAGCTAAGCCAAAGCTCAGTACGTACAACAAAGAACACTGGACAGCACTGGCGAAGGATGTGCAAAGGGTGTGCGGGGTAGCGGGAGGGGCTTAGCTTAGCTCGTGTAGCTGCGCATCGGCATACACAACTAACTTAGCTTCGCATATTTTAGTTAGCTCACATAGCTTAGTTCGCATAGTTTGCGGTCTGCACACAAGTATGGAAAACTGCGTCAGCTATGCGAGCTAAGCTAAACTAACATAGCTTAGCTCTTGGTCTGCAACCCGTATAACACCTATAATTATCATAATTATCTCTACGCCATTCATTTTGCCCTTAATTTAATGACAAATAGGGCAAAATCAAACAGTTTATGTCTTCAGCACACATGAGTGAAATAGCTTTGATTCCTGCAAATATTTGGACAGCCTACTGCCGATTGATCTCGTGAGAATGCAGTTTATCTAATGATTATCTATGATTGATACAGATAAAACCGTAGCTAAATGGGGACAGCTTTGAACGTTCATTTATCTTTCTATGTTCTCTTCCGGGTATAATTATAACTGATTTGAAAGGAAAGAAAAAAAAGGAATAAAAATATTTTATTTGGGCCCCGCAAAGGAAACACAGTAAAGAAAGAGCATAAAAAGTAACAAAATAAATATTAAAAAACTAAAAAAAAGCCATGTGCGAAGCCAAAAAGGCTCCTATCTCAGCATAAAGAAAGCGTATAGCATGTCAGCGTATTTGGTATAACTTCAATCTATACGTCTATGAAATCGGTATTCTAAGATACACCAGGGTTGTTGCAAGTTCATTGTGATAATGAAAATAAGCTAGCAAAAAAAATTATTTGACAGGAGCCTTACCAGGTCATGGCATTTAGGGTTCAAAAACCGTCTTCCTTATATTTATATATAGCAACCTAATCCTGACTTGCTGCAAGAACAGGAATTTTGTATCAAGCGTTAACTACTTTTTAACCTTATTAATCAACATCGTTATCACCAGATTCTCTCCAAACGATGACTCCAGTGCCACCTCCCCAACCACAACCCTCAGATAATAGTGTTGCTCTACTGGTTGGAGCTGCACTATCTCTTGTTCTACTGACTATCCTGACTACACTGTGTGTCGCGATGATAGTCATGTGTAAGAAGAAGAGTAGACCGAGGGATCCAGAGCAGAGGTGAGATTTCTATTTAGTTTCCAGCTATTTATTATTTATTTAAACTTTTCGCATAGGCATTCTCTACCAGTCAACCAAGGGTGGTGAAGAGATTAGATAGCAGGTGCTCAGTATGAGAGGAATAATTATAAAAAGAACACTAAAAATATATCTTATATATTATTACAGCTATTGCCCAAGGTTTCACTTAGTTGCTAGGAGAACAAGTACCTACATGATTGTCAATCTGCCTAGCCTTTTTCCCAACTATGTTGGGTCGGCTTCCAGTCTAACCGGATGCAGCTGAATACCAGTTTTTTACATGGAGCGACTGCCAGCTACTGGGTAACACAATATCCATTGGTAAGACTGTATGTCAGACTTTCGGGCTTCTGACGACTCGTAACGACTGTCGAAGATCCGATCCACTAATAACAGCGAGGACTATTGGCTTAACGTGCTTTCCATGGCACGGAGGGGGCTTGGTATGTAACCTGTTCGATCGACCCGTGCGGCTGTTACTACCTACATGATTGCATCGGGTCAAAAAGTATTATTTTCTGTTTATCCGCAACATGGTATTTTTTTACGCCAACATTTTATCCAAATCCGTGAAGACGTTCATGCATGATCGAGTAACATTTAAAAAAACTTTTAGTGGAATACTTAGTGTTTATTTAGCTCGTGAACTGTAGACTTGGCTAATAAGTGGGGTGCTTTAAATAGCCACAAACTTCAATCTACACAATACCTACTAAAATAAACCGGTTCTATAAAGTTTGAATGGCTGACGTCATCATTAAGAAGCCAGTCGACTGCTGTTCCAAAATTGAATAAAGTTGGAAAACTCAAATAGCACGAAAGTTGGTTAACGGAAAAGGAGTTTTTAATTATTGCTTTCCTTCTAGCACCATATTACGAAGAAATGTAGGAGTATCCATGTATGGTGGTGGTTCCACCATCTCATCCAACGTGGTACCCACAGTGGTAGTGAGGGGTCACAGAGGATCCAGGGTCTTGGCTGCGAGGTGGTCAGGAGTGCTTGATGATGCTCCTCTTGCAGTACTGGCTCTGGATACAAGGCCTCATGGTAAGCAAGGACAAACTTTTCATCCATGATCTTTTTTATGTAAAGTAAGGGAAATTATTTGTTAAGCAAATTGACTACAACTTACATTTTCCGTACATTCAAATCAACACAATTTTCATTCTTTGACAGTTGTATGAAATGGCTTTGACACGTTAAATTGACATAATTGATAAAAAAAATGATTTCCCTGACTGTGCCAATAATAATGAACTCGTTTCATATCTCACCTGATAGTAAGCGATGATGCTGTGAACAATGGCGCCTGGTTGCCTATAGGTACAAGGTGGCCCGTAAATAACGCCCAACCTCTTAAGAGGTAATTGTACTCATCACTATGAACAACTTTTACTACGGGACCAAACCTGAAATCGCGAAAAAAAAATCAGCTGTTCTCTACATTTATTTTCGCATAATTCGTCAAAATGTAAGGAACAGCTAATTTTTTTTCCGATTTCAAGTTTGGTCTCATACTAAAAGTTGTTCATATCATCATCTTCCTGCCCTTGTCCCATATTACTTGGGGTCGGCGCAACACGTTTTCTTCTTCCCTTCTCCCCTGTCAACCGTCACGCTATCATTCACTCCCTTCTCTTTCATATCATTCCTCACACAATCCATCCATCTTTTCTTTGGCCTTCCCCTGCCTCTCCATCCATCAACATGTATATTCATCACTCTTTTAGTCACATGCGTTTCACAGTAAAAGTTGTTCATAATGATTAGTAAAATTACCCCTTAGGAGGTTGTGCGTTATTTAAGGGAAGACTGTCTTGTATAGAAAGAAGTAGAGCTTGTCCACACTGAAGTTAAGTGTTGCGCCCCACTACCTAAATTTGTATACACTACGGTAAATATTACAACCTTTTCACTCGACACTTGAAGACTTCTATAGCTTTTGGCACAAGAAGGAGGAGACATATAACTCAGCAAAGGGTGGATCCAGGCTGCCAATAAATAAATAAATCATTTATTTTAAGGTAAAAAAGACCCATAGGTACATGCCTTAACCTAAGCATACTTTACTATTGTTATGTTATGTTGATGATGATGATAGTTTTTATGACACATAGACTGAATTAAACATACCTGAATCAAAAACTTGAGAACACCACGACGCCTTAGTGCTTGAATGGCCAACCGTACATTTTTTTTGGGAAAATTACTTTTTAATGGGGTGGCCCGACGGTTGATATCGGGACGTTGTATTTGTATATGCTAGTCGCGCGGGAAACTAATTGCGCGATGCAGGATTGCGTGACGTCATGTCATTTTGATGCGTAGTTCGTAAATAGCGATGTAGATGCCGCCACAGTATAACTGTAGAAACAGCCTTTCTACATTTATAAATTAAAAAGTAATTTTCCCAAAAAAATGGTCGGTTGGCCATTTAAGCACTAAAGCGACGACCCGTTAAGGGTCTGCACTAAGAAATTGTGTTATCAAACTCAAACTCAAACTCAAACTCAAAGCATTTATTTCAAATAAACCAATTACAGGCACTTTTGAATTGTCAATGGGTCGGTCAGTCAGAAAGATGAAGCTAGTTGCCCATTCCAAAGCGTAGTAGATCCCTATGGAGAAGAACGGGCAAGAAACTCCACGGACACTCTTTTAAATCATAATATTTTTACAAAATATTGGTTACATCGTTCAAGTTGAAAATATACATGTGAGAACAATGTAGAAAGACGTGCACGTTAAAAAGCGTCCGTAATAAAAAGATAATAACTAAAACAACTAAATTAAATATTAAAATTAAAAATAAGCCATGGCAGCTAAGAGACGACCAGTCCCAACTGACTTATGGGGTTTGGATAAGCTTATATAGAAAACTTGCAGTAGTAGCCACGAAAAAAAGGTCCGGCCAGCTCAAGAGCTTCACCAGTGAGTGAAAAAATCGAGGATTGAGGATACTCCATTTAACGTAAGATTATACATTTAAACAAACCTTGTCTACAGTCCGTTCAATTGATTTTGACTTCTATTCTGTAGGCTTAAGGATGGCATTAAAGGCAAAAAAGTGGTTACAATACCAACTGTTTGCTGCAGCTGACATTTGTCATGCTACCAACGCAATAGAAATCAAAATCAATTGAACGGACTGTAAAAAAGGTTTGTTTTAATGTCTAATCTTATTGTAAATGTAGTATAGATGATTGTGAAAAAAATAATAATATAAACGTGGAAGAAACACTGCCGTATAACTTTGGCGTAAATAAGTACATCAATTTATAACAAGTCCTTAAATTTCAAAGTTACTTAAATGTAAAATACATTGCTAGGTACCGAAACTTCATAAATAATTACGAACAAAATTTTAATTAAATTATTAAAATGATACGCTATGTAATAGTTTATAAACTTTCTAATTCGATTATAATTTAGATTGTTCCCCGCGGGATTTTCACGTTATTTAAAAAACTGTAGAGATGAACCATTCTAAAAATGAACGCCCCTCCACAAAACGTGATTATTTCAATATGTGAGAGGAAATACTTATTGTAACACTTTATTTGTGTGCGTGCGGCGACTTTACTGTCAGCATGGACTCGTCGCCGCACTTAGAGGTCAACTAATCGTTCGTAACAACATTGTACGGCGTGGAGCATGCGCTTTGTATGGAACGACACGTTCGGCGGTACCGTTTGCATTAAAAAAATCAGTGTAATTGTGTATATTTTTATATATGTCAGCTGTAAGGTATTTATTTAGTTTAGTTGTTAATCATACTCGCCGGTGCCTGACCAACCAATGACAAAGACCCATTATGTGTATTGCGTCTATACATCTTCTTTGCATGTGAGCGTAATCGCTGTGGAGGGGCGTTCATATTTAGAATGGTTTATCCCTAACTACGATGTCTAAAATAAATATGTTGAGTAGAAAAAGGTTCTTCTAATAAAAATTCTTAAATAACTACCAAAGCGTATATAATTAGTAGTGCGTGGTAGTGAAAAATACCCCTTTTTCACGAAGTGAATATTACTATTTTATATTGTTAAAAATCGTACCTATTTTTACCAAGAAATAGGGTCCAATATTCCCAAGCGTAATATTTTACATGCCTTACGTCTGTTACATAGATATTATGACTTTGAGTAATTTATTTTACTAGCACTTCCCGCGCGACTTTGTCCGCGTGGATGTCGGAAAATACCCCACAGAAACAAAAACCCTTCCTTATTCCTTGTATACATTATTAAGGGAACCTCTATGCAAAATTTCAGTCTTCTAGGTCCAATTGTTTCAGCTGGGTGTTGATGAGTCAGTTAGTCAGGACTTTTCTTTATATATAATAAGATCAACACTGCTCTCAAAACGGTGAAAGAAAAAAACGTGAAGAAACCGCCATGACTTAGTACCAAAAATTCAAAGATCCACCAACTCGCACTGGCCCCGCGTGGTGTATTATGGGCCACCCACCACCACCACGCGGGCACAGGGCGAGTTGAGAGGAGAGAGGAGGCCTGTGTCCCAGCAGTGGCAACATTATAGGCTGATTATGATTTTATGATTAATAGTAAGAGACATTTTTTTTTATTTGTTTGCAGGAGACTCAGATTCAAGTCGAAGTGAAGACGAAATACAGGAGACTGAACTTACGAGACACGAATTAGAAACACACACTTAACAATTTATAAAATAAGTCTTTATGTTTAAAGTCATGGAAATACGGTAAAGATTGCTTTAGAAGTTTAAGAATTGTTTTAGAAGTATACAGAAAACTAAAACTCGTATAACACAAACTACATTTTTGATATTTGGCTTTCTGGTAGTTTTTATATAATAACTAGCTGACCCGCCAGACATTGTCCTGTCAAAATTTCAATTGCTTTTTTTTCCTGTTTTTTTTTTCTTTTAAACCACCCCAGTAAAGAGGAGAATAAAACAAAAAAAAATATTCATATCGGCTCAGCCGTTCCCGAGTTTCAGCGAGACAAACGAACAGCAATAGATTTATATATACATAGGTAGTGATTCCAAAATATTTATTTTACAAAAGCAAACCCAAGGGGTTCAAGGGGGCCCTGGGTTAGTAGAATAATAAGTAAGATAGCACACATTATGATAAATCGTGTGAGATTTATTATCGTGAGAAAATTTACTGCATCATGCACTTGCAGGACTCACGTCTGGTGATTTTTCATGAGCTCACCGTGGTATTACGGATATATATTTTACAGACAAATTATAGTGGGATTTGAGTCCATTTGGGAATACCCATTTAAAGCTGGGAGGCTGGGAAAAGTTAAAGAGATTTCTAATTTGAATTATGAGTTCTTGCAGTTTATTATTTTTAAAATAATTTATTTTAATTAAATTATTGAATTTATTAAGGCTTTTTTTCTAAAAAAGAAACAACGCCGTACTGCTTTACATAATTCTGTCTCAACACTTTTTTCAGTGCCTGAATAAAAAGCGATCACCAACTAGCTTTGCCAAGCGTGGCAACGTGGCAGTACCGATCATCAGAAAAGTCACAGAGTAACATAAATGGCAGGCAATAATTACTGTTTAGCATTGATATTCTGTCGATTATGTATGGAAAGCACTACCACACTTCAAACTAGGTACTTACCAAGAATATTACTGACTAAGACATATCGTCAAAGTGTAACAAGCACGTTATATTATTATATTATAACTAAAATCGCAATACGTGAGCTCATATAGAATATGATACGCTATAATATATCTAGCATAATAAATCGCTCACATTTATCACACTGAACAATGCCCAAACGTAATGTAATTTTTGTGTCTTATTGAATTTCATAAGAATGAGTATCTTCTATGAAACTCATTGTAGTGTCGCAGAATAATTTTCAAATTATGATTCAAAATGATGTATTATTATGAATTTATGATTCTTAAAAAGATTAAGATTTACGAATATTTTAAATTCATAATTTGAAATGAGTGATTCGGTTCTGGAAAAAGATTGAATTGAATTTAGTGAAATTATTTTTCGGTGTCACAATTTGATATAATTTTATATTTAAGTTATATAATTTATGAATTGCATTTTCGAAGGAGGAATATTAAATGTATAAATGCGATGTATGCATGACTCAGTATTATTTTCATAGTGATAAAATATTTACTTGGATTTTGTATATAAAATAATATTATTTATCTATAATAGGATTGTGAGAAATGTTTGTTTTCATGCCAATTTAATTAATATTGCTAGTTATGAATAAATAGATGCTCTTTCAATTTCATCACAAACATTACGATCAAATAATACAATGATTATGTTTTATAGAGCAATAAATGATTAAAATCACGATCCTGAATACACAGTTCAAGATTATTATTATTAAAGAAATCGTTTGTTGATTCGCAAAAAAATTGGTTACAAAAAATCTATTTTATACCAAAGTAATTTACAGTTATTAAAAACTAACAAATTATACGAAATCATCAAGCATTAACATTATTTCACTGTAAGAAAGAGCGTTAGAATCTACCAAAAATTTAATATAACATTTAATATTAAATAATTTAGCTGCCATATTTACATAATACGGGTATTATATATAGTGAATTCTATTATCTTAGTGAATTCTTCCATAAATATTACATTGTATAATTTTATGTATTTAGTTGGAATAGTTTGGTAGTCACATCTCACCGATTTTATTAATGTTTGTTAAAAGTTTGGCATGTTTTGGCATTCAGTGCATAATTTATTAAGTAATAGAACACTTTATCTATAGATACTATACTTATAAAGGTGAAGAGTTTGATGTTTTGTTTGAATGCGCTTATCTTCCAGAGATACTTACTACCAGTCAGATTTGAAAAAAAAAATTTGCGTTTGGAAGTCCAATTCTTGAGAACAGTCATTTCACAACAGGCCTTTGAAGCCGAGCAAAAAGAAAAAGTCTGAAAGAACGCTAAGCGATGTAATAGCACAGGAGGGCGATGCGATGCGACACGGTAAGTCCCCCAACCCACCGCATTGCATCGCATCGCCCGCCCGATAGAGTTTTATAAAAATGTGTCTGTTATTTTAGTATAATAATATTGTGTATCTTACGAGTTCCACGCGAACGCAGTGGCGGGCAGAAACTGGTGTTTTCATAAAGTTAAAAATTAATGATATTTTAATCGCACCTTTGAAACTTAATCGGTTTTTTACCACGAACACTTAACGACAATTCATAATTCATTTACGTTATACGAAGCTCACTTTGATAATTTTGGTTACATCCATTTGGTTGGCTCATGCAATTTACTGATAAAACAGCAAACATGAGATTTTGATTTGATTACAAATTAACTGATCAGACTATTATGACTTACATAATTAATATTCAAAATTAACTACTTCCATATTTCTCTATAACTCCCCTTTCGAGCCATACCTATCAACTTTCATATAGTCCATCCATCGTTTCTGTGGCCTGACTCTTAAAGCCATTCAAATTAAAAAAACTCAACTTGCAAAATTACTAGTCGTACCTTACCTATTTGCTTACCCGTGACATCCCTAGTTCGACATCCCTAGTTCGAAACGACGAACATCGGACGGTAACTACGAAATCGAAGTGTCACAACTGTAAACCTGGGTATCAATTTGCTTAACAAACAAAGTAGCTGACTGTGCGATAACTGACACTCGATTGACTGTCTGTATCAACGTGGGAGGGAACAGATCAGATACATTCTATCCTAACTCCCTACTCTCTCGCACTTTATTGGGAGATAATAGAGAGCATTTACGTAGTCAAACGCTGCTAGAAGTGCTTCTGACTAGATTGAAAGTATTGATTTCTTTTACTAATAGATGGGATTAGAAAGAAACGGATCATATTTAGCCATCAAATTGTCTTTGATAGATCCTGTACAAATTTTCTGTATGGTTAGAACTGACCTTTTCTCTGTAGTGTGATTACTTTTGTAATACATAGTACAGCTGTAAGTATACGATTATTAGCTGTTGATAAAACATGAAACCTAAAACGTGCCATACTTTTCCTCATTATAATTATTTTGTTTAGATCCAATATGTATGTACGATTACAGGTAAGACCGGTATAAGACCAAAGAATAGGAACAAAGATTTTTATGTTTTTAACTGGAGACACACACAGTGTATTTTGTTTGTTACGAAGTTTTATAAAGATTGTCAATTGTTTTAAGAATTAATTTGAATATGTGTTTAAATATTCATAGTGGATCTTAGAGCTACATACTGTCATTTTTATTATTTCTAACATGGTATTCTATCAAGTACCCAAGTACCTTGCTGCTATGTAAAAAAAAAAAATATTAACCATGTTACAAATTGACTGCTCCTAGCCACAGAAAAATTCAATCAGATAAAACAATAAAATGCCAAACAATTCTGATTTAGTGTCTCCAAACTGAAAACTTTACCACAGAGCTTTAAAAAGATATAGATGCCCCTTGACCTAAGACGTAGAGGGGCTTGTGGCTAAGTAATAACATCCGCACGGGTCGATCGATCTGATTAAGCTACCGTGGATGAGTGACCATCTTTACATACCAAGTCCCCTCCGTGCCTCGGAAAGCACGTTAAGCCGTTGATCCCGACTGTCATTCGTATCCACGAATGACAGTCGGGTCTTTGACAGTCGTTACGGGTCGTCAGAAGCCCGAAAGTCTGACAGTCAGACTTACCAAGCCTAGCCTTTTCCCAACTATGTTGGGATAACCTTCTGTCTGACCGGATGCAGCTGAATACCTACCAGTATTTTTCATGGAGCGACTGCCTATCTGACCTCAATGTACAACCCAATTACTGCGTTACTCGATACGGACTATTAACGTTATATAATTTTTCTCTTTCAGTTCAGTTCATTCATTCATTAATATTTCAGATAAACAAACTATCTCACAGTCTTTACAAGCTAACGGGCTGTGTGTCTATGCCCCTCTATACATTAATTTGACTTCCCCGAAGTCGAATAAGGCAATTCTATCTTTTAAACGCTCTGTGAACTTACCGAATGATATACAACACTATCAAATGTATACGTTTTAGTATTACATTGCACAGAAAATAAAGAAATATAAAGTTTATATTTTATCGTTTGCTTTTATTTTAAACCTGACATTGTTGGTTACAAGGAATCCATGTTTAATATCGCAAAAGAGTATTTGATGTCTGTTTATTGCAAAAGATTGTAAGAGATATTTTCAACTTATTTAGGGTTCCGTACCTCAAAGGAACAAATGAAACCCTTATAGGATCACACACAGGATAGTCTGTCTGTCTGTCAGTCTGTCAAGACCTTTTTTCGCAGGAACGCGTGGAGGTATCAAGTTGAAATTAATATCAAATACGTAGGTCTATGTCTATGATCCATTGGAGTTCTAAAAAAATCAAGCTTCTAAGGCAACGCAATAAAAAATACGGCCATTTATATTTTGATACTCGCAAGTAAATCAAAACCTATAGGGTACTTCCCGTTGTGCTAGAAACATGAAATTTGGCAAGAAGCAATGTCTCACAGCACAAGTAAAGGAAAAAGTCCGAAAATTGTTAATTTGTAATTTCATCACATAATTTTTTTTTTTTTTTTTGGATTACAATGTTTTTGTTTTTGGGGTAAATTATTTTCAACTACGGATCCCTTCATTGTGCGTGGTCCGACACACACTTGACTGGTTTTTTTATGTTTGACTATCTTACCTGCTTGTTTATAACCTGAACGACCTGATGGAATGTGGTTACCAACTTCTGTAGTCACTTGAAACAGAATTTTAATTCTATGTTGCCAACATAAGATTCAAAGTTCAGAAGGAGATATTATGCCCTTTAAAAATAAAAAATAAGCTTATGGTTTTTTTGTTTTTAATTTTTAAAAATCGTATGATAGCTATGATTTGTGACTGAAAGAGGTAGTATTCAAAAGTCAATACGCTGAAAAGCTTATTATATGAAGCATCTTATAATATCCATACAATTTGTTTTACCAACAATCCCTTTAAAATCAAACCCTTTTTCACAAACAAATCCGCAAACAAAATACTAGTCTCTCATTATAATTCAAGAAGCATCTTTAATATGACATTACAAATCATGAGGGCGATATGTTCTGAGTACAATGATATTTCTACTCGTAAGCGGATTGCGAGGCGACGAACTCGAGTATTATATAGAAATATACGAGATAATGGGTTCTTCATCTTTTAGGAGAATATAAGCAATTTATGGTGAAGAGTGTTGATTTTATGAAAGCATTAAAATCGGGGTGGTTCGGAGTTTGGAGGACATTTCAAAGACTTTTTTTCCTCATCTTCAGCAGCCCACGACTAAGCTACGAAAGTGTAGATACTTAGCTTCGTTTTTCAATATATCTACGAAAACATGTAGGTACGTCAAAAAAAAATTACATATTTTTAGTAAAAGAGGTGAAAGACATAATTATAATACTAGAAATAGGGACCTATTAGTTCAACCAGGTTTGAGACTTGCTAAAGTAGACTCATTTTTCATGGGGTACTGTTTAAAATGTTACAATAAAATACCTCCACACATACTTCAACTGAATGAGACGAAATTCAAAACTTGTATAAAACGCACACTACGCATATTATAAGTTGGGGATTACATAACTGATAAAAATGCTTGGCTCAATGCTGGTCCTCCTCCACAACCACAACTAATTAATTAATTAACATTTGAAGATACTATTGGAGCTGCTGAAGATTGTAAGACTATCATTGCATTGGAAATAGACTCAATCTTCTTTGTATTATATAATTGCATAGCAGCACTATGTACCTACTCTAAAGCTACCATTTACTGGGTACGTCTTTCTTTGATTGGAATGTGCCCTGGCGGCTGAGAGTAAGTCATGCTCACTCTAATCTCTCGCTGATGGTAGCGCGTGTGTTGGATCATTTAGCTTCCTTCAAAATAGTTGAGCTGAATGGTGCTAATCCATGCGTCAGGTTCGTGAACGGGCGCTGTCAGTGGAGGCTGTAATATCTTAGCAGCCACTGCTTATTTTAATTTAATTTTAATTGTTTTCTTTTATATTTTTATCACGCATCGTTCTCACAATGTGAGAGGTAGGAAGGAGAGGCAGAGGAAGGCCAAAGAAAAGATGGATGGATTGTGTGAGGAATGATATGAAAGAGAAGGCAGTGAATGATAGCGTGACGGTTGACAGGGGAGAATGGAAGAAGTAAACGTGTTGCGCCGACCCCAAGTAATATGGGATAAGGGCAGGAAGATGATGCATCGTTCTCACAATGTATAATTTCAATATAAAATGATGTTACCAATATTTTGTAACCATATTTTGATTTAAAAGAGTGTTCATGGAGTTTCTTGCCCGTTATTCCCCATAGGTACGGTCTACTACGCTTTGGAATGGGTCTAGCTTCATCTTTAAATGCTTTGAGTTTGAAAAAACGTCTTAAGAAACCCTGGATTAAGGTTTGAATTCACCAACACACAGCAAGTGACAGTGTGTGTGGGGGGTGTGTGTGTGTGATCAATGCTCAGACCCAGTAACACCTTGCTGTATTTCTATAGGGCTGGACCTGCACTTAAGTTCGTGCTGATACTTTATCTATGTTTTTATTTATTTAAATCAGACACAGTGATCCAGTTGACCCACGAATATATGAAAGGGAGCTTCAATTATACGTTAAAATTATACGTTTCATTTTATACTTTTTATTTTCAGCAGTTTACAGATTAATCAAGAACCGATAACTTGCCAATGAACCAAGTTTTCTTAATTGTTACATTATGCACTACTTATGCACCACTTAGGTATAGACAGCTGTACAGGTCATGGCAACCGCCCACAGTCGTAATAATATACTGATGTGGTTTGGTTGCTCGTACTAGGTTAGTACAAAGCTCGCTAAAACCGTAAACCAGTAAAATGGTTATAGTCACTGATCGTAACTTTTATCGGCGTGACTTATCTTTAGTCTATTCCAAAGTTCTCGTAGGCAAGAATATTAAAGGTGCATCACAAGAACAGATTAAAAAAAAAACAAAGCAGTATCGCTGGTAAATCAGTTTTTTTTTTTTGGCAACTTTTTCAATTAAAATGTAAGTACTCCATTGTATGAAAACTATCAGTTAAGGTCCATTACCACGGTACAAGTTTATTACCTGTGGCATACCATAAAATTGAAGGGCAATTAACTGGCACCGTCCAAACAGCAGTCGCATGCGATTTTATTGAATGGCAAAACTTGCATTCAATTATTTTGTATGCCATTTTATGGAATCGCACGCGTATAAAAACTTGCATGCAATTCTTGAATGTCAATAAAATTGTACGTGCTATTTGGAATGCGATTATTGCTCTTGAACGTACCAGAAACTTGCATGGTTTATCTTAAATGGACAATGGATGGTGGTGGTGTCTTGGATGGTTTTTCTTATCTGGAATGGTCTTTATTTAAATGGTGTGCACAATAAAGAGTATTCTATTCTATTCTATCTTGTACTTTGATGCCTTTTTTAGCTAGCCACAAAAAACAAGGGATTTCTTCAGTTTCAATTTTATTTCGGTGAGAGCACTTGCTTAGCTACGAGTATACTGTATATCATGAATTGAAATTCCAAAAATGCAAAACCACTCGAATAATTTCACGCAGTCGATAAATCTAATCGATTTATTCTAATTGAATACACTGGCTGTATGCGAAGTGTCAATGCATTTAAGTACACAAATTAAAAAGTTAAGGTTCAATAACCCAACCGCTTAGGACGGCCATCTTGTAATATGATCTCTATTCTTATTTTCACTGGCTTAAACGTAATTTCCAGCATATTATTCACGTTCCATTTTCGAATTTAAAATGATAAAAACTTTATTTTCTTGGATATCTTGGTGATTTGTTGAAGAAACGGCGTGTGACTAGATTGTAAATGAATGATAAAATTGTCACTTTATTTTCATTAGGTATTACTGGAGAAAATTATATCCATTTTCCAAATAACGTCAGGCTGTTATGGTTTAATATTTTGAAGAAATTCTATTAGAGTTGTTTATTTTTAATTAAAATAATAATTTAATAACCATAAACATAAAATGCAATATTTCATGAACACTAATTTAAAATAAATGGTTGGAAAGATTATATAGACTTCTCCGAACAAGCTCCTTCACAGTTAGATCTTCCTAATTCCTACCTAGGTTTGATAAACCTAGACTAGCATTTACTTAGGTAAGGTTTCAATTACCTCGGTTGGTCTAGGAACCGTAAACCGGCAACAATATAGGAACGGAACGTATCCATGTCTAAGTGTGCCTCGTAAAACGGAGTAACTGGAGCGCACTGGTATGTTATGTGGTCGAATACATTGTATTTTAGATACAAATCTATGATTCGTATTGAAATAGAAAAGACATGCAGTGCAGTTGTATATGGTATATGTAGCAGTAAGATGGTTGCAGCCACTATATTTCCTTAGGGATAGTTATATGAAAACTGTCGGAGTACCCTAATTTTGCTACTGCGACCAATTCCGACGTAGCAGTTGGTCACAGTTCTAACCTTCTTTTTTTGCGTGGAGAAATGCTCACGCATGCTGCACTACCACTGCGAGATTGTGCATTTACGTGGGACTCCAACCCACTAAAACTCCACGGTGTCCTCCACTGCCGCTTATGGCGGGAACACGGGCACGCTTTAGCACTCATCCGTGAACCCACTGGGTAAGAGTGCTCCCCTTCACCGGTGCACCAGAATACATTGCACGCCGTGACACAGCAAATGACCCTGTGTCTGGCACCCTTGATCCCCCTGCGACGGGGCAGGTCAATGGCCCCGCTACCTACCACTTTTCGGCCGCAGAGGATGGAGAGAGCGGCCAACGCCATACCGACACTCCTCTCTCCGCGGCCTCCAACCCTCAGCCGCGATGCCTCCCATACGACATCGCGGCCCGCCTCAGTTGCGATGTCGCCCAAGCGCCACCGCAACCTACTTGTTGGCCGCTACGTCGTCGGCTTATCGACAAAAGCCCTGAAGAGCGGCCGCCTCCTCGGCTTCCTCTTTGCTTCACCGTGGATGACCAGTCACGGCTACTGAGCCCCCGCCTCGACAATGCGGGAACACACCGGGGGGGCTCACAGTTCTAACCTAATCTATTTGGTCGGAGTGCCCTAATACTTACCTATGTATATTCCTATAGTACGATAGTTATATTCCTAGTTATGAAAATAGTTATGAACCGCTTTCTAACTAAATATAACTAGAAAGCGGTTCATAACTATTTTACCACAATAGCGGTAGATAGCTATATCCCTAGGTATCTAACTAAATCACGGCTACAATCATGTTACTGCGACATATATATGGAAGGCGCGGGTGTGCCGGCTGAAGTCATCTCCGTGTTGCGCCATTGGTACACTTGTCAGAGGAACCAGGTGAGATGGGCTGGTGCGCTATCTGATGCATATGGCATGGAGTGTGGCGTGCGGCAGGGGGGAATAACCTCTCCTCTGTTATTCAATCTGTATGTTAATGACCTCATCGGCGAGCTCAGCAGTACTCATGTGGGTTGTTTTGTAGACGGAGTGAGCGTAAATAACATCAGTTATGCGGACGACATGGTACTGCTGGGACCGTCGGTGGGGGCGGTGCGTAGGCTTGTGTCAATCTGTGAGGCGTACGCGGCGGAACATGGACTGAGGTATAACTCCAAGAAGAGCGAAGTGCTCGTTTTCAAGAGTGGAAAGCGTGGTCCAGTGCATGTTCCGCCTGTTATGCTTAATGGTGCGGCTCTGCGGGTGGTGAGCAGCTTCAAGTATCTGGGGCACATTGTGACAGAAGAGTTGCAAGATGACGCGGACATAGAGAGGGAGCGCAGAGCATTGGCGATCAGGGGGAATATGGTTGCACGCAGGTTTTCTCGCTGCTCGAGGGCAGTGAAAACTACTATTTTTAAGGCGTACTGCCAATCGTTATAATCGAGCAGTCTGTGGGTGAGCTTTACTCGCCGGGCTGCTAGTGCTCTGCGTGTCCAATACAACAACATCTTCAGGATGCTGATGCGGCGGCCTCGCTATTGTAGTGCGTCCGGAATGTTTGCGGAGGCGCGAACGGACGGCTTTCATGCGGTGATACGGAAGAAAGTGGCCTCTTTGTTGCAGCGCGTGCGAGGCAGTAGCAACAGTATCCTGCAGATGGTTGTATCTCGTGCGGATTGCCCTAGCCAGAACAAATGGATGCATATCTTGATGGGTGTTGACTAACATAGTACATAAGAATAATGTTTTTTACTAACACAATAATTGATTGTTTGACTGCTTTGTATTTTAATTTATTTTATTTTATTTCTCTCTATTTAGATTTTTTTTTTTTTTTTTTATTAGCCTACATTGTGTCCCACTGCTGGGCAAAGGCCTCCCCTTTTTCCTTCCACACCTCCCTGTCTTGTGCGATCTCTGGCCATGTTGGCCCTGCAAACCTTATCAGATCGTCACACCACCTTCGCCGTCACACCACCCTCTATTTTGATAATTTGTAAAAATATAATTTGTAATTTTATGGATTTATTTTATGTGAAATAAACTAATTAATAAAAATATATTACACCTGATACGAAGATAGTGAATTTACCTTCTGAAAAACTCGCTAGCTTTAATTTTAGCCCAAGTTTTACACGTATCGTATTTATTATACAGGGTTAGTTTTCAATGACCAGCCAAATTTTCACAGGGCGTTCTACCCGTGAATATGAAAAACTTTTACTATGGGACCAACTTTAAAATCACGAAAAAAAAACAGCTATTTCATACAAAAGTTCAATACCTACTCGACCAAAATGTATGAAACAGCTGATTTTTTTTTCGTGCTTTCAAAGTTGGTCTTATAGTGAAAGTTGTTCATAATCATGGGTAGAACACCCTGTGAAAATTTTGCTGGTCATTGAAAACTAACCCTGTATAAGCCATCATGATTTCAGTGCGAGAGAGAGACTGAATTATACATGACCAATAGCACCATCCCTCTTTCAGACGGGAATCGTAATGACATTAATATTATCTATTAATATTAATTATAATTCATCAATCTGCCTAGCCTTTTCCCAACTATGTTGGGGTCGGCTTGCAGTCTAACCGGATGCAGCTGAATACCAGTATTTTATATGGAGCGACTGCCTATCTGACCTCCACAACCCAGTAACTGGTAAATACGATACCCCTTGGTAAGACTGGTTGTCAGACTTTCGGGCTTCTGACGACCCGTAGCGACTGTCAAAGATCCACAAATGACAGCCGGGACCAACCGCTTAACGTGCTTTCCGAGGCACGGAGGAGTCTCGGTATGTAAAGATGGTCACCCATCCACGTATCTATACTAATCTATACTAATAATAAAGCTGAATGGTTTGTTTTTGAGGGTTCCGTACCTCAAAAGGAAAAAACGAAACCCTTATAGGATCACTCGTGTGTCTGTCTGTCCGTCTGTCCGTCTTTCTGTCCGTCTGTCCGTCTGTCTGTCCGTCTGTATGTCTGTCTGTCTGTCCGTCTGTCACAGCCAATTTGCTCCGAATCTAATGGACCGATTAAGTTGAAATTTGGTACACATATGAATTTCTGTGACCCAAACACGGACGGGTAAAGTAAATAAATGAATTTTGAATATAGAAGTCACTTTTGGGGGGCAAATAAGAAAATTTAAAAAAAAGTTTTGCAAACTACACCATGTCAAATGAAAGGGCCTATGAGGGTCTTAAAAATATTTTTTTTTATAATTTTAAAATATATTGTTTTAAAGTTATTTAAGAAAATTTACCATTCCCCCCCCCCCCCCTTATCTCCGAAACTATCGAGCCTAAAATTTTGAAAAAAAAAATACAGAAAATAGATCTTTACCTGTAGATTACAGGAAAACCTATAAGAAGTCTGTGGTCTTAAAATAACATTGTAAATCTATCAATATTGTCATTTACAGTTGGAATGTATGGGAGAACATGTTTTTCAACTACAATGTTAAGTTTGTTCTTAAGATAAATTCATTCCAACTACGGAACCCTTCATTGTGCGTCGTCCGACACGCACTTGGCCGGTTTTTTTAGTAATAACAGCCGCACAGGTCGATCCATCAGGTTAAGCTACGCTTGCCGGGGTTGGTCCATGCATGGGTGACCATCTATACATATCGAGACTCCTCCGTGCCTCGGAAAGCCTTTGGTCCCGGCTGTCATTTTTGAAGTACCTTTTGCAAAAAAAAAAAAAAAATCTTTCTTATTTGCAAAACGGTTGGGCAAACGTCATCTAAAACTGTTCCAAATTCCAAATTGATAGCATTGGTAGTTCTTTAGATATCCAGCTGCGAGAGACGGACAGACAGACTGAGTCACACCGTAAGGGTTCCTTTTTCACATTTTAGTACGGAACCCTAAAAATGGCAAATACCTAAGTATCATAACTATCATGTACATAATTATCTAGTCTCTAACTAGATTCCAGCAGACTAAAATCATTAAAACTGCTTAATTATCTACGTATTAAAATGCTTAAAACTCATTAATATAATATACCCTTGAACCGCCCGAAGATAATGTCTAAAACTGTAAACTGAAAAGACTACTAAAATTAATAATACAATTGTCCTCATTAAGCCTCTTTGTTTTAAGTAGACACCTTCATAATAACTGAAGAACGCACCAATAAGAGAATTCGAATGAGAAAAATAATGCAGAAAAACAACTTCATAAAAAGAGATGATTTTTCTATTACAATAATTGATTAAAGTTATTCAAACAAGAAAGCAGTGAGACCCAGTGCTGACCGCCGCGACTTACGAGTCGTGGGTACGAACATAAGCAGGCACTTTACTTTGTGTAAATTATTTCATCACCGCTGCTCTCAACACGGTGATGGAAAACATCGTGAGGAAACCGGCATGTCCTAGAACTAAAAAAAAAATAAAAGAAAAAAAACTTTTTAACCCGTCGCGCGCCAATTAGCAGACACAATTGAAATTCTATTGTTATCTGTACACATGGTGTACAATCGACATTTTAAGAGTTAAAAACAAGCTTTTATTACTTGTTAATTAAAAGAACTAAAATTAACTTTTTAGTAATTTAAACCTCATAAGAAAAATACCATTATATAGGTACCTACATTGCAACCTTTAACGATAATTAACCTTCTTCGTCTACATCACAATAATCCCTTAACGTACATATCTAATTAAATATTTTTATTAATACCCTAAAACTTTACACCTTGTATCAAATCTTTGCGTTTTTGTCACAGACCCAATTTTTTATAAATAAAAGCGTGTTACATTTTGATGGAACATTAAGGAACACTTAGCATATTACACCATCAATATTTTTCTTAAGCAATAACAATGTAAGACGCTTTTATTTATAAAAAATTGGGTCTGTGGTAAAAACGCAAAGATTTAATACAAGGTATAACGTTTTAGGGTATTAATAAAAATATTTAATTAGGTATGTACGTTAAGGGATTATTGTGATGTAGACGAAGAAGGTTGATTATCGTTAAAGGTTGCAATGTAGGTACCTATATAATGGTATTTTTCTTATCAGGTTTAAATTATTTTTAACTTTTTAGTTCTTTTTATTAACAAGTAATAAAAGCTTGTTTTCAAAAAGTTTTTTTTTTCTTTTAATTTTATTTTTAACTTTTTAGTATTTTTGATGCGAGATTGACTACGGCGTAGTTCGTAGCGCGTAGCAGTGTTTTACCATTATGTAACCCGTAGTACGCTCACAATGTGTATGTATTTTATATTTTAATAACTTTACATATCAATTAGTTATGTCTGTTAGTATTACTGGTTAGTTTTTTGTAACATTTCTCATTCTATCAATTTCATTTAATGCGTCAATATTACACGGTTTTTTCGAAGTCAACTTTCACCACACCACCCATCAAAAATGGTCCAACCATCAAGACGAATCAAACTCGACGCGGTTGTGTCGCTTAGTTACTGAGTTCCTGTGGCCATCTTCCAGCTCCATCATCAGACCCTGGTTACCATCTAGAACCAAAGTACTCGTCAAGCCGAATCAAACGAGCCCAAACTCGAAGGGGTTATGTCGTTCAATTATTGAGTTCCTTTGGCCATCTTCCAGCTTCATCATCAGACCCTGTTTACCATCTAACACCAAAGTACTCGTCAAGCCGAATCAAACGAGCTCAAACTCGATGGGGTTATGTCGTTCAATTATTGAGTTCCTTTGGCCATCTTCCAGCTCCATCATCAGACCCTGTTTACCATCTAACACCAAAGTACTCGTCAAGCCGAATCATACGAGCCCAAACTCGGTGGGGTTGTGTCGTTTAATTATTGAGTTCCTATGGCCATCATCCAGCTCCATCATCAAACCCTGATTATTACTATTTAGCACCAAAGTACTCGTCAAGACGAATCAAACGAGTCCAAACTCGATGGGGTTGTGTCGTTTAACTACAGAGTTCCTATGGCCACCTTCCAGTTCCTTCATCAGATCAGCTCCATGTCACAATAATTTTGCGTTGTCGTCCAATTTACACATGCAAACAAAATTTCAGCTCAATCGGTAGCCGGGAAGTGGATCAAATTTAACTTGCAACATTACAGACAAACAAACAAACATCGGGACAGGTGAAACTAAATAAAAGCTTGTAAAATTCGAAGACATGTGACATCTACCAACCCGCACTGGGCCTTCGTGGTGGATTACGGCCCAGTCCCTCTTACAGAAAGCCTGTTTCCCAGCATTGGGAACATTAACTGCTGTTTATGCTATTCAAACAATAATTGTTGGAAAAAGTGGAGAGACAAAGTTGAAACCTTCTAAATAAAGATTGTTGTTGAGTGTTGCTATTTCCCTATAATGAGCGAGTGCGTGAGAATTTAACAAAACAGGATTTGTTAACACTTTCAATAAATACTTTTGAAACAGACCAAAGGTAAGTTTTCTTTAAATCCTCATTTTTAGGGTTCCGTACCTCAAAAGGGAAAAAAACAGAATCCTTATAGGATCACTCGTATGTCTCTGTCCGTCTGTTACTTCCAATTTACTCCGAATGTAATAGACCGATTAAGTTGAAAGGAGAATGGCCAAAAGTGGTACCAAAAAGTGTCACGCATCAAGACCAAAACTTTATAGTAATTATTTTCATATTTTTTTACGACATTACGCATCGGGGATTTGATGTTTGAACAGGGAATTTAATTTTAAGTAAAAAAGTACGGATATTGTTTTACTCCCTTTAGATGACATGACGTTCCGTTTCACATGCTATGATTAATATAACCTTGATTTTAGAAAATATCTTTAATTTGCTGAGTCTACATTAATTAAAAACAACTAGAATATAATTTTTATTTAAAGAAATGTAATTTTTGTATCTATGGTTAACTGGCCGTTCGCAACCTGTCGTAGAGATGTAGAATGCAATAGAATCGATTTTTGATGAATTGACTAACCAGTCATTTTTTTAACGTTTCTTTTTAGTTTTAGTCAGTAAAAGTCTGACACGCCCTCCTCCGCTCCACCCAGAGCGGGAGAAGTCATTTGATGATTTCCCATCCACAAAAAAAAAGCGCTAGTGTATACGTCCGTCTGTGTTTTTGAGAGTTGAGATTAATTAAATTGAATTTAGATTTTTTTTTATTTTTTTTTTTTGATTGATTAATTTGATTTTGTGTTTGTGTGTTGAGAAGTAGAACTTGCTTGTATTTTGTGAACTTATTTCTGTGTTTTAGAGCAATAATATTCGTGTGTCTATACATAAAATACGTCATTGGTAGCGTCGAACAAAATAAACCTAGTTCACAGGTTATTTTCAATTTTATAAAATAATTATGAAACCCGGGTTTTGTTTACTTAACTAAGTATCGTAGAAGTTAATATGACAATGAAAATGATGATAAGTGTAGTCTATAAAAAACAAAGTTTGATTTTGATGCAGCATGGTACGGGGTTCAATACATCCATCAGCATTGTCCTTTGGTAACTAAGTTGAATATTAATTTCTGTGACCCAAAAACGGACGTGTAACGTAAATAAATGAATTTTGACTATGCGGATCACTTTTGGGAGGCAAATAAGAAAATTAAAAGCTGTGACGGTCTCAAATAGATTTTTATAATTTTAAAATAAATTGTTTTAAAGTTATTTAAGAATATATACGAAAATTTACCAGTCCTTATCTCCGAAACTACTGAGCCTAAAGTTTTGACAAAAATACAGAAAATATTTCTTTACCTATAGATTACAGGAACACCGATAAAAAGTCTATCAACTTAAAAGAACATGATAAATCTCTCTTACATTTGCTATTAAAATGTATGAGAGAACATGTTTTTCAACTACAATGTTAAGTTTGTTCTTGGGATAAATTCATCCCACTACAGAACCCTTCATTGTTCGTGGTCCGACATATACTTGGCCGGTTTTTTTTTTATAATCGTCATCTCCTAGATCAACCTGAGGTGTCAGCAGCTCAACCGGTCTTGCTTGTAGGTGCCTCAATAAATTAAGACCTCCAGCCAGGGCATAAAAACTTATAAACTAAGCGAATACTCGCTAAGGGCAGCCCCTGTGGGGTACGGGCCCCGACTTAGGGCGTCGCTGGGGGCAGAACAGCACCCGAAAAGCTGGATCGAATTAAATTAATTCCTCATCAGCTTTCCTTCTAATTTATTTGAAACATGTAACATATTAAGGCTTGTACAGACTGGCACGACGCGATGGCGCGGAGTAGCGTCGCGCCTGTCTGTGGGAGCCTTTAATGGGTGTCAGTTACAGTTGCATTTACTATCACTATACTATTCGTATCATACAAAACTTTTTGCACTATAAAGATATTTAATTGTACTCTAATGGCAAGAACTTAATTGCAACGAATTCTTAGCTTTAACCATTTTATGAGAAGCACTTGCACTTTATTGCTAAAAAAAATGTTTAGCAGATGATTAAAAACATGGTTTATAATAAAAGAAATTCAAACAAACTTAGTAAATTATTTTAATTGGTCATCTAAATAGAAATCACAGCAACTTATTTGAACTATATCCGCTATAATTTAGTCACACGAAAAGCGAATTAATAATCACTAATCACTACGCATTAAATATTGAACTACCATCATTTTACAATAGGTACAATATAAATCAAAAGATTAGGTATACTAGTCAGTTGTCTTTGTGAAAAGAGAGCGAGAACGTTTTTTTTTTTTGTATGGCATCTCATGAGAGGGGATCGTCGTCGCGAGGGCGAGGTCGGAATGTAGAAAGAGCGAGATAGTTAGTTAGTTAGAAATGGCATCTCGCAGTTGACCACTGAGGGTCGAGACTGCTTAACCGAGCGTTTCCTGTGGGTGCTTTAAGCGAACTTAAAGCCTCCGGCCAGGCTTAAAAACTAAGGTAAAATATTAGACGACTGAGCGTCGCTAATAATACAGTAGCCAGACGGGGCAGGCTGGATCATGATGGGGCAAAGAGCGACAATGAGACGTGCAAGCTTATTTATGCACCATTTCCCGTCATGGCGTCTTGAAGTGCGTGGAGGGCCTTGACAGTGGTGGGCACGCCGACAGGGTTGCCAGCGTCTTAGCGGGCCAGAATAGATGTAACAAATGCTCTAGATTTATTTGACAAGACTCCGCAGACTCCGTCTTGGATAAATATTTTGGAATTTTAGAAAATGGAGCTTCGGTAATTCATTCCCTTTGTGGTTTTAAAACATAAACTGGGGGCAACAATATAAGCAGCGACTAAGTTGGAGCCGTAAAACTGAGCAATTGTTCGTTTAGATACCGACCGTTATTTTCTTTAATGAAGCTTTGTTGCACTTACTGTAGAGTAGATACTACTGTACCTACTGTAAGACAATAGGCAGTTAACGGGAGAAAACCATTACATTATTAAGGTTGTGGTTTCGGTAGACAGGAAAAGTCAATACAAAAATCGTTTTTAATTTAAAAAATTTAAAGCACAATATCATGAGGGAAGATTTTTAAATCACTTTTCACAATCGCTTCAAGTCATTGACGATAATAGTCTTGACTCAAATGACAGCCATGGTTCAAATATTATGGAATCACTCTCGAATCGTCAACTTTACTCGTATCTAAAAGATCAGAAATGCATTGCTATTTTTGAATTCTAGAATATATAATTAGTAGTTAATCACTGATTTACACCGTCTGCCGTCGGCCTATTCACCAATCTAAAACATAAGTACCTATAAAAATATCACACAACAAAGCATACCCTAGCAGCAATCTGAAAAACACACAAAAGACATAAAGATACACAAAAACTAATTTCATTACTATATCTTTTGGCAACACTGCCGTCAAAAAACAATATCTTTCTTTTATGCTTTCACGAAACTCCCCCGAACGGCAGTTAGTGCCGTATTTCTTAAACTTAAGAATCCCGCACAAGTCTAGATCGTCGTAAGCCTTCACCCGTCACAGAATAGGCTTTGCTGTTAACATACAAAGTAACTATTCCCCCAGCAAAGATGAGACCGGCTTACGGCTGAATAAACAATATTAATATAAGCATACATAAGCTTTGCCATTCTTAGCTCATAAAAAAGGGATATTTCCCTACTAAACCATTCCATAAACACGAAGTCTCAGCTTGATATTTTGCTGTCAACACCACCCTTATTCCTCACTCCATTAAGTTATATTTCCTTTGTTTCGGGTGTAACGTGTAAGAATGTATTTAGATACTACGTAACGTCTCTTAATTCTGCTATAAAAGTATAGCGCACTTTAGTTTATTGCAATCTAAAGTTAATAAGAGTGGGGATGGCTGCCTTTTTGGGGATTATATAATGTGCCTTTTTTAATCCCTATGTAACAAAGGACGTAATCCTCTGAAGATGATGGTACTTAAGGTATGTATCGAATTGAGAATTTTCTAGTAAGTATATTAGGCGTTTCATACCATGTTCATGATTTTTCATCTAAGTACGGATAAAGTTTCAATAAAATGTCGGCCCGTAGTGCGTTGCAATATTTGGAATAAATAAGAATAGGATAGAATACTCTATGTATATTATAAGAATACTCGTATCTATAAAGAATAAGCGAATAATAAGTAAATTAATAAGAGTAAAGCGTCATAATTACGAGAAATAATATGAAAAAAAAAATACTCACATGTACGCACGGCTACAGATCAAGCTATAAATTTCTAGTATAAGCTGATCTCGCATTGTATAGAATTTTCTTACAAATAGAGGTCAGTGCAAACTGGAAATTTATAGCTTGATGTGTAGCCGTGTGTACATAACATTCGTAACATTCTGAAAAGCCGATTACAGATCCGAATGAAAAAACGAAGGTATTGGATATTTCTATTTGTCATTAGCCTTTGCCACAAAAAGCGTAGGGTTTTCAGGTAGCTGTACGAAAATTAAAACAGAACTTTACAATTTACGAGTTTCGATCAAAATTTTATAAAACGTACAACTGAGTGTTGTATAGAGATGTATAAACTACAGAGGAGTAACGTGCAGGGGAGTTTAAATAAAAACATGGGCTCGAGAGCCTTCGTGGTTGCGGAAGTTTGGACGGAAGCCAAATTTCATCTTATAAGATCATTTCACTTGATTACTTCGTTGCTGAACCAAAAGAGATATCATTTTAATGTCGTAATAGATGTTTTACTTGGTAAGTGTAATGTGCAAGTTTTTGATCAAGGAATATTGATGAGGGAAACTTTTTGAAACTTGTTCTTCATTTTATTTGACTGCCTATGAATGACTGAATTTGGCTGCCTATTTGGTATCATATTCATTTCTTGAGGCTTGGCTTGAGGTATCTCGTATTGGCCCCTAGATCATGTGATATAACAGCACTAGATTTTTTTATAATTATGGGGTTATTCGAAGTCAAAGGTCTATGCCAACAAGCCTACAACCACCCGTGCATTGAAGGAGGAGATTCAACGCTGCGTCAACGAAATTTAGCCACATTTATGAAAAAAATCATGAAAAATTTCGACAAAAGAGTGTGTACGAGTATGTGCCAACTAAACCATGGAGGCCATTTGCCCGATATGCTATTCCATACATAACCGTAGGCTATGTACTTTATGATTCAATATATAAATTGTAATACAAAAGAAAAAAAAACTATGTTTTTATTAAATTCAAATCATAAATTTTATAAAAAACTTGACTTTAATATAATTAAAACGTCCTGAAGTAATTATTCAGTACAACAGCCGCATGGCTACGCTTGCCGAGGTCGGTCCGTGGATGGGTGACGGGATAGTCATCCATCCCAGCTGTAATTTGTAGATCTTTGACAGTCGTTGCGGGTAGTCGGAAGCCGGAAAGTCTGACGACCAGTCTTATCAAGGGTATCGTTACCCAGTGACTGGGTTGTGGAGGCCAGATAGGCTGTCGCCCCATGTAAAATATGGGTACTCAACTACATCTAGTTAGATTGGAAGCCGACCCCAACATAGTTGGGAAAACGCTGGGTAGATAACAATACTAATATAAAAATACTAACTTTAGCAAAAAAAAAAAAAAAAAAAATTGCTAGTATCTACGCTGCCATGTATGCCACATCTAGTAATACATTTACTTTTACTTTAGATCCGTGTTTGCTCGGTTGGTGATTAGTTGATTGTTAAGTACTTTAGTTTTCTACCTTCCTATCTATTATTATAAATTTACTTTTAACGTCATTTTTGTACGCTCGTTAATATTTTATGTAAACATAGTTTCTCAGTAAGTGAATTATTGTTAATTCTTAATGAGGAATAATAAAGTTTTTAAACCATAGATAATGAGTAAAATGTTTGTCATTTTTGTAGGTTTAGAAAATAGACTTGTATGTCTGGAAATGTATACATTTCGAGACATACATGTCTATTCAGCTGTAAAAGAGCCACAATTATTCCTTTCTTCATGTTTTCCACAAATATAATTTTATTACAACGCTTTTCTGTGACAACCTACGTTACTCCGTGTTTTATAAGCTAGACCACAAAAAGAATAACTAGAATTGCAAACAAAAATACCATGTTTAGTGGAGAGAAGGAAACGTTTTATTCTATTCAAACCTTTGTGGAATAATTTGTATGGTATCACTGGAAGTCTTAAGGCCTGTTACACATTTGGTGGTTGACACGCTGCGGGTGACAGGCGTTGCTTAAAAACGCTCGATGTTTTTTTAAAACGAAAAATAAAAGAAAATGGTGCCGATTCTCTTGTGAACGCACTAAACTAAAATTAGAGAATCGCTATCTTTTACTAACAGGCAGCGCGAGAAAAGGACGGCTATAGCTATGAACTAAGTTGGAGATGTCAAACTAGTTCACGCCTTACGCTTCACCGTGTTTTTTAGTCGACATGTTTTTACGTGTCGTCTAAATGTCTATGGAAAAATTAGTTTTAACTAATTTGACAGCTCTAATTTACTTCCGTCCCTTTCTTGTCATAATAGAGAGAAAAAGTTAGCAATAGCCTAAATTAAGTTTAGTTTGTGCACAACAGAATCGGCACCATTGTGTTATGTTGTTTAAGTAAAATTGAAATGCTGTAAGCGCATCAATTGAAAACGGTTGGACTGATTTGGCTACTTTTTGTTTTAAAATTAAACGTTAATTTTCTATGGGATTTTTGTATGAATCTTACTATTGAAAGAACAGAAGGACAACATCTGCTATCTGCCGGTCAGATAGAGTCATGAATCAGAACAGAAGCTGCACCCTAATTGCGTAACACATTATCAATCGGAGTTGGTTTCATTTTGACAGTACAACAACATTCATTGCGTTATTTACGTTGTCGAGCAGACAAATTTTTCGAACATATGAAGCAATGGATTAGCAATTTGTTTTAAACTGATTCAAACTCCGATTGATAATGTGTTACGCAATTAGGGTGCTGGTCAAATTATTGTATTTATTTCGATATCATGTTCGATTACATGTTAACAAACTAAATACAATAATTTGACTATGATTTGATGTGGGAAGCAAACGTGACTCTCAATCTCATGTTCACAGAACTATTCATAACCAAATAGATTTCACTAATTTTAATCTCATTTACTATTCTAACTTGATCGCCTTAGGGCTGATTGTTCAATAGTCCGATAATTTTTATCTGAGGAATGAATATGGCTGTTTGACAGCTTTTGTATAGAAAATATGACAAACTGTCACATTTATTCTTCAGATAAAAGTTATCTACCTATTGAAAAATCAGCCCTTAGCCAATTAGCGGTTTTCACGATAAAATAAATAATTATTTCCACCATAGCAAAACAGCGGTGTTTCAACAGTTGTCCGCTGGGTGTGTCTAGAGCCTAACGCTTTTTATTGTTACATGTTGAAACTTATAGTGATGCAGGAAAATGTTTGCTTTCATAGGAATAAAATGTTAGGTAATTGATTGTGTGTAATTGAATTTGTAAGGTTACGATAAATACTGCAAGTTTTCTTCTTTCTAACCGACTTCATAAAGGATTCGTCTGTATGTAGTTTTTAGAGTTCCGTACCTCAAAAGGAAATAACGAAACCCTTATAGAATCACTTTGTTGTCCGCCTGTCTGTCTGTCAGTCTGTCAAGATCCTTTTTCTCAGGAACGCGTGGAAGTATCAAGTTGAAATTAGTATCAAATACGTAGGTCTATGGTCCCTTAATTGGGGTTTTAAAAAATCAAGCTTCTAAGTCAACGCAATACAAAAGTACTAATTCCTGTTGACCTAGAATAATGAAATTTGGCAAGTAGCAAGGTATCACAGCACAAGTGAGGGAAAAAGTCCGAAAATTGTTAATTTATAAATTTATCACATAAAAAAAATTTTTTTTTGGGATTACAATGTTAAGTTTGTTTTTGGGATAAATTGTTTTCAATTACGTTACGTACAATTGGTTTATTTGAAATAAATACTTTGAGTTTGAGTTTGAAAATTACAAGACATTGCTTATCGGTATGTAAATCATTCGCACTAAGAGTAATTTAGCGAGAATTTTGTTGGTATTTCACTCAGTTTACAAAGCGTAAACTAAATTCTGCAAATCGTGTCAAACAAAGAGAACTAAACCAAATAAATTAATGCTAAAATCTAACCGTTTCGTGTAAACTAAGCGTTCTTAACATCTAGTATCGAGTTACGATCTAAGTAACTACAGATTGCTCTGTTTCAACTGAAACAGACTGATGAACATGATCACACGGACTTAGTGTTTAGGAACTGCTAGATGTGGCATAGTTTTTGATGAAGTGTAAATAAAAAACATTTTTCCAAGATATTCTAATCAGATCTAAAAATCTTAGAAAAAGAAAAAAATATATATAGGTACAAGTACAAGTATATAAAAAGGAGGGGAAATAATCACAGGGCATCAAAAAATTCATCCGCATCGCTGTCGACAGGAAAAGTGCTCAAAACGTTGGCAGCATTGCCACGTTGTATGGCAATGCTAATACTTTGGCCAAAAAATAGGCCAGTCCTTTGGTCACGTTTAGAGTCCACCAACCGCTTGGCAATGTCCTGAAAAACTAAAAGGGTATTCGGACCCCATGGCCCTAGTGTTTCAACCCCAAACGGCTCAAACATATAAGTCCCAATAAGATTAGAGTATTTGCGCCATTTGCGGTTTTCCGCACCCGCAGCAGCCGCCCCAGCACAGCCCACCGTGCTAGGAAGATGGGATGGCTCAAGGGTGTCAACACACGTTGCATCCCACACCAAAGGCCACCCACCTTCCAAGGCAAAGTTTGTTATTCTTAGTTTTTGTTTGATCAACTTCTATGTAGGACTGCCTCGAAGTGTGTCGTGGTCTTGCAAGCGTTATTGCTTTGCATTAGAACCTATAGGTTCGATTCCCAGTATAGGTTTAAAGTGTTAATTGGTTTTTTCATTGATTTTCTTTGTCTTTGTTTGACTTGAATATGCCCTGGCGGCTGAGAGTATGTGACGCTCACTCTAATGTCTCGCTCATGGTGGCGCGTGTTGGATCATTTAGCTAATCCATGCGTCAGGTTCGTGAACAAGCGCTGTCAGTGAAGGCTGGTCATACCTTAGCGGCCATGGCTTATTTTAATTTAATTTAAATATTTGAATTGTTTTTTTTTTTAAGGACGCTTTTAACGTTCTGCATCGTTCTCACATGTAAAATTTCAACATGAATGATGTAACCATTATTTTGTAACCAAATCTTGATTTAAAAGAGTGTCCGTGGAGTTTCTTGCCCGTTCTTCTCCATAGGTACCTACTATGCTTTGGAATGGGCGCCTAGCTTCATCTTTTTGACTGACCGACCCCTTGACAATTCAAAAGTGCCTGTAATTGGTTTAATTGAAATAAATGCTTTGAGTTTGAGTTTGAGTTTGAGTTTGATTTAAGACCAGACAAGATAAGTCTTCAATATACCTGGCGAAATGTGAGTGTCTGCTAAGTCTAACCCATCGGAGGAAACAGCCGTAAAAAAACCATCTAAGTGCATGTCGAACTACGCACAATGAAGGGTTTCGTAGTTGAAAATAATTTATCCCAAAAACAAACCTATCATTGTAGTTGAAAACCAAGAAATCCCAAAAAAAAATATGTGATAAAATTACAAATTAACGATTTTCGGACTTTTTCCTTTATTTGTACTATGACACCTTGCTTCATGCTAAATTTAATGATTCCAGATCAACGGGAAGTGTCCTATAGGTTTTGATTTGCGCGAGTATTAAAATATGTCGAATAAATGCCCGTATTTTTTTTTACTGCGTTGACTTAAAAGCCTGATTTTTTTAGAGCTCCAAGGGGCCATAGACTTAGGTATTTGATATTAATTTTAACTTGATACCTCCACGCGTTCCTGAGAAAAAGGGTATTGACAGACTGACAGACAGACGGACAACTAAGTGATCCTATAAGGGTTCCGTTTTTTCCTTTTGAAGTACGGAACCCTAAAAAAGACTTCAGCCTTTTGGAATTGGGAGATAATTATCTCAGTATTTTGCTGACAAAATACTGCTAAAGTAAAATCAAGTTGACAAGATCTTTCTACATCATTAGATTACGCGTTAAACAAAAATAAAACTCCGACCAAAATCAAATTAATGAAATGGAACATTTATTAAATATAAATAACTAGCTGACTCTATAGACGTTGTACTGTCCAAACTATAATTCATACAAAAATCTCATTCAAAACAGTCATTCAGTTTTCTTAGAGGAGATGATGTATGTGCTAAAATGTATGGAGCCTGGGCCAGGTAAAACATACTTAAAAATAGGGAAATATATTTAAAACAGTTCTCAACTGTCCAATTACTTTAAAATGGCTTTGTTTGCTGGTAAAATACAAGAAGTGACTCTTGAAATTGCAACACACAACAAAAACCCATCATGGCGGTAAGCTGTCATTTTGATTGATTAATTAAATCAATTGACGTTTGACGTGTTTATTTCTGTCGAAAGTGACGGAACTGACACTGTTGTGACAGCTGACAATTCTCTTTCTATGATCAATGGCCGATCTATGGTTTACTGTCATTTACTGTGACTGTCTTACTGGTTTACTGAGACGACACATTTAAAGGCGATAAAAATAATTGATGAACATCAATTGATTCACATAAACCTACAAGAGCACTTATGAAAAATCAGAAGCTAGGTGCACGGTTCCAAATTGTTCGTTTCCTATGGAGAGAGAAACTCCATGGTTACTGTTTTAAAAATAATTGGCTTTTAAAATATTTTCAAATAAGTGTGTTAATAGGTATGGGCGGATAATGTAGGCCTTTCAACAACTACCAGGTACTTAACAAAATAGAAAATAGTCAACAAATGTACAGTCTACTATGCCTGTAACGTTCTCACATTTACAAAATAGAAAATAATCACTACCATAACAATATACATTTAAATGAATTATCTGTATTTTTCCTAAATTCGGATTTTTCTCTTTTTTTGTTGAACTACAATGTATATAAATAGACCTGGCTCATTTAGAAACATCTACTTTAAAATTTTCCGTTAAAATTTACAATTTGTCTTTCTCTCAAAACCTTATTCGGACTATTATGAACTTTTTAAAACAAAAAATCGCCGTTCTTAAGTGATGCGCTTACCAACGAACAGCATTTCATTTTTATTTATAGAGATTGATATGCTAATAATTCCATGCCACATCCAGCAACATTCAAATCAAGCTCCACAGCAGTACAAGCTTCGACCGCGGTTAACCAACGCCTGACGTTTTGCTCAGCCGAATTGTGGAGAGTAGCGAATTTACTAGAAAACGGACTTCAACCGTTCTGATTGGGTCTTTGTCGGCCTTTCCTATTATACTTGAATAATTAATAAGCTAGTAAATAAGTAATTTTCAATTATAACTTAAGGTTTGATAAATAATTTTGAGAGGAAGTTTGGTTTGAAGTTTATCATTGTGATTTGAAATGTCATGAGAAATTGGTTGAGATTGATCTACAATAGAGTTATTTTCTGGCAATTTGTCTTTAATATTTTGCATAAAATACAATACGCCACGAAAGTTGACCGCGCCTCCCGCGCTCTTTCCGCCGCCCCGATGACGCCCGGTCCCTTCCCGCGCTCAGACCTCATACCGCTAAAGAGACCTAAAAATCGTCTACTGCGCAAGTCAAACCACGTGGTGTGTCAAGTGGTGGCGCGTATTAGTACATTTAACTAGTAATAACACTTCATTGGGAAAGCCCCTTATTTGTCTCATGTATTTACATAAAAAAAAATTAACATTGCTTGCCATGCTTGCTCAGTGACTGAAGGCGATTTCAGGCTATAAGCCGACGTCCGCATGGACGTAAAAATATCGCGCACTGGATTTTCAACTCTCGGTGTTGAGCCGAGCTTCGAGAATCCAACCATTAGGTTGACAACAGAGTGAATTTCTAGCGCGTCGAAAAAACACACTGTTGGATTTTCAACTCTCGGCGCTGAGCAGAGCGTTGAAAATCCGGTGCGCGAAAAATAATCGCCGCGGTATTTTTACGTCCGTGCGTACGTCGGCTTGAGTCCAGGTTACATCGCGATGCTTTCTTTTACTGTTACGGCAGTGTAAAATCAGAGCAGGGTTGAGGAGTGGTGGCCCAGTGGTAACGGCCCCGACTTACGAGTTGTAGGTCGTGGGTTCAAACCCAGGCAGGCGAAAATAAATAACACTGAGATATCAATTTAATTCAGTTACTATTATATATTATTTTATTTCTAATCTGACATCCCTTTTTGAATTTGAACTTTATTTATTAAAAATATTATGAATAATAATTTATCTCCAATGTAATCTGTTTGAAATTTGTACGCCCATGTGGTAGAATGTGATGAGACAATCTATGTTAACTTAATCTATGTTGCCGACCATGTTCTGACAAATAAATGATTATGGTTATGATTATGGCGCTTTACTTTGTGTAAAAAATAATTTCATCACTACTGCTCTCAAAACGGTGAAGGAAAACATCGTGAGGAAACCGGCATGTCCTAGAATCAAGACATGAGACATCTACCAACCCGCAGTGGGTCACCTTGGTAGGGCCCACTCTCACTCGAAGAGAGGAGGCCTGTGTCCCAGTAGTGGGAACGTTATAGGCTGATTATGTGCTGTGTAAAATCAATTTTCTTGAATGCAAAAGTAAACGAATCTTTTGAGTATGTCTACTAAAACTTTTACCCTTAAATTCTCCAAAATAGCCGTCTTCAAAGGGGAAAGACTCATTCCACCCTAAGCCAACAAATATTCCTAAAAATAATATTTGAATTTTGAAAACAGAAAAAAAAACCGAAAATAAAATAGAAACGTAGCAAATAAAAACATTCATTACGAAACATGTCGACCAAACAAACGAGACGAATCCCAATTTTCTTGGGGACGAAGTCGGGTCCAAAATAAATAAATACAAGACCAATCACGCTTAATGTAAACAAGGGTGCAGTTGTAAATGGAACTTCTGTGAAGCGAGAAATTATGAAGACGTGGTGACATCAAAAATTCTGGTAAACGAGAAACTGGGATCGTTTTTCTATCATGTATATTCATAGGTAGATGTTTGTATAGCATAAGCATAAGCATAAGTATGAGAATGTATTTTAACTGTCTAGCGAAGGAAGTTAGGTTTTATACCTATGGAAGTTTAAATTCTGAAAACCCATCAGATACGTACTTGCCAGGACTCTACGTGCAGTTTTCGGTTTTAATGATAATTAATGGTTTTAAGTTGTAAGTAACATGACAGAGGCCAATGTCAGCGAATAGCAATTGTCTGCGTTATTTAACGTGACCTAAACCCCCAGGCCGTGGGGTCCGAGTGCTCATGGCTGTTCAACGAAATCTCCAAACGGCTGGTTGACACTTCTCGTGACCCAAGGGCTGACTTTTACCTTAGCCAGAGACTAAGCATTGCCATACAACGTGGCGATGCCACCAGTCTCTTAGGTGCAGTCAAAAAAAGAGATATCTAGGCTGGGTATACTAACTTAATTGTATGTGAATTGCTTCATGTTCAATTTTATATACATTACTTTGTGTTTGCAATACTCCACCAACACAAAATTGTATATAGTCACGAAATTGAACATGAAGCAATTCACATACAAATATGTTATTATACCCTGCCTAGATATCTCTTTTGTTGACTGTACATTACCAGTCGACAGAGATGCGGAGGAATTTTTTGTATATGAATATTTTCGTTTTTTAATAGTTTTAGTTATTAGGATATTATAGTTAATAATCTGTTAGTATATGACGTAGTACACAAGTTTCCAAGATGATTGGTAAAGCTAATAAAACTAGCCTAAAAAAACCTTTACCATTTTTTTATAGTTACTCCGAAAATGGATAAATCCAGCATTATATAAAACCTTGAACAAGATTAATTAATACATAAACAACTACATAAGCTGACAATTGGCGAGCCAGATTAATTCAGAGATGATATCCTTTTAGTCTAAATCCAAAAGTTAGGTCGTAACTCACATTGGTCTCGGTTTCAGCCAAAATAAACGTTTGCACGGGACTTCAGAGCGCAACAAACGAATTAGTTTTGTGGGCTGAAATAAAATGAACTAGCAAAAGTAATGGTAGAAAACAATCAATGATGTACAAGTTTTAGGCTGGGATATTAAGTTTACCTTTATTTAGGTTTTCAAACTATGTAGGCACACGGTGCACAGCTATAAACGGGTGAAAAACAAATAAAAGTATCCGAATTACTAGATTCGCGGTGCTCTGTGATGAAGTAACAAACACGTATGAGAGTATGTCATGCTCACTCAAATGTCTCGCTGGTGGTGGCGTGTGTGTTGGATCATTAAGTTCCCTTGAAAATGGTTGAGCTAATTGGTGCTGATCCATGCGTCATGTTCGTGAACGGGCGCCGTCAGTTGGGACTGGTCGTCTCTTAGCTGCCATGGCTTATTTTTAATTTTAATATTTAATTTAGTTGTTTTAGTTATTATCTTTTTATTACGGACGCTTTTTAACGTGCACGTCTTTCTACATTGTTCTCACATGTATATTTTCAACTTGAACGATGTAACCAATATTTTGTAAAAATATTATGATTTAAAAGAGTGTCCGTGGAGTTTCTTGCCCGTTCTTCTCCATAGGGATCTACTACGCTTTGGAATGGGCAACTAGCTTCATCTTTCTGACTGACCGACCCATTGACAATTCAAAAGTGCCTGTAATTGGTTTATTTGAAATAAATGCTTTGAGTTTGAGTTGAGTTTGAGTTTGAAGTCAAACACCAGAGACCGTCAAATCTCGACTAAAAACCGCAACCCATGGAGTGCGTTTGCTGAGCTAGCTTGTTTAAAGAAAGTTACAGATGTTGCACTTCTACTATGTAAGAGGGAGATAACAGATTTTATCACCTTTCCGCGTGTTAGGTATTTACAAAAAACAAGTTCTTATCTTGCAATCCAAATATCAGCCTAATGCGTCCCGATATACAAATTAGCAAATTAATGAATATAGTAAAAGGTTTTTGTAGCATTATTGGTATAGCATAATATGAAAGAAGACAAACTTTTTAAAAGGGTACGAAGAACATGATCTCTTTTAGTTTTTTTTTTAATTGCAATTCATTTAGCTTAATTTCTACTTCTTGAAAAATCTTTGTGAATCAATAAAAAAAAAATTGATATTACTTGCAAGTAATTTTCATTTTGATAGAACCGTACAATATCACACATTACATAAAAAAAAAATAAGAGGCTATATCAAAAACTTTTTTTTTTTAATTTAAGTTCAAAGGCTTAATTTCGGTAATTTTCAAAATAATAATTATAAAATGACAAAAATCCCGTGAGGCCAAGGATTTTGTGGGCCTGAGGTTGTGCACATGACGTCTCCTTTCCGATATTTCCATTTGGCTAACGATGCACCAAACAGCCTGTATAATCTAAGAAGCAATTTACGAGTTAATAAGCCTTCTGCAACTTCGTTCATCAGTGCACCTAGCCTCCTCCCTTGGGCACCAGCAGTTCAAACAAACTGCAGCCCAGGTAGGTATTAACATTGCTTTGTGGAGCCCGCCAACTTTGCCTTTTACAAAACTGCATCAGCCAACCTTATCGCAAAAGTAATGAAGTTCCAAACCGTGTATTTATAAGTTAACTGCTTGAAAGAGATTTTAATGATTAATTATTTTGTTTGTTTATTGGTACTAATGTTGTATGTGTTAGTCACAATGTTGCTCTCGAAATGTTAAATTTACATATTCCCCCCGTCTAGGGACGATTGAAATACAAGTTGAAGGAGGATGCACTGTGGTAGCCCGCGAAATTCAAATTTTCTTGCGTTTTATGCAATTTGCAGGTCCGTGTCAGGTTGTATCTTGATCAAAATATGATACGCGGCAATAAAACATAATATATATTTACATAATTTTAACCATAAAAATCATCAATACATCTCTTGTAAGTTAGATTTCGTTCGATCGACGAATTTGCACGAAATCTAACTTAGAGAGATGTATTGATGATTTTCATGGTTAAAATTATATAAATACATATGTTTTATTATTGCGTATCACATTTTGAACAAGGTACAACCTGACACGGACCTGCGAATTGCAAAAAAAAAAAACAAAAAAAAATAATTTCGCGGACTACCACAACGCATCCCCTTAAGTGAACGATGGAAACGAGGATTTCGTTTCCAAAAATGTGCATCACACATGTTATCAAAATGAGAGATCTAGAGTTATTGAAATCACCAAAAGAGTACATACTAAACTTTGTATTCTAAGTAAAGTCAGGGTAATTAATTGTTAAGCAAATTGCTAACTACCAGATTAAATTGTCCGTCTATTCTAATTGACGGAATGGTCGATTTCAATTTGTGTAACAATTTATTTTCCTGAATCTACTATATTCCTTTCCAATGAAATTGTAGGGAAATTTAACACTCAATTATTTTAACACTCAATTTCGATACTCTCCTAAATCAGCTGCACACTTTCGTAGTCCTGCATTCTACACACTTCTTAGCTCCTCACTAAAACCGAAGGGGTTTACTAAAACCCCTCCTCTAAAATAATTCCCACCCCACTTTACCCCCTAAAAGTTCAACAATACCGATATTTACACACTATTTACAAGGAGTACACACGGTAATCATCGATCACAAACGTTAAGACGTTGTCGGCCAGCCGTAGGGCTCCATAGAGCGTGTCCCATAAATAATACCATGACGCGACGTACCGTGAACCGACTGAAATATAGACGCAATAAAGGCCGCTATGTGAACAGCAACATACTATGTTGCGAGTGATCGGGTACATCAGCCTTTTTGGTAAGTTACTATTAGAATTAAAAAACTTCGCAAAACTTGGGAATTTCGGGTACTGCAAATAACACTCAAGAGGGTAAGCTGAGTAATAAAAACCGCACGGGTCGATCGATCAGGTTAAGCTACGCTTGCCGCGGTTGGTCCATGGATGGAAAACCATTTTTACATACCAAGACCACTCCGTGCCTCGGAAAGCACGTTAAGCCGTTGGTCCCGGCTGTCATTTGTGGATCTTTGACAGTCGTTACGGGTCGTCAGAAGCCCGAAAGTCTGACAACCAGACTTACCAAGGGGTATCCAGTAACTGGGTCAGATAGGCAGTCATTCCATGTAAAATACTAGTATTCAGCTGCGTCCAGTTAGACTGAAAGCCGACCCCAACATAGTTGGGAAAAGGCTAGGTGGATTATGAGAGGATCAGGACAGTGTAGGTAGAAGGAGCGGCTTGATGAAGTGCTGAAAACGCGTATTAGTTTTAAACTTTTCTCCTGCATTCAAGCGACTCCATTTTCATCTGAAACATTATTTTTGTATTATAAACTCATTGGCGAATACTTATAATTAGTGCCTTCTTGATGTAGCAAGTTTCCGAACTTACCTAAACCGAATGCATGCTGTGCGACTTCTGAAACCTTTAGGGAAAACCAGTATCTCCAGTAGGATAGAAGCGTATTACTAGCATACTTCCAATTCATAACACAATAACGTATCGTTGCTGACAGATAGTGGGCTACCTGTACCTCCAGTATACAACGAGCCGCTGTAATCGCGGCATTAACTTGACACGCGTATACGGTTCCAAGTTTTCATTTTCTAGAGATATTTTAATTTAATTAAACGTTATTATTTAACGAGAATAAAAAGGTCATGTCACTCAAGTTTTTTTCTGGGGGTTTTGAAAAGAAATAATTCATGAAGGTACTGACAGCTGGGTCACAACAATAGACAAACGATGTAGAAAAAAAAAGTTTCTGTCAACCTTTTACCAGCTGACATAGGAAAAAAATGAGTCGTTTGCGTAGAGTGGTCCTAATTTTGGTTATTATTTTATTATTTAGTTTGTTTGAAATTATGTAGTTTTTTTTTTCAATTTATTAATTATTTTATCTTATTATATTTTTTATGATTACTGACCGCTACCCGTACCTTACTTTAATTAATGTCGCTATAGCGGCGGCACGTTGTATTATAGTCAATTTCTAGGTCAATTAACACAGTTCTGTTACTAATTCATTCACCAAATATGTTGATAAAAATAATATCTCCCATGACTTCAGTGAATGTTCACAAAATTCAGCTCATAAACCGGAACTTTATGATCCAAATATGTTGAGTCTGTAAAATTAAAAGACGGGAAAACTCCACGCTCATCGTTTAAACTATTATCTACACTTGCAATCCTTAACAAAGGAAAAGTGGGGAGATAAACTATGTAGACTTAAAACTGTTCCAGCTATCAAGTATTTATGGTGCGTCGTAAAAGTTTAACTAAAGGAAAGGGCGTACTTAATAACAATCGGTTGCAGGCAGGAACTGCCAACTGCTCGATACAATAGGCTTTCAATCCAATTTGTAGCAGTTGCTGTGTTTACAGCTTAAAGTGAATGACGATCGTGAACTTGTTTTTAACCGACTTCAAAAAAAGAGGTTCTCTATTCGACCCGTATGTATGTATGTCTGCGATTTTCTCAAAAACGAATGAACCAATTTTTGATGATTTTTTCACTATTATGATCTACATACTTTCAGGAAGGTGTTAATATAATAAATTAGGTAATTATTATTGTGTACGAAGTTATATGCATTATTGTGTTGTATCTCCGGCATTCCTAATCGGGTTTTTATGATTCTTCTTTTCATTCGTCTTGGGCTAATGTAATTGTATATTCATCTAAAAATGAAAAAGTAAAAATTTACATTAAATAAAAGTAAAAACCGACTTCAAAAAAATTAAAACGAATGACATAACTTTATTAACTTCATGAAAAAGAAAGTGGGATATTATTAGAGTTTGGGCAACTCTGAATTTGATCTAAAGTTATGTCTCGTGTCAGTTCAGACGGCCATGGAGCTCCCATCTAAAATATTTCAAAAAATTAAACAGCTTAGATGGTTGACTAAAAATTTAATTGTTTCTATAGTTAGCAAACATTTATGAAAAGTAAAGAAAAAATGTGATTTTAAAGTACCTGTAATTTTGAAGTGTGTATATTTATTTTAAACTAGCCGTGCCCTGCGACTTCATTCGCGTGGTAGCCGTCATATTTTAACAAAACTCCCTCGTCCCCCGACCCGCCCGCGCTATTACTTCGTTTTTACTTAGCGTTCTTTCAGACTATTTTCTTTTTGCTCGGCTCCTAAGGGATGTAACATGATATTATATAGCCTATAATCATCCTCGAGATGTGGGCTACCAAAAGCAAAATTAATTTTTCAAATCCAACTTTTTGTTCACAATTTCATGGGTTTTATTTTTTTTTGCGCGGAACCCTAACTCTTTGTGCAAAATAAAAGTAGTTTAAGTTATTCCTTCTAACATCAGCTATCTGCCAAAGAAAGTCCCGTCAAATTCGATTCAGCCATTTCGGAGATAAACTGGAACAGGCAAACAAAAATTTTAAAAACTGTTTTTTGTTATGAGTACCGTATAAACTTTCATATGCATTTAGTAAAAACCTGTTATTTTGACATTACAAACAGACACTTAAATTTTTTTAATTTGTACACATTAGGCTCGCCCCGTATCACATAACTGGTGAAATGTGGGTGTACTATAGGTACACCTCTGCCCAACCCTTCGGGGAAACAAGGCGTGATGTTATGTTATATTATTTAAATTCTATTTGAACTTATATGTCTGTTCTGTATATTTTACTAAATTAAGCACATCATCATTCTCCTGCCCTTGTCCCAATTTATTTGGGGTCGGCGCAACATGTCTTTTTCTTCCATACTTCTCTATTAGTCGTCATCTCGGTAGTCACTCCCTTTCTAGCCATGTCATCTTTCATCTTTCCCTACTCGTACAGCCATACAAATTCTTACTCAAAATTTTCCTGACGCCATTTTGCTCATTCCTCCGCATAATATGCCCGATTTCCGCACAACTTTTCAGTCACACTTTCAGACTTCCTCGTATGTACTCAATTCTTATTCTATCTATTCGCGTAACACCACACTTCCCTCTTAGCATTCTCATGTCAGCTGCATGCAATTGCCTTTCATTCATTCCTTTTGTGGCCCAACATACAAGACACCAGAGGGCAAATTCTCGTAATTAAAAACGTTCAAATTTAAGTCGCAATGTCAGCCAGCGACAATCAAATGTCAAAAATGTAGGCAAATTCTATACAATTTTGACAGATTGAGACTGAGATGAGATTGCGAACGTTGTTATAAAAATACGGGAATTGCCCCTCAGGTGTAACCATTGTTTTATGATTATTCATTTATTTTAATCAAGTTACATGTAACTTAAAAAAAAATTAAATGAAATGAAACATTACATACATTACATACATTACACGCTCAACAGATAATACATTACAGTACAAATACAAAACAAAACAATAACCACCACACTATTCAACATTTAAATTCGTGATCGACGACTGTATGTGACATGCAAGTCACTGCAGCGTCTAATATTATATGGACAGTCGAGCATGTCCGCTATCATCATCAGCACGCTGTTGGTGCTGCCGCGCACCCTGCGCACCAGGGACGCTTACGCATCGTTGCATAAAAGCAATCAACTCTAGCTTTGGCAAACATGCCCGAGGCACTACAGTGTCGCGGCAGTCGCATCAGCGCCCTGCAGGCGTTGTTGTATTGGACGCGGAGGCTGTCGTAGGCTTTTTGGGTGTGATTCACCCATAGGCTGCACGTGTAGAATGAGGTACAAGAGGCTCTGGAAAGAGTCTGCTTGACCGACTTGGAACAGCGTGCAAACCTGCGAGCTATCATATTAGCTCAATCATTATTTATAAATCTTCCCATTAAGTTTAAGGGGAATGCGGGAGTCTCAGATTGTTCCCAATTAAGCATTAATTCTAAATTAAGCACCTGTTAGGTATTAATGTAAAGTTAATTGGCATGCTCTAAACAGGCAAAATATGCACTGTACATTAAATTAACCAAAACAACTTTTACAACTGATAACACCTTTATTTTCTGCTTAAAAATGTTTCTTATTCTTATTCATTATAATACTAATTTTAATGAATAAGAATAAGATACATTTTTAAGCAACACATACAACATAACAACAACACACATAACATAACACACACACAACAACACACACACACATATAACATTTTTATTAGTATTTATTTCTTTATTTATTTTATACATTAGTACTAGTATACTGTGACATTTTGGCATCTCATTGGTGATCTAAGTTTTTAATTGGTTACTTTTTAATAGCGTTGTGAAAAGTAAAATTCATTTGAAACTAAAAGTGCGTGATAATTTCCAAAAAATTGATCTGTCGGAGAAAAACCGAAAAGTCGGATAGGTTGTTCGTCCCGAAATTATATTTTTCCTGCGAACTCCCAGTAAATCTGAATGTTACATGTTCAAAACATTGCCTGCAACATTCTATCTATCTCCAATAGATGGAATTGTTGTGTAAGGAAGACGCGATTGTGAATTATTGGGAGAAATATCGAGGGGAATACTCAGATAGGTGAAAGCATCTGCCCATTGGGGTGCCTAACATAGATATTACGGGGGTGAAGCGGTGGATAGCCCTCGTAAGGGGATGGGTCAGTAAATACTGATACATTTGCCAAACGTCGGATGAACCTAGAGGGTGTAATCGAGGGTAGTTTATTTTTTTTCTGATTGATTAAACTTTGATAAATGGAAATTGGATAGGACTCTTGTTTTGCTGGTATGGATATGTATTATTTGAGCGGATATGCGAAGCAAATAGTGCTTAAGTCGAATATTATCTTATTATATCATTTGCATTTAACAATGATTAAGACGGAGCCTAAAAGAGCCATAATAGGGATGATGACTAATTTTTTTTTATCCGTTATTTTAGGTTATTAAAAAATATTGGCCACTTATTTTTTTTTACGTACCTAATCAAAAAATTACTGCGATAATTTGAGTTAAAATATGGCATGCCGGTCACGCCTAACAAGATTTTATACGTAGAAGTGACGTAGCGAGCCCCCACTCCCCAACTTTATACGTACAAGTGACGTAGCGAGCCCCCACTCTCCAACTTTATACGTACAAGTGACGTAGCGAGCCCCCACTCCCCAACTTTATACGTACAAGTGAGGTAGCGAGCCCCTACTCCCCAACTTTATACGTACAAGTGACGTAGCGAGCCCCCACTGCCCAACTTTATACGTACAAGTAACGTAGCGAGCCCCCACTGCCCAACTTTATACGTACAAGTGACGTAGTGAGCCCCCACTGCCCAACTTTATACGTACAAGTGACGTAGCGAACCCCACTTCCCAACTTTATACGTACAAGTGACGTAGTGAGCCCCCACTCCCCAACTTTTTACGTACAAGTGACGTAGCGAGCCCCCACTGCCCAACTTTATACGTACAAGTAACGTAGCGAGCCCCCACTGCCCAACTTTATACGTACAAGTGACGTAGCGAGCCCCCACTCCCCAACTTTATACGTACAAGTGACGTAGCGAGCCCCCATTGCCCAACTTTATACGTACAAGTGACGCAGCGAGCCCCCACTGCCCAACTTTATACGTACAAGTGACGTAGCGAGCCCCCACTCCCCAACTTTAATGCGTGTTATTTAAGTATTTTTTTATAAATATGATAAAGCAAAAAATACGTGTGTAATATTTTTTTAATTATCTGACTTCAGTCAAAAAGAAAATGCCTGGCTGAAAAGAAATTCATCATCCCTATTCAGATAAGGGATACTTACTATTGTTTTGAATGCATGTATGGCGGCTTCATTTTCCAAATACTTTATGGGTTGTCATAGGACCATATGACATAGACTGACTCTTCATACACCTAACATTTGCATTGAAAATCAGATTTCTATAAACCTTTAACCCCTTTTCCCCATAACTTCCTCTCACGAGATACATAGCCAACAGAAGCTAGCACCAACGTGCGAAACCAAATAAATCGTTCGAGTGGATTCTGTTTTAATTCGCAGCGCTACAGCGCTTCTTAGCCAGAGTGCAAAGCTGCGTACAGCATACGTGGTCCACCTAACGCCCTGTACAAGGAGCTACTAAACCGTGGAGTAAGAATAGAATACTCTTTAAATAGAAGGAGGAAAAGAGAGATTCTTAGAATCTTACTTCTCTTGTAATGCTATTGTTGTCAAGGGTCTAGGGGGGCTAGGGGTAGTGAGAGGGGGAAGGGGGGGGGTTAGTTGCGAACCCCATAGGTTCACAACTACTGATGATGATTTTTTTTCCATCGGATGATGTTTCTGTTACGTTTATATAAAGCAAACGCAAGCGCAAGCGCAAGCGTTTTTGTTATGATATAAGCTTATATACCTATTTTCTTTATGCACACATGGGTTGCAGTCGACACTCGACTACTTGCGTGAGGCACACATTGCTGTTAATGCCATTTTCCTACATTGCACTTTAGACTTTTTATTTGTTTATTTTTTTTTTATCTGTTGTACTTAAATTATATCGTTTGCCTTTTTAGTCTGTGCTAAATAAATGTATTTCCTTTCTTTCTTTCATTCTTTATTTTTGTCAGTAAATTAAGCCCCGCTCGTCAGTCAATTGCCGCTGGCCACAGTTCTTGGTGTAAAGAATTTACAAGTTCCGCCTTTAGCCTTTTATAATAACATACATTTTTATTCTTAGACATTTCTGGTAGTACTTCCTACCTCCACGTAAGATGCATTAGGCGTCCAGTTTACGAGCCGGCTCCGACACGGCGACCCGACGTGTGCGAGATCATTCGATACACGCTCCCGTCACGCTAAAATTTGGCTTCGATTACAACTGCTGTTAGTTTAGTTAGTATACTGACCCAACTTGACAGAATAAGGGTGTTTATCAATTGTATGAGGAAACTTTCTTTATTTGTATAGGAATGCTGTCGATTGGATAGTAGCAGCAAATAAAGTGTACTTTCACCACTCCCTGGCCAGTAAGTCCTGCTTCCAGTTTTCTGAATGGCTAGTAATTGCCACTGCATTATATATTAATTCTTGCAAAACACCCAGTTTCTCATCTAGTGAGATAAGTCTTTTGAAATTCAATATTTATTCATCAAAAAACTTATTTTTTTATTTTATTTCGCAGCCAACATTTTAGGAATCATCTTAAGAAATGCTGAAGAAGAGTTTGACGAATTCTCAACATCAATAATTATCGTGTAAGTCGTGTTGAAAACTGAGAAAACTAGAGTTCTCGTAATTCAAACGTTTTCACGCATTTTACAAGAGAATAACTATTTTTGGATAAAAATAGGGCTCCTACATGAAAAAAAAAAAAACGAATTTTTTATAGGATTGGGTGGGGCAAATAGTTTTTTTTTTATAATTTAAAAATAAATTGTTTTAAAGTTATTTAATAAAATAAACGAAACTTGATCGTTCCCTCCCCCACCCCTTATTTCCGAAACTACTGAGCAAAAACTTTTGAAAAAAAAAATACAGAAAATAGGACAATATTTATACTTAGATTAACATAAGAAGGCAAATTGGGGTATTCTTCAAAGCGCTCTCAATTTTGTGCGTACAAACTTACATTTGCAGTTGGAATGTAGGTATGGGAGAACATGTTTTTCAACTACAATGTTAAGTTTGTTCTTGGGATAAATTCATCCCAACTACGGAACCCTTCATTGTACGTGGTTGGACACACACTTGGCTAGCTTTTTCTAGTATCACTGCTATATTAATCAGTCACTAATTTTGCCTAAGCGTAATTCCTAAGCACACTTACGAATTTTATAGAAGTCTGTTATAATATGACCACAGCGTCCGACGCAGCTCTGGCTATTACCAAAGAAAACTTCGACGCAAAATACGTTCGTGCAAACATAACATCGCACACAGCCCTGCTGACCCACAAAAAGTATGACAGTTTGACTTCATAAACAAATGAGTTACAATCCCTAAGGCCCATATGTTCGGACCATTTAGGCCTCCAGAGCTCCACCAAAGAGATAAATTGAAACTAAAACATTTAAACATAGCTGTAGGTAATTTTAAAAGCAAATTAGTTCTCGGGTCAGTCTGCCAGAATGCCAGTATTATTTTATTACCGAAACAATATGCTGAATTATGAGAACGGTAAATAGCCAGTGTTTATTTATTGTGTAATTTAGTATTGTGGTAGGAAAAAGGTATTTACGACATCCTAGGGGCTATTAAATACTTAATAGTCAATTAGATCAAAGATCTTTTGAGGCTGCGATTGTCTCTATCGCCGATTCCCGGCCACCGTAGGCGCGGGCTTGCGGACGACGAGTAATGGGCAGCTCGCCGTCCGGTAAGGACCAGGCCCGGGTCGACGGCGCGTTGTGTTCCACGCGCGCCTCAAAGAGATGTCAGCAGTGACGGGGTCCAATAGGGCCGAAGCCGCCGGGGTCGCGGGTAGTTCGAAAGAGATACCGTGGCCCTGGCACGGGCAACTGAAGGAACACGGGTGGGTTTTAGAAGGCTGCGATTGTCACGGTCAGCCAGTAGATAGGCCATTCAACACACATTGAGATTCCTCCATGCCCAGAGTGCCTAGAAAAAGTGACATTCTATCAGCAAAAAATCGGTCAAGAGCGAGTCGGACTCGCGCATCGAGTGTTCCGTTCCGATTTCTGAAAAAGTGTGCTATTTAGAGACATTGTTTTATTTTTCCTGTAATCTTTTAAACTTTTAATAGAGAAAAATCTGAAATGATTCTATGTGATAGATATAATAATTTGTGATTTTTCTTTATGCAAACTTCGTTGATCAGGGGGTAACGGTATGTTTTTTATACATTTTTCATCAAAAGTCGACAACTATGCGACCTAAAAAAAAAGAACAAAATTGTTTGAGAATGTGCAAACAGTGCTCTTTCATATGATACCTTACAAGCCCTAGTGGCCCCATTTCAAATTTTTAAGACCACCTTTCAGTCCCTGTTGAAAAACAAAATCTTTCTTATTTACAAAATAGTTGGGCAAACGTCAAATAAAACTGTTCCAAATTTCAAGTTGATAGCATTAGTAGTTCTTGAGATATCCAGCTGTGACAGACGGACAGACAGACAGACTGAGTCGCACCATAAGGGTCCCTTTTTACCATTTTGGTACGGAACCCTAAAAACGATTAATATAGAAAAGTCAAAATTGTATTGGACTTACATAAGCTACCGAAAGCTTATGTCAATCCTGTTGAAAGTCATTAAATGCTTTGAAAGCGGTTGCCATTTTTGTCTAGGCCAGGTTTGACTGACGAACTAGACTTTCTTATACTAAGGGTGGGTTGCACCATCTTACTTTAACAGCAACAAACATCGCACCTTCAGTTCGATGTTTGTTATAGTTAAAGTAAGATGGTGCAACCCATGGTTGTTAAAGTTCCTGTTAGACAAAAAATGGGTTGTTCCATTTAACAATTTGTTAGCTGACGTCATAACTTTAACTGTAACATTAACCGCCCACGCTTCAATGGTTAATGTTATTGTTAAATATCTGTCAGTTCTGTCAGACGCGTCGAATGCCATGACTCTGCTCCGAACTTTAACTTTTACATTGGACATGACGGTGCAACATCAGGTAGTCATTCTATGGTCATTTTAACTTTGACGGAAACTATAACCTTAAACTTGGTGCAACCTTAAGAAGTAATGAAGATCTTGGGGGCTGTCTTGACTTACTTTTGAGGTTCGAAAAGTGCTCAGCTCGCCGTCCGGTAAGGACCAGGCCCGGGTCGACGGCGCGTTGTGTTCCACGCGCGCTTCAAAGAGATGTCAGCAGTCACGGGGTCCAATAGGGCCGAAGCCGCCGGGGTCGCGGGTAGTTCGAAAGAGATACCGTGGCCCCGGCACGGGCAACTAAAGGAACACTGGTGGGTTTTAGTCAGTAAAAGTCTGACACGCCCTCCCGCTCTGCCCAGAGCGGGAGAAGTCATTTGATGATTTCCCATCCACAAAAAAAAAAAAAGGTTCGAAAAGTGCTTATTCTTAGCCAAACTTAAATAAAATAAAAATTGTTGTTTGATTGATTTTTAAATTACTGAACTTTTTTAAGGCAATTGGTTGAATTTATTTCTTTAGTAGCTGTTGCTTGTGACTTTGTCTGCGATCCGGACAGGACGAAAAGTAGCCTAACCCAGGTCATTGCCATGAACCAAATTTGATCCAAATCAGTTCAGCCGTTCATTATCTATCTCTTTCATTATTTTTCTTCAAACTCTTCCTGTTAACTTTTCTACCGGTCGTCCTGCAACTCTCTTCACCAGCAAACGTTCCAGTCAATCAATCTGCCTAGCCTTTTCATAAATATGTTGGGGTAGGATTCTAGTCTAACCGGATGCAGCTGAATACCAGTATTTTACTTGGAGCGACTGCCTAACTGACCTCCACAACCCAATAACTGGGTAATACGATACCCCATGGTAAGACTTTCGAGCTTCTAATGACCCGTAACGACTGTTAAAGATCCACGAATGACAGCTGGGACCAACGGTTTAACGTGCCTTCCGAGGCACGGAGGAGTCTCGGTATGTAAAGATGGTCACCTATCCACGGACCAACCGCGGCAAGCGTAGCTTAACCTGATGGATCGACCCGTGCGGCTGTTATTACTTAGCCACGAGGCCCACCAGCAATCGTACCATCACAGCAATTCTGTTTTCTTTACCATCTTCATAAACCCAAGCCCCCATAACCATAATAATCCCAAAGCTGGGCTTATACACTATACGTATAAAAACCGAACGCGGATCCCTCGGTACAGTCACGTACAATATTGCTTGCGTGACGTCATCTCACCTGATGCGACTCCTACTTTAATGTGGCTAAAATGTTTGGGATTAAATATCATAGGAGATATTGTGGTTTTGGTGAATAGGATGTGTTATATAAAAATGTTTCAGGGTGGGCTCAGTGTCAGTCAATTTTGTAATAACTGTGCAAACATAGTAACATTATGGGATGGATCATGCCTTTTTAAACATTCTCTGGTACAGAGAAAAATGCATCGTTACCTACTCGCTAACCATTTTTACTATAGGTACCTACTAGCGACCCGCTCTTGGTTCGCATGGTATTTACAAATTGACAATTTCTTTATTATATCTAAGTTAAATATTTATGTATTAAACTCTCAAACCTTTCGGAATAAATTCTCTAAATGATGTTGAAAACCGCATCGCAATCCGTTGCGAAGTTTAAAAGAACAACATGGTCACACAGGCAGACACGAAAAGCGACTTTAATTTATAATAATACTAGCATAATGCCCGCAGCTTCGCCTGAAAGAGATCGGAAATTATCTCACGGGAATAAACTACCGGGATAAAAAGTATCCTGTGTCCTAATACAGATTATGGTCTACCTGTGTGCCAAATTACATCCAAAACTGTTCAGCCGTTTTAGCGTGTACCTAAGCGTAGCAAACAAACTCACTTTCGCATATATAATACTAGTTAGGTTAGTATAATATAGATTGTTTTGTGTAGATTAAAATTGTAAAAGAATCCAGCCTTGATAGAAAACTCTTGGAAAATTAAGACAGTAAAACTGTATGAGTAAAAAATTCTAAAGAAAAGGTTCAAAAAGCTCGAGGAAAAGATTTTGATATTTTTTTAATAGTTAGTAGGCTGCAAGTACCTACTAGCTGTTAAAAAAATATCAAAATCTTATAAGAATTGGAAATAATTTTCAATTGATTCAATATGACATGCTGCCTACGTCAAAAGCAATAATTTGAATAATTAAAACTTTGCTCAGTGAATTTTGTTAGGCGTTTAATGATCATTTCTAGAACCCACGATTCTTAATTCAATTTTGTCCAAATTATCGTTACTTCATTTTATTTTCTTTTATTCTAAAGGACTTTGCTATTGTTTAAATTGAAAGTTGTTCACTAATTACTTAGTCAGTTGCATGATTCGCTGTCTAACTGGTATAATAATCTTCTCATAATATAAAAACCAATTATTGTCCGTTAGTCTCGCTAAAACTCAAAAATGGCTTGACCAAGTTAAATATATATTTTTTTTATTGTCCTTTTTACTGAGGTGGTATACTAGAAAAAAATTGGGAAAAAAAAATTTACAGAGCAACGTCTGGCGGGTCAGCTAGTAGATGTATAAATATTAACTTTAATTTATACATTAAATCCATGCATTGTTCTTTGTTATGTTTCATGTCTGGAGTGAAGAATAGCATCATTGCTTACCAACAATAAGTAGAAAAAACAATATGTCAATATACGTAGACAAATGTTATTTAAGGTCAGGTTGTTCGGGCCTGTAGGCCTTTGAAACGCTACCTCCGCCTCCCCCAAATGCAGCGCGACGTGTTTATTTACGACGCGCCGCCGACGATTTCGCAGAAAATCCATGCCACAGTGTAAAATATTTGCAGTTGATCAACTTAATTAGTTTTTCTTAGGTCGATATTTATTCCTTAGGTTTACATTTTATGGCGTCTACGGTGGAGTGAACTAAGATGATTACATAAAATGTCGTGAATTTGTTTTCACATTATCAGATAACGATACCAACACGGTTCGATAGCGATAGGTTCAATTATTACCGGCCCCATGATATTGTTGAATATCGATGACCATCGCGACTCGACAAACAAGCACACTACTAAGTATCGACGTCTCGAAGCCGGCAGTGCGAAAAATTTTGCTCAAGTGAAAGAATGCCCGCTACTCTCACCCCGCAGTGTCTTCGCCGGTAGATATCGTGCTGATATCGGTGTCGGTGTATGTGGAAATCGGTTACAATGTTATGGGCATGTGACGCGGAGAATGAAGAAAATGTCGTCTGGAATGTTTTCATTATGAATCTGGATGGCTATACGAGTAAGGGAAGACCAAAGAAACGATGGATGATCTGTGTGAAAGATGATATGGCTAGAAAGGGAGTGACTACCGTGATGACAACTAAGTAATAGAGAAGTATGGAAGATAAAAACAAGTTGTATCGACCCGAAAAAAAATGGGATAAGGGCAGGAGAATGTAGATGATCGGTGTCTGTCGTTGACTACGACGATATAGGTGACAATAAAACACAATGTAAAAGCGAATTATTCCATTACTTCACTGGGCGGAGCAGGAAACGAATATAGCAGATAGTTTCAGATTTAAACTTTAAATTATTATCATCGCGCTATATCTTTATGGAGTTAATAAGGCTTAGCGGATGGAAGGATGTCAATCGTGATATAATAATAACATATGAACGGCTATTTTAGTCAACATTCATCCAAGCAAATAGCTTAGTGGTTCGACGACTTCTTTGCAAACCTGTGGTTAAAAGTTCGATTCTCAACTGTTGATATTTTTTTCGATTCTTTTTTTACATTTTGTTATACTGTTATTTGATAGTTCGTAGAACGTACACAGAATCCATGAAGTTTATTCCTTTTATATCATCTACGGTTATAATAAAAATAAATATCAATGGTTAGCTGACAGTATTAATGAGAAATCCCGTGTGTACAATCTACTGTTATATTTTTTAGCGATGGCCGGGTTCGTCAGGAATAATCTGTAAGAATCACTCAGTTTATCAGTGTTGTGCCATTATGTATTAAATGCAGGAACGGCACGAACAGGCGTTTACGAGTATTTATTCACTAAAAACGAAAAACTTTGCAAGCAATGGGAAATTGCTACTGAAGGCTGCGGGTTTCGACCTTAGGACGAGCTGCTTCTCAAACGGACGACTCTCTGTATATTTTGGCTGCTGAGACCACAACTACAAACGTACTGTACAGAAAAGTTTTATAAAATATGGCTGTTGTTTTAGTATACTGTGAAGTCGCGGGCGGAAGCTAGTTAGAGATAAACATGATTTTGAGGTAGTAAGGTGAAAGTTTCAAATTGCAATGGTTCTACTGGGTATCAAAAAGTCACGCAAAAGTTAATGTTAATAGAAATTTAATTTTTTCGTTAAAAAAAGATCTCTTTTGCAAAATTTCATGCTTCTAGCCCAGCGATTTAGGCTGTGGATTGTCTGTCAGTGAATATAAGAATTTTATCAAGTAGACAAGCCGTGTGCCCGATGGTATTTCCTATCGACATAAATGGTGAATTTTCATCCCCTATTTAACCCCTTTAGTGACTGAATGAAAAAAACAATAAGATTTTTATTAAGTACGGGCTAAAAATGGTCGTAGTGCTTTGCTTCTGCTGTAACCATATTCTTTTGTTTTTGATGTCGACCACTGCTCATAAAGATAAGTAAATATTGACAACTACATATGAAGGAACAATTGCCGTACTTTATTGTCAAGGGACGTACCTACTGCTACAGCTATAATTTATCGAATCTACTATTCTAAGACATCAAAATTAATTTAGTGTATTTTTTAACCGGCCCCGCTCATGTCGGATTGCCATCCCTTAGGACTATTAGCCTAAAAAAAAATTGCAAGTATCAATATGTTAAAAATTACAAACCAACAAACATACGATAGGTACGTCATCGACTAACTTGCTTTGAAACATGGACACCGAGTGATAGGTATGGTTACCGCCTAACCAGGCTACGTTCACACGGCGCTATTTTTCAAGTGTATAGAATACGATATTTTATAGTATACAGTGACTTTTTGTAAGTACTCAAAACTAAAAGTTTGTTCACACAGATAAAACGATACAAGAACATAATCTTTTCGATCGACAATTTTTATCGTGTTCATGCATTAGGTCATGTTAGTATAGCACTTTTGTTTGAAACAGCTCGACGAAATTCTCTGGCAGAAAATCGTCACGTAACGAAAAAACGGTTAAATGCCCCCTACATGCGACTTTGTCTCTTTGTCTCTTTCTATTATATCTTGAAAGAGACAAAGAGAGAGAGGACAAAACTACGACAGACGAGGACGGAGAGGGGGAAAATTTTCGAATTTTACTTCATGGGTGTCGTTTTCATGGTTTTCGAGGGAGCCAAAGCCGGTAGTGAAGTTAAATTGAAAATTCAAGGTGGCGGCTGTGAAAATTTTGTGTTTGTGTTTTAAATCATACGTTAGAAGGAACTTTATTCCTGACGGTGGTCCCCGACCGCACATTTTTATTTTTTTCTAATTTTCATTGTTGTTGCCAGAGTGAAAGTTGATTATATGAGTATCCAACCGACAACCGGATATGTAGGATATGGTAGTAGCGAAGACAGTTCGATGGAGAGTGAAATGGTAATATGGATGAATCTGATGAAAAAATCTTAGAAAAATGTGTTTTAAAACTTCTTCATAAAGGACCACGATAAAAAATTATAAACTACTCGCGCTTGACTATAATTTTATCGATAATAATTTGCAATGTGTCTTAACACTATCGTAAGATGACATTTAAACGTCATCATACCACATATAAATAATCATATTTTCGAAAACGATATTATGAATTAAAACTATAATATAATTACGAGATATTTTTTCTGAGCTGTCGCAATTTCATATCTAATGTGTTCCTCTTTTATTTGAATTTTTTGAACAACTGCAGGGAGAGCGAATTTTTAAAAATTTTGACACAGGTCCAACCTCCATGACGTCCCGCAGGACTCTGATCGCGAGCGGATTTAGCCAAATTGACTCATTTTGAGTTTATTTAAAAAAAATCTATTAAACTCAAAAATCCAACCGTTAAATTCCCTCCGAAATACGATTACCTCATGATACATGCAATTTTCATATAATTTTATGCTGTAATTAGGAAATGAAACGGAAAATGGTTTTGAAATCGACCATGTTTCGGATTTTTTTTTCATCGAGGAAAGTACAACTTATCGTGTTTTGAACCGTTAATTTCCCTCAAGCAAGGATCTATCTATGGCATATATTTCTTTTAGGACCTTAATACACTAATTTGACCATTTAAAAATGATTCTGAAAACAGGAAAATTCGGATAACCCCCCGTTAATAGCTGTACCTAATTATGTATCCAAAGAACACCTAAAAATATAAACAAAAGATGACCATCGAAAGATGTTAATAAAACCTTTACATATATTATTTTCCAATCAACAGCTAATACAAGCATTTTTAAATTTAAAATTATGTTAATAATGAATTACATTTTGTTAATTTATAATTTTTTTCTTTATTTCCACTGATTGGAACCCCTTCTCGGGTATAGGCCATCGAAAGATGTTACCATCCCAAAAAACCGCACATCTTCATTTATAACATTGCGGGCCCAATTAGCGGGGACCACCTAATAAACAAACCGGGAATACACTGGCAACACTCATTAGCTATCACAACAAGGCCCTTCAATGTCACCCTGCTTAGATTAGAGGTCCCATTTCACAATTAATTACTTCCCTGAGCATAGTATAAACATGGTACAGGTGGATTTCAGTAAATCAGTTTGAAACAGAATTTTTATTCAGGAACAGAAAAATCTTAGACACAGGATGGTAATATTTCTCATGACAGTGGCCGAACGATAGACGGAGTCTGATCTCTCATTGATGACGTAGTTAGTAAATTAAATGACAAAATGAAAGTGGCTGGACTATTTTATTGACCTGAGTTCTGCATTTGACACTATAGATCATCAATTATTGCTTTGCTAAACTAGAATATTACGGTATAAGAGGTGATGCTTTAAAACTTATGACATCTTATTTACAAAACAGACGAATGTATGTCGAAATAAAAAACATTGATGAAAACAATCATGAAAATGCATATAAATCAAAGATGATATACATAAGACGCGGGGTACCTCAAGGTTCAATTTTAGGTCCTATATTGTATCTTGTCTTCACAAACGATTTATTAAAGTTCATGAACACAGTTCAGCCTGACGCTTCGTGTGTTGTTTTTACGGATGACACAAACGTAATAATTGGAGCGCATGACTTAAAAGACTTGACCACAAAAGTAAATATAGGTCTAGATAATCTTTCTGAATGGTTTACAGCTAATAATTTACTAATTAATAAGAATAAAACAAATATATTGTTATTTAAGAATAACCCAATCAGTTATAGGGTTAACGCATCCTAGAAGCGTTTCAAAAGCAGATTTGATACCATGCTGATTTTAGTAAAAGTGAAAACATTTTGAAAAGAATATATAAAATAAAGTGCGCTAAAGATTGAGACTTACCTAGTTATAAGTGAATGATGTGGTCGCCTATAATTGGAAGTCCACATTTGTATTGTCCGTATCTGTGATAAATCAAGCATGTAATTGTGTAGCTTTTGTTGGCGATCCAATAAATAAATAAATAAGATGGAGTGTAGAAGCTCGTGGCTAAGTAATAACAGCCGCAGGATTTGATCAAATAGGTTAAGCTACGCTTGCAGGGGTTGGTCCGTGGATGGGTGACCATCTTTACACACTGAGACTCCTTCGTGCCTCAGAAAGCACATTAAGCCGTTGGTCCCATCTGTCATTCGTGGATCTTTGACAGTCGTTACGGGTCGTCAGAAGCCCGAAAATCTGACAACCAGACTTACCAAGGGGTATCGTATTATCCAGTTACTGGATTGTGGAGGTCAGATTAGCTGTCACTCCTTCCTGACTGGAAGCCGACCCCAACATAGTTGGGAAAAGGCTAGGCAGACTGATTGAAGTATCTATGTAAAAATTGGTCTTGGCCTCTTGAATACTCGTAAGACCAGACTTTATCAGATAATCAGAAACTTCTAACAGATTGGACTAAAGTCGACTTCAGTCTCTCAAAAGCAGACTCACTACTTACTAGATCGTGCCATGACTAAGACCAATTTCACAACACCGGACGGTAGAAACAAGACACAAAAGCATTACCTACATAAACAAAGAGAAACATACAGGGTGTGGCGTAAATAGTGGTCCAACGTTAAGGGGTCGATACACTAGCTATTACATACCACAATTTGAACTATTTTTTGGCAGAAACAGAATAAAATATTTTTAAATTATTAGGTACTTGAAAAATTGACACCTTGCTTTACTAATTTTGCTGTATCACACTTCACACCAATATTATAAAGGCGAAAGTTTGTGGTGTATGTGTGTGTGTTTTTACTATCGTTACTTCTTCATGCTCAAATGGCTAGACCAACTTTGATAAAAAATTTTATGGGGGAAGCTGATACTCTGGATTAACACATTGGCTACTTTCGGTCTACGCCGGTGAAACCGTGCGGCGCAGCTATTTTTCTATAAATTACAATATTTTTTAATTTTGTTTTTTGTTTATAACTGTGAAATGCATGTTCTATCACATGCAAATGTAAAAAAAAAAACGTAGTAAATAAAGTTGTCAATTTAAAAAAAAAATGTATTCTGAGACCTAGAAAAACTGTTACAAATTGTGGTGTGCGATAGCTAAGTATATGGTGTATCGACCCCTTACCGCTGAACCACAATTTTCGGCACATCCTGTATACCAAAATGCATTTTAAGTTCATATGCATAGCGCAGTGACAATTTTTCTGCCGTCTCACCCAACTATAACTTGGCAAAATATTTCTGTTCTTCGTCCAGGATCTAACTCGCAAAGAAACAATTTAAACTTCTACATCTACTGTACACTGTCATAGTTAAAGTTTTCCTAATAAATTAGGCAGTACTTTAACGTAGTGTTGTTAGAACTTCCGAACTTTGTAAAGACTAAAACAGGTGAACTGGAGTTATGCTTATCCATCTATTTTGTCAGCGGAAGTTTTGGGATCTTCGGAGTTAGTTCAGGCTCCTTAACTTGAGATGTGAGCCTAGTAATTATGTGCTTGTTGAAGCAAATTATGGGTAAAAAACTTTAATCACACTAATATTATAAAGGCGAAAGTTTGTGAGTGTCTATGTTTGTTACTTCTTCACGCTCAAACAGCTGGACCGATTTGGATGAAATTTGGGATGTAGATAGTTTATATCCTGTATTAATACATAGGCTACTTTTTATTCTGGTTTACGCGGGTGAAACCGCAAGCACAACTAGTTATATTAAATGTAAATGTGTTTTTTTTTCTGAAATAAATAAAAAAAAAAAATATTAATAACTATTTGCTCACAGAGTAATATAGTCATCATCATCATCTTCATTTCAGCAGAAAGACATCCACTGTTAGACATAGGCTTCCTCCAAGCACCGCCACTTCAACCGGTTTTGTGCTTCCCACATCCAGCTGATTCCTGCGTCCTTCAGAAAGTTATCGGTCCACCTTGTGGGAGGCCTTCCCACCAACGCTGTCTTCCGGTTCGCGGTCGGTAGTAATAATAGTACTCCAGACCGAATTTCGGCCATGGCGACCAATCTCAGCGGAGACCAGCCTTCAGCGCGGGAGATATTATAGTGCACAAGTGTGTGCGTGGAGACAGGTGCACTCTCTCTTCCCTTACTCTCATGGATAGGATGGGTCTTTAGTAGAGTGTCTATGAAAATCGTAGTTTCCTTTTTGAGGGTTCCGTACCTCAAAAGGATAAAAACGGAATCCTTATAGGATCACTTCGTTGTCCGTCTGTCTGTCAGTGTGTCAAGACCCTTTTTCTCAGGAACGCGTGAAGGTGTCAAATACAAACTTTCATCCCCTATATCACCCCCTGTAGGATTATATTTTAAGAGAAACAGTAGCCTATGTCGTTCCTCAGGATGCTATCTATAGCCTTGCCAAATTTTATCGAAATCCGTTCCGTGGTGTAGGCGTGAAAAGGTAACAGACAGACAGACAGACAGAGTTACTTTCGAATTTATAATATACGTATGGATTAACAAACTGTATGTTAAGCACAACTCACTTCAATCTACTAAATTACTATATCAATTTGCAAATTAATTTAATAGACATTTAATTAAAAGCAGTACTCAAACACAGTCAACAACTAAATTATCTTAAAACAATTATTGTTGAAATTGAACTTAAGGCTTCGGCCACAGAAAAAGGCCGGTAGCGGTTAACGTGGCGGGTGTAACTAGGAGGTGCGGGTAACCTCTGAATTCCGATTGTCGTTCAGCCCATGGTCGGGAGCGAGAGTGTGTGAGACGGCGTCGCCTTTTGCGAGTTAGATCATCAAAAAAGCACCGGAAAGGAAGTGGCTACGAACTCCCTCAATACGCAGCAGACGCACCGGGCGTCGGAGAGCGCTCAACGACCTCTGACCTGCGGGCAACAGATTTCGAAAGTCTGTCTCCTGTACACGGGCCCAAGAATACGGAGCACCGTGTTCCGCGAGCGCCTCTAAGAAAAAACTGCGGAACTATTGACGCGTCCGTCTTGGTTATCTTACTGTAGATGCATACGACGGATTCCTATTGTTTGATAAGAAGCTCCCGCTTAAGCATCCGCACAAGCCTCTCGAGGACGAGCCGGGACGAGCCCTATAATGTAATATTTTGAAGATCAAAACCAATTTAGAACTATTTAATAAATTAATTAGATTCAGAATTAAACAAAATATTTACACAATCTAGGTACTTTATTTTTCGAAAGATAAATGTTGTTTTAGGGATTTTGTTTAATCTCCTTTTAAGAGGGTGGATTGTATTAATTCATAGTCTTAACTTATAAAGCTTAGCAAGGAACAACGCTATGTAAAATATTTTCGAAATTAATACAATTGTTTATCTGATAACCAACGTTTGGCGGGCAGTGGGTGTAACCAATACATCTTTACATTTTAAAATATAATCGTAACTGACTTTAAGTTCCCTTTCGACATCGCCTCCTGAAGAATTCATGAAAAAGAAAGAAGTCTGAAATTGGTCAGAAAACTATGCATGTCAATAAAGATCGGTATTTCTGGAAACGTTAACAGAAAACACGTAAACAAGTAATGACTAGTAGACTATTAGTGACTATCAATATTCTAGGTTTATTTATATAGTATCCAAATCAAATAAGGACAACATTGACTGGAATTCACTGGCGGAACACAACGGTGTATCAATCCTTTCAGTTTCACACAATTTCGAAAAGTCAACATCGTAAATATTTTTCTTACTATCACTTTTAACCATTTCTATGAACCGATGACCCCATAAGATATCATTTTCAGTGTAGCTGGTCCTCGCTTGTACCTGCTGCCCTGTCGATTCAATGACTCCTTCAAAAACTGCCAAAATCTCGAATTTTCCAATCAACAGATCTGCCGCAGAAATACTGTATAGAGGACTCTTTTCGTCAATTATATGTATAACAGACACCGGCCATAAGAAAAACGTAGACTCACAACCATCCATTTCAACATCTAACTCAGTTTGTTCATAGTCCTCATCATAGTCATCTCCAAGCTTCAATACGAACACTGAAGCTTTGATGTTGAGGATCCTAGATTTCCTCATGTCTCCTACTCTGAATATCATACACAGCTTCCCGTCTCTCAAAGTGACTACTGCTTGTCTGCTGAATAAAATCGTTTGGGTCCTCCCTTTGGGTCTTGTCAGCTTCGCAAACAAGATCCCAACCATGAACGCTTGGAAAATTGAGCAGACCATGCATTGTAAGCACATAGCAGTAATCGTCTGAGGACATTCTAAAGTAATAGCTCTTTTGCCATACGCCACGGTTGTATGGACTTCAATACTGAAGAGAAAAGTAGAGGTAAATCCATAAATGTTTGCGATACATGGTGTCCAGTCAGTTTGATTCTGATTTGGAGGTAGATGGTTGTCAGTCAGGTCTCCATGAGTTAATGCGATGATCCAATATATGAAGCCGAAGAACAGCCAGTCGCCAGTAAAGGCTAGAAAGAAGTGGGCAAGTGTCCACCGCCAGCGTGCTTCGACCATGGTGACGAACCATCTTGAGAAGAACCCTTGGTGGTTGGTGTTCCCCTGATCAATATTGAAGTCTCCGTTCTTGAAGACGAATCTTTTAGTTTGTTGGGTTGAACGTGATCGTTTCTTTTGACTGTGAAGTGGCCCTGTAAAAAAAATATAAAAGATGCTTAATTATAACAGAGCAATGAAAAACACGAATAATAGGGATGAGTACTAAAAATATTTTTTATCTGTCAGTTAGATTATTAAAAAATATTGGATACATATTTTTTCTTTTTCTTAAATAATCAAAAGATTACGACGATCCATTGACTTAAAATATGGCATGACGTCACACCTAACTAGATTTTTATATAGAAGTGACGTAGCGGGCCCCCACTCTCCAACTTTATTACGTGTTAAGTATTTTTTCACACGTAGGTATTTTGTTCGATTTAAGCCCTAGCATGACGTGTGACTCCGGATTTTAATTTTTTCTGTCTTTTTCTAATTTCAGAGTAGAATATTTTCTTGTTTCATACTTTTTAGAGCGTGATTTTTCAGTAGTCGAGTTTTAGTTTTTAAACTTACTTTTTATTTAAATTATTTTGGGGTTATAATTTCGTGATAAAGTATTTGCAGAGCCAGTTTATATTTTTAAGGAAGAATAATTATTACATATATAATTATGTATTTTGGATAGGTATGGAGAGAAAATATGTTTGGCTCACATCTTAGGCGTGATTTTAGAAATTATTCCCAATTATCGGTTGCATGCAAACAAAGCCGCGAGCAGTAAGTAGCTAACAATGTACATGTTTTTGAAATGTGCTATTTAAGGCCTTTCATTTGATACCCAACAAGGCATAGTAATAAAAATTTTTTTTTAGTCATGACTTGATGTCCTCTAGACTTTATGTAACGTCACATAGCTTGTAGCTAGCGGACAATCAAGACGCTTTCAAAGATACCTCATTTGTCAAATCATGATAAGGAGTTTAGAAGTTATGAGGGAACAGATAACATAAATACATACCGGTCAAAATCATAACCCTCCTTTTTGCTTTGCCGTAGTCGGGTAAAAATACGTGTCTAGAATTTTTTTTAGCCAGGTATCATCCTTATTGTTGAGTATACATGACATGACAAAAGTCAATATGTACGAAGAATTTAATACGTTATTGTAATGATGCAACAAGATAAGTATTTGTGCACAAAATTGTTATCACGACCACTTATGTAATTTTGTAATCAAACAACATGTTTCATCATACGTCATTGAGGAGTACGGGAACGAACATTGTGACACGAGAATTTTATATATAAGATAAACACCACAAAAAAAAAATGTGTATCTATAACTTGGAACTTACTGTTATTAGGATAATAAACTCCTGGTTCTAAAAATACTGCTTCAGTTATGTAATTTTCTTCAGTATCATCAAAAGGTTCACTGAAACATTTTAGACCTTCCCTCTCACTCATGACTGTTTAGAGCTGAAACAAGAAATACAAATCTGTATCTGACAAACATAAAATAATAATTATCAAGTCTGTTTCCTGGAAGGAATAGCCAGAGATTTACCTAAAGTATACCCAAAATTCGTCAGTTATGTGTAAGTCCCATGTAATAGGGGGCGCGCCTATTGTCATCAACCAGACACAAATCCAGCCTCCGAGCTGCTACTGAGAAATTTCTGATGGGAAAACCCGATACCAGTTTGCCAGATCTAGGAATCGAACCCAGGACCTCATGCTCAGCAGTAGCGCTTGCAACCACTAGACCGACGAAGTGAAATTCAAAACTCAGTCTAATATACAGGGTTACAGGTTAAGTCGACCTATTCCCTTTAAGGGCATGTTCTTTACATTGTTTCTGATTGATTTGGCTATGAAACACCCTATCCTAAATCTAACCGTTTTCGAGATATTTGAAATTAATTGTTTTTTATAAAAAATACCCGATTTTTGTCTATCAGCTCAGATATTGTGAAACGTGTAAGTCTTATTATTACTGTTATTTATTTTTTACATGTAAAATAAGATGCTTTATGACCTAAATAACCAAGATTGTCCATAAAATTAATAAATAAGTCGTTGTAGATGATTAAACTTTCAAAAAAGTAATTAAAATTTAGAAACCTTAATTTTTGTTTAAGGATATCTAAAAAAAAAATTATGGCACTTGTTTTGCAGATGAGCTTAAAAATATCTACGTTTCATCAGCTATCCAACGAGGTATGATAATCTGGGGTTTTATCAAAAATGCAGAGCAAAACTTAATTTCATTGGCTACAGGGGAGGTAAAAAAAATACTAAATAAAACAATCGCTTAGTACAAGATGCTTTTAATAAACTATTAAAACTGTTAAATTTCTAAATTTCGTGTTCGACATGTCCGCCTCTATTTTGCACACATCTTCGCATTCTTTTTCGAAGTCCACTTTTAACAACACCAGTAGTTAAAGTTCTTCTTATTTCATTCGCCGCATTAATTATTTTTTCTCTCAATACCTCAACGGATGAAACTGGGTTGGGGTCACTGTATACAAGACTCTTCATGTGCCCCCATACGTAAAAATCCATGGGGGTTATGTCAGGACTTCTAGCTGGCCAGGGTAAAGGCCCACCTCGTCCAATCCACTTATTTGGATAATTTGTATCCAGCCATTCTCTGACACTTCTCCTGAAATGGGCGGGGCAGCCATCATGCTGATACCACATGTCTCTTATTAGATTTAGTGGTAAATCATCTAGTAAATCACTTAAGTCTCCTCGTAAGAAATTTTCATAGTGTTCTCCATTTAAATTATCAGGGAGAAAATAAGGCCCAATCAAATTATTTGAAATAATACCCATCCACACGTTGAGGCTAAATCTTCGTTGTGACCCCTTTACTCTCTTTTTGTTTGGATTTCTCTGTTCTTTCGGGGCCCAATAATGAGCGTTATGGTAATTGGTAATCCCATCTTTATCAAACTTAGACTCATCTGTCCACAAGATTTTTTTAAGGAAAGTCGGGTCTTCGAAATCAGCATTTAACATAAATCTGCAGAAATCCAATCTTCTCGCAGGATCTCCCTCTTCGATAGCATGTACCGGCGTATAATGGTAAGGGTATAGGCCCGCTGTGTGAACGGTAAACCATACCTTCCATTGCGAGAGTCCCAGAGCACGGGCAACAATATTAGTGGAAGTGGTTGGATCCAATCGAAATTGTTCCACTATCTCATTATTTTGTTCTTCGTCGTCATCAATCACACGTGGTCTTCCCAAGTCTGTACGTCGTCTTGAAACGGAGCCAGTTTCTCGAAGTCTTCGATAAACTCCGTTGAACACGCTCACATCCGGCACTCGACGGTCGGGATAGCGTATTATGTACTCATTGCGAGCATGCGCAGACACACAATTGCAGTATCCATAGCAAATTAGCATGTCAGCATATTCCTCATTCGTGTAGGCTGCCATCTTGAACAGTTCCGTATCACAAGCACAATCAGAATCCAGTTAACACGCACAGTAAGTCAGGAATCAGAAGAAACAGTCCAGAAACACAGCCAAGTCGAATAGAAAACAGAGAACAAAATAATATCGCATCTACCACGGACGAATCACATAAGCAGACTAACAGATTATTGTTGGATAATGATAACCAAACACAAAGCGCATTGTATTACCAAACCGGTTTCTTCACGTTATGTTTCCCACTCACACCTGCACAAAGCGTATAGTAAGGTATCTCGCTCACACTCACCGCATTAACCTTAAAGGACAATAGGCTAGGGTCTACTACCTGGGGGCTCGCAACTAAGTTTTTTCTATGACTGTTTTTTTTAACCCTAGATTATCATACCTCGTTGGATAGCTGATGAAACGTAGATATTTTTAAGCTCATCTGCAAAACAAGTGCCATAATTTTTTTTTTAGATATCCTTAAACAAAAATTAAGCTTTCTAAATTTTAATTACTTTTTTGAAAGTTTAATCATCTACAACGACTTATTTATTAATTTTATGGACAATCTTGGTTATTTAGGTCATAAAGCATCTTATTTTACATGTAAAAAATAAATAACAGTAATAATAAGACTTACACGTTTCACAATATCTGAGCTGATAGACAAAAATCGGGTATTTTTTATAAAAAACAATTAATTTCAAATATCTCGAAAACGGTTAGATTTAGGATAGGGTATTTCATAGCCAAATCAATCAGAAACAATGTAAAGAACATGCCCTTAAAGGGAATAGGTCGACTTAACCTGTAACCCTGTATAACTGAAAAAATATGGGATGTATTTTTTAGTTTTTCCTGGAAAATCAGTAACGGCTTTACTGGGATTTGTGGAAACTAGATGTGCTAACATTTCCATTGAATAACATTGTTTGTGATTTCTCAGAAACATCAGTTTTCATTGAAATTGAAAACGTATTTGTTCGCACAGCAAATTGTTATTGCAATGTTTTCTTTACGGCAATGCTAAGCCGCTGGCCAAGGTAAAAGCCAGCCCTTGGGTCACGGGAAGTGTCAACCAGCCGTTTGGAGATTTCGTTGAACAAACTATGAGCACTCGGACCCCACGGCCCAAGGGTTTCAACCCCAAACGGCTCAAAAATATAATTACCGATAAGGTTATTATATAACATATTATGCCATACAACGTGGCAATGCCGCCAGTCTCTTGGGTACTTTACCAGTCGACAGCTATGTGGAGGAATTTTTCGACGCCATATTTTAGTTTTTTAATAGTTTTACTTATGTCAGTATATAATTTTGTTATTTTTAGGTTATGTTTACAGTTAAATAAATATATTTTCTTTACAACATGTCGTGATGATTGCTTTATTTATTAAGGTTAGTAGTAATGTCAACTAGCGCCACCAATGAGAAAAAAATCATAAGACTGAAGAAAAAGTCATTTTGAAATTTCCTGTGTTCATATTTTTAGTCAGACGAGGTCAAAAAAATCAAAACTAAACCTCCTAGATTTGAAGCCTTAGCAGTTAACGCCAAAAACGGCCGTTTTTATATTTTTCGATACAAAATTCTACCTCATCTGACTAAAAATGTGAACATATGAAATTTCAATATGTTCCATATCTGCAGACTTATGATTTTTTTCTCAATGGCGGAGCTAGTTGGCATTACTACCTTAAGTAAAATCTATACCAATGTTGGCTAAACTGTAGGATAGGTTGGCTAAACTGTAGGTAACCTACCTATTTCATGGTTAAGTCTGAAACAATGCATTCCTAATGGAACGGGCCTTGATAGCTGCAACATAGTTATTAACTTTTTAGCTATCATCTTTTGTATTGTAATTAATGTGATAATTTGTTGTTGTTCCAAATATATAAACATTTTAGTTGTTAGTTTAACTTTAATAGTCCTGGTCCTGTGCACCATATTATTAGAACCTACACATCTCCATAAGTGGTCACTATATTAGTATATAATGTGTCTTGTCCTTTGCAGGCTTTAGACAATACAACCAACAGTCACTCTTTCTAAAACCATAGAGATGAGGGATTTCTGACGACCCGTAACGAATAACAAAGATCCAAGAATGACAGCCGAGACCAACGGCTTGATGTGCTTTCCGAGGCACGGAGCGGTCTTGTTATGTAAAGATTGTCACTCATCCACGGACCAACCGCGGCAAACGTAGCGACCCCTGCGGCTTAGCTACAAGCCTAATAATTATGCTATGTCATCATAAATGTATTGGACCATCTTAACTTTGACTTTGTCTTTTTGACTTTGACTTTGAGTGAGGGGCGCTAAAATAAGCATACCTACATAATTATTTTAGGGAAAAGCAGGAATAAAAAACTTTAATACAAAAAATTACAACCGACTTCCAAAAACAACACTACAAAGTGAAAAATAACTTTAATTTCGGAAGTCGGTGTCTGGTTAAATGTATTTTCCTTTTTTGCCACCGATTTCCGAAATTAAAGTTATTTTTCACTTTGTAGCGTTATTTTTGGAAGTCGGTTGTATTTTTTTGTAAAACAGTTTTTAATTTTCACTTTTTAGTTGTGGTACCTATCCCACACAAATTCTAATACCACTACCGTGGGGAAAAATACGTATTATTGAAGCTAACTCAAAAATGCTCAAGCAATGTTAATACATTTTATATGAGACCAACTTTAAGGTGTACACTCTCGAATAAAACAAAAAATGTTCAAATCGGACAGCGCTGTATAAGGTTATGCGTGGTCATAAATAAAAAAAAATACGTATGGACTTGAGAACCTCCTCCTTTTATTCTTCGGTTAAAAGATATCTTACCCTGTCAGGTAGTGTTGTAGTCAACTGGTGTGGTGGTCCAAAAACACAAGTAGGATACAATCACAGCACTAGTCATGAAACTGTTCACAGTGTCTATCATTCTCGCAAAGCCACCGCCTACTGATATGCTATCTTTTCAACTGTAATTATAATGTACCTAGATACTTACTCCATCTAGCTTTGATAAGAGGTTTGATGTGTTTATTTTCAAGACTGGCGTTCTTTATGAGGGTAGCAGAAGTTATGAAGAACCAAAAGAATAATTAGCCATGTTAGTTAGTATCCGATAGGTTTTTAAGAGTTCCGTTGTCAACAAAGAACACTTATTTGTCATTAATCTCGCCATGTTTGTCTGCCTGTCCGCGGCTTAGCTGAGAGACTCTTAATACTAGAAAGCTGTAATTAGCACTTTACTAATTTTTGTTAAAGTCAAGTGTCGCAACCCTACCCTCCCCTCACCCCGCCAGCTAAATGGTTGTTTTTTCATATGTGAAAAAAACCGCGGCGTCTATAGCAGTATAGACAGGGTTACTGGTAAAACAACAGCAACCTCTTAAGGGGTCATTGTACTCATCTTTATGAACAACTTTTACTATGGGAGCAAACCTGAAATCGCGAAAAAAAATCAGCTGCTCCCTGCATTTTGACCAGTTTGATGTGATGTAGATAAATTGTACTGAACAGCTGAATTTTTTTTCGCGATTTCAGGTTTGGTCCCATAGTAAAAGTTGTTCATAATGATGAGAATAATGACCCCTTAAGAGGTTACTGGTGTTTTACCAATAACCCTGTATAACGAAGCTAAAAGGAAAACTATCACAGCTAAATGGCAAGTTAACGAGTAATAGTCGACCAACGTCATTTACAGTTGGAATGTATGGGAGAACTCAACTACAATGTTAAGTTTGTTCTCGGGATAATTCATACTCACTACTGAACCCTTCATTGTGCGTGGTTCGGTATGCATTTGACCGGTGCTTTATTAACCAATCACCACAGTCAGCCTGGCTAGCAGTCCACTGCTGGACATAGGTCTATCTAACCGAACGTTATTTAGCAGCTGCTAATACCAGTCATCATAAGAATAATAAAATATTAATAATATAATTTTATTTCAGTTAACTTTACAAACCTCTACAATATATAATCTTGCATAGAGGCCTCCTTTTAAGTATAATAAATACTTGTACTAGGAGACCCCCAAAGAAGAAAAAAAAAAGAGATAGAAGGTCGTCTTCCTACCTTGCTTCAGGAGTTACCCTAAGTTGTGTGAGGCACGATCACGGTCTCCAATCAGTCGATTGATTAAATTATAACCAACTAGCAATGCCCCGCGGTTTTACCCGCGTAATTCTGGAAGCTGTAGGAATATCGGAATCAAAAGTAGCCTATGTATAAATTCAGGGTGTCAGCTACCTTCATACCAAATTTTATCAAAATTGGTCCAGCCGTTTGAGCGAGAAGAAGTAACATACATACAAACACACTCTCACAAACTTTCGCCTTTAGAATATTGGTGTGATATATAATAATATAGTGTGATGTGATGTGATGAAGGCTCCTTTTAACAGGCGCGACACGCGACGTGAACGCACGCGACACAAAGGCAACGCTCGTCGCGCGACACGTGGAGCCTATAAGTCGCGTGTCGCGCCCGTTTGTAAGAGCCTTATTTGATCTCTAGAAATAGATGAACAAACAGGCTGACAGACATTATCTCCTCATTACCTTTTATTGTATTATTAGAATATTAATTAAACTAGCTACTTCAAAACGAGATAAGATTTCCATGACGTATAAAATGATATTTGTTTTGACTTATGCCAAGATTTTGTGAGTTAAATACATAATTAAAATTGTGCTAATTGTTAGGTAAGAATTAAATTACTGGTCTTGAGTACTTTGGGTGGTTATGAAATGATAATAGTCTTTGCTTTATTGAGCCAACTGCGCAAAATTACCGCCGAAGCATCTCATATTCCCCCTTATTAAGGCGAGTAGTACCGCCAACTAGCGCCACCATTGATAAAAAAAAATCATAAGTTATTTTGAAATTTCTTATGCTCACATTTTTAGTCAGATGAGGTAGAATTTATAGACCTCACCTGACAAAAAATGTGAGCATAGGAAATTTCAAAATTTTCCATATCTCCAGACTTATGATTTTTTTCGCGGTGGCACTAGTTGGTGGCACTACTCGCCTTAAACCAATTACACTATGATGGCACCCGTGACGATTCGAAAAATTATTTTTCATCATCATTATTGCGGCGCGTCAACAATGTATTTATCATAATCTGCCTAGCCTTTTCCCAACTACGTTGGGGTCCGCTTCCAGTCTAACCGGATGCAGCTGAATACCAGTATTTTACATGGTGCGACTGCCTATCTGACCTCCACAACCCATTATCTGGGTAATACGATACCTCTTGGTAAGACTGGTTGTCAGAATTTCGGGCTTCTGACGACCCGTAACGACTGTCAAAGTTCCACGAATGACAGCCGGGACCAACGGCTTAACGTGCTTTCCGAGGCATAGAGGAGTCTTGGTATGTAAAGATAGTCACAATGTAGTATGACAAGGTATACAAGATATTTAATTCATTTTACTACCAAACATGAAATCGCGAAAAATAATCAGCTGTACTGTGTGCTGTGTTCATTTTGACGAGTTATGCGAACATAAATGTAGGGAACAGCTGATTTTTTTTTCTCAATTTTAGTTTTGGGCCCATTCTAAAAATTGCTTGTAATAATGAGTACAATAAACCCTTAATATAATACCAGCGAATTCAATTTCATCCTATATATCTGTTTCCTCTCATTTAGCAGTCACTAATAGCTACACTACTATTTTTAATTAGTACAAAAAAAAATGGGGCTCTATCCGTACCCGTTACTGATCATATTTATGTAGTTAAAAGTAAAAAAAAAAAAAAAAAAATTGTCCACGAAAATTTGTCATGATTGGTAAATTCATAATTAAATCAATTATTCATAACAATTGCTACTAGAAAATACTACGCGCAGTGCTTTTCCATGATTAATGAATACTACTATGTAGCCTGTACAATATTTCCATAAACTAAGTGACATTTTGGCATATAAACAAACGGTATTAACTTTGCTGTTTATGAATATTAGTTATTGAGACTTTACCTAAATAATAAAAAGACCTTCTCTAATCAGCCCTTTAAGTATTTATACTAATTAAAAATTAGTGGTGTATAAAGGAAATTCATAAAAACATGCAAACCTCATAAGCCATCACACAGTGCCGCCATTGTAGTAAACCCAGAGTAAAGTTTTAACCAGATTATAGTAAGTGCTCGTCGACGGGGAAGACGCCGGCCGCCGGATGGCTTAGGACCTCGAGGCCTCCGGCCTCTGATAGGGTCCCAGCTCCCGGCGGAAGTGTGCAGCGCATGAGATGGACACGATCCATTAATGAGAACGTCATGCGCTCATTCTATGGGGCTACAGAGGGGGGAAACAATTCAATCAACAACAAACAACAACAGTTGTAGGCCAAATTTGACAGCCGTCATTTTTGTTTTTTTAGATTTGGTTTTCTTTTCATTTTTTTGTTGTTTATTGACTTGTTAATTTAAATATTCCCAAAGGTTTTATTGTGTGTTTTTCGTACTTTCTGAGACTAAATGTGGCCGAGGAAATAAATAAAAAAAGAAAAATATGAGTTACGAAAAATCTGACGTTTGTTGACTTGCCAGTGTTGCCATTATTACCTTCAGATTCTCCATACTTTTTTGAGATTTAAGTACGGTAGAATATTATGTAGAATACAGGTAGCGACTGAAGTTGATAAGCACGAACAAACAAAATTTTTGTGATAGCAAACACTTTCTATTTAGTTTATTATTTTTAATAAGAAAAGCAAACAACAAAGATTGCATGTAATCTGGAAATAACAAATATTTACTTGGGTAGATAAAATTATGTATATAGAATAGAATAGAATAGTTTATTTCCATCACTAAATGTTACAAATATCTCTTAGTCTAAGGATAATATGTGACAACAATGGGCAACATTAAACAAGAGAATACGTTGACGACCGTAGTAGTATGAACTGTGTCACAGCCGTCAGCGCCTTCTTTCATATAGAAATGATATTAAGTCTTTGCGTGTATATGAACCCCATAGGTTCAGACACAATGGCTTTTTAATTGTATTACGACATGCGACAGGTTAATTGACATGTTGTTTTAGAAATGAATATGTCTTGGCCAATTACAACAGTTTCTCACAAACTATGTTACCACATTTATTCAGTCTGTACTCCATTTACAATAAGATTAGACTTTAAGCCAACCCTTTTTTTCAGTCCGTTCAACCGATTTTGACTTCTATTCCATAGGCTTAAGGATGGCACTAAAGGCAAACAAATTGTTGCCTTACCAACTGTTTACTACAGCTGCCTTTGTCATGCCACCAACGTAATAGAAGTCAAAATCGGTTGAACGAAATGTAAAAAAAGGTTTGTTTAAATGTCTAATCTTATTGTGAATGATAGTATCTTCATCATCATTTCAGCCGAAAGACGTCCACTGCTGGACATAGGCTTCTTCCAAGCACCGCCACTTCAACTGGTTCTGTGCTTCTCGTATCCAGCGGATTCAGTGGTCATCGGTCCATCTTGTGGCCTTCCAGCGCTGCGCCATTCAGTACGCGGTTGTCATTTCACAACTTTTCGGCCCCATTGGCCAATTGTTCTATGAGCACTGTGCCCAGCCCTGTGTCACTTAAGTTAGGATTTTTTTTTCAATCTACCACAAATACTTATTCGTTGGCCTATTTCCATTACTACTATTTTTGATAGGTATATTTATTATTGTATATCACAAACATCCACATAATTATATAATATTCCATAATTACTCGAATTTTTAACGTATCCATGATGACGAAAAAGATTGAAATGCGATGAAAATGTAACACTAATCAATAAACAAATGACTACTTTTGAAAAAAAAATCCATGTTTTTAAAATAAAATTAATTTGAAATTAGAATTCTTAGCCAAACAAAAATTATTTTGATTTGAAATGGCCAGTACTGCAGAACGGCAATTTCATAGATAAAGACCTAATATTCATTCTCAGGTATCACATTCAGGCACACTCTCATCACCAACACAACTATCTTAATTCATACACACACCATCACAACACGCAACACTTGGGTTAACTATTGTTTTCTTTGTGTATTAGCATTCGTTTTCTTTTGTAAATTAGTTTTTATTGTATATTCCTTTTCTAGAAGATTACAAGTAGATTATTCGTATATGAAATTTATTGTAACGTATACAGGGTGTAAGGGACAGCCCTCCGCAGACTGATGGGGTGATTCAGTTTATCATACTAAGATGACCGGTACATGAAATAATTTCAGGAACGTTATGCGAATCCAATAAACCTGATTTGTTTTATAACCTCACACGAAATGTATCGTTACCGTGGCAAAACGCACGTAGCGAACGGCAGCGCAGCGAGCCTTCGGCGCCATTTCACGCGTCGTTCATAAGAGTATTTCAACATCCATTGCTGTTTTTTTTTATTTTAGCTGTTATATTTACATAAATGGAGTGCTGCGTACAGATAATGTAATTTTACATTGAAGTAAAGGAATAGTAACTGAAAAACGATAAAAAAAACAGAGCAATTTTCCGTTGGAATATGGTTCAAAATTAGGAGCTGAATGCAACCTGTTAGTTTGCGGAGGGCTGTCCCTTACACCCTATATACAACATTAGTTTTAGTTGCGAAACCCGAAACACGTGTCTAGTATTTTTATGTAAAGAATCTATGTACAAAATTTCAAAACTGTATCATTAAAAATCACAAAGTTATAAGCTTGTTATGTTACCTGGTTGTCCGTACAAAAACATGATCACCACGCGGCGACCGCTGAGCGCCCGGGCCTAGTGCCGTGCCGCTATGATTTGCCGTGACTAGTGTTTGTCGCTCGGTGTCCATATTTTTACCTTTTTTAAAAATTTTTGGGGCAAAATATAACACGGTATAAAAATTATTAGAATCGATTCTGAACAAAATATTTTCAGGTTTCACATTTACTAAAAATAATGTTGTATACCTATTGCATGTATAGCAATATAATTATGTAAATGGAACCAAGGAGCCTGGATCTCACGTCACAGGGAATACAGGTGTGAGTTCCAGGAATCAACGCATTCGAATGTAATTTCTCAAACAGTAACAGTCTGTTCTTTATTAACACCGTTCTAAAACACTATCGGTTTCTTGACACAAATGCCCGTGGAACTACACTCATTTATTAGATATAAACACTGCTAACGTTATGAACTTATCGGCACACGACGGAGGGGATAAAAGGCTTCCCGCGTGATCGAACTTCCCCCTTCCCCCCTATCGTATCGCGTAATTCATTACGACATTATCTAACACAAGAAATTGTTTGGAAAACATCAACGCTGTAGTTGGAAGCAAAGGGTCGTATGTCTATATTGAGTTGTTTGCGGTGGTGTTTTGTGAAAATATGATGAGATCTATAACTTCATTTTGGTGATAGTTAATGAAATAAGAAACGTAACTACATCAAATATTGTTTTCTAGCTGCAAGCATATAGCTATTTAAGAGAGCAAAAACCTTAGAGCAATTATATTTTATCGATTCTACGAAAAAACTGTATTTTTTATGATATTTTTACGGTTTATAAAACGGTTATACCAAGGTCCCACATCCACAGTTTTATGATGCATCCACTTTTCTTACACTACTAGCACAACACTAATATTAAGTTGTACTAAAAACAGGCTGCTGATGTTTCTTCTACCCAAACCAGCCAATCAATACGAGACTCCCCAAAATTCGTCAAACAAGACTTATGACCGTTGCCCTCCGCACCACATCCGGCAAAGGTCGGGTGAAAAGGGATTCTGACAGATGACGAGCCATCCCTCCGCGGGGTGTTTGTCATTCTATTAGGAAAGAAAACATTTTCTAGCTATACTCGAACCAATTTGGGGAACGGCGCGATTAGTTGAGAAATTAAATAGGTTAGGTATGTTGATACTCGTACTGACGAAAAAACTTTATATCACGGCTCTATTCCTCGAATGGGTAGGCAGAGATGTATTCAATTAGTGGATCCACATTTCTCCAGTAATTATTAAATCGGCGCCATCTTGTTTTAAAATACTGAGATGTAAAAGTGTCATAAAAGATACGAGACTTTTAAAAATAAAAATATTATTTCATTTATTTTCATTTTTATATAAAATCCCATGAATGTATGAATGAATGCTTTATTTGCCAGAATATAGGTACATTGTTTAAGGTAAAGTGACATATGGTTTCACTATATTCGTCTTTCTAGTCGTGCAAATAGGTACTAAGTGGCATTGTAAGTTACAATGTCAATACATGTAATAGCGACTGATTCTTTTGTCAAGTCTAACTGTGCAAAAATTCAGACTCCAGGTTGCTAATGAGGAAAATAAAAGAAAGAATAAAGTTTATTAGACACAGTACAAGAAACATAAATACCAAATAAAAAAGTACAAAAAATGTTTTAAAACAATAATGCTTCACGGCTGTACCAAAAAGATTCATTTCAGTATTAAGTGCCAGACAGATGCTGTCTGACGCTGGACGCTGCCTGCATGAGAAATTCCTAATGGCGAATACCCAATAACATTTTACCTACCATAGAATCCTGCGCACTGCAGTCACGGCTCAACTACAGTCGCTAGGTCATTGAGGCAGTCTTTAATTTTACTGTCGTGGAAGTTTAGCTAGACATGAAGGTTTGATAGAAAACTCTTTATTATGTTTTTCATAACATAATAACTGTTTTGTTTTAATGCAAAACAGTTTTTTATGTACACCATAAAAATTACAGAAATAAAATGTAGAAATTCTATATAGGGTGACGACACAATGGGCGGTCTTATCACTAAAAGCGATGTTTTAAAGACGGATGAACGGAAGGTTACGGACACTCAACTCACTCACTGAAGAGAAACGTGTAGGCTTTTTAATGCATCCTGTAATAATTTACATAGTCGCAACTTAATGGAATTCTCCCACAGATCGGAAAAATCATAAAAGAGGAAGACACCTAACACTCCACTTATAAGTTATAACTAAAAACGCGACACAAAACATACTATCCTTATAAAGTAAACACCCAGACATAAAATGAAAAGGTTTCCCTAATATTAACATAAGAATTTCATCAGCGGGCTCTTGTCCGTATTTTCCGAGTTTGTCCGGGGGTGCTGTGTCCGAGAGTATCCGAGCATCGCTCAATGTCCAGCTGGATCTCATATCCGGACAACCCGACCGTTTTCAGTAACGACTAACGTAAACTATTCAATGCTTCAGCGAAATGTTTTATATGTATGTATAGTAAAAACATTGTTGGGATTATGTTGTAAGTATTTAGGTTTTTATCATTATTAATTTGAAAGGACTACGTATAATATGAGCTGTTCTTCCAAACTGTTATTTATATCACTGCATCTGCAACAGCATCATCAATCTTCTCCTTAGCGTGTCGATGGCAAAATGTTTAAATATGTTTGGTCCAAAATGCAGCTGCGCGAACTCCGCTCACTGACGCAGTCATAAGATCATCAAGTGCACAGGTGACAGGGCACGCGGCGCTGGATGGAAGGTTGGCCATTGTCTGAAAGGAGATGCAGCATACACACTTGAGATCTGAACCGCTATCTATTTGCTCCGGCTGACCTGGGTTTGAAGTCTAGAGGTTCCCTTTATAATGTAGACAAGGAATAAGGAAGGAATTCCTGGTAGTACGTTTCTGTGGGATATTTTTTGACATCCACGCGGGCGAAGCCGCTGGCAAAAGCTAGTATGAAATATATTGTGAAGTATGTGTGGTGTAACCATGAATGATATATTGAGGAATGATGTGATAAGGCAACGTTGTAGTTTATAAGATGTAGTGAGAACAATTGACAAGAGTAGGTTTAGATGGTTTGGTCATGTTGAGAGGATGTATGAAAGGCGACTAACAAAAGGTGTATTATGTAACAAGGCAGATGTGAATGAAGAAGGTGAGGCCGTAGAAGGACATCAAGTGACCTTATTGGTGATGTTCTTTAGAAAGGTCAGGTGCGTACTCGCAACGGCCGTGCGTGTATGACCAGATGTATTAACGTAAACTAAGGAAAAGGAGTGTGGTGCCTTGGTTTTAGGTTGGGTAATATACACAATGAAACACTTTATTCAATATCACTCGTAAGGTGTGTCAGCGCTGGGCACGCCACAATTGGGGCGATGAGTCCCCTCTTTGAGGAGTGGTTGGAGAGGTGCCACGGCGGTCTCACCTTCCGCCTGACGCAGGTCCTCACCGGACACGGTTGTTTCGGGAGGTTCCTGTTTCGCATAAGGCGGGAGGAAACGTCCGGGTGTTACTATTGTGTAGATCGCCAGGAGGACACGGTGGAGCATACTGTGGAGGTCTGCCCGGCTTGGGCGGAGCACCGCCGTGTTCTCGCGGAGGCGATCGACGGCGGTGATCTCTCGCGTCCAAACCTGGTCCAGGCCATGGTGCGGAGCGAGAGTGCATGGGAGGCCGTCACCTCCTTCTGCGAAGCAGTCATGCTCGCGAAGGAGAAGGCGGAACGCGTGAGGGAGAGGCAACTGTCGCGACCTCGCGCCCCTAGCCGCCGCAGGATACGCCCTGGGTGGCAGGAATCGATCGCCGATTCCCGGCCACCGTAGGCGCGGGCTTGCGGACGACGAGTAATGGGCAGCTCGCCGTCCGGTAAGGACCAGGCCCGGGTCGACGGCGCGTTGTGTTCCACGCGTGCCTCAAAGAGATGTCAGCAGTGACGGGGTCTAATAGGGCCGATGCCGCCGGGGTCGCGGGTAGTTCTGTAAAAGTCTGACACGCGCTCCCGTTCCGCCCAGAGCGGGAAAAGTCATTTGTTTGTCGCAGGGACCGCTCGGACAAGACTGCTAGTACGGCGCATCACTCCGCCCAAACTTAACCACGCAGTCCCCACCACAGCACGCATAACTCATTATTATACGTCACTTTGAGTATGTAAGGATCGTGGCAGGTGGCGTTCTGTAGTTTCTATCCCCATGGGGAAAAGGTGTGACATACATAAATATGTATGTATGTAAAATTGAAAGTCGCTCAAACGCTGTTCATTGTGCAATCTTCAATGCTAACCCTAAACGGTCAAAAGCATTGCGCAATGCGTGATATTGCGCAATAATATTACTGTAAGCCAAAGTTTTAAGCAGGTATATCAACGCTAACATATGTTAGCGTTGATATACCTGCTTAAAACTATATATTAGGTCTTTACCTATGAAATTGCCGTTCTGCAGTACTGGCCATTTCAAATCAAAATAATTTTTGTTTGGCTAAGAATTCTAATTTCAAATTAATTTTATTTTAAAAACATGGATTTTTTTTTTCAAAAGTAGTCATTTGTTTATTGATTAGTGTTACATTTTCATCGCATTTCAATCTTTTTCGTCATCATGGATACGTTAAAAATTCGAGTAATTATGGAATATGAGTACCGTCGTGGCAGCAACGCGGCACAAGCGGCACGCAACATCAACGACGTTTACGGAGCTAACACTACAAACCAACGCACCACTTGTTATTGGTTTGCTCGCTTCCGTTCTGAAAATTTCGACCTGAAAAATGAACCTCGCGGTCGTCCGAAGACTTTGGTCGACAATGACGAATTAAAGGCGATTGTGGAAGCTGATGATACACAATCTACGGCTGTATTAGCAGCAGCTTTCGACGTTAGCGTCAAAACAATATTGGTCCATTTGCGTCAAATTGGCAAGGTAAAAAAGCTTGACAAATGGGTGCCCCACGAACTCAATGATCGCCAGCGCGAAGTACGCGTCGAGACGTGCCTTGCACTGCTCAACAGACACACAAATGAAGGAATTTTGAACCGCATTATTACCTGCGATGAAAAATGGATTCTGTTTGATAACCGCAAGCGCTCAGCAAGTTGGTTGGATCCTGGTTCAGCACCTAAACAATGCCCTAAACGAAAACTTGCCCCTAGAAAAGTGATGGTCACTGTTTGGTGGTCTAGCGCCGGTGTGATTCATCACAGCTTCTTACCAAACGGTGTGAACATTACTTCAGATGTGTACTGTGAAGAACTGAACACAATGATGGAGAAGCTGGCACATCTCCAACCAGCATTGGTCAATCGCTCGTCTCCGCTGCTCCTGCACGACAACGCGCGACCTCATACTGCACAGCAGACGGTCTCCAAGTTGCAAGAACTGGGGTTGGAAGCTCTCCGTCATCCTCCCTACTCACCAGACCTTGCGCCTACAGACTACTACTTTTTCCAGAATTTGGATAACTTCTTGGCGGGAAAAAAATTCAATACCCGAAAGGCAGTACAAAATGCCTTTGAAGAATTTGTTGCCTCCCGTCCAGCTGATTTCTTTAAGAAGGGCATCAATAAACTGCCACTGCGTTGGCAAAGATGCATTGATTGCATGGGTGATTACTTCGATTAATACAAATAAAAAATGCATGAATAAAATTCGTTTAAATTTTTTCATACAAAACGGCAATTTCATAGGTAAAGACCTATTATAATAATATTATTAGAAGAGTGATGTTATTTGCTTTTTTAGTCACTCATGTACACCCAAAATCTCTTTCACACACACATACCTACACACACCCTCACACACACAAACACACCCCCTCATACACAAACACACCCCCACATACACATACACACGCACACATAAATCTCGCACACACTCGTATAAATTGATCGCATTTTTTCCTTGTTTTGTTTCTTTATACATATATCTATTTGTACTCGTAAGTTTCTAATGTAAGGGAAGAGCGGAGCCTTCACCTACATGCATTTTATATGCCCAAATGGAGACTCCTCGATAGGCATTGTAAGACAAATATGCTATATGATTTTTTTTTTTATTTTTTTTTTTTTTTTTTATTTTTTTTTTTTTTTTTTTTTTATAACATATCGTGTGTGACTTCGCTCTAAGAATAGGTACCTCAGCAACCCGCGTTATTACTGTTTATTGAATTGCTTTTCTTATCAGTTAATTGTGAATGACTAAAACAAATTGTATTCGATTAATGTAATTACTTAAACCTAAAACATTTAAGAAACATGTTTCATAATTTTACCGATATAATTTTAATAGAATTTCAAAATGTGGCTTTAAAATTCTTATGTGCTAACTTACTCCTTGGAGTATTCGTTCAATGAACCGAAAATAAGTATGTTTTTGTGTGGCCAACTACAAAACAATATTCAACAAGAAAATTAAAAAAAAAACCGTTGCATTTGTGTTGTTATTACGTCTAATCAAACAAAAGAAGATCGCCTGTATCGAAAATCTTTAAGAAATTGAAAACCACCGATCTTCAGTAATTGTTTCAAAGAATTTTACCCATCGAAAAATGAAAGCAACACCTATCACGATCGTTATATACCTGATTTTAGTTAACACAGTCCACATGTACCGACAACCCTACTGTGCCTGTACATCGGTGTTTATGCCTGTATGTGGTTCTGATGGGGTGACGTACAGCAACGAAATGTGCATGAGGTGCGGGGATCTCGCTGTCACCATCGTCAGGTATGGGCCTTGTGATGATGAGGAATACTCCATGTTGGTAAAACTAGGTATGCTGCAGCCAAATAATTAATGATTCATTTTGTATTAAAGTTTCGTGATATGTTGTGTGATGGTTTTTCTTATCCTCATGCCTTACTGCGCAAAACTCTTTCTCCATTAGAGTGAAGAAGTGCAGAGGTAGTTTTTAGGGTTCCGCACAAAAATGGTACAAAGGAACCCTTATTATGGTGCGACTCAGTCTGTCTGTCTGTCACAGCTGGATATCTCAAGAACTACTAATGGCAACTTGAAATTTGGAACAGTCTTAGATGACGTTTGCCCAAATATTTTGCAAATAAGAAACAATTTTTTTTTTTTGCAACAGCGACTGATAGGGTCCTAAAAAATCGAAGTGGGGCTACTAGGGCATGTGGGGTATCATATGAAAGAACGCTGTTTTCACATTCTCAAACATTATTTTTTATTTTTTTAACCCGTATATTTTTCGACTTTTGATGAAAAATGTAAAAAAAAAATACTGTTCCCACCCCTTAAGTTTGCATAGAAAAAAATCTGAAATTATTCTATGTAATAGAAATTTTTGTAAAGATTACAGAAAAAGTAAAACGATGTGTCTAAATAGCACACTTTTTCAGAAATCATCAACAAAAATTACACATATGATGGTACGGATCCCTCGGTTTTTTTTCAGCCTTTATTGTGCCCCTACTGGGCCACAAACTCCTTCATAGCATTCCACTCCACTCCTGCCTTCTCTTGGCAATCCCCGTAGAACTTCTCCAAGCCAAATTGCCAGCGTTAAATAAATTAAAAAGTTATTTTTTTGTGAATAAAAAAATAGGTATTGTTTATTTAGTTTTGAGGGACTTTCGTTAATCACTTTTAGATGTAACAAGTTGTCAGTCATGAAAATATAATTAGGTTTCTTATGTCAGTATTTATTGTGGTATTCTACTCTGATATCGGCTTAATGTTAATTAATGTTAATTCTCCCTTAAGCCCAACTAGTTTGGACAGCTAAAAGATTAAAGAGTTAACCTTTTGTTTAAAACTTTACTCGAAATTAACTTTGAAGGTTGTATTGAAATAATTAAGTTTATCCCGTGAATTCTTTAAGGTTATATTTGATTGGAATTCTGGGAAATGAGTGGAAGTTATAATAGTCAAAAGTAAAAATACCTACTAACATATGGTTACCATTAGGTCCTAGCTTCTGCCCGTGACTTCGTCCACGTAAAATTTCTTGGTCCCCTAACGCACCCCGTCGTATTTATTTATTTATTTAGGCTAGCCAACAATTATATGTCGTGGATTCTGAACGGAACGTCAAGTTGTACCGATTTGGGTGTGTTCGGAAATGGGGTTGGCATCACTGTGCGAGCTGTCAATGTCATTCTGAGTTTGCGGGGGAAAATAACAGTGACAGATGGCTGTCATTCAAGGTTCCTGTACTTGACGAGGACTTCGTGATTAGACACCGAACTGAACGGACGTGCGCTACCAACCTCGCCCCGACCTCGCCGCGTTCCGATAGTAATCCAGTTTCATCCGTTTCATGTGTGCTAATTTCTAACCGATTGTTTGTTAAATAGATCTAATTAAAACTGTAGAGTGCATATTGAGTCTTATTTTGACCACAACAATGGATGACGAGCAGTCAGGCAACGAACGCTGACATTCTCCTCCGACATATATATACAGGGTGTCCAGTAAATAGCACGACATACTGCAGGAGGTGATAGCTTGGGTCAATACCTATCAAAACAACACAATATATGTTCAGCAAAATCTTACGGATTTACAGTTTTACAAAATTTTCCGAAATATTGAAAAATCTCTACCTTGAAACAGATTTTTAAGCATCTCGTAATGAAAAATTCCTTTTCTAGTATTTTTTTTACATCAAATTATTTGTGAATAGTTACTTTACTCATTGATAAGTCTTTTTTCTATCAAAAACAAGAATGTTTTCAAGAAATAGTACTTTTTGTTTAAATTTTCACTGAACAATTTTCTTATCACTTAACTTTTTAAATTTTGTAAAACTGTAAATCCGTAAGATTTTGCTGAACATACAGGGTGTCCAGTAAATAGCACGACATACTGCAGGAGGTGATAGCTTGGGTCAATACCTATCAAAACAACACAATATATGTTCAGCAAAATCTTATGGATTTTTTTTCACCACTGTAGGTTAATGTTATGCGAAAAGAAAATCCGGAAATCCGTACCGGGATTAAAAGGAAGCAAAGTGATTATCGCATACCTAATAGCCGAGGAAAAGGTCACTGACTCCTGTCCTAGCGCTGCGCCGCCGTCAACCATAATTATTTTGCTACGCGTAATTTTGAATCTCTGATATAAGTATTTATTTAGAAATTTCTCAAGCTCACATTTTTAGTCAGATGAGGTAGAATTTTTGACCTCACCTGACCTAACTCATCTGACTAAAAATGTGAGCAAAGGAAATTTCAAAATAATCCATATCTTTAGACTTATGATTTTTTTCTTAATGGTGGCGCTAGTTGGCGGCACTACTTGCCTTAAATGAAATGTTGTCAGTTTTAGATTACAACCTAGTACTATTTTATATATACTTAAGAATAATTTATGTAAATTGTTAGAATTCCTTGAGAGTACTCTCAAAGGGTTCAAAGGTTATTATAATTTTTATTATTATTGAACACGCAAAGTCGTAGTGACATGAAGAATTAGGAAATGGGTGAAAGAAGACGAAAGAAAATACACATGTTATCAAGCCAAACCATAAGCCGTAGACGTAGCCGTATAAGCCATATTGTGTACAAACCATCCTCCACCAAATCTAGTACTCTCTTTATTAATTTTAATTTAATGGACGATTGATTTAATTTTACTGTATGATTTATTTATTTTTGATTTAATTGTATTTGTTTCATTATTTTAATTTATTTTGATTTGATTTAATTTTAAATTTTATTTGATTTATTTTACATGTCTGGCAATGGGTGTAATTTACCTGAAAATAAATGAATTTATTTATTATTATTTATTTATTTCAAACTGATTATGTATACAAGGGGTCCAAACAGTGACGTCAAAAAAAAAATCTGAATTCCTCATACTCAGGGGTATTCGGAAATACCCCATGTTCCGCGATTTTTTTGTAGTTTTCAAGTTATTTTTGTTTTTGTAATTGTTTACATTTTTCTGCCGGTGGAGCTTCAAAAATTTATACCTCTTTCATAGTGGATATTTTTCAGATTTTTGTTGTGACATGGTCGTCTTGAATGTTACTTTCATGTTACAAAAAAAAAAAAGTCTGACAAATACACACTACAAAGAAAAATATGAATTTTTGAAGCTTCACCGGCAGAAAACTGTAAACAATTACAAAAACAAAAATAACTCGAAAACTACAAAAACTCGCGGAACATACATGGGGTAATTTGGAATACCCCTGTGTATGAGGAATTCAGATTTTTCTTTTTGACGTTACTATTTGGACCACCCTGTATATGTCTAGATGGAGTGTCGCGCTGCAAAAAAACTAAAACAAACATACCAACTTTTTTATGCTGATGAGCGTGACAGCTGATGTCTTACACTCGCGGCTCGTCATTGTGCTTGCATTGTGCTTTACAAGTGTGCGTGCAAATTGCGGCGAACTGTTAGACGCTATTTGTTTCGACGAGTTCACAGCTTTGACTGTCTATCTTGACATTCTGAGAATAAATTCGAAACAGACATGATAAAACACTAAACAAAACTACACTGATCAAAAAAAGTTTTGCACCATTTATACGAAATGTAATTTCTTGCTTTAAAAAAAAATTTAAGACGTAAACAGCTCACAAAGTTATGAGGGTATACAAAAAGACATTCTCAAGACCTGATAACTTAAGAAACCCTTGACTCAAGTTTTGGTTATAGCGAGTTATTTTGTTTACCTTGCACTGGTCGCATTATTATTTGTGCAAAACTTTTTTTGATTAGTGTATTATTAAATCTACAAGAGCCCAGCCAGCCAGCTACTCGTACACCTCTATACCACCCTACAACTAAAGATACATTTTCACAAACAAACCTCGTCAGCTTTCCCTTCTCTATTCTTGTAAAATTTAAATAAAACGCTTATAAAAAGTTGAAGTAATAAAAGTAATAAAACGGGAGAATTTCTCTAATAACTTATTCAATGCAAGCTCCCCGTTCAACGCATTCATGGCTATTATCCAACCTTAAAATTTCATCTTTCCTCTAGTAAAAGTGACTGGGATCCTGTCGCAGCGAAGCGAAAGATGGGCGAAGCGAGAAATGTGATTAAATGAAGTTGTTAAATAATATTTTGATAGTGATTTTGTTACAATAATTTGAAAATGTATTCCATTATAATTATGTTTTGCAGTGGTAAAAGTATTTTTTTCTGTTGTGTATTTTCTAGTGTACATCGTCTGCCTAGCTTTTTCCCAACTATGTTGGGGTCGGCTTCCAGTCAAACCGAATGCAGCTGAATACCAGTATTTTATATGGAGCGACTGCCTATTTGATATCCACAACCAGTTACTAGGTAATACTGTTACGTAGACGCTAACGCCATCTGTTACCGAGTAGCAGAACTACACGATACGACGATTCGTGACAGATTTTCCTAGAACATTCTAAACCTTTCCAGAATGTTCTAGATGGTTAAGTGTCGTTTTGCGGCATTCTAGATCATTCCTGTAAGTACTAGAATGTTCTCGAATTATGGCCTCGAACTTTCGAGAAGCTTACACTCGTCATATAAATAGAGGGTTGCCAGCGGTGTATGGCAGTTCAGCTAGGAATGCGAAACATTGAACAACAGTGGACTGACAGCGAAATAAAAGTGATTCAGGTGATTCTGTTTAAAGTTTCTGATTACTCTATTTGTGATTATTTAAATATAGTGTGTTTTGGTGTAAACTGGCATAAATTTATTTATCCCGAACCCCAGCTCGTAACAATACGACACCCCTTGGTAAGACTGGTGGTCAGACTTTCGGGCTTCTGACGACCCGTAACGACTGTCAAAGATCCACGAATGACAGCCGGGACCAACGGCTTAACGTGCTTTCCGAGGCACGGAGGAGTCTCCGTATGTAAAGATGGTCACCCATCCATGGACCGACCCCGGCAAGCGTAGAAGAATGCAATATCTACTAGTATAATATATTTTTTTTTTTTTTTTTACCTATTTGTCAGATGACATGATCCATTATGTTTAGTAACAAGTGTTAGTAGGTAATAAATTTAAATATATATAACAATCAAAATATTTTATTTATCCGTCCCAACCACGATGTTTACGCAGAGTAAGTGTATCGTACACTGGTATTTACTAGAAAGTATCTTCAGAATGTTGTTGCTGCTGCCGCGTACTCTGCCCAACAGCGACGTCACACGCTTGCGTCTTATTGCGTAAGTCATGCGTACGCGCTTCGGCAAACATCGCGGACGCATTGCAGAACCGCGGCAACCGCAAGTACATCCTGAAGATGTTATTGTATTGTACTTGCAGAGCTCTGTATGTAGCTCCTTTTGAATACTCAGTCCCACAGGCTGCTCGTGTAGAAAGATTGACAAAATGCTTGAATAGCGCTAACTTGACTTCAGCTGAGCAACGAGCTAACCTGCGAGCAAACATTATTGCGATATAGCAGAAAACTATGACAGAAACTTAAAAAATAATCGGATTGTCAGATGTCGCCTGTCACCTGTTATTCTGTGTCAGACATAGATATATGATATATGAAAGAAGGAGATATGCCCGGTAGTTGAAAATGTATCAGAACCCGATGTCGCTAGGTTGGCCCCACCACCGCGCCACTACTACACATGTAGTTCAATAAAAGCAATAGATACAAAGTCGCGCACACACTTGCAATTCATAAATCAGAACATACTACACAATCAATTATAAACCTTAACTCGTCACACACAGCGTGCAATTACCAAGCACCGTACAACTTACTCACACAAAAACATCTGGCGCTATTATTGTGTTGTGCAAAAAGCAATTTATTTTACGTATACGCTAGTGATTGACTAAATCGGAAAGTTATCGATACTTCCATTTAATGTACAAGAAAAATTTGGGGTCCTGAAAATAAAATAAAAAATGATATGTCCAGAAAGTATTATATATTTTAAATAAAAAAAAATGTACATTAAAAAAAACACGAATCAATAAATTAAAACAATCCGGTTAAGTTGGTTTAGGCTGTGAAACCATAGGAATTGTTGAACCCTGTTATGATTGTGTTTACTCACTGATCTGTAAAGTGGAGGTATTTGTTCAGTACTTGACGTACTCTTAATTTTGGGATTGCCCATTCAAAAAGCCTGCGAGTTTTCTTTAGAGGCTGGAACATTTCTGCCTTAAAGTGAATTGAGCATATAGTGCTATATTTTGTTGGGAACCAGTTAGGTGGCCTTCCTGTGGCATCAATCCATTCTATTTTGTATTTGTATCTTTTGGGAAGCTAAAAAGGTACTATAAGAACTTATTTATCATTTACATAATAAGTATCTTAAGCTATAGTCTTATAGTCTAGGAACTAGTTGGCCGCTGAGACAGGGGTGAGGCGGCGGTTCGCAACGCACGTACTGAGTAATGCGCCCCCGCTCCTCCATCCCACCGCTCACATACCTAAGGCGCGGTCAACTAGTTCCGCGCGGTCTATACTTCTTAACCTCACGATGAGTAAGCAGGTAGCAGGCAACAGGCGAATAGGCTTTTGTTATTAAAAAAAAACCCTTAGTTAAGAAATAGTTAAATATATGAAAACAAACACATGCCATGCTCATGCATAACAAATAAATAATATGTTGACTTATTTTAAGCAAAAATCACTAATATTTTATCTGAACCATACCGATTACTACAACGCATTCGAATCTTGTGGTGCATAGTTAAAGACTTTAGCGGAAGTAAAATACCAAAACCAAAAAAAAAGTAAGGAAATAGCACGAAGATGCGATAATTTAAACCCAAAAACACTCCACCTAAACATTAATAGACTTACTTTACGACCGTTGGTTATGCATTTCTCAACTAGGTACGCTGTAAATTAATCAAAAACAGTAAAAAACATTATTTTACATTCTCAAAGGTTTTCCAACCGTACTTAAACGCCATCTTTTCAAGTGTTCCAACCGGGCTAAAACGGTTGACAAATTGAAAAATAAACTATAATATCAATATAATATTCGTTGGGCAATCGACATTATTATCGATAGCCTACTTTAGTGGATCTTAACCTCATCACTATCTCGCCGCAAGACACAGCGGCTGTACTACGCGACGCTCCGCGTAAATAAAGTATCGTTTTGTTATTTTTACATTGCTTGTCCAGTCGCTTAGTGACATACTTAAGTTAGTGGTTAAGGAGCAATGTATTTGCTGCAAAAATAGTACAGCCGCTGCGATATTTGAAAACAAAAATAACGTAGTAAAAGCAAGAAATATTTTACGATTTGTTGTTTTTTATGATTTTAAAGATAAATACAGTAAAATACTTTTACTTACATATGGTAAGTGATTCCGTGAGATACGAAGTTTTTAATATCACTTCGGTTTTTGCAGGAAACCACTGAACAACACGGCATTTTTATAATTTATCGTGACCACGGTCGAAAGCGTACTAGTTCGCGGAGACGGCCATTTGGCGAGTAAAGGCGCAGCGTGCGCATAACGCGTGGACACAGACACGCCTCCATGCCACTTCTCCTGTTTTTTATATTTCTATGGTGTCAGATTTATTAAACACTTGACCGTTATTCGAAGCATAATTAAACTATTGAGATAGGCTGAACCATGTTTCCTGTGCCTTTTTTTTCCTTACGTTTCTAGCGATATAGCTCTGTCTCGCTCTCATGACGTCACCAGGTCAGAGAGGGGAGCGCATTTTTGAGCTCGCGCGCTCGGTCTTGTTCATTGGCGTTCTTTTCCTTGCCGGAGACGGTTGCTGCTTAGCAGGTGAGTTATCTATATTTCTTTTTCACAACCGTCTATATTTTTCCTTTCGACGAAAGTTGGCATACTTACCAATTTACAAATTTTTATTAAAACTGTTTCTAGTGAATGATAATTATTGATAATACAGTGAATCAACGTTGATATTTTCAGAATTGAACGGTTTTCCGTTCGCGTGTTGTTTATTCTTTTTCTTTTCCAGTGTGTGTAATTCAATTGTTTTCAGTATAATACCGAATACGTAATGGATAAAGAAATAACGTTGATTTCGCAAGATAAACCGGTCGCAGGTCCTTCGAATACCGCTAATAATAGAGAATCTAGTGCCAAACGGATGCGTTCACATCCGAGCAGCAGCAGTAGTAGTAGCTCTGATAGTAGCGATTCTAGATCCAGTTCATCTAGTTCTTCTGACCATAAGTCTAAACATGCGCGTCGCCGTCACCGTAAGGGGGGGCAAGCACAAGCATCGCCGCTCGGAGCGTAAAGTGAAACATAATATAAATAATAGTATACCGCTGCCCGACGACGCCCTTTCCCTTTTCACGGAGGATGATTTAGAACTGGAGGGTAGTAGTCTTATAAATAATTTAGATGTTGAAACTAAGCTTAAGGAACCAGCTGTTCCAAAGACAGACGAGCGTTTCTTGAACATTTTAAGAGAAATTCAGTTTTAAATCGTATAACCATAGCCCGGGTTTCGTCGAACTCGAGGCAAACGAGGAGATCAGACCCTATGACACACTAAAACACTTATTACGGTATTTTAAAATAAAAGGAGAAGGAACTTTGTGCATTTTTGACATGGGTCCGAGACCAGAGAGAATTAACTTCGAGGCTATAAAAACGCTGAATGACATCTTCACTTCTGGTGAGTTCAGCAAGGTTTCGGCAGACCTATTGCAAATGATTTGCGGCCATAGTGCTGAAACTATACAGATGCGCAGAGACAGCATAACTAATGCAGTTCGCGATCCCTTAATACAAGCGGCAATAAAGAAAATACCTCCATCTGAGGTTAGCTTATTCAATTCTGAGCAGTTAGTTGTTGCATTAGAAAAAGCTGGCGATATCAAAAAAGCCTTCTGACCTGCTTCTAGATCGGCTAGTATATCCACAAAATCGGCTTATGGTAATACCTCAACTTCCCAAGTTGGAAAATGGCTCATACGTCCCTCGCACGGGCAATATTCAGTTCCACCCTCGCAGGGTAAGAACTAACTCAAGCATGCCTTCACAAGGCTGTAAGAACTGTAACGTCCCCTCGCAGGGTGGCTTTTTGCAGCATAATATACAGTGTCCTTCGCAAGGACCAGCACATGCGTATATACGTCCCTCGCAGGGGCAATATTCAGTTCCACCCTCGCAGGGTATAGAACTATAACTCAAGCATGCCTTCACAAGGCTGTCAGAACTGTAACGTCCCCTCGCAGGGTGGCTTTTTGCAGCATAATATACGGTGTCCTTCGCAAGGACCAGCACATGCATATACGTCCCTCGCAGGGGCAATATTCAGTTCCACCCTCGCAGGGTATAGAAATACAGGGTGTTTGGTGCATCGTTTGCCAAATTGAATTGGCCGAAAGAAGAGGTCATTTGCTATCGCTTCAGGCTCAAGTACTCATTTTTGGCCACACCGGTTTTTTTATTACAACTTTCTAATTTTTATTTTGACAAAATCCAAAACTCAGCATTAAAGCTTAAATTAAAAAAAAGTTTTAAGTGTAGTCGTCAAATTTCATTTTTATTTACATATGTACTGTTGTATGGCTCTATCAAATTTAAAATTACTTGCCAGTTACATCTAGTTTTTTTTTAATAAATCACAAAGTTTTTGGAAAAATAAAAAATGAACTTAAAACTCAACTTTAAATAGCTATAAAAAAAAAACTAAAAGCGATCGGGATCTTCGAATTATTTTAAAAAGTTCTCTAGTCTATCCCCTTTCCAACGGTATGCAATGTGTTAAAAAACTCTTTTAATATCTTTAATAATTAGCTAAATGTGTAGTCGAGACACATCAGGCTGATATTGGATATTACGTTTAAAACACTAGTTTTCGCATAAATTACATGCTATTAGTAGATAGATACTGTTATCTCACGTCTTACGTAGTCTCTTATCTCGTTCTTACATAGGGAACTTTCCTCGAAATTGAAAAAAAAATACATTATTACAAAAATAATCATTTATTAATAAGTAATTTAATTACATACTAATCTTACAAGTCTTGTTCAAACTGTCTACCACTATTGCGTATGCACGCGCGACATCTTCGTCTTATCTCAACTGTAGTGGTGCGTAAACGCATTTCTGCTTTGATCGTCATGAAAGCCGCCTCAATGCGTTGGACTAAATCATCTCTTGTCTCAACTTCCGTGGCGTAGACGAGTTCTTTGGCCCGTCCCCAGACGTAAAAATCCAACGGAGTTAAGTCTGGAGAACGTGGAGGCCAAGGAATAGGGCCATCCCTCCCAATCCATGAGTCCGGGAATGCATCATTCAAGTACTCCCTGACGGTTATTCTCCAATGAGCGGGACAACCGTCATGTTGGAAAACAAAAGACCTGTCTTCACTGAAAATTGGCAAATCAGCTAATAATAAGGGCAACTCTGTTTGCAGAAATTCTAATTCTTGTAAGATTAGTATGTAATTAAATTACTTATTAATAAATGATTATTTTTGTAATAATGTATTTTTTTTTCAATTTCGAGGAAAGTTCCCTATGTAAGAACGAGATAAGAGACTACGTAAGACGTGAGATAACAGTATCTATCTACTAATAGCATGTAATTTATGCGAAAACTAGTGTTTTAAACGTAATATCCAATATCAGCCTGATGTGTCTCGACTACACATTTAGCTAATTATTAAAGATATTAAAAGAGTTTTTTAACACATTACATACCGTTGGAAAGGGGATAGACTAGAGAACTTTTTAAAATAATTCGAAGATCCCGATCGCTTTTAGTTTTTTTTTTATAGCTATTTAAAGTTGAGTTTTAAGTTCATTTTTTATTTTTCCAAAAACTTTGTGATTTATTAAAAAAAAACTAGATGTAACTGGCAAGTAATTTTAAATTTGATAGAGCCATACAACAGTACATATGTAAATAAAAATGAAATTTGACGACTACACTTAAAACTTTTTTTTAATTTAAGCTTTAATGCTGAGTTTTGGATTTTTTCAAAATAAAAATTAGAAAGTTGTAATAAAAAAACCGGTGTGGCCAAAAATGAGTACTTGAGCCTGAAGCGATAGCAAATGACCTCTTCTTTCGGCCAATTCAATTTGGCAAACGATGCACCAAACACCCTGTATAACTCAAGCATGCCTTCACAAGGCTGTCAGAACTGTAACGTCCCCTCGCAGGGTGGCTTTTTGCAGCATAATATACAGTGTCCTTCGCAAGGACCAGCACATGCGTATATACGTCCCTTGCAGGGCCAATATTCAGTTCCACCCACGCAGGGTAAGAACTATATAACTCAAGCATGACTTCACAAGGCTGTCAGAACTGTAACGTCCCCTCGCAGGGTGGCTTTTTGCAGAATAATATACAGTGTCCTTCGCAAGGACCAGCACATGCGTATTGCAACTATCCTCAACAGGGTAGTGGCGTAATGGATAGAGGTTCCTTTCGCTCCCGCGGGGCAAAACAAACCCAAAGATACGACGCTCATAAACGTGGCGGAAATAAGCGAAGGTCATCACCTTCAGGCTTAAATGCCAAGAGAAGTAAATATTGACATGAAAATATTTCAAGCCGGTCAGTTATCGAATTTCGTCGATCATTGGAAGGAAATGCAAGCACCAGATTTTCACCAAAAACTTTTGCCAGTTTGACAAATTGGATTGCCCAAATTATGAGAAGCCAAGGTGTGAGAATATTAGTATTTCTCGACGATTTTCTTTTGGCTCACCAAGACCCAGCAGTTCTCGCAGGCCATGTAAGTCTTCTCGTAAAAACATTAAAATATCTGGGTTGGCAAATAAATTTCGAAAAATCTATCCTAACACCAAAGAAATCCCTGGTTTACCTAGGAGTACTGTGGGATCCTTGGCTAAACCTCGAACGTCTGCCAAGGGAAAAAGTAACCTCATTACTAGCGAAGATTCGCGAAATCGTAGATTTGCGGAAGACAAACCTAAAGAAGTTGCAAAGAGTAATAGGAGCACTAAACTTTGCGAGTTTTGTTGTCCAAAGAGGGAGATTGCACTATCGAGCTCTATTGAAATTCCTAAACACACTACAATTGGACAATTCTGTCAAGGTATACACTGTACCTGCAGATGCAATAGGCGACCTACAATGGTGGAGCCACAATTTGCAACATCCGTCAATTCTACACCACGCACCAGCGACTAAAACGGACGCCTCCGACTTAGGCTGGGGGGCCCAGATGGACAACCAGTCTCTATGGGGAACGTGGTCCCAGAATGAGAAGAATTGTCACTGCAACGTAAAAGAAATGTTGGCAATATTGAAGGTTTTTTCAAAGTCATCCAGTGTATCTGAGTTGATCTACGGTCACCATACAATGCGACAATCGCACGGTAGTAGCGTATCTCCGTCACGCAGGGGTAACCAAATCCTCGCGATTGATGGACATAACATACGACCTGTTTTGTTTGATAGATCAGTACCAAATTCATATCAATGTGTACTACATTCCGGGGAGGTAGAACAACCATGCCGATAACCTATCGCGGTTTCGCCAGGTCCCCGAATGGCATCTGATACCCCGAGATTACCAAGATAATATTTTTAAAATGGGGAATTCCCCAAGTGGACCTGTTTGCTTCCAGCAACGGTCACGTAGTCCCTCATTACGTGTCGAAAGATCAGAACGACAAACAAGCTGTAGCCCACGATGCATTCTCGATTGCTTGGAAATTCGATCTGGCATGGGTGTTCGCACCCCCGTTCCTGATTCCCAGGGTTTTTGAGCTACCTCAATCGGGCATCAGGAATTTACTTGATAGTAGCACCGCGATGGGAGAAAGTCTTTTGGCGCGGAGGTCTCAAAGCCTGGGCTCTGGCCCCACCGTTCACAATACAGAACCTGAACAAAGTATTGATCGATGTGACAACGGGACTGCCACCTCCTCGCGTCCAGGATCTAGTGTTGGAAGTTTGGAAATGTGGGGGTGGACACATCATTTAGGTAAGTGGAATAATTCTCAGATAGATCTTTTGAAAAGTTCTTGGCGCGATTCTACCCTAAGAACTTGCAAACCTGCATGGAACCGCTGGGTTTCGTGGTGTAGAGTCATATTAGCCCTAAGAATCCCTCAGGATCTGACCTAGCTCGTTTTCTGGCTGATCTGCATATAAAACATAAACTGTCTTATAATACAATATTGTTACACAAGTCTATGGTCTTCACCCTTTGTAATAATGTAAATGATTCAGGTGTTCTAAGTAATCATGCTTTGGTGTAACATATTTTGAAATCGATTTCAATCAAAAACCAATTGTTTCTAAGTTACCCGTGTGGAATATTGATGATTTTGTATGTTTTCTTGGCGTTAGAACAATAAATCATGACTACATTTTAGATGTTTCGAGTCAAGCCGCTGCCCTCTTAGTACTCTGTTCTGGTAGGCGTATTCATGACTTGACACTCCTAATGACCGATAACGATAATTTGGACCCCGTATACTGGGTTGAACAAACTGTATCACTGCTTTCCACTAGACGTCAGGAAGCTAAATGTCCTAACTTGTTTGTCACCACGGCTCGTGCGGCCTCACGAACTATTATTGCAGGCTGGATTAAAGCTCTGATGCGTCAGGCAGGTATTGTTGCTAGTCCTGAGTGTCCCTTCCGCTGTTGCTTCCAAGAATTGGTTGGACAACTTCCCCATGGAAGATATTATGGCTCGGGGAAATTGGAGGTCCTCAAACACTTTTAATCGATTTTATAAACGACAGGTTTCGGGCTCTTCTAGGAGTGACAGCATTACTGCTCTATTTAAACCTGTCTCATAGTGAATTATGTTGATTTATTGATATTTTGTTGAATATTTTCAAACACATCTTTTCTTTTTTCTTGATCTTTCCCTACACATTGGCGTTCGTCATGAGCGTCACCAGGCGATAACAGACAATATCTCAATAGTTTAATTATGCTTCGAATAACGGTCAAGTGTTTAATATCGGCGTTTTACCTGAAATAAAACGCTTATTAAACTACTTACCTTATTCGAAGCATAATATTAATTTCTGCCAGGTGACATAGTCAATCATCCAATGAACAAGACCGAGCGCGCGAGCTCAAAAATGCGCTCCCCTCTCTGACCTGGTGACGTCATGAGAGCGAGACAGAGCTATATCGCTAGAAACGTAAGGAAAAAAAAGGCACAGGAAACATGGTTCAGCCTATCTCAATAGTTTAATTATGCTTCGAATAAGGTAAGTAGTTTAATAAGCGTTTTATTTCAGGTAAAACGCCGATATTAAATAGACCCGATTGAAAAGGCGTGAACAAAGGGATGCACTGCACGCCCGTCCGTTGAATAAAAATGATACATAATTATATTAAACTTAAATTTTATCTCGTTTTTATTTTAAAAACAATTTTCTCATAAGCACCTTCCTTAAGACTGCAGAAAGACGCTAGTGCAATAATGGGCTCCGGGAAAAAATAACTTTCAGAAAATAAAGTAACTACCTTCATCTTAATTTAGCCTAGCGTTGAACCGTCACCTTTATAACAGGACAATGTTACACGTTTCTGTTTTCCATCTACAGACACAGTGTTTTGTTTTAATCTTATTACTGTGCTGTTTTGTTGAAACAACGCACAAGTTTGTTTGAAAACGCTTGTGTCTTCTTCTTTGATATTATTATGCCTAGTTATTTTCTAGAATGTTCTTTGTTTGAAGGCTGCTGAAAGAAGACAGTCTTTAGTGCCTTTGTTTTTAATAGGTATATTTCAATTCTGTTTGTAGCGTTTTTCGTAAACTGAGACCCTTAGAACCGCACAATAAAAAGACGTGACTTTCAATAACAGTTTTAATGCAAGTAATTGATAATACGCATTAGGTTATTATTATAATCAGATCAGACATTATTTTTTATTGACTATTGATTTTTTAATCCGAGCTCTGTACTTTGAAAATTCCGAATAAACTCTCCAGCTTTGTTTTTTTGAAAGTTTTGTGAAATCTAGCTTTATTTTTTATATCTTTTATAATACCTGCGGTGTACCATTCGGGATAAACGTATCGAGAATTTTCCCTCATCAGGTTATTCCAATCTGTCAAATGTCTCCAAATGATTTTAAACCTTAAAATGTTTAAGATTCAATTCAAAATCGAATGAGAAAATTTTACAGTTTGTTTTCTGTGCACTTTAGTACGATTTCCGTAAGTAGGTACTGATTCTCGTCACTGGTGAAATTTACAGTATGCTTGCGTTTATAATCCATATTTTATTCACTGATTACATTCAAAAGAAAACTAATATGACACAATGAAAAAATTATGAATTGAGTTTCGATCACAAAGTTTGACAATGAAAAATTGAAAATTGATTGACGTTGACATTCAACATTCACAAAATAATGTTATACCATTCGATCATTCGGTCATTTTCGACACACTCATTCAAAAACGTTTGGTTATTTAACCCTTGGTTAGAACTACGAGTATATGGTGAACTCGATAAAAACGCGGTTTGTTTAAACAACTGTTAAATTAATGCTAACAGAACGGGTACGTAATCAATGATTATGTTGTAGTTGGTGAACTAGTGAAGTTCGAGTTATAACCGTTCACTTATCTAACATAATAGTGAAATTATAACAGCTATCAACTTTACGTACCAACAGTTTTCATCGCATCTAAGTTGCATAAGTTCGCTTATGGGTGAACAGTTTAAGTGTACAAACTTCTACGAATAATAACGCTTGCATGACTTAAACTTATACTATATTAGGTTTTAAATTTACCTTGTAGAATGTTCCGCTTCCTTAAATTGTTTAATTTATTGTTAAGTATACATTGTTGGCTTAGGTATTTCAGAAAACTTGGTATTTTACAAACGCTTTTGTAATACCTTCTACCATTCTTTGTCATTTTCATGTCAATGAAGTGACCATATTATAGTTTTAAGATATTCCTAAAATGTTTGTAAATGTTTGTGAATGATGGAAATGGAAGTAGGACAGTTAAGTAGTCAATTTACTGTTTAAAAGCTACTAAAGTATGGTTTTTCTTTTTATTAAATAGGCTGTCATTTACTCGTAAATTGTCTATTGTCTACTGTTTGCCACGAAACACGAAGGGACTTTTAAATTGTCGCCTTATAAACATAATTTTCTTATCAATGTAGGATCAAAATTGAGCATAATTTTAGAATGCTACTTTAATATGTATTCACATAAAAAATAGACGATATTTACTGGAATCTGGAATCATTACACGGTAATAAATAAACAAAATAAATTAACCATTTATTACAGGCGACACCGGCCCATAAATAAATACCTTAACCTAAACATACATATTTGAATTAGAAACAAAACTTGTGTTAATACAAATAGGCTTAAGACTATGTTAGTAACACTCCTCTTTGCACTAGCTTGACTTTAAGTGCTGCCCTGTGGAACTTGTCCGCGGAAGCGACGGAACACCACGTCCTGCGGCCAAAAGTCTTCTTCCATGACGAGGGGCAGGTAACAATTCGGTACACGCACCACGAACGCCTTGAAGTTGACGTTGCGGCGCGACTCCAGTAACTGCACCCTTGGCGTGTACCTAGTCTTCTGGCGTACGTACTCCACGATGTCCTCCTCGATGAATAAAGCCTAAATTTCTATGCAAAAATCAATACAAGTTTACATAAAACAATTATTCATCGAACATCCAACAAAAGTGCCACTTATGAACTTATTGGCTTCAGGCTCAGTTAGGTACCTACGTACCAAAAGGCACCGTTTAAACCCTACAAATTGAATTGTTTTTCACATTAATTTAATGCACGACTTGTACCTAAGAGAGCAAGAGCTAATAAAATCAATGGCTGGAAGTTGTGTGAATGCCCAATTGGAAATCAAAAATGTATGTGTTAGCTCTTAAATTGTCGGTTTGGAACACATTTTTAACCGTTTTCAAAAACCAACCTCGTCGGAACCTTTTTTTTTATGTATGTTCCCCGATTACTCGAAGATGGCTTGACCAATTTAGATTATTTTTGTTTTATTCGAGAGGGTATACTTCCATATAAAATTGATTAACTTTGCTTTGGTAGTTTTTGAGTTAGCTTCAATAATACGTATTTTTTCCCCACTTTTATATGGATGATGTTCTAGTTTGTTTTGCAGGTAGTGGTATTAGTATTTGTGTGGGGTAGGTACCACAACTAAAAAGTGAAAAATAAAATCTTTTTTACAAAAAAAATACAACCGACTTCCAAAAACAACACTGCAAACTGAAAAATAACTTTAATTTCTGAAGTCGGTGGCAAAAAACGATAATACATTTAACCAGACACCGACTTCCGAAATTAAAGTTATTTTTCACTTTGTAGTGTTGTTTTTGGAAGTAGGTTGTATTTTTTTGTAAAAAAATTTTTATTTATTTCATTTTGCATTTCAAAACAGAAATCGTCAGGATTTTCCAAGACTGTTTTTAGTTGCTAATTATAGGGTATTTTTGATAAGCGGTGAATTTAAGGGCGAAACATAATGTAGGTAATGCTCACTTTTACTTTAATTATCATTCAGTTAATTAATTAAGTTTCTTCTTCCTCTCTCCAGTCGGCAGGAACTATAACAATCTATATAAACAAAGTCGTGTTAGTTACACCATTTATAACTCAAGAACGGCTAGACCAATTTTTATGATTTTTGTGTTTTTGGATTTGTCTTCATCAGGAATAGGATCATCATCTGCTTAGCCTTTTCCCAACTATGTTGGGGTCGGCTTCCAGTCTAACCGGATGCAGCTGAATACCAGTATTTTACATGGAGCGACTGCCTATCTGACCTCCACAACCCAGTTACTGGGTAATACGATAACCCCTTGGTAAGACTGGTTGTCAGACTTTTGTTGTTCATCAGGAATAGGATAATAAGTATTAAAACATAGGAAAATTCACAAAAAAATCTCATACATGAAATTTGGACAGGGGAACGTCTGTCGGCAATCTGTCATTGTATTTAGAATTCCAAATTCAAATTAGTTTTATAACATAGCATGATATTTAAAAAAAATCAGTTGTTCATTTGTTTTCCCGCCGTTCGATTTTTCTTTGATATCGATGTTTCTGTAACCATGGAAAAATCGAAACAGTGCGCTATTTTCGAATACGAGTTCCGTCATGGCTCAACGCAGCACAGACAGCATATGGACACGGTACTGCAAGTGAACGCATGGTACGATTTTGGTTTGATGGCTTCCGTTCTGGAAATTTTGATCTCAACAATGAGCCCCGGGGAAAAAATTCAAATCCAATGAGGAGGCGGAAAACGCCTTTAAAGAATCATCTTTCACACAGTCCATCTATCGTTTCTTTGGTCTTCCTCTACTCTTATAGCCATTGACACTCTTATTAATTGGCTCCAATTATTAATCTTTTTCATATTTTTTACTTTTTTACTTTAAACTTATTTCACTTTTCAGCAACAAATCGTAGTTCAATTCTTAAAATATAAATTAAGTTTTCCTACACAATTCAAAATGTTCTCAGCTTGCGCCTTTGGGAACTTCACGCGTTTACATTAAAATATTCATAGCTAAGACAGGACAACGTCTGTCGGGTCAGCTAGTTTATGATAAAGTCAAAAGATTAATTTACCGGTCAACAAAACGGGTGGTGTCATATAAAACGACGTACGAATGACATAATAATGTTGATGGTAATAAAAACTAAAACATACGCTACTCATATAAATCTCTTTACACCATGAAAATTAATTTGAAACACAAATCAACCCAATGCGCTTCCAATAATCCCTACAGACTAAAATTACAGCAACAGACAACAATATTTCACCCCCTAGAACCCAGCCCGGCACTACGGCACTCAAAAAGCGCGTGTCCAATTGGAGGAAGACCAATATTTTATTTAAAACCCCATATCAAAGGCTCACGGTACAGCGCCTCCCTGAATTATACACCGTTCTGCGTTTAATGGCTTTAATTTTCAAACTCTTGAAAAATATCTGTGCAAAGTTTCCACGTTAAGTGCGGCAAGAGATTCAACTTGGACAAGTTAAGGAAATCTTTTGTCAAGTTCATGTGACGTCGCGTTGAGGATGAATTTTTAATTCCACGTCAATTTTCGGGGGGCGAAGTTTGTTTTGATATTTTTTTGTGCCTTGAAATTAATTGGGGTCAAGTTTTAAATTATTTTATATTAATAGCTGAGATGCAGTATTTGAAAAAAAAAACCGGCCAAGCGAGTGACAGACAACGCATAATGATGGGTTCGGAAGATGAGTCGATGATGATGATGATGTCGATGATGGAGTCGGAAGTGATAATAAACTTGAATACAGATGCTATTCCTTCCAGTTTATCTAACGGATCTACAAGCAGATCTAAACCCTTGGAGGCTCACGAAGATGTGTACCGTGATGCTGTAGACGAGAATGTGGAAGTATCGGAGGAGATTGGACCTGAACCTGCAGTACCAGAGCAAGTATCTGTACTGACTGATGAGGAAGTTACAATACCTGAATCAGAAAGAAGGTATCCTGTAAGAGAACGCAGACAAGTCGATCGGTACGGATGCAATGTTATGTATGCCAAGGAGAGCAATCTTGATGGTGATCCATTAACTATTAATGAAGCGTTGGCGAGATCCGATGGTGACTTATGGCAAAAAGCGATAGACGATGAACTTATGTCACTAAAGGAGAACCAGACTTGGACGTTGGTGGATCTTCCAGCTGATAAGAAGCCTATCCAGTGCAAATGGGTGTTCAAAATCAAGAGAGATAGCGAAGGCAAGGTAACGAAGTACAAGGCTAGACTAGTAGCAAAAGGCTTCACACAGGTATGTGGTGTAGACTACACTGAGACATATTCTCCTGTAGTTAGAAGCTCTACTCTACGACTGTTGTTCTCGCTAGCTGTGGAATACGGTTGGTTTATTGACCAGTGGGACGTTACGACCGCCTTTTTGTATGGTAAAATTAAAGAGGATATTTACATGTTCCAACCAAAAGGAGCAGTAGTCAAAGGTCATGAAACCAGGGTATGTAAGCTGCAGCGTTCTTTGTATGGATTGAAACAAGCTTCGAATGCTTGGTTCAAGGAATTGGACAAAGAGATGTTGAATTTAGGTTTTGTGCAATCAAAAATAGAACCGTGTTTGTATCAAAAGCAACTTAAAAATAATAAGAAGTTAATTGTCGTTATTTATGTAGATGATCTTTTTATTTTTGGAAATTGTGAACAAGAAAAGCAAAAATTAAAAACCGGTTTGCTTGACAAGTTTAAAGTGAAAGATTTAGGTGCGGCTAGGCATGTTTTAGGCATGAGGCTGAGAAGAGATAAAGATGTTATTTGTCTAGATCAGGAACAGTTCATTTCGGACATATTGAATGACTTTAACATGACAGACGCTAAGCCAGTTTCAACTCCAATGGAAGTCGGAATGAAATTAGAAAGATCGACAAATTCCCATAGCGATCTGCCATATCAAAGCTTAATAGGGTGTCTAAACTATTTGGCATGTAATACGCGACCAGATATAGCACATGCGGTGAGTGTACTTTCACAATTTAATTCGTGTTATGATGAAATACACTTTAAATGTGCCAAACGGGTCTTAAGGTATTTGAAGGGCACGTCTAACCTTTGTCTCACTTTTAGGAAGTCGGGGGATTTAGATTTACGAGGCTATGTTGATGCAGATTGGGGAGGGGCACTAGATAGAAAGTCTTTCACAGGGTTAATTTTCAAGATTGGTAAAAATATAGTATCATGGGAGAGTAGGAAGCAAGCGACGGTATCCTTGTCCTCCACAGAGGCAGAGTACGTAGGATTGAGTCAAGCTTCGAAGGAAGCTCTTTATTTACGTAGTTTACTGAACAGTTTGACAGCTGTGGATAGTAAAGCGGTAGTAATTCATAATGACAATCAGTCGGCGCATAAAATTGCAGCTAACAAAATGATGCATAATAGAACAAAGCACATAGATATCAAGTATCATTTTATTCGGGAGTGTGTACTGGCTAACAAAGTTGAAATAAAGTACATGTCAACTGATAAGATGGTAGCGGACATCTTAACTAAAAGTGTTCACAGTCCGAAACTTAGAGAATTTTTAAAGGATTTATCCCTGTCAAATTATTCTATTAAGGGGGTGGATGAGTAGTTGATGTTTTGATGTTTTATGTTTTCTATAAGTGTTTTGTGTAATAGATAATTTTCTAAATTTAGTTTCGTTATGCATGCTTTATTTTGTTGGATTTCTTCTGTTTTTGTACTCTACTTTTGGGTACAGCGTAGTACAGTCGGACATAGAAGTGTTAGTGATTTATTTAGTTTTATGTACCGAGTACTGACAAGTACAGAAGTAATCATACGCATATGTAATAGATTAAGGGGGCGTATTGGAGGTCGCATATATAAATGCACTGGCATGTGTGAATAATCTTTTACACATGTCTGTCACCAAATTTTAAATAAGCGTAGTTACGGACTTGTTTATGTTTTTACTTGTCACTTGCTTGTAAAGTAATCACCACGAATATATTTAGTACTATCAGACCACTGCTGCTCTTATTATTACCCCGTAATTCTCAATACGTAGTCGAAAAGAATGTATCCCAAAAACAATCTTTTATCTTGGTCAGAGGCTAAGTATTGCCATGCAACGTGCAATGCCACCAGTCTCTTGGGTACTTTACCAGTCCACAGCGCTGTGGATTAATTTTTCGACGCCATGTTTTAGTTTGTGAGTTTAATTAAGTTAGGATATAATTTTGTTTACGTAAATATTATTTTAATTCTGAATATGCATTCATATGAAAACCAACTTAACATTATTATGGTTGAAAAACATGTTCGCCCATACATTGATATACGTCACTGTCAATTTTTTGTAATCGCAAAAAAAACAGTTTCTTTTTTCTGTAAAAAAACTACAAATTAACGATTTTCGGACTTTTTCCTTTACTTGTGCTGTGAGACCTTGCTTCTTGGCTTTCATGATTCTAGGACAACGGGAAGTACCTCATATGTTTTGATTTACTTGCGAGTAATAAAATATGTCGCATAAATGTCCGTATTTTTTTATTGCGTTGACTCAGAGGCTTGACAGACAGGCTGACAGATGGACAACGAAGTGATCTTATACGGATTCCGTTTTTTCCTTTTGAGGTACGGAACCCTAAAAAAAATCTGAATCGTTATCATAATTTTATTATTACAATTAATAGTGGTGAATTGTGTAGCGATAGGTAACTTATAAATAAAAAAAAAAATGTCATGACATGGAAATCATCTGCTATTAGAATAATATTTTGATAAATTCAGACTGACTCTAAACTGTTGCCCACGTCTTGTATTTGATTAAATCTAATTGATTGTCCTGAAAAGTGATGAAATGGTATTTTTATAACCATAACCTAGTTCTCCAAACCAAAATAATGACCTGTTCACCATTTTTTGTAAATTAACGTTCAAACAAACTCAAATCATCTTTATTGTTTTCCATAAAGCCTCATTTACAAATTCCGGCCAATTTATTTCAACCCTTGTTACACAATAAGCAGATTTCACCCCTATTCACCCCCAAAAGCGAAACAAGAACTCCATTGTAAAAGTACGGTTTCTTCGTATGCAAAACATTTTTGTAAGCGTTCAGGTGTGACGTTCCCATGTGGATGATTTTATGCCTCATCGGGTCACAGTCGCCGGGGATCGCGATATCGGAACTCGGAAGTTTTGCTTTCTTTGAAACAAGACTGTAGATACGGACTTAACGATACAATATGTTGTGCATATGAAGCTTTGTTTGGGATCATTTAAGATGTTTTTTTGGGAACTGAGTTCCAAGAAAACAGCAGATTGAACACTGAATATACATATATATGTTTTAATTTTAAACTTTACTTAACATAAGCGGGGCATACATTATGAAACTAGTGTTACATTGTAAAACAGTACTTTGACTGTTCAGTTTCCAGCCAAAGCTACTAACACCCGGTTTTTGAAAAGCTAATAATTTCAACTAACACGCTCTTGATAGAGAAGTTGTGGCGGCATCTACATCGTCACATACGAACTACGTATCACATTGACGTTACGCAAAATCCTGCATCGCACAAGCAGAGTTTACCACTACAAAATCTCGACATTAACAAAATGTCTCCAAAAATATATATGCACAAAAATCACCTTTTATCTTCAAACAGATTTCCCAATACACGTTTTATCCTGCTCCTTCCAATTAGTAGAACACAGCACCCCAGGGTCTTACAGACTTATTTAGCCGAAGGTAAATAATCCAATCGTAGCCCGATTCAATCGGTCTCAGAATCAATGGATGCAAATCGTTGGTCGGATGTCGCTAAGAAGATTAAGCGTTGTTCTAATTAAAACAGTACTGTAGTCTGTAATTAAAGGTCCTGTCTTAATTGGTTGGATTGTGCTGTTGTTTTTTCTTAGGGTGGGATTTTTTTTGCGGTTAGCATGACCACCATAGAAAAGGACTTTGTCGACGGAAGAAAAGACAAAATGACGTTTCCGTGTAGACAGTAAGACGGCCACAAAAGTGGAAAGAGTCAACTGCATTTTTTACAAAATTCAACTCACAAGTTCTTTGTTTAATCAAAGTTTTTTTTTCTGCTTGGGTCTCAATTTTTACTAATATTAAGTCACAACCGTATTTTGGGGAAAAAAATAGCTTAGCCATTTCCTTGGTAATCCCCTAATATTTAGATATTAGGGGATTATATATGTAAAATAGAAGTTAAAGCTTTGTTCTTCTATTAATTATCACAGTTTTGCGTTCAAAACGCTCTCCTGTAAAATCATGATTTTGTAGATAACCGTATATACTTTGCGGCGTCGAGTACAAAGTTTTCTACTGCCTTTAGCATGGCGATTACAAAGTCAAATTGTCATCACTACCTAGACAATTGTCAGTTGTCAGTGTGATTTTGACAGTTTGAATAAAAAACATTCTTTCGAAATAAGTCTACTTACATAAAAAAGGACCTAGACAAAGATCGTTAGAAACGAAAGCCAAATGACAGATTGTGGAAGGATTTCTACGGTGCGATGTCAAAAATGGAGAAATGAAATGTCACTTTGTGTAGAAAGAGATGTGTCTATTCTCCGTATAGACATAAGTAGCCATGCTATCCGTGCTTGCGGGATTTGGCACAAATGAACCTTACGCTGCCCGCGTTTGGTTGATTTGTGTAAGTTGTTTTAAAATTTTTGGCTTGTTTCCGGTATTTCAAATACAGTCACGGAAGTTAATTGTTAAACAAATTGACACTCTATTTCAATTTGCCGTTAAACTTTTTATACAAAAATAACAGTCGTTATTTGAATAGACGGACGAACGTCTGTAGTCAATTTTATTAGCAATTAATTTCTTTGATTATAATTAATGACTTCTTATGCATTATAGTGGAATATTTATAAGAAGTTATGAAGAGCCTAAAATATGAAGAGAAACTTCACAGCTTATTTATATACGTACGAGACATTGATGCAGGTTTTATAGACCATAACTTATTTTATCTACTCTCATATCGTAAAATTCGAATTATAAACTTCAAAACGGGTTTATATTGACAGACTTTATAAAAAAAATACCGAACTTTAAAAATAGAATCATTCTTTCACATTTTTCTCTAACAAAATAATGTTATAAAAAAAAAATTATACCACTTCGATACATACAGGACAAATCCAAGAAGTTAATATCACCAAGAAGTTTCCATCATTTTTTTTTTAATGGAACGCTTTAGATTAGATCCACACAGCCGCTTCGGCGGCTTCTATATGTGTGGTGCCTGGCGGCAGTTTTGCGGTACAGCCGCCGCCGGCTGCTGTGTGGATCTACCTTTATAGAACGCATATGCTGGGCGCGCCATTTTTTTATAGCATTACAAAAAAGTTTTAATTCCAATTATTACTTGTCTGTGGCAGCGCTCGCTTTAGCGCATGCGCGGTGATGTGCTGGGTAGTGGCGCTATTCATACGTTTTGTTGTACTGAATTTCGTGGGAAAAGGTTTATTTAGTTTCAATCCCAATGTATGAGAGTAGATAAATTATTGTATGAAACTGCACATAACTAGGTATACTCATAAATAGTAGTTTATGAAACAGTTGCATAATTAATAACCTTCATTATGCAACTGTTTCGTAAACTACTATTTTGTGCTAAAATAATTATGACACTAGACTTTGTCATGGTATGAAAATATACCTATAGCCACATAGCAAAGTTGGTTACAGTCTGACACACAGTCTGAATGTCCAGGATGTGCCAAAAATAAAATGGACCACGATAGAAGATAATTATGTTAAGTGTATCAAACATTTTCGTCAGTTTCGATGCATATAAACCCCCGTTCACACGGGCGTAATAAAATCGCGGCGGGATTTTATAGCGCACTGGATTTTCAACTCTCGTTGTTGAGCCGAGTGTTGAGAATCCAGCTTAACAATAACACAGTACATTCTAGCGCGTTGAAAAAACACACTGTTGGATTTTGCACTCTCGGCGCTAAGTAGAACGTTGAAAATCCAGTGCGCTATAAAATCCCGCCGCGATTGTATTACGCCCGTGCGAACGGGGGTTTACTGAGGGATAAGCTCCTAAAATATGTACCCTTTTTTAAAGTTAAATCCCAATTACTGAATTGTATTAACCTTATTCGTTAACTCCTTACACGTGAATTGGCTAATGATTCTTATACCTATTTACCTTTTAAGTAAATTACTTAGAAAACAGAAGGTCAATTTCAATGTTCTTGTATGTAAATTGATTAGGGATATAGAGAAATGTAGGTACTCACGAATTTAATTGAATAACGTAATAAAAAACCGGCCAAGTGCGTGTCGGACCACGCGTAAAGAAAGGTTCCGTAGTTGGGATGAATTTATTCCAGAAACAAACTTGTAACACTTTAGGTGAAAGCATGTTTGGCGATCACTAACATTTGTCGACTATTACTCGTTAATTTGTAAAGCCTATTTAACTGTGATAGTTTAGCTTTTAACTTCATTATACGTATATACTACTGTCGCGAATTATTACACATATCCAAAAACAACCCATTTAGCTGGCAGCGGAGGGGGGGGGGGGGCACTTGCCTCTAACAAAAAATAGCTTAATAGTTCGTAAACGGATCCCTGAATCGAAAAATGGTTTTCACAGACCCACAATATTTTTAAACGGTCTATTCAACGATACCCCACACCACGGGATAGACGAAAATAAAAATATCATCCCCACTTTACTTTGCCCTACAAAAAAATTTTATTTTTCAAGATTTTATTTTACCCCTTTGTCGAGTCTCTGAGCTAAATTGCGGACAGACAAACAGATAGACAGACAGACGGACACGGTGAAACAATAAGGGTTGCTTGTTGACTACGGAACCCTAAAAATGGTCGCATGTCAAAACATTGTCTTGGTTATGATTAACGTTAAATTTTAATAATAATAATATTTAGTATAATTCTGAAATTGCCAATCCGACTTGATCAAACGTGGTGATTAATGCTGAGACCTTTGCTCTGCATTGAGACAATAACAGGCTGGTAATATTATTGTTATATTCTATTACATCTAAAAATTACTGAAAAATTGTGTGGAAAGTTGTGGTAAGGGCCTGAGATGCGAACGAATGAGGAAAATGTCGTGTGGAATGTTTTGAGTAGGGTGGCTTTTAAGAATAAGGGAAGACCAAAAAAATTATAGTTGGACTGTGTGAGAGATGATATGGCTAGAACGGTGGTGACTACTGAGATGACAATTAATAGAGAATTATGGAAGAAGGAGACAAGCTGCACCGACCCCAAATAAATTGGGATAAGGGCAGGAGAATGATGATGCAGTTGAAAAAAACCAGCCAAGTGCATGCGTGTCGGACCACGCACAATCAAGGGTTCCGTAGTTGAAAAGAATTTATCCCAAAAACAAACTTAACATTGTAATCCCAAAAAAAAAAAATGTTTATGTGATAAAATCACAAATTAACAATTTTCGGGCTTTTTCCTTTACTTGTGCTGTGTAACCTTACTTCTTGCAAAATTTTATGATTCCAGGACCACGGGAAGTACCCTATAGGTTTTGATTTCTCGCAACTATCAAAATATGTCACATAAATGGCCGTATTTTGTTATTGCGTTGACTTAGTACCTAGCTTGATTTTTTTAGAACTCCAAGGGATCAACCTCATACCTCAACGTGTTCTTGAGGAAAAGGGTCTTGACAGACTGACAGATAGGCAGACAGACAGTCGGACAACGAAGTGATCTCTATAACGGTTCCGTTTTTCCTTTTGAGGTACGGAACCCTAAAAATGAAGCATGCGTAGTTCAAAATTCATCATCAAATCTCTTTCCGCCATATTTGCTTTTGCCTACAGACAAATACTACAAATCTACAAATACAAAAAACATTACGCGTACCACAAATACTACAAATTGAGCCTTAGCTGTTCCTAATTCAATACAGCGAAGGAGGTACGGCCAGCCACAGAAGTCGATTAACACTGCTACTTTTTGACATCATCTAAATTCGATAAACTGCTTTTTTTTCGTTTAACTATTAAGAGTTAATATTCTTAAAATTTTAAGTACTTCTGTTCCGATTTGAATTAAATACTTCGCTTTGTAATTAAGATTAAAAAACTGCAAGTGTTAATGGACTTTTGTTGCTGACTGTACATTTCAGCCAGGCAATCGAACGTTACTAATCGAAAGAAAGCATCCGCTTCAGACTCTCGTCTATTCCCGAGTGAATCCGAATTATTCCGAACATGTTCTTTGTAAACTGGTATAGGTAACGTTGAATGGTGCACGTGTGACAGATATTTTTCTAGTCCTCAGTTGGCTATGAGGAGTAAATGCACTTAGTGTTTGTGACTGTACTCTGAATGGAATCTTCATTGTAAATTTTATACATGTTGTTGCCTCAGACTAAATAAAACACCCAGACATAGCGCTGCAAACAATACAGTGAAGTATGTGCAAAACTACACTTCGCTATATGCATACACGCTCACACGCACATATTTACACCAAACTACAATTAAACTACACCTCATTACGTGCACATAATGTAATTGTTTACGAAACCCGAAACGTGCGGCCTCACGTCACTGTTCACAGCGCTATGTCTTGATTTTTTATTTAGTCTGAGGTTGTTGCTGATTTCAATAAGATACATAATAATAGATATTGATTTAATCGACTTCTTCTGCCCTGGATTGAAATAAATAAGAGTATTATTCCAATCCAAGGCAGAAATTAAGGCCTCTTCTCCATGAGACCTCTTTGATTTTACCGTGAACCATTATAGAAGAAACAATCAATGATTTCTCATACGGCGTATTAGCGATTTTAGACTATTAAGGCCCTATGCCGCGTACTGAACTGAAGTAGGAAGGCGAGTGATTGCCTCGCGCATTTGGTAGGTATTTAAACATATTAATTATTTTAACATTATATCACGACAAATTCAGCAAATTGTGCTAAACAATCATAACACCTTTTCATTTATATAAAAAATAAGAAAAAAACGTCTGTTTTGTAGCTATGTGATTGATTAAACATTACAAAAAGGAGTAACTTTGGGATTTTTTTTTCTATGCAGCAAAGTAAATCGAATCGTGTTATTAAAAGCGATTGGCTATCCGCCAGATCCTTCAATATAATATATCTTTTTTTCAGAATTTTATAACACTGTTTTCTATGTTTCCCATGGATTCAAACAACCAGTAAGCGCGGTGTCTGTCCGGTCATAGCGCCTTAACGATTTTCTCCTCGTCATAAGTCTACACGTAAGTACTGGAAATTAAAAGGAAATTGAATATTTAAGTGAAAATAAAAATATTTTAGACACTAAGCAAATAAAAGCCAGCCGTAAAATCCGCCAATGAACTAAAGAAATTGAAGCATTATTAAACTGTTTCGAGAAATATTCCAAGTGAAAATATAAGTTAACTGCTCAGTAGATGAAAACTTAATAGTCCAGGTTTCACTGCGAATTCAATTAGAGCTCCGTTCAGGTGCGACTCGAGCTGGTTTGAACCACTGCTAGCCGGTGTAAGGCGGAAATATCCGGAAATATCCAGATATTTCTAGAAATTTCGCTCCACGCGCGGGTTAATTTCATTTGGTGCACAGAAAACTGTGTGAACGTTATTGCTCTAACCGTTTTTGTTTATATTTTTAGAATTTATACTAATAAAATGTTGACCAAAAAAAGCAAGGGTGGACTTTCGCTATATCGAAATGTTATTTTTAGTTGTCCTATTGGATTGGGGTCACAAATGTTATTTTTTACTAGTTTTTTAGTGGATTGTGAGAAGTTGTAATAATATGGACTTGTTAGAAAAGTAATTGATATATTTTTAGGTCAAACAGGATATCTCGTACGGACATTACTTTCTTCGCAGCCTCGAAAGACATCAGTCACTCTTACTGTGACATCCAAGTCTTTTATCTTTTACTAGCTGCGCCCCGCGGTTTCACCCGCGTAGACCGGGATAAAAAGTAGCATAGTGTAAATCCAGGGTGTCAGCTACCTCCACACCAAATTTTATCAAAATTGGTCCCGCCGTTTGAGCGTGAAGCAGTAAAAAACATACACACACTCACAAAACTTTCGCCTTTATAATATTGGTGTGATAGCTTCCTATATCTACAGACTTTGAACAAAAAACTTAGAACCCCGTCCTCTGAATATCCGACCCCGGGATAAAGGTCTTAACAGCAACACATGTTGACTCGGCAGTACAAGTTTACAAGTAGGTCCTATCCGGTCATGCAAATATGGCAGGATAGGGTTGGGACACGTAGTTTGACAGTGTATAAATTCATGTTGTATTTTCCAGTCTGAAGGTTAAAACGATTATCAGACTTGAAGACTTTCAAATGATTAACATTAATTAAAATGCAGAAATTACAACTGTCTAACTATCACGGTTCATGAGATACAGCCATACAGCCTGGTGACAGACGAACAGACAGACGGACGGACAGGTCCCGTTTCACTCTTTGGGTACAGAACCCTAAAAACTACCGACTACTAAGGAACTAGGCCACCAAAAACACAAAAAATACTGGTTGTATTTAAGTCATCATCATTCGCCTGCCCTTTTCCCAATCTATTTGGGGTCGGCGCAACATGTCTTTTTTTCCATACTTCTCTATTATTCGTCATCTCGGTTGTCACCCCCTTTCTAACCATGTCATCTTTCACACAATCCATCCATCGTTTCTTTGGTCTTCCCCTACTCTTATAGCCGTCGACATTCATACTCAAAACTTTCCTCACGACATTTTCCTCACTCTTCCGCATCACATGCCCATACACTCCAACCGATTTCCGCACTTTGTATTTAAGTGGCAGTTAAAATGTCCATCACTACAGAATGTCAAACGACAGTTTAATTGTGGGGCCACGGATGAGCGATGTCGTGGGCAAGTGTGTTGCTCACGAACTTACTATGTTCATTAATTTGAGGTGTCACTGCGTAATCTAACCAGTTACTGAAAAGTTGGACTTCTTTTAGTTGTTTCTTCTGGGGTTCTTTAGTTACTAGAAGCTAGGATTTAAATATACTCGCTACTCGATTAAATACCAAACAAAATAAAATAAAACAACACCAAAAAACCACAAATAAAAAAAAACAACAGCAAAACAAAATTCCCTCTTTGCAGTTCTGAATTAGATAATAAAGAGCCATAAAGAAGTAATTTTATTGGTGATGACCACTTTAGAGTAATTTTTGCCATATACGTAATAAAAATAAAATTCTTCAGTGGCATATAAAATGTGTACATGCAAAATAAAGCCCTTTGCGCTAGGAAACAACAACTGTGTTACAGGAGCCAGTGTCTTCTCCCAATCAGTAGGTAGGTTATGGATTTTATAGGTACCTAATAAGATAAGAATAAAAATAGCATAATCAGCCTATAATGTTCCCACTGCTGTGACAAAGACCTCTTCTTTTCGAGAAGGAGTGGGCTGTAATCTACCACGCGGGCCCAGTGCGGATTGGTAGACGCCAAATGTCTTCGAATTTTTGGTTCTAGGACATGCCGGTTTCCTTACAATGTTTTTCTTTAGAGAACCAGAATATATTATAATTAGCCAATCCGCAAGGTCGATGGACATAGTTGCTTTCGTGTCATGTTGTACTCTGTAGAAACTTTTAAATGTAGGTACCCTAAATAAATTCGAATTAGCTCAATCGATTTTCGCAACTTATCGCTGCCCGAAACTGACTCTATATTTTTTCAGAAGTCAATTAAAAAAGTATTCGAAATGTTTTTAACGATTCTACAACACAAACAACCCTTTTCAACTTTTTAGCTTTTAAAGAAGTCAAATAAGAAATCACGATAATTTCGTGATTAAACAGAAAGGACTTAAAACTTTCGATACGATGAGTTCTGTTTATGTTACCGGGTAGTGAAAACCGGATATCCGGGAAAGGAAGTTCGCAATGCGGGTGGGTACATAAAAGAATGGACCAATTTGAGAATGTGACTGTGCCTAAGCGATGTTGCTACAAGTACCTATGTACTGCGGAGTGCGGATCATATATCTTTGAGACGCGCTCGCTTTGGTAGAGGCCGTAGGACTGAATCTGAAAAATGTTTTAGTGTAGTGACTAGAGGTACAGTCAGGGAATTCAATTGTAGGTACTATATATATCAAATTGACACTTTTTAAATCTAGTTTAATTTTATTTATAATTCATTCTTATAGTATTACTTTTAACTGACGATAAAAAAGGAGGAGGTTCTCAATTCAACACGTATTTTTTTTTTATGCATAACTTTTTTTTTTATGAAAAACGTAAAGAAGTGTGCGGTGCGACGTGAGTGTCGGTGATAATGTCTTTAAATACTGTTAAATGTAGCAATTGCAACATTGTTATATCGGAGTTGCTTGCTTTTGTGCAAAACAAAGCGGATGTGATGGACGAAGACAGTATAATACGTTTGTGTAATACGGCGTTCCAGAGTGAGGAAATTGTAACGGCTAAAAAGTTACTTTTTGAATCTGTGCAAACCAGTAGTCGCAACATAAACCGTAAAGGAGATGGTAAAGAAAAACGTGACATGGAGGACATCATATGTATCATAAAGGAGACTGACCCTGAGTGCTTGCCAGTCTTCGTTGCAAGAGAACTTCAGCGTCTACCACCAGTCACTTTTGACCATTTGGATGCTACGAGGCTGCTAAAAGATATTATAAAGTTGCAGCATGTTATCTCTGTCATAAAAGAAAATTATGTGACCAAAGATATGTTGAAAGTTTCATCATCTCCTGAGGTGAAAGATTTTGTAAATTACCGGCCCCGAGGAGCAGGACGTATGGACAGCTTTGATTGTGAGAGTGGGCCTATTGGATTACCACATATTTCGGCAGACGAGTTTGTTGAAAAGACAGAGGTAACAAATAATAACTTGCAGGTACCTCGGTACACAAATACATCTGTTTCGCACGGACCTACACCAAAGCATCGTAACACTGTTACACCGGCGCAATCCATATCGGAGATGCGGGTGCCTATCAAAACTGGGTCGGTGGAGCCAAGGAAGGAGCGCGTGGAGGCCGGCACTGCGGTTTCGACGGGCTTACCAAAACATGACAACAAAAATTCCTACGCTGAGGCTGCCGCTGTTATTTTAGAAGTGACGCACAGTAACGGGGAACATCAAGACATGAGTCATAATTTGAAGTCTACTAACACTAATGAACCAAAGTTGTTAGTAGAAACAATGCAGGATAATAAGAATGAATGGACGTTGGTACAAAGAAAGCGAAATAGAAACAAATTCGTTGGCAGGAAAGGGACAGCTGATGTTATGACGGAATGCAAGTTCAAGGCTGCAGATATAAACATACCGTTCTACATATATAATGTAAGCAAGGATTGCCCCTCGACTGATATAACCGAATACATTAAAAGTAAAACGGGGGTAGAAGTAAAATTAGAAAAAATCAATATGAAATTAAAGAAGGATTATGAGGCGTTTAAATTCATGATTCCTAAGGATACATTATCTATTTTTATGGATGAAAAATTGTGGCCAAGTGGAATATCCTTCCGGAGATATGTTACGTTCAATAAAAAGTGGATGAAGAGTGATAATCAACAATCGAGTGCTATCAATACTAAACAAAAGTAATGGATGTGGACACAACTCAACTAAACTCAACTAAGCTAATTAGTTTCAACTGTAAGTCTTTTAAAAGATCATTTGAATGTGTTAAAATGTTAAGCAGTGAGGCTGATGTGATAGGACTGCAAGAGACTTGGTTACAACCTAGTGAAATACCGTACTTAGGGGAAGTAAACAAAGACTTTAGTTTCTTTGGCAAGTCTGCGATGGATACAGGTGTAATGTTACAAGGTCGTCCGTTCGGAGGCGTGGCCTTACTGTGGAGAAATACGATATTTGATTCAGTGACTGTGATCCCATGCAGCAGCGATCGCGTTGTTGCTATTAAAGTTCTTGTGTTGGATCGATCTAGCTTGATTTTTAATGTATATATGCCTACTTGTTCACCCGACAATCTATTAGAGTTTGTGGAATGTTTAAGTGAAATAGCGGCCATAGTGGAAAGTAGTGATACCGAAAATGTTTTCATACTAGGGGATTTTAATGCACACCCAGGGGAACTCTTTGGAAAAGAAATGTTGAATTTTTGTTCAGATCAAAATTGGTTTTGTGCGGACTTAATTAAGCTGGGGGTTGACTCGTATACCTTTGTAAGTGATGTACATGGTAGCCGTCGGTGGCTAGATCATTGTTTGGTAACTGAGGCCGCGTTGGAGACTGTAACATCCGTTAGGGTGCATTACGATATTTATTGGTCAGATCACTTCCCGTTAGAGGTGCAATGTAATATGATGAGGGCCAGGCCAAAGTCTACTTCACTATATGAGTTTAAAATAAATAAAGTTACGTGGGGTGAACGTAATATAGGTCAGCTCGAATTGTATACTAAAAAATGTAATTCTAAATTAAGGCAAATTGATTTTCCGAGTAAATTAACATATTGACATATTGGCATATTGGCTTCAAGGCACGGAAAGAAAGACTTTCGTGGATTTTGGAAACATACCAAAAAATTGAACCCTAAGCCTAGCATTCCGGTGTGTGTCGATGGTGTAAGCACGCCCGGGGAGATCGCAAACTTGTTTATGGAACATTTTAAAGTAAAACTACCTGTGAACTCGGATGCTAATAGTGTCAGTGCTGGGGCTGTTGTGTTAGAGGTACCTCCTCGAATTACAGCTAAGCAGGTTAGCTTAATAATTAAAGAGATGAGACGAGGCAAATCGCCGGGACATGACAGCCTCAGCATAGAACATTTCGTACATGCTGGACCGCATCTCCCAAGACTGCTAGCGTTATTGTTTACGTTCTGTATCCGACACACCTACCTACCTGCGGAGTTGATGAGAACGGTGGTTGTACCAATATTGAAAAATAAAACCGGTGACGTCAGTGACAAAGGTAATTACAGACCGATCTCATTGGCGACTATTACGGCTAAAGTACTTGACGGTGTGTTTGAGAGACAACTTAGTAAACAGCTTAAAATACACGATGCTCAGTTCGGCTTTAGGCCACAGTTATCGACTGAGTGTGCTATTCTGTCCCTCAAGCATACTGTCAGGTACTATACAGACAGAAGTACGCCGGTATATGCGGCGTTCCTGGACCTTTCCAGGGCATTTGACCTAGTCAGGTATGACACGTTGTGGTGTAAGATGCGCGAAGCGGGAGTGCCTGACGCCATGACAAATATGTTTCAGTATTGGTATGGCCACCAAACAAACCATGTTAGATGGGCCAATGAGTTGTCTGAGGAGTACAGGTTGGAATGCGGGGTGAGACAGGGTGGATTGACCTCGCCCGCGCTTTTCAACCTGTATATAAACCAGCTGATGGTCGAGCTCAGTAGCACACGTGTCGGCTGTTCTATTGACGGTCTGATTGTGAATAGTATTAGTTATGCGGACGACATGGTGCTGCTGAGTCCGTCAGTTGGCGCACTCAGGAAATTGTTGGCTGTCTGCGAGACTTATGCTGAAGCGCATGGACTTGTGTATAGCGTACAGAAAAGTAAACTACTTGTATTTAGGGTAAAGCGTAAAAAACCAGCACATGTCCCACCGGTTATGTTAAAAGGTGTGGCCCTTGAAAGGGTGCTAGATTTTAAGTACCTGGGGCACATAATTACTGAGGACTTGAAAGATGACGCTGACATGGAAAGAGAACGGAGGGCGTTGGCTGTCCGATGCAATATGTTGGCCCGCAGGTTTGCACGTTGTACACCACAGGTCAAGGTTACTCTTTTTAAGGCATTTTGCCAATCATTGTACACGTGCACCCTGTGGGTTCGATATACGCAAAGGGCATACAACGCCCTCAGAGTGCAATATAATAACGCCTTCAGAATGTTGTTGGGGCTTCCACGTTACTGCAGTGCATCAGGAATGTTTGCCGAAGCTCATACTGATGGTTTTAATACCATCCTGCGAAAAAGGATTGCGTCCATGATGCACAGAGTGTGTGGGAGCGTCAACGGCATTCTGAAGGTCATCTGTGAGAAGCCCTGTTGCGCTATTAGGGCGCATTGGGTACATGCACATGTGCATGTGCCTGGTGCGTCAGGTGAGCGTAACAGATACATGAATTAATTAATAATAATGTCTAAGATTTGTCACTAATTTACTAACATAGTTTATAAGTAGTGTGTATTACTAACATCATATGGACGAAATGTCTGAAATAAATTATTTTTATTTTATTTTTTTTATTTTTATAACTTTCTACGAAGTAGTCCGATTTGAAAGAAAATTATTTTGTTCGAGAGGGTATATCTCAAAGTTGGTTCTATAAAAAAATGATTAACTTTGCTTGGGTAGTTTTGAGTTAACTTCAATAAGACGTATTTTTTCCCCACTTTTTATGTGAATGATGTTCTGGTTTCTTTTGCAAGTAGTGGTATTAGAATTTGTGTGGGGTAGGTACCTACCACAACTAAAAAGTGAAAAATAAAAACTTTTGTACAAAAAAAATACAACCGACTTCCAAAAACAACACTACAAAGTGAAAAATAACTTTAATTTCGGAAGTCGGTGGCAAAACCGAAAATACATTTAACCAGACACCTACTTCCGAAATTAAAATTATTTTTCACTTTATAATGTTGTTTTTAACCGACATCAAAAAGGAGGAGGTTCTCAATTCGTCGGAACCTTTTTTCTTTATGTATGTTCCCCGATTACTCGAAGAAGATTGCTGGACCGATTTGGATTTTTTTTTTTTTGTTTTATTCGAGACGGTATACATCACAGTTGGTCCCATATAAAATTGATTAACTTTGCTTCGGTAGTTTTTGAGTCAGCTTCAATAATACGTATTTTTTATTTTTTAAAAAGTGAAAAATAAAAACTTTTGTACAAAAAAAATACAACCGACTTCCAAAAACAACACTACAAAGTGAAAAATAACTTTAATTTCGGAAGTCCGTGGTAAAAAACGAAAATACATTTAACCAGACACCTACTTCCGAAATTAAAGTTATTTTTCACTTTATAATGTAGTTTTTAAAAGTCCGTTGTATTTTTTTAAATTTTTTTTTAATGTATTTAGAGCAAGCGTAATTACTCGATAACTTGTACGCTGCGGTTACCTGTAATTGCGCATGAATTACAGGATAACGTACCTATTTATTACGTAAGTTTTATTACTGTAGAAAACAATTGTAATGTATCTTGTTGGTATCCTTAAATAAATAAACATATTACGTTAATTTGCCGTGTTATAGTTACCTCAAACAACTGTAAAACTGTAATTCAGTTACTGTTGTGATTTGAATATACGTACAATTTAAGGTCGTACCTAGTCAATTTGATAAATAATTAATTTTCCTAACTTTACTTCTTCATCATCATCAGTTACTGCTGGACATAGGCCACTCCGATTGCAGCTCGATTTTCATCCAGCTGCATCATCGAGAATTCGGCAACTCTCATCCAGCTGCTACCAGCCACCTCGCGAAGATCGTCGCTCCACCTAGCCTGAGGGCGTCCTACCTCACGTTTGTTGATTCGCAGTCTGCACTCAAGAACACGTCTACCCCAACTGTCATCGGTTCTACGGCTCATATGGCCGGCTCATGCTATTTACAGCTTGCTTATTCTATGAGCTATGTCGACAACTTGGGTTCTCTGCCGGATCACTTCGTTCCGGATTCGATCTCTCAGAGAGATTCCAAGTATAGCCCGTTCCATAGCTCGCTGTGCGACCTTAAATTTATGGAGCAGTCGTAGCGTGAGTCGACGTTTCGGCTGACTTTACTTACTGCTAAGTTAATTGTGAACAAAATGAGACTAATAATAAGAATGTTTTATTTTAAGACAGCATGTCTGATTAGTTTATTGGACACCCCAGTAAGTGGTTTTATTAATCAACTATTACATACTAATAGAATAAAAATTAAATTATGTTCGTTGGTAATCATCACCGACTTGTGAACGGCTGGACTGATTTGGATAATTGTGGTTTTAAAATTTTCGTAATAGTTCAAATTAGGGTTAGCTACGAATAAATCAGAAGGAAAAGAAATTGGAAAAGTTTTCCAGAAAATCTTCAAATTCCTGAAAAACTGATAGTAATTTTTTCTATGGGAATTGAAATTCGGACAGGGACAGGGCAACGTCTGTCGGGTAAGCTATAGTGCAATGAAAATTAAATTCTGTTCGTCGGTAAGCGCGTTTCTTCAGAACGGCTAGACCAATTTGACAATTATTTTAAAATGTTCCTAATATTCCGAATCCGGTCCTTTCGGAAAGAATAATTTTAAAAGTTGCTTTGAAAAACTCGCAAAACTCCCGAGCTTTCTAAAGCACTTTTAAAATGATTATTTTCTTAAACTGAACGTCCGTTTTTCTATGAGATTTTGACAGGACAACGTTTTTCGGGTCAGCTAAAACTTTGGTTCATCAATTAGCTGAGACCCGTCAGACATTGAGAGGTGCCTTACGAAAGTTGAATAAATAAATACATTTGTAACAAACATACAGCGCCATCTAGTGTAACTTATCCAAAGCACCACGATGAGCGGCTTCATAAACTAAAAGACAGCAACTACAAACGATTTCTATAGACAAGTGACGCCATCTTCGTGTGTGCGCAAGCGCCACCCCGCGAGTTATATGCACTGCACTACAGACGTCTACGTGTAGATATTGTGCACACATGTCAACTATTCACCTTTCGAAGCAGAGCATTTACAACTTAGAGCTACACACGAGCAGCAGTTTGCTGTCGACCTATGTAACTGCAGCCGAAGTTAGGAGTCGGCGGCTAGCTGTCGACATGCCGTCGACGTTGGCGGCTGCCGCCGGCTGATGTCGACGACTAGCCACATCCGAAATTTTTTTTTTCTTCAATGAAATACATTTTCAGCTGGCTCTTGTACAAAGATAGTCGACGACATCGGCGTCGTCGGTAAGCTGTCGACAGGTGACGGCGACTGCAGTCGCCTCTGACGTCGTCAACGTGCTGCTCTGCCCTTACTGAATGTTAGACTTTATTTTCATTTATTTGATAAAGTTGAGCAAGAGCACGAAAATGTACCTACATAGATTTTATTTTAAAACTTCCATCACCATGGTACGGGCTTACGAAAGAAAAAGACATATGTTGCTCCAACTCCAAATAAATTGGGATAAGGGCAGGAGAATAATGTGAAGATCACCATAATACAGACAGTTCCACTATCAAACAAACTGACACTAAGAGACGGCCTCGTTGGTCTAGTGGTCGCAAGCGCTACTGCTGAGCATGAGGTCCTGGGTTCGATTCCCGGGTCGGGCAAAGTTTTATTGAGTTTTTCCATCTGGAATTTTTCAGTAGCAGCCGGAGTTTGGACTTGTGCCCGGTTGATGGCAATAGGCTCGCCGCTTATTACATAACTAGCCCCTTGCTCATAAATTTTAATTATTATGTACCTTTTATTTAGACATGTAATAGCTAATTAATTACTGCTTAATTTTCCCAACACTGTATCTTTTTTTTTTTTGAACTAGTAACATGTGGAAACGTAGTGGATTGTACATTTACTTATAGATAGCATGCTGTGTATCTAGATTTAATATACAATGTACGATTGTCTGTTTTCCCAAATAAAATAAAATAAAATAAAATAACTGGCGAAATGTGGGTGCCTCTGCCTATCACCTCGGTGATTGCAAGCGTGATGAAGTATAACAATAAAACATTAATATATTTTGCTGACAACAAAACAATGATCAACCTAAAGTACATTCTCCAAACATAAATAAAAGGTGTAGCCATTTTTTCAATTGAAAAAAATAACCAACTGATTGATTCACGATAAGTTAATGGATATCGGCTATTTGTTATTTATTACCTGCGAATGAAAAAAATATTTTGTTGTGGTTTCCTTTTTTTCGTAGCTAGCTTCTGCCCGCGACTTCGTTCGTGTGGAAGTCGTAACGTCACAATATATAACTACTAAAACGACCCACAACTTCTTTCTGAGTTTTTTTCTTGTTGTTTGGCTCTTAAGAGTCGTAGCGTGATGTTAAGTAGCCTCTAACTTTTTTCAAGAATTGGGCTGTCAAATGCAAAAAACTTTTTTACAAAAAAATACAACCGACTTCCAAAAACAACACTACAAAGTGAAAAATAACTTTAATTTCGGAAGTCGGTGTCTAGTTAAATGTATTTTCGTTTTTGCCACCGACTTCCGAAATTAAAGTTATTTTTCACTTTGTAGTGTTGTTTTTGGAAGTCGGTTGTATTTTTTTGTAAAAAAGTTTTTATATTTCACTTTTTAGTTGTGTACCTACCCCACACAAATTCTAATACCACTACCTGCAAAACAAACTAGAACATCATCCATATAAAAGTGGGGAAAAAATACGTATTATTGAAGCTAACTCAAAAACTACCAAAGCAAAGTTAATCAATTTTATATGGGACCAACTGTGATGTATACCATCTCGAATAAAACAAAAAAAATCCAAATCGGTCCAGCCATCTTCGAGTACTCGGGGAACATACATAAAAAAAAATTTTAAAAAAAAAGATTAAAAAAAAAGAGTTTGACAAATCCGACTGGTAGTTCCAGAGACCAGCGTGTTTAAACATACAAACAAACAAACAAACTCTTCAGCTTTATTACGTTAGTAAAATATATAGATAGTATAGATTACAATGCGTTCTGTAATTTCCAATAAGGTCGTTGAATTTGAAATTTGGTTCTGAATTTTTTATTGGCCTTTTGTTAGTAGTTGCTGTATTCGGCCAATTTGGTGTAATTGTGTTGTGTATTATTGATGATAATGATTGGGAATGTGGGAAGGTATTTCAACTTTTTAGACAGGCTTTAAAGATCCATCAGGTTAAGCTGCGATTGCCGGGGTTGTTCCGTGGATGGGTGATTTTTACATACCGAGACTCCTACATGCCTCGCCGTTGGTCCCGGCTGTAATTCATGGATCTTTTCATCTTTGACAGTCGTCAGAAGCCCAAAAGTCTGACAACCAGTCTTACCAAGGGGTATCGTATTACCCAGTAATTGGGTTGTGGAGGTCAGATAGGCAGTCGCTCTATAGAAAATATTGGTATTCAGTTGCATCTGGTTAGACTGGAAGCCAACCCCAACATAGTTGGGAAAAGGCTAGGCAGATTGAGACAGGTTTTAAAGCGTTTTGTTATAAATGCATTTTTAAAACATATTACCCAAAATGACTCATTCTTAGGAAAGAGTGACAAAAATGAGTGCAGTTAATAATAATTAGTATTTGTGTCATTCAATCATTGAATTTTACATGCAGTCGTTACAGTTCGTCAGAAGCACGAAATTTTCTCAACCAGTCTTGCCAAGGGGTATCGTGTTACCCAGTTATTGGGAGGTGGAGTGGAGGTCAAATAGGCAATAACTTCATGTAAACTACTGATATTCAGCTGCATCCGGTTAAACTGGAAGCCGACCCGAACCTATTTAGGAATAGGCTAGGCAGACGATGAACGTGAGAAGAATCAAATAAAGAATTACCTGAAAAAAACGGTTAATTTCTTACACTATAAAGACACGAAGTCATAATTACGAGTTAATTAAATGTGTTTCGTTAGTCGGGACGCGCTTATTTACGAAGCGTCTGTGTTTGAACCTAATTAGCGTGTTTACATATTTTCAGCACTTTCATAGTGCTGTAATGTGCCTTTCAAATTAGTTTTGTTTTCTTTAGTGTCTTGAAAATGTGGTGAGCTGAATTTAATGCATTCATTTCGTTGATATAATGATTGAAAAAGCAAAGTAGGATTAAACAAAGCCAAAAAAAAAGGACTCATAAAATGGAGGCTAGAAAAGTAGCACTCCGACACAAAACACGACTAAACTTACCAACATCCCGCTTAAAAAACATTCAACAGGCACTCTAGTTATGTCAATAAAAAAAAAATACAATAAGCTACCCGAGTCAATAAGAAAAGAAAAAAAATCAATCTATTTATAAATAAATTTAAAAAAAAAACTGTGATAACGAATATTTAAATGACAAAGGTTTAAAACTCATGTAAAATACGATTGTTGTTTTTCATTTTGTTTTTGTTTTATATGTTTCTAGAATAAGTTAGATTATAAGATAAACGATAAGTCGTCATCTCTCTCTACTATCTTTCTGTTGCTGTGCCCGACAGGGTCCACGATTGTTCTATACACCACTAATTTTTAATTAGTACAAATACTTAAAGGGCTTATTAGAGAAGGTTTTGTTATTATATATGTAAAGTCTCAATAAATAATATTCATAAACAGCAAAGTTATTAGCGTTCGTTTATTTCCCAAAATGTCACTCAGTTTATGGAAATATTGTACAGACTACATAGTAGTATTCATTAATCATGGAAAAGCACTGCGCGTAGTATTTTCTAGTAGCAATTGTTATGAATGATTGATTCAATTATGAATTTACCAATTATGACAATTTTCGTCGACAATTTTTGGGATTTAATTTTTTTGACTTTTAACTACACAAATATGATCAGTAATGGGTACGGATAGAGCCCCATTTTTTTTTTGTACTAATTAAAAAATAATAGTGTATAATAATGTTTAACACCTAAGAATATACATTGTGGAATGCAATAAAAAATTGAGAATTGAAGTTATATGTGAGAGAGAGCTGTGTAGAAAATGCACCATTATTGGCATATAGGTTCATGATATAACAATTAGTTTGGTTGTTAATAAAAACTTGAAAAAAACTGTAAGTACATGAAAGCCCAAAGAAGGAAATCCCAAAACTTATTTTAAAAGGCATACGAGTATATCAAAATTGCGTTTTGACAAATTAGTTATTTATGGAAGCACGGCGATATTATCGCATTTTCTAGCAATTTGGCAGTCTGTTGTAAATTACATTAATTTATAGTTTTATATTTTTTTTTAAGTATGAAATTTTAATTGACCTATTATGAAATAACGTTAATTCTGATATTTTAACGTAATAATTATTACCGAAGTAAGGAGAAATTTACTGTTAATTCTGAGTGTTTTTAGTAGTTCTATGGATTTAAATGGGATTTTTTTTATAGATATTCCATAGATATTTCAAAATTCTGAGGCCTCTATGGACTAAACCACTATTTAAAAGATATGATTATGTATATATGTTTTATTTAATTTACTTATGTAAGTAGTTCAATCCACAACCACCAAATAGTGCCATCGCGCATTTTATGAAAAATTTGCGTTAGAGCTTATCTTTATTTTTAGAGATAAGAAAAAATTGATTCAATAAATCAAAGTTGTTGAAGTCTTTCAGTTTCTTAGAATAGGAACGCCAAATTTGGTCATTTAAAAAAAAAATCACGATCGAAACGTAATAGCGGCCTTAAAACAATTTCCAACACAAAGTAAGTAGGTCCTTGTCAAACTTCCAATCCCACGACTAGCTGACTTACCCTAACAACAAATTACCCTTACAGCATACCCTAACATGCCTGAAGACCCACGCCATATCATCAGATGCTACCCACTTAGAGCATGTTTGCACCGATAAACGAATATGTGACGTATCACACTAAGGGATCGACTGGCCCAGTTGGAGATTCTTCGTCCCCTAAATAAATATTGGAAACTGTGTTTGTAGAGAACCCGAGTGTCCGATGGCTTAGCTCTGTATTTGCCTCGACTTTGTAATTGGTGATTGGCTTGGTTTGTAATTTTATTGGTTTGGTTGGTGGATTTTTAAAAGTGAGGTGTTAACAGGTGTTACAAGGACGTTCAGTTTTTCCCGAATTTGAACATTGTTCTTGAAACTTTTCCAATTTTTCTTTCCACAAAACCTAATTCAAAATATTACGAACATTTTAAAACAAATCACACTAATATTATAAAGGCGAAAGTTTTTGAGGGTGTGTGTGTGAGCGTTTGTATGTTTGTTACTTCTTCACGCTCAAACGGCTGGACCGATTTAGATAAAATTTGGTTATGTAGATAGGTTATATCTGGGATTAACACATAGGCTACTTTTTATCCCGATCTACGCGGATGAAACCGCGGGGCGCAGCTAGTATTATAATATAGATACGGAAAATGCAGATGTTAACAGGTAAACACCAGACACTAGTAAAGTGGGTTTGTGTGATTGGGTTATTTCTGAAAGGGTAAATGCAGTGGTAAACTTTTTAATGCATAGAAAAAGTACCTTCTGGAGGTCTGTCGTAGTTTTCCTGTCTAACCCGAAAATAGCCAATAGAAATATAGCAAAAGTTCTATCAGGTCCTTTTGTTACGAACTTTCTAATTGGCAGACTTACCTACATTGCACCAACATCAGTACCGGGGACTATAACGAAATCCACTAAAATAGAACCACATTTAAAAAAAGTACTTTTTTAAATAATACGACATAAATCGAAATCTAAAAAATCCCATCAAATTAAAGAACTGCTAAATCGCCAATTGCGTTTCTTAAACTATCCAATTTACAAATATCACTACATCCCTTCCTGTCATTTCCTGCAATTCAGAAAGAGACAGCACCACCGTTCAATAATGCTAAGGAGTTTCCGAGAAATTGTGAATTGAAGTTTCGAAAATGGGATTTGTCTTTGAAGATCTTACAAAAGTGCTGACTGTACGTTTGTCATCAGATCATAAGAGGGTTGGAACTTTCTTCTGCTGATCTGCATTTGGACTTGTTAATGCTGAGCTTAATGAAGGATTATTTGACGGTAATACTGGAAGTTCTTTTGCTAATATTTTTATGAATACTTTGTTTCTACCTGCTGAATATTTTAAAGTTAGTCACAGATGTGTAGAGATGATGGAAATTGAACTGACTCGTTTAGTATTTAATAAATTATCGAACTTATACAGGGCATCCCACGACACCTTAAATACTGTAGATAAAAAAAAAAATTGTGAATGAAGACTTCATTTTTATGCTCGGGAGGAGCTCGTGGCTAAGTAATAACAGCCGCATGGGTCGATCCATCAGGTTAAGCTACGCTTGCCGGGGTTGGTCCGTGGATGGGTGACCATCTTTACATACCGAGACTCCTCCGTGCCTCGGAAAGCACGTTAAGCCGTTGGTCCCGGCTGTCATTCGTGGATCTTTAACAGTCGTTACGGGTCGTCAGAAGCCCGAAAGTCTGACAATCAGTCTTACCAAGGGGTATTGTATTACCCAGTTAATGGGTTGTGGAGGTCAGATAGGCAGTCACTCCATGTAAAATAATGGTATTCAGCTGCATCCGGTTAGACTGGAAGCCGACCCCAACATAGTTGGGAAAAGGCTAGGCAGATTGATTGAAGACTTAATTTTTATTTTAAAAACAATACGAATTTAAAAAAAAATACGAATTGCATTCAAAGAATTTTAAATAATCGCCTGTCTGAACCTGGAATTGAAACTACTAAATGTGTAAAAAAAACCTGTAATTCCACCCAAACCTACTTCCGAAATTACTGTGGTAACCTCGTACCTTTTTTTAAAACCGCTTGACTCATTAACAGTACTCCAAAAATTGAGTACACTACATGGTGAAATTGACGTTATGTAGATGTTCCTTACGTAGTTGATAATCCGTCAAAGGATGCGGTAGTAGGGCAGGTCAGCATAGACTAATGACGCTTTCAAAGCGTTTGCATCTGGTTCGAAATGCTCGTCTAGTATTTTCATCGGTATGATAGGAAGCCCCCTCCCTCGCCCCATGACATGGGACTTTGGCGAAATATGGATGTACAGAAAACAGCAATCAGGTTATACCAAACTATAAAATTTCTCCAAATGATTTTAATTCTTAAAATGTTGAAGGTTAAGTTCAAAATCGAATTTGACAGTCTGTAGTAACTTAACCTGCTGGTGTGTGTACTATAGTTACACCTCTGTCTAGCCCTTCGGAAAATTGAGGCGTTACGTTATGTTATGTGTTAGGAAGCAGTATACATAGCTTCTACCTATTATTAGGATATGATAGTTCGAAACATTTAGGGCGCTTTCAATTTAAACGTTTCGTATCGGACCGCTGCGGTGTTGAAGCGGTGCGTTTGTTGTATTGCGCACGGACGGTCGTTTGTTTTTATACAAAGCGCGCGTTGCGGCAACAGTGCGGCGTCGATATCGCGAACGCTCGACAACAGGACGGCAACGTCGCAAACTCTTCGTGTATGAAAACAAACGACCATCCGTGCGCAATATGACGAATACAGCGCTTCGGCACCGCAGCGGTCCGACACGAAACGTCTAAATTGAAAGCGCCCTTTCCGAATAAATTCAAAAATCGAACGGAAATTGTCAAGTAAGTTTATAAGAACTTAATTGTAAGTTGTGAAACAGGCCCTTGATATATTTGTTAATGTATGAGTAGACAAATGCAAGTCTATTTGTTTTTACACTTCTGGACACATCTATTGGCCCACCTTAGAGTTTAGGTTTCGATGGCCCCTACCGAAATATGATTGCTAGATTGAACAAAAACTGTTGATGCAGTTTTAAACCTGATACATTTTACCATCTTTTTCGATCGTATTGTTTTAAATTTGAATTCAGAATACCATACGACATGGAGCTACACCTAACAAGTCGGATATGCGCCTTGTTAAAGGCAATTGATTTTTGAATAAAAAACATGTTTTATCAAATAAAGGTTTAATTTAATAACGCGTGTTGCCTCCATGGGCATCTACCACAGCTCTCATACGATTAGGCATAGAGTTTATCAACCGCTCTATGAAATTTTGAGGGATCATCTCCCATTCCTCTTCTATGGCAGTTTTGAACTCCTGCATCGTCTGGGCAACTGGCTGACGAGCCCTAACACGTCTTTTTAGCTCGTCCCACATGTGCTCAATGGGGTTCATGTCTGGGCTTCTGGCTGGCCAGTCCATAACTGTGATGTTCACATCCCGAAGATATTCCCTGACGATGCCGGCCGCATGGGCTCTTGCATTATCATTAGTGATCGGATAATCGGATGCATATTTACCTAAAGTTAATATTTGGCTAACAAACTATGGAAGCGGCTTCTTAATATTTTTTTTCTTAATATAAATACCGGGATTCCAGAAAATGTGGGAATGTACACCTAATCGGATACATGGTATGGAAACGACTTCTTATAAAATGTAATTTTATTTATTTAAAAATACCAGGAAATCGGGATCACATAAATATTCCGTTTGTTACACGTGGTCCCCGCGAGAAATACAAAGCTGCCGAATTAAAATGGATGTCCCTGGAAGGTCCGTCAATATATCGGTGGGGTTGTTTTCATGGATTTCGAGGGTGTTAAAGCCGATAGTGACATTAAAATGTAAATCCAAGATGGCGGCTGCGAACATTTTCAAATTTTCTACATGGGTGTCGTTTCCATGGTTTTCGAGGGTTTTAAAGCCGATAGTGGCGTTAAAATGTAAATCCAAGATGGCGGCTGCAAAATTTTCAAACTTTTCGTCATGGGTGTCGTTTTTATGGTTTCCGAAGGTGTTAAAACCGATAGTAATGTTAAAATGTAAATCCAAGATGGCGGCTGCAAACATTTTCAAATTTTTCGTCATGGGTGTCGTTTTCGTGGTTTTCGAGAGTGTTAAAGCCGATATTGACGTTAAAATGTAAATCCAAGATGGCGGCTGCAATATTTTCAAACTTTTCGTCATGGGTGTCGTTTTTATGGTTTCCGAAGGTGTTAAAACCGATAGTAATGTTAAAATGTAAATCCAAGATGGCGGCTGCAAACATTTTCAAATTTTTCGTCATGGGTGTCGTTTTCGTGGTTTTCGAGAGTGTTAAAGCCGATATTGACGTTAAAATGTAAATCCAAGATGGCGGCTGCAATATTTTCAAACTTTTCGTCATGGGTGTCGTTTTTATGGTTTTCAAAGGTGTTAAAACCGATAGTAATGTTAAAATGTAAATCCAAGATGGCGGCTGCAAATATTTTCAAATTTTTCGTCATGGGTGTCGTTTTCGTGGTTTTCGAGAGTGTTAAAGCCGATAGTGACGTTAAAATGTAAATCCAAGATGGCGGCTGCGTTTTTTTTTTAATTTTTCGTCATGGGTGTCGTTTCCATGGTTTTCGAGGGTTTTAAAGCCGATATCGGCGTTAAAATGTAAATCCAAGATGGCGGCTGCGATTTTTTTTTAATTTTTCGTCATGGGTGTCGTTTCCATGGTTTTCGAGGGTTTTAAAGCCGATAGTGGCGTTAAAATGTAAATCCAAGATGGCGGCTGCAATATTTTCAAACTTTTCGTCATGGGTGTCGTTTTTATGGTTTTAAAAGGTGTTAAAACCGATAGTAATGTTAAAATGTAAATCCAAGATGGCGGCTGCAAATATTTTCAAATTTTTCGTCATGGGTGTCGTTTTCGTGGTTTTCGAGAGTGTTAAAGCCGATAGTGACGTTAAAATGTAAATCCAAGATGGCGGCTGCGTTTTTTTTTAATTTTTCGTCATGGGTGTCGTTTCCATGGTTTTCGAGGGTTTTAAAGCCGATATCGGCGTTAAAATGTAAATGCAAGATGGCGGCTGCAAAAATTTCAAACTTTTCATCATGGGTGTCGTTTTCATGGTTTTTGAGGTTGTTAAAACCGATAGTGGCGTTAAAATGTAAATCCGATATGGCGACTGCCAACATTTTAAAATGTTTTGTCATGGGTGTCGTTTTCATGGTTTTCGAGGGTTTTAAAGCCGATAGTGGCGTTAAATTGTAAATCCAAGATGGCGGCTGTAAAATTTTCTAACTTATCGTCATGTGTGTCCTTTCCATGGGTTTGGAGTGTGCTAATGCCGATAGTGAAGTCAAAATGCGTGACGCTTGGCTGATGCCTAGTTAACTAACCCTGCGTCAGCGCAGCGTATCGCGTTTCAACCTGAAAACACGTGTGATAGTAATTAAAAAACCATCAACATTTATAAAGAAGGCGCTATCTTGCATTTACATTTTAATGTCACTATCGGCTTTAACACACTCGTAAAGCATGAAAACGACACCCATGACGAAAAATTTGAAAATGTTCGCAGCGGCCATCTTGGATTTATATTTTAATGTCACTGTCAGCTTTAACACCCTCAAAAAGCAAGAAAACGACACCCATGACGAAAACATTGAAAACTTTCGCAGCAGCCATCTTGGATTTATATTTTAATGTCACTATCAGCTTTAACACCCTCGAAAAGCATAAAAACGACACCCATGCCGAAAAATTGGAAATTATTTGCAGCCGCCATCTTGGATTTACATTTAAAGTCACTATCAGCTTTAACACCCCTGAAAACCATAGAAACGACACCCATCACGAAAAATTTGAAAATATTCGCAGCCGCCATCTTGGATTTACATTTTCAGCAGCTTTCACCATGGGACCAACTCTGAAATCACGAAAAATTTACGATGTTTGATACAAAAGTTTAATACCTACTCGACCAAAATGTATGAAACAGCTGATTTAGGGTTGATCCCATAGTGAAAGTTGTTCATGAGAAAAACACCCTGTGAAAATTTTGTGTTAAAAAAGTTACCCTCTAATAGTCAAAAAATACTTAATTTATCAATTCCGGAATCGCGACATTTTGACGATCGATACAAAAGTGCATTCCATATTAGCCAAAACCTAAACGTAAGTAATATACATTCCATTCTATCAGCACTCTAAATTTGCGAATCCCGGAATTCCGGGATTTTTTTGATACAATAGTGCAATCCATATTAGCCACACCTGAACGCAAGTACCTAACTAAAACATTCGATTCCAAAATCAGAACTTAAAAATTGTCGTTCCGGAATCCCGGGATTTTTTCGATACATAAGTGCAATCCATATTAACTAACATCTGAACTTAAGCATATTATACGTTCGATTCTATAATCAGAAGTCAAAATTGGCCGATACCGGAATTTTGGGATTTTACAATCCAAAAGCCCACTCCATACTTAGCCAACACCTCAACTTTAGGTTAATATGCATCCGATTATCCGATCACTACATGCATAAAAAGGAAATTTGGGCCCACATAGTCCGCGTATGGTATCACGTGAGGTTCTAAGCACTCACGAATGTACCTTTCAGCATTTAATGTTGGCAGCCGTGGTCCTGTAACAACCTCAAGTTGAGTTTTGCCGCTCGCGGATATACCGCCCCAGACAGTCCATGAGCCACCGCCATAAGCAACCCTCTCTTCAAAGCAGCATTGTGCGAAACGCTCTCCCTTACGTCGGTAGACCTTCTTCCTTCCATCATTGCCATGTAACACAATTTTAGACTCATCAGAAAAGAGTACACGGCTCCAATCTTGCTGTGTCCAATTTAAATGACTGCGTGCGAAATGAAGGCGCGCTGTTCGGTGGGCTCGCGTTAGTTTGGGGCCATTAGCTGGCTTATGTGGTACCATATCGCGTTCTTTTAACCTTCTCCGAACAGTTCGAGCGCTCACAGATACTCCGTGGAAGTCGCGAAGTTGGTTTTGTATCTCAATGGAGGTAAGTAAGGTGACGATTTCTCAAGCTGGTCGTCACGATGAATCGATCCTGCCTTTAAGTTGTGACCCGAGATCGTGGCCTTCCTTGGCGATGAACAAAGCCGCCAGTCTCTAGGTACCTCCGATAAATATTTCGGACCGCAGATCGACTTAAATTAAGTTGAGCACTCACGTTTCTTTGGCTATGTCCGGCCTGAATAAGTGCCACAGCTTGGGCGGCGACTTCAGGTGAAGTATCTATAGATTATTGATAGAACCTCACCTTAATGTTAAGAATAAGTAATGTTTGTTGCAAAACCAAAGATATCAATCACTTTTTCAAGAATTAAATCCAAGTAAACCAATAAAACCAAGTTTTCTTAGTATTCGATTGTTTGATATCAACAAACAGGCTCCAAATTGTCTTTTGTTTCTTTAAATTCTGTGTTCGAAATTCAAAAAAAGACTATTGAATGAAATTGTGAATGTGCCAGGTTCAAAACTGCATAAAAACTTTTTGCTCGACCTAATATAAAATTTTAGCTAGGACCAAACGAAACTGAAAATACAAGGTGGCCAAAAGATGTGTCCAGAAGTGTATTATGTCAATATTTCGGATTCTATGCAGCCACCTACCACACCATTTATCAGTCCACATCTAAATTCCTTCAACACTTTCTAAATTCCCCAAACATTTTAGACTCCATCAAAAATTCTCTAAACAGACTGCAAACGCAACATTTATAAGAAGAACGCCATAATTATTTTATTTACGCGTTAAAAATGGACCAAGGCCAGTGTTTATTGTGTCACAAAAAAAGAAGAAAATATCATGCTCTTGACACAAAACAGATATGTACAGAAGGTCGGCTTCATAAAACGAGCGAAGACAGCCTCGCGCACACATATATGCGTTTGTTAGATAAATGTAATTATTATGTGTCTAATATTTAAAAGTAAATAAATTACCTTGATTCCGGAAGTTAGTTCGGTTGTGATTAAAATCATCGAATCATTGTAAAACAACCTTTAGATTATTAGAATAACTGTTTGTTGGATATTGACATCTGTCACATTTACGAAGCTTGAGACCAATGTAGAAGTATCTAATTTGATTAGTTATTGTGTTTACGAAATATACCACTCACTTGTTATAATCGTACAGATGTTACTACTATAAATAATTAAATAATATTTGATAGTAACTTGTAGTATATCTTAGAATTTATATTGCTATTTTAATATAACAGGTTGTTTGAAACAATTGATACAATACTGTCAGTTGATGTTTGATGGGAAGGGATAAATAGAAGAGGTGGTAGGATATAAAAAGGATTGTAATGACATTCTCGAGGCAGTTGCTCAGTGGATGTTCAAGTGGCTAGTGCTAGTGCCGTTGTGATGTGAAATATATCTACCAGGTGTCATGTAAGTTACGTAATTCCATATTATACCTTAAATATTCTATTTATGTTGCTGTTATTCTGAGTGATAGAATTAACTGTTTGAGATAACTATAATTTGTGGAAATATAAGAAATGTGTTGATAGAATACTATAATACAGTTTCCATGGAGTTTCTTGTCCTTCTTCTCCATGAAGACCTAGTTTTGCGAACGGACAATAGCTTTCTCATTAAAGATGAATAATTATTGACAAGCCTAATTGAAATAATAAATATCTAGTCTTGTCTTTCTGTGCTTTTCTTTATGAAATCCTTCCCTTACACACCATATTCATAATACTTTCATACACAATAAATAACCAATAACCATTCTGACATTTAAGGCTTGCTATTTGCGTAGTAGCTATATATATGCTTATAATTTTATATTATATCAAATCTAACACGTTCGTACGGCGCGCAGCTCGGCGATCTCTAAGGGTACGCACCCTTAGAGATCGCCGAGCTGCGCGCCGTTCCACTGACGAGGAGCGGACCTTGAATTGACCAATCACAGTGCTTGAAATCTCCACTCCGAGTCAGTGGAAACAGTGTAAGTGGAGCGGAGCGGACTTTCAAATATAATATATCAACACGCGATCCCGAGAAGGACAGAACGGAGTCAATGTATTAGGTGTCGGTGTATTAGGGCGATGGTGTCGAGTGGAGGGCAGCGAAGCGAAAGGTAGCGGGGCTGCGGCGCAGCGGCGGTGGCGGCGGAGGGTAGACTTGTCAGGGCAGGACTCGCGCGCTACATTTTAGTTTACGATAGAAGAGATTGAATTTGACTGATCGGAACATGGCTCAATGCAGCTCCAGCCCGCTCAGCTCCGCTCCACTCCACTCCGTTCCACTTCAGAGGAAACACTTACCACTTTTCACTGCTCTTCTTCACTCCACTCCGCCTAGCTCCGCGTTAGTGGATACGCACCCTAACAAATACCAGTCGTGGGTACGCTTGCACTCGCTGTACGTGAAGCGTGTCTATGTGTGCGTACGTTTTCGCTAATAGAATGAAGACGACCTTCTGTACTTATCTTCTTTGTGGTCCCGAGCTCCTGATAACCTCCTCGGTAATTAGAGGACGAGGAGCCTCGTAAAAGTTTAAATGAGTAACTGTCCCTATTTTAATTCAGTTATTTTTACATTCACGTTTACGTTTGTAAATGTCATTTTGTAGAAGAGAGTTGTTATTTTAAGTGGAGATGGAGTGATGATGCTTCAGAGTCATTGAATGAATTTAAGAGAAAATAAAATATTGTTTTTTTCAGCTAGTTCCAACTACATTGGGTACCTACTTACGAAGAAACTGGTATGTAGTCTACATTGTATTACTGAATCAACCTCCTCATGGCCTTATCCGATTTTGTTATCATCCTTATGGAGCAGGTGCAGCAAGTCTTCTGTATTGTATGATTCATTACATAACCACTGACGCGCGAAACGTACGAAATGCGCCAGTAAAGTAAATCGCAAAACGACCGAACGGAAGAGACTTACCAGATAAAAAATGGGCGAGGCGAACGCATTCAGGACCTTAGTTTTATATTTTTTGGAATTTTGTGAGTAGACCCACTCCTTGCGTTCCAGGTTCCTTGGAAAGGTGGTTGGGTGTAGTATATATTTGCCAAAAGCCCTGAGGCTGTATCGGCATTACGATCAAAGTTAGTCTGTGATTGAAAATCAGTTTGCGGAACGAGAGGCGCGCGCGGGGGGCATTTGTTTACCGAGATTAGTGTTCGTATTTCAAAACTTTGGAAAAACAAAGGTAAAAATTATGATGTCATTTAATAATTTGACACATGGGAAATATTTTAGGGGAAAAAAAATAGGGTTATCGCTTTAGATTTTGTAAGTTCAACATTCACTGACCGGAGTCTACTTGCTTACCAGAGGACTTACACAAAGTGACATTCTGCCTAGCCTTTTCCCAACTATGTTGAGGTTGGCTTCCAGTCTAACCAGATGCAGCTGTATTCCAGAGTTTTACATGGAGCGACTGCCTATCTGACCTCCACAACCCAGTAACTGGGTAATACGATACCCCTTGGTAAGACTGGTTATCAGAATTTTGGGTTCTGATGACCTGTAATGACTGTCAAAGATCCACGAATGACAGCCGTGACCAACGGCTTAACGTGCTTTCCGAGGCATGGAGGAGTCTCGGTATGTAAAGATGGTCACCCATCCACGGACCAACCCCGGCAAGCGTAGCTTAACCTGATGGATCGACCCGTGCGGCTGTTGTTACTTAGCCACGAGCTCCTCCTCTATCTATCTATATCTACACTAATAATAAAGTTGAAGAGTTTGTTTTTTTTTTGTTTTTTTACATACCAAGCAAAAAGAAAAAAAATACGCTAACAAAAATGAAGTAATAGCGATGCGATGCGACGCGGTGGGTCGGGGGAACAAGAAATTTCACGCGGACGAAGTCGCGGGCAGCAGCAGTGAATGATTAACTATGATGGGAATGTCAAAAATGGATGGGGTTGACCTAAGTTATCGAAAGAAAACGCTTAAAACAAAGTCCACTTGTCTAGGCCAATGCTAACCCACATAACCAAGAAGGTACGTCTTCATTGGTAGCTTCGCTTTTACTAATTACTAGCTTCTACCCGCGACTTCGTCCGCGTGAAATTTATAGTTCCCCCGTCCCACCCCGTCGCATCGTATCGCCTGCCCGCGCAATTACTTCGTTTTCGCTTAGCTTTCTTTCTAGCTTTTTTTTTCTTTTTGCTGCGCTCTTAAGGGTCTTAGCGTGATTGTAAATAGCCTGTAACCTTCCTCAAGAGCTATAAAATGCAAAAATATTTTTTTCAAATCCGTCCGGTAGTTCCAGAGATTACTCCCTACATACAAACAAACAAATTTTACCTCTTTATAATATAACAACGCGTCGTTTTGCATCCTCGTCAAATTTCAGGGTGTGATACCGAACATCAAACCAAATAACTTTGTCCATAGGACTAACATCGTAATCGCGAAAAAATTTTCAACTGTCCCACAGAAAACTTCAATACCTATTCGACGCAAATGTATGAGACGGCTGATTATTTTTTCGCGATAACGATGTTGGTGCCATGGAAAAAGTTGTTCGGTTTGATTGTCATTGATTGCCACATCCTTAAATTTGACGAGGATGCAAAACGACACGCTGTAGACCAGATAAGATTCTTCACCAAAACCTACACTAACCCATTAAAATTCGCCACACGTTGCCAGCTCAGCAAGATCATGAAACATTTTTATATCGACACCCGTCAGACCAAAACACAGATGTTTTTATTCACAAAGCTTTTGAGCTATGAATATTTTAATTTCCGGTTCGCCCGTCGCTGAGATTAAGGAGGTTCAGCTTGAAATACTTTATTAACTGTTCATCCCGTTTCGCTTTAGCGTGAATGTACAGTCGTTCCCTTTTTGTTTTGTGTGATGAATTTTTAAGTGACATGTGGGTTTTTTGGTCCTGGGTGTGAATTAAAAATAATTAAGGCTTATTGTTCCATTATTTTTTTTATATACGAGAAATTCTTCGTTATTTTTGTGTGTTTATGAAAACAACACTCATTATACAATGTGTTTCCGCAATTACGACATTAATTTGACACGCGTATATGGCTCCGCGTTTTATTTTATATAGATATGTTAATTACATTAAACGTTATTATTTTTTGATTATTTTACAAAATAGCATCTTGGAGCAACCAGTAGCGCAGAGATGAAATTAAGCCGAACGAAAAAAAAAAACGCCACGACACACGAGTTTTTTTTCTGGAGGTTTTGCAAAAAAATCATTCATGAAGCTACTTATAGCTAGGTCAGAACAATAGAGAAACGATGAACAAAAAAATGTGTTGGTCAATGACCTTCTAACAGCTAGCATAGAACAATAGCTTCATGAATGTGCCCTTTGCAAGAGAGTACTCCTAATTTTGGTTATTATCTTATTATTTAGTTTGTTTGATTTTTTTTTCTAATTTACGAATTATTTTATCTTATTTTGTTTGTATGATTACTGGCCACTAGCCCTACCTGTGGCTTTAGTTAATGTCATAATTGCGGAAACACGTTGTATGTACAAAAACAGCCCGAATCTGACTGGAAGCCTTTTCCCAACTATGTTGGGGTCATCATAATTGGGAAAAGGCTAGGCAGATGATGACGGGCGCTTTTTATTTCAAGAACGCTAGAAAAAAAGAATAAGAAGAGAAGAATGCTATCAATTTGAACAGTTTTAGATGACATTTGTCCAACTATTTTGCAAATAAGAAAGGAATAAAAATATATATGTTTTTTTTTTTGCAACAGGGACTGAAAGTGGGTGATCTTAAAAATTCGAAGTGGGGCTACTAGGGCATGTGGGGTATCATAATGAAAGAGCGCTGTTTCCAAATTCTCAAACATTTTTTTCTTTTTGAAGGCCAAATAGTTTTCGATTTTAGATGAAAAATGTTGAAAAAATACCCCCCTTATCTCCGAAGTTTGAATAGACAAAAATCTGAAATGATTCTATGTGATAGAAGTTTATGTATAGATTACAGAAAAAATAAAACAATGTCTCTCAATAGTAGTTTTTCAGAAATCATCAACAAAAATTACATATAAATACGAAACCTTCGGTGCGTGAGTCCGACTCGCTCTTGACCGGTTTTTTTTTCAGTTAATTTTTACCTCCCCCTGTTAAATAACGTTTACTGCAAATCACGAGGTTTTCACTGCACGGCGACGAAAAGCACGCTTTACGTGCTAATTCGATTACCTTGACCTCACAAAAATAAATTCATTCTAGACTTGGGCGACGTCTGTTTTAGAATACACGAGTTTCAATCAATTATCAGCCTTACTAAAGACGCTTAAATATCAGCTACCAACCCTCAAAAGAACTTTTTCTCAAAAGCCAGCAGCAACGTTCAATCACAACATGAAACCTTTAATGGGAACAAAATTATATCCTCCATTTCTCACTACCACAGAACAGAAAAACCAGCTCACTACCGATAATTTTCAGTAACAACTTCGTTGCCATGACAACAGCTAACAAGCACAAAATGTCTACACGAGTCTTAGCAAAAAACGGTCCGTTTGTGAAATAAATTAGTCAGTCTCAGGAAAATTTCGAATAATAATTAGTACTTCTCAGAGTTGGGACACGGAATGGATAGGACAGAAGGTCTGCTCCAGAAAAGGAGCAAAAACACGCACACATAGACATGAGTCTAAGTCGAGCGAGTGCAAGCGCAAGGGGGAAGCACTAAGGTAGCCCGCAAACATAAAAAAATTCTTACAATTTTTGCATTTTGCTGCTCACTGTCTAGATATATATGTTAATTAGACTATAATTTGCGACCGTAACAAATATGTATACAACTATTTTCTTAATTTCCCTAGGCAAACTTCGTGTTTCGTCAGTCGTCGGATTTCTATCAGTTGCCCTTTGCACTTGGTGCAGACCGGGCGCTCTCAATCGACTTGGAAATATATAGAGTTGTTAATACTCTTTTAACTTAATGTAATTTATTTAAAAAATGGGAAGAAAGCTGCTAATGTCTGACGAAACACGAAGTTTGCCGACGGACATTAAGAAAATAGTTGTAATGTACGGAATTATAATAAAAGAGTTGGTAACAAAACTGCTTAAGTCAGTATAATCCTCAAATGTCAAGATTTCATGAAAGAGTCATTCAATAGGATTACTTGATCTTAAAGAGTTGTATTTACTGATTATAATTCTGTAACTACATACTTGTTACAGTAACATACAACTTAATACTGACTTGCAAATTGCAAAAAAAGTAAGAAAATTTTAATTTCGGGAGTTACCCGGGCGCGTACTTACGCCTTTATATGTGCGTGCATCTGTATCGCATTTGCATGGAGCTGGTCTTCTGCACTTATCTATTTTGTGGTTGGGACAACAAATTATTATCATTAAAATATGAGTCAAAGTTGTACAACACGTTTTGATTAGCTATTTTGATAACTTAGGAAAATTTAATGACGTGGTGACGAAATTAATTTTTGTTCAATTTAAATGTTGGGACATACTTTGCCAATCATTTCACGTAATTTGTTTTGTTAGACATTACAGCCCGCACAGGGAACGAAGCAAAACGAAGCTAAGTTCGTTTAGCTTTTCTCCGCGTCTTTTAATACTTCCGTTTTCGTTTCCCTTATAGATTGACCGTTGCCGCTGTACCGCACCTTAGGTATATGCGCGGAGAGAGGTGGGCAGTGCAGGCCGCTTATTCTTCAACGCTGACGACGTCTCACCCCCGCGGTACAGCGGTATCAGTCAAAAGTATAAAAAGACGCGGAAGAAAGCTAAACGAACTTTTATGTCCTGACGAGCTTACGGATACCTATACAGACTATTGTTCACATGGGCGTGTTAATGCAGCACGTCCAAACATGCCATTGCCAGTGGCAACCACAATGAGAGGTCCGTTGTTACGGGCCGCAGCATAGCTTCCGCGGACGGGGGGCAATTCCCTGGAACCGCACGCCACGCCCCTTGCGGGGCGTTGCGGCATCTCACAGTCGTAAACGAACTTAGCTTTGTTTCACTTCGTTCCCAGTGTGGCCTACGCTTTAGATTTGCGCTTTCTTGGTTATCGGCATCCTAATTGCGTAACACTGACATTTTGAAGTAAATTTCTAATACATTGCTTCATATGTTCGAAAAATTTGTCTGCTCGACAACGTAATTAAGATGGTACCGACCGCGCAGAGCGAAAAAAGTGGCCACCATTTTCCGTTTTAACGATTATAATAAAACTAAACAATTAAAGCTACTATTTGTAATAATAGTAACGTATAGTCTTGTGGAACACAATTGTTCCGGCTTATTTTCTGCATTTTCATTCTAAAATAAAAGGAATAACCAAACAAACGATGAAGGCGCCACTGCGCGGTCGGTAGCCTCTTAACGCAATGAATGTTGTTGAACTATCAAAATGAAACCGATTCCGATTGATAGTGTGTTACATAATTAGGGTGATGGTGCGACTTTGCCTATTCAGCCAGTAGCGCCTGAATAGTCTTATTGAATAAAAATCTTGAAGTGAACAAAGTTTGTTAAATGAAATGTTATCTTTGGTAATCAAATCTAAGTGCAATCAGATACCTACGCAATTATTTTATGTAGCCCTAAAAAACTGTGTTCGGAAAATAAACCATGACAAATCGTCTATCACATTAATCAATACGCCAAATGAGGAAAAAAAGAGAGGTGTTTTAAAAATCCTCTGAAAACGATTAATCAACCGAACAATACTTGAATTTACGATTATAACGAAGAAAACGTTGATTTAGCATTCAGTCGCAAAAATATTCAAATTCTTAAAACAGTGGCTCGGAGATAACGTTTTAATGTAACAAAATTGTAAAATTTCACCTTATCATACTTTTAATGTGAAGGAAAAACAACGTTTTCGGGACTTTTGTTACAGGAAAATGAAATATAGAAGGCTTACTTCGTACAACTTTTCGATAAATACAGTGTCGCATGAGGGAAATGCGCTATTGAAAATGAACAGCCAATGTAGTTTAAGTCCACACTATCGCCTGATGGTGTTAAATCTTCGCTGCAACAAACTAGTATTTTGGTTTGCAGAGATACTCGTGTACGCAGAATTTTAGTTATCTTCCTAGCTATTTTATTGAGGATATAGCTTTTATATTATATTGAGGAGCTCGTGGCTAAGTAATAACAACCACTCGGGTCGATCCATCAGGTAAAGCTACGCTTGCCGGGGTTGGTCCGTGGATGGGTGACCATCTTTACATACCGAGACTCCTCCCTGCCTCGGAAAGCACGTTAAGCCGTTGGTCCCGGCTGTCATTCGTGGCTCTTTGACAGTCGTTACGGGTAGTCAGAAGCCCGAAAGTCTGACAACCAGTCTTACCAAGGGTTATCGTATTACCTAATTACTGGATTGTGGGGGTCAGATAGGCAGTCGCTACATGTAATTTACTGGTATTCAGCTGCATCCGGTTAGATGCCAACCCCCACATAGTTGGGAAAAGGTTAGGCTGATTGATCCTAGCTATTTTTAACTGACGAAAAAAAAGCAGGAGGTTCTCAATTCGACACGTATTTTTTTCTATTATTAATGACCACGCATAGCTTTTTACAAAGTCGTCCGATTTGAAAAATTTTTGTTTTATTCGAGACGGTATACATCAAAGTTGGTCCCATAAAAAATTGATTAACTTTACTTGGGTAGTTTTTGAGTTAACTTCAATAATACCTATTTTTTCCCCACTTTTATATGGATAATGTTCTAGTTTCTTTTGCAGGTACTAGAATTAGGCATTAGAATTTGTGTGGGGTAGGTTACCACAAATAAAACGTGAAAAATAACTTTAATTTCGGAAGTCGGTGCAAAAAACGAAAATACATTTAACCAGACACCGACTTCCGAAATTAAAGTTATTTTTCACTTTTTTGTTGTTTTTGGAAGTCGGTTGTATTTTTTGTAAAAAAGTTTTTTACTGACTCACACATTCCATTTATTGCAATAATAGTTAGGTTTTAGGTTATATGCATTTATATCAACGGTATTCAGATTGCTGAATTTTGCGTCAAACAATGGATGGTGCCACGAAATGTATGGAAGCTAATACCCACTCCAATAGGAATCAATTATATACCATTAGAAAGGTAATAAGATATAATTTCATTCCAATGGTTTTTGTCTTGATTTTTGTTCGACTGGAGCACAGAACGGATATATCTTTTATCTGTTCCGTGAACTGGATTAGTACAGGGTGGAAGTTGAGACAAGTAGGCTGCAGTAAGGTATTAAGTAAAAAACCGGCCAAGTGCGTGTCGGACCACGCACCATGAAGGGTTCCTTAGTTGGGATGCATTTATCCCAAGAACAAACTTAATATTGTAGTTGAAAAACATGTCCTCCCATACATTCCATCTGCAAATGTAAGTTTGTACGCAAAATATTAAGAGATTGACTTTAAATTTTCTTTAACTTTTTTTCTTAATTTTTTCCTTTGCTCCCCAAAAGTGACCCCTATATTCAAAATTTATTTATTTACGTTACACGTCCATGTTTAAGTCACCGAAATTCATATGTATACCAAATTTCAACTTACTCAGTCTATTAGATTCGGAGAAAATTGGCTGTGACAGACGGACAGACAGATACACGAATGATCCTATAAGGGTTCCGTTTTTTCCTTTTGGGATACGGAACCCTGACAACTGTATTTATTATTTTCGAGTTATTTTTGCCATCGACACGCTAAAAAGAAGATTTTTATCTAAATCATTGGCAATATAAGGCTCATCCTATTATTGAGGAATTATAAAAGAACTCCTTATATCTGTGAGAACGTGTAATGTTAATGTTATGAAATCATGGAATCTTTCTGATACGAATTAGCCTTCTGTTCATTTTCATTTAGTAGGAATATGCAGGTAATGGATTTACGGTTGCTGTAACTAATTGAAATTATCATTAAAACTTTTTATTGTCTAAATAAAAGTGCGTCTGTTTTTAATTACTACTTTAATGGCACCTATCTATTGTTAATTACATTTCAGCTTGTCATTTTTGAACTTTAAAATTTATCTAACGTATGTTTTATAGGTTTGTACATCGTTCATTGGTTTTTAGAGTTTTGTTTTTAGAGTTTTGTTTTTAGAGTTCATTAGAGGAGCTCGTGGCTAAGTAATAACAGCCGCACAGGTCGATCCATCAGGTTAAGCTATGCTTGCCGGGGTTGGTCCGTGGATGGGTGACCATCTTTACATACCGAGACTCCTCCGTGCCACGGAAAGCACGTTAAGCCGTTGGTCCCGGCTGTCATTCGTGGATCTTTGACAGTCGTTACGGGTTGTCAGAAGCCCGAAAGTCTGACAATCAGCCTTACCAAGGGGTATCGTATTACCCAGTTAATGGGTTGTGGAGGTCAGATAGGCAGTCGCTCCATGTAAAATAATGGTATTCAGCTGCATCCGGTTAGACTGGAAGCCGACCCCAACATAGTTGGGAAAAGGCTAGGCAGATTGATTTTACATCGTTCATTAGTTTAAAATATTATTTTGTTAACGTAATTAACAGTATTTTTATTTAATTTACTTGATGATAACGGGTAATCTGTGTCTATTCTATTCTATTCTATTCTATACTATTAAATGAGCAGTATTTGTAATCACGTTCTCGAAAACGGCTCTAACGATTTCGGTGAAAATTGCAATATATGGGGGCGAAAAATCGATCTAGCTAGGTCTCATATCCGGGAAAATTCGTTTACTCCATTTTGACCCGAGCTGAGCTCGGTCGCCCAGGTACCTGTACCTTTCTATACGACGCCTATCATACAGAGACAAAATTTAAAAGAATGATATGAATGTGCCTGCAATTTCGTTGGCCCTCACTATAACAATTCGAATCAGAAGACTGCTTGGCAGAAAAATAAAATAAAAATAATCAAATCAAATCAAATCATTTATTTGCCTGAATATGGGTCGTACATAAGGTGATAATTACAATAAAGGTCTTTAAACCCCTACCTTAATAGGTGTGCAAATATCTAAAACAATTAAAATCCCCCCTTCCTTCCTCCCGTGAGGTTAGGCGAGAAATAACGAACGTCTTGTTTACGTTTATACATCTGGCAGTACACGCACGCCCGTTGCGAGAAATATTTCTTCCACAATTAAATAACAGCAAAAAATTATCTAAAATAAATATTAGTATTACAGTATTTACTGACATTTATTAATTATATAATTTTATTATCATTGTTTAATTTTAAAAATTTAATTACATTTATCGTTTAAATAATCATTAACTTTATAATATGCTTTATTAATCAAAAAGATCTGTAATTTTTTTTTAAATGATATAAAATTCGTTGCTTCCTTTATATTCTATGGTAATTTATTATAAATTCTGAAAAAGGTGCTGATCCATGCGTCATGTTCGTGAACGGGCGCCGTCAGTTGGGACTGGTCGTCTCTTAGCTGCCATGGCTTATTTTTAATTTTAATATTTAATTTAGTTGTTTTAGTTTTTATCTTTTTATTACGGACGCTTTTTAACGTGCACGTCTTTCTACATTGTTCTCACATGTATATTTTCAACATGAACGATGTAACCAATATTTTGTAAAAATATTATGATTTAAAAGAGTGTCCGTGGAGTTTCTTGCCCGTTCTTCTCCATAGGGATCTACTACGCTTTGGAATGGGCAACTAGCTTCATCTTTCTGATTGACCGACCCATTGACAATTCAAAAGTGCCTGTAATTGGTTTATTTGAAATAAATGCTTTGAGTTTGAGTTTGAGTTTGATTCTAGGGCCCATACAAAATGCAATCTTGTCAAACATAATAACCGTTCTATGGCGTAAAATATGGCGTATAATACTATAATTATTATCGAAATAACAACCTCTTTACTTGAACTCTGAAACAAGGAGTTTCACTAACTATTGCAGATTGTTTCTTACATAAGCCTTTGCACTTACCACAGTTACCAAAATTTAAAGGCGCAATCATTACCGAAAGGTGTGCCTTACCATTTAACTTTGAACTTTGATCCATTGTCGAATGGTCCGATGTCGTTTACTTATCGATTACTGCCAGTTTTTAGAGACGTTGATAGATCGCCCCGGGCGGGCATTCTGCTTCCACCGGTTAAACCTATTCTGTGGGGGTACAAGTTACGAGAGAATTGGTGGTTTGAAGGTTTGCGAATTGGAACGCTGTTTCTTTTTCTGTATGAGGATAATTATGTTGTCATAAGTTATTTGTGTGTTTTGGCCGAAATATGGTATAGAATTATTGATGTTATATAGACTTTGAGTTCATTCAAACAAGAAGGAGCTTCGACATTTCGAGCATTTGAAACGTTGTTTGTGATTAATTATTCGTTTGCCAAGTAATAACATATAGTTTATACCAAAGAAACTATGTAAATGTGCTCTCACGCAGTATTTGCAATGCTCAGCTTAACTTTCCCACTGCTAACATGCTCGTAGCAAAAATAATGCTACGAGCAGTCGCGGCGTAGCCACGCCTTGGGCCTGAAAAAGAAATGAAACAACAATTACCAAAAAAGTTTTTAAATAATCATCATTCTCATCATCGTCGTCATTCAACAGCCTTCTCACTGTTGAGTAGGCCTGCTTCATTTTTTACGGTACTTCCCTTGTCTGTGCAAGTCTCATCCAGGTCTTCTCCGCGATCTTCTGCTTTTACTTCTTCGTCCGTTCTGCCAACGCACTTTCTACTGTCTCTCAACAAGCATTCCGTTAGGACTCTGCTCCACCTACCAGTACCACGTCTAGCCAATACATTTTATGCTGCAAAGCCAAAGACCATCACACTAATATTATAACGGCGAAAGTTTGTGAGTGTGTGTGTTTATACAGGGTGTCCGGTAATGAATGGATAACCATGAAATGTCTTATAGTATAACTTATGGCCGTTCAGAAAAAAAATTGAAACAAAATATATCATAAGTAGTACCTAAGTTATGATTTTTTTAAAAGAAAGGTCTAATTTTTTTTACCTTGTTTTACTTTTATGAACACTACGATCAGAAATGAATGGATTCCATCGGTTTGTTGTTATTTTATTATTATACACGAACTATGCTAATAGATAAACAGTCAATAGTATGACTAGCTATTGCACTTTTTTATTAAAAAATTAGCAGATTAATTAATTTTAGAAAAACTTTGCAAAATTTATTTTTTAAACTATGTTTAAACATCTTGGGTATAAAAAAAATGTATGAATACATGAGTGGCCAATAATTTTAAAATAATGTCACTTTCAAGTAGATTTTATAATGGTACAATTCATAAATGTATCTACAATAAATAGTGAATTATTGCGATTAATGTAGAAAAGGAGAAAATTTTACTAAATATCAAAATTGGAATATGGGAACATTTTTTAAATTTAATTGTACCTGAACTTTGGGGATTAATAAAAAACAACATTTAACATAAACAACACTTTATTATCATTCGTTTATAATAAATGTTCAAACTGCCGGCCTCCCACTCTTATGCAGGCCCTACATCTACGGATAAATGATCTACGGAGCAGTCTTGTGTACCGTCGTTCACTAATTTTTGATGCGGCTGCTCTGACTCGTCTTCTTAATTCTTCTAAAGACCTTATAGGCTTACAGTATACTTCCTCTTTAAGGCAGCCCCAATAAAAAAAATCCAATGGATTTAGGTCCGGTGAACGTGGAGGCCACAAAATTGGCCCCAGCCGCCCGATCCATCTATCTGGGTACGTGTTATTTAAAAATGCACGAACAGATACAGCATAATGCGCAGGACAGCCGTCATTTTGCAACCAATATGACTCCCTCAGCTCCTCGGGCACTTCTTCTAATAAATTGGGGAGATCATTTTGAAGAAACTCCAAATAACTTTGCCCTGTTAAATTCCCCGGTAATTCAAATGGCCCGATTATTATTCCACTTAATATTCCAGTCCAATAATTGATTTTAAATTGGTATTGGGATCTATCTTCACGCATAAGATGGGGATTTTCTAATTCCCAACCGTGTAAATTATGAAGATTCATGTATCCATCTCTTTTGAATGTTGACTCGTCGCTCCACAGAATTTTATTAAAAAATTGCGGGTCTTCTTCGATTTTTGCCAGCATTTGTCGGCAAAAACGCAATCTAGCTGCATAATCTCTTGGTTGGAGAGTTTGCACGCGTGTAACGTGGTAAGGGTGGAATTTATTTTTTTTCAAAATATCGTGCACGTTCGATTTTCCGATACCTGTGCGTCGAGCTATTGTTCGTGTAGAGGTAGAAGGATCGTTTTCGATTTCCTCAAGCACGGCTTCTTCTACATCAAGACGAGCGATTCTTCCACTGCTTGTACCACCGACACCACTACCAGGCAATCTTCCTTCGGAGTAACAACCGTGGACACGAATAAATACGCGGTAGTTTGGGTGGCGCGCATTAGGGTATCTCTCCCTATAGAGCGCTGCAGCTGCATTTGCGTTACCTCTGCATTCTCCATAAATGTAATGCATATTTGCATATTCTTGTGCCGTATACTGACGTGGCATTTTGATACACAAAAACACAAAAGTCCAGTTTAGTCCAAAAACAAACCAAATCGTCGCAAATATCACCAAACAAAACAAGTCCAAATCAGTAAGCAAAACGAATAGTCCAATAAAATAGTCACGTGGTCGTTTTAACACTGATTCAAAGTAAATCACGATAATTGCAAACGGAAACTAAATAAACACATGCGAAGTCGAGCAAGTCGAGAAACGCACTAAAAGTATGAGTGCTTACCTGATGTTTTACATTTATTTCCTCTCTCTTGCACCTAGCCGATTCAAACCCTCTTTGTCTAACATAACACAAAAGAATGACAGCACGGCGTGCGCGCAGGTAGCAAATATGAAGGTCACACGACCCATTTCACGCTTTTAAAGTAACTATTTTAATCATTATGAGTATTTGTAAATTTCTGACAATTTGGTTTCAATACGCAATTTTTATTCACTACAAATTCCTTAAATGTATTTTTGATTAATCTTCAGTGGTCAGAAGCAATTTAATTTAAAAAAAGTTCCTACATTACTTTTGACATTTGGTAAAATTTTCTCCTTTTCTACATTAATGGCAATAATTCACTATTTATTGTAGATACATTTATGAATTGTACCATTATAAAATCTACTTGAAAGTGACATTATTTTAAAATTATTGGCCACTCATGTATTCATACATTTTTTTTATACCCAAGATGTTTAAACATAGTTTAAAAAATAAATTTTGCAAAGTTTTTCTAAAATTAATTAATCTGCTAATTTTTTAATAAAAAAGTGCAATAGCTAGTCATACTATTGACTGTTTATCTATTAGCATAGTTCGTGTATAATAATAAAATAACAACAAACCGATGGAATCCATTCATTTCTGATCGTAGTGTTCATAAAAGTAAAACAAGGTAAAAAAAATTAGACCTTTCTTTTAAAAAAATCATAACTTAGGTACTACTTATGATATATTTTGTTTCAATTTTTTTTCTGAACGGCCATAAGTTATACTATAAGACATTTCAAGGTTATCCATTCATTACCGGACACCCTGTATATGTTTATTACTTCTTCACGCTTTTGAGCGTGAAGAAGTAATAAACGCGCGTTTGCGGCTGGACCGATTTGGATGAAATTTGGTATGTAGATAGCTTATACCCTGGATTAACACATAGGCTACTTTTTATTCCGGTCGACGCGGGTGAAACCGCGAGGCGGTGCTAGTAATTTAATATTTATAAAATCCTTTATCTCTACCGCTCATGACTTTGATACCCTCCATTACCTACTTTCATTTACTAAGTGTAAATATAGAGCTGAAACTTTTCTATTACTGCCGTTTGAGATTGGCCAGATATTTCGGCGTACAGGTCTTCAATCAACATTCTTTTTTCCAGGATTGCAGGAAAATATTTTTATATACAGGGTGACTTGCAGGTATTTCTGGTGTGAGTATTGGATCGTAAGTGGGAAAATCGTCTTTTTATAAAATAACGACTAAGATTATTTTTGTTTTAATTTAAAACTAGTTATTTGTGCCCAATGTCGCTGTCGCCCGGGGATTTTCGGTGGATTTTCCAGTATTTTTTTTTCATACAAAAAGGTTTGTAAGTTGTTGTTGTTTTTTGTTGTTGTTGTTGTTGTTGTTGTTGGTGGTGGTTTGTTGTTGTTTTTATTGTTGTGTTTCAGGATAAGGATCCTGAAACACAACAATAAAAAAATCTACCAAACTGGTCGAGCCGTTCTCAAGTGATGGTCTTACACACATGTGGCAATTGATTTTTATTTAAACAGGAAAAGTTTTTTAAACAGTGCGCAAATTTTCACAGAGTGTTCCACCCGTAAATATGATCAACTTTCAGTATCGGACCAACTCTGAAATCACGAATAAAAAAAATCTCTGTTTCATACATTTTGGTCGAGAGGTCTTTGTGTGAAACAGCAGATATTTTTTTTGATTTTAGAGCTGTTGTCATAGTAAATGTTGTTCATGTTCATGGGTCGAACACCCTGTGAAAATTTACGTACTGCTTAAAAACTTTTCCCGTATTTAGATTGACAAATTTTTAGACATTGTCTGATTTATGAATCAGTGAATGTCTGAAAAAAAGTTGTCAATTTTAAATAAAAAAATCTTTATTTCTAGAACTACTTAGATTATTTACGATTACGCGATCAAATTAATCGGTTGAAGGACACAGAACGAGACACAACAGAAGTTTTATTGTTGTAACGTCTGGAGACGTTTAGTGTTCCGGTAATGTTTCAGTGTTTAAAATATTTAGAAAATAGGAAGACCTAGTTACGTCATAAAAAAGCAGTATTTAATAAAAACATTTTGGGCATGGCACCCAAAATATACAATAAGTTGCCAAAAAGTATCACAGACCTACACAAAATGGGCCAATTCAAATTATTTTTACATAAATTTCTGGTTGCAAAATGTTACTATTCAATTAATGATTATTTAAATGAAAGATGTCTGATCTTATCTGAAATGGCACCACAAATATAGTGATTATTGTAATTTTGATTGACTTGTTATAATAATTGTCATTTATCTTATTTTTTTTTTAATTTGACATTCTATTTTTTTATGTAACTCAATTTAAAATGTATTTATTTAATGTTGTTATGTAACGTAATAAATTAATTTGCACACCTCAGTAGGTTATAATATAATGTACCTACTTCTTATATCTGTAACACCTTTATAACATGTATTATGCAAATAAATTATTTGATTTGATTTAGTTGTTGATATTCATTGAAATCTATTGAATTCCTGCACACGTTATTTAGGGAAATATATTATAATTATATTTCTGCGGGTATTTTTGCTATTTTGTAACCGCAATCCCTTTTGCAAGAAAAAACTCGCACAATAAGTCACCCTGTACATAATGTCGCTTACTATTTCATACACATTCAGACAAATTGTTCCTCATATTGAAGGAAGACGAAAGTGTTTCTATTTTCTGATATTTCCTAGGCACTGTGTAGGTACGGAATTGATTGAATTTCTCTTACAGATTGATCTATATTCATTTTTCTGTACATGTTGAGATATATTGTGGAACACTGTGACTCCTGGAAATCCCAACCAAATGGTTGAGTTCACATTCTACATACTGGCCATCATGAAACAGATCGAGATTCTTTATGATTACCATTTTGAAAACGTCAGTTTTATGGCTACTAATTTGTTTTTTTTATAATCCACAGCCTTCAAACCTCCGAGCCATCAAGACTGGTTAACTAAAGTAGCATAATCAGCTTATAACGTTCCCACTCCTGGGACACAGAAGCCTCCTCTCTCTGAGAGAGACAGGACCATAATCCACCACGCGGGCCCCGTGCGGGTTAATCGGTACTGTTAATGAAGTCAGGTTTTGTAATAGGTACTGTTAGCGCTGTGTCGAAATCGATGCTGTCGTTACATTACTATACTCCATTTGCAATAAGATTAGATATAAACAACCCTTTTTCACAGTCCGTTCAATCGATTTTAACTTAAAACTAGCTTTTGCCAACGGCTTTGCCCGTGTGGATGTCGTAAAATATCGCATGGGACCAATAATCGTTCCTTATTCCTTGTCTACATTATAAAGGAAACCTCTGTGCAAAATTTCAGCTTTCTAGGTCCAATGGTTTGGGCTGGGCGTTGATGAGTCAGTCAGGACTTTTATTTTTATGTACAAAAAAAAAAAGATTATCACTCTTCTTCGCCTATTCACTCCGCTCCGCTTGCTAATGCATCCTCGCTGCCCATAGCTGTTCCAGATTACGGTCAGCAACAAAGCTGTTCGAAATAGTAGTAATAGTTTACCTGTGAAGGTTTTTTAATGAAGTCAGAATCCATATGTAATAAATTATTATAATCAGCTATTTAAAAACCATGAATAAACAGAAACAATACATCAAAATAAACAGAATGATTTACATTAAACTGATTTGTAATTAAAATGTTCTCATATTGATGGATCATCACAAAATATTTGCCTCGGGCCAACATTGATATTCATGTACTACCAGTATTTTATTTATTGTATTTCAAATATGTAATACCGATAATAATAATGGATTACTTTGTTGTAAATATTTTAATAGCATTATGAGTCTGACAGTAGGACTATTTCAAGCTAATTAAAATAATTACATTAAAATTATCAATGTGTGACTGCCAAATGCAGGGTAGAAGGTGCAATTAAATACCTTCAAAATATAATTAACTCGTGCTCAGCCGGTAGTAGTGGAGCTGACTATGGTCTATCCGCTCAAATAGTGGTGTTATACTCAAATATAGTAGCGGTATACTCAAATAATGGCGGTATTTATTTATTTAATTGGGATCTCCAACAAAGGATACATTATAAACAATATAAATTACAATAATATGTAGTTCCGACCTTAGTGAAGTTTCAATTTAGTGGGAATTGTTGTCAAAAGTGATAAACCAATTACAAGGTCGACTGTCCTTGGAGGTAGCATCTTTGGGGCACGCGCTTCACGATAGTTTTAAAGAGCGTCACTATTTTTAACCGACTTCAAAAATAGGAGGTTACTCAATTCGACCGTATATATATATTTCTTTTTATGTGTGTTCGCTAACTACGTCGTTTATGAGCCGATTTTTATCATTATTTTTTTGTTGGAAAGGAGATATCCCAAGGGTGGTACCATGATAAGGAAACCAGGATCTAATGAATGAATCTTAGAGAAATCGAGGGAAACCTTTAAATTTTATAGACACACCTATAGCGATTTGGGTATTTTTTATAGTAACTCGTGCATTTGCTCCCGGAAAGCACCATTTGGTGAAGTGAAACTGATGAGGAAGACCAGAGATGGCCATCGGAACTACTCAATAATACGTATTTCACGGGTTGCGATTCGATTATTGCTAAACAATTTATGCTCGTCAATACATATGTTGAAATGGAACTGATGGTGACTTCACCATCAGTTCCAGTTCTCCTGATTCCTTACTGGGACAACTCCTCAACAATTAACGTTCTTGTATCGGGAAAAGCAATATTTTGTAAAAGGTGATGAGCAGTTGACATTAGGCTATTGTAACTTAGATGAATTACAGACTGACCCACTAAAAGGTGAAAAATAAAAACTTTATTAAAAAAAAAAAAAAAACAACCGACTTCCAAAAAAATACTACAAATTGAAAAATAACTTTAATTTCGGAAGTCGGTGGCAAAATCTAAAATACAGATCTAAAGACACCCGACTTCCGAAATTAAAGTTATTTTTCACTTTGTAGTATTTTTTTTGGAAGTCGGTTGTTTTTTTTTTTTTTGTAAAAAAGTTTTTAGTGGATGGACTTTACCTACTTTGAGTGGCTCGAACGTTCATTTCAGTATCGCCACTGCAGTCGTCTTCTACTTTATGAATGAATTAATAAAATGCACTGACATTACCGTGGCTTGACCAGAGTCAATTGCTCGGATGAACCCAAAGATTTTCAGTAGCCCCTTGAATCTCATGTTTAATAAATAGCCTATGTGACCCACACAGGGTACCTAGAGACGGAAAAAGAAAACGAGGAAGGCCGCGGAAGCGTTGGGAAAATATATTTAAGGAAAGATGTGGACCAGACTGGAGGAGACAAGCCAGAGATAGGGAAAAATGGAGAAAGTTGGGGGAGGCCTACGCCATAGAGGCGACTTCCATAAATTAATAATTTCACGTGCATGCCAACATTAATAATAATAAAATTAGGAATTTAACTCAACAATAATAATTAAAATGATATTTAATGAAATGTGTATAGGTAACAATATATGATAGGATAAAATAATTAATAATGCTTAAATTTTTATATGTATTTATGGTAGAATAAAAGACTTTTTTATTTTTTTATATATGTGACCCAGTAGACCGGGGGGGGGGGGGGGGGGGGCGAGAGAACGTGCCCATAGGATAATTATGGTATGATCATAAGAGCTATACCGGATTGCATTCTAGAGTAGGCAAAGGAATAGTGTAGCGACGGGTGATATTTACCTATGGATGGGCATCTTTAAACGACGTCAAGTAGTCTTCTAATTTAGTGCAAAAATCTAAAATGCAAGGAGAATCTTTGGATCCTACCAAATTCATCTCGGCATCTCCTTCGTAACTACTAACCCAAGATATTCTATCAAGAACCCTACAATTTCGAGATACGAGTAAGTTCAAAACATCTTCAGAGTCGGATCGTGTAGAAGCTTGTAGCGCAATCAACTACAACTATGTACCAAAGTTTGGGGTACCTGCATTAGTCCTACACAGTAATATTGAAACCGACAATGTTTGTAATGTAAATAATGAAGGAAGGGATGGATACTTGAGGGACTAGCGGTGAATTGGGAACAGGAAAGTGCTCGTACCATTGAGTGGGAGTATTGAACTTTGAAGGGTTATGTTTACAAATAAATAATATCTATACGAAACTTCCAATGGTTTTCTTCAAAATAATGTATATTATTTGAATATAGCTAAATAATAACACTAAATCAATGCTGTAGGAGCGCCTGTACTGCCTTTGGGTGTGTCTTAACGCCTCAACTAATAAACCAATTTTAACATCATTTGGCACAGAGCTACGTTAGAACACAACCCGGGACTGGACATAGGATACTTTTTGTACATGAGATAATTCCCCTAATGTTTGTTTAAGCGTAAATGGTCCAAAGCAAAACTAACTTTATCTCGCCATCCATTTCATTTCAGAACCTACCCAAGCAAATATAGGGGATATTTGCCATCTACATAATCTATCTTTATCACACTCCTTATCAAACTAATGCCGGTATCATGTCTGTGCAGAGCCCCCGAGCACTTCGCCCCACCAGGATGGAGGGCTGGTTGGTGCTAGCCCCGGTCTTCTATCTCTCTGCCCGATCCTTCGCTGACGTTTCCAACGGTAATGTTATATACTGTGGTAAGGAGGCTTAGAATTTGTGATGTGTACCGTGATTTTAAATTTTTGAAGGTTTGCAACTGCATTTAAAAGAAAATTTGTGGCAACGTAATTAATAATGCACCTCAATACCAATTTTGATTCCGATCTTCGTCTGTAACCAATCAATGTTACGTCCACTTAAGATATGGCCTACGTGTCACTGCACCCGCCATCCAGAGAGAAATAAATAGTCTCATGTGCTGGTAATTTCACCGTTTAATACTCTTAAGAGGTGCATTAAAATAGCCTTCACGAGAGGCGATAGTAAATGTACGGTATACCACATGTCAGTGGTAATAAAGCAGTCTTAAGGAACATAAGCTCATTTAGTTATTTAAAAATAAAACCAAACTACCTAGAAATATTTATTTCAAAATAACAGAATAGAAATAAACGACCATAACGTGAAACCGTTAGACGCCAAAATAATTGAAATCTACTGTTCCTAATACTGGTCCGTCGCTTCCGAGCTCCCGAGCAAAAGTGACCGAGGTGCGTGAGCGTGACGCCTACGTTGTGTCGCCCCTTCTACTATCTGCGTCACAATGGTCATGTGTGACGCAGCGTCTCATTTGACAAATTTTCTAATACTAAGGGTTTTTTTTTACCACTTATGGCTAATTTGACCAAAGTCGGATATCTTTTATCCGTGGAATAAAATTGACAACTGACAGTTTTTCCATACAAAAACTGTCAAAAATTAAGAATTGATTCGAAAGGGTACACTTATAATAGGTATGTTTGGTCGAATTCCCTGCGGCATGCGGCCTACTGTACTGTACGTCTAGCGCAACTGCGCAACTTGGGCAGTCAGCCAGTTTTGTGATAACAACAGGATACATTTCATCACGTTTTATCACTTCTGGATTTATGAAAGGGTAAGGCAGAGAGACGAGTGTAATTGAAACAACTGAAAAAACCTCTCAAGGTGTCGTTGTATTCATCAAGAATAAAAAAAAAAACGATCGCAGTAAAGATATTGAACTTCTACTATAGAACCAATCCAGAAATCGTGAAAAAACTACTGCTCCATATATTTTTGTTTACTGTTTCTTAAAATACTATTGCATATCCAACTTGGGTAGACTGTTAAAACTTAAAATTTATAAGAACTTACTGTACACAGTTAAGCAATAAATTCACATCTTTATCTTGATCCTTGCGTAACATGACAAAATGTGGAGAAAAACTGTTTTTTTTTTTATATAGTTTTATATAGTTTTGTTTTTTAAAATAACTTAAATTCAAATATTAATAGTGTTTTATAGTTGAACAGTGATAAATAGTGTTTCTTAAGGAAATCGTAAGTACAACCCTTAAATAAACTCCAATTAAGTGGGCTATATAGCCGTAATTTATAGTTTTGTTGATGCGTCCAGGTACCCTAGATCAAGACCTAGCCCTGGACGTACTATTAGAGGTCTAGTCTCCCTGAAAAGCCTACTTAATTGGATTTATAGCGGTCGGAAACGTTAGTTTGCTTTTTTTGTTAATTTGTTTTATCGATTTAGGTTTTCAGGGCGTTTCACGCCCTGAAAAATATAGCTGTGATCTTGTAACTTTCATAGTGTATCAGGTCATTAGTCCAGCTTGAGATACCTGTTTAATCTATTACAATAGCTTCATTGGTTTTCGCGTAAATTAGTTTGAAAAATATTTTTTAATCAAAATGACTAACTTGTTTGTGTTTACACTGTAAAATCTTTTCAGTAAATAATGTTACAGGAATTACAGGTATCTCAATCGCTGGATAATTTAATGGCAATTCTGGCAATGTATAAGATGTCATAATTATAGTTATAGGCTATATATAGTTATAAGCAATTTTGAAAACTTTCTTAATAAAATTCTAGTTAAAATAAAGTTTAAATCAGGAGACGATTTGCGGCTCTCGATAAGTTTAAGTTTCGAGGTACCTAAGCGCGCAAGCAAAAACATAGTTTTGTATCCATCGGCATGGTACCTCCTTATCGTCATTCTGTTCCTGAAGAGTTACGCAAGTCGTCTGAAGACTTATCAAACTGCTGATAGTATTTTCATTAACAAGAAACCCTTCCCCGTCAAGACTTCAACACATAGCTACTGGTCGCCAGCTTGCAGATATCCTGAGCCTATAGGTGCAGGACGTCAGAGCCGTTTGGACTAGGAGGCCTAACCTCATATACACCTGGATAGGCACACACCCTCCTTTCAACACATCGTGCCCATCGATCACGCCCGTCCGGCACAAAACCTGTCTCTAGCAAGCGTGGTGATCAAAGCTCGTGTCTTCTCTAAATGAGAAGAGGCTTTTGCCCTGCAGTGTGCCGAATAGTCTGGTATTATAAGAAATTCCTGTTGGAAAAACATATTCAAACTTTGCCAAACCTAGCGATCGGGGCTAAATAAAAAACCGGTCAAGTGCTTGTCGGACCACACACAATGAACAATGAAGGGTTCCGTAGTTGAAAAGAATCTATCCCAAAAACAAACTTAACATGTCTAGTTTGTTTTTGGGAAATTACAACTACAACTGTGTACACTATGCTACTATATTTTTCAACTACAGTAGAAAAACATGTTCTCCCATACATTGATATACGTCACGTTCCATTCTCCAAGTTTGTAATTCTAAATTTTTAAATTTTTTAAGTGATAAAATTACAAATTAACGGTTTTACAAAATTTCATGATTCTGGTTCACCCGTAAGTACGAGTACCCTAAACTTGCTAGTATTAAAATATGTCGCATAAATGGCCGTATGTTTTTACTGCGTTGACTTAGAAGCTTGATTTTGAGAGCTCCAAGGGACCATAGATCTACGTGTATAATTTGAATTTCAACTTGATACCTCCACGCGTTCTTGAGAAAAAGGGTCTTTACTGACTGACAGACAGACATATGGACAACGAAGTGATCCTATAAGGGTTCCGTTTTTCCTTTTGAGGTACGGAATCCTAAAAACAACTCAATAGCACTTATATGATAATATTTACATCACACCGCAATCTATATCCGTGTTCCAAACGTAACGAATATAGAATTATACCCTCAGGATCGTTTACTGTACTGGGCGCGTAAATTATCATGACTTTTTAACGAAGAGCCGAAACATGTGGGAAGTAAACAATGTTATATAATTCAAAGGGTCCTAAAATATCTTGGGAAGTCTGTTAACGCTTATTTTGGACGTTGTTATGAAGTTATGGAGTTCAAAAATATCTGACGACATTTGACAAATTGGGTAGAGCTCGTGGCTAAGTAATGACAGCCGCACGTGTCCATCCATCAGGTTAAAGCTACGCTTGCTGGGGTTGGTCCGTGGATGGGTGACCATCTTTACATACCGCGACTCCTTCGTGCCTCGGAGAGCACCTTAAGCCGTTGGTCCCGGCTGTCATTCGTGGATCTTTGACTGTCATTACGGGTCGTCAGAAGCCCGAAAGTCTGACAACCAGTCTTACCAAGGGGTATCGTATTACCCAGTTACTGGTTTGTGGAGGTCAGATGCCTATCTGACCTCCACAAACTGACTCGACTCGACTGCCTAGTCGCTCCATGTAAAAAGCTGCATCCGTTTAGACAGGAAGCCAACCCCAACACAGTTGGGAAAAGGCTAGGCAGATTGATTGATTGACTTTTAGACTTAGCGTAGTTTCAATAGAATAGGAGGTCAGCTTATACTGGTTTTATTTCCACTGACGGGCGGCCTACCATAGTCAGCTTCAAACCAGATGGCATAATATTTAACTCCTATTTACAAACACATCATGGGAAATACCTCGAACAACACTAACACAAAACCCAGGAACCTACAACGAAAATTCAAAATGGCGTTGTAAAAATAAATTCTAATTATTCCTTACTAGGTCGAGAGGGCAGCACCGACCAGTAACTGACATGTCCACTTGATTGTACAAATATTGGGCAAACAAGACTCTGTTATAATAATGTTTGTCGCCAATGTTTGTTTTTATTGGATGTAATAATGCAGTGTTGCATGTTTGAGGACGAGGACAAATGGTAGCTCGGGTACCTACTACTTTTAAAATGGAGAATATTAACGGGTTTAAAAACACACCCGCTGAGTCACTTGTATTTCCCGTCATTGTGTTTTTTTTTTTGTACTTGTCTATATCTGGGAACCTTCTGGTTACGAAGATATTGAAGGTTATTTTCACGAAAACAATTTAAAATGTTACAGCTTATCTTTATAATACCCTACAACTTCTGTACGATTGTATGTCGCAGATGAATTGTAAAATACTTACGCTGTTTTACAAAACAGCTCCATTAAGTAAAACAACTGAACGCCGACGTTTAGCGGTTTTACATAATTACTGAAATTTGATAGATTTGCTTTATCAATGCAGCGGGTCAACGATTACAGGTTATGTCAAACAGCGTGAAATGATACGTCAGATTGTAGATTTTAGTTCTAAATTTTGACGCTCATGGCTCTTTGTGTCATGATGACAATAATAATGGCGTCCGAAACAAAAATAAACAAAACGAGTAATAAGAGTGAAAATTACCCTTTTTTTTTTTTGTGGATGGGAAATTATCAAATGATTTATACATAGACTACTCCAGAGTTTTATGAAAAACAGTCTAAAAATAATAAATAGCCAAGTAACTCGCGCAACGCTCGTTCGGCTCGCGCGTGGTTGGTCACAGTTCTAACCATACCTAATCCAATTGGTCAGAGTGCCCTAGCTTAGTTATTGCGACCGAATTGGCATTAGAAGCCACAACAAACTTAGCTTACTGTGACTGTAGATAAGGCCATTCCGCAATACGTCTAAATATGGCTAGCAGTATTATAAAACGTAGCACAATGACAATCCAGCTGAACGTTGTTCAGTTGTTTTACATAACAGCGCTGTTATGTAAAACAACTAGCGGTTTTGTAAAACAGCAGATCCTACAATCCATCTGCTACAAATGCACCCATAGGTATTCACAATGTTTAGTGTGTGTCACTGCCGCTAACAGTGATTTTTTACACCAAAAATAAAATTCAATTCCCAGCAAAAATATTTACTTTCGCGCCCCCCGGTCTACCCCTTGATATGCTATTCTCAAACTCAAAGCATTTATTTCAATTAAACCAATTACAGGCACTTTTGAATTGTCAAAGAGTCGGTCAGTTAGTCAGAAAGTTGAAGCTAGATGCCCATTCCAAAACGTAGATCTCAATGGAGAAGAAATGAAGAATGGTCTCTGTTGCACCATGTAACATGAAGCAACAGGGGCTAGTGTAAATCTCTGGGTTCATTCGAGTGATCGAGTGTAGTCGGGTGCTGGGGTCGGTGCATTTTATTCATTCTAATAAAAAAAAAAAAAAATATGAGTTTGATGAACCGAATACGTAGATAACGACTGTGTTATATCTTGTTACACTCTGTATGTTTCGTTGGTCTTCTAGGGATCGCGAACACTAAGCATTCTCAAGGCTCTTCCGACTCCGGATCAGAAAGTGTCTTTAGATTTTCTATTCTTCTTCTTAGCGTGTCGATGGCAAAAATACCTTGATCAAAATATATATACAACGCATCCTCGTCAAATTTCAGGTTGTGATACAGAACATCAAACCGAATAACTTTCTCCATGGGACCAACATCGTAATCGCGAAAAAAAATTCTACCTATTTGACGTAAATGTATGGGACGGCAGATTATTTTTTCACGACTACGATGTTGGTGCCATGGACAAAAAAAAACGGTTTGATTGTCTATACCACATCCTTAAATTTGACGAGGATGCAAAACGACACATTGTATAATAGTTTTTTAAATTTGTTTTGCCTAAAAATTCAGAAACGCGCTGACGCAGCTAATATTATAGATTCTTACGTGTGCAGGTGATCGGACTGATGCAGTCTAAGATGGGAGGTGAGGTGAGGTCTGTGGAGAGACGCCGTATAAACACCGGAGATCTGAGCCGTACATAAACCCCCACTTGTGGAGGTTGGTTCTCTGCGGCCTACTTGGGTAAGAAGTCTGTTTAAGGTTTTCCAAGTAGGCCAATTTAACTTGTGGGTGGATGGGAGGCTCTCTGAATGTTCAATAAAGAAATCAGGACATCTTTCTGTGAAGGGGTAGCCATCTTTATTTTTTTCATTATGAAATTCTCAATAGCTACCCGGAGTCTAGGCCTCCATGACATGGGACTCATAAGAAAATTGTAATTGGCAAGAGATGGGTTAGTTACATCTGCCTACCCCTAAATACCCTGATCCTGGGATTACGTGTGATGCTTTGTTTAAAATGATTTATTTATAATACGTTACCAGTTCGTCTAGTCTGACTGCGCAGGAGAATGCCTAGGAGAGTACTCGTCTAGCAAGCTAATTTGTTTTACAGACTCCCAAAAGTTTATACAGGATGTCTTTTTTATACGCGAAGAACTTTAAATTGACATAAATTTTAGAAAAATGTTTATAATATCCATGAAATTGGCTTTATTTGACAGATAATTTTATGGCATTATTATTTGAATGTGATTTCAAGCATGTGGGCGCCGCGGCTAGCGCGTGCATGGCGTAATCTGGAGGTCCAATTTTCACAAACTCTTCAGTGAAACCAGGCTGCATTTCGGCATTAATGAGTCGAATGTTGGCTTCCGACTGCTGAATTGTTTGTGGTTTATTGGCGTAGATTTGCGACTTTACATATTTATCCAGAGAAAATAATCATATGGCGTCATATTACAAGAACGAGATCGCCAGTTAACAGGTGAAATTAGTTGTTCGTCAAATTTATCTTTCAGTAAATTAAGCCAATGAAAAATTGAGCTTTCAGTAAATTAGGCCTTCGCGCCAGCCGCGGCGGCCACATTCCTGAAATCGAATTCAAACATTAGTGCCATACAATTATCTGTAAAATAAAGCCAATTTCTTGGATATTAAAAACATATTTCTGTCTTTTATTTCAATTTAAAGTTCTCTGCCTCTAAAAAAAAGCACCCTTTATTTTTTCAGTGGGACTATAAATCATTGTAGTCGAGATGATTGAATTTTGACACTTACGGTGAAATTTAGTTTGTAAAAGTAATAATATGAATAAATTGTAATTGTTAGTCTGTAGGTCATTGTAGGTTGTGGAATAAGGGGAAACACAGTTATCGTTGTACGGAAAATCCTGAAAAAAACTGAATTTGATCTACAAGGCAGTGTCTCCCTGTATAAATACATGATAAGCTTCCACTTATAAAACTAGAAAACAGAAGGCTAATAAAATACAATTCAATGTTATTTCGTGGACAATAGTGTGGGTTATACGTTTTTTTCGATTGTATAATTTAACTACTTTGTTAATGCTGTAATGTATAACTGTTTTTTTGTCCCAAATAAATAAAATAAAATAAAATAAAATACGGGCAAAATCTTTTATGAGCATTTAGCTCATTATGGCCCAAAATATCTCGTTGAAAACAAAAGAACACTGTTCTTTTTATTTCAAAAATCTTTCTTGTCAACAAAAAATAAGGTAGGTTCCTGTACGTACGTACACCATAAAAGCGGTGTCACACTAATTTGATGTGAGGTAACGTGACTCTTGGGAATAATAGGACGTGAGCCCCGTTCCCAGCAATTATGATCGTAATTTTTATATGAAAGAAGTAAACAATTTGGATTGTCACTTTGTTCACTTCTTTATGTTCTTTGTGCCAGCTTTTTTCCTGAAAGTGAAAGTTATTTTTGTTTGTGTAGCCAGTTTTTTGTCTTTTTTGTCAACTTAATTATTTGTATGTAATAAAAACAAATTTAATCAATCGTTTGAAGCGGTTAAGAATACTTATGCATTAAAAAAAAAAGTAATTAATAAAATTAAAAACCCGACTGCGGTAAAAAAACTTTAGTTAAAAAAACTGAAAAGCTAAAAACAAGCCCATTTTAAATTAAATAAATGTTGAAATCAGGAAGGACCCATACGTTTTTTATTATATTTTTAAATGGGTTCCGCCTGCTTCCAACATTTATTTAAATTAAAATGGGCTTGTTTTTAGCTTTTCAGTTTTTTTAACTAAAGTGTTTTACCGCAGTCGGGTTTTTTAATTTTTTTAATTACTTTTTTAATTTTATTATTTAATGAGTTTGTATACTAACCTATATACACATGACACACAAATACAATAAGATTACGCAGATTATTAACTTATCAGTTGATAGTTAAAGATTTCGCAGGGGATTTAGTTCTTGGTACGTGTTATTTACGATTTGTCACTTCGAATTACTTTTAACCATATAAGTTGTATATATTTTTGTAATCACCTTATAAAATTCTTTATTTTGATACCCCAATCGACAGGTTTTGAGATAAAAAAAAAAATTAAGACATAATTTGGTGCCAAAAATCCGCCATTTTGTTTTTTATTTTATTTTGATATACCTACCCAGTGTCACTCTCTCAGTAAATACGAATCTAACGACACCTCTCAAGCTAAAATCCATCGAGCCGTTCAGGCCGCAAAGCGTGCCAAATAATTATACATACATACATACTCTCGAAAAACATAACCCTCCTTCTGCCGCAGTCGGGTAAAAAATCTATCAACCAAACATTTAAACAAATCGAAAGAAAAATATCTACTTTTGAACACACTCATGAAAAGATAACAATATCATTTTTCAACTCCAACTTACCCAAAAAATATCCTTAAACACTGTATCCGGTGAAATACCTTGAAAAAACATACGAAGTCACACGTCACGTAAAGAAAACATCTCAATCTTCCGCAAAATTAAGACCCCATAAAACACTTTACTGAAGTGCTACAAAAAACCCTCTTGTTTTTGTGCATGGCATAATTTACAGATGCTACCAAACGTGTCGAATGTTTAACTAAAAAAGGAGAAAAAAAAGAGAAAAAACCAAAAGCATCGGCACTTGGAGACGGAGCTTTAAAGCGCAAGTTCTAGCGCTTTTGTGTATGCGTAGAATGCATTTGTGTGCGTGCCGTTGCAGGTACGCTACGGACCTCAGTTCCCATTGGGCTGTGAACGACGCACGACGTCGCGACGCTCCCCGGTCCGAACGCGAACGAACGAAACGGTCGACGTAATACGTTTTCGCGACAAAAGAAGATTACCGGAAAATTTTCAGTTGGATTTTGACTTGTATCGAAACTGTGAATAGAGGATACTCTAGTGTGTTTAGTGCAGTTAGGATACTCAGTGGATTGAGTGTCAACAGTTTATGTTGGTTTTTGTGAATTAATATACAGGTGTGAACTTGTGAATGGTTCTGATTTGAATTATTTTGGGATTCGGAAGTTGATTGCAAGTAAGTTTAAAGTGATAGTTTTTTTTTAATTATTTATCTACGAATTAATTATTTGGCATGATAACAGTTTAACTAGCAGAAATAACAATTATTTCAAATCAACTGGTTTTTATTATTAAAATAATACGTCATAATTTATGATGAATATGGCAGTGAAATGAATGAACGTAATTCGGTAAATACAATTAAGTATTGTAATTTGATTCTGAATTGATGATAGCCGGGGTATTAAGAATTGGGACATTAATTTTAATATTTCAATTAAGGTTACTATTGTATCGGGCAATCAATTTGTAATATAGGTGCCTAATTAAAAATCAATAGCTAATTGCAAATAAGACGGACATGTTTCGCAAATTGAAACCATGGACAAAAAAATAATTATTAAAAATCTTAAGTGTCATGCTGTATCAATTACAGTCTGACATTTTTTTTTTTCGTCTTAGATCAATATTTAGTCTAATCTATTTAATTATCTTACAACATGTCACTCTATTACAAAACACATTTTTTACACAAATCAATCAGCTAAACTGGCTTTTTTTTCGCCGCTCATTTGTTTTCCTTTTTTTTTAAAGGTGAGGCCACACAAAAAAATAATGACCGCTACCTATTGTGGTTTTAATGATTTTTGCCGGAACATTTTCAAACGAATTGTCATTGAATGAAAAAAAACATGCGCTGCTTTGTAATACAGTTAATTATAGGCAAAGCTTCAAGTTTGTTTAGTTTTAAAGGTCATGTAAATTATGTATGAATGGCATTTAAAATGTATCGACTTTTTACAGACTAGTAACGTACTAACTGGTGAGGTAAACTGTACAATTAGTGTTATGTATAATACAGTATTCATTTGAAATATGAAAGGTTTAAATAATAGCTTTACGTTTAAAGCTACAATTTTGTAGTAAGTGATTACTTTAGTTACTACAGTACTAAAGTTTAGTACATTAAACTTTCTATGTGTCTTCTAATAAAAATAAAACCTAAAGAAAGTAAGCTATATGACACGTGGCATATATTTTCAGATGGTTAGGTACCTAATAGGTATTTAAAGATAGTCCTTTAGAAATTATATTTCATGGCGAGAAAGTACAAATATTTAATTGATGCTATAGTATATTAAAATATCTTTATATAATTTTCTTCTGTAGGTCTATATCTCACTGAACTCCTCCTATACGACTGTCCATTATGATGAAATTTTATGTATGTGTTTGAGTGGGTCCCTGTATGGTTTAAATTCACAATTGGACCCGATAGGTGGCGCTGTTCGGGCAGGACAACGTCCATCAGTAACGCAAGTTTTCTGCATTTTTTTTTAATTTCCTCGTTTACAGCTGAAGTTAATTTTACTTATGAGAAGTTTTTGATCAATCTTTTCCAGGCAAACCGTCTGCTAACTTTTTAAGTAGGTAATAACTTACTGATTTTCGTTCCTATCAATTATCCTTTTTCGTATGAGAAGACACGCTTCGCCCCCGTTTTTGTTGAAGTGTTTTTCTTGTAACAAATGATTCAACATTTTGTCTTTTGCGAGGTACGAGTATAGTCTGGGGCATCATTAGGTTACGTGCCGGTTTTTTCATACAGTAGGTACCTAGTTTAGACGTTTGCAGGCTCACAAGGTAAGCTTAGCTTTAGGATATTTTCTTTAATTATTGTGGAAGTCTCCTTTTAGTGAAAAAAATATTCAACTTAACAAAATCTCTTTTTAGTTTTGCATATCCTAAGCGTGTTAAAGACGATAATACCGTGTGTTTCTCGTTTACCACTGAGGGTAATAAAAGATGCCTAATTAGGCTCAGACTAAATAAAAAACCAAGATATAACACTGCGAAAATACAGTGAAGCATGCGCAAAACTACACCTTGCTCTGTGCATACACGCTCACATGCACACATTTACACCAAACTACAACTTACTAAACTACACCTCACTGATGCCCCGGCTACACTACAACGTCAACGTCAATGCCTATCAATGCCATAAACCTCACTGTAGTTAAATTCAGCCAAATTATCGCGGTAAGTGGCGGCTACACCTACGGCCAACGTCCTTCATCGCGATAATCAACGGCAATATGTCTTGGCTTTTTATTTGGTCTGAATACTTACCTAGGTTAGTTATTACCACAATCATTGCAAGTGGCACCTGGCATTTACCTACCAATGTTCCTTTTATGTCTAATTTTGAGACAGGAAAAAGTCGCAAAGGAAGACTGGATCAAATGGTTTGAAATCATAGCAGGCCTTTGGAGTTTGAATTTGGAATCGTGGTTGACTGCCCAAAGTTGCGCCAAATGCACATATTAGGTTGGGGAAAAAGTCTTTTCGCATTATAGTATGTATGAACTTAAAATAAAATCTCTTTGGCTATACTATTTGTATCTGGCTGGTTTTGGTATCATTGAAAGTTTAAATTTTAAAGAACATAATTATAAATTCAAATTATGAAAATGTGTGATTTTCATTTGTTTTTCGTACTGTCAAGATGAGTGAATCTAATGAAGAAATTCGATACATTTTAAAATTTTACTACAAAAAAGGTAAAAATGCAACGCAAGCCGCGAAAAAAATTTGCGATGTTTATGGACCCAGTGCAGTGACTGTGAGAGTAGCACAAATTTGGTTTAAGCGTTTTCAATCCGGAAATTTTTATGTCAAAGATGCACGTCGCTCTGGTCGCCCTATTACGGATAAAATGGATGCCATTTTTGAAAAAGTGGAGCAAGATCGGCATATCAGTAGTTACGACGTAGCTGAAGAACTGGGAATTGACCATAAAACAGTTTTGGCGCATTTGATAAAAACTGGGTACACAAAAAAGCTCGATATTTGGGTACCTCACGAGCTCACTGAAAGAAACCTAATAAACCGTGTACTCATTTGTGATTCTTTATTATGACGTAATGAAACCGAACCATTTTTGAAGAAGCTGATAACTGGTGATGAAAAGTGGATCACGTACGACAAGAACGTGCGAAAAAGGTCGTGGTCAATCGCCGGTCAGGCTTCACAGACTGTGGTGAAACCCGGGTTAACTCGCAACAAGGTGATGCTGTGTGTGTGGTGGGATTGGAAGGGCATTATTCATTATGAGCTGTTACCACCAGGCAGGACCATCGATTCTGAACTCTACTGCGAACAACTGATGAGATTAAAGCAAGAAGTTGAGAGAAAGCGGCCGGAATTAATCAACAGAAGGGGTGTGGTTTTTCATCATGATGACGCTTGACCTCACACATCTTTAGCCACTCAGCAAAAATTAAGAGAGTTTGGCTGGGAGGTGTTAATGCATCCGCCGTATAGTCCTGACCTTGCACCTTCAGATATTCACCTGTTTCGGTCTCTTCAGAATTCTTTAGGCAGTGTCAGGTTAACATTACGAGAGGACTACCAAAACCACTTGTCGCGGTATTTTGATCAGAAGTCCCAAAATTTCTATAGCAATGGGATCATGTCCCTACCTACAAAATGGCAAAAAGTTATCGAACAAAATGGTACCTACATACTTTAGATAAATGTAAATAATGTATATTAAAAAATGTTTTGAATTTTCTTAAAAAATGCGAAGAAACTTTTTCCCCAACCTATTATATACTGCTATTTGTAAAGGCTAGCTAGCTCCAAACTATCTAACTATAGTTTAAACGAGAGCGTAGTGCTAATTTCACCAATGAAACTAAACGCGATAAGCACATCTAAACCACGTTCAAGAGCTACAGAAAATGATACACTGACAGCTCTTAATCGTGGTTTATATAATAATAATAAAAACGTTTATTTTCGCGAATATGGTGACGCGTTTAGTTTCATTGGTGAAATTTCGCCCTTAGTGCTGATTTCACCAATGAAACTGAACGGGATCAGTACTTATAAACCGAGTTCAACAGCTGTCAATGTAAATATTCCATAATAATTTTGACACTGACAGCTCTTGAACGCGGTTTAGATGTGCTGAACGCGTTCAGTATCATTGGTGAAATTCGGCCTTAGTCTTAATTTGAGACTCCGTTTACTCGGAAGGCGTCTCTGAATATTGTCGCTCATATGTATGGAGAGGTGCATGACAAAGCGTCACCGTACGAAAGTGACAATAGACAGGCTTGCGTACTAAGCCACTGATTGGAGTTCATGATAGTTTGAGACCTCGCACCGGGCAGTACAGTTACTGCGGTACAGATATATTTGTTTTAGAGATGGTAACAGGAGGTGTTAGCTATCGTGTATTGTTTATATAACAAAACAATACTGAATACAGTTACCTATTAGAAACAACTGTAAGAATTTCTAATTGCGTAACACACTATCAAATACAATCTGAAGGATTTTGAAGCATATTGCTAATCCATTGCTTCATATGTTCGAAAAATTTGTCTGCTCAACAAAGTAAATAACGCAATGAATATTGTTGACTGTCAAAATGAAAGCGATTGCTAGGTACTGTAAATCCCCGTTCGCACGGGCGTAATAAAATCGCGGCGGGATTTTATAGCGCACTGGATTTTCAACGCTCTGCTAAGCGCCGAGAGTACAAAATCCAACAGACTGTTTTTTCGACGCGCTAGAATGTACTCTGTTATTGTGAAGTTGGATTCTCAACGCTCGGCTCAACAACGAGATTTGAAAATCCAGTGCGCTATAAAATCCCGCCGCGATTTTATTACGCCCGTGCGAACGGGAGTTAAGTGTGTTACGCAACCACCCCGCTGTTGTACACATAACTTTAGGATCATGCCTCATTTCTCGAAGGTAGGTCGTAGTTGTAGGTAAGGTGGCTGGCCTGTTCATTATCAGATGTAAAAATCACGTATTTTTTACGTTCGCATTATAATATCAGTCTTTGCCATAAATCAATCTCCAATTTTCCTACATTTTTAACATTTAGGGTGGGTTGCACCATTTTACTTTAATAATAACAAACATCACAACTTAAGGTTAAGTACCTCTTAGACAAAAAATGGGTTGCTCCATTTGACAATTTGTTAGCTTTTTTTTCTTCTTTTTCTCTCTTCCATCTGCAATCAGCCCTTGAGCTTTAATCAAATTGGTTGTTTCTTCTTCACTGACTGTCCGAGATTGTTCACATCCTGCGATGCATTATCTCGTTATATTATTATTAGTGTTGGTTAGATTGACGCTTTTCGTTCTCTTTTAAGTCTGTAGGTAGAGTCTTTGAAGTTGATATTTATGATGTTGAAGTCTTTCCTTATAATTCTTGTAGAACCTTTCTACAACCTCCTTGATAGTTGGGATTTATATGTACTCATGTTCCTTGATAGTTCAATGTTTTTTGTGAACCAATTTGTTAGCTGACGTCATAACTTTGACTATAACCTTAACTGCCCATACTTCGCTGGTTAATGTTATCGTTGATGTTAAATATCTGTCACTTCTGTCAGACGCGTACATACCCTGATAACTTTATTAACTAAGCTGATGAATACGGCGTGCAACAAATTTCGCAGTAGTCAGCGTTAAGTTATTGTCAGACATAAACCTTTACTTTAACTGTTGTTGTGGTGCAACTCAGCCTAAAGAGTTAGAACCAAGATTGATAAAATCGCGTTATTATTACAAAACCAATCACTATTATTTCCAACAAAGCTTTGGATTGGACCTAGTTAGTGTAGGTTTTTAGTAGATTTTTGTCACGCGTTCAATTCGGCATTGAAGCATAGGTAATTATTTATGGTCATAGACCTCAATTCAGGCCAGTTCGGTCTAGACGTTACCTACTGTTTTCCGTTAGAATTTCTTGATCCGTAAAATAATTGGTTTATAAGGGTAGAAGTCAATAGCAAACGGTACCTGTATGTGTAGGCTAGCAAATAAATTAGTTAGTACGAGTAACTAAGCTAGAAAGGTAAGCGCTTTCAAAATCAAAATCAAAATTTCTTTATTACGAAAACAATCCTACTATCCTACTAATATTATAAATGTGAAAGTTTGTGAAGATGTTTGGATGTTTGTTACTCAATCACGCAAAAACAGCTGAACGGATTTTAATGTTTGGCACACAAATAGTTTATAACTTGAATTAACACATACTCGTAGGATACTTTTATCCCGGTGGAGCTCGTGGCTAAGTAATAACATCCGCACGGGTCGATCCATCAGGTTAAGCTACGCTTGCCGGGGTTGGTCCGCGGGTGGGTGACCATCTTTACGTACCGAGACTCCTCCGTGCCTCGGAAAGCACGTTAAGCCGTTGGTCCCGGCTGTCATTCGTGGATCTTTGCCAGTCGTTACGGGTCGTCAGAAGCCCGAAAGTCTGACAACCAGTCTTACCAAGGGGTATCGTATTACCCAGTTAATGGGTTGTGAAGGTCAGATAGGCAGTCGCTCCATGTAAAAAACTGGTATTCAGCTGCATCCGGTTAGACTGGAAGCCGACCCCAACATAGTTGGGGAAAGGCTAGGCAGATTGATAATAGATACGTGTTTTTTTTTTAGTAAATACGTTAATGTCAAATTAAGTTGATTGTTGTGTCTTGCAAATTCACCTTTAATGAATGCCCTATCACTTGTACACGTGAGAACCGAATATCTGCGTCAGTGAATAGTTTATTTTAGCGTTGTTAAGTTCTGGGTCAAACAAGAAATTTAACCTCAAAAGTTATATGCTAACCACACGTTAAGAAGAAGAAGACCTTCGATCAAAACAGGTGAAAAAGATATAGGCAATCACTAATACTTTTTAGGAGTAATACAGTAAAACTAAAGGATTAAAAACTTTTGTTTATGTTAAAGTAGCACATTCGAATTACTTTGAAAGAGTAGTTGAGCGCTAATTGTATTTTGAATCCTAATGAACGAACAAAAAGGAAATTTTACCACCTACGTGGCTGTCCAGCCTCTTAGTGTATTTTGAACCCAAGTAAGGTCAATTATTTGTATAGAAAAATGCAGCAAGTTATTTCCTTAACACGAGTAGCTATGTTTTGGCCATATCTTTCCTTAAAATCGAATCAAATCAAATTCTACATCAAAAAATCATCATCGCCGTCATCATCCTGCCTTTGTCCCAATTTACAATACAGGATTATTATAATACAGGATTAAGTACAGTGTACAATAAGCTTCAAGAAAAGGAACCCACCTTTGGAACATATTTCTGTGTGAATTGCTTCATGTTCAATCTCGTGAAAATATACAATTTTGTGTTGGTGTAGGAGTATTGCAAAAACAAAGTAATATATATAAAATTGAACATGAAGCAATTTACATACAAATGTGTTGGTGTGCCCTGCCTGGATATCTTTTTTGTTGACTGTACCTAACTTATTACACGTACCATGAAATATTCCAGTTTCGTCACTTAGAAGGCTGTCTCTCCTAGTGTCAAAATCAGGTATGAAATGAAATGAAATTGTTTATTTCCTAAATAGTATATCGGAAACACTTTTACACGTCATTATTATAAAAATAAGCTAGACGGAGTCGACATTTCCTATTTGACTATCCCTGAGAAGAAATGGCGAAACGAACTCAGGGGTCAAAGTCTCTTTTAAGGTCCAGACATAATCTTGGTCACATCATGGGAGAATCCGTGTCTGAAATGGATTTTGAAGAAAGAATCGCACTGTGAGAGGACCTGTCCAGTCAGTGCAAGCATTTACCAGTAATCGTATAGCTCAACTGAAGACTTATTAAGGAGCTGAACGACTCGACGAGCAGTACCAAAGACAGGACATTTGGGTCGGCCGCATAAATTACTCAAAATGCCAGGCCACCATTCAAACTAACTGAGAAAAAGAAAATTAAATAAAAATTATCTACTCGTAGTGGTGTCCAGTAAGTTCCATTAGGTAGAACAAATGCTTAAAGCTGGGTTGCCAACCAATAAATAGCGTAGCGTCTTTCCTTATACAAGAAATTACCAACCCTGCCAATTCAAAAGCGTTCCAAAGACAGACAAGAAAGCAAACAATAATTTTAACCCCCTTCTACCGCGTTTAGCACAGCCATAAAACCACCTGTCCTTTCCATTATGTTAAACACAGCCACGTAAATAGTCATAAATTAACGCCCATGGGAACTCCTTACCCCTCAGTTGACACTGAACTTGAAATGTAAGACAAATATTTAAAGACAAGTGAAAGGGTTATGTTTGGAAAGATGTTGTTTTATAGGTGTGTACTTGTGAGATCGTGACCTTTGTGCCTCGGTGATGCACTGAACGGTTGAGAGGAACCTTCAGACACAGTTTATTTGACTATCGAGTTAAGTGGACTAGAAATATTGGTGTCGTTAGGGTTCTGTACCAAAATGGTAAAAAGGAGCCCTTATGGTGCGACTCAGTCTGTCTGTCTGTCTGTCCGTCTGTCACAGCTGGATATCTCAAGAACTACTTAAGCTATCAACGTGAAATTTGGAACAGTTTTACATGAAGTTTGCCCAACTATTTTGCAAATAAATAAGAAATATTTTTTTTTTTTTGCAACAGGGTCTTAAAAATTTCAAGTGGGGCAACTAGCATGGGGGGTATAAGAAAGAGCGCTGTTTCCACATTCTCAATTTTTTTTCTTTTTTTTAGGCCGCAAGGATTTCGACTTTTGATGAAAAATGTGAAAAAGAAATATCGTTCCCCCCCTTATCTCCGAAGTTTGCATAGAGAATAATCTGAAATTATTCTGTGTCATAGAAGTTTATGTAAAGATTGCAGGAAAAAATAACCCTCCATTTTGCTTCACCGTAGTCGAGTAATAAATCGATGTCTCTAAATAGCACACTTTTTCATTAATCAGAATCCACGGTGCGCGAGTCCGACTCGCTCTTGACGGGTTTTTTTTTTCTGATGAGCAAAATGATAAAGACAGAAAACATGTTTTAAGTAAAGGATGTTTTTAAGTTTTTATTTATTCCTAATAATTAAAAACATCAGCTGCATCCGGTTAGACTGGAAGCCGACCCCAACATAGTTGGGAAAAGGCTAGGCAGATTGAATTTTTCCCAATAAGCAACTTCACTTTTCCTACCTTTTATGCAAAGGTTTAAACAGAAAATAAGAGTGAAATACATCACATTACACGAATCTAAAACCATAAATTGTTTAAGTGATTTTAGAAGATACCTTTTCACTGACATCATTGTTATTCTTTTATTCAAAACAATGAACTTAATTTAAAAAAAATATTTGAAATGAATATTTGTAAATAACGTTTTTAACAAAAGATTTTTAATTCATAAAACACAAACTATGCAACTCAATGAGCAAAAAGAATACATCAGACCCTGTCCCCCATAATTTATGCATCACCAGCAAAACACAATACCTACAGCTAACTACTCACAACCTTCATAATCCATGGTACCTTCCTAATTATTTAGCAACAATCTTCCTTTCTCCGCGTTCCGTATAAAAACATAATTAGTACTCCTCGAAGGGTAATCTCCGGAGATTTATCATGAAATTAACGGACCCCCGAAATAATGAAAGCCGTGAAGTTGTTGAATATTTTCGTGTTTTGCATTTTCGAGATTTTTCCGGAAGATTGAAATGGTCTGAGGGCCAATTCTCGTAATTAAAAACGTTCAAATTCCAAGTCGCAATGTCAGCCAGCGACAATCAAATGTCAAAAATGTAGGCAAACTCTATACAATTTTGACAGATTGAGACTGAGATGAGATTGCGAACGTTGTTATAAAAATACGGGAATTGCCCCTCTGATTTTCGAGCATTTAATTCGAGGGATCTGCAGCTATTTTATTTTTGCTTCTTGTCCGAATGAGAATTTCCACCGACTTTAAGAGTTAAATAATCATCGTCCAATTGCAAAATAAATGCAATGCATGTAATCTACGGCTATAAACCAACGAGTGCCTGCTTACTGTGAATATTTAAGACTAGTGACAGATTTCATCACAGTTTTCTATTACAGCGTTCCTCAAAAGTACTATTTCGACTACTTTAATGGAACTTGTAATTATACAGTGAGACTTATAAGTGAACTTACCATTCTTTGTTATCCAGGAGCGGCTAGCTAGACGTAAATTAACATTCCATACTTTAAATTATACTAACAAGGAAACCAGTAAAATCATAATAGAATCTACACGTCAAAAACAACCTTACACATCACTCCAATATCACCCAGACACAACACTGCAGTACTCCACGTAATTTCACATTACGAACGACATTATACAGCCCTTTTTCATACAAATTCAACGGTATATTAAAAAAAAATATAAATATAATAAGCTAGAGTTGGTTCCTTTCATCTGCATCGCTGGGGATAAGAAGGCTCCACTCGGGTACTTCTTCAGAGCATTCGCTTTCGTACTTACATTACAATAGGTAATTGCCGAGGACGTATCTTTACGTATTTTCGCTGATTTTTTGGTATATTGTCGTGGGTTTTATGTATGTTACGGTTGTCAGGGTGATTTTGTGAAGATTTTTTGGGATGAGTTAGAGAAAATGTGTTTCTAGTTGACAGATAGCTGTTTAATTATCAATCTGTAAGCCATATCGGGACGAACAGCACAGATTAGATAGCTAACGAACAGACTGTTCAAAATGATCTCAACGACTAATAAAATTAAACTTTTTCTCAATTAATTTAAATGTAATTAAACATAACCTAAAAATAACAAAATTATATCCTAACATAACTAAAACTATTAAAAAACTAAAATATGGCATCAAAAATTCCTCCGCATCGTTGTCGACTGGTAAAGTACCCAAGAGACTGGCGGCATTGCCACGTTGTATGGCAATGCTAAGCCTCTGGCCAAGGTAAAAGCCAGCCCTTGGGTCATGAGAAGTGTCAACCAGCCGCTAGAAGATTTCGTTGAATAAACCATAAGCACTCGGACCCCACGGCCCAAGTTACCAATAAGGTTATTAATTTATTATACTTTCTTCTAAATTTTTATTTTTCAATTGAATAAAGTTCTTGTCAAAATGACAGTTGTCGTGTATAGTCTTCATTCTGAAACATTCCTTATGTCATTGAATTAATATTTCATTTTGATGGAACAACGTTAATAATAAAAAAATATTTTCTTGGTATAGAACTCACACCACGTACAATATTAGGTAAAATGACTCCACGGATCCGATTCTTTCCGCGCTCTCGTGAGCGGCTATATCATTTTGAACAGTCTGTTCGTCCCAATATTATTGACGCTGACTGTACTTACAAAGATTTGACTTTGTATCGAATGGGGATTGGATTCTGGAACCAAACTTCCAAATTCATTGTGCCATTAGCCCGCAGTTTTCTCTAAAACGACAATAGCCCTGTCTAAAATACTCAAAAATTCATGATTTGAACAATTCATGCCATATGAAGTAAACCAATTCTACGAAGAAAAGTTTGAAAATAAAAAATTGTGTAGGTATACATTATACACAAACCAAAATTGTTAGTCTGTAAAGTTACAAATTATATACAATTTCTTTTTTAGTAATCAAGTATTAGACCTAACCCTTTCAACCTTGGCTAGGTTCATGTCTAATTATTATGGCTAGTAAGTTAAGTACTACTTACCTAGCCCTAATGGTAGGTACCTACTATCGATCCGAATGATCGATAGTATTGTATTACAGTTTATTATGAAAGCAATAAAACATGTAATTGGTACATTATTTATAGTCGTCCCCTGGCTAGACGACTGGGTTTGGTACTGTCAGGGAAATTAATTGTTAAGTAAACTGACTACCAAATTAAATTGTCCGTTTATTCAAATCACAACTGTAATTTTTGGACAATTGTATGTAATGGCTACAACACGGCAAATCTTACGGGTTCGCGTCACCGCGTCACCGCGACACCGCGACACAGCGTTTAAGATTTCACTTCTGTCGACAGTCCCCATGGCTGCCTATTTTTTAACCGACTTCTAAAAAGGAGGAGGTTATAGTTCGACTTTATGTATTTTTTTTTATGTATGTTCACCTATGATTTCTCCGTCAATTATTATAGACGGAATTTGAAAATTCTTTTTTGTTTGAAAGGGCATGCTCTCGAGGCAGTCCCACTGTCACCAAGTCAGAGTCTGATGAGGGATAGAAATCGAGGGATACCCTCTTTTATAGGCACTATAGCGATTTGGGTATTTTTTATAGTAACTCGTACATTTGGTCTCGGAAAGCACCATTCAGATGGCCAGCGAAACTACTCAATTATACCAAAGTATTTCACGGATTGTGATTCAATTACTTTAATATGGTTGCTAAGCAATTTATGCTCGTCACAATGCAGCTGAAGTGAATCCGATGGTTACTTCACCATCAGCTCCAGTTCTCTTGGTTCTTACTAGGAGAACTCCTCAACAATTAACGTCCCTGTATCGGGAAAGGCAATATTTTGTAAAAGGTGATGAGCAGTTGATATTAGGCAATTATAACTTAGATAAATTACAAACTGACCCACTAATAAGTGAAAAAAAAAAAAACAACCGACTTCCAAAAAAAAAACTACAAATTGAAACATAACTTTAATTTCGGAAGTTGGTGGTAAAAAACTAAAATACAAATCTAACGACACTGGCTTTTGATATTAAAGTTTTTTTTTTATTTTGGAAGTCGGTTGGTTGTTTTTTTTTTTTTTTTTTTGTAAAAAAGTTTTTTTCTTATTGACAAAACGTATCTACTAGAATGGCTCGGGTGACGCCGAGACGAGTGGTCGTTCTTTGAGTGCAAGCTCCCTCAAAGTTTTTTATTGTTTAGCATGTGGTCGTGTCGTGCAGTGTATATTTCGTGTGTGGTGTGTGATTGAGTGTCAGTGATTATTTCTATGATAGGTACCTAGTGAGTTTGTAATGGTCTCCTGAAAGTACGAGAGACAAATTGCCTGCCGAAGGATCCAGTTTCCCGAGCGCCAAGCTGGGTGAGATCTTTTCATATCTTTCAGGGATACGCTTCTCTCTGCAAAGTCATTAGGTTATTTTCTGCCTACCCAATATATGTGCAATATATGTAACTTTGAACAATACGTGTGTGACAGTTATAACAAAGTTAATCACGACAATCGCAAAGCAAGCAAGCAATCTTAGACATTTTCAGGTGCTCGTAACCCAAACCAAGGCAAAAAACTTAAACTACTAGTGTATAGTGTTCCTGTGTCCCAAAATCGGAGTGTTCAAGGGTGTTTTTTTTTTGTGAGTGGTGATGTGCGTTGTTTCTGTGAAGGCGCATTCAATTCTTAAGCTCTGAGACGACCCGGGAATTAAACTCAAGTACCTACGGACACGAATGGTGCGCTGGCGCCGCCCTGTCGCCATACCCGACAGGATTTTTGTTGGGGTCCAGTTTAATTAATTATTTGTGCTAATTTGTGTGCATTAATTTGTACTTTAAAACTGTAATATCTGCAATCGCGTCAAACCTGAACTGAACAGCGGCGAGCTATTAGGTCGAACTTTGAATAAAAACAAAAATTACATAATTTGAAGTTGGAGCTGGACAACAACGAGGAACGGTCCGGCCGCGTCCTGGACATTCTGCTGCTGACAACTCATCAGAACGAAGAAGAAAAGAGTCGAGAAGGCAGATTACCTGTAATACAGCATAGCAGCGACATAAAAAGAGTCGAAAATGCAGTTTAACCGCCAAAAGATTCACCGGGGAAGCTGGACTAGAAGCAACATGGCAGCAACGTCGTAAAAAAGCCCATCCATATTATATCACCCGTCTCTCCACTATTCCAATGCTTATTTTACGGTGCATACTGGATAGGCTCTATATCCCCTCCATATCCTAAGGGCATGTCTTCCCTACCATTACCGCGCCCCCCGGTCTACTCCTTGATATGCAATGGTCTCTGTTGCACCATGTAACATGAGGCAACAGGGGCTAGTGTGAATCTTTGGGTTCATTCGAGTGATCGAGTCTGGTTAAACCACGCTGGGATCGGTGCAATTCATTCATTCATTCATTCATTCATTCATTCATTCATTCATTCATTCATTCATATTGACAAAACGTATCTACTAAGTGTTATGCTTGTAGCTTAGTTTCTCTTTATTGCACATTACAGTACATAAAGTACAATTGAATAAGCGGTCTTTAATCGACTTTCCGAAGTCGGTCACTGCGTCGTAAAATCAAGTTTTATCTCTAGATTTAATAATAAATTCATTATTTCAGGTCATTAACACTCATTGCCAAACATAAATTAACAGAAATCATAAAAAATTAAATGAAATCTAATTAATTGGAAACAAAATAAATACAAATTAAATGAAATTAATATAATGGTTTAAAATTTTAAATCCAGACGCACATTTCTGTAAGGATGATTCGTTGAAAGTACCAAATCAGGTCTGCGCATCAAACTATTTTGATATATGAAAAAAAAATAAACGTTTTTTTAAGCATCCGGAAGATCAATCCGATAAATATTGACATCTGTTATTATGTAACACAAAGGTCAAGCAAGTGCTATGAAGATTGTGATGTTGATTATGGTTTCATATTATTTTGATTTATTTGACAAGTGGTCGTTGTCGTCTGTTATTTCCCTTAGAGTATTTTGACTACCTCATTGGTCTAGTGGTCGCAAGCGCTACTGCTGAGCGTGAGGTTCTGGATTCGATTCCCGGATCGGGAAAAGCGTTATAGGGCTTTTTCTATCAGGAATTTCACAGTAGCAGCCAGGAATTTGGTTGTTCCCGGTTGATGACAAGAGGCTCGCCCCCATTACATTGGACTTAAGGCGAGTGGTGCTGCCAACTAGCGCCACCATTAAGAAAAAAAAATCATAAGTCTGGAGATATGGAACATTGTGATATTTCCTATGCTCACATTTTTAGTCAGATGAGTCAAATAATAACAGCCGCACAGGTCGATCCATCAGGTTAAGCTACGCTTGCCTTGGTGGGTCGGTGGATGGGTGACCATCTTTACATACCGAGACTCCTCCGTGCCTCGGAAAGCACGTTAAGCCGTTGGTCCTGGCTGTCATTCGTGGATCTTTGACAGTCGTTACGGGTCGTCAGAAGCCCGAAAGTCTGACAACTAGTCTTATCAAGGGGTATCGTATTAACCAGTAATTGGGTTGTGGAGGTCAGATAGACAGTCGCTCCATGTAAAATACTGGTATTCAGCTGCATGCAGTTATACTGGAAACCGACTCCAACATAGCTGGGAAAAGGCTAGGCGGATTGATTGTTTTCGTTTTAGGTAAAGTTTTAGCGTGGATAGATTTTTGTTATTTAATTTTAGCGACACTTAATTCTGTTACCTATTGTACTAAGTGTAGGTAATCATGTTACTGAGGGCCTGTTTCACGATGTCCGAATAGCCACTACTTACTGAATAAATTCAAAAATGGAACAGGATTTGTATGAAATTATCTGCCAAGTAAGTTAATAGGAACTTAATCGTAGGTGGTGAAACAGTCCCTAAGTGTAATTTTATACTTTATTGATATTTGTACGCCGTCTAAGACATAGTGATTTATGTTTTTATATTTACAGTTGTTTTTACACCCACCTATGTTTTACAAATAAATATTTTGACTTTGATATTATCTTATCTTTACCAGTGTATCTAAGTAAAGAAAACACTTGCCCTCTTGCCTTTGTGGAAATAACGTCAAAAATGTTGTATTTACTGACCATGAACTTGGTGTTTTATAAATACAAATTCTTGTTTATCACGTAAACAACATGCTAATTTTCAAACTAGTTTATATTTAATTATAGTATATTTTAAGTAAAACCAACAGATTAATCGTGCGTTATGAATAAACGTTTGCGTTAAAAATATAGACGGATGAATTTCACGCTTTGATCGGGTTTTTGATTGGTGACAAATCAGTCGTAACCTAATGCTGATTGTCTACATTCCGCAGATCTTAAAATCATAATCATGTTAAACAAAAGACGGTCACTGCTGGACATACGGCTCCCCCAGGCATCGCTGCAATGACTGATCTAAATCTTCCCGCATCCAGCGGATTCTGGCGATTTTAAGGCGAGTAGTAATGCCAACTAGCGCTGCCATTGAGAAAAAAAAACATAAGTCTGGAGATATGGAACTTTTTGAAATATCCGATGTTCACATTTTAGTCAGATGAGGTAGGTCAATGGTGAGGTCAAAAAAATCAACACTAAACCTGCCCTAACCTAACCTTGCCTAACCATGGAGGTTTATAGCGTTTGTTCGAACATAGGAAATATCAAAATGTTCCACATCTCCAGACTTATGATTTTTTTCTCAATAGTGGCGCTAGTTGACAGCACTACGCGCCTTAACGGCAAAAATAAATATTCCTGTAGTTTGTACAAAACTATGCAAGTAGCTGGATTGACATTCACCAAACAGAAGTTGTTAAATTATGGCACACGACATGCAAGCTACTTGCATAGTCGTAGATTTGGCCCTAACGGTAGGTGGTCCACCTAATCATAATAATGGTATGCCTCCCTTCCAAAGATCTAACAATTAAATATCTATAACAGTACACTTTCCGTGTGGATAATGTTACGACGGGTGGCCAGATATTATAAATAAATAAGACGACCAGACTATTTTATGTATCGTGTATTCAGCCATTGCATGACGAGCGATCGGAGTCGGTGACAAGACAACAGGATCCGGAAATACCACAGATAATATATATTTTATAAAGACTGATACACATACGTAACATCTCCCTTATTAAGAAAAGAAAATGGAATCATTACGTGGAACATGGTACGTAAGTATACTCTTTTTTTTTTTTTTTTTTTTTTAACATTAACAAAATTCTTATATACTAGTAGACTAAGTGGAACGGAACATCTCTAAGAAGTGACAAGTTGACTTGACTGACATTTACATTGCGACAGTTCTGACAGTGACGTCTATCAAATTGACTTAACTAAGTTTTGACAGCTACTAACAAAACAAAATTAGGTTTGACAATGCTTGTACAACAAACAATACATTTAGTATATTAAATTAAAACTAAGTACAAATTAAGAACTTAATCTAGACCAATTTTCAAAATCTTCGGGGCTTTATTATTGCTCTACCGAATGAAGAATAAGTTGTGTGTTGAGTTTGTTTATTTGGTGTATGTGATGTGTTTGTTTTTGTTTCAGATTCTTGGACAGGATTACTTGTACAAGGAGATTGATAATTAGATGGAGATGACGACGGCAGTATATTGGAAGGCGACGGTGGATCAGTGTCAAGTGGAACTGATGGGGATTGAAGTGAACTTCTTCTACTAGGAGCGGACTCAGTTGGTGAATGTTTTGGCTGTAGGATATGTTGGCGATTACGGCGAAAAGTACCTTCCGGGGAGACAATAGTATATGATCTAGGCTGTGGACCTATGTCTGACACAGTACCAGGTGTCCAAATACTGTCTGGCTGTTTCTGGAAGTAAATTTTATCACCAATGTTTAGGGAAGACAACGGTTTAGTATGTTTATTATAATAAATCTGTGATTTGTTCACTTTTATTTGAGTTTTATTTGTTAGAGACCTGTAGTTAGGTATTTTAGGTTTCAGAGTTTGTTCTAAGACTGGAAGTTTAGTTCTGAGTGTCCTGGACATTAGTAATTGGGCAGGCGAATACATATTTTCTTTAGGTGTATTCCTATACTGTAATAATCCTAGATGAGGGTCTGTATTATCAGTAAGACATTTCTTTAATATGTTTTTAACCGTGGCTATGGTTCTTTCTACAAGACCATTAGACCGTGGATAATAGGGACTTGATGTAATATGTTGTATTTGCCAATCTAAAGCAAAATGATTAAACTCTTTTGAGTTAAATGGGGGACCATTGTCTGAAATTAGAATGTTGGGTATTCCATGTCTGGAAAATATAGACTTTAGGTGACTAATGACAATTTTACTAGTAGAACCACCTGCTAGCTTTACAAGCTCGACATATTGGGAAAAATAATCTACGACTATGACATACTTGTTTGAATTGAAATCAAATAGATCAACTCCGACTTTATTCCAAGGGATTGGTTTTACCTCATGGGGCTGTAGTGACTCTTTGGAATTGCTGCGTCTGTTAGTGAGACAGTTATGACAATTATTAACATATTTTTCTATATCAGAGTACATATTGGGCCAGTATACTAGATTTCTTGCCAATCTTTGGCAACTATGAATACCTTGGTGACCTTCATGTATCTGTTTCAAAATGTCTTTTCTCATGGCTACTGGTATAATGACACTGTTGTTTTTGAAGACAATACCATTAATTATATGTATATCGGTTTTTAAAGGAAAATAAGGCCTAAGTATGTCTGGAAGCAATTTTTTATGTTCAGGCCAACCTGTTATGCAATATTTACTTAAGAGTGACAATTCATTGTCTTGGGAAGTCTGTTCTTGAATAGATTTAAGTTTATTTGGACTAACTGACAGTGATCTAATGACTAAATTGACATGTAAATCTAGATCAGAATCTAGATCATGTAATGACTGTTCTGGTAAAGCTGCTCTAGACAGAGTATCAGCTACATAAAGATATTTACCTGGTTTGTAAGTTACGTTCAGGTCATATGGTTGTAATCTTAGCATTATTCTTTGAAGACGGGGTGGAATGTTATAAATTGGTTTTTTATACAGCGATACTATTGGTTTGTGATCTGTTTCAACTAAAGTGTGGCGACCATAGACATATTGGTGAAACTTTGTACAACCAAATAGGATTGCTAACAGCTCTTTCTCAATCTGAGAGTATGACTGTTGACATGAGCTTAATGAAGCTGAAGCATATGCTATGGGGTGTTTATCATGGCAAATCACTGCACCCATGGCATCTTTAGACGAATCAACTGACAGTGTAATTGGTTTATTTTGATCATAATATGTCAAGACAGGGGCTTTTGTTATACATTCCTTTAATTCATTAAATTCTACATTATGTCTCTCTTGCCAAGACCATTCATTATCTTTAGACAGAAGTGTTCTTAAATTAGAAGTTTTATCTGACAAATTCTCTATGTATGAGCCTAAGTATGTAACCATACCTAAAAACCTTTGTAATTCTGTGACATTTGTTGGTGGTGGCATACTGCAAATGGCTTTCACTTTGTTTTCATCAACTCTCACACCATCTTTAGAAAAGATGTGTCCTAGGTACTTGACTTCACTTTTACATATATTAGACTTGTCTTTATTAAATTTTATTCCTATTTCTCTAGCTCTATCTAAGACTTGTTTTAACCTAAAATCATGTTCTTGTTTAGTTTGACCGTAAATTAGGAAATCATCCATCATGATTTTGACTCCTGGAATATCACTGAATCTATTTGTCATGATGGAATGAAACAGTTCTGGGGCTGCATTTATCCCGAAGGGAAGTCTTAGGAATCTATATCTACCTTGAGGTGTGATGAATGTACATAGTTTTGAGGATGCTTCATCTAACTTTAGCATATAAAAACCTTTGTTTGCATCTAGGGTAGTGAAATATTGTGAACCAGAGAGGCTGGATTTAATTTCATCAATAATTGGAAATTGATAATGAGGACGCATAATGGCTTTATTAAGTTTTCTTGGATCAATGCACAGGCGTAGTTTACCATTTTTCTTTGATGCAATTACAATTGAGCTTACCCATTCAGTAGGTTCCTCGACTTTGACTATAATTTGATTTTTTTTTAACATGGCTAATTCTTCTTTTAATTGTTCTAAGAGACTGAATGGAATTCTACGACAGGCATCTATAGACGGTACAGCATCAGGCTTCATTGACAAATGACATTCATAATCTTTAAGACAACCTATTCCTGAGAAGAGATCTTTATATTTGTCAAGCTGTGATACATTGAGTGACTCATGAAATTGGACATTATGGACTCTTTTAACTAATTTTAAATTCTCACAACTGTTGCGACCAATAATATTCCTACAGGGTATATCTATAATGTGGAAATTAACATTGTATAGTTTGTTGTTATGTGTGACAGACAGAATGCATTGACCTACAGTCGGTAATACTTCACCGCTAAAGGTTGATAGTTTGTGACTACTTTTCTTTAAACTACTCAATGGCAAATTAAGTTTTTTATAAGAGTTAAATGATAAAATGTTAGTGTCAGCACCTGTATCAAGTAAAAAGTCTACATTCTTACTATTTATGGACAAAGTTGTATGATAAGGGTTTTTTATGCTGACAGAAATCTCATTAGTGAAAAGACTATTTAGAAAATAAGTATCAGTACCCGTACTTTCTTCTTCTTCTTCTATGGATCTCACATGTTTGCTGCGGCAACACTTGGCAAAGTGATTGGGCTTGTGGCAGTTGTTACAGATGACTCCTATGGCTGGACATTTTGTTCGGTGAACTTGACCACATCTGGAACAATTCTTGGTTGACTGTTTGGATTGAGGTTCTTGACTGGACGATGCTTTACTTGATTGACGACTTTGACTTGTTTGAGACTGATGACTTTGACTTTCTTGACGGCTATGACTTCTTTGACGACTGTGACTTCTTTGACTGTGACTTTTTTGATTGCGACTCTCTTGACTACGATGTGTTTGGCGACTGTGATGCGATTGACGACTGGCAACGACACTTACTTCTTGGCTTGATAAAGCTTTAGCCTGTAACCTAGTATTTCTTAGTGTTTTAGCGAGACTGACGGCGGCATCAAATGTTGATGGTTTCTCGATCAGGATACGTTCTCTGATGTACGAGCAAGATGAATTTAAGTTCCATGAGAATATGTCCTTTACTATATCATCGGCAAGACCTTCAAAATTGCATTGGATACTTAGATTCTTGAGATCCGTGGCATATGTCTCAATTTCTTCATCTGGACCTTGTTTTCTGTTGAACAGCTTATGTCTTTCGACGGAAATATTGACACGTGGTGTGAAGTAGTCTTCAAATTTGGCGAGTAAATCCTTATAGGTGATCTTGTCAATTTGTATGTTAAACGAGTAAAATATCTGAAGAGCGTCTGGGCCTATGATTTGTAGTAAAATGGCTACCTTTCGTTTGTCTGGTTGTTCTTCTAAATTGTTGGCTATCATGTAAATCTCTAGACTTGTGTTGAAATTTCTCCAAGCCAATGGCATGTTCGAGTTGTTGATATCTAAGCTGAAATTACTCGGCGGCAGGGGATAACTTGTATTATTTGCGTTTTTATTTTCCGGCATTTTAGGGCTGGACCACGCGGCGACGTTTTACTCGATTTTTTTTTTTTTTTTTTTTTTTTTTTTTTTGACTGTTTGCGGCACTTACTTTTGTGGTTTTTTGTGACTTCTTTTTCTTCTGTATCTTCTGACACCATGTTACGACGGGTGGCCAGATATTATAAATAAATAAGACGACCAGACTATTTTATGTATCGTGTATTCAGCCATTGCATGACGAGCGATCGGAGTCGGTGACAAGACAACAGGATCCGGAAATACCACAGATAATATATATTTTATAAAGACTGATACACATACGTAACAGATAAGTCACGTAGCTGGTAGTTATCAGGTGTCTCACTATTACACCTGTAATACCTCGTCGGTCACGCCCACGCAATCTTAAAGACGTGCCAACATCTGACAATCCAATATGAAACGATGTTCGTGACGATAGAGTCGTTCTGTTCTCAAAACATAATTATTCATAAGTTGAAATAAAAATGTTAACATTATGTATGTTGACATTTTTTTTTTCTTCGAACTTTGAGTACCTGCTGTATCTGGATGGCTTTTTCATAAAACCGCATTGTCCTTCTAAATTACAAAATTAATTTTGATGCGGTTTTCAATATCATTTTGGAGATTTTTCGGGAAGGTTCATGTGTATTTACATTACTATTTAACTATACTCCTTACAATAAGATTATACATTTAAACAAACCTTTTTACAGTTCGTTCAACCGATTTTGACCTCTATTCCGTAGGCTTAAGGCTCGCTTTCAATGAAAAAAAAGTGATTACAATACTAATTGTTTACTGTAGCTGCCATTTGTCATGCCACCAACGCAATAGAAGTCAAAATCTGTTGAACGGACTGTAAAAAAGGTTTGTTAAAATGTCTAATCTTATTGTAAATGGAGTACCTACAAATACAATACAAAATCTTCATGTTTTTAACCGACTTCAAAAAAGGAGGTTCTGTATTCGACCCGTATGTATGTATATATATTTGTTTGTCCGCGATATTCTCAAAAACGAATGAACCGATTTTGATGATTTTTTCACTAACGTGATATGCATACTTTCAGGAAGGTTTTAGTATATAAAATAATATGTAATTATTCTTATGTACGAAATTATATGCATAAATGCACTGTATCGCCGGCATTTCTAAGCGGATTTTGATGATTCTTCTTTTGGTTCGACTAGGGCTTAAGTACCTACTTATATAATTGTATAATCAACTAAAAATGAAAAAAAAAATACTTTAAAAAAAGTAAAAACCGACTTCAAAACCAAAAACGAATAAAATAACTTTCATAAAACACTTAACAGCTTCTGAAGTCGGTGTCAAGCTAAAGTGCATTGAAGAAAGGAAGACACCGATTTCAGAAGCTGTTAAGTGTTTTATGAAAGTTATTTTATTCGTTTTTGGTTTTGAAGTCGGTTTTTATTTTTTTTTAAGTAAATTTTTTCAGTCATAAAAGCCGTAAGCGGGTCACTAGTAATAGACCATTATGGAATTGCAATTCTTTATTATATGTACTATACCATACCATTGGTTCACCGCAAACGTTTTCTTTTAGGTAGGTACTTAGCTAAAACCCTGGACCTAACAGTACGTACATATTATAGAGCTTCGCCATTCTATAATACAACGTTCCTCCTAATCTTTCAGCAGATATATAAATATTTATCACGTCAAGGCACGATCCCGTAAAGTAAATGTATGGGAATGAGCAGCTGATTGTCGTTCCGCTCGGCTTCAGTAATGACGTCCGCGGGCAATGGGCTTCAACCTATCACATTTGGCATATTAATTACACTTAGCACTGGAATAACAGCGGATAAAATGTATCATTATTTAGCTCGGTATATAGGGGGATGGGCAGCCTATGTACCTACTGTACAGTGTGAAATTTAAACCAGCTAGCGAAACTCCGCGGACGTGGTGAGTATTAATATCTAAACATGATAAAACAATATTTTTTTTTTTATAAAAAAAAAACAACCGACTTCCAAAAAAAAAACACTTCAAAGTAAAAAATAACTTTAATTTCGGAAGTCGGTGGCAAAAAACGAAAACACAAAACCAAAGACACCGACTTCCGAAATTATAATTATTTTTCACTTTTTTTTTGGAATCTTTTTTTTTATTGTATAAAAGTTTTTTTTTTACATCATGACAGCTACAACAAACTTACAACTACGCTATAAGTATCTACCCAGGTATTTCTCGGAATCAATAACTTTACTTTTATCAATTCTCAGAATCAAGTATGAATCTGCCATACCTTCTGATTACCACTTCAACAATGAGGTAACTTTTCTTGTTGCTACTTTGACCAACTTTATATGCATTTAATTCAAATATTTCATACAATCCGATACAATATGCCCAGCATATCCTGGTCTACGACAAAGAAAAGAAAGAACTAAATTCCAAAGTACGGAAATCGCTTTTTAGCTTTCCAAGCAGCGCCATCTTGTAAGAGCAAGTTATGGCGGCCATTTTATAACTTTGCTATTAAAGTCATAACTATGTGTGATGTTCAAACGAGCTCTGATAGGCTATCACATATTTGCGTATTTATCATTTTACTGACGTGTAGAATTTCTTGCTGATCGGTTCACTCAATGATTACTGTGCGAAGTATCTGATGATTGCCGATGGCAAAAGGTTACTTTGAAGAAAGGGATTTGATGGTTCGGTCGTAAATCAGTCGGTTTTATTGTGTTGTTGGAAGTTGTTAGGTAGAAGGCTGAGTTTTGATATAACAAAGAAATGGAGGTGCTAGCTTGTATCGAGCCTCCGAGAATATGGATGAGGAGCTCGTGGCTATGTCATAATAGCCGCACGGGTCAATCCAACAATTTAAGCTACGCTTGCCGGGGTTGGTCCGAGGATGGGTGACCATCTATACATACCGAGACTCCTCCGTGCCTCGGAAAGCACGTTAAGCCGTTGATCCCGACTGTCATTCGTGGATCTTTGACAATAGTTACGGGTCGTCAGAAACCCGAAAGTCTGACAACCAGTCTTAGCAAGGGGTATCGTTTTACCCAGTTATTGGGTTGTGGAGGTCAGATAGACAGTCGCTCCGTGTAAAATACTGGTATTCAGCTGTATCCGGTTAGACTGGCAGCTGACCCCAACGTAGTTGGGAAAGGGCTAGGCAGACTGATTGACATGAACCATGCATATTGCGTATCTCTCAAACTTCGGTTGGTAGATAGGTCGGTACCTACTCAAAATGATAAATTCATTACCAACTTTTTTCTCAATGACATGGCATGTGTGCATGCGCATAAATATTATTTTTATTTTGAACACGGTAGCGTGTACGCAGACACAAATCTCAGATGCACAAACATCCGGAGCAAAGCAACTATCTGGTCATACAAATATTTGTTCCGTGCGGGAATCGAAGCCACTACCGCTAATCGCTTCGCATCGTTAGTTAGTATAAACAAAATGGCTGATTGCATCTTTGCTATAGTGGTCACAACACTGAGGATGGGCTCTTGAATTCAATTTAAAGGAATATAAAGGGTCTTTCAACAAGGACGGGTCGATGTTAAAATTGAATAAAACAAGATGTGTGTGAGATATTATCGAAATTTATTTTTTATTTAAAAGGCCCATTTATGCCATTATGGATGGAATATGACATCGTTCAAATGTCCGCCGCGGCTTCGTATGGTGGCACGAATCCGAGAGGTCCAATTTTTAATGACTCTGCTGCATAGATCTGGCTGAATCCGAGCGATGGCCTGCGTTATGTTGGCTTTCAGGGCAACGGTCGAATGTGGTTTATTGGCATAGACCTGCGACTTCAGAAAACCCCACAAGAAAAAGTCTAGCGGAGTCAAATCACACGATCTTGGTGGCCAATTCACGTCACCTCTGCGAGAGATAACTCTACCCTCAAACCGTTCATGCAGAATGTCGATTGTGTCGTTCGCTGTGTGGCAAGTAGCGCCATCTTGCTGGAACCACATGTCGTTCACGTCCATATTGTTCAATTCAAGCCAAAAGAAATTGTTTATCATTGATCTGTAGCGCTCGCCGTTGACGGTGATGGCCTCGCCAACGTCGTTTTCAAAGAAGTACGGACCAATGACGCCGCCACACCAAAATCCGCACCAAACAGTAACTTTTTGTGGATGCATTGCCACCTGGTGAACCTCATGTGGGTTGTGGTCATCCCATATACGGCAATTTTGCTTATTAACAAAACCATTCATCCAAAAATGTGCCTCGTCGCTAAAGATTATTTTTCGGCCAAAATCGGGGTCCTCTTCCAAGCGTTCCGATGCCCATTCAGCGAACACACGGCGTTGTCTATGGTCATTAACTTTGAGCTCTTGGGTCAGTTGGATCTTGTACGGATGCAGACCCAAGTCCCGACGCAAAATTCTCCAAGTTGAGGTCTGCGAAAGGCCGAGTTCTTGAGCACGGCGAGAAATCGACTGCGTCGGAGTCTCCTGAACACTCTCACGTACAGCGGCGATGTTCTCGGCCGATCTGGCGTTCCTTTGACGTAAAGGTGTTGGTTGGTTGTTTACCGAACCGGTCGTCTCAAATTTAGTCACCAATCGTTGGAGAGTGGACTTTGAAGGGCCACCGCGTCTGCCGTAAAATGGGCGCAATGCGCGCAACGTTTGCACTAACGAACACTCATTTTGATAATAAAGTTTTATCATTTGCACATGCTGCTCAACCGTGTAACTTGCCATGGTGATTTGGCATCAGTGACTGAATAAGAAAAAACAGATTTGACAGTTGCCGCCAAAACAAAATGGCCGCCACAGATTATTAACATCGACCCGCTCTATTTGAAAGACCCTTTATGTTTTTCACTAACAGCCCAAAGCCTCTCAGTTATTGACAATAACTCGCCTCCTATTACATGAGACCAAAACCAATGACGAACTGCCTTATTCGGTTAGTGGTTACAAGCGCTACTGATGAGCATGAAGTCCTGGGCTCGATTCCCGGATCCGACAAAGTATTATCGGTGTTTTGTATCTGGGATTTCTCAGTAGCAGCCCGGAGTAGAGATTTGTGCCCGGTTGATGGCAATAGGCTCGCCCCCTATTACATGGGCTTAAACACAACTGGCGAAATGTGGGTGTACTATTAGGACATAGGTAAACTTCTGCCCAACTCTTCGGGGAAACAAGGTGTGGTGTGTTGTGTGTGTGTGATGATGTGTGGTGTGTTGTGTGGTTGTGTGTGTGTTGTGTTGTTATGCTGTGTGGTGTGTTGTTGTGTTGTGTTATGTTGTGTGGTATGGTGTGTTGATATGTTGCTAGTTTTTTCCCTAAGATTTTTTCCTGTCCCGTGTTAGTCAGTTCGATGCCAAAAGGCTTGCCCTAATTACATGAAATTAAAACATAATAAAATGTAAGTGTATTTAGGTACTACACTTCTGCTTACCACGGGGACTGCAGGCGTCAATTTATGTTAAAATTGCTAAACAAAACATCTCATTACTGCTTATTATTTAAAACTTAGGTTAATCATGGCGTCGATCAATCACCGCTACACCGTCGACCGATATTAATGAACACGAGAAGAAACTTTTTATTTTCCAACTAATTACTTTGTTCAACATTATGTTTGAACATAAACATGTTGATAGAAAACTGTTTACTTTGTCATCGAGTGTACATAGGCTCCGGGATGTAAGTGTGTTTGTCCCCGAGTGTAAATAATCTTCTTCGCGACAAAGTGTCACTATAATTATATTGTATTAGTAGGGAGTGGCAGGGGATCATGGCTAAATAATAACAGCCTCACGGGTCGATCAAAGGTTAAGTTACGCTTGCCGCGGTCGGTTCGTGGATGGGTTCGTGGTGCCTCGGAAAGCGCGTTTTAAAAGCCGTTTGTCCCGGCTGTCATTCGTAGAGCATTGGCAGTCGTTATGAGTAGTCCGAAGCCAGGAAGTCAGATAGGCAGTCGCTCCTTGTAAAATACTGGTATTCAGCTGCATCCGGTATAACTGGAAGCTGACCCCAACATAGTTGGGAAAAGGCTAGGCAGATTGATATGAGTAGGTAGTGCCTTGAGCTCATCGTGGAAGATATTACACTAATAAATACGAATTGTTTTACATTTTTTTAGTACCCAGTAGAATAACTGTGTTCTAGTTTGAATGAAATTGGCGCTGGTGAAATTCTAGACAAATAGCCATAACTTATCTTATTCTTATCTCTAAAGTACCGCGAAGGCGCCCTGGGTACATTGGGGTTCAATGTAAACTATAGCAAAGACCGCGAACAAAATGTTCGCGCAACATTTGTTGTCTGGGACAGCAAACATCTCGGACTACCTGAATGCATGCACCGCGATTGTCATATTTGACATCCGCGGGACACATCTTTAGTTTTTAAAGTGCCACAAACTTATTTGACACGGTAGCTTTAATTGGAACTAACGAAATCACTATGAAAAGTGACAAGGCTTGTTATATTTTGTTCACCGACATCGCTGCCGTTACCGGGTCTCATAAGTTTGTGGCATTAACAATAGCTGCTCTATTTTATGTTGAACCACAATGCCTATGAGTATTTAGCAATTGTGACTCTTATACCCTACTATATTGAAGTTAGTTTAAAATCTACACTGTAATTATCTTCTCCTTCTTTGTGTCGCTGGCACGACTATATTTTAGATCTTGTTGGCCCAAACTTCGCCACTTCCACTGCGTCGTTGGTGGCAGCATAGAGGTCACTTTGGCTGCATTTTTGGGACACAGAGGGCAGGAGAGGAGGTGGAACGTAATTTGTGACATAGCTCCACGTCCACACCCTGCTGCCATTCCGTCGAGGCAGCTCCACTTTACCGGATTGGAGTTACATCTTCCCACTTTTATCCGGAGACGATTCATGGACTTCCAAGTGAACCACGTAAGGTTAAATCCTTCAGAGAGATGCTCCTTAGGTGGCAGATTGTAAGTAGGTCCTAGGTAGTATCCTGACACAGTTCCTGGTAGAGACGCTGTCGATTTTAGGAAGCTGTGCCTGCTTTTTAGCTGTTGTGTTGGTAGTTGTGTTGTGTTCTTGCTGTATCTACTTGGCACAGAACGAGCGTCACCAGAATTTATCCATTACTGAACTAAGTAGGTATCTTCCTTTGGTTCTTACTTTTCTGACAACTCTCCACTTCTCTCCCCAATTCAATTCCGACTGAAGAAACTCCCATCCAATGTCAAGCAAACACTATTCTATCCTATCATCATAAGATCCCATAATCCAACCGACCCATAAGCACAAAACCTACCCTTAATATTAAAATACAACCTTTCTCACATGTTTGGTTCGAATAAAAAGCAAACTTACAGAATTACCGGAATCTATGTAAATATCGGCGTCGACCCTTCCCAACTTTTTACCCTTTTTTCAGGGATCCGCGAAGGTCTATTGGTTATTCGTCAAGGTCTTTTAAAATGGGAATAAATAGGAGGAGATAGATAATAAGTATTCACTTCAGTACCGGGTGGATACTACTTTTATCAATGAGATTTTCATAAAACGTCAAGATATTAAAAGCTTTCTATTTTACTATTCACAAAATACACAATCAATTCTAAATATACATTATATAAAAATCATGATATCGGGCCTCCATAATGTCTGGTGCTTGGTAGTTATAACTAATTTTATGAAGGTAGGTTTATATCATATAAGTAATATAGAAATAATATTTAACTTTGTGTTATATTTTACGGCACTAACTAATCAGACTTTAATTATTATAACCGCGCTAAAATGACGTGTACACACCAAATAAATACCGAACTAGATAATTACCGAGTGTCTAACTCCTTAATGTGTGAAACTAGCAGTGCTGCTCAATATATAAATAAATCACGTAATAACTTAACTATGATCACGCAAAACATACGGAGCATAGGCAGAAATATTTCACAGTTTGAGGTTTTTCTTGCAAATATCGGTGTGGAATTCGATATAATTATTATGACGGAGTGTTGGGCAAATAAAAATATTCTACCCCCTCCCCTCCATGGCTATGTCAGCTATGCGACTAAGGACTGTGCGACGCAAAATGAGGGTGTGGTTACCTACATACATGCATCATTGACGCATGAAGTATACGAACCTCCATTTACGGGTGCGAACTGTGTTGTCATAATACTCGGATCTAAAGTAGCTATAATGGCGATATATAGATCTCCCTCAATTCAAAATATCGATAGTTTCCTTGCCTCTTGTGATAATGTTTTAAAAACGTTATCGACATTTAATACCATAATTTTAACTGGGGACATAAACCTTAATATAGACCCTGACAATATGGATGCACGCTCGCACTTGTATCTCAATATGCTTGCCACGCACGGTCTTTTGCCGGGACATAGCCTTCCTACCCGAGGCACAACCTGCTTGGACCATATAAACATAAAAACCGAATGTAGTTCAAATATTGTAATAGTAAAGTCATCCGTCACTGATCACTTTCCTGCATGTCTCTCATTGGAATTACACATTACACGTAAAGTTTTAAATAAAACTCAAGAAAGGATAAATTATGTAAAAGTAACAGACGAAATAAGACATAACCTTTCAAATAGTAATACTCTTTTTTCAATAAATAACGTAAATTCTGCGGTTCAATTTCTTGTAGACATAATAAATAACGCAATCAAAGTGAACAAAACTACCATAGAAGTTCCTCATCGTAGAAGGGTATTTGAGCCGTGGATTACTCCAGGCCTACTTCGATGCATAAGACATAGGGACAAACTACATCTGCACCATAAAAAATACCCTAATAATAACATTTTAAAAACTACCTACTTCAGATATCGTAACTTCTGCAACGACATTCTGAACAAAGTTAGAGACATGCATGAAAAATCAGAATTAGGTAAACACACAAAAAACCCAAGGGAAACTTGGAAGCTAGTCAAGGATATCGCAAACTTAAATTCGACACGTCAACCTAACCTAGACTTACTTAAACTAGAAGAAACCCCGGAGGAGGCTGTAAACACTGTAAACAACTTTTTTGTCAAGGTAGGTGAAACCCTAGCAAGTAAAATAAGTACTCCGAACGACATTCCCACAAATAGTAATGACCCACAAGTCTGTAACTCTTTAGTTTTGCTAGATACAGATGAGCAGGAAGTAGAGCAAATTATTTTAAACTTAAAAGAAGACTGCGCTAGAGGTTGGGACAATATACCTGTTAAGATTATTAAATTAGCTAGAGATGTTCTGGTCCCTGCTCTTGTTCATATTGTTAACTTAAGTTTTAACTCGGGAACATTCCCCACACTATTTAAACTCTCTGTAGTCCATCCAATTTACAAGTCTGGTGACAGGGCCGGTGTCAGTAACTACAGGCCAATTTCTGTGCTTCCAATACTTTCTAAAATAATTGAAAAACTTATGAATAGTAGACTAATAAATTATCTAAATAAATATAAATTAATTTCTCCTAACCAATACGGCTTTGTATCAGGGAAATCTACAGAGGACGCGGTAATAAAACTAACAGATCATATTGCAGATAAACTAGACAGCAAAAATAAATGCATAGGAGTCTTCCTAGACCTAGCAAAAGCATTTGACACCGTCTCTGTCCCCAGGCTTGTGAAGAAGATGGAGAATATAGGGATTCGAGGAACCCCTCTTAAATTATTCACGGACTACGTTACTAACAGAGCTCAGCTAGTTAAAATTGACAAATACATAAGTGATAGTGCAAATATAGATTTTGGTGTACCTCAGGGCAGTGTGCTTGGACCTAGTTTATTTCTAATCTATATTAATGAGATCTGTAATTTAAATCTACAAAATGGTCAAATAATAACATATGCAGACGACACGGCGCTCCTCTTTCATGGAAAAACTTGGTCAGAGGTTGCTGCTCTTACAAATGTCGGGCTGAGAACAGTTCTAGGATACCTTAACCAAAACTTACTCACCCTAAACGTAGAAAAAACAAAGTACCTCATGTTCTCAATAAAGAAGCCTCCACAATCTGCTAGTGAATTGGTTGATGTCCGAGCACATACCTGTAGTCATAGCAATATCAATGAATGCAGATGTCTTCCTATTGAAAAAACAAACTGTATAAAATATCTTGGAATTCAAGTGGACGACCAGTTAAACTTCCACAATCACGTAAAAATACTAAGTTCTAGGGTTAGAAAGTTGATAACAGTTTTTAAGAAGTTGCGCAGGGTGTGTGACTTAAAGCTGATGAAAATAATCTATCTATCTTTATGCCAATCAGTACTGGAATACTGTATCTCTGTTTGGGGTAGTACGCACAAAACTCATATATTAAACCTAGAAAGAGCCCAGCGAGCAGTTCTAAAAGTGATACACAAAAAAAACTTTCAGTATCCAACAGAGCAACTATATAAGGATTGTATGGTTTTAACTATAAGACAACTTTATATCAGGAGGGTTCTGCTTATTACCCATAAAGGCTCATCGTATGACCCGGTAGGACTAAGAAACAAACGTAGGAAGGACCTGGTATTTGACCTGAAACCGTGTAAAACAGACTTCTATAGGAGACAACCGTGCTACTTGGGTCCTTATCTTTATAATAAAATAAGTAAAAATACACAATTATATAACCTACCGATAAAGAATCTAAAACTTACCTTAGACGACTTCCTTCTCTCTCTAAATTATGAAAATACAGAAAACATGTTAAAAAGTATAAAATAAAATAATACTCTAACCCACTCAGGCCCATTCATAATGCGCAAACTCATTTACATACACACACAAACATACCCTTGCACACACACACACACACACCCCACTACACACCGCAATCATACACACACACTCACGCATGTTTATTTTAATAATTTAATTTTCCTATTAGTGTAATATGTGCGGTCAGCATCGGAAGTCGGTTAATACTGCTACGTTTTTGACATCATTTAAATTAACACAAAATTATACGATAACCTGCTTTTTAGCATTTCATTTATTAGATAAGAGTTAATTTTTCATTTATTAGATATACGATAACCTGCTTTTTAGCATTTCATTTATTAGATAAGAGTTAATTTTCTTTAAAATTTACATCCGTTCAGATTTTAATGAAGTATTTATCTCAGTAATTAAGATTTAGAAAACTCAAATGTTGATCAACTTTTGATGCTGACTGTACTTACAGTATAATATTTGTTTTGCTCTGCACTACACTTGTGATGGCAGCTCGAAACGGTGGTGACGAAAGTAACTGGTGCTTATAGCACAGGAATCCTCCTAGTTTAAGCCCAGTTACACAAGTTTTGTACCTTGCCAGTACCTAGTCTAATTGCACAAGAAATGTAATACTAGTTATAAAGGTTTAAGTCTTGAACAAATAAATATTATTTTATTTTTTTTTTTTATTTTTTTATTTCAATTAAACCTTTTACGACAGAAGTATTACTTTAACTAACAATGAGTAGGGTAGTTTTGAATGGTGAAGGAGTTGGTCAAGTTAAACTAACGCAATCTATCTTTATGGATAAAAAGAGAAGTCCTGACTGACTGACTCATCAACGCCCAGCACAAACCCTTGGACCTATAAAGCTTAAATTTTGCACAGAGGTTCCCATTATAATGTAGACAAGGAATAAGGAAGGAATTCCCGGTAGTACGTTCCCGTGGGATATTGTCCAACATCCACGCGGGCTAAGCCGCTGGCAAAAGCTAGTTCAATATATGTTACACAAAAATCAACAAGCCTACTACTTATTAAATTATAAATTTTTCAGTAGTGTCATCATATTATCCGTCCACAACATAAATAATTCATAACCTGATTTTATGTTAACCTAGTGTACGTATAATTATACCATATGAAAATAAATTATAATCTGTTTAGTAATTAATATTAATGAATGCTACAATATGTATTATTCTTAAATAATTTGTGTTATTATGGACTGTAATAATAACATAAACATCACGCCTTGTTTTTCGAATAATTAGGCAGTAGGCAGAGGTGCACACCCGTACACCCACATTTCACCAGGTGGGACTATAATAATGTTGAAATAAAGATTAACTATCTATTTTATTTATAGACATTATACGAGCTTAACTGCAATAAAAGTATTGAGCTTCTACCCGCGACTTCGTCCGCGTCAAATTTCTTATTCCCCCGACCCACCCCGTGTCATCGCATCGCCTGCCCGCGCTATTACTTCGTTTTTGCTTGGCGTTCTTTCTTTTTGAGTTTTACTCGGCTCCTAAGGGTTGTAGCGTGATATTAAATAGCCTATAGCCTTTCTCAATAATTGGGCTATCAAATCCAACAATAATTGTACAAATCCAACTGGAAGTTCCAGAGATTAACTCGTTCAAACATACAAACTCTTCAGCTTTACTATTAGTCAGTATAGATTGAGTCGAATCATGTTGTCACTGTCACATTAATGTGAACCGTAGCTACAGAAAGACTTTTAAAAATTCATAAGATTCGGAAGATGGGCAGAATTTTCTCACATTGATTTTACCTGTAACCAAACTAATATTGGATATAGCCGTAACGAAATGGAGTGTAGCTAGTAGGTAACTAAGTTTAAGCTTTATAGAAAATCGATAGTTATTCGCTAAGGCTCGCGTTAATGTGATTAATCCTATTAGGTTTTTTCCTATAGCCGGATTATCATTATTTAGATCTAGCAGTGTGTTAAATAAAATGGAATTACGTATAGCTTTCTGTGTTCGTTTTAGATTAACTAAATCGGTTTAGAACCGAGTAGAGTAATTCGGAAAATGGATAGAATATCATGTAGGTATTTAACACGTATACATACATACACTCAAGCGTTCTTCTCATGGGCGTAGGCAGAAACTACAGAACGCCACCTGCTACGATCCTTACATACTAATATTATAAATGCGAAAGTTAGTGTGTTTATTGGTATTTATTTTTTGTTTGTTTGTAACGCTTTCACGCTGAAACGGCTCAACGGATTTGAATAAAATTTGGTACACGGGTAGACCATGGAGTGGAAAAGGAAATAGGCTACTTTTTATCTGTATACCACGTGGGCGAAGCCGCGGGCGGAAGTTAATCACCAATAAACTGATGACCTACCCAATTCTTACCCTTCAATCAATCAACTCAGCCAATCGCAGTCCACTGCTGGACATAGGCCTCTCCAAGGTACAAAAAAAAAACAAAAAAAAAATAAAAATAAAGTTTATTGCATATTACAAAACGTACACGGAAATGAACTCTTGACTTCCAAACTAAGTAGGACTTGTATTATGGAAGTCAAGGCGCTCTCTCATTTGGTTGCGCCACAACACCCTGTCCTCCGCCTTCCGCATCCAGTCTGCCCCAGCCACTTTCTTCAGGTCATCGGTCCATCTAGCTAGGGGGCGTCCCACACTACGCTTACCGATACGCGGTCTCCACTCTAGGACTCGTCTGCTCCACCGGCCATCGGTCCTTCGACAAACATGGCCAGCCCACTGCCACTTCAGTTTGCTTAATTCTTACCCTTCGTCTTCCTTTTTCTTTTTTTTTTCTTCTTATTCTTGTTTCTTTCTTAATTTAATCAAGCGACTGAATGGAAGTCGCGACTCGCCAGAAGTAGAATAGGTCACTATAATATCCTTCTATGGCGTCACCTCCAGGCGTTTCCATTCACATCTAAGTACCTTGTACATACCTTACCTTACCAATTGGTTTTCAAGTTCGCACATATCCACAGATACAACACACACGGACACATATGCTTTGAATGTGTGTTTTTTATGTAGTTTAAAAAAAAAATATACGGCCATCTATGCGACATATTTTGATACTTGCAAGTAAATCAAAACCTATAGAGTACTTACTGTTGACCTACAATCATAACATTTGGTATGAAGCAAGGTCTTTCAGCACAAGTAAAGGAAAAAGTCCGAAAATCGTTAATTTGTAATTTTATCACATACATTTTATGTTTTTGAGATTTCTAGTTTTTCAACTACAATGTTAAGTTTTTTTTTGGGATATTTTTTTTAACTACAGAACCCTTCATTGTGCGTGGTTCGTGACACGTACTTGGGCGGTTTTTTTTTCATTTACTTACTCTCAAACGTTGTTAAAGCTTTCGACAGAGAGAAGTAGAAAGAGAATAGGGAGGACTTTGCCCTGCAGTGGAACATCAAAGGCTTAACATTAACAATAAACGTTGTTAATTTATTTCATTGTGCCTGTTATTTAATACAATGTCCCACAACACACGTCGACTTTTTGTATATTTCAGAGTTATTCCTATAGTCAAAATAATATACTCAAGAGCCCACTTAAAAACAAAAGTGAAAAGCAATAGATTATTCAATAGATACCTACTTAACTCATTTCTCCAGTAAAAAATGGGTGGTTGTCTTGCTTTTGTGTTATCTCACCACTTGCAAAATAGTCAGTTGATTCTATAAGTCATCCCGTATACTGACTTTCCACGTATTTACCGAATAACACAGGGAACAAAACGCATTAACCCATAAATTAATCCTTAATAATTGTGACGTTGGGATGAAGTTTCACCAACACCCGATAACTACCTAAAAATTTTCGGACTCGGAAAGTTCTAAACTCAAACCTTACCTATGCGGATTATGATAATTTTAAGGGTTCAAATATTTCGTCCACGTTTAAAATAATTTTCGTCCAGTTAGAACGTGTAATGGAACAACTTTAAATCTACTTATCAATGTTAGTTAGCAGCTGGAATTTAATCTGATTTTAATGTTAAGCTATGTTTTTTATTTATAGCGAGGTATGTAAGTACCTACTTCTCCCTAAAAAATAATAACTGCTAATTTTCAGCGAGGTAGGTGGGGTACTGGAGGAGAGAAAAGAAGAAAAGTACAGGTTGATCCATCAGGTTAAGCTACAATTGCCGATAGGTCCTTGGACCATCTTTACATACCGAGACTCCTCCGTGCCTCGGAAAGCACGTTAAGCTGTTGGTCCCGGCTGTCATTCGTCTTTCATCGTTGAAAGTCGTTAAGGGTCGTTATAAGCCCGAAAGCCTGACAACCAGTCTAAAACCGTAACCGTAACCGATTCGTATTACCTAGCTATTGTCTTTCCTTCTCCCCTTAATCCATCCAAAGGTTGTCTGTAAAAGATCGCTTTTAGAGATAAGACCGCCCATTGAAAAACCCTATGTAAAATTTCAACATTTATATCTGTAAGTTTTATCTATATCTATCTATCTATATTTACTGGGATGTGGAGTTCAGGTAGGCAGTCGCTCCATGTCAAATACTGGTATTCAGTTGCATCCGGTTAGACTGGAAGCCGACCCCAATATAGTTGGAAATAGGTTGCTTATAGGCAGATTGATAAGTAGGTTCACTGGAATTGTGTTGAAGTCTATGCTAAACTATCCAAAAATAGTTAAAAAGGTAATTTTTACTCATAATTTTGAACAACTTGTATCGTAGGACTTATTTTCTTTGAGTTTGGGATTAACCGCGAAATAGCAAAAAAAAAAACAGTTGTTCCGTACATCACATAAAATTATCGACAAAATGTATGGAAGAGCAGTTTTTCTTTTCAGCAGATAACGCTGCTGTCCAATGCCCTTCCCTTGGCGTAAATCTATACAAAAAAGATGCAACATAAACTTTTATATTATGGATAGAAACCTGCCAAGAAAAAGTAGCGAAAAAAAGAGATACAAGAAATGTTCAGACTGCTTTTTCAGAAATTCAACTACTATTTCTAAGAAAAGTCGGCAATCTACTAGTAAACATTTCTAAGAAGTAAGTAATAGATAGTATCTGTGTAGAAAATCGATAGCTATTAGTTCAACAAGTGGAATCGATTTGCTCAATAATGGGGGCGAAGTTACAAAAAAAAAGCAAAAAAAAAATATATATAAAATAACTGACACATTTTTATGTGGACTAAGTAATGACCGAGTGGACAAAAAACAGTGGTGGACAATGGATAGAATAAGAAATGAGTAAATAAGAGGCAGTTTGAAAGTGGCAGTGGCAGTATGGGCATGAGATGCGGAGGAATAAGGAAAATGTCGTGAGGAAAGTTTTGAGTATGAATGTCGATGGCTCTAAGAGTAGGGGAAGACCAAAGAAACGATGGATGGATTGTGTGAAAGATGACATGGCAAGAAAGGGGGCGACAGCCGAGATGACTAATAGAGAAGTATGGAAAAAGGAACATGTTGCGCCGACCCCAAGTTGATTGGGATAAGGACAGGAGAATAATGAATGAATATGTAAAGATTGGGTAAGGCATTCCTTACCATAGCCCATTGGCTATGCTTGGAATCTCTCTGAGGGATCAAATCCGGAATGAGGTAATCTGGCAGTGAACCATAGTTGTTGATACAGCTCACAGAATAAGCATGCTGAAGTGGCAGTTGGCTGGACGTATTTATCGAAGAACCGATGACCGGTGGAGCAGCCGAGTCCTGTAGTGGAGACCGCGTATCCGCAAGCGTAGTGTGGAACCTCCAGCAAGATGGACCGAGGACCTTAAAAAGGTGGCATGGACAGACTGGATGCGAAAAGTGGAGGACAGGGTGTAGAGGCGTAGCCTCGGAGAGGCCGATGTCCAGCAGTGGATTGCGATAGGCGGAATTGATTGACTCAAACCTTTTTATGTGGCATTTATAAAGATCGCAGCACGTGGCGTTATGTAATTTTTATCTCACTCACCCCAAAGCAGAAAACACGAGAATTATTGTATAAATGTATATCTGTATAATATGTAAAATCAAAAATTAAATAAGTTAAGCACGTTAACGGTATTATTTACGTGCACCTCATTATTTTTCCGACTAGGTCATTGCCAACATTTTGAATGAAAATGACAGTTCAGAAAAGTTTGATGCGCCCGCAATGTGAGAAAGGAATTTGTAAAAATTTTCGCTCTTTGGAATTCTAATTCTAAATTCACTGACAGACAAGGCACATGCAGCATAAACCGTTGGGTCCAGGAAGCAAGTCATTTTGCACAAGAGTTCCTTCTAACGAAGGTGAGCACTAATAAGTACCTTACTAAAGAAACCAGGGGGTGAAAGATTGGATGGTAGTTCATCAGTTTTTGTCGATGGGAAATACTATCGAGTACGCGGCTTGTAATTATTTAAAACATGCCCGCGACTTAAGAAAGAAAGAAAGAAAATACGTTTATTTGCGGTAAACATGACGCAAAGGACAACAAAATAAAAATAAACAATGTAAAAAGCAAGTTTTGGGGAAAATATGCGTCACATCTACGCAAAACAGCTACCGCTCAGCATAATGCCGCGACCCCATGCGAAACGGAGCCCCAGCGCTGGTTTTCAGCGATAGCCGGCGTTGACGCGATGACGTCGACCGGTGCAGCATGTAATAAATAATATGCAATTAAAAAATAAATAATCTTACTTCTTCTGTGACTTCATTTGTAATCCAGGATAAAAAGTAGCCTATGTGCTTCTCCAGGTCATGGTCTACACATATGCTAAATTTCATCCGAATACATTTAGCCGTTTCTGCGTGAAAGCGTAACAAACAAACTCACTTTCGCATTTGTAATATTAGTTAGGATGTCGCGACATTGTATATAGAGTAACTGCTGTAGTAATTGGCCACGCTTTAGTAACTGGCCATTCATAAAAAAAGAGATAGAAACAAGGAGAAGAAGCAAGCTCATGAATGAAAAGGACGAAAAATATTGTTTTGGTCCTTTTCATTCAGGAGCTTGCTTGCATTAGCTTGTTTCTACCTCTTTTTTAATGAGTGGCCAATTACTACAGTAGTTACTCTATGTTAGGAAGTTGAATTCTGTAGCTCCACTATAAACCTTCGTTGACTCATTTTACCATCATAGCATAAGCTCTTCTTGTTATGTCTCGTGTAATCCTACTGATACAAAAGAAGAATCATCACATAAAAGCCATTATCATTGTACGGCAGTTCATTTCACCCTTTTTCAATCTCAAGCGCGTGTAGAAGTAGAATAACCTTTTTAAATAAACTAGAGCTCATTCTTTTGATATAATACGTTATTTGCTTCGTCATAACACGTACTTTCTGGTGGTTATGTAACTTTTAACTTGTTGCTATGGGGATTTATTAAGTTGTGATATAACATGAACTTATGGTTTTGGTATTTGATAAAGCTACAATGATTTTTGTACAGTTTAGCTTGCCAGTTATTGAGTTGTACAGAAAAACTACCATTGATTTGTATTTTGCGGTCTCGTTTTGTCACCTCTCTCGCTCACACGGAACCAAATTTTTAAGATTGTTAAATGAAAAGATCATACTTTTTAAAAAGTGTAAACATTTAGCGGAATAATAAAAAGGTACTTAATGTTGATTTACTAGATAATTATTAAAAACACATTTTTATTATGGCATTTATTTAACTCATCTCAAAAACAGATTAGAATACTTTTTGAGCTGAGTTTATTATTGTAACACAATAGAAATATGTTTTTAATAATTACCTATTAAATTAAGATTATTTACTAGTCCGCTAATTGATTACATTTTTCAAAAAAGCATCTTTTCATTTCACAATCTTAAAAATTTGGTTCCCTGTGAGCGAGAGAGGTGACAAAATGCGACAGCCCTCTTAAGGTGAATGCGCAATGGTAGCCCAAGAAATTCAAATTTTCTAACAATTTTTGCAATTTGCTGGTAGGTGTCAGGTTATATATTGGTCAAAATATGATTCGCGACTATAACAAATATGCATTTACATAATAATAACCATATGAATCAACGATACAACTCTCTAAGTTAGATTTGTCCCAAAATGTCATGATTTCTGAAATCAAACAGAGAGAACACACTGATGATTCTTATGATTATAGTTATGTTAAAACATAATTGTTAGTGTCCTGAATCATATTTTTATCAAGATACAATCTCACACTGACCTGCAATTTGCAAAAACCTTAAGAAAATTTTAATTTCGCGGACTGCCACTACGCATTCACCTTAGTACGAAAGGGAGGGGGTTATGAATTTCACTGGCAATATCTGTTTGTATATTTGTATGTATGTTTCTTCATACAGACTAAACTACTGAATCGATTACTACAAATGGGGTTTCCTTGTATTAGTCTTGGCCCAGAGAGAAACTTATCTAGAAAACATTAAAACAAAAATTTTATGCTATGCTTTATAAAAAAATCTAAAGCTTCCATTGGAATGGCGAATTATTTTCTGTTGTATTGAAAAGAAGTAGGTAAAAAAAAAGGATTTGTTTCATTTGCTTTTTATATAAACGTATGTTTTTATCATGCTATATTGTACTATGAGTAATCACTCCTAGTAAAAGTGACTCACGTCGCAATAAATGAATTTGATTTGATTACACTGACTGAGTGATAAATTAGCTTTATTATCAATTTCGACCACACACGGTTGCCACAATAGTAACTCTAGCAGCCTTTCTAACCCTGGAATCGTTCGTACTCGTAGTAATAATTGATATTGATAATTGCAATTATTGTTTCAAAACTATCTTCTTAACTTCTACACTCTTCATTTCACATCTGTAATTGATTTGGTGGACATAGTCATCATCGTCTGTCTAGTCTTTTCTTAAAATGTTGGGGTCGGCTTCCAGTCTAACCGAATGGAGCTGAATTCACATGGAGTGACTGCCTATCTGAACACCACAACTCAGTTACTGGGTAATACGATACCCCTTGGTAAGACTAATTGTCAGACTGTCGAGCTTCTGATGACCCGTAACAACTGTCAAAAATACGATTACGAATGACAGCCGGGACCAACGACTTAACGTGCTTTTCGAGGCACGGAAGGGTCTTGATATGTAATGAGTGGTCTCCCAACTACGAACCGACCGTGGCAAGCGTAGCTTAACCTTCAAACCGACCCGTGTGGCTGTTTTCATCTAGCCGCGAGCCATTTTACATTTTTTTTTACGCGACCCGTTGAGGTACCTACACGATTGATGACAAATGCTTGCACTAACTGGACAGGTCCACTAAAATTTGTATGGTTCTTTCGTCAAAAGACCATTTTAGACATGGATCTACATGGTCCTCACATGGTCTGACCAGGATTATGTCTGGACCTTAAAGGAGACTTTGACCCCTGAGTTTGTTTCGCCATTTCTTCTCAGGGTAGGCAGATAGGAAATGTCGACTTCACCTAGCTTATTTTTTAAATATTTCTTTTTAATATGACGTGTAAAAGTGATTCCGATAACCTATTTACAGAATAAACAATTTCATTTCATTTTATTCACGACTCGTTATTGTTGTGAGCCTTATCAATTAATCTGCTTAGCTTTTTCCCAACTATGTTAGGGTCAGCTTCTAGTCTAACCGGATGCAGCTGAATACCAGTATTTTACAAGGAGCGACTGCTTATCTGATCTCCACAACTCAGTGACTGGGTAATTACGATACCCCTTGATAAGACTGGTTGTCAGACTTACCAATCATGATTATGTGAGCCTTATATCCCTATCAAATTCGTCTGTCTTAAACTCATAAACTATGTACTCTATACTCCGTTTACAATAAGATTAGACATATAAGCAAACCTTTTTTACAGTCCGTTCAACCGATTATGACTTCTCTTCCGTCGGTTTAAGGATGGCATTAAAGGCAAAAAAGTGGTAACAATACCAACTGTTTACCGCAGCTGCCATTTGTCATGCCACCAACGCAATAGAAGTCAAAATCGATTGAACGGACTGTAAAAAAGGTTTGTTGAAATGTCTAATCTTATTGTAAATGGAGTATAGAGAACGCCAAACGTTTTGACCAGAATAAGGAAAATGTACAAAAGCTGTCAAATATCAATTTCATAGCCTGTCACTGAGTGTGCACCTAAAATACCTTTCAACCGTGGTCCGATATACCGAAACTGCTCTTTTTCTATCGAAACCCGAATATGAGTTTTGTTTCGTGGAACTAACTCCACATAATACACAGTTCGTAACTTTCGCTTTCAACCACTCCTTTAGGACTTTGAACACCAAGTCCATTGCTAGTAGAAAGAGTTTCCAATAAAATTTCGGGCTAACACTATAAAAGTTCTGTGTTAAGGATTTGATTTCCGCACTTAGTCCTTTATGTGGACCATTGAGTTAACACTATTAAATAAATAAATAAATAAATAAATTTTTATTAAACCATGCGTATACAAAAATAGTATGAACTCTGGTATCCAAAAAAAGATTTAACTTGTGTTATGGATACCAGCATTCTCACATAAATGAAATTTCCATTGGTTGCAACAGACTTCGATGTCAAGAGTGGCACAGTATACAGGAGAGGAAGCCTTTAATAGAATGTGTGTAAGTGTAGTGTTAGTCACACTAATATTTTAAAGAAGAAAGTTTGTAAGTATGTGTGTGTGTGTGTGTGTGTGTGTGTGTGTGTGTGTGTGATCTAAATCAGTAGGTAAATCAATAGAACTTTAGTAAACTATCTTTGGCATTTGCGAATGACACAATTTAGTAAACAGAACTATTCTTTGTTGTTAAAAAAAAACCGACCAAGTGCATGTCGCTCAATGAAAGGTTCCGTAGTGGAGATGAATTTATCCCAAACACAAACTTAACATTGTTATTGAAAAACATGTTCTCCCACATCGATATACGTCACGGTAAATTCTCCAACTGCAGGTGTAAGTTTGTAATCGCAAAAAATACATCTATGATAAAACTAAAATTAACGATTTTCGGAGTTTTTTCTTTACTTGTGCTGTGAGACCTGCTTCTTGCCAAATTTCATGATCCTAGGTCAACGGGAAGTACCCCATAGGTTTTGATTTATCTGCGAGTATCAAAATGCTCCTAGAGACGGTCCCTTGGAGCTCTAAAAACTCAAGCTTAGGCTTATATTTGATATTAATTTCAATTTGATACCTCCACGCGCTCCTGAGAAAAAGGGCATTGACAGACAGACAGATGGACAACGAAGTAATCCTATAGGTGTGGGTTCTGTTTTTTCATTATGAGGTACGGAGCCCTAAAAATTAAACAAGTAGTCACAAAACCTGACACTATCTCCAAACTGCAGAACAAAATTAATGACACCAATCAAATTCAAATTACCATAAACTTTATATGAAACGGTTTGCAAACGACCGACGGCGACGTTTCCCCATAGAGACCTTGCCTCGTCAACTTACCATTGTATGGTCCCCATGAATATGTTTTGATTTCACTTACGTCAGTAACACCATGACCTTCTTCACAATCGAAAGTGAACTCTATTTTTTGTGGGCAAAAGTTGGGTTTTCGTTATGGGTGTTGTAATGTAATAAGATTTTTGACATTTGACTTGAAGACATGTTGTCAGTTTGTATTGACAAGCAATTAATTTGGGTTTTACTTTTGTTAGCTATTAATTGTTTATGTTGTGGTGTGAATGATGTCTTAGTTTTGATTGATGGTTGAGCATCGATGATTGTCATCAATAGCTTTCGTAACTTTCGTTTTCCGTTGTAGGTAGTGCACCATCATATATTAGATATACAGGGAGGTTTGTGAAACGACGTCCAAAGAAAAATTTCAAAAGCCTCTCCCCAAGGGCTTCCCGAAACACCCCCGTTCAGTATGTTCAGCGATTATTTATAGTTTATGGAGCTAGACAATTTTTATATTTACCGACTTTCGGTACCTTGTCCAAGGGGATGGCGAAGTAGACCGAGACATAACGCACCACGGATGCACAAAGAGCATTTATAGCTCAAAAAAAATGTCTCAGGGCGATTTATAATCTAAACTGGACTGACTCCTGCAAACCAGTTTTTGCAAATAACAGGATACTTACATTTCCATCATTATACATTTTTGAAATGTGTAAATTCGTTCGAAATCATTCATCGCTCTTTGAAAAGGATGCTAACGCCCTCTCAAAAAGGAAAATTAGGCAAAAGCCGCTAGTAGTGCCGCGAAATCGTCTTAGGCTGTGTGAAAAAAATTGCTACGCGATGGCAGTTAAGCTATTCAATAACCTTCCGGATTCAATAAGAAAACTTAATGATTTAGAATTTAGTAGAACACTTTTTCGTTGGCTATGTGACAGATGTTTTTATTCGATTGATGATTTTATAAATTTGAAATCTTTCTGACATTTCATAAGTCATAATTATTATAACTTTTATTGAATAAGTATATTGATCGTGCTCTTAAATGTACTCAATTACTACCTACGTATTATGGTTTTATTTTATTATCATATTGAACCATTATGATATTTAAATAAAAATAAATATTTATCAAAAGACATACCTAGTAAATATAAAAATAAATTGCACTTAATATTAATAAAATTTTAATTGATGTATGTATCAGTCACAATATGAAATTAATTGACTATTTAATAAGATAACGCTGACATTATATTTTTTAATTGTGTATGTAATGCATGTTTAAATATGTATTGTTTTGACCCAATTGTCACTAAATATTTGCACGACTTGATGTATGTCGAATATAGTGAAACTCTAAAATTATCGTCACCATGTATAACCTATATTCTAGCAAATAAAGCATTCATTCATTCATTCATTCATTCATTCATTCATTCATTCACCGGATCAACTCAGGATGGATGAAATGGCGACAGGTTACAGGAACAACTTGCGACTCACGGATGCCACTCAAGTTGAAGGGGAAATTTACAAGTCCGTGATAAGGCCTGTCGTACTTTATGGATCGGAATGCTGGGCAGTGAAGAAGACGGATGAAAAAAATTACATGCAGCGGAGATGAGAATGTTGAGATGGATATGTGGAGTGACGAGAATGGATAAAGTGAGAAATGAGTATATAAGAGGAAGTTTGAAAGTGGCGCCAGTGACAGAAAAGTTGAAAGTAAATCGTTTGTCTTGGTATGGGCATGTAATGAGGAGAGACGAAACGCATGTAACTAAAAGAGTGATGAATATACATGTTGATGGATGGAGAGGAAGGCCAAAGAAAAGATGGAAGGATTGTGTGAGGAATGATATGAAAGAGAAGAGAGTGAATGATAGCGTGACGGTTGACAGGGGAGAATGGAAGAAGAAAACGTGTTGCGCCGACCCCAAGTAATATGGGATAAGGACAGGAAGATGATGGAGCTAGACAATTTTTATATTTATTGGGAAATCCTCACTTATCTTCAGACTTTTTATTATTCTCTTTCTATGTGTGCATTTTTTTACCATATTCTTTAACTATTATTTACTTATTTACTTTAGAATTACTAATGAGGAAATTAGGAGGAAAACTAAAATAACTGACGTAGTAGAGAGAATAAGAAGTCTGAAATGGAAATGGGCCGGGCATATTTGTAGAATGGAAAACGAAAGATGGACAAAGAAAATCATAGAGTGGGTACCTAGAGACGGGAAAAGAAAACGAGGAAGGCCGCGGAAGCGTTGGGAAGATATATTTAAGGAAAGATGTGGACCAGACTGGAGGAGACAAGCCAGAGATAGGGAAAAATGGAGAAAGTTGGGGGAGGCCTACGCCATAGAGGCGACTTCCATAAATTAATAATTTCACGTGCATGCTAACATTAATAATAATAAAATTAGGAATTTAACTCAACAATAATAATTAAAATGATATTTAATGAAATGTGTAATAGGTAACAATATGTGATAGGATAAAATAATTAATAATGCTTAAATTTTTATATGTATTTATGGTAGAATAAAAGGCTTTTTTATTTTATTTTATTTTATGTGTGCATTTTTTTAAAGTTGTTTTTTCTGTGTGAAAGAGAAAAATAAAAAAGTGGTTTGGTTGGTTTTGTGGTTGGTTTGATTGGTTGGTTTGTTTGTTGGTTTGGTTTGTTGGTTGTGGTTTGGTGGTTGGTTTTGATGATTGTTGTGGTATGGTGTTTTGATGGTTTTGTTGGTTTTGTTGGTTGATTGGTTGTGGTTTGTTGGTTGTTTGATGGTCCTATGTTCGTCCTAGTATTGCCAGTGTTTTCATTTGTTGTCCTTTAATTATCGTCCCCACATGGTGCATGAACATATTGGAAAATAAATCTTAATATTATAAATAAAATTTGAACATTTTTGATACAAGAACATTTTTTCTCCACTTTCAATAATATTCGGGCAAAAAACTATCTGCAGTTCTCATTTATATAATAACTGGCTTTTGCCTGCGGCTTCGCCCACGTGGTCGGAAATTTTTGCACGAGAATGTGCTAACGGGATAAAAGTATCCTCTATGTCCTAATCCAGGTTATGGTCTACCCATGGTATACCAAATTTCATCCAAGTCCGTGCAGCCGTTTTAGCGTGAAAGCGTAACAAACATACTCACTTTCGCATTTATAATATTAGTTAGGATTCGTACCAACATTCCTCAGAAAGGTTTAGGTTCACAAAACGAAGCTGACCTATAACTGACCTAGGTACAAATACACTAACCTTCATCTTCTAGGTATTACTAAATATAATACATATTTCATTTGAACGTCCATCAAAGTTCATCTCAGGATCTAGTAAATAAGGTTAATGTCAGATGCAGGTAAAAAGGTCAATGTAGGTTATATCATTCCTTTTTTAGGTACAGTCAGTCAAACAAGTTTGTCACGAAAATTTTACTTTTGAGACTCAGCAAATTATGATTTAAGTACAATGGTGATAAAGAGCAGTGGTGGCCTAGTGGTAACGACCGCGACTTACGAGTTGTAGGTCGTAGGTTTGAACCAAGACAGGCACTTTACTTTGAGTAAATTATTTCAACACCACTGCTTTCAAAACGGTGAAGGAAAACATCGTGAGGAAACCGGCCTATCCTAGAACCAAAAAAATCAAAGACATGTGACATGAACACATACCAACCAGCACTGGGCCCACGTGGTGGATTGCGGCCCACTCCCTCTCACCGAGAAAGGCCTGTGTCTCAGCAGTGGGAACATTATAGGGTGATTAAGCTAAAAATGATAATATCGGTTGACTAAGGCAATAAGACCCATCGCCCACGACGCTACTCAACGAACTTGTGGCTAAGTAATAAAAGACGCACGGATCGATCGATCAAGTTAAGCAACGCTTGCCGCGGTTGATCCGTGGATGGGTGACCATCTTTACATACCAAGACCTCTGCGTGCCTCGGAAAGCACGTTAAGCCAAGGTCTTGGCTGTCATTCGTGGATCTTCGACAGTTGTTACGGGCAGTCAGAAGCCCGAAAGTCTGACAATCAGTCTTATCACGGTATCGTGGGTTGTGGAAGTCGCTCCATGTAAAAACCTGATATTCAGCTGCACCCGGTTAGATAGAAGCCAACCTCAACATGATTGGGAAAAGATTAGGCAGATGATGTCCACAACGCTGCTCAAAAGTAACGTGTTACAAACTCATATCACCAGTGAGTAGCCAGAATGTCACAGCACTAGTAGTCTAAGTGGAATTACTGAAGCGTTATTAACTAGTTTTTTTATTGGTTGCGTCGTGTACGAGCCGCAGATGAAATACTAGAGCAGTGACATTTGGGCTACTCATTGATTATTTGTAGTTTGAACTGGTTACTTTTGAGTAACTTCGTGGACGAAGGGCCTTATGTTGACTGATGCAATAAGTTTCTTCACGTCAATTCAAACTAGGAATGTGCCTATGTCATCACTACAACATACCATAAAGATAGCATACTCGTAAGTAATTATTATCATCTTTTTTTGCAAGTGAAAATAACTTTATTTATGGTTCAATTCAATTCAATTAAATAGTAACAATTAACATTGCGTTCGAATATAATCTAGCATAAAAGATTACATTAGATGTATGTAACAAACATATATTTAAGAATAAATTATGATGTGCCAGCCAACGAATTTCAATCATAAAGTCATATACCACTTTTTTGGCCGACTGTACAGCCGCAGAAATATTATAACTATTCGTAGTCACAATATTTATATTTTATGGCTATATGTCATGCCTCTAATATTGACAGCCTTGATTATCTACATCGATTGTCACTTTCAGTCGTACGTCACTACACAACGTGTCGTTTTGCATCCACGTCAAATTTCAGGGTGTGGTACAGAACATGAAACCGAATAACTTTCTCCATGGGACCAACATCGTATTAACGAAAAAATTTTCAACTGTCCCATAGAAAACTTCACTCGATGCAAATGTATGAGACGGCTGATTATTTTTTCGCGATTACGATGTTGATGTCATGAAGAAAGTTTTTTTGATGGTCTATATGACACACCCTTATATTTAACGAGGATGGTATTATGATTTAGGAAAAATAATAATTAAGTTAAAATACAATTGTCATTAAAATAAAAATATTTTGTAATAAAATTAATATTTTTTACACATAAAAAACTTGACAATCCTTTATCTTTTTGGTCTGACAAAATACTTTTAGGGTCTAATTAAAATTATTATAAAACTAATCCGCTTACCGCTTAAATTATTATCGTACACGGGTACCTTTGACCCTAATTAATTAAACAAAGGGTGTGATTAAAAGGTAATGGGCCCAGCGAGTGGGGTTTGCCGCGAGCTAGTACAGTGTGAGTGACGTGGAAGACAGCAGCAGAAGGACCACAAAATATGACTAACGTCAAACAGGAATAATCAGAAAATGCCAGGGGTGCATCTGGTACCGATACCGATGGCGATATTTCGGGTTTGTCGATATATCGACATCGGATATATTTTTATTGTCAGTACAATGATACTTTTAAAAATTTTCGCTTCTTTAAAGTTGTAATAATCGCGCGTGCTGTTTCGTCTATGTCGTTGCAAATGAGGCTCGAACAATGACGTCTTTTAGCATAGCGCAGAAATACTTGAGTTTACAAATGAGTTCTGTTGCATCTGCAAAATCTCTCTCTCTCTCTCTCATTCAAACACACTTGCGAAATCGCCTATTTCCGCAAAACTTGAGAATACTTACTCGAACTTGAAAATCCCAATCTTGTTTATTTTAATTACTAACACTATTAACCTTAATTATTAATTTTAATAACTAATAATCTCAGTCTAAGTCTGTAATTTTTTATATTAATTTAAAAAATTAACCCTACTTGTGTTTTATTAATTTTACCTTCATTTAAATTAAATTTTTATAAGAGTGTCGATATCGGATCGGCAAAAGGGCGTGTCGATGAATCCCTAGATAATACTGAAAAAAATAGCAGAATCACATTGCAGCAATATTTTAGTTTTATGAAACGTTAACCTGTCATCATCCACACTCTTGTGGTGATCCAGTAGACTCAGCAATTTATTAATGGCTTGATACTATTCAATCCAACCAGTGACTCAGGTTCTGCTTGCAATCCACCTAATATCCAACTACCTTTGCAATTTTTTCCTTTTTTGGAGAAGCCATCTTTTGGCAGTGGTTTTTGAAAAGCTAAGAAGAATGTTTGGGAAAATTAGGGTAACACCACATACACGATTTCATCCATTGTCTAAGTTCGCATATCAACATCCTGATTCTGTAACACACTGTTAATCACAATCTGAATGATTTTGAAGCCTATTAGAAGCTAATCCATTGTTTCATATGTTCGAAAAATTTGTCTGCTCAACAACGTAAATAACGCAATGATTGTTGTTGAACTGTCAAAATGAAACCCATTCTTACTGTGTGTTACGCAATATTTACCCCGCAGTTTCAATGTCATCGCTTAACGAGTCGGCCTCGCGCACCGAGGGTTATTTTAACCTTTAACTTTTATCAGTATGTAATTTTTGTTGCTAATTTCTGAAAACGTGTGCTATTTAGAGACATCGTTTTATTTTTCCTGTAATCTTTACATAAACATTTATCTCATAGAATAATTTCAGATTTTTCTCTATGTTTTCGGAGATAATGGCTATTTTTTAATTTTTTCATGAAAAGTAGGAAACTATGCCTACAAAACAGAAAAAAAATTACTGAAAATGTGTAAACAGTGTTCTTTCATATGATACCTCAATTCGTTTTTTTAAGCCGGCTTTCAGTGTCTGTAGCAAAAAAATTAAAAAATACATCTTCCTTATTTGCAAAATTGTTGAGCAAACGTCATCTAAAACTGTTCCAAATTTCAAGTTGATAGCATTAATAGTTCTTGAGATATCCAGCTGTGGCAGACGGGCAGACAGACAGACTGAGTCGCAGAATGGTCCTTTTGTATTACCTGTCTCGTACCAAAGGTTTCCAAGGGCTTGCTAGGGATAAAGTACTGAGTACTATGTTTCTAGGATTATTACGCGATTAGGGAGAAGCTCGGGGATGGTCGGAGTAGACCTTACGTAAGTGTCTGTGAGTGAGTGGACGTTTGAGGAGTTAGATGTTAAGTATCAGTGCGGGTACGATGGAGTCTCTAATTTATCATTTTCATTTATGGAAGGTGTGATGGAAAGGTTAAATATGACTTTAGGGGGTGATATGAATATAGTAAGTTTAAATGTAGCTTCAATACTGAATTTTAGAGCAAGCGTAGTGATTATAGAAATCTCCTCCATATAGCAGATATAATTGTTTGACAAAATGTCTGTCACATTACGACAGCATATAGCAAGAACTCTCCAGGGGGGATAATACACTATCATATAACTATGATACTAGATCTATGAGTCGTAGATATGTCGCAGCAACTGATTAAATTAGCCGTTTAGTCAACCGCCTAACTTTTGGAAGTAGTGCGAGCGCGAGCGCGCCCGCTGCTGCCGCTGAACCGCTCGCTTCAACCGCTCGACTCGCACGCGATTGGTCACAGTTCTAACCTAACCCATTTGGGCGGGGTGCCCTGGCTTAGTTACTGCAAGCAATTCGGCTCACGTGTGGTTGGTCACATTTCCAGCCTAACCTATCTATACGAGTATAAATAAAAAGAGATTTCCTGACTGACTGACTGACTCATCAACGCCCAGCCCAAACCCTTGAACCTAGACAGCTAAAATTTCGCACAGAGGTACCCTTCATAATGTAGACAAGGAATAAGGAAGGATTTCTTGGGAGTACGCGGGCGAAGCCGCGCAGGCAAAATCTAGTAATTGAGTACAATGACAAAAAAATAATAATTCATTTTCTTCTCTATTGATCGTTATTTCTCCTGACAAAGTTTATTCTGTTTAGTATATATACATCTATGTATTATTTTATAGTTTTTTTCGTGTCATCTATCCCTAATGTTGCACCTGCCATGTTTAGTCTCTGCATCACCCTAAGGTTGACTGGTAGAAAATGCCTCAGGCATTAAGTCCGCCTTTGCACAGTATTTTTTAACTTGTGCTAAGGTTATTATAAATAAAAAATAAATAAATAAAATTAAAAATGGACATAAAAAATGGAGTAACATTTTCAATTGAAGCCCTAACTCCTGAGCTAGGTGAGTACGTGTGTTACAGGAGTCAGTAATAAAAATCATTCAGATCGTTAGTTGAATGGCCGCCGTTTATTAAAAGGCTAGGCGGTTGACGAAACAGCTTATTTAAATCAGTTGACTTCGTCATTTAACAGACCTAATTTAATGCATTTGTGAGCTTTGGTATAATAGGTATCAATCAATCTGCCTAGCCTTTTCCCAACTATGTTGGGGTCGGCTTCCAGTCTAACCGGATGCAGCTGAATACCAGTATTATACAAGGAGCGACTGCCTATCTGATCTCCACAACCCAGTAACCGGGTAATTACGATACCCCTTAGTAAGACTGGTTGTCAGACTTTCGGGCTTCTGACGACCCGTAACGACTGTCAAAGATCCACGAATGACAGCCGGGACCAACGGCTTAACGTGCTTTCTGAGGCACGGAGGAGTATCGGTATGTAAAGATGAGCACCCATCCACGGACCAACCCAGACAAGCGTAGCTTAACCTGATGGACCTGATGTGACTGGTAACTAATGACCGATACTTAAACACTTGATTGTGTTCATGATAACAAACAACTTTTACTATGGAAACAAACCTGAAATCGCGAACAAAAAATCAGCTGTTCCCTACATTTATGTTGGCATTACTCTTCAAAATGTAGGGATCAGCTGATTTAGTTTTTCGCGATTTCAGGATTGTTTCCATAGTAAAAGTTGTTTTTTATCATGAACACAATCAAGTGTTTAAATATCGGTCACTAATTACCGGTCACCCTATAGATATTTGGTATAATAGGTAGGTATATATTTCTCAAAGGATAAAAGATATCACCCTATCAGTACCCTCTTAAATCAAAAACCATTTGGCAATAGTCAAGCCACAAGCAACACCACCACCATTATAATTATAGACTTCTTTCCCAACAACTCGGTGATTAAGAAAACAAAATAATTACGCTGTACTTACGCAAGCAAGCAATTTTCCGCTGGGCGAGTCGGACAGTGGACATTATACTGATTGCTTCTTTTTTATTTCACAGTCTAACATACACTGGGCAGTATTGGCCAGTTGGTAACTGGTGAAGAGTCCAGTGTTCTCAGCTTTAACTGTTATTTGTACTTGGTTACGATTTAGAGGACCTGGTAGAAAAACTGTTTAGTTTTAGCGTTGAGTAACACTAAGGGGTTTTTTAAATGGATGCTTGATTAAGCTGCCAACCTGAATGAGATTTCTAGAAATAATCAATAACTATGTTTTTACTACTCGTACAAATTTCAACCACAAAGACGTACCTAGGTTTAACTTTTGACATACCAAGCCTCTTTGTAGTAATTTTCCCCAAAAGTACAAACGACTATACTCGTAATTGGTCTTTATTTATGAAATTGCCGATTTTTGAAACCGACCAGTGTGAAGATCAATATCTTTCAATCTATTTGGAATTCCACATTCAAATTATATTTATACTATATCATGATATTAAAAAAATCAGTTGTACATTTGTTTTCCCACCGTTCGATTTTTCTTTGATATCGATGTTTCTGTAACCATGGAAAAATCGAAATGGCGCGCTATTTTCAAATACGAGTTCCGTCGTGGCACCAATGTAGCATAGAGAGCACGCAATATTAACGACGTGTATAGATAAGGTACCGCAAGTGATCGCTTCCCTTATGGAAGTTTTGATCTCAACAATGCATCCCGGGGAAAAATTTCAAATATAACGAGAAGGTGAAAAACACCTTTAAAGAATTCATCGATTGCCGTCCCCAGGATTTCTATTGTAGAGGTATCGACGAACTTTCATTGAAATGGAAAAAGTGCACCGGAAATGTTTCTTAAAAAAAATTGTTTGATTTTTTCTATGTCAAACGACAATTTTATAGGTAAATACCTATTATTATTAAAGTAACCACGAGAACTAATTGTTACCATGTCATCAATTCTTTCAAGTGCTTCAACATAGCTCTTTCAAAGATTAGTCCCATATCGATACTCAGAATTTCTCGACTCCCCAGCAACACCGTTAATCTCTCAAAAAACGACATTAGCTTTATTATATAACTTTTAATATACGGTCTATTATATACCTCTCGAGAAGTGCCACCAAAAAATTTGCTAACACAAAATTCAAATACCACGTCCGGCTTTCAAAGCATGACAACATTGTGATCGCAATCAATACCATTAATGTATGTAGGTGTACGTTTTACTCCATAAACGTTCTGAGGTCAAACCCTGGCCTTTTAAAGAATTCGTTTCTAAACAATGAGGCCGTGAAATCTGTTGTTTTGTTCCCCATTGTGTGTGGGAATAAAGCGAATGTCCATTAAGTTGGGTTTAAAAAGATATATAATTTTTTTTTTCATGGCGCTCTGGATGTGGAAGAAGGCAGCGTTTGACTTGTTTTCCTGATGGACGAGTTTTGGGTTCTAATTTCACAGACAATGTGCAGGACGAATGTAGTAGAATTTTCTTGTAGTACCTAATTTATTTTGTTATTTCTTTATATATTTTTCCTTAAAGGAACCTTCATTGGATCTGTTTGTCTGTCAGTCTGTCAAGACCCTTTTTCTCAGGAACGCGTGAAAGTGAAAGTTGAAATTATTAAAAACGTAGGTCTATGGTCCCTTGGAGCTCTAAAAATATCTATCTTCTAAGTCATATCTCTGTCTTTACTCGCAAGTAAATCAAAACTTAGTCACTCTTAGTCACTCAGAATCACTAAATTTGGCAAGAAGCAAGGTTTTACTGCACGAGTAAGGAAAAAAGTCCGAAAATCGGTAATTTGTAATTTTATCACATAAAAAAAAGTTTTTTCTTTGATTACAAACTTAAATATGCAGTTGGAGAATTGAGATTCAAGATTATTTATTTATCATAACATGAGTATACATACAGAGCATTCAAGTTGTTCAATTACAATATAAAATTTTGAGCATTCATGTTTAATCTTTATGGCATACAAATAAAACTGACCGTGAGGTATGTGCGGAAGAACATATTTTTCAACTACAATTATAAGTTTGTATTAGGGATAAATTCTTTTCAACAACGGAACCCTTCATTGTGCGTGGTCCGACACGCACTGGGTCGGTTTTTTTTTTTATTCTCTTTTACCGAGATTCGTAGATCTTTGACAGTCGTTACGGGTACAACTAGTTAATTAGTCATACCATGGGATCAAGTTATCCATTAATTGGATTGTGGAGGTCAGATAGGCAGTCGTTTCAGTAAAATACTGGTATTCAGCTGCATTCAGGCAGACTGGAAGACGACACCAACTTAGTTGGCTTGGCAAATTGTATGCTCCGCAGCAGGTAAAGTTACTACAAACTGCCAAATTTTCTCATTCGATTTTGAACTGAACCTTCTAAAATTTTAAGGTTTAAAATTATTTGGAGAAATTTTACAGGTTAATATATCTTGGTGTGCTTTCGTCTGTACACACATTAGTCTAGCTACTCCATGTAATTGTAAGAAAGATAAAGCTGTTTTCAGATATGCTCAGAGTTAATCCATCCATACTATCCTTACTAATATTATAAATACGAAAGTGAGTTTGTTTGTTACGCTTTCACGCTAAAACTGCTGAACGGGTTTGAATTAAATTCAACACATGGGTAGACCATGACCTGGGTTAGGCCATAAGATACTTTTAATCCCGATATTGCAACAGGATCGAGACTTATTCTGGTGAAACTGCGAGGCACCGCTAGTTATTTAATATTGCCAATGCGAAAGATATTCTGTTTATTTGATTTTGATAAAATTTGGCATATAGGTCAACTGTGAGCTGGAATAGGACATTGATACTTTTTATATATAACATAATATATTTTACTTCTGACCCTCGAACGGGCAAAGCCGCGAGAAAAAACTATTCTCTGTAATTCCTGTAAAAGTTAGTCGGGCTATTTCCATACCTACTAGGAAGTCTGTTCCAATTATTTTGTGATTTGCAGATGCGTTGCTAGATAAGCCTTAGCCGTTTCACAATAAATTGGCAGCGTTAAGAATAGCATGTGACAGGTAGCGAAAAGCCAATTAGGTCTAACTACTAAGTCTTTAATAGGCCATCGATTTGTGGCACTATTCCGACTGAATGACCTAAATTCACTCCAGTAGACTAGCTCGAATATCTGCGACATCTAGTACTTGACACTTAATTTTTCAAACCTATCTCGTAAACTCGTGACGTATTCACGTTAGTGCACTCTAGAGCCCTCGGGGAAAAGATATCTATCTACCCTCATACAAGACTCAGTACTTTTATTCCACCAGCCCCGAAGTGCGCATACTTAAAAGATATTACGTTCCTCAACTCAACGTTATTTTAAAGAGCCCCGTTGATATTTAAGATGTAAGCCATTTTAATATCGGCTTGCCATTGAAGACGCTTTATTGGCGAAATATGAAATTTCTGAGAGGGTCCACATTGAGAGTGTCTTTGTGAAGAGATTGCTGCAATTTTGTGTCTTATAAGATCTTAATGGTTATTTAACGTTAGGGTATACTGGGCCAGTTCATTTTTTCAAAAGATATAATTAGGTTCTCGGTAATAATTTAATGTGATTACATAATTAGCAGTGGTGGCCGACTGGTTAAGTCCGCAATTTACGAGTTGTAGGTAAGTAGGTTCAAACCCAGACAGACGCTTAACTTTGTGTAAATTATTTCATCACCACTGCTCGCATAACGGCGAAGGAAAACATCGTGACGAAACCGGCATGTTTTAGAACCAAAAATTCGAAGACATGTGACATCTTCCAACCCGCCCTGGCCCGCGTGTTGGATTACGACGCACTCCCGCTACCGAGAGGAGACCTGTGTACCAGCAGTGGGAACATAGGTTGATTATAATAGTAATAATAATAATTCCTTTATTTTCAGGCTACTAGGGCCCATAGATAAAATACACAAATGATTGGTACAAAATTATAAACTAATACATATAAAAACATTTAACAAACTTAAAAACTACTGCACACGAAGTGACGGCGTCGTGTTACGCTGCGAGGTGTCGCGTAGCTGGCCGCGGAAACGCCGATACAACACACCTTTCGGCCAAAACTCTTCCTTGAGGAAGGTCAGCAAAGGTTATGCACATAAATAGTCTGTTTTCACTTAGCACATAATTTTCTTTAAGATTTCTAAAGAAAAAAAAAGAAAGAAAAATTGTTTATTCTGTGCAAATAAAACGCACATTAGAAAAAATAAAATAAAAAATGACAAAGTACACATACACACAAAAGAACCAATATAAAAAAAGAGAATCAATATTGACCTGATTGACTTTCAGTAATCAACATAACACACGATTGTAGAGTCTTGATACTGTTGTCTTCAAAGTTCACTACCAGACCTTATGGTTCTGACGTAAATGTCAATCAGTTCATCCTGTAAGAACTAGCGCACACGATCGATACGTCGAGCTTCTGTTTCCACACTGTTTTCAACCGGTTTGAATTGTACGGAAACCGGAGATGAGCCACTGCAGTGGGCTTTATACAAGACAAGTGAAAGTACACCAACTGACCATTGTGTACAAGAGCCGTTACAAGGCACTTGACAACTCCTAAAACAAATAACCTATCATTTGAAGTCCAGACAGCGCTATTACCATTTATTATTAACATACGTACGCAATCAAGCTTACCACGTTCAAAATATATCAATGCTTACATCACGATCATTACGTCATTATCAATACGTCACAATACTGAAATATTCACTGAACCATCCATAATTAACTAGAAAAAAAAGCAGAAAAAACGAATTGATAGTTTTTTTCCCTTTCACTCTGACATTTCGACAGTTCCGTAAATGTCGACAAAAATTCTGTCCTTCGGTTTCATGGCATTTAATAATTAAAAATATCAATGAAATGTACGCAGGGATTGATTAAATTCTTTGTTTGAACGTATCGTAGTTTTATACGTTATTTAAATGTTGTCTGAACGTGTTGTAGCATGTCTGATTTAACAAGGTTACAGTTAACATGGGAATAACATGAGCGCGCAAAAGTAAGGGACAATGGTATTTTTGTAATGGGTATTGATTGTTGATTTATATAATTTGAATTTATGACTGGCCCGACATCCTTCCTCTATCTGGTAGAAAAAGGTTACCGCTTAGATACCTACACCCACCAAGGGGTTTGGCGAAGCTTTGGAGCAAAGCTGAATATTTCATGTCTCTTCAATTTCACGGGCACCTATCTTCCAACACATCACAGCCATTGCTGTGTCAAACAGCAACCTGCTTGATGGCAAAAAGCTGATTGGTAGGGCAGCCAAAAAAAAAAAAAACTTTAAATTAGACTCCCCTCTGCCATGCAGAACTGAATCTCCTCCCAGTACAAACCCAAAAGAACCAAAATATTCTATTTTGAAACTATCCAAAATCTTCCACCATTAATCCTTTGCTACCAAGACCGGAATATCCAAAGGTGAGTGGAAACCACAACAGTTGTACCTCAATAATCCACTTACAGTTACGCCAACTTTGCTAATGATGTCGAATACACGGACGGTTTCCAATCAACAACTTGCATATGCAAATAGCCCGGCTTGCCCCTCGCCGGATTCTGCGTTATCCCATTTAGTTCCCATTTTGGAGCAACATCCGAGCCCCTAATTGCTCGCCCTGTATTAACGATTGGAAGGGTTGAATTTATAGAGGATGGGATTGTGTTGTTGTTTGACTATCATTTTTTTGATTTGAGGTTCGCGGATTTTAGGTGAAAGTTTGCGATACATCCATTTCGTTTATGAATTGGGAGATAGATGCTCGAAAGTTCGGATTTATTGTTGTGGGTTGAATGATATCGTTATTGGTTTCCATCTTGTACCATACTTTAATTTTTGACTTTTCTTAATGGCGCTCAGATTAACAGGGAAAGAATTACTTTCAAGATGTCTTTGATTCTGTTTTTTATTTAATAGTGTTCCCTGTAGGATCTCCTTTATAATTGAATATTGATAATTCGCTAATCTTTATTAAAATCAAATTTAAGCTTTTCAATGCCATCTTAGCTTATGGCACTAAAAATATCTTGCTTCCGCGGTCTAATAAAATTTATTGAAGCAAAATATTTATTGGAATAAAATTATCTTGGAACGCCCTACAACTACCTACGCGAAAATTTCGTTAGTGATCAATCCTACAAACCAGGCTTTCAATAAACTGTAATAAAGTATTCGAAGAAATTCTATAAAAGAAAATATTACTTTTCACCAAATTACAATCTTGATCGCCCTGTAATATAATTTTCCAGCACTCTTGAAAAAGATGCCATCTTTGAAGGTGACAACCAATTACTAGATCCCAGTACAAAATATAACTCATGCCAATTACAATACTAATTTAGCATAGAAATTACTTTTGGCGCAATAACTTTCAAGATATCAATATGTGACAGCACACTAATAAAGGCCCGATATACATCTGCCTGTATATTCCAAGCCTATGTATACCAATAATATATTTACATTCATACATCTGGCCAATTTAGTTCTAAACTCCCCGGGGGTGTAATATATTATACTGGGGGGAAAGGGGAGCACAATTGCCAATAAATATGCGTTACTTTGCAATAACATGCGATATGAATGGTTATTGTTAGTGGTTGTGGTTCCAAAGGTTCCTGGAACGAAAAATATGGGTAGTTCCGTGTTTGGGATAGTATTAGCACCCTCTTCTTGCGTTTTACAGCTGGGATTGCAAAGGATTGATTTGCGAGGATTTGATTAGTTTATCTTTTGAATCAGGTGGTGGTTCCAAGTTTTTTGTGTTTGTTTGCTGTTAGCGTTAGATTTGAGCCATTTTCAACATTGTTTATGGGTTTTCTATTTGTTGATCGTAGGAGAATAATTAATCTTTATAACTATCACTTCCTATATGTCTGTCTTTTATTCAAAAAAATTGTTTCTACTTTCAAATTTGCATGATTTGCTTATCAGGAGGCTTTCCGTAACTTTTAAAAGATTCATTCGCCATCGCCTGGTTTTGATTTGATTTGATTGTTCTGTTCTGCGATCGTTTCAATCCGGTGATTTTTTTTACTTTTCTTTGTAGTAGCTGGTTGAAATTGTTTTCCCGTTCTAATTTGACTGTGATCCATTAATTTTTGTAGCGGGTTAGTGACGAGTTTGATTTCGCATAACAGAAACGAATGATTTACATTAAACATAGTTTCGTAAAAAACGGCATCTTCATGAAGATAATGTTTTCCTTTGTGCTAGTTACACAGTACACATACAGACTAACACAAAAGCAGCCCAAACTGCATATCTAACAACGAACAATTTTTTTGCCAAAAAGAAAAGGCAACCAATAATAGAATAAGACACATACTCCTACTTTTTATTTGTCCCAAAACGCTTATGACAAAATTTTATTGCCTACTTCCAAATACTCCGCAAAAGGTCGCACCTACTCCAAACAAGGTTTGAAAACTACAGTTTTGCCCCAGTTCTGGGAAATATATTCAACTGGAACCGAACCCACGGAGCTTAGCGTGAAATATGTTCTTGCTAAGTTATCTATGTACAAATGATTTGTATTTTCTATTAATTTTCACAGTTACACTTCTCCGTATTTTGAAAGGTTTGGGCTGTAAAATGTAATATGTTAATGTTTAGTTCATTAAAGTCATCAAGTCAATCAAGTCATCAAGTCATCAAGCTTTTGAAGGCCAAACTTGCATATCATTTTGTGAAAGGGGAAAGTTATGCAACATTATTCGAATAATGACAATAAATTGTGGTCTATTCAAGAAGGCACATAGTAAATAGTTCCAAGCTGTTATGTATCGTGCGAAATATTTTATATACTATAACTTGCGGCATAGTTTACATGGTCTTGGAATTGGAACATTTGCTAGTAGACATCATGATATATGGTGACATGTATTAAACTCAAGATGTTAGTTTGTGTGGCTTTGAGGGGTGCCAGCGCATTTAGTTGCTAGATACTGTTTGCATCAACTCGACGCTAAGGAAAATTTAATAGATGAAACTGATTTTGGTAAAGAAAGTGTTGTTAGTTATCAAAGAAAACAAAAATATGCCGATATAGATGAAGACAAGGAAAGCTAATCCAATCTATCAACGCAAGATTCTATCAAAGAAGAACATAATTTATTGTGATGTTTTGACAAAAAGCTTATGAAAGAAGGTTAATACACCTAGACATTATCTTGTCAAGAAGTCTGACAAGGAAAATTCCTTTATTAATTCATCAAGATTCTACCTACCAGCAGAGCGGAGTCATAAAAATAAAAATTCAAAGAAAACTCTTCCTGAGACACCTTTATCAAACGAATTTACCCTCTACTGAGATTTTTAAATGTACAGAAAATATTACACTTAATTACGACCTTTTCACGCGGACGTTTTAAAGCTTGCCTAAGTAATATTTAAGGGCTTCAAAATCCCTTCGCCTGCGGAGAGCGACGTTAATGTATTTTGAGAATACGCCTCCGTGGATGGCGCTAGGAATTTTTTAATTGAACCCAATGTTTCTGTTTTCGCGCTTTCTGTTTGGGTAGTTTGAACACAATAATTATGGTTGAATGATTTTGTTTTCTTTACTTCAAAAGCATCGAATATTCCTAAAAGTTGTAATGGGTTCATTTTGATCGAACGATTAATTGGGTCGGACCTAACCTTCCATAAAATACACACATCAAAAGTGTCTAGGGATCAACATATATTTTTGCAATAACTTTTCTCCTGATTGATATTAATTAAAATTTTCTTTAAGGATTCATCAAATAAAGTGTTTTCGTTTGTCACAGTAACGATAAACCAAGTCACCTTTGCATTAATAAACAAATTTGCCATTTTCCTAATAAAGGGATTTTTGACATTTGAACCACTAACATTAAAGTTCGAAAAAAAGACTGAAATAACAGTTTTCTTTAAAATTTTATTGGGTAACTTAAACAATTAATAATCCGTGTTTCTACCGCGAACACTAACAACACAAGAACATCGGTTTGGCATACTCAAAATGAGTTCATCCAAATCACGCTGTGGAATGGCCGCCCATGTTCGTTGCAACAACAAAAAAAGGTCTTCTTGCGACTGGATACCCTCCATATTCGGCAGAGCTCTTCTCTGTAGCATATCCCATGCATGCTCAATCGGGTTCAAGTCTGGCGACTGAGCAGGCCAGGGCAGGACATTGATGTTAGCTGCGGCGAGAGTCTGTCTTACAACTCTTGCGGTGTGCGGTCGTGCATTATCATGCATTAACTGAAATAAGGGACCGATTTGCACTTGTAGAGGAACGATGACGTCTGATACAATCGTCTCAGCATAAATTTGAGCGTTGAGGTTGCCTCTGATCCAAATCAACTCAGTTCTTCCGCCGATCCAAATACCCGCCCATACCATGATGGTTCCACCACTATAAGGATGGACTTCCTGGCAGGATTTTAATCGCTGTTGGCGTCCAGGGGTTCTCCAGTGTCGTATACGTCTTGTATCCGGTCTCATACCAAAACGAGACTCATCAGAAAAGCACACGAAACGCCATTGTTCTTCTGCCCAATTTCTGTGTTCAAGAGCCCATTGATATCGAATCCTACGATTGTGCATTGCTATAGGTGGTACCCGTAGCGGTCTTCGGGAATGAAGGTTCACTTCATGCAAGCGGTTTCTGACTGTTTGGTCGCTAATTAAGTTCCCTGAAGAGTGATGAAGCCTCACGGCTAACATCATGGCGGTTATAGTTGGAGCTCTTCGAGTTAAGATTTGAATGTATCGGTCTTGTCTCCGTGTGGTGCAGCGATACCGTCCTCCATGGCGCTCAGCCACGGTACCAGTGCTTCGGTAACGTGTCCAAAGTCGACTGATAACACTCTGACTTGTATTCAGAGCTAAAGCCACAGTACGTTGCCGGGAACCAGCTTCTATCATTCCCACGGCTCTGAGCATTTCTTCCCTGCTTAAATGACGTCGCCGCTCCATAATAACGTTGGTTTTAATCAGTAGTAGGGAAACAGTAGCACTAATAATGTCTTCAATGCGTTGTATGTTTTTATAGGGAAAATATTGACAGCTGATTTTCATCTTTTACTCGAATTTGATTCACAGTTCCTGATTCAAATTATGAAATGCACTAAAAAGGATCCATATAAATTTATAAAATCATAAATTTATTACAAAGCCACATCTCAATCTCAAGAAATCCGCATAAAAATGCTTGATCCCTAGACACTTTTGATGTGTGTAGTATCATGTTATCTTCATCTAGATATTGTGGTTTATTTCTATACGTTGTTTAAAGTTAAGTAATGATTAACGTCTGCCTAACCATATTTTTTTTATTGAGCTTATAAGGTTAATTTATAAATTAACCCTATAAGCTCAATTTAAACGGTGCAAGTTTATTGCCTGTAGCATACAATAACATTGAAGGGCAATTAACTGGCACCATATAAACAACACGTACAATATTGTTGCACGATACGGGCAAATTAGTTACTGTTCAAAACAGTAACTGGTATAGGTGTAAACAGCACATAAAAAAAAATCGCACATAGAATAAAATCGCATTCAATTCTGGCATGAAAATTTTATATCATTCAAAAATGAGCGAAGGAAAGAAGACGTTCAACAAAATTGAAAAAAATATTTGGCAGTGCAAATACGGATAGTACTTGAAACAAATTGTACAAGGACGTGTAACTCTGTTTAGACAAAGCAAAACTTGCATGCAATAATCGCCTGGCAATTTTATTGCCTTGGTATAAGTCGCATGCAATTTTATTGAATTGTAAACCTTTTATTATTATATGCCATTTTATGGAAATCGCACGTGTGTAAACACTTGATTGACTGACACTGGCATGGCCACCATCAAGGATTTTAATTTTGATAAGACAAAAAAATTGTCGCTAATTAGTCGAAATTTGCCGCCAAATAACAGAGTTTATCGATCACTGGTTCAAAAGTTATATACTTAAAAATTGTACTCAATTATCTTTCAAACGAAAACCCGACTAAATCTGTGACTTGGCGAAAAATTGCGAATAATTAGCGACTGGGAAACAACAGATCTTCGCTAGGTGGTTTAGTTTTTGAGATATAAATGTGGTCAAGCTGGGGAGATACTCTCCATATCGGCCACCTACGAACCCTTACAACTTTTAAACCAGTGACCGACAAATTCTGATATTTGGCGGCAAATTTTGACTAATTAGTGACAAATTTTTTGTGTTATCAAAATTAAAATCCCTGATGGTGGCCATGCCAGTGTCAGTCACACTAAACACATGCATGGAATTCTTGAATGGCAATAAAATTGAACGTGCTGGCATGTGTGTGTGTGTTCCAGAAACATGCACCGTGTAAATGGAGCTTTATTGCTAGACCTTCTCAACTTGCTTGCTATTTATCTAATGGTTCATCTAGCTACAGGCATATTCATTCTTAAAGTATCAGTACATAAAAAAGTAGCTAGCCCAAAAAAAAATCAACCGAGTATTTCTACAGCCCTCTCTCGCTTCTTTTGACATTCTAATAAGCCTTTTTTCTCGTCCTTACAATTCGTAACCAGCTGATACAACATTTCCTTTCCTCGATGAGCGTTGAAGTACCTATATGGATAATAAAAGTCTATTCGTGTAAAAAAACGCCTCCAACCGGGATGATTCACTGAGGGATGCTCGTGTGGGATAAAAAGAAGTAAATGGACCGACCATTAGTTCCCATCCCTTTCCGTGGGTTTCTTTAGTTTTATTTTATTCTGGATCGCGACCTCGGTTGAGGTTTGGTCTTCTGGATCGTATACGGCATATAATATTTGTTTTGAGTTAAATGTCTTCGTTTACTATTAGTTCATCAATTACAGTGTTGGTGCTTGATAAATATTTACCATTTAAATCTCAACAGTTTAACTTTTCAGACGTAGGAGTGCTAAAACTGGTACTATTCAGTAGTTTATCTTAGGAAAACTAGGCTTAATTTTTTAAGGAATATAATTATTCTCTTTCCGGGTCAACCACGGCAGCGGCGTCGGCCATATTCAGGTACCCATTGAGGGGAGACTTTTGCCCAGCGGTCATCGCGCATGCGGCTGACGTGTCTTGCCCAATCCCATTTGAGTTGTGCAGCTTTCTTGCCTACGTCCATTATCCAATTCGAAACACCACGCTGCGTTCCATAACGAGTCTTTTGGAACACAGCATGGTGTTCCGAATTTTGTCCTGCTTTTTATACCCAGGATGCTGCGTTCCATCGTTCTTTGAACAGCTCGAACCGTGAGGGTAGGTTTAATGTGGTGCGGGAAAAGAGTCCCTGGAAGGACTTGGGGGAGACCTTTGCCCAGCTGTGGGACAGAGGTTAACCTGTACCGACCTCTGAACCTAAATAAGAATATATATTTTTTTTCTTTACTAAGATAAAAAAAAATATACGTCTTATTAAGGTCCAGGTTTCAAGAATATTTTGACAATGAAAAAGGCCAAATAGGAAATGACATTTTAAACCTTTACCATCTATTTCAAGATTCTATACGTATAGACAGACACACCATCTTGACAGTTTCATTCAATGTAAAGAATTTCTTTCTCCCCAGTAAGCAATTCTGTTCCTTCAACAAGTTGATTAATTAACTTGTTAATGTTTTTTTGGGGTTCTTGCTATTCCTTTTTGTGTACACTGTAGCTTGAAGGATAAATGAAGGGACCGGATAAAATAGAGCAATGTTTAGAAAGGAAACAAAATATTATTGGGTTTATCCAAAAGTAGATTAACACACTATATGCCTAAAGGTAATTCTTTGTTTGTTGTGGTTCAAGTATAATGACATATAACTAGATACCTTTTTTTAAGATATTTAAGGGATTGGAAATGTCATTGTTCGTATCTTGATGTAAAATTGAGTCTTTATTTCATTCAAATCGACCCACTCGGTTAAAAGTTATTTGTTATTAGAGCGTGGCCATATTTAAAATTTTAACTTAACAAAGTCCCCCCGCCATGCCAGGTCTGTTTGTTTAAACGCGAAAACTCAAAAACTACCTAACAGGTTTTCATACGGTTTTCACCAAAGAACGGAGTGATTCATGAGGAACGTATAAATGTATATTCATTAGCTGAAATATGACGATGGTTGTTGAAGATGTCGGAAAAAATCATGCCGACTGCAATGGGAGTGCCGCGTAAACCAATAGATAAATGAAAACAATGTAATACGGAATTAATACATTGTTTACCTGGATTAACACATATGATAGGTACGCGACAACTACGCGGGTGAAGCCGCGGGCTAAAGCTAGTATTATATATATTCAAGATTTTAAGTTCAAAGTGCAAGTGGTATGAATTTGCAATAGTTTTTCTATTAGAAATTCACACCGTGTCGGTACTTTGTGCCAATTTGAAAAAGTAATTTTGGAATCCTACAGTGCTCTTCTTTCAAAAGTGTATTTTCTACTATTCATAACTTCTTGTCCATGTTGATTACTCTTTAATTTTAATTGAACTACAGAAGTAGCCAACAGACACTATCTCGAAAATAACAATAGTGCAATCCTATCAAATTCCCAAAAAAACCCACATCTATACAAATTCGATAAGCTAACCCTTATAACTTTCAATAAAACCCCTTTACTTGGGCCGCTTGCTTTGTCAAGCACGTTCGAGCACGCTACGTCGTCGCAAAAAGTATATGCGCCGTGTTATCGTCTTTTATCTCATAAAGTGTCACGTTTCGCTCGCTGTACTAGTATAGAATACTAGCGCTTTAACTGGATTGAGTCATAAGTGGTAGCGGGCAGCGAGAATTTATATTTTGTCGTGTCGTTCTTCTTCGTCTTTCAATTAGTTTCTTCGTCTAAGTCTTCTTTAGTATTCTTATCTTTATCTCTTTTAATGTACCTACTCCACATGCCCTCTTATATAAGTAAACATCACTACTTCAAGCCTTTTTAGGGTTCCGTTACTCAAAAGGAATAAAAAATAACCCTTATCACTTCGTTGCCCGTCTGTCTGTCTGTCAGTCTGTCCTTTTTTCTCAGAAACGCGTGAAGTTATAAAGTTGAAATCAATATGAAATACGTAAGTGTATGGTCTCTTGCAGCTCTTAAAAAAAAAACAAGCTTCTAGTCAATGCAGTAAAAAAATACTGCCATTTATGTGACATATTTTGATACTCGAAAGTAAATCAAAACCTACTTACCGTTGAAATAAAATCATTAAATTTGGCAAGAATCAAGATCTCATAGTACAAGAAAAAAAAGTCCGAAAATTGTTGATTTGTAATTTTATCAGATTTAAAAAAATTGTAATTACAAACTTTGCAGTTGAAAAATTGACCGTGACGTGTATCAATGTGTGGGAGAACATGTTTCTCAACTACATGTTACGTTTGTTTCTGGGATAAATTCATTTTAACTACGAAACCCTTCACTCTGCGTGGTCGGACACGCACTTGGCTGGCTGATTTTTTTTTTGTGAAGATATAAATCTCTTGAAATTTTGATCATTATTATTTTGAAAACAATTCACAATGTGCCTTCGAATTTAATGATATCACCTAAATAAAATCAAAGCCAAAGCCACTTAGAATTTGTGCTAAATAATTATAGTCTTCCAGTATTTTGAACTCTCAAGATAAATAAATAGGTAATGTACGATAATGAAATGTCGAAGGGTCACCTCATTAACCCGTCTCATTATCAGTAATATATTCTCTATGTGACGGTAGGACATTATTAATTAAGTCTGATTTATATATTTTTTTTAACAAATTGGTGTGTTCCTGTGTTTGTGTCAAAGTTGAATTATGAATAATGTTAAAGTCGTTGACTGGTCTTCTATATAGACTTTCTTAGTGTATTTGTGGGCCAGTCCAACAATCTTTGATTCCATTTTAGTACAGTATTTATAGTTTCTGTTTGATCAGCAAAAAGGTTTAATCCCTTATCCTTATTATTAGTGAATCGTGATCTTTTGTTCTTTAACAACGAATCGGAATAGTGAAAAGTAAAGCATAACCCCTAGCCGCCGCAGGAGACGCCCTGGGCGGCGGGAATCTATCGCCAATTCCCGGCCACCGTAGGCGCGGGCTTACGGACGACGAGTAATGGGCAGCTCGCCGTCCGGTAAGGACCAGGCCCGGGTCGACGGCGCGTTGTGTTCCACGCGCGCCTCAAAGAGATGTCAGCAGTGACGGGGTCAATTGGGCCGATGCCGCCAGGGTCGCGGGTAGTTCGAAAGAGATACCGTGGCCCTGGCACGGGCAGCTGAAGGAACATGGGTGGGTTTTAGTCAGTAAAAGTCTGACACGCCCTCCCGCCTCTGCCCAGAGCGGGAGAAGTCATTTGATGATTTCCCATCCACAAAAAAAAAAAAAAAAAAGGGCCGATGCCGCCGGGGTCGCGGGTAGTTCGAAAGAGATACCGTGGCCCTGGCACGGGCAACTGAAGGAACACGGGTGGGTTATAATCATTAAAAGTCTGACATGCCCTCCCGCTCTGCCCAGAGCGGGAGAAGTCATTTGATGATTTCCCATCCACAAAAAAAAAGGCATAACGTGGGCTTAACTCACTTAAAAACTGAACAAATTGATGAAATATGATGGTCAAGTACATCTTCATCATAAAATCATGGGAAATATAAACACTGATAATAAATTTTAATCACAAAATAATTTTATTATTACATACAATATTGTAGGAAATGATTACGTAAATGGTATTGCTAAAATGAAAATAAGAACACGAAGGAAACAACCAAGTAGATTGTAAGATTCAAGTAAATTGGGCTAATTAATGATCCTTGAGTGCGGTGGTTGAGTGAGCAAGCTGTAACATTTGTACATCATTAGACATAATACGTTACTGTTTCTTAAAACGACCATTTGAGACACGTGTGAGTCTTTAATGAAGTATAATTAAACAGGAATTTAAACCAATAGGCTTGGTTTTAACGTTTTGTTTTATCGAATCAAGACTAATCAGGTCATTAATCACCTTTTTATTAGCTGAAAGTATGTTCTTTTAAGTACCTAGTAAAATTGGAAGTGTGAATTCTAGTCCTAACTATTACTTTGAGTTGATGAGCTCTTTGTAAATGCCATCATCATCCATCACATGCTTAACTACATTGCTAACTATAGGCTTTTAACAAATTACATTTAGTTGACCTATTATTTTCTCAGTGTTTTAAATGGCATTTCTATATAAATTATTGATAACCTTTTCCGTTTATGTTTGTCCTTTATAGGTTACTTCTGTTGTTTTTAGGATTTCGTACCCAAAGGGTAAAACGGGACCCATTACTAAGACTCCGCTGTCCGTCCGTCTGTCTGTCCGTCTGTCACCAGGCTGTATCTCATGAACCGTGATAGATAGACAAATTAAATTTTCACAGATGATGTATTTCTGTTGCCGTATATCAACAAATACTAAAAAACAGAACAAAATAAATATTTAAGGGGGCTCCCATACAACAAACGTGATTTTTTTGCTCGATATTGATAACGGCAACAGGTAGACGCTTGAAATATTCACTGAATATTTACTTATATATTCACTTTATAAATAAATAATTATATTTTAATAAAACAAATGTTTAAGGGGACTGCTATACAACAAACGTGTTTTTTTTGCCGTTTTTATAGATAATGGTACGGAACCCTTCGTGCGCGAATCCGTCTCGCACTTGGCTGGTTTTTCATTATGGCCAGGTGACGTATTTTAAATCCATGTGTGGCAGGAATTACCTTTGAATAAGGAGACTAAGGTGAAATGGTTAGGGAAAAAGCGAAATGTCTGCAAATTGTGGCACAATTGAAGACGTATATTTCTCTGCAATTGAATAAGAAAGCCAAAGCCAATATTGACGGAAGCTTCTAACTTGCACCACATCATTAATGTGTCTCTTTGAGTGAAAATTTTGCGGAAAATGATAAATAACGGTACTGACGGCCGCCGAATTTTGATGGGGCACCCTTTTGTATCGTATCTTGTTTCAGAGTGGGCTTATCCGTTCTTCGTATAATAGTGTGGACATTTGCCTTGTTATCTGAGACGCCGTCCGACCGATATCATGGCTAATGGATTTAGTGGCGGGAAGACTTGATAGCTGATAAATTTTACATAAGTTTGGGTTTGATACGTCGGATCTTTGTTGTGCTCAATTATGAGAAGGAGCGGGGTGAGTAGGGACTTAAGATGTCAGGTGCAGGTACTTATGTATTTCTGTTTTTCGTTTATTTTGTTTGACTTACAGAATTCAACGGCTCATCATTCATTTCATATATGTTTTACCTGACATCACTGTGTATTAGACATTTATAGTATTCTGTCTTCCTTTATAGCCAAAAAATTGCGAGGTGTAATAATGTTCTTTGATATTTCGTCTATTTTCTTGAGTATGTGGACCAGTTCCATTATCTATTTCTGGTTTTACGGTAACATGGCCCCCATATCGAATTACCCGTTCTTTAAAGCTGTAATAAAATTACATTTTAATCAAATACTTATTTTAATTCCAATAAAATGATAACACAACATTTTCTTTAACCAAACACCAGTTTATTACAGAAATATTTATGGAATGCAAATTAATTAATTCGAACTCTCCAATCAGCTGATTTACATACCAAAGCAATGTTATCAAACGTACGTACTATCGATCTATAACTTCGAATGGCAATATTATTGAGATTTTGATTGTATTGCTTGCTGGTTTATCCATGTTTCTATTGATCGACTAAAAACATACTCAGAAGTTTTCAAATGGTTGGATGGACTTGGATTCCATTTATGGTTTATCAATGATTGGGTTCAAAAGCTGATTTGCATGTAGTTTGATTTGAAATTTAAACATAAGAGGATACATCGAAGCGTGGTTTAGCTCGATGTGTTACGGCTCGGCTGTCTAGTTTGACGCGAGAGAGATAGAGACTGTCACGCGCACCGGAACTAAACGCGCTTTGTTTAAATGTAGATTTATGACAGGATTCTATACTTAAATAAATTTTTAGCTTAGTAAGATCTTAAAATAGGTATTTAAATATCTTTGATTTAAAGTAATTTTTACTGCACAATAAGGAACTGTTTATGTATAATCGTATAAAATAGAAAATAGAGAGTGCTACTTTGGAATTATAGTCTATCGAAAAAATTTTAAGTTCATGTTTCCGTTTTAGTACAGCATTAGACATCATCATCATCTGCTTAGCCTTTTCCCAACTATGTTGGGGTCGGCTTCCAGTCTAACCGGATGCAGCTGAATACCAGTATTTTACATTGAGCGACTGCCTATCTGACCTCCACATCCCAGTAACTGGTAAGACTGGTAAGACTGGTTGTCTTACTTTCGGGCTTCTGACGACCCGTAACAACTGTCAAAGATCCACGAATGACGGCCGGCACCAAAGGCTTAACGTGCTTTTCAAGGCACGGAGAGTCTCGGTATGTAAAGTTGGTCACCCATCCACGGACCAAGCCCGGCAAGCGTAGCTTAACCTGATGGATCGACCCGTGCGGCTGTTATTACTTAGCCACGAGCTCCTCATTATCATACAGCATTAGACAATATAGTCAAATAACATAATTATATGGAAAATCCAAATGTACAAAATAACACAAAATTAGTACAGATTTAGTATAGTATAGTATAAACACAAAATTAATCGATGGATCCCCTTAATGTTTCATATCTTGATTTAATTTTAAGGTTGAAATCCGATATCTAGATAAGTAAGTAAAAACATAGATGACAGTAAGTATTTAGTTTCTTAAAAGAAACAAGTTTTTAACAAACAAGATATTCAATTTTAAAAAGTGAGATAAAATATTCTTGTCATCCTCTGTACAAAGTTACTTAACATAATTTTTCAGCCATTTTGAATACAGTTGAGTAAATAACAGCTACTTACAAAAAAATAACAGTGCTTGTGTGTGGGTACAAAATTGTTTTGCATACCCTGCTCTGAGAAATAAAAAGCTATGGCTGCGTCAGTCACCAAGATAGATTAACTGTCGCATTTATTTCTTTGCGTTGCTATTTTTCATTCATCAAAATAAATAAACAACTGAAGAGCAAATATAAAAGCATCTTCTGTTTTTTGTCTTTAAAATAATGTGGACTTTATATTAAGCTTTTATAGTTACAAAAGGATCTACAACCTTAGTTTTAGTTTACCTAAACTTGACTACTTGAGACATTGTACTTATAATTATGAACAACTTTTAAAACCGGCGTGCGTGTATGAAAAATACAACCGACTTCCAAAAACAACACTACAAAGTGAAAAAAAACTTTAATTTCGGAAGTCGGTGTCTGGTTAAATGTATTTTCGTTTTTTGCCACCGACTTCCGAAATTAAAGTTATTTTTCACTTTGTAGTGTTGTTTTTGGAAGTCGGTTGTATTTTTTTGTAAAAAAGTTTTTATTTTTCACTTTTTAGTTGTGTACCTACCCAATGACTATAAAACCTATTTTAATTCGCTTTGTACCTACCCCACACAAATTCTAATACCACTACCTGCAAAACAAACTAGAACATCATCCATATAAAAGTGGGGAAAAAATACGTATTATTGAAGCTAACTCAAAAACTACCCAAGCAAAGTTACTCAATTTTATATAGGACCAACATTGAATAAAAAAAAAAAAATTCTAATCGGACGACTCTGTAAAAAGTTATGCGTGGTCATACTTAAAAAAAATATATATATACGAGTCGAATTGAGAACCTCCTCCTTTTTTTTTCGTCGGTTAGTGAACGTAAACGAAGCAAAAGGAGTATGTAAGTAGGTGGCGTTCTGTAGTTTCTGCCTGCCCTCATGGGAAGAAATCGTGGAGTTTGAGTTTTTATGCAAACCTAAAACTATAAAAAGAACAGCTGTTTCATACATTTTGTCGATTTAAGTGACCGCAAATGTATGGAGAAGCTGGAGTGGCGTACATTGTCAGCAAATTCAACGATCATCTCACATTTTCAGTACATTGATCCAATTATCCGACCTTATGAAATATTTCTCTCTGGATTTTTTTTATTAAATATCTTAGACCATCCCACGCCGTGTCACTCCTCAAAGGGCGACTTACGGCGTCCCATAGACTAATCTGACCGTTATCTCCAGAGGTCTACAACAGGCCCTCTGACGGAGAGGGCATTATCAGCGTCCCTCCGGGCCTCCATTCAGGATGGAGGGCTCTAAGGCACTTCCATTGCTTTGTCCATTATGAAAATTTTCTCCGCCGTTAATATTTTTTATGAAGTTGCGTAGGAAAGGAATATTTTTATGAAGAAAGTGTTGGATTACTTAATTAAGATATTGAGGTATCAGGTAGCATTTTTTGTGATGTTTTCTTCATCTTTTTTGTGTTGTTTTGTGGCCCAGGGCTTTAATTTCGGTGGTGTTTCCTGTTTTTGTAACGGTTACTTGATATTTATCTACATAATTTTGTAAAAATGTAAATTATACAGCTAAGCTTTTTTCTTCGTTGAAAGGCAGGGAACTATTAAATAAAATAATAATACTTGAGTAATAGTGTCCACACGGAATAAAGAATTACCCTTCCTCTGTGAATAAGAGGACAATTACTCAACGCAACCCTCAGGATTCCTAGTTATTAACCTACAAACGAAAAGCCATAATATACATAATTGTATCAAATTATAAGCGGTGCGGGTAGGGCTACACTTCGCCCCTTTAATTATTCGCATTGACCTGCTAGCTCTTTGAATAAGTTTCAGCTCGGCAAAAAAGTGTTGAAAACTTAAGGGCTCCACTGTTGCGAATGTTATATGTATAGAGTCGGATATGTAGCCGCCTTAACTATTGTAAACTTTTAAAATTACCTAATTTATTTACAGAACTTGGGATCGTTAGTAATTTTTGCTAACTACACTCTTTATCTACATAAATAAAAATCAATTGCCGAATGTATGTACGCGCATCACTTCAAAACGGTTGCACTTATTTGGCTATTTTTTTATTGTGTTTGTAATTGTCAGGACAAGGTTTGTATGACAGAAAATGTTTAAAAAGTTGCCGAAAAAATTTAAAAATTCGGGAAAACTGAAAGTGAATTTTCTATGGGAATTTTGTATGAATTATTAAAATTTTGACAGGACAATGTTTGGGTCAGCTAAGTAAAATCAATTGCTGTCCGTTAGTCTCGCTAAAACTCAAAAACGGCTTGACCGATTTGAATGTGTTTTTGTTTGTTTTATTCTCCTCTTAACTGGGGTGGTTTATAAGAAAAAAAAGGTAATAAAGAAATTGAATTTTTAACAAGACAACGCTAGCTAGCTAGTTTAAGAATATTTCTGTTAAACAATGTGGTTTTTTTTGCAATAAACGACGCAGTTAAGCTACTTACATTTGACTGTACAAGTGTTACCGCTCGCGTACAACTAATCCGACCATCTTCGATGACGTGCGTTTTCGAACTCGCTTTCTTCTACATGCTTGGTTCGATCGGCCGAATACGTACGATCATAGTTCAGCCAATAACCGATTAGGTTCATACTTCGCGTTAAAAAGAAAATATAGGACAATGAAGATTTGAACTTTTATAAAAATTAACCTAGTTGTAAGTAGTCCAAAATCATAGTTATCTCCAGTTCAATCAACTAGGTGCTAAAATTCTCACAGAATTCCTAGTAACACACATAATATTATGTATCAAATTAAAAATCCGCGCGAATAGGGGTGGCACACTTGGCCGCTGTAATTACACGCATTGACCTACCGCCGCCGCCTCTTTGCGCCAAGTTCTTGACACCCTTACTTCGCACTTTTGTGAGAATTCTGTTCAGCTATAATAAGGCTGGCCGGAATCATACCCGCTCTGTGTTGCATTAAAAAAAAATGCAGTAACGTAGTTTTAACTTTTGTCTGTTTTTGAATTGAGAATGTCAGTTGAAATTCTTTTGTTTTATTGAATTAATTAGTAGGATCTGATTGTGAATAAGTAATACAGTGATTCTATTTTAGTGTTCCCAGTAATATCTATTATCATAGATCGTAAACGTAAATGAAGCAAATTACACTGAATTATTGTGTTATAGACTAATACCTAATTTCTGTTGCATAATTAATTGAAATCACACGACTCAATAAAAACATAAGCTAAGTACTAAAAAGTCCCGAGGAGAATTTATGCCACATTAAAATCGTTTTAAATATCCAAATACCTATACAACGTAAACAAGGCTATTAACAATGTTCTCCTAAAACATAAAATCCTAAAATAAATACAAAAGCAAAATTAATTCAGTGTCAGTCCGTGGAAACAATATAAATTTTATTCAACACACGAGCATACACGAAATTAAACAAAGTTTAGCGGTATTAGCATTGTTCTCGTTCGGCAAAGTCGGTTAATTAAACAATAACAATTTCAGTAATGTTATTGACTTTTTAAATTCAAACACCGTAGGTATTGTGAATGAGCGAATTCTCGAAGTTATTAAAAGACCCTTTTACGGGTTCGGTGTAATTTGTCAGAATTATTGGGATGAAAGGAGGAATTTAGAATTGTTTGCTTTTCATAAACACCCGAGTTTTTCAACAGAACTTCGCCTACTCTCTAATTTTTACCATGTAAACTGAGCTATGAATACTTACACCGGAAAATCCTTTGCCAAACGCGCGGAATCAAAACTATTTAAAAAAAATATAGGTTTGAATGTTTTTTTTAAGTTTGAATGTGGAATATATTGTTTTTATTGTAGCTGAAAAATAACACCGGCCAGTATGTTTTAGATAAAAACTTTGTTAGGAATCTTCTTGCTAGCCAGCCTGTTCCTACATATTTAAACAATTATTAATTTATTTATAACGCCATCTTTGTTTCACTTAAAAACTTGCTTATTAGTTTGTCTGATGGCGTCTTAATTAATTTAAAATCGTTTTATTTGTCTTGACACTCGTAACTTGTAAGTTGAATCTTGTGATTGGTTTTCCCCAGACTTTCAACAATTACATTGAGCTTTAAACTGTTTTGTGAATAACAATAAGTCGCTTATTGGCGTGTCAGATCTACAATTATGGGCTCTTTCACAAAAACCTATTATCATTTCCTCTCAATTACACATGCAAGTAATTAAATTAATTGAATGCCTTTTTCTGTCATCCGCATAAATATTTATTACGATGCGACACATATTAATTAAATATCTTAATAGATCGTTTTAAATGCTGGCAGTTATTTATACCACACCCGTGGTCGAAAAGATAAATCTTTAAAAAACGTGATTGATTTTCAACAAAGTAGCTAATTAATTATTGTCAAAGACCATGGTTTGTTTATTCTTATTGATTGAATATAGGAAATATCCAATTGTTTCGTCAATATCACTTATACTTTTGTAGTAATTGATCTAATAAAATTATTTTTGTTTGTTTCAGGAACCTACTGAAAACGTTGAACTTAAAGGATGTAAGTAAACCCATTTTCATATGAAACTTTTTCTAAAATAAATAAATAATTAAAAATTAAAAAAACGCGACTGCCATGCAAAAAAACGAACTAAAAAGTAAAAAAACAAGTTGTATTCTTTGACTAAACAGATAAATAAAATTTTTTATTTTTATTTTTTTATTTTATAAAATTTTTTATTTTTATTTTTTTATTTTATACATTTTAGTGGCAATTCAGACATTCGCAGTCTTACTAGAGTCTGATTAAATCGTTTGAAACCAAATATGAAATGTTTGTTTTGAATGAACACTCTACCAATGTAAAATTTATGCAAATAAATTATAAAGCTTTTTTTGGAATGTGCTCTTCAAGGCCTTCCATTTGATACCCATGTTGAATAATTGAAGATTTTTTTTAAATTTTAAAACGGAGTCATACTGCCGCCATATAAATTTAAAATAATTAGCTAGTGTACCTTGGAATTGCGTAAGGATTCTAACGAGACCCCATTCATTGCAATCTGTCTAGGCATTCAAAAGTTATGGCGGAATAAAGAAACACATGAACCCTGAAAACATTATAATTCTTTTTGGGGCATTCGTGTAAAAATAAAGAAAACCCAAATTGAAATACTTCCTCCAACCAAACGCATGATGCCTTTTTTAACCAACCATCCGATTGACCAGACCAAGTAATAGAAATTAGTTCAGGTGGGCCCCGCTCATCCGCTTCGCCGGTCAACCGTTCAATTGAATGAATTGAATGAATCGAACGAATCGTTCCCTCGACCGGGTACGCGAATTCGATAGTTAACGACAACATTCCATTTTACAGCTGGTCAACCCTGCTTTGGATTAAGCAGTCCTAATTTAGAGCTTATTTCTTTTGCGTTAAGGTTCGAAATTTTTCGGGTTATTTTTGTGATGGTAATGTTAAAATTGTTTCTGAAGGGAGTTTTGTGATGACTAAAGAATTGATTAGTCACAATGTTTTATTACTTTATTGGAAAATTCCAATTGTTTTTCGGTCTTTTTAGGGAAAGTTCTCTAATCTATAGAAAGATCAGCACCAAAGTTCAATTAAATAAGTTAAATAGATTTGAGGCAAAAACAAAATTAAAAAGTTGGCTGTATGACTTAGATTATTCTAAAACAGAAGAACTACTCATCTTTCCTCGCTAGTCTCGCGGTTGAATGCAGCAATCACACTCCATTATGTTTGTACTCATACAGGCTTATCCAAATTATTGTCTTGCGAAATTAATCATCCCGCTCAAGCATAATATTGTGAATGTTAGTAGTTGTTTAACAAACACACACAACTCTTACACACTCCCACACACTCACACACATAGCACACCCTCACATAAACACACACACACATAAACACCCTCACTCACATTATACTTAGACACGCAGTCATGGTAACCACATTTTCATATTCCTCATTGTAATTTTTGTTTTGTTCCCTATTTTTATTAAGTATTTTCATCATCATTATTGTTATTACTTTTTTTCTCTCTTATTCATCCGTTCATGTATTTAATTAGGTTCATTACAATCAAGGTGCGATGAAAATGACTTTTTGAGCACGAAGTAACAGTAGAACACTGTCTCCTAAGGCACAGGTTTCCCCTAGTTTAGGAGGCAGGGTTTCCACCATTCCAGGCACCTTTTTACAAGCAATTGTTTTTGTTACCTACATGTACTACTTATTGTAACGAAGGTTTTTAGTGTCAATAAAGTTATTATTATTATTATTATAAAGTTGCTTGTTGGGTGGTAAATACTTGTTATTTTTTCGTTCACCGAATCCCCTGCGGAGGGGAACCGACCAATTTTATACATTCCACGATATGCCTTTTCTCAAATTCCTTTTTATTATGTAGGCAGTTTTTGCCCTGTACGACCGGGGAAAGTAACCGTGATAATCAATAATCTTTGGGGAGATGTGCACAATGTGCTTGATATCCTCGCCAGTGTGTAGATAATTCTTTGAATAATAATATGTCTATCTTAGAGTATGAATTTCTCATATTTTCTCCAAGAGCGATAAATCAATACCTACTAATTATTATAAAGAGGAAAAATTTGTGAGTTTGTATGTAGGGGGTAATCTTCGGAACTGCTGATCCGATTCCGAAAATTCATTCATTAATGGGAAGCTACAGTATTTCCAAATTCCATATTCCATGTTAAAACAAGAAATTTCGGGCGGACGAAGTCGCTTGCAGAAGTAAGTGTTAAGTAACCAACACTTTGCAGAGTGCACAAATAAAAATGTAAGCACCTGTTCGTACAAGATATCAAATATCACTACAAGGCAAGTCGCTACGCTGTTCCAATAAGTTTTTTTCATGTTACTTGCCTCTCAAATGTGTCACATTCGTACCGCTTCACTTGACTTACCAGGGTCATAGAAAACTGTATAATAACTACTTCGTTTAGAAGAGAAACTCCTATTTCAGACGTATTCAAAATCATACTGTTAGGTAATCTAGAAATTCGGGGTGTATGATACTTTTAATTACAGTCTGGCCGTTGAGAGAATGGTCCTGATGCCTGTCAGCTGGAGAATTTCTAGTACTAATAAAGACCAAATTCGCAAAACACATATTCACAGGTTCATATTGACAGGTGTCAAAAATGCATTCCCTCGATGGCCGGACTATAGTCTGGATTAGCGCTCCTGCACACGATGCCGCCACCGCGCCGTCGCACAGTGGATCGTCCCCATACAAGAGGTCGGACATAGAATTAAAAATTGAAAAAGTATTTAATTGAAAAAAATGAAATATGCAGTTGCATTACTCTATTAAGGAACTACAAAAAATGTTACTACAATTTTTTTATTTGACCAGTACTTTATGAGCAATTCGATGAAAAGTGTTATTTTTCTATGGAAATGGTCACAAAAATGTCTGTATCTCATGATTCCCTCCTTGTTTCGATTTGCGGTTTTCACTACTGTTATCTACCCATTTTATGCCACATTTTCTTCAAGGACACATGGTGCCCCCAGCGACCCCCTTCCGAGATATTTTGCTTTTAGTAACTTTACTTTTTATTGTATAACTGATGATATGGAGGTACAATAAGTATATTCATTACTGAGAATAAGTCATCCCTAAGTAGTTCCTTAAATAACAGGTGCATTTACGATTACTTTAATGACTTATGAACGCTTCTGTTGCCATACAACAAACGCGTTAATGAGTCCTTAAGTGAAGATTCCCAGTACTTGCTTAATCTAATTAGTTATTGTAATTACTATGTTAACAGCCCTTAATCTCTGCATTGTGATTGTCTAATGTCATCATTAGCTTAGTAATGACTGAGTCGCATTTACAATAACACATCGAAAAGAAATAGAGTTTTATGATCAATAAGAAAATATGTAGGTATAAATATATTTTTTATTTATATAATATAACACTGTAAAAATAATTTAAAAATAAAATAACTATGTACCCTAAAACAAACTAAAAAAATGAACAACTACTAAAAACTAAATTATAATAGGAAATTAATTAATTAACACGACCATGTAGTTACTAACAACAATAGAAAAGAAAGAAAAAAACCATTTATTGGCTGATGGGTGGCATAACACAAAACAAAAAAAGAATAAAATTAAAAAAAAATCACAAAAACTAGAATAGAAAAAAAGAATAGAATAAAAAAAATACACAAAAACTAGAAATTAACAAAGAAACTGCTTGTAAAATAATAATATTAGGTACTATAAGACTTAAACTATATTTTCTTCATCTTCATCAATAACGACATCATGATCATTATCATCGTCATCATCTTCTTCAACGTCACTACATGCAGCAAGTGTATCAGTTGAAACGTCCGCGTCAATGAACTCCAATTCACTCTGATCACGTATGAGTAAATCGTCTAGTTCTCTAAATGAAGACTTTTTGGCTTTATTTGTCATCTTCGGTCGTAAGCTGGCGAGAAGAGGATCGGAAGATAATAGCAGATTATGAAGAATGTCTTCATTAGTGGCGATGCTACTATGCTTTCGTGTATGACATTCTCTAAATTTGCGAAAGTCCTTGTTTCTTGCTTCAGATGCTTCTTCAGACAAAAAACCTATAGGCACTACTGATAAGTGGTCCACTATCTGTGATCCATGAATCAGCAATTTGTGTAAACTTGCTGGCATGTTATACCATGGATATAATTCCACGAATAAATTTGCTGTTTCATCACAATATGATTTGAATTTTTGGACTTGAATTTTTTCGCCTGAGGAAATGCATTGCAAAATAACGGCGAGTCTTCTAATTAAATTAACATCTAATTTAGTAATTTCGGCAGTCGTTTCAGGGTTTGCAAAAAATCTTCTTGCAGCATTTTCAGTGTTTGTGTTGCCACTACCCTGCTTAACAACGTCTAGAAGTAAGCCTGTTCTTCTTCGGAAAGCTTCTTGAATGGCTTCTTTCTTATCTTTAACTTTTTTTTTATTTTCGTCACCTTTTGCTTGCCATGATTTTATGTCCATTCTGTAAGAAATGTGTAATAAACATTCCATGGACCGAATCCAAGCATGCAATGAACTAAATCCATGCTTGTATAAATCTGTATTCACGGGTTTAGCTCTCACTTCTTCCAAGTTATTCATTTCGCTTGGGCGAGCTTTGCACAAATCACACACTGCTGCCGATGTACCAGATATGATTGAATGTACCTTACCATCAATCATGGTTAGCCATAGATTGTGAGTAACAGTAGCATTGCCGCAATCAGTCGGGTTCCGTTCACGAATCTCGGTCTCAAATATTTCCATTTCAGCCTTAACATTCGCTTCCGTTTCTTTCATAAATGTAAATGAAATCGGGCGACAATATGTGGTTGACGATGGCCGATCATTCTGCCACACTATACTTCCACTAGAAGTCACTAACTTAAGTGGTACAAGACTTGCCATAAATACACTGGATAAGTCTTGTTCACTTGTTGTTGTCGTTTGATGGTAAATGCTTTGACTTGAAGCTCCATCAAAACCCCATTTACTGTGAAGCACAAGTTGTTCACCAGCATCAAAATTTGATTCAAGTGAATCGATCAGCCTCCTAACGGTGAGATCAAGGAGGGCTTGGATACGTATCTTTGCGGAAGTTTCAGTCACAGTTATGTCTTCTTTTGCCGGGTAGCATTTAAGCTTTTCTTTAACTAACAAGTAGTAGCTTGGGTATTTCGCATGACCTTCTTTTAAACTAAAGTCCCGAAGTGTGATGTAACGCCACTTGGATAACTGCAAGTAAACGTAAAGAGCAAGTGCTTTGTGAGTAGGAACTTCACGAAGCGGAGGATTCTGCTTAGTTTCCAGGACATTTATAACTGTTGAGACGTGTTCAGGATTTTCCAGCAAATTTTTCATTATTCTGGCTATATCATTTTTTCCGGCAGACTTAAGTATACTTTCAACAGTATGCAAAAGCTCATCCGGACGACTGCAACTAGTAACATTTTCATTAACACGTCTTCTTTTGTGTCTAGTTGATAAATCTTCAAAGCGTTTGCGAGGAGATGTATATGTTGAAGTAGATGCATCTGATTTTGATGGACTGACTACCTCTTCTGCCTCATTTTCATTTGCTTCTTCAGTGTCAACAACATTTTCTTTAAAGCAATCTGGCCAAACGATATCGGAATTTAACCACTCTTCGTTCTTGTTAATGAACCTGTCAACTGTCCTTCTTGATTGCACCCATTTGGTGTAAACCCTATAGCAAAATCGTCGACACCAGTTCTTGAGATCCGTCACATCACTTTCACTTAACTGGACGTTAGTATTCGACTTCAATGTGTTAAATAAATGGTCATAGTCACGAAGATCTTTATGATTACGAAGAGCAACGTAAAGATCTAGGTAAGTAGAAAACCCACGGAAAGCCATAATGACAACACTTGGTAGAAGTTATAATTACAACTGAATTACATTTGCTAAACACACTCAAATATATAGGGCAGCAAGTAGGCAACTAGCAATGAATTTGATAAGCTAATGATGACATTAGACAATAACAATGCAGAGATTAAGGGCTGTTAACATAGTAATTACAATAACTAATTAGATTAAGCAAGTACTGGGAATCTTCACTTAAGGACTCATTAACGCGTTTGTTGTATGGCAACAGAAGCGTTCATATGTCATTAAAGTAATCGTAAATGCACCTGTTATTTAAGGAACTACTTAGGGATGACTTATTCTCAGTAATGAATATACTTAATGTACCTCCATATCATCAGTTATACAATAAAAAGTAAAGTTACTAAAAGCAAAATATCTCGGAAGGGGGTCGCTGGGGGCACCATGTGTCCTTGAAGAAAATGTGGCATAAAATGGGTAGATAACAGTAGTGAAAACCGCAAATCGAAACAAGGAGGGAATCATGAGATACAGACATTTTTGTGACCATTTCCATAGAAAAATAACACTTTTCATCGAATTGCTCATAAAGTACTGGTCAAATAAAAAAATTGTAGTAACATTTTTTGTAGTTCCTTAATAGAGTAATGCAACTGCATATTTCATTTTTTTCAATTAAATACTTTTTCAATTTTTAATTCTATGTCCGACCTCTTGTATGGGGACGATCCACTGTGCGTCGCCGCGCCGACGCCGCACAACTACACTGTACATACGAGTCGCGCGAAGACCGCCACCGCGCCGCCGCCGCGCCGCCACCGCGCGCGGTCCAAAACAAAACTTTCCATGATAATTTCTTAAAAAGTTATCACGTGCATGTTCATACGCGGCCGGCAATGGAATGAATCAGGATAATGAAATAACTGGGACCGCGCGCGGTGGCGGTTAAACTATTATTATTATTAAACTATTTGTAAGTGTGTACTATAGTACACACTTACAAATAGTTTGCTTTCATTTGATTATTTGAATAATATGAAACCCAAAATTCTAATTTTCATCACCCAAAAGATGTTTTTCATTTGACAAAAAATTAAGGTTAATTTTACTACCTCAATTTTCGTCATTATTCAACAATAATTGTTCGAACAAGTGATGAGATAAGTATTAATATATAAAAAATATTATTATTAATATATAAAGTTGTGCACATACAGATGAATATGTTGCTTATTCGCTTAGTGAGCGATTGGGAAAGAATTAAGCCTGAACAAAGTTCGTTTACATTTTCATCGGGTTCGTTTGGAACCGACTGTACAATGATAAGCTCATGTTTTGATTCTTAACGTTGTACTACTTCTTAATCTGTAACTCTATACCTAGGCCGTGACCTAGGCCGAAGAGTATCAGGGCATCTAAAGGTAACACCACGAAGGTTGAATCTCAGCAGCATTTGCATATAAATTGTATGGCCAGACAACAAGATGCCTACGTAATTGCGATTTTGAGGACTATTTAGCATTATTTTTGTAAACATGGTATTTAAATTAAAAAAAGTTTGATGAATCATGTCTCAAGTATGTTCAAGTAAACATTTTTTTTTTAATGAACCAAATTTTCGTTGAAGAATCATGCTGTAGTGGCAATGGGGAGAACATGATAGGGATGATGACTAAATGTTTTTGTTTTGTTCGTCATGTAGATTATTAAAAAATATTAATTTCATGAGTTTTAATTTTTTCGCACAGAACCCTTATTCTTTTTCTGAAATAAAAGTAAAAGCATAAGTTACTCCTTATAACATCAGCTATCTGCCAGTGAAAGTCTCGTCAAAATCGGTCCAGCTGTTTCGGAGATTAGCCGGAACAAACAGACAGACAGAAAGACAAAAATTAAAAAATATATTTATTTTTTGTTATTAGCACCATTTATACTTTCATATGCATTTAGTAAAAAGCTGTTATTTTGACAATACCAACACACACTTCAATTTTATTCATTTGTATAGATAAGCCTGATATACACGGGTGTGATTTAATTGACTGTGGCATACCAGAATTTGAAGCAACAATAAGGTGAGTCCAGACAGTGTGAGGCATATGATGCGAATGACAAGTCAAGGATGTGTCGCATGCCTCAGCCTGAGGCATCTGACATAATAAAGCAATGCATTTGCCGCGCATGCCTCGCACTTCTGGACGCACCTATAAAAGTTGCACCATCTAAACAGTGTTTAGTCATTTTTAGCTTCAATTTTATTGTTTGCCACAGGCAAGACACTTAAATCGTGTAAATGGGGCTTTATTTAGCGCCAAATGCCACTAAGGGCCTATTTTACGATGTCCGAATAAAAAAAAAAAATAAAAACGTTTATTTTCTCCATCACATAATGAAAACTTAATAGAATAACCGACTAGCCACTACTTACCGAATAAATTCAAAAATGGAAAAGAATTTGTATGAAATTATCAGCCAAGTAAGTTATTACGAACTTAATCGTAGGTGTTGAAACAGTCCTGCACATACACACAAGTATCAATGAAAACTGATACTTTTCTGTAGCCGCCCCTAGCCTTTAACATTTACCCACTTTACATCAAAAGCACGTAATATCAGTGCCCCGTCACTATCTCCTAACGAAAATTGCGATCCAACGTCACTCCGAAGACAAAGTGCCTCAAAGGACACAATTTTAGCGTCAAAATAAATTTACCCTTAGAAAGGGGTAATTCTATATTTTATGGAGAATAAAACTAATTCCCCTCTCGCTCTAAAAGCTATCACACTTAGTGAGAATTTGGCATTTAACAAGGCATGTAATTGAGGGGCTGTGGAAGTGGATTTATTAACTGCTTCGATAAGGTTCTGTTGATTGATACTGATTTTGACTATTTACTAGTGTACAGCCCCGCATCACTGGGGTTCGCACGGTTCATCAGACATCGAGATTTCTTTAATAAGGTGATAAGTTAAATATGCATATATCTACACAAATAAATAAAATTAAAGTGTCTGTTTGTAATTTCAAAATAACGGCTTTTTATTAAATGCATAAGAAAGTATATACGATATTCATAACAAAAAAATAGTTTTTAAAATTTTTGTCTGTCTGTCTACCTGTTTGTTCCAGCTAATCTCCGAAATGGCTGGACCGATTTTGACGAAACTTTTACTGGCAGGCAGCTGATACTATAAGGAGTAACTTAAGCTACTTTCATTTTTGAAAAATAATTAGGGTTTCGCGTAAAAAAAATAAAAGCCATGAAATTGTGAACAAAAAGTCTGATTTGAAAAATTCTTTTTGCATTTGGTAGCCAATTCTCGAGGATAGTTATAGGCTATTTAACATCACGCTACGATCCTTATATAGGAGCCGAGCAAAAAGAAAAGAGTCTGAAAGAACGCTAAGCGAAAACGAATTAATAGCGCAGAAGGGCGATGCCAGGCGGCGGGTCGGGGGATGAGGGAGTTTTATTAAAATGTGGTTGATATTTTAGTATATTGTATATCTTACGACATCCGCGCGAGCGAAGTCGCGGAGCACAGCTAGCACGGAATAAATTCTCTAAATAATGGTGGAAACTGCATAAAAATCCATTGTGTAGGTACTTAGTTTAGACTTTAGAAGAACTAAGAGCTCATACAGAAAGACCTCAAAAATGACGTTTTATACCATTTATACAAAAAGTAATATAATCACACTGGTAACTGAAATAAGGATCTATAAATAGAAAAAAAAAAAAAACTGGGAACACAAAAAATAAATTTCAAAAACTAAAAAACACCCTTTTCTCCACTTAACAATTCACGTCATAAACAAGCGAAGCGTTCTATTTAAAAGCGGGTTGTTCTTGTTTGGATTTAGTTCTATTTTTGTATCAATTTCGCAAGTCGGTGTTGGTACAAATAAAGGGAATCGTTTACGTAACCGAGGTCTTTCTGTGTATAAAACGTATCGTTTTGCATCCTCGTTAAATTTAAGGGTGTGGTATAGACCATCAAACCGAACAACTTTTTCCATGGCACCAACATCGTAATTGCAAAAAAATAATCAGCCGTCCCATACATTTGCGTCGTATTGAAGTTTTCTATGGAACAGTTGAAATTTTTTTCGCGATTACGATGTTGGTCCCATGGAAAAAGTTGTTCGGTTTGATGTTCTGTATCACACCCTGAAATTTGATGAGAATGTAAAACGACACGTTGTAGGTGCACCTCTGCACTAGGCGAGATGTGTTATCCTAAAAAAAAAAACACAACAGCGCAAACCTGCAAATATATCAGATAGAAATATCCTAAAAGATACCTCCATGTTTTTATTTACGACCATCACATTAGACCATCTCGAAAAAAATGTACATGCTACTTACAAGTTTGCAGGAAAAATGACCCAATTATATCCCAATCCCAAGATTCCCGAATGGAGGTCGGAAGGATGGATGCTTATAACACGTAGGATCGAACCTTTGCACTCGGATACACAAACAGAAACATATTTTTATAGAAATCGTGGATTCAAGTGGATAAATAAAATCAAATTTCCTCTTTGGTCCCAAGCGCTACCTACCGAGCAGGAGGTCTTGGGTTCGATTCCCAGGTCGGGAGTAATGTCATTGTTTTTTTTTTTTTGGAATGTATCAGTAGGAGTCGTGAGTCTGGATTTGTGCCCGTTCGATGACAATAGGCTCGTCCTCTGTTACATGGGACTTAAACATAAAAAATAAAATGTGGGTGTACTATACGTACACTTTTGCTTAACCCTTTGGGGCAAACAGGCGTGAATGTTTTAAATAAAAAAAAAAGTAATTAAAAAAATTAAAAAACGAGACTGCGGTAAAAAACTTAAGTTAAAAAATCTGAAAAGCTAAAACCGCTTGGTTTATTTACCATATTAAATTAAATAAATGTTGGAAGCAGGAGGGACCCATACTATTTTTATTATATTTTTAAAGGGGTCCCGCCTGCTTCCAACATTTATTTAATTTAAAATGGGCTTGTTTTTAGCTTTCAGTTTTTTTACCTCAGTCGGGTTTTTTAATTTTTTTAATTACTTTTTTTAATTTTTTAGTTTTTTTATTTATTGTAATCACCTATTAAAATCTTTTATTTTGATACCCAACTCGACAGGTTTTGAGAAAAAAAAAATATTTTTGAGACATAATTTGGCGCCAAAAATCCGCCTTTTTGTTTTTTTTTTTATATACCCAATGTCTCTCACAGTAAATACGACTCTAACGACACCTCTCAAGCTAAAATCCATCGAGCCGTTCAGGCCGCAGAGCGTGCAAAACAATTACACATAGGTACATACCTACATACTCTCGAAAAACATAACCCTCCTTCTGGCGCAGTCGGGTTTACCCGACATTACTTCATTACTTTTCATCTTGTTTTTAAATGTAACTGATTGTGGTTCAAGCAGTAAATGTCAAGTAATGGAAATAAAATGGCGCCAAGTTTCTTGTTAACATGATGTTTCTGATTTAAATTGGGTACAGAAAACAGGATTACTCGGTCATAAAAGTTTGGAGATTTTAACATGAGTTTTTTAGTCAAAGTACATCGAACTGCTCGGGACTTATGTATTACGGAATAATTCCACCTAAATTTTAATGTTTTAATGCCTGGGCCACATCAACGTCAATGTCAATGCCCATCATCACCATTAACATCGCAGTAGTTAAATTCGGTCAAGATTCGGTCAAATTATCGCGGTAAGTTAAGGCTACACCTACGGCCTACGTCCTTTATCGCGATATTCAACGGCACATTCCGTTGATGTGGCCGCGACATAAAAAGATTATTATTTAACACTCTCCGAAAGAAACCAAAGTTATAGTAAAATAACCCTTAAATACGAGTATATCTTCTGACTGTGACCAAAAGCACTGAATGAACTGGATAATAAAATGTCAAAAGCCTTTGTCCTACAGTGGGACAACACAGGCTAAACATCTTCTTTCTTCTTCTTTTATACAAAATTCAATTGCTGAACTTTAGTCTCGCTAAAACTCAAAAATTGCTTTACCGATTTGAATCTCTTTTATTTATAAGTTTTATTCTCCTCTTTTCTGGAGTGGTTTAAAAAGAAAAATAAGAAATTAAAATTTTAACTGGACTACATCTGGCGGGTCAGCCAGTAAAATAATAATTATATACTTCTCAAAACAAAGGGTTTATTTATTATTTTAACCGGATTTCATTACAACTTATCACTCAACCAAAATTATGTCCGCCATGACACTTTTCATTACGGAAATGCCCACTCAAATTAAATGCTTTTTAATAACATACGTAACATTAGATTTTATTACATAACGTATTGTATGCTTTTAAGGATATACTAATAATTAAAATGCTGTAAAACTGATTGTTAATTTTTAAATGCATTGGAAAGTAGGTCAATATTAATAGGTGCTAGTTTTTGTACTGGCACAACTTCTGACTGTAACTTCTGTATTGAAATTGTGTATTTGACCTACTTTATTTGAGCTCGTGGCTAAGTAATAACAGCTGCACAGGTCAGTCCATCAGGTTAAGCTAAGTTTGCCGGGGTTGGTCCGTGGATGGGTGACCATCTATACATACCGAGACTCCTCCGTGCCTCGTAAAGCACGCTAAGCCGTTGGTCCCGGCTGTCATTCGTGGATCTTTGACAGTCGTTACGGGTCGTCAGGAGCCCGAAAGTCTGACAACCAGTCTTACCAAGGGGTACTGTATTACCCAGTCACTGGGTTGTGGAGGTCAGATAGGCAGTCGCTCCATGTAAAAAACTGGTATTCACCTGCATTCCGTTAGACTGGAAGCCGACTTCATCTTAGTTTGAAAAAAGCTAGGCAGATTGATTGATTCGTCAATGCGAATACTTTCAAAAATATACTTACCTAAGCACGTCACTTTTAAAAATACAAACATACTGCCCAAGTTTTTTATTTCGCGATTTTGAGCATATTTTAAAAACAAAAGAAACATGATAAATCTCTTAATCGTAACGTTACTCTCATGCATACTAGTGAAATCCCAAAACCCCAAATCCGTTTACGTAAACTAGAATGAAATTATTAAACTTTCAAACTAATAAAACTCAGAACCTACCCCTTATCTTTATTAGAGTCGACGTTGATTTACAAAAACCTAATTCAATTAATTGAACGTTCAAATTAAATGGGGATTCCGTTAAGTGCTAGTGACGTTATTCTCTCCTATCAACTACCCAGATTTGAAATTCGAAGAAGGAAAAAACCGTTGGTGTTTGTTAGTTTTAAATAGTTTTGAGATCTTGTGGATGATTATATCGATTTAATATTCTAACGAGTGTGTATGACAATTAAAATTATGTACAAATTCTTGTGCTTTTTCTGAGAAAGTTGTCTTTCGATAATCCTTCCACACATCTGATAAGTTATTCAGAAGAGGGTTTTAACACTAATAACCTACCAAACTGGCTATCTAACCTGCCTAATCTATCTGCCTCTGATAATGCTTTTGATAATGAACATAAAGCCAGTTTTTATGCGGCTATACATTTCCAGTTTAAGCTGATCTCGCATTCTATAAGATTTCCTTACAATGAGAGGTCAGTGTAAACTGGAAATGTATAGCTTGATGTGTAGCTGTGTGTACAAGAAAATACATTGAGAGTTAATACTTAGTAAAAACTCAAAACACCAAACTGGCAAGAAGTTTGATGTGATTTATGTTATCAAATCAGTATGCTAATAAACAAGATTGATATTATTTATGTGTAGGTTAAATACGTCTAATCCATCTTCTAAATATCAGACAGACCTGTTTAATCTAATTTTATAACTTTGAGGACAAAATGTCATTTAACAAATGAGACTAACTTGATAAACACAGACTTATACATTTAAGCACAAAATAAGTTAACACTATTTATGTGACTAAATGAATCGATTATGTGAGAAACCCCACAAGTCACAATTTTGGTAAAATTTAGTTGAGTATTACAAATCATTCAGTAAGGGTAAATACAGAAGTCACGAAAAAACCACACGTCACAAAAAAACCACACAAGTGCTGCTTCACACATACAATTTATAGCTGGTCGAATTTTAGATTTAGTTGAGAAACACCATAAGTTCAGACATGTGGGATTTCTTTCTTTTATGTATGTATATATGTATTTATTTATTAGTATTTATTCTTTTTCGAGTTATCTATCCCTTATGCTGCACCTGCCATGTTTTCTCTCTGCATCACCCTAAGGTTGACTGGTAGAAAATGCCTCAGGCATTAAGTCCGCCTTTGTACAGTATTTTTTTACTTGTGCATAAAGTTTTAATAAATAAATAAATAAATAAATAAAATTTCTCTAATACATACCCTTTTTTTTTTTTTTTTACCCCAAACACACACCAAAGTAGTGTCAGTTTGGTGTCATGAAGCAGGACTTGTGCGGTTTTTCCGTGACTTGTGTATTTACCCCTACTGTATGATTTGTCTCTGCCACTAACAAGAAGAGTTCAAAAATTCTATGATATCATTTTTAATTGTCCAGTTATGGGTAGAGAATGTGAAGAACATTATGAAGGTTGAATTTAGCATAAAATTAAGTACATTTTCTTAAATTGTTTAATAAACAACTTTGTCTATAGCTACATAAATAATAGTTTTATTTACTCGTAGTTATTTCAGAAACCCCACAAGTCCATTGTTTTTTTTTATTTTTTTTATTGGAAGATGTGGGATTTTGGCTCTTGTATTATATTATTACCTAGTGTAGAATGGTCCTATTAACACTTGTGTAATAATCTTAATAACATTAGTAAACAAATTTTTGAGTGGAATGTTAAAGGTACCTCCTGTAAAATGGGGTCTCATGGACTTACGGGGTTTCTCAAATAATCGATTCAAATAGGTAACTATAATAATAAATACAAAAACAAAAGGACACTTAGGCGTCGAAGTATTCGTCTGCATCGATGTCACCCGGAAATGTGCCCAGAATACTGGCAGCAAATGCACACATATAGATTTTGTCAGTTATATACGTTTACACACAAACACGTAAAATTCTCGGTAGCATTCGGTAGGCAAGTCGTCATTTGATCCGACATTCATTTGGTCAACTTTACGTTGCCATCCGAGGTCGAATCCACTACTCATCTTAACGTATATTTTTTAAGTTTTTATTTTATGTTTTTTCTCAGAAAAAAGTCAAGGCTGTCGAAGGCCGGATTCCGGTTGACGACCTGGCCATTTTATTTTTATTAAACATCGTTAACAGGTGAGAAACAAGATCTGTTAAGGCGATATTCAGTAACCAAAATGATACTATTGCGAGTTTTTAAATTCTTACAAAACTGTTAAATTATTTATGTTTCATCTTTTATGTCGGTCTGATTATGAAAGACTAATGTACTTGTGTCAAAAGTTATTTGAGAATGTTTGATGAAAGACGTTCCGCCATAACTTTTTAGTATTTTGGTACGTAAAGATTATATTACCTAAATAAAATCTGGTACATGTACATTATTTTAGCCAGCTGATGTAAATAAGAATAGTTTTACTCTTAAGGACGCTGTTACAAATGGGTAGTCAAATCATTACTTTTTTACACAAAAGTATGTTTATTAAATAAAATGCTTTGCATTCTTAAAATGTTTTATGGCCGAATTGTTGATAGATGTGCATGGTACTATTCTGAACTATAAATATAATTTTAGAAAGATACAGTTTCTCAATAAAGGTACCGAAGTAAAAATTTTCATTGCGGTACCTTTTATGAGAAACTGTACCTACTTAAAATTATATTTATAGTTCAGAATCGTACCATGCACACCTATCAACAATTCGGCCATAAAACATTTTAAGAATGCAAAGCATTTTATTTAATAAACATACTTTTGTGTAAAAAAGTAATGGTTTGACTACCCATTTGTAACAACGTCCTTAAGTATTTGTAGATAAAAATATCAAAACTCATGCTTCTTTTTAAAATAACATCCTTGGTTCTCCTTCTCAACTCAAAACATTTGCTGTTTTACAAGAATAACATAATTATAAAGTTGATTCTCGATAATAATAATAACACCAGTCTATTACTGCCCCACTGCAGGGCAAAAGGCCTCTTCTCACACAGAGAAAACGCACGAGCATTGATCACCACGCTTGCTCAAGACGGTTTGGCGATTTGAGACTGACATTAACTATAAGTCCACGTTTCCTCACGATGTTTTCCTTCACCGATGTCAGTAATGTCCAATACAAACTCAAAAAGTACATATTCATTGAAAAAGTCACATTGGTACTTGCCCGGACTTGACCCCACTACCTCTTGCATGATAGGCGAGGCTTTAACCACTAAGCCATCACGACGATCCTCGATACCTTTAATTAATAATCTCAACTATATAGTTACCTAGGTATTTCTACTGTAACTGAAGCTTTAGTAGCATCTCAAACAAAACCTCTAATCTCCATAACTCATTGTTTTATGACAACTGAGTACCCATCGACACAAAATATTGGCCATTCCCGTGTACTTGTCTCTTTTATGATCTCGAACGATGCCGTCATAGATAGGATTATGCTAATACTTGACATCTTATCTAGGTACCTATCCATTAACTTTGCATCTGTTAATAGCGTTGTTCGATTAAGGCCCTGTTATTGTATGAGAGCCTGGTAGTTCACTTTTGTCATTTTATAGTCATCCGGTGATAAAAATGGTTGTTGGTGTGTGTTGTTGGTTTTGTTTATTATGTGTTGGTGCTTATTTTGACCACTTCTTTTAGAGTTTTTATTTAAATGTAATATAAACATAACCTAACAATAACAAAATTATATCCTAACATAACTAAAACTATTAAAAAACTAAAATATGGCATCGAAAAATTCCTCCACATCGTTGTCGAGTGGTAAAGTACTCAAGAGACTGGCGGCGTTGCCACGTTGTATGGCAATCCTAAGTCTCTGGCCAAGGTAAAAACCAGCCCTTGGGTCATGGGAAGTGTCAACTAGCCGCTTGGAGATTTCATTGAATAAACCATGAGCACTCGGTCCCCACGGTTTCAACCCCAAACGGCTTGAAAATATAATTACCGATAAGGTTATTATACTTTCGCCGCTTGAGGTTTTCCGCAGCCGCAGCAGCAGTGCCAGCACAGCACGCCAAGCCAGGAAGATGGGATGGCGCAATAGTATCGACGCACGTTGCGTCCCACACTAACAGCCTACCCACCTTCCATGGAAATAAAGACACGCCGTCCGGTCTCTTGCCATCGTCGCGTGCCAAGCCATTGGGTTCTAATACAGCTGGAACGCCGACGGTGACAAGGGCTCGTCGGATGTTGTTATTGATGTTTGTGTGCCGCGCAAAGCGACCCGCACTTCGGCTGCAACACAGGCTGTGGTGTCCGAGGCTGTTGACAACTTCACCACAGTGACAGCGATGAGGAGAACAAGAAGGAGCTCCTAGTCGCAGTGAAGCAGCGAGGCGGAAAGTAGTGTCGTCGAACAAAGTGCCTATGTTCGACGACGGTAGTGCATGAAGCCACAGACCCGACTCCCACTTACCCACAGCCAGCAGGCGCGCACGCTCCGTAGTAGTAGCAGACGTATCAGTGTAGGCTAGGATTTTCCTGATTAATTTCTCTGTGCCGTGGACCGAGGATATGAATGCCGGTAAACTAATACTAGAAATTTTGCGGACGCCGAGGCCTCCCATACGAATGGGAACAGTAGCTTGTGCCCAAGCGCGGTCGTCCATGGCCACATTTAAGATTGAAGATAAAGTATGCCGGATAATTTTGTCCATTTAGTCTAAAAGGTGAGTGTGCTTCCATAAATGGGAAGCGCGAAGGAAATATGTTAATTTAGGGCCAAAACAGCAGTAACGGATTAATGTTATGGCCGAATGCATGTTAATTTGGAGCAGTCTTTCCGAAACGTCATTGAAATTTTGAATTTTTTTCTTCAATGAAAACAGGAAATGAATTTTCATATATTGGAGATGGGATATACCTCTTAAAGAGGTATGCCTCTTAAAGAGGTATATCTCTGTGTCGGTAATTTGGAATCTAAATTATGAGCCGAAATATTACGGTTTTAGAGTTTGATTTAAGATTTTTTTCTATTTAGCTAATTTCTGTAACTCTGTATTACAACATGAAAATAAAAAATGAAAATAAATGTTAATAAAAAATATACATAATATCGAACATTAAGGCGCGGACTACGATTTTAAACGGCACACAACCGCGTAATCTATTATCACCATTAGCTAGCTTGAAATAAGGTTGAAAATTGAAAATAAACTTTGTGTTGCCGAGACGTGACTAAGCTGCGAATGTGAATATATTTTCTGGGTTTTCTTTAGATTATGCAGAATATAAAAAATATATTAAATAATTGTCCGGTTAAAGTTTTAAAAAAAGCAAATTCTATTAAATTCTTAAAAAAAGAATGTCGTTATCGCAGAAAATACAGAGATGTTCGACGCCAAAGTCTATTTTTGAGGAGCAACTTCCAAATTTTTTATTGGGAATATCAAACTATTTTTTACTATTCTATTCGGTTAAAATTTTCTCTGTCCACTGTATTCTTTGCGTCGGATAGTTTCATTGCGTTACGTCATACTCGACAATCCAAGAAACCAATTTTTGTGAATATTGAGCGAATACCGCGCCTTAAAAAGAAACTACAGTATATTATAAGTAAGTAATGGCAGAATTCTTTATAAACAAAATCAAGACACCTAACATTTCAAATTGAATTTATAGCAATATCAAATTTATAATTACCCGACAGATGCATTGTAAAGGTGGTATCATGTAGCTAACGATCGTGGGATGCTTGTTCGACATGCTGTGACGTGTTCAACAATGGACTTTCTCGAACAGCAGGAGACATGTTCGAAGCTGTGTTTGAGGTAAAGGAAGAAATATTCACCACCCACGTTTTTAATTAGTGAAGAAAGTTCACGCTGAGCTCTTTGTGGGGTTAGGAGGAGTCTGTTGGTTTTAATTTAAATTTGAATGCAGTAGGATTTTTGTTAGCAATCCATTTGGTTGATTATACTAATGTCTAACTATACTTTATAAACCAGATTATCTTGGACTCTTGGACAGTCTTGACACAATTGCCATGACTGACAAAGAAATCGATGCTTTCTCTAACGTTGTTTTTATTAAAGAAGATGTTTGCACATATTCGTAAAATAACTGAAGATTATAGAATGAATAAAAAATTAAGCCATAATAATTAGGCCATGGTGCGGAGCGAGAGTGCATGGGAGGCCGTCACGTCCTTCTGCGAAGCAGTCATGCTCGCGAAGGAGGAAGCGGAATGCGTGAGGGAGAGGCAACAGCCGCGCCCTCGCGCCCCTAGCCGCCGTAGGAGACGCCCTGGGCGGCGGGAATCGATCGCCGATTCCCGGCCACCGTAGGCGCGGGCTTGCGGACGACGAGTAATGGGTAGCTCGCCGTCCGGTAAGGACCAGGCCCGGGTCGACGGCGCGTTGTGTTCCACGCGCGCCTCAAAGAGATGTCAGCAGTGACGGGGTCAATTGGGCCGATGCCGCCGGGGTCGCGGGTAGTTCGAAAGAGATACCGTGGCTCTGGCACGGGCAACTGAAGGAACATGGGTGGGTTTAAGTCAGTAAAAGTCTGACACGCCCTCCCGCTCTGCCCAGAGCGGGAGAAGTCATTTGATGATTTCCCATCCACAAAAAAAAAAAAGGCCATCATGCGCAAAATACAGCTTCCCTGTTGGCCCGTATACGGGGTAGCAACAACGGCATTCTAAACGCAATAGCCGTACGTTTTGACTGTCATTTTCAAAATCAGTGTGTGTCTTGTGTAGGTGTGGCGAGTCATAACAAATAAAAATATGTACTAAGATGAGGTTTCTGTGGGTCTATGCCACCCGAAATAAAGTAATTATTTATTTTTATTTTTTTAGTAGATGTTGTATGCGCTGCTGAATGGGTCGCACACACACACACCTTCGATGTTAGCTTGAATGATAAGTCACAGATAGCCAAAGATAATGGTTTAATGAATAATATATCTAACTACCACGTAACTAATGCTATCTATATGAATGTTGTGTAAATAAATTAGCCCTGAAGCACCGACACGGGCAAAGCCTTCTCATTAACTAAATATTACAGCCAAGAATAATATCTTTAGGTGTGCAACTAAACTCTTTCTACAAGGTTATTGATATCAATACGAGCAAAACGGATTTTATAGAAAATGTGAGCTATTTTTTATTCTGAGATAGGCAATCCCCGGAGATGAACGAGGGAATATCATTCATCTTTTTTATTCAATCGGCAGAATAATAATGTTATCAGAACAAGTAATCCTTGCCAATAGAATGAAGAAACGTCTTGAGGGAAATACAAAACTACAAATAATAAGGCCAATAAAATAAACATGATTATCAATCTATTATTGATAACCTAATATTAATATAGGTATTATAAATGCGAAAGCGAGTTTGTTTGTTTGTAACGCTTTCACGCTTAAGCGGCTGTACGAATTTGGATGAAATTTGGCACACGGGTAGACCATGACCTGGATTAAGACATAAGATACTTTTTATCCTGTTAATTACCGACATGCACGTGGGGAGCCGCTGGCAAAAGCTAGTAAGTACATAATGGAGACAGATTCAAAAGAAAATTTGTACCTACGTTACTGAAATGATGGAGGAGCTCGTGGCTAAGTAATAACAGCTGCCCGGTCGATCCGTCAGGTTAAGCTACGCTTGCCGGGGTTGGGCCTTGGATGGGTGATCATCTTTACATACTGAGACACCTCCGTGCCTCGGAAAGCACGTTATGCCGTTGGTCCCGGCTGTCATTCGCGGATCTTTGACAATCGTTACGGGTCGTCAGAAGCCCGAAAGTCTGACAACTACTCTTATTAAGGGGTATCGTATTACCCAGTTATTGGGTTGTGGAGTTCAGATAGGCAGTCGCTCCATGTAAAATACTGGTATTCAGCTGCATCCAGTTAGACTGAAAGTCGACCCCAACATAGTTGGGAAAAGGCTAGGCAGACAGAAATGATGGATAATTCTTGTAAAAGTTGAACTATGGGTAGGAAGGGAGTGAATACTAAAATGTCAGCAGATAATGATGTGTAGAATAAACATTGTGCTCCGACTCTAAATAAGTGGGGGTCAGTGCAGAATGATGATGATGATAACTTAATATATAAAACAAATTCGGGTTTGTTCGAACACTTATAACTCGAGAACGGCTGGATCGATTTGCATGGTTTTTGATTTGTTGTATTTGTCTCCGTCCCGAATAGCAGAATAACAATAAAAAATATTCGAAAATTGACGAAAAAAAAATTAATTTTCTCATACATGAAATTTGGGCAGGGCAATTTCTGTCGGGAATTTTTCATTCTATTTAGAATTCAAATTTAAATTAATTTTATAATCAGTTGTTCATTTGTTTTCCCGCCGTTCGATTTATTGAAATTTTGACAGGACGTCTGGCGGCTTAGCTATGTAGTATTCTAAAATAAAAATCAATTGCCGACATTCATACTCAAAACAATTTTTTTTTTCAAATTAATTGGCTCCAATTAATCTATTTCATATTTTTGACTTTTTACTTTAAATTTATTTCGGATTTTTTTACTTTTGAGCAAAAAATCGTAGTTCAATTTTTAAAATATAAATTAAGTTTTCCTACACAATTCAGAATATTCTCAGCTTGCGCCTTCGGGAACTTCGTGCGTTTACATTAGAATATTCATAGCTAAGACAGGACAACTTCTGTCGAGTCAGCTGCTATCATTATAAAATTAGCTAGTCTTAGACGGACTTACAGGAGCTTTTTTCATCTTAGTGAAGCATTAACGAACGATATATAGGTGGTCAGTAAACAGACCGGTACCCCGCCGCCTCAAAATGGACCAAGGTCAAATTCAGTCCATTTGTTGTGTATTTATTTCGTTGTTTTGCCGCTTGCTTAGGTAAACTACGAAACTGGAAACTAACAAAAGTAGTTGTATATCTAGTATAACATGGCTAAAAGCTAAGTAGAGTTGGAAATTTCCTAGTGAACTATTAGCAGTTTTCGGAGCTACTAAGGGCCGGTTTCTTGGTCCGTAGTTAATTAATACAATGGTTAAAAATAGAAACTAATGGTTGAATTTTGGCTTAATTTGAAAACCTTAAACATGAACAACAACAACATAAACAACAACTTGTTAAATAATTTTAACTACTGGCATTTTGGCAAACATATATAGCCACAAGGGTTCACATTTTGGCAAAATTGAAAGATTGAATTGAATTTTGGCTAAATATGTTTGCCAAAATGCCATTAGTTACTATTTTTTAACTGAATGAGTTAACATGAATACATTCTTGTTAACTCATTCATGTTTAGCCTTCACATTTAGCCAAAATTCAACCATTAGCTACTATGTTTAACCATTAACTACGGATCAAGAAACCGGCCCTTAAGTTGTTAGTTTGTTTAGAAACCTTCCAGTCAGTGTATTGGTATTTTATAAAGCGTAGCGTACACCATCGTCGCCTGCAGCATGGCTTCCTACCAGATGGGAATGTGGTGTGGTCAAAAGCGAGTCCATCAATGATAGATAATATAGTCGGTAGACACTTATCAAGATAAAAAACAGATAAAAAGATTTACTCTAAAATGAAAAAGTAACCCTACCGAAATCAAAATATCCCTGAAACTGTAAAAAATACAATTGGTCTAAAATAAATAAAGCCAGAGTCCGACTTTAAAAAATTGAGTCCGTTGCCTCCGGGCGATATAGTAAGCCTTCTAAAATCCGATTCCACTATTTTGGGAACAGATAAGCTTGAAAAATAGTGGGATCACACTTTGATTTTTATGTCGTCAATGTATTTCTTTTTTTTGCTTTGTATTGTTTAAGTTACCCTACCTTGTCTGGGTCATTCAGTTTGCCTTTTTTGCATATTAATTTCTGCCTGGTTTGTTGCCTGAAGTGGCAGTGGGCTGGCCATGTTTGTCAAAGGACCGATGGCCGGTGGAACAGATGAGTCCTGGAGTGGAGACCGCGTATCGGCAAGCGTAGCGTTGGACGCCCCTCAGCTAGATGGATCCACGAGCTTAAGAAAGTGGCTGGGACAGACTGGCTGCGGAAGGCGGAGGACTGGGTGTTGTGGCGCAGCCTGGGAGAGGCCTATGTCCAGCAGTGGACTGCGATAGGCTGAGTTGTTACCGGTTGTACTCTTCATGTCAATGGGCAATAGGAGCTGTAGCCATTAGTTTGTTACCTACCTGATTCTGAAAGCTCGATTTTCAAAAAAATCTAGTATCCATCCGGTTGATCATCACCGTCTATACGACAGCAACAAAAATTCAGTAAGCATGAAACCGAACGCCTCAGCAAAGTCACATCGCTCGCTCTTTTCTCCAACTTTGAGCGTCGAAGTTGCGCCGGGGGCGTCGCTGTAACCTTTGTTCGACGTCTGATTGCCTTGTTCTCCAGGGGATCGAGATTTGAATTTATCATTAGTACTCTCCCTACTGAGCTTCGATGCGGTTGGACCGCTCAAATATTCAGTAGCGCTGCTTGTTTCCAAAGCTTTTTGTTTTTGATGTTCCTCAAGGCTCCCAAATTTGAAATTCTTCGTGAGTTCTCGAAATTTTGTATCAATTTTCTCGGGTACAATTTTTATTTGAGCGATTTTGGTTTGGAAGTTTTAAATGAGATTATTGTTAGCATGATGGAATGAATAATATTTCTGTTACAGACGACTTTAAAGTGTTTTTTATTTACAATAGATATCCCTTATTTATTTAAAGTAAAATTAATTGAAATAGGACTTTTTGTTTCCTTCATTAAATCGTTTGTAAGAAACCTCCCATCTCTTACAAATCACGGTACAGTACAAACAGTTCACAATGCCTACCTAGTTCTGTACAAATCGCTTTCTATCAAGTTGATTATTCACACGCAATAATTTAGCGTGGGAACCTGGCATCCACAAGTGCGGAGTGGAACTGTGACAAATATTTGAATGACATGCGACATTCACCATCCCCAAAATATTCACGCTATACAAATATATACTGATGTGAACCAATTTGGTATAAGGTGGTTTGATTGTTCAATGGAGTTATGTATAACAACAGCCCTCATTCTCAAAACCATACTGAACCTTCCAACACCTTTGAGGAAATCAAAAAAGGGTTCTCCAACTAACTAGTCCCAATGCCATAGCAATAAGCCGAGAAAATAGGCAAGATTACAGAAAAGATTACTACTTCCCCTACAAAGGATAACAAGCGTGACTATATTGTTGAACATTATTTCGGTAACATTCTCATCCACAACGCGTAGCCCGATCAATAGTAATCTGATTGCCATTAGTTTTATCGCTCGTACTATCATGAGGAAAAGGTTGCTTGGAATATTTTTCTTATGTTTGCCTTTAAAATAAGATTTAGTTGGTTCGTCTTTCTTCGAATCGATGCGAACTATAATAACTCATTGTGGTGAAGAGATAGCAGTCAGCACGGTTGATAGCGGGACTGGCTTTCCAGGGTACGATTTACTTCAATATTATCACTGACGGAAGCTCTTTGTTTTTTACTTACTCGTACTTACTCATCATCATTTAAGCCCAGAATCATTCACTACTGATTAAAGACCTTTTTTCTTTCCTGACATACTTCCCGGTTGCATGCATCCCTCATCCAGGTGTTTCTCAAGCCTTTGATGATATCGTTACCCCAACTTACTTTTGGATGTCTTTGCCACAATTGGGTCAAATTGTTACCCCATCGACTGTCTCCGCGTATAGCTTGATGTGCTACTGATTTACTTATACACTGTATACCTTTTAGTATATATATCATCGAAAATTATGTATCTCCAAACATTATTTTTACTTACATTTATCATGACAACATAACGTGCTCTGTAGCGATTCAGGAAGTTATATGTAAAGCAGTAGAGAATGTCTGCAACCTTATGTGATTGTTACGTGTTTATATATATATGTGTATATCTCTTATATTTCTGACCTATTTTTGCTGGCTTCCCTTTCCTTGCAAAGATTGTTATGAATAGTGAACAATGTTTTGTTAGGTTAGTATGTTGTTCAATTGTTATTGATACTAGGAGTTTCTTCGGAGTGAATTCCTTGTCTCAGAAATGAAAATCTCAGAAAACTAAAACCAAATTATGCTCTAGCTAACAGTAAATATAACATAAAATTTCTTCTGACCCCTTTTTAGGGCAACGTAACTACATGGTTCGCGTGTCTTACAAAGATTATGAATGAAATTAACACACACGCGGAAATACCGTTTGCTTCCCACACAATAGGTAGCACATGCTCCCGATTCCACAAGAGAATCCAAGATAGCTTCAAAACCAAGAATCCACTAATGGGAATACAATTTCATCTTATTCCCATTCGATACGCCAGTTTTAAACTCGAGCATAACTGGTAAGAATCGTACAACTTAGGAAGTAGGTAGGTGTGCTAGGAATTTTAAAATTTCATGTTTCAAGTGTAAACTTGTAGGAAATTCTTTTTGATTTATCTTGAGGTGGGATGGTTAGGATTTAAAAGCAGTAGGAGCTTAAGCACCTGAATCAGCTAGGTTTTATCTTGAACGGGCGCCATCAGTTGGGACTGGTCGTCTCTTAGCTGCCATGGCTTATTTTTAATTTTAATTTTTTATTTAGTATTTTTAGTTTTTATCTTTTTATTACGGACGCTTTTTAACGTGCACGTCTTTCTACATTGTTCTCATATGTATATTTTCAACAAGAACGATGTAACCAATATTTTGTAAAAATATTATGATTTAAGAGTGTCCGTGGAGTTTCTTGCCCGTTCTTCTCCATAGGGATCTATTACGCTTTGGAATGGGCAACTAGCTTCAATTTTTCTGATTGACCGACCCATTGACAGTTCAAAAGTGTCTGTAATTGGTTTATTTGAAATAACTGCTTTGAGTTTGAGTTTGAGTTTGAAATACTTCAGAATCAGATTAAATAATGGTTGTTCTAAGCTGGGCGATCTTCTGATCTATTTTTTCTTTTCAATAATTTGTTAAGTCAGTTTATTGTATTCCAGATACCTGAGTGTTCATGTTTTATTTTTGTATGTGTTGATGGCATGAATTATAGAGTGAACTTTCTTGACATCAAAATGAAGGTTTACAAAAATACAAACACTACCCAATTGACAACAACATAAATATCGGAAGCTAAAGCCCATAAAAACCTATCCCATACAAAAAACATGAGAGTCAAGCCACGTATAACGCAGCTAAAATTAATCAAACATGACACTACCTTTGAGGTCCCCATTAATCCGGGCAAGCCATTTTAATATGCATGTAAAATTTCAAAATCAATTAATATTCAAATAGAAATTTTATCGGTAATCAATACGTTTACGGGCTCAGAATTTATGGTTATATGCAATAGTATCGTTGTATGAGCATTTGATGTCGAGATAGTGTTTGTTTTCTACTTGTAACTTTAAGGGTGCGCAGGATAATCAGCGCAAACCGGTGCGAACCAGCGTCAATTCCTTCAAATCGGAACTTGTCGGCGCTTATCGGCGACGGTTTGCGTTGATTCGGCAAAACTGCCGGCGTTGACAGCCAGCACTTGTCAGCGCCGACAAATACTGGCATATCAGCACCGTTTACCAGCTGTCGATGTGAATTCACCATAAAGAGGGTTACAAACGGTGTGGACCAGGAAACGAACTTGCACCACCTGTTCTTTAAAGTAAGATGCATATTAATCCATGAAGAAGAGAAAAAATAAGACATATGTACTGTCCTGTCATTGAAACAAATTGAGATAAAAACAGGATGATTATGCTCAAGAAAAAGATTGAATGTTTAAGTTTCATAATTAAATGCTGAACAAATAGGCACCTACGTTTATAACAAAAGATAGTTTGACTTAACATATTGATCAAAAACATAAAATTGTATCAACCTACGATCCAATCTCAAAATCAGTCAATATAACTGACCTAGTCGGTAAGTGAGTTGATTAATTTTTTAAATATAATTATTATGATGATTATGAAATAATCTACTATTTCAGGCGAAGTTCATTCGCAGATAATTAAAACTACTGTAAGCTACTTATTTGAACGCGCCAATGGGTATATTTTGGAGTTAGCAATAGGTACTATCTAACATTCAATCAAATTCCTTTATCAAACTAATATCAATCAAGACTCAGTAAATCTCTATAGCTATAACTAAGCAAAGTTCTACACTAGCCTTATTTACTCTGCAGTTCACTCAAAGATCTCATTCACTCATTCAGCCATTCATCTCCGGCGGAAACTGTCCTCTATTGAACATAGGCTTCATCCACAGACTGGCGTATCGAACAATCTTGTTCATTCTTGTACTATTACGTATAGTCTGTACGTAGTCCTAGTCTGTGTACTGGAAGTGATCGAAGCTAGCTTTAAGATTGAAGACAGTTCTATTACATTCAAGATCAAGCCGTGTTTTACGATGGTTATTTGCATGAATTTGTCATGGACATAATTAAATGTTTTCGATACTAATTAATCAAAATGAGGAGCTCGTGGCTAAGTAATAACAGCCGCATGGTTCGATACATCAGGTTAAGCTACGCTTGCCGGGGTTGGTCCGTGGATGGGTGACCATCTTTACATATCGAAACTCCTCCGTGCCTCGGAAAGCACGTTATGCCGTTGGTCCCGGCTGTCAACCGTGGATCTTTGACAGTCGTTACAGGTCGTCAGAAGCCCGAAAGTCTGACAACCAGTCTTACCAAGGGGTATCGTATTACCCAGTTACTGGGTTGTGGAGGTCAGATAGGCAGTCGCTTCATGTAAAATACAAGTATTCAACTGAATCTGGTTAGACTGGAAGCTGACCCCAACATAGTTGGGAAAAGGCTAGGCAGATTGATTGACTATGAATCAAAATTGCGGTTTTTTTTTGCTTTTTTTTTTTGAAACGGTGTCATGCATTAAGGACACGCTAGTCACTCATTCTTCCATACAAACTTAGTTTTGTGATTACTCGTCTATTTGACGGTGTACTTTCAAAACTAAACATTATTTCAATTTGTCTCGTCATAGACTAGCCCTGTATGGAAGCAGAACCGGAAAAAAAAAATTAGTTTGGAAGTTAGAGCGTCGAAACTTCCAAATTTCATCACTAAATTTAACGCATCTTTGGCCGTAAATAAATAGTTCCCGGAGTATGAAAATCGCAAAATTGTTATCGTACAGAGATAGATAATGTATTTAAGAATTCTAATAACTTTTTCGAATAAATACATCCAGTCGTTTTTTCATCTATACGCCCAAAGGTATGTTCATAAAATTTTACGCACTTGTTTTCGTTATAAAACATAAAAATATTTCACTAAATACATAAAAAGTAAATGAATTAAATTAAATAAATAAATAAAGTAATTAAATAGCAGTCATCACGCTACCAACGAGTTCGAGCGAGCCGCTGATTAGTAGAACCTTAAGCTACGGTTTCCTAGAAGAGCGGCGACCGCCACATGACGGCCGCAGTGACGGCTGTCATGAAAATGATGGCAGCGGGGTTTGACTTTACGGTGACAAAAAAACGCTCTCTAGGAAAATACAGTTAGTTATTAGTTTAGTTATTTATATATGGCATCTCGCAGTTGACCACTAAGGGTCGAGACTGCTCAACCGGGCGTTTCCTGTGGGTTCTTTAAGCGAACTTAAAGCCCCCGGCCAGGCCTAAAACTAAGGTAAATTATTAGTCGACTGAGCGTCGCTAATAATAATATGACAGCCAGACGGGGCAGGCTGGATCATGACGGGGGGGACAAGTGCTACAGGCTCAGCTGTGCCCCCAGCTGGCACAGCTTCACCGAGTAGGGGATAGGGGGGGGGGCGGTTACGATTGCGACCTCGGCGGCGAGGTCGGAATGTATTCCGGGGTGGTCTACGTTTATAAACCGTACTGGTGGCCTTGCTACTCTCCTGAAGGAGGGTTATGGGGTCATCAGGGTCGGTGAGAATATGACGCGGACGGCGAGTCTTACTAATTTGAGAGGGGGTATAACGCGCGGCCTCGACAACCAAAGGGTTGCGATGCTTCGCGGCGGCATCAAAGAAACTAGGAAAATACACCAACTTGCTTTCATTTTATAACATTTTAGTGACGTCATTCGCCGGATGTGACGGCAAGGCTCTTCTGAAAATCTGATTGGCTAACGCAATTGGCATCTAGCTTATAGATGCTGTGTAATATTGGCAATGGGTTTACCCCAACAGCCAAAAAATCAAAACATAAATTACATATACAGTCCAATAAAATTTTATCGTTAATCGATAATTTCGAAGTAAATACAAGTTTACCGAAGTATTAATTAAAACACATTAAGACAACTCTCTGTCTGTAGAATTGTAATATATTACGTATATAGTCGTTTAAGGTCAATATAAGCAATAAGGCTCTTATCAAATATGTTTACCAAAGTCATCTATATATATTTAATGTGGTTTGTCCGAATCAGTAGGTAATACGTATGTTGTTGTAAGATATTAGATATCAAAAGGAAAAAGTACATGTTAGCTTTCTTGTTATTGCATTAGTTATGACTACTCAAGGCTTGCCCGTGTCTGATGTATTTTTGTTTTTTGCCTTATATCATTTTTTATTAGGTAATTTTACCTTTCTGCCAAAAATACCAAAATTAGTTTTGAAGCTGAACTGTATATGCGCAAAATCGCTGAGAATAAACAGGTTTTAAATAATTTTAAAGACTATAGACCCTGAGCTCCATAACTCAAGTAGCGGATGTCAGAGAAAAAACACCCAGGTTGAAGTGGGAGTGAGCAAGATACGTCGCACGAATGCACTCGGGGAGATGGACAAAGATCGTCGCTCACTGGACGCCTGAGGGAAGACATCGCCGCGCCGCGCCGTCGAGATAGACCGCGGCGAAGGTGGTGTGACGATCTAATAAGGCTTGCAGGGCCAACATGGCCAGAGATCGCACAAGATAGGGAGATTTGGAAGGAAAAAGGTGGGGCCTCTGCCCAGCAGTGTGACACAACACAGTCTAGCAAAAAAAAAATACTGATCTGGGTTTTAAAAAATATGCTATCTTTTTCTAAGGCGACCTGTCAACAATCTGATATTTCACAAAATTAATTAAATCAATATGCCTAGCCTTTTCCAGTCTAACCGGATGCAGCTGAATACCAGTATTTTACATGGAGCGACTGCCTATCTGACCTCCACAACCCATTAACTGGGTAATATGATACCCCTTGGTAAACTCAAACTCAAAGCATTTATTTCAACTAAACCAATTACAGGCACTTTTGAATTGTCAAGGGGTCGGTCAGTCAGAAAGATGAAGCTAGGCGCCCATTCCAAAGCATAGTAGGTACCTATGGAGAAGCACGGGCAAGAAACTCGACGGAAACTCTTTTAAATCAAGATATGGTTACAAAATAATGGTTACATCATTAATGTTAAAATTTATATGTAAGAACGATGCGGAACGTTAAAAGCGTCCTTAAAAAAAAACAATTCAAATATTTAAATTAAATTAAAATAAACCGTGGCCGCTAAGGTATGACCAGCCTTCACTGACAGCGCTTGTTCACGAACCTGACGCATGGATTAGCTAAATGATCCAACACGCGCCACCATCAGCGAGACATTAGAGTGAGCGTCACATACTCTCAGCCGCTAGGGCACATTCAAGTCAAACAAAGACGTACCCAGTAAATGGTAGCTTTAGTTTAGAGTATGTACATAGTACTCACACATGTGCTATGCAATTATATAATACAAAGGAGATTGAGTCTATACAATGCAATGATAGTCTTACAATCTTCAGCAGCTCCAACAGTATCTTCAAATGTTAATTAACTAGTTGTGGTTGTGGAGCAGTACCAGCATTGAGCCAAGCATTTTTATCAGTTATATAATCCTCAAACTTATAATATGCCTGCCTGCATAGTGTGCGTTTTATACAAGTTTTGAATTTAGTCTCATTGAGTTGAAGTATGTGTGGAGGTATTTTATTGTAACATTTTAAACAGTACCCCATGAACGACGAGTCTACTTTAGCTAGTCTGAAACCTGGTTGAGCTAATAGGTCCCTTTTGCTAGTACTATAATTATGCCTTTCACCTCTTTTACTAAAAAAATGTAAATTTTTCCTTACGTACATGATATTTTCGTAGATATACTGACAAGGTACCGTCATGATGTTAATTTCCTTAAACAGTTCCCTTAGAGAATTGCGCTAAGACTGCGCGGTAAGACTGGTTGTCAGACTTTCGTGTTTCTGACGACCGGTAACGACTGTCATCCACAAATGAAAGCCGGCACCAACGGCTTAACGTGCTTTCCGAGGCACGGAGGAGTCTCGGTATGTAAATTATGGTCACCCATCCACGGACTGACCCCGGCAAGCGTAGCTTAACCTGATGGATCGACCCGTGCGGCTGTTATTACTTAGCCACGAGCTGCTCACAAAATTAATTAAATGTTTTGTATTATTCTATAGAATCTTCTGAACACCGGAAAATAACATAATAAACAAAAATATTATACTTATAAGATTATCTTATTACATTATCACAACATCTTAAGATTAACGTGAAGCAGGTGTCAACATCGATCGATAAATAACTAAATATTTCAATATGTATGAACGTATTAATTTGAAATTTAAATAAAGATGGTCGGGTCGGTTACATGGCATTGAATATGGAAGACTAGACTTAGAGGAACCGAATTATATTAATGTTATATAATACTTTTATTGGTATGCCGTAAGCAGGGTGCAGGCTGCTCGAGAAAGCATATTCTAAATCTCCTTTGCAGAATAAATTCTTCTTTTTTGTCAGCACTTCTTTAAGGATCATATGACAAGGGGGGATAAGGAAGCGTCCTGACGTCACATTATAAATCTAAAGTAATAAAACTATAATCTTTAAAATATTAACAATCAAAAGCTAAGTTAAATTTAAGATTTCAAAATATGTGACGTCATACCTTATAGGGCGGGCACACAATAAATGATCACCTGTGACAAGGACGAGAGGGGGTCCCAAAAATCATGAAAATTCTTATGGATAGACCTTAAATAGAGTTGCAAGGTAGGTAATGGGGTTGACTGTACGTGTACAGTGTGCCCCGGAACATTTAAGTTCTCCAAGAACAATTAGGCCGGCTTTCTTCATACAGTCTGCGAGTAATGACTGCGACAAACTTAGGGTCAAGTGTGACGGTGCAACTAGGGAGGGGCGAAAGTCTAGTACGTAATGCCTGTACATACCTAGCTAAACAAAGGTAAGCTTAAAGACATATACGTCTAAATATTATTTCACTGTTGGATTTTCAACCCTCGGCGCTGAGCTGAGCGTCGAAAATTCAACACTGCGCTTTATTTTGGTAATAGAAGAAAAAACGGGCATAAGGATTTCTCATGTATTCCTATTCCGTCATCATCATAACATGCCTATATTTTCCACCGGGGCACTATAATAATACTTTTCAAAGCAAAGCTGATTGACAAAAAATTGTGTATTAGTTATTTTCATTCGACAAATAAAAGGTTCACCGTCCTCTTAATTATGAACCCACGTTATTCGTAGGAGCTTCTAGTATAATAATATTTGAAACAACAGTATATTATAGTAGGTAGTGACTAGTAGGCGTGAATGACAGGACATCCGATTAATTGACTAGTACAAGTACCCGTTTTATTCGATTAATTCTCGCAATTTGTGAGAAATCGACACGTTGAGGCAAATGGCTTGTTGCGCGAGCGACTAGTCTTGAGCGGAGATTGATAGTGTTTCAACACTTCTTAGTATGTCAAAGGTATCATAATTATTAAGGTTTTAATCGATATTAAAGTTAGCTAAGATGCGGTGATCTGGAGAACAGGAGTACGTTTTTAAAGCACTAGGTTGGGTTTCGGCTTCAAAGCTATCAGTTGTGAAAAATAGATCGATAACTTACATAATTATTTATTAAAGAAACGTGAAAACGCTCAAATTATACTCGTAACTTTAAACGTAAGTAAAGCGTTTTCACGTTTTTTTAAGTTAAAGTATTATTTTTTCTTAAATTCCGAAACGTTAATTAAAGAAGATTTACTACATTTAATAGGCTTAGTGACTGTACCAGAAATTCTTTGAACTACATTCCATTTTAAAATCCGAAAACTAGCTTAATATTAACGCATAATAATCGCCTTAATTCACAGTCATTTTCAACATCAAAGCATAAAATTCTCTATAAATCTAAATAACTATTTAACTAAATTCTTTATTAGAACGAAATATTTTAAACTCACAGCAGGTTTCTATTTCAATAACAAATTCTATTATTTTTCTCCCGTCATAAAATATCTTTAAGATAATTTATTTACATAAAATTAGTCGCCACATTAGGTAGAATAAATTAAAAGAATATTATGTTTGCTTAGCATTGTTAATAAAAACTGATTTCTTGAATTCAAGTGAACTTGAATATCATTATTTCTCATTAATTCATCAGGTTCATTAGTTGAACTACGACTTCCTAGTGCTTGATTCCGAAACTAGTCGGAAATTTCCGAAACACACACGTGAGCAGAAACCGTACAAAATACTAAACAATATGAACATGTCTCCCGAAAATTTGAGTGCATACGGCTACATATCAAGCTACACATTTCCAGTTTACACTGACCTCTCATTGTAAGGAAATCTTATACAATGCGAGATCATCTTATACTGGAAATGTACAGCTTGATTTGTAGCCGTGCGTACAAACACATATTCCAAAACAAAAAGAAATAATATATTATCGTACACGTCAAGAAGCCAAGTCAAAAATAATAAGAAGAAATAATATACGCCCCTCACCGAACTCTCAAAATCCAATGACCTATACTCCTTAAACATTCACAAAGTTCACACAGTGCCGTACATACACAAACAAGGCACAAACAGTATATAACCGTATAACTCCATAATTCATTCGTCATGATTTCGTACCGAGTAACAAGAAAGCCAAGCTCGGGTATAAATAATTAATGAAGTAAGAAAAGCGAGTGAAACACTCCAGTTTTTACGCTTCAAAAGATATTGTTTTAAAGCTCTTAAGATTTAATTTCCGCGGTGATGGGGCGAAATGTAGCGAACTGGGGTGTTGGGGCAAGGGAAATGAGATTTCTTTCATGAATCGAACGGAAGTCATGGATCGTTATTCGTTTGTATGGACAAGTTGGATATTTTTTGTATAGTAACTATAGCGACCCGGCCCTGCTTCACACGGTTTGTACAACTTGACAAAACATGAAAGTTTATATTATATGTAAGTTAAATATTAATGTTTTATACATATAAACCTTCCGGTATAAATTCTCTGAATGAATTGACATGTTATTTTTTTTCTCTCAAATTTCATCATTTAATTTTATATTTTTATTTTTATCCCGTTTAGACCTAGTTATATGTGCATGCTGTGGTCTCCTTTAATTGAAGGAGCATACTTAATGGAACCTTTTTAATATTGTAATATAAATTGTTTATGTGTATCCTTTGTTGGAGATCCCAAATAAATAAATAAAACTGCATCAAAATCCGTTGCGTCGTTTAGAAGAACAACGTGACCACACAGACAGATACAAAAAACGACTATAATATAGATTTACAAACGCGAAAAAAAGTCAGTTGACTAGGCTTTTAAAACACGTGGCAGAAAGTTTAAGTTTAAGTTTATTTATTTGCATAGATTGTAGGTACATGACATAAGGTATTAAAAAAAACGATTGTGATCCCTGTACAACCTACCTTAAATTAGGCATGCAAACATTAATTAATTAAAATTAAAACATTAAATTCGTAGATAATTTAAAAAAGAATAGTGTCAAAATAAAAAATACAAAATTACGAATTACAGGTCAAATCAGGTACAAACAATTAATTATATAAAATAAAACAAATAAGTTGGAAAGGTATGATCATATTTAAGGGTTTGGTACAGACGATCAGTTTTCTAGATTTTTCTTTACGGCTCCGAGTCGTGGACGATTCGGGCAATTGAACGGAAAAGAAAGATGTTTTTGAGGTAAGTTGTTAGCGAAGAATGCTACGCATACCACCAAGAGAGAACGAACGAAAGAGAACGAACATTTATGCTCGAACAACTGCGCATATGAGATAGACGATCTGTTCCCAAAGGATTTTCGGTTACTTTGGTCACAGTGCCCGTCGGGAGCCAGATAACCTTGAAAAGTTGATGGTGATGGGCAAGGTAGATGTCAAAAGACTTCGCGGCCGGTCACCTAACCGCTGGTCAGACCAAGTAACCACCCTCGTTGGACTCTGTTACGACCGCCCTGAGAGAAGCGAAGCTCCGAACGAAGTGGAAGAATATCACACATAAAGCCACGAAGGCCTTTCAGGGACACGACCTTCAGTAATGAAGTACGCGACCAAGAAGAGAGACAGACGATCAAACTGAACAACTATCTCCATGGGACCAACACCCTGTCCTCCGCCTTCAGCATCGGTCGCGCCGGTATGTACCTTATGGAAATAAGATCAATGCAAATATAAAGCGTAGGTACTATAAGACCCATTACCTAAAAGCAGTGCATAAAAAACGGTAACACACATTACGTAACGGTTTAGTCAGCCAATCACAACTCGTAAACTAACTATAAACTTAAATCCCTGAACGCTTGCTATGCCCCCGAAGCTTAGCGGACATAATACTTATTGCTACTGGCTCTACCGCTGTTTACACCATAAAACCAAGCCGTGACTATAACCAAACACATTTTTTTGATCAATCAATAGATTAGTTTCGTATTACAGTTATTAATTTTAATATAATTACACTTAATTTGCTTTTAAAAGCATTATTTTTAACGCTTTCCAATCATTAATGGTGTTAACGTGTTACTATAAAAAATGGTATGAAATTCGATCCATGGATATAATACTTCGAATTGGAGGATCAACTTTTATGTTGCATTACGTAATAAATGGTAGATTTTATGTAACTTAAGTCTTCTACTACATGTAAAATCTGAAAATAATATTCATATACTAACAGTCTGTTAGTAAAAAACTTTTTTCAAAAAAGAACAACTGACTTCCAAAAAAATACAAGTTAGTACTTGTATTTTGTCAAAGTGAAAAATAACTTTTATTTCGGAAGTCGGTGTCTTTGGGACTGTATTTTAGCTTTTTGCCACCGACTTTCGAAATTAAAGATATTTTTCACTTTGTAGGTCACGCTTTTGGAAGTCGGTTATATTTTTTTGTAAAAAAGTTTTTATTTTTCACTTTTTAGTTGTGGTACCTACCCCACACAAATTCTAAAACCACTACCTGCAAAATAAACTAGAATATCATCTATATAAAAGTGGGGAAAAAAATCGTATTATTGAAGCTAACTCAAAAACTACCCAAGCTAAGTTAATCAATTTTATATGGAACCAACTTTGAAGTATACCCTCTCGAATAAAACATTTTTTTTTAAATCGGACGACTCTGTAAAAAAGTTCAGTTTATAACTATTTCATGGCAAAACAAAAATGAATTCAGATGAATAAAATTTAAAAAAAAATTTAAAAAAAAATCAAGAACGTAACATCAGCTCAGATGCCATAAAATCAAATGATTTAACATAATCTGCCGTTCGCTAAATTTATCAAATTGACTAAATCAAAAACTAAAACATTATAATCAAGCCTTTTTATGATACTGTCAAATGCGTGATTATTTGGATTTATTGGATTTACATCTGATTTATTTATTTGCGTATTGCATGGTTTATTTTCGGAAGTTTTAGTGTAGAATTTTCTGGTAACGCGTTTTATTGATACGTGTGTTTAACTGAAATAGTTTCTTTTAAATTATATGTGTGTTGTGTATAATTAAAACGGCAGTTTATTAATATATAGCAGTTACAAAAAGTTTGCATGTATTCTGATATTCTATGTCTTTTTTTTTATGTTAAATGAAAAATTATTAACTTATTATCGTGTAAAATAAAAGTAACTTACACTGTCTATTACATTAAAGTGTTAGTTTATGATAAAATAATACTAAAAAAAGTAATTTATTGACACATTCAATTATAAACCAAGATTTGTTTCGTTGAAAAAAGCAATAAATAACATCTACTATCAAGACCAATTCACTCCAATTTTCTACCTCTACCATATCATTCACTAATACTATTAAGTCTTACATTACCTAATCTTCCTCATAAACTACGAAAAACATTACCCGATTAGATCGTAGTAAGAAAGTGGGATGTTACCGACAATTTAATACTTATTTATCGGGCCGACTGTACTTGCTGACCGATTGGACCACTTACCGATTGTACCTATTTCGATTAGGCTCGAGTAATGGATATCGGGTTTTAGTGCATATTCTATTTGGTAAGGTAAGGAAGTTTATCACAAATTTGTGGTCATATTTAAGGGTTTCGTACAGACGATCAAGCTGAATAACTTTCTCCCTGGGATTAATCGTTATCGCGAAAAAATTATCAACTGTCCCATACAAAACTTAGATAGCTACTCGACCCAAATGTATGGGACGGCTAATATTTTTTTCGCGATTACGATGCTGGTCCCATGGAAAAAGTTGTTCAGATTGATCGTCTGTACCACATCCTTATATATAATCACATCTTTCTGATACATGCTGAATTCACTCGTATACACGTGTTTTAAAAGCCTAGCTGAAGGACGGGTAAATACATAATTGAAAATGAATTATAAATACGTTTGGTCTTAAATTATTCAAAAAGTCTATCTACTTATCTGATACTGTCGATCACAGTTAAGTCTGAGTAAAAACGTGACATTTCGGAATAGATGTATTTTGTTATAATTCGATAGTTTAATATTCGATTGTATAATCCTTTTTGGTGTGAAATTGCATTTTTCGAGAGAGCACGTTTTTCTCGAAAATATGCCATACTTAGTTCTTATTAAAGGAAAAAGGAGATAAAGTCAAAAGAATAGCCCCTCACACGAGCGCGGTGTGAATCTCATTTTACCTAAAATTGTACTTGGTATAAGTTCTATACCAAGAAAATATTTTTTTATTATTACTTAATGGTGATGGAACAACGTTAATAATAAAAAAATATTTTCTTGGTATAGAACTTATACCATGTACAATATTAGGTAAAATGACTCACGGGCCCGTTTCACACCGCGCTCGTGTGAGGGGATAGAAGAAATCTGCCTAACCTTTTCCCAACTATGTTGGAATCGGTTTCCAATCTAACCGGATGCTGCTATTTTACATGGAGCGACTGCCTATCTGTACTCCACAACCCAGTAACTGGATAATACGATACCCCTTGGTAAGACTGGTTGTCAGACTGTCAGGCTTCTGACGACCCGTAACGACTGTCAAAGATCCACGAATGACAGACGGGACCAATGGCTTAACGTGCTTTCCGAGGCACGGAGGAGTCTCGGTATTTTAAGATGGTCACCCAATCACTGACCAATCCTGGGAAGCGTAGCTTAACCTGATGGATCGACCCGTGCGGCTGTTATTACTTAGCCACGAGCTCCTCTAAAGAATATAAGAAATTATGAATCATTTAGATCTGGCAAATTTAAAACTGCATAATTCTGCTTATAATAATAATAACTCTATATAAGTAAACCACAAAAACAAAACACAAATTAAAATCAAATAGACACGTGGAGTACGACCCAGTGTCTAAGAAAAGTGGCCAAGTGCGAGTCGGACTCGCCCATGAAGGGTTCCGCAGCAGCAAGTAACATAATATAAAAGTTCTTGTAGTTCGTTGTAACTTTGATCGATGTTTTAATAATTGAGTTGATTGAATGAAAGAAACTACTTACTAGATCTCGTTCAAACCAATTTTCGGTGGAAGTTTACATGGTAATGTACATCATATATTTTTTTTAGTTTTATCATTCTCTTATTTTAGAAGATACAGGGGGGGGGGGTTACATTTTACCACTTTCAATCAACTCAGCCAATCGCAGTCCACTGCTGGACATAGGCCTCTCCAAGGTTGCGCCACAACACGCTGTCCTCCGCCTTCCGCAGCCAGTCTGCCCCAGCCACTTTCTTCAGGTCATCGGTCCATCTAGCTAGGGGGCGTCCCACACTACGCTTACCGATACGCGGTCTCCACTCTAGGACTCGTCTGCTCCACCGGCCATCGGTCCTTCGACAAACATGGCCAGCCCGCTGCCACTTCAGTTTGCTTACTTTGAAAGCTATGTCAGTTACTCCAGTTCTTTTCCGGATAACTTCATTCCTAATTTTATCCTTCAAAGAAACTCCGAGCATATCCCGCTCCATAGCGCGCTGAGCGACCTTGAATTTGTGGACCAGCCCGACCGTCAGTGTCCACGTTTCAGCACCGTATGTCATAACGGGCAGGACGCACTGGTTGAAAACCTTAGTCTTCAAACATTGCGGGATAGGTGTCGAAAAGACTTGACGAAGTTTTCCAAACGCTGCCCAACCCAACCGGATCCTTCTGTCGGCTTCTTTCTCAAAGTTGTGTCTACCGAGCTGGATGACTTGCCTTAGGTAGACTTACTCCTTCACAACTTCAAGAAGCGACCCTTCGATGTGGATTGGACTCGGCAAGACATGCGAATTGTACATGATTTTCGTCTTGTTACCACTTTGAAAGTGGTAAACTATTCAGTTTAGAAAAAAATTATATTATAAACCTCAATATAATTTTTGAATTTTTTTTATCCATAAATACCCCACACGTATGGGTTAGATGAAAAATTTTTTTTTAGTTTCAGTTCGAAGTATGAGGAACCCCCAAAATGTATTGTTTTTTTCCTATTTTTGTGTGAAAATCTTAATGCGGTTCACAGAATACATCTACTTACCAAGTTTCAACAGTATAGTTCTTATAGTTTCGGAAAAAAGTGGCTGTGACATACGGACGGACAGACAAACAGACAGACATGACGATTCCATAAGGATTCCGTTTTTTGCTAATGGCTACGGAACCCTAAAAAGTCTAACCGGTCAGCTATTGTTTTCAGAATGCTGTGGGAGCTTGCTCAGATATAGAAGCCGCTCTCTTTCTCATGAGGGCATGAAAGCCATCAATGTGAGCCTTCATAAACATGTCAGCATCTCGGCAGTTCCAACAACATCCTAAAAGCGTTATTATATTTTACACGAAAGGTACAGCTGAGTACAGCTGACCCACAAGGTGCACAAATAAAAAAAAACCGGCTAAGTGCGTTTCGAACCACGTACAATAAGAGATTCCGTAGTTGGGATGAATTTATCCCAAGACCAAACTAAACATTGTAGTTGAAAAACATGCTCTCCCATACATTCCAACTGTAAATGTAAGTTTGTACTCACAATATTGAGAGATTTACCATGCTATTTTAAGACCACAGTCTTCTTATAGGTTTTCCTATAATGTACAGGTAATGATCTATTATCTCAATAGTTTCGGAGATAAGGGGGAGAACGGTCAATTTTCGTCTTTTTTCTTAAATAACTTTAAAACAGCTTATTTTAAAATTATAAATTAAAAAGTAATAGAGACCCTCATAGTAAGCCCTTTCATTTGATATGTCACACGGTATACTTTATAAAACTTTTTTTGTTATTTTTCTTATTTGCCCCCCAAAAGTGACCCTCATATTCAAAACTCATTTATTTACTTTACCTGTCCGTATTTGGGTCACAGAAATTCATATGTGTACCAAATTTCAACTTAATCGGTTTAGTAGATTCGGAGCAAATTGGCAGTGACAGACGGACAGACAAACACACGAGTGATCCTATAAGGGTTCCGTTTTTTTTCTTTTGAGGTACGGAACCCTAAAAACAATTGGTAGTAATGCTCTGAACATTGTGCACTTTATCTCACCTCGCCTTACTTATACGAGTATAACTGGATTACATAAATTAGGTAATAATAGAAATAATTTAACGTACATAAGCCACAAACCTCTTTTCAACTCAAACTCATTCTGTAAACCTTGAGGCGTGCTTGCACTCTTCACAGGATTTTTATCTGCTCCACACATTGCAAGTATGCTTAAAAAAGTACTTAACCCTACTATCACGGCTGCATTTTTCTTTTACACGACGAGAACAATTTATGTTATCGACTTGAACCTTTTAGACTGAATTTAAAATGTCTTTTGTAAAAGATGGTGTTAGCCGCATTTTACTTTTATTTAATTACATTCATGAGACTTTTATTATTTCAAACAATTGAAAGATGGATACTCAAATTTGGAGCACGTATCTACACTATTCTCCCCTCAATGGCTTTATGCACCCCATGTGTGCATAAGGAAAAACCCCTTTACATAATAGGTATATAAGCTTATATATTATATACATAAACGTAAAACAACACCATCCGATGGAAAAAAAATCATCCTACGTAGTTGTGAACCTATGGGGTTCGCAACTAACCCCCCTCCCCCTCCCCCTGGGGGTTTTGGGTTTAGAAATTAGTATATAACTGTACTTGAAGAGTTAAGACTACTGTTAGGTTAAAATTGGATGAGAATAGAATCAAAAGCAATGAAGTGTTTGAATTTCTTGACCAATATGAATTTTGCACTTCACTTACCTATTTAGGGCTCGTGGCTAAGTAATAACAGCCGCACGGGTCGATCCATCAGGTTAAGCTGCGCTCACCGCAGTCGGTCCGTGGATGGGTGACCATCTTTACATACCGATACTCTTCCCTGCCTCGGAAAGCACGTTAAGCCGTTGGTCCCGGCTGTTTATTCTTGAATTTTTAACATTCTTTACCGGGAAGCCCGAAAGTCTGACAACCAGTCTTGCCAAGGGATTTCGTGTTACCCAGTAAATGAGTTGTGGAGGTCAGATAGGCAGTCGCTTCATGTAAAATATTGGTATTCAGCTGAATCCGGTTAGAGTGCATGCCGACCCCAACATAGTTGGGAAAAGGCTGGGGGCTTACCTATTTACCTCTTGTTTACCAACAGTAGTCAAATTACTAACGCTAATGACACCCTTAACCACAACGATTTTTTCGAAACTTTTCCAAAAAAAAAAAGCCTTTTAATGGCGCGGCCGCGGGTTCTAACACCTTTTTTACCGCAGTAGGCTAACCACGTATGAACATAACTTAAAGAGTGTTATCAGTAAAATTTATTAAGGGGTGTTTCACCCTTGGTATATTAGGGTAAGTCGGATTTAAGATACAGCCAATCGGAATGATGCTGTTAAAATATCAAATGCTATCAAAGCTGGAATTGTTGCTATAAATGTTCGATGTGTTTGGGCTGTATATAGTGTAAGAAGAACTGTTAAGGATATACCGTTCGTTAGTGCAACTTATCACGTATTTTAGAAGAGCGGCGACCGCCATGATAACATTGACGGCCGTCATGAAAATGATGGCAGCATGGTTTCAAATTACGGTGTCAATAAATGCTCTCTAGGAAAACATAATGTTTTAGTGACGTCATTCGACGGTAAATTTCGGACGCAATGTGGTGGCCACAGCACCCTAGCTTAACAAACCAACTGTTACAGTACCGTAGGCCGCACGTCCGTCGTAACAAAACAGTATAAGCTGGCCTCTTGTTCTATTGCAACTCTGTACTACGCTCGGCCAGCTCGAGATCAAAGTGTTAGCATTGACGTATAATCAGGGTTATTAAACAAATCTCATTTATTGTATTCCATAAGATTTATCAACTTCTTATCAGAGTACCTACCCACAGACTATATATATTTTTGATGCCGGGGCTCAGATGCCTTGTTATATTTTCTAACAGTGAGGGACTGTTTCAAACTCAAACTCAAAACATTTATTTCAATTAAACCAATTACAGGCACTTTTGAATTGTCAAGGGGTCGGTCAGTCAGAAAGATGAAGCTAGGCGCCCATTCCAAAGCGTAGTAGGTACCTATGGAGAAGAACGGGCAAGAAACTCCACGGACACTCTTTTAAATCAAGATATGATTACAAAATAATGGTTAAAACATTCAGGTTGACATTTTACATCTGAGAACGATGCAGAACGTTAAAAGCGTCCTAAAAAAAAAACAAACAATTCAAATATTTAAATTAAATTAAAATAAGCCGTGGCCGCTAAGGTATGACCAGCCTTCACTGACAGCGCTTGTTCACGAACCTGACGCATGGATTAGCTAAATGATCCAACACGCGCCACCATCAACGAGACATTAGAGTGAACATGACATACTCTCAGCCGCCAGGGCACATTCAAGTAAAATAAAGACGTACCCAGTAAAAACACAAGAACTAATCTACAACTATTAGGCCGGCTTGCACCACTAATCACTGAATGCGTAAACAATATTTAAAACATCAATCATTCTGCCTTTATTAACTTCAAACGACTGCCAGAAATAACACGATGTTTTAATTTCGTAATAGTGCAATTGATTTGTAGTGCAATTGGGCCTTAAACTTGCTACAGAGCTAATGACCGTAATAGGGATGATGACAAAAAAATATTTTTTCGTTCGTCATGTACATTGTTAAAAAATATTGGACACATATATTTTTTTTTCGTAATCAAAAGATTATGGCCACACATTGTGTTAAAATATGACGTCACGCCTAGCTTGATTTTATACTTACAAGTGACGTAGCGAGCTCTCCAACTGTAATGCGTTTTATCGAAGTAATTTTTAAAAAACTAAAATATGGCGTCGAAGAATTCCTCCGCATCGCTGTCGACTGGTAAAATACCGAAGAGACTGGCGGCATTGCCACGTTGTGTGTTTTTAATAGTTTTAGTTATGTTAGTATATAATTTTGTTATTTTTAGGTTATGTTTACAGTTATATGAATAAAATTATAGTAATTTTTTATTAATATGATTAAGCAAAAATACGTTTCTAATATTTTTAGGGTTCTGTACCCAAAGGGTAAAACGGGACCCTATTACTAAGACTCCGCTGTTCATCCGTCTGTCTGTCCGTTTGTCACCAGGCTGTATCTCATGAACCGTGATAGTTCGACAGTTGAAAACACAGATAATGTATTACTGTTGCCGTTATAACAACAAATACTAAAATACACAATAAAATAAATATTTATGGGGCCTCTCCGTGGGCCTCCCATACAACAAACGTGATTTTTTTTACTCGTTTTTGCTTGATATTGATAACGGCAACAGTTAGACACTTGAAATATTCACAGAATATTTAGTTATATATTCACTTTAAAAATAAATAATTAAATTAAAATAAAAAAAAATATTTAAGTGGGGCTATACAACAAATGTGATTTTTTTACCGTTTGTCTATACATATATATGTATATTATATTGGTATTATATTGGTTGTATATTATTTATTTTACCCTTCGTGCGCGAGGCCGACTCGCACTTGGCCGGTTTTTTTTTATCTGACTGACGGACTAAACTCAAACTCAAACTCAAACTCAAAGCATTTATTTCAAATAAACCAATTATAGGCACTTTTGAATTGTCGATGGGTCGGTCAGTCAGAAAGATGAAGCTAGTTGCCCATTCCAAAGCGTAGTAGATCCCTATTGAGAAGAACGGGCAAGAAACTCCACGGACACTCTAAAAACTAAATAGAACTTCACTTTTTACGCTGGCATCATCCCTATTGAAACATGAAAAACAGCTATAATATGAAAACAGAAAACTACTGTGCCTATAAAACTACACCGACCACTCCTCCCAACGTTAACCAAAAATAAAAGAAAACTAAGCTCCGCTCATCGGAACGTGATTGAACTGCCAATTACCAGATTTTCGTATTAATAACATTAGTTAGGATTAATTTCTAATCTGCTTTCCCGCCGCCATCCAGCTCGTTATTAGAATTTTATAAATTAAAAATCATTTCTGGTCTGAGATTGGCTTCGTTATTTTTGTAGAGAAGCTTATGTTCATTTTATTTCTTAAACTTCAGACGTTCTTGAGGTAATGTTGTAAGTGCCAAAATTAAGTACTGTTAGGTAAATCTATGGTTTTAAAATGGATGCAATGTCAAGCCGTTTTCACAGACGCTTTTAGTGTAATATTAATTTTCGATGGCCCTTTAGTGGTCTTATGCCCATTTCTGAGATTTTTAAACGGAGTTTATCCTTTCAATAGTGATTTTTTGTTTGATATCGTGTCTCTGAACACTTCGTAATGGAAAAATTTAGCTTAAAAGTCGATTGAAATACTAACGAGGGTTTATCTGAGGACATCAAAAACCAAGCATAAAGAATTCGCTTAAATAGATAATTTTGTCGAATCAATAACTATTGAGAGTTTTAACTCCGTTTAAAAATTCCTCAGAAAGCGGACATGAAGGAGGAGGATCTGCTCAGCCTTTTCCCAACTATGTTGGGGTCGGCTTCCAGTCTAACCGGATGCAGCTGAATACCAGTATTTAACATGGAGCGACTGCCTATCTGACCTCCACAACCCATTAACTGGGTAATACGATACCCCTTGGTAAGACTGGTTGTCAGACTTTCAGGCTTCTGACGACCCGTAACGACAGTCAAAGATCCACGAATGACAGCCGGGACCAACGGCTTAACGTGCTTTCCGAGGCACGGAGGGTTCTTGGTATGTAAAGATGGTCACCCATCCACAGACCAACCGCAGTAAGTGTAGCTTAACCTGATAGATCGACCCGTGCGGCTCTTATTACTTAGCCACAAGCCTCAAAAAAAAAAAACATTTACAGCCGTATATAATGAAAAACTAAAAATGATGGAAATAAAACTTTCATGCTCTCCTAACTGCTCCAACACCAAGCAAAGCTAGAAAAAACTAAAGTGTGTACTTTAACGCGTGGGCAGGTAGGTACCGAGGCCTCACGAGTACCTCCGACAATTTTCCATTCAGGAATCGAAGGTTAAACGAAGCGTTCAGTATTTGCCTCCCTCTTTGGAATTGAGGCCAGGAAACCTGTTGCTGATTACATGCTGAAAAAAAAATTACTGAGTCATTTACGAGCGAGCGTTTTTAGTAAGTAGTTCATTATTACAATATGACAATAGGTATCATAATTGTTCGGGTCGCGACCTAAGTCGTATTGACTATTGGGATGGCTACTAAAAACACTGAGTTTAACTTGCTAAAAACAATTTATTTTATAACGATTAAAAGGCTACGCTAAAATGATGGCTAATTAATGACTATGAGGCGAATGCACCCGGTTGCTGTCCGAATATGCACTGCTGTCGGTGCGCGCTCAACGCGACCTTATTGATTCGCTAGATCAGCAAAAGGGTGTTCGAATAACATCGAATAATAATGACCATGATCAAACTATCTTTTAAATACAATTTTTACGACTAGAGTCACAGTACACCCTTTGCAGAAAATTATTTACGAGTCGAAACTAGTAACTATCTTTAGTCTATCCCTACCAATTGATATATTAGGGATGTTGACTAACATTTTTTTTTGTCCGTATATAGATTATTAAAAAATATTGAATACGTATTTTTCTTTTTTTACGTAATCAAAAGATTACGGCGATACATTGAGTTAAAATGTGGCAGGACGTCACTCCTTGCTATATTTTATACGTAGTTTGTTATAGTTATGACGTAGATAGCCCCCACTCCCTAACTTTAATGCGTTTTATCTAAGTCATTTTACATTAGGTAATATGTTGAAGCAAAAAATACGTGTCTAATTTTTTTTTAGTATCTGACTGTCGGGCTAAATAGAATTTATTTTTTTTACCCATGAAACATCCATACTGGGTCAGTCATGGTTAAATAATTCATACAAATATACCTTATTATATTGTTGTACTGCATCCGAGTATTGTGCATTATGTGAGATAGTGATGATAAACGCACCTAGGTACAGGTGTTATCCCAAGAAAATGTATTCTTTCAATAATTAAGTAATGATACTTAATTGCATATTTATATACAAACACGTTCATAGTTGCAACAACTCGCATTCATAAACCAATCAATTCGTGCTTAACTATAAACTGTTAATAAAATGTGTATTTTATTTTAGTGTGAGAATATAAATTCGGCTTCATTTCATTGAGAGATTCTTTATAAATGATAAATCATCTCTATCAGCAACTGACTTATGCTGCAATTACATCAGCGTTCTGCTATTGCACTACTGTCTTAGGAAGGCCTGTATGTACAAGTTGAAATAATAGTAATTGGGCTAATGTAATCCAACAGCAACTTTAATGTGACAAGAATAAAGATCACTGTGATTTTGAAAATTAGGACGGAGGACTAGCAACACTGGCTGCATCTATGTCATTCAACTTGTTGCATAAAAATAAAACAATTAAAATAATGGTCTTTGAAGATAACCGCCATTTTCTTAGCCCCATGATAATCCTCGTTCGTGAATTTCGTCCCATAACTCCATAGTACGGTGTAATCTCAGCGCGGTGGATCTTAAAGCCCGCTGTGATTGGATCGCAGACGTTTTTATCACATTTACTTGCCGCCATGGCGGGGAATTTGTGTAGGCAAGAGGATTATGTAGTTAGTTTTGTTATATGTTGAGTAAAATTGTAAGAAGGCAGATGAAAATCTGTTTTCTTACTATAAAAGGAGCAAAGAATTTAAAAAAAAAATCTTGAAAAGAGGTTGTTTATTTTGTCAATTTTATGGCAGTGTGGTTAAATTGTCTAAAAGTTTTGATAATAGGTACTCGTTAACTTAAAATATGACACTTCGAAATTCAATAGGTAATTTTTATCTGCAACGGCAGGTAAGATAAAGTTATAAGAAAAATTCGGAAAAATAAAACATTGAACTTTTCTAACGAAAATGAAAACATTCTATCCCTCAAATCTTGAATTATTCATACAAATAACGAATTAAACTGCAATAACATTGATTAGTTTCGTAACAAAATGCTGATAAATTCACAACTGACACATTATTTCATATTTCCATAATATTTTTATTTTCATTCTCGAGAATAATCGGCCATTTCGAATGTCGAATTGTCGATATTGTATCAATCAATCGGCTTAACTTTTATTACTTAAATCTCTTTATTTATAGGCCTACTTATACGTCGAAGATAGTAAGATTTATAATACACCTGAATATTAATATTTATACAGTTACAAACTATGTTTTTGTGAACATTTTTCATTTATAGGTATGCTAATTGCCTGTCGGTATGCATTTGTTTTTTTTATAACTCTATACATGTTACGTGTTGTAAATAATTCAACATGTTGAAAAACTAGGCTAAATTCATTGTGTATTTTGCGCAGGTATTACTGGAATTTCAATCGAGACAAAAAATAAGAGAGGGGCTCGTGGCTAAATTATTACAGCCACACGGGTCGATCGAAGGTTAGGCTACGCTTGCCATGGTTGGTTCGTGGATAGGTGACCATCCATTGCACATCGAGAACCCTCCGTGCCTCGGAAAGCACGTTAAGCCGTTGGTACCGGCTGTCATTCGTAGTTCTTTGACAGTCGTTCCGGGTTGTCAGAAGCCCAACAGTCTGACAATCAGTCTTACCAAGTGGTATCGTGTTGCACAGTGGTATCGGGTTGTGGAGGTGCCTAGTCGCTTCATGTAAAATACTGGTATTCAGCTGCATCCGGTTAAACTGGTAGCCGACCTCAATATATGTAGTTAGGAGAAGGCAAGGCGGATTGATTAGAGGTGACAAACAATACGTATTAATTTCTGGCAATTTAGTCAAAGATCCTGGAATTATTGCATGTTATTTAGGTGTAGGTATACTCTACAGTCATAGGCCATAGGGCCTTACCTAATGCATCTAAATTGCACCATAAGACCAAGTTTTTCACATGCTAAGTGGACGTTGTGAAGTCGATAATTTCATTTACCAAATACGCCTACGCCTTTATACCTAAACGCTAAAATAATGACCTACAGCTTTCCATCTAAACAATAATGATTAATAATACCCTAAAAGCTTAGGCTCCCTAAATACATAGGCTTTATTTAAACCTAAACTCGACATACACTAACACATATACAAGTAAAATGTAAGTACATTAGAATTTCACAATTGTTCCCAACTCACTCACTAATGAAGCGACTGTCCGTCGTTATCCGTCACGGTTTGTGCCACGACCGTATCGATGTTTGGGATATTTTAAGCGAAGCGAATTGAATATTGGAGATTTGATATTTTCATAGAAATATACCACGATTTAAATCATGTAGGTATAAATAACAAATGAGTCTAAAATGAGCCTTTTGTACTTATGATGGACTCCGAAGAGCGTCCTTATGGCCTTTTTTTTTAATCTTTATTTATTTACGAGGTGTTTTCTATAAAGAATATGTCACCCCGATGATTACATACAGTTAAATAACATGTATATACCTTATATAATAAACTAACCTACCCGTTACCTTATTACTCGTACCATAATAATAATAGAATAAAGTGTTCTAGCCTCATCGGACAATGGTGAAACCAGAACGTTATGGCCTTGACGAGTGTATCTGTCAGCGATGACGATGTAGACAGGTACTAAAAAGTTTAAAATGGACTGACAGCTACCGCAAAGTTTGAAATGCAAAAAAAAATCCTGTTGAAAGTCGTTGTAGTAATACGAAGCGCTTTCAAAGCGATTGTCTTGATGGAAAGATTTCAGCATAAACAGAGATCATGATCTCATTTCACATAAATTTATTTAAAAAAAGTAAAAACCTGAAGCAGTGCCAAGGTACGGACACGGTGGAGCATACAGTGGAGGTCTGCCCGGCTTAGGCGGAGCACCGCCGTGTTCTCACGGAGGTGATCGGCGGCGGCGATCTCTCGCGTCCGAACCTGGTCCAGGCCATGGTGCGGAGCGAGAGTGTATGGCCGTCACCTCCTTCTGCGAAGCAGTAATGCTCGCAAAGGAGGAAGCGGAACGCGTGAGGGAGAGGCAACAGCCGCGCCCTCGCGCCCCTAGCCGCCGTAGGAGACGCCCTGGGCGGCGGGAATCGATTGCTGATTCCCGGCCACCGTAGGCGCGGGCTTGCGGACGATGAGTAATGGGCAACTCGCCGTCCGGTAAGGACCAGGCCCGGGTCGACGGCGCGTTGTGTTCCACGCGCGCCTCATAGAGATGTCAGCAGTGACGGGGTCAATTGGGCCGATGCCGCCGGGGTCGCGGGTAGTTCGAAAGAGATACCGTGGCCCTGGCACGAGCAGCTGAAGGAGCATGGGTGGGTTTTAGTCAGTAAAAGTCTGACACGCCCTCCCGCTCTGCCCAGAGCGGGAGAAGTCATTTGATGATTTCCCATCCACAAAAAAAAAAAAAAGCCTGATAACATTGTTAAATTAATTATTTTTTATTACAAGGTGCATTGAAGAATTGAAGACACCGACTTCAGAAGCTGTTAAGTTTTTTATGAAAGTTATTTTATTCGTTTTAGGTTTTTAATTAATTAATTATTAAATTTATTTATGTCAGACACAGTGATCCATATTTTTGTTAGTACCTACATAAACTTAAGATTTATATTAGTAACCAAATATTCAAAATCGACACAACAATCATTCAAAATCGTCATCATTTTTGAAGTCAGTTTCTTTTTTTAAAGAAAATTTATTTTTTCCATTTTTAGTTGAATATACAATTACATAAGCCCAAGACAAACGAAAAGAAGAATCATCTAAATTCGTTTAGAAAAATATCGGAGATACAGTACATTTATGCCTACTACGCACGTAAGAATAATAATAATATTTTAAGTATACTGAAACCTTCCTGAATGTATGAATGTATGTTCACGTTAGTGAAATAATCATCAAAATTGGTTCATTAGTTTTTGAGAATATACATACATATTAAACATACGGGTCGATTTCTTTAAAGTCAGAAACGAAATATTAGGAAATTATTATAATCTTAGTTACGAAACAATAGTTAACTATTAATATTGGAAGATGCAGCCAGCTTTGTAAATTCAAGCATACACTAAAAAACAGAGAATAATGAATGACTTTAGGGAAACTACTACTCGTATTAATATCCCACTTCTGACGCCAAATTCAATACCTACAAAGTCCACAGAATATTCTGCCGAACATGAAAATATGAGTTCAAATTCTGCTAATTCTATTAATATGTATTCATAACGACGGTTGAAGGCCAACTTTAATAACCAAATAAGTAAAGTCTGGCCTGCTCAGGGCCTAGGGCTACTTAGCAACAAACACTGAAATACTAGCGGCCGTACAAACATGTGGCCCTTTCGTCCCTAGGAGACTTGTGAGGGATAGGCAGATACTAGAAATTAATGGCTATTTAATATTACTGGTAGAGATTTTTAAGAAAAAGCTTCTCCAGCGAAGGAATACCAGCATACTTCAAATGGTATACCAGCTAAATATAAGCATACCTAAGGCATTGTAGATGCTGACGCGTTTAGATAATAAATAGGTAAGCTAAATAAATCGTACATAGGTGGTCAGTGCAAATTATTTATACGCAATCTGTAAAATAAATTAACCAGTCTTGTTCGGTATTCTGTGTGTTTCATTATTATTTTTCCCTACACACAAATTACACTAAATACAACTACTCCTACTGCTACATTTGGTGACCCCGACCATCGGACACGAAACCTTCGTGCACGACTTTAGCAAATAAGCGACTACACTGCACGATTCTATCGGCCTCCCAGAAGCGGGAATCCCCAAAGCATTTATGTATTTCAATTAAACCAATTACAAGCATATATTTGATCATAATCAGTCTATAACGTTTCAACTGCTGGGACAAAGACCTATTAATAACCACCATAACCTAATAACCAACAGAAATCTATTGCCTTGCAATATTACTGCACTTCATTCAGGATTAACAAATTGAATGGAACTCTAACAATTATTAAATTGGTATTGGAAAGTAAATGGATAGTTAAAACACAAAATAGTAAATATTTCACTACTTGATCTCGATTAATGAACCACAACGCTAGCTTGCAATTTCTATCGCCTGCTGACAGTATGAGTGAGCGAGATTCCTTTCAAGACATGATCATTCTTATCACATCTATATTCTAACTTACCCCAGGCAAACAGACCTAAAGACAAAACTCGCACATAAGAGAAATACATTCGAATTTCACTCGTCTCACTAATGAAGCGGCCGTCAATCAGACCGTTTGTCTGCCCGTCATCCGGGCCGGTACAAATTAGTGACAACTCCCTGCCCGAGTATTAACGATCTTGTCTGTACGGTGTGAGTGGCGGCTACACATGTTGCTTTGTAATTAATGGAGCTATTGTTGGTAAAAAGGTGTTATCAGCATGTGATAGTTGTGTATGAAAAGATTTGATTAATGGTAATTTCTGGGTTGGAGCTATTGTGCCTTTTCGTTACCAGTGAGTACCAGACAAGGGGATCAATAATCTCATACTTTCATCGACTTTTTTGATACCTATTCTAGATCTTTATGTGTTGTAAAAGATCATGAAATATTTCGTGTTTACTACCCATGAAACTGTACCAGACCAAATCAAGGTACTGTCGAAGGTGATAATGACATAAAGGTCCGTCCAGGGATATTAGTTTTAGTCTCCCCAGGGGAGTCCCATCTCTCGGTGAGAACATTTTATTGGATGTCTGGTATTTTACGGCCCATTTCTTCAATTTCCCGATCGTGTAGGAGCAGAACAAACTTCTTTCAGTCCACACGTCGTTATCAGAATAGAAGTCAAGAATGTAATATGAAACTAAAGCATCTTTCTGTTTGAATCTCATATGAACTTCCATCATTATTCCACTAGCATTTGTTAGCCGATCAGCACAGAATAATCACACGCCCACGTTGAGTAGCCATTTACAGCCTGTTATGATGAAGAAGATAATATTTCTCAATCAGTAGCAAAAGCAACAATTTACTGCAATCGCCAATTTGAGCGATAAAAAATAAACAAGTACAGAAAGTCTTATTACAGCATCGCATCACGTTATTTACTTTATGCAAATAGAAGCATAAATAAAAAATGTATAATATTTCTTAACAGAAACTGCATGAGATTACTTTTAAGAATAATGGCGGTCATAATTTGCGCCGGCTAGTCGGGGAATTAAATGTTGTCCCATCGGTAGGCGATGCTTCGAAAGGGGGAAGGCTTTTGCATGGGAAGGCTTTTGTTTTACAAGTTTAGGCTACAGCTAGAAGTGGATGAAAAAAACCGGCCAAGTGCGTATCGGACCACGCACAATGAAGGGTTCCGTAGTTGGGATAAATTTATCCCAAGAACAAACTTAACATTGTAGTTGAAAAAGATGTTCTCCCATACATTCCAACTGAAAATGTACTCACAATATTGAGGGATTTACCATGTTATTTTAAGACCACAGACTTCGTATAGGTTTTCCTGTAATATACAGGAAAAGGTCTATTTTCTGTATTTTTTTCAAAATTTTAGGCTTAGTAGTTTCGGAGATAAGGGGGGGAACGGTCAATTTTTGTCAATTTTCTTAAATAACTTTATAACAATTTATTTTAAAATGATAATAAAATATATTTGAGACCCTCATAGTAAGCTCTTTCATTTGATATGTCACACGGTATAGTTTGCAAAACTTTTTTTTTTAATTTTCTTATTTACCTCCCAAAAGTGAACACCCCTTTCAAAATTTATTTATTTAATTTACTCGTCCGTGTTTGGGTCATAAAAAATCATATATGTACAAAATTTCAACTTAATCGGTCCATTAGATTCGGAGCAAATTGGCTGTGACAGACGGACAGACAAACAGACAGACACACGAAAGATCCTATAAGGGTTCCGTTTTTTCCTTTAGAGGTACGGAATCCTAAAAAAGGGGAAATTATTAAAAAAAAACAGTTCGTCGAATCATCAGCTCAGCAAAGTCCATAGCTGAATAATAATAATGGGCTCTAAAATAAGCAAAAGTTCGAGTTGTTGTCAGAATCACCAATTTTGCTCTAAAGTGACGAATGCAGAAGGATGATCTTATTAACTACCAAGATAATGCTGCTTTATTGTTTAGACACCACTTGATTACCATAATGGTTAAATGTTTTTTTGTTTTTAAATTTTCAGCCCTTAATCTGGTTTTCGACGAGCCCACTGCCAAAGGGGTGACAGTAGGCTTGTCCCTTAGAACATGGGACTAACAACTACACTTCTGCCTGTCTGTTTGCCATGTCATGAAATCTAATGCGATCGTCTATTCATGTCTTTTCATCATCAGTACAAAGAACTGTCGTGGACACTGACGGTCGGGCTGGTCCACAAATTCAAGGTCGCTCAGCGCGCTATGGAACGGGCTATGCTCTGAGTTTCTTTGAAGGATAAAATCAGGAATGAAGTTATCCGGAAAAGAACCGAAGTAACCGACATAGCTTGCAGAGTAAGCCAACTGAAGTCGCTGGCCAGTGGTGTTGTGGGCTGGCCATGTTTGTCGAAGGACCGATGGCCGGCAGACGGGTTCTGGAGTGGAGACCGCGTATCGGTAAGCGTAGTATAGGACGCCCCCCAGCTAGATGGACCGACGACCTGAAGAAAGTGGCTGGGACAAACTACAGTATACAGTTATTAAAGCCACAAAAAAGACAGTTATTCCTCTCCTTGTCCACATTTTTAATTTGTGCCTATCTTCTGGTGTCTTTCCGGATGTTTTCAAAACTACTATAGTCCATCCTATTCACAAGGGGGGTGACAGGGACCTTGTTTCTAATTACAGGCCTATATCTGTCCTTTCAACTATCTCAAAAATCTTTGAAAAAATTATTCACGTGAGACTAGTGAAATTTCTAGCAAAACACAATATCCTGGCCGGCAATCAATATACAAATACAAAAAAGTTTATTCAGTAACATGTACAACTTTTACAGTAAATCTTACATAGGGACCTCCTTTTAAGTAAAGATATACCTGTGCTAGGAGAAATATGGCTTCAAAGCTGGTAAATCCACAGAGAACGCTACCCTGGAATTGTCAAATACAATAGTCGAACACCTAAACAATAAGCAAAAGTCTGTTGGTGTCTTCCTCGACCTATCTAAGGCGTTTGATACAGTTTCCGTCCCCAAATTAATTAACAAGCTAGAACAAATTGGTATTCGTGGCATTGCCCTCGATATTTTTCGTAGCTACCTGACGGGGCGTAAACAGGTTGTCAAAATCGAAAAATTTATTAGTAATTCAGAAAATATGATTTTTGGTGTACCCCAGGGTAGTGTCCTAGGACCAACTCTCTTTCTTATTTATGTCAATGAGCTGTGTCAGTTATCTCTTCCGAACACAAAAATAATTACATATGACTGCTGATGGACTGGCCTGAGACTCGTGCGAAGGCAGAGGCTGCTTTGAGGTTAGTCATGATGTGACTAACCTCTAATCTTCTGACACTCAATATCTCAAAGACCAAGTTCATCCCATTTACCCCGGGTATTCTTAGCCAACCACCTACGACTTTTGGGATCAGGACCCATGTTTGTCCTTACCCAGCGGCCTCCACCTGTAAGTGTGCTCAGTTAGAACGGTCTGACAGTATCAAATATCTTGGCGTCATATTGGACAATCTTCTAACTTGGAAAAAACAAGTTGACTCTATCGTGGTTCGTGTCAGAAGGCTGATATATTTATTTAAAAAACTACGTGCGGCTGCTGACTTTCAATGCCTAAAAATGATTTATTTCGCTTTAGCTCAATCAGTTCTCGGTTACTGCATTACTACGTGGGGGGGGTACCCACAAGACAACCATGTTGCGTTTAGAGAGGGCACAGAGAGCAGTGTTAAAAGTTCTCGCGAAGAAACCTATTCGACTTCCGACTACAGAGTTATATTCACTTTGCGAGGTTCTCGCAGTACGACAGCTGTTCATACTACAAACGGTGCTTAAGAAACACCACCGTTTGCTGTACGACCCTCAGTACCTCACTAAAATACGTCGTTCTGATATTATTTGCAAGACTGAGCTCTGCAGGTTTGCGATAGTAAGTCGCCACTTCAACCACATTAGCTCTAAGCTTTATAATAATATAAATAGGAGAATCAATATCCCTATCAATAATAATAAATAATAAATAATAAATTTTTATTAACAAATGTGGGTACAACTCATCTATCCTAAACAAAAACACAATGTGCAAAGTTTTGAGTATTTCAAAGATAGAGTAAACGACGATGTCTGTGCTAGTATTAACTGTGTGACAGACGCCGGCGCCTTCCTCCTACAACCTTAAGTAACAAGCGATACCGTGACATACGGACTCGCTACAGGAAAATTAGAATGTTACAAATAGTTCTGGTACAATTTCAATTACGTTCATGTAAGTTTAATTAAAAGAATAAAAATTTAATTTAATTGAATATAACTACTAATTTTATTGAAAAATAATTTATTAATTTCAATTTTTAAGGCATGCAAGGAAATACGTGAATGCGTGTGTGTGTGTGTGTGTGTGTGTGTTGTGTGAGAGTGTGGGTGTGCGTGAGGGTGAGAGTGTGTGTGTGTGTTTAAGCGCGTACTATTTATTTAATATGATTATGAATCCCTGGCGAACAGATTTTCAGTATCGTCGTAAGTAAGACCCTGAAGGTATTGGCTTACTACGGTCCTACACTTGTATTTTGGAAGGGGATATATGTTGCAAGCTTTGTTAATTGCATTATAAAGTCGGCCACTCAAATTCAGGTAGTTTCGACTTGCCAGGGCAGTTTTGATTCTAACCGAAGGGCAGACCAGGTCTTTACGTCGTTTATTTGTAAGTAACTTTGGGTCATAATTGAGGGAGGAATGCTTACGTAGGATTATTTTCAGTGCACAGAGTTGCCTGCAAGTGAGTACAGATGTGTCCTTGTATAATTGGGTTGTAGAGTAGCGATACGGTTTGTGAAGCATCACCTTCAAAACGGCCCTCTGCGCCCTCTCAAGGCGAAGCATAAGGGTCTTAAAAGTGCCACCCCAAACTGAGATGCAATAGGTTAGGAGAGACTGAGCTAAGGCAAGATAAACAGTTTTCAACAGTGGGAAAGCAACTACATCTCTGAGTTTTTTCATTGGAAACATAAGCTTTCGTACACGAGATACTGTTACGTCTACATGTTTATTCCAACTTAGTGTGCAGTCAATGTGTACTCCTAGATACTTCACGCAAGATGTTCTTTGAATAGAAGGGCAGTTACAGGTATTAAGGGCAGGATGGGAGCAACTATGAACCCTTATATCCGGAATGCTAGGCTGCGTGGAAGAGTTTGCTGAGAAAGCAACATAGTGGGTTTTGGAGACATTTAATGTTAGTAGATTACAGGAAAGCCAGTCCATCACCATACCAAGAGCATTTTCAGCCGAGCGGTGAGCAGAGGCCCAGGTATCTCCACTAATAATAAGTGCAGTGTCATCAGCATAGACAAGGATCTTGCAGTCCGGTATAGTGAGTTGGCATAGCCTGTTCACGTATACAAGAAAGAGAGTAGGACCCAGCACACTGCCCTGCGGGACTCCGAAAGACAAATACTCATCGTCGCTGGTGTAGTTCTCTACCTTTACTCGCTGACTACGATTAGTGAGGTAGTCGCAAAATATCTTTAGAGCAGCATCTCTTATTCCTAGTGCCTCCAATCCGTGTAAAAGGATGGGAGTAGAGACCGTGTCAAACGCCTTGGCCAAATCTAAGAATATGCCTATCGTTTTAGTCCTGCTATCGAGATTCTTAGTAATGTGATTTGATAGATCAAGCACAGCATCCTCTGTTGATTTGCCTTTCCTGAAGCCGTATTGGTTTGAGGCAATTGCATTGTTGTGCTCTAAATAATTTAGTAGTCTCTTATTTAAGATTTTTTCTAAGATCTTGGACAAAGTCGTGAGAACCGATATTGGTCTATAGTTTTCGACACAGTCTCCATCCCCGCCCTTAAATATAGGTGAAACTAAGGCCTTTTTGAAGGCGTTTGGGAAGATGCCTTTGGACAAGCACAGATTGCATACATGAGTGATTGAGGGGATGAGAACATGCCTAGCAGATTTAATAACTGAAGCAGGTATTCCATCGTAGCCAACCGCACAGTTGTTTTTTAATTCTGTGATTATGCTGTTTACCTCAGCAAAGTCGGCCTCAAGCAAAACCAATGAGTTGCCCAGCGGGTTGGATAAAGAATTAAAATCAAAGTTTGAATTATTAATATGTTGAGCCTGCTGTATCTTTTGAGCAAGATTACTTCCAACATTTGCGAAGTAATCGTTTATAGAGTTGACAGAAGCGTCAGGATCATTGCAGATATTAAGGAGATCCCCCGATTTACTTGTGGGTGTGGTATTTTTATAACTTATGGACTTTATGATATCCCAAGTTGCTTTGGGATTTCCATTGGCCTTTTGGAGCTCATTCTGTTCATATTGGCACCTAATCGTCTTAAGCAGATTATTACAATAATTTCGATATCTTGAATACGTTATTTTATCTATGAGATTTTCAGGATCTTGCATTGACTTTAAATGTAGTTTGTCACGATTTCGTATACATCTCAAAAGACCAGGAGTGATCCATGGTTTAATAATTCTCTTTCTGTGCGGTACTTTTTTTAATTTACTGTGTTCGTTTACTGAGTCTGATAAAATAGAGATGAGTAGCTCCGCACTTTCATTGGGGTCTGTGCTATCCAGAACGCTAGAGAAATCCAGGCTTTCTAAGTGACTAATTACACCAGGAAGATTAATCTGGCGGATCAAGCTTTTAGGTTTCTCAACAAAAGAGACAGATTCGAGGCAAAACAAAACAGGTGCATGGTCAGTAAAGAATGAGTCCAGAACCAGCGTCGTCGAACACTTATCTGATTTAAGAAAGACGTGGTCCAAACAGTTATCAATACGAGTCGGGAAGAGGTGGGCTGGCAGAAGCCCATGAAATGCCATTATATTTAAATACTCTTCAGAGTTTGGATCACTATTTCCTGGACGAATATTAATGTTTAAATCACCAATCACTGCTACTGTTCTCATCGATGAAAGGGAAGTCAGTGTGTCATTTAAGGAGCACAGGAAATGTTCAATGTTTCTGACTGAAGGTGATCGATATATAGCCACAATAGCAACGTCTGGATCAAGCCTCAAAATAAGACAGTTTGCATCCCGGAATATCGGTTCAGTAAATTTATACTTTAACTCGGAACGAATATATATTAAAACACCGTCGTTTTGGTTACTAAACGTAGACCTTGCTGAGGCAAAGCCATTTAAAACAGGAATGTCAGAGGTTTTACTCAACCAGCACTCAGAAAGAATAACCAAATCACATTTAACATCCATGGAGTGTAAGAGAACATTTAGGCCATCAAAGTTCCGGTTCAAACTTCGAATGTTTACGTGCAAAGTGTTTAGCATTTGTTTGGAGGATTTCAAGTGCGTTAAGCATTGGTCTGGCGAGCACACGAAGGATCGAGAGACATTTAGTGACTCTACAGAATCCATAAATTTATTTAAATTATCCACAAGTATGGTAAAAGATACTTATGGTGCTAGTAAAAGGAACAGTGATTAGACTCTGACAGCCGTTGTGGTTATAAACAATAAGTGTTGTACTTATAGTTTGAGAAACTGATTTATTCAGACAGCTATAATTGTGAGTGACAGGAATGTAAGTTGATGTAAGTTGTGTACGCCGTGTGTAAGCTATGTGTGTTAGCGTGAAAAGAGCGCTAGATGTGTATTTCCATAAAAATGTATAAAATAAAGTTAAGCATGCATATTCTAAAACTATGATTATAATTAAAATAGTATTATTAAATAGTGGAAGATAGTGATTATTACTGAAAAATAGTCAATCCTCAACATTTAGGGTCTTCAAGTCCGATTCATTGTTAATGCAGTGTGCGGATTCTCCTTCCTTCTTGCGTACAAAGATCTTTCCATGCGCAGTCCAGCAAAAGGTGTAGCCATTTGTTTTTGAAAAGTCTCGAGCTAAAAAGTACAGACGTTTAGCCCTGTAAGTGAGATATTCCGATATGTATACTGGGACATCGGGGCCATTTATTTGAATTTTAGAGGTTGACAGCTTCTTGTCTTTGTTGGCTCGATTGTAAGATTTAATTGAATGAACTATCTTTTCCTTCAAGATTATTGTCGTAAAGTTGACCAAGATAGGTTTGCTTGTTTCGTTCTTTGTATTTAGGCGGTAGACATCTCGTATGTCGGAAGAGCTTATCGAAAGATTTAAGGCTTTACCAGTGTCGATCACAATTTTTGACAGATCCTCTTTCGTTTCTCGCAATTTAGCGGGAATGTTCCTCAACTCAAGGCAAGATGATCTTTGCAGCCTTTCTAGGTTTTCGACCTTTTCCTCCAGTATTTGAATATACGCTAAGTTCTCCTTACGGTCTGATGTTAGCTTATTGAATTCTTTCAGCAGATCATCATATTTTCCTGTGACAAAATCACATGATTTTTTTATTGATGTGTTTAACTCTCTAATCTCATTCATAGATGCCTGCAGAGCATTGTATTTATCATTTTGCTGTTTTTCGAATTTCGTGAAGAGGTTCTTCATTTCGGTCATAAAAACATTAATATCATCCTCCTGGTCTTTACGGTTTTTACGTTGTGTAACGTTGGAGTCCAGATCCACCTTTTCCGTTGGCCTATTAGGTTCTACCGAGTGGCTTTGTGACTGTTTAGACTTGTTGCGAGCAGTGACATTAGTACCCAGGGGAGATAGCGATCGCGGGGACCGTTCCGTGGTGGGGCTCACAAGTCTCGTCGGTCTGGCAGGTGTGTTTGTATTATCATCCTTAGGTTGTTTACTTGCGCAGCTAGGACACTTCCAGATTGATTTTTGTTTAATACTCATGCTTTTAAACACCTTATCGCGAACATTAGCACACAATAATTCATACCAATTTTGGCAAAAGCAGCATTGCAAGCATTCTTTGCAGTTAAAATCATTCAAACAACCAGCGCAGTTTTTTGACGACATTTTGGCCAGTACAATTTAAAATGTGTGGTATAATAATAAAGCGCTTTCAGCAAATCACCGAGCATGCGGCGTCTAGCGGTGCCAAAATAGAATAAAGCGATGGTATTCTTAAAGCGCTGAGCGGCGAAGGAGTGTAGCTCGCTTGAAAGCTCGCGACCGTAAAGACGTAAGCGCCGTGCAATAGGTGTCACTTACGCGTTTTAGTCACCACTGGTTTGAAATCAAAAAACAAAGTCAAAGAAATATTCCTTTAACAAGGAATTTACTGAGAAAAAAATTGACAGACTGGCTTAAATCCATGTCTTATGATGAAACTGATCAACTTGTGATATCTTAAACAAATTCTCACGCTAGAGCGGTCTCTCATAATAATAGACAAATTGCACAGCTTACACAGACAACACCCCCACACACACACATACACAAACACTCAACCTCACTTCTACTCCACATCATTGCTGGGTAGGTACCTACTTTAAAACTTATAATGATTTTTTCTTTTGTAATTTTTAATTTATTAAGTGTTCATTAATTATGTGAAAGTAAGGAACAAAAATGTCTTCCTTGTACTTCGTGTTGGGCGTTGATAGCTGCACTACAGTTACTTTTGCAGCTATCTTCGTGTCTATTGTTATGTTTAATACCTAAAAATTGTTCCTAAACTTTATTTTTTATTTTAACTGGATGCGGAAGGTGGACGACAGGGTGTTGTGGCGCAACCTTGGAGAGGCCTAAGTCCAGCAGTGGACTGCGATTGGCTGAGTTGATTGATTGATTGACAAAGAAATCTAACATTACCCTGATCACCCTCAGTACTATGTCAAACACACCTTGTTTATCGTATTCCGTTGTCCTACAAACATACATAGGTACCTCCATCGATTGTTTGGTTCTATCAATAATTGCTTTTAATCATTAACCGGCTGTGTTTGGACGGGCCGCAGTCCCTAATTGGCTTTAGTGTGGCACTGACTTAGTGTGTAAAGGATTAGTGATGTACCTACTGGCCGATTGATTGGGATTAGTGTTGTGCTCGGGTTCGACTTGTGATTGTGACTGGTGATTTTAATGACGGAGGTTTATTTTATAGTCGTAACTTGGTTTTTACAGGAATGCTTGTAACATTTATATCTATTCTATTTCTCCTTTAAAATCCTAGTGCCTCCCGACACTATTTTTAACCGACTTCAAAAAAGGAGATTCTGTTTTCGATCCGTATGTATGTATGTTTGTTGGTCCGGATTTTCTCAAAAAGTAATGAACCAATTTTGATGATTATTTCACTATGTAATCTACATACTTTCAGAAAGGTTTAAGTATACATTAGGTAATTATTCTTATGTACGAAGTTATATGCATAAAAATGTACTATATCTTTGACATTTCTAAGTGGATTTTGGTATGATTCTTCTTTTCGTTCGGCTTGGGCTCATGTAATTGTCCTAATTGTATATTCAACTAAAAATGGAAAAATAAATTTACTTAAAAAAAAAGTAAAAACCGACTTCAAAACCTAAAACGAATAAAATAACTTACATAAAAAACTTAACAGCTTCTGAAGTCGGTGTCTTCCATACTTCAATGCTTGACACCGACTTCGGAAGCTGTTTGAAGTCGGTATTTACTTTTTTTAAAGTAAATTTATTTTAATCATTTTGGACTGGTTTTCTGTCTTTTAAGTTTTAATTAATTTGATTTTAATCCTGTGTTGTTCTGCTGCAGGGCAAGGGCCTCCCTATCTCCTTCCATGAATCTTGTTTTTATATTTCTGCCAACGTTGTTAATTTCACAAGTTAATTAATTTTAATTAGATAATTCTGATTTTACTGTTGACGTTTACTTTTGCCTTTATTTCTTTAATATACATACAAATTACATTTTTAAATATTAGAATATAAAAATATAAAAACATTTAAAAATATAAAACATAGTAGCCCACCGGTATCGGGAACAGGGTCCAAGCTACCGGCGCGCAGGGCTCCAGAGAGTGAAACCTCCTAACAATGCGCGCCGTGTCTAGAAGTACCGCTTTCTGAATCAGGCCCTTAATCCAGCCGCCCAACGAGAGCCTCCTTAGATGTTGGTCGAGGCTCTTGGCAATTAAGCCATTGGCTGATACGACTATCGGCACAATGATTGCTGAGTCCACATCCCACATGTCGACAACCTCGCGAGCCAAGTCAAGATATTTTATTTGTTATCTTTCTCGGCTTTCACGAGGTTCCCGTCATGTGGGACCGTTATGTCAATAATCATTGCGCGCCGCTCTATTTGATCCACCACCACTATATCAGGCTTATTGGCAACAATAGTCCTGCCAGTGATGATGGATCGATCCCAGTACAATGTGATATTTCCATTTTCGAGAACTTGGTCGGGCACATACCTATAGTATGGTACTTCCGATTCTGCAAGGCTGTATTTCAGCGCAAGTTGCTGATGGATAATCCTGGCTACAAGGTTGTGTCTATGCAAGTACTCTTCATTAGCAAGACGAGAACAGCCGGAGATAATGTGTCGGATTGATTCTCCTGAACGGTGGCATGCCCGACAAATGTCAATCGTGCCGTCCTTCACAATAAATCTCCGGTAATTGTTCGTCATGATAACTTCGTCCATAATTGCACAGACAAAACCTTCGGTTTCCCCAAAGAGGTCACCGGAACGCAGCCAGGCTACGGACGCTAGCAAATCTACATCGGGTCCATGTAGGGCCCGGAAAAAGCGTCCGTGAAGCTCCTTACTCTGCCATACCTCCCTGCGATTATTAGTGTCACGCACTACAGGTTTGCGCCAGTTCTCTTTAGCCAAGGAGAGCGGGGTGAGGCCCTTGTCCACCGCGACCACACCTCGATGCATCCCCACGTCGGCTCCTAGGAAATATTCCCTGAGACTGCATATCTCGCGGTTGTGGAGAGTCTTAGCGTTTAAAAAGCCTCGGCCTCCACACTTTCGCGACATATACAGTCTCATTACCGATGACCGTGGGTGATGCATTCGATATGCAGTCAACAGCGTACGGACACTCCGATCCAGGGTGTCGAGTTCAGTCTGAGTTCATTTGAGTACGCCGAAAGAGTACATCAAAACCGGCATGACCAACCGTTGAAGGCGCGCACCTCGTTTACTTATTGTTAAAATACTGCTAAATTATTATTTACTTATTTTTACAAAAAAAAAAAAAAGTAGGTACCTAATCTTTTATTAAAAAATACGATCCTTGTATCTATTTGAGCTATTTCGCAGAACAAACCTTAATAATCAAGAATTGAAACAATCTTTAATTAATTAACTTAGTTCGATGAAGCCAATACAAAATTGGTAACAAATAATTACCCTGTTCGTCTGAAGGGCAGAGGTCATATCTTTGGTTGACCCTGGTGAGATTAAAACTATGAATGAGTCTTTTATTTAGAGACAATAAGTTAGGTATAGACTGATTTATGAGATTCTAGGGATAGATAAAAGTACAATGTGGTTTAAATTCGTTCATGTAAGGACTGACTTTATATTATATTTTTATGTTTTGGAAACCTGTGTGCTTTATACAGTATCTTATCTTATAAAGTTATTTAACTATTCGTAGAAACTGCTTTCTCATTAAAATAAATAAATTACTTTAAGATAATTCCAGTGTTAATTATTATGTAGGTACATAATGTGAACGAAGGATCACGTTTATCTAGGGCCACTCATCCAGCTCGGTAGGCACAACTTTGAGAATGAAGTTGACAGAAGGATCCAGTTGGGTTGGGCAGCGTTTGGAAAACTTTGTCAAGTGTTCTCGTCGCCAATCCCGCAGTGTTTGAAGACTAAGGTCTTTAACCAGTGCGTTCTGTCCATTATGACATACGATGCCGAAACGTGGACACTGACAGTCGGCCTGGTTCACATTCAAGGTCGCTCAGCACGCTATGGAGCAGGCTATGCTCTGAATTTCATTGAAGGACTTATCAGAAATTAAGTTATCCGAAAAAGAACCGGAGTTACCGACATAACCTGCAGAGTTAGTAAGCTGAAGTGGCAGTGGGCTGGACATGTTTGTCGAAGGAGCGATGGCTGGTGGAGCAGACGAGTCCTGGAGTGGAGACCGCGTATTGGCAAGCGTAGTATGGGACGCCCACCAGCTAGATGGACCGATGATCTTAAAAAGGTGGCTGGGACAGACTGGATGCAGAAGGTGGATGACAAGGTGTTGTGGTGCAGCCTGGGAGAGGCCTACGTCCAGCAGTGGACTGCGATAGGTTAATTTGAATCTAAAAGGAACGCATTATTGTGAGTGGAAAGTGACGGAGTCTTAAGTTTTGTATGCCCTAAACTTCACCACGGGTGGCGTTGTCGGTGGCAGCGCAGACGTCACTTTGGCTGCATTTTTTGGGGCTCAGAAGGCAGAATAAGAGCAGAAACACACACAGCTCCACATCCACACCCTGCTGCAAAACCGTCAAGGCAGACATTACGAGATTGTAGTTATATTTACTCACATGGCTTCGGAGGCGGTTCAAAGACAAATATAACACTGACATTTACTACACTACGAATAATTTCCTAAAATAAATAGTCAAGGGAATGCAGGTACCTGAAATCCGTTCATTACATTAAAAACCGGCCAAGTGCGTGTCGGACCACGCACAATGAAGGGTTCCGTAGTTGGGATGAATTTATCTTAATAACAAACTTAACATTGTAGTTGAAAAACATGTTCTCTCATACATTCCAACTGTAAATGTAAGTTTGTACTCACAATATATATAGATTTACCATGTTATTTTAAGACCACAGACTTCTTATAGGTTTTCCTGTAATCTACAGGTAAAGATCTATTTTCTGTATTTTTTTCAAAATTTTAGGCTTAGTAGTTTCGGAGATAAGGGGGGGAATGGTCAATTTTTGTCAATTTTCTTACATAACTTTAAAACGATTTATTTTAAAATTATAAAAAAAATATATTTGAGACTCTAATAGTAAGCCCTTTTATATAACATGCCACATGGTGTAGTTTCTAAAACTTTTTTTTTAATTTTCTTATTTGCCCCCAAAAGTGACCTCTTTATTCAAAATTCATTTATTTACTTTACCCGTCCGAATTTGGGTCACAGAAATTCATATGTGTACCAAATTTCAACTTAATCGGTCCATTAGATTCGGAGCAAATTGGCTGTGACAGACGGACAGACAGACAGACAGAGAGACACACGAGTGATCCTATAAGTGTTCCGTTTTTTTCCTTTTGAGGTACGGAACCCTAAAAAGGTAGAATAATATTGTTAGAGACATAAAAACATTTCCCTTCCCTTCCTAACCTACTTAATTGCAGCAAACTATAAAGATGTAACATTGTTGCCATCGTATTTCAAGTCAAAGTTACTTACTAAACTTCTAGGTAACTATGTATTTCGTGCTCGCCGGTAACCGCTCCGGTCGCAGCTGGGGCACATACCTAATCTTGGTTCCGATGCTCTCCTCTAATGACGATATGTGAACGTATCGATTACATAGATTAGTGTAAGGAGCAACACTATACATGCTAGCTAAGGTCATGACGAATAGCTGTTTAGTATGTAAGTAGGGAAAGCTAAAGGTAGTAGGTAAAGGAATTTAAATACTTAAAATTTAAGCATTAAAAACAAAACAAATTGACAAGAAATCTAATTTAAAATAAAACAAATAAACAAGAGATTTAACATAGGGGAATAAAACATAAGTGGTTAGTGTTTTTCAGTTTGCATTGAAAAGAGTTGAAAATTGAATAAATATCAAGAACCTGTGCCTAGACAAAGAAATATCAGGCCTGTGTTCCAGCAGTGGGAAGGCTTTGGCTTAAACTCAACTAAAAATACATCTCAATAATATTGTTCCTTTGTTTTATTAGCTAAGTGAAAAAGTAAAACAAAGTAACAACATAAACTAAAGCAATTAAGTTAATTTAGCACCAAAGCCATGTGATACCTTGTTTGGCTCAAACATTACCATATTTAAAAGGGTAAAGGTTGGTAAAACTGCAGTATAAGTGACAGGTTTAGCTTTAATCGTGTAGTATACAACATTTCAACAGTAACTTTACACGAACGTAGGAGCTGCTAAAATAGAAGTCACAAAAAAAATATGTTTAAACATAGAATTTAATAAGAACGTGTACAATCTTAGTGGTTTGGCTTAAAACTAAATATCCAATATCCAAAAGACTATCTTTGATTAAAGGAAATGTTGTGAAATGATCAAAACGAAGTACCTAGGCATTAGCAATAGTGTACATGGAAAAACATTTGAAAACAGCTAGACAATTTAAGTAAAGCTTAATTTATTGTTTAAAATCACACCTTTGAACTTATTAAATCATATCTAAGGCCTGAACTGCAACAATGCGAAGACGAGACGAGAGGAGAGGAGATGTGTTGGAAACAACTAATAGGATGTCGTTATTTACCTATCTCATCTTCGCTTAGCTTCAGTGGTAAGGTTGAGCAGAAAGGAGAGGAGATGTCCCATATTTGCTTAGCGCGAACAAAACAGACATGTGAGCTGTGCCTCGCAAGCTGGCGATAGCGCGCAGTGGAGACGAGAGGTGCCGCACGCCTCACTCGCCACACGCCGACGATATGAGGCATCTCATCTCCCCTCTGTTCAACCGTATCAACTAAAGCTAAGCATCCGCGACGCACAACCCGGCCGCCCGCTCTAGCAAGTACACATCTCTGCTCCGGTCTAGCCAGTACCTACGCATCTCCGCACAGCTTCAGTGGATACACCCTAGCTTTTAAGCACCTCCTCTCTTCTCCACTTCGCACATCTCCGCCCATCTCCGCTTTGGTAGAGTCCAGGCCTCAGGCTTTTCATTATCACACCTTCAAAATATTGAGGCCAAAACTAAGCCAACAGTAGTTCAAAAAGCACTCGTCACTTCCATTTAGCCATAGATTTGGGCAGCGATAGGAGCCTGAAATGGGTTTCAAGGAACTTTTTGAAGCTTTTTGTAAGTAGGAGCGGTAAGTCACGTGAATGCCTCGTTTAGGCGGCCGGTACTGAGGTAGGGAACTAGGTGATACTGTCAGTGATAGTAAACTAAATAACAGATGGAAAATATCAAACTTACTGTTAGGACTATTTAAATGATAGGGATTATTATTTCAATTAAAAAACATCCACGGTGAGTAGCGAAGCAAATTATGAGGATGTCATCAAAGATAATGAAGAGAAAATATCATGAGTACGGATTTGAAGGTTTTACAGAAATAAAAAAAAAGGATAAAAGGGAAAAAAAGGAAGGAAGAAGAAGGGGAAGGGAAGGGGGGAGGGAGGGAGAAACGTGAAGGCTAAAAGGGATGACATGATGTGTCAATATTGGAAGGTGTGAGTATGTTATTTCTGCAATTTGAGAAAATAAATTAACTAAAATTGAGGTTTCTAGCGATGTTTGATAAAGTAGCAATTTATTATAAAATGTATTTGTATAGACTTGCTCGGATTAATTTTAATAAACTGTCTGGTGGACATGATTTGGAATTATTCAATAACAGTGTTTCTCGGCCAGCTTAGGCATTTGTTACAGAAAAACTTCTTTACAACAGAGTTATTATTTTCGTCTAATGCTTGTTCCTATAAACAAAAACGAATCGTTTTGCTTACCAATGGTAGCATTTTTTAATGCCAAACTGGGCATAAAATAGATTTGTAAGCTAATTTTACCTGTGATAGCTACTTCCATATCTATGTCTATCTAGGTATACTATGCAAAACTATAATGAGGTCCTTGCTTCATTATTGGTAAAGATGCAAAAGTCTTAATTTTACCCAGTTACGGTCCATAAACTATAGTAATTGGCCATAAATGACGAATGACGATGATGAATGACGACACGGTTGGCGCAGTGGTTGAGCGATTGACTGCTGCGCAGCATGTCGCGGGTTCGATTCCCGCACGGAACAAATATTTGTACGACCTACAAGTATTTGTTCCGAGTCTGGGTGTTTTTCTATCTATAATATGTATGTATTTACAAAAAAAAAATGTATATAAGTAGTTTATCAGCCATCTCGTTACCATAACACAAGCATTAGGTTGCTTAGCTTGGGGCTAGATGGCGTTGTGTGATATGTCCAAACATATTTATTTTATTTATTTTTTTATTTATAAATGATTTTTATTTTGTGTTGGTTGATCGTGTACACTACTTATTTGTTTCCTAATTTATGTTATTAAGAAAGTATTTTGTACCGACCTTTTTTGATTCAATTTGAATTTTCAGTGTTTATCAGTGTATACTTGTAAATGGCCTTCAGTTTGAAATTGTTTAAGGACATTGTCTACGTTAGCTGTAATTTTCCCGAATAAAATAAAATAAAATAAATATAAAATTTTAACGTAATTATACGCTTTTAGAAACAAACACATATTTTGACGAAAGACTAGCATGAATACTTTTCGATAAAATCAAATCATTCAATTTTGCCTTTCCAACCTGACAGAACACAGGTTTTACCAACAATTCCAGCCCCCACAAATTATAAACCAACATAAAAAACACAACAAACACAAAATTAAATAACACTATCGATATGTATCTGCCAATATTTCCTAGACACGAACCAATTACGGTTTCCAATAAAAGCCGACCAAACAAAAAAACACCAGACAACATACCCTTAATCTTTGTTTACTGGAGCCCAATTAACTCGGCCGGTTAATGACGCGAGTTTACCCACGCGACCATACTGCCACGTTTAGGGAGTATGCACATACAGCAGACGATATGCTAAGAGGACTAAGTTGACTGGAAGCCAACTTCGATTGGCTTGGGGAATAACTAACTATAATGTGAAACCCAATAGTTAGATCTTGGGAACAGAAGTGATGTTATTACTCAAAGATTAACCAGGGGGCCGTACTATGACGTGAAAAAAGATCATGGATCAATCATGATTCTGTTGAGAAAAAACCGGTCAAGAGCGAGTCGGACTCGCGCACCGAGGGTTCCGTTCCGATTTCTGAAAAAGTGTGTTATTTAGAGACATCGTTTTATTTTTCCTGTAATCTTTACATAAACTTCTATCACATAGAATCATTTCAGATTTTTTCTATGCAAACTTTGGAAAAAGCTAACGTGTAGGTAGTGTTCGCTAACGGTATTTTTTTACATTTTTCATCAAAAGTAGAAAACTATGCGGCTTAAAAAAAAGAAAAAAAATATTTGAGAATGTGCAAACAGCGCTCTTTCATATGATACCCTACAAGTCCTAGTAGCTCCACTTCGAATTTTTAAGAACCCCTTTCAGTCCCTGTAGCAAAAAAAAATAAATAAAATAAAAAACATTCTTTCTTATTTGCAAAATAGTTGGGCAAACGTCATCTAAAACTGTTCCAAATTTGATGTTAAAGCATTGGTAGATCTTGAGATATCCAGCTGTGACAGACGGACAGACAGACAGACTGAGTCGCACCATAAGGATTCCTTTTTACCATTTTGTTACGGAACCCTAAAAAAGATGGTGCTATAGGACGTGGATCGATGATCTTTTTTCACGTCATAGTACGACCCCAGTTCTAATAAGCTTATCGTGAGATTCTATATTGGTCATTACACTCTTTTGTAGACCGCTTTCCCCGTAGTAACTGAAACAAATCAAAGTTGTTTCTCAGACAGTTAGTCACTATTTTGTAGAGTGGTTGGTTATACATTGCTTTACAATTCCACGACAGGAACAAAATTATTAATATTTCAATAATAGCTAGCAGAAAGCAAATTAATTAAACTTGTATCAACGACGCAGTACTCCTAGCAAATAATTCAGAGCACTAGTTAAAAACCAATTTAATCTATTTCAAATACAGATACTTTTCGACGAATCACCAGCTCTATGTGCAATATCCTTACAGCAACGGTAATCATAGTCAGTGATAACGATTCAGGGAAATTGTACTGTTTGTTTGATTTTGACGTGGATGGGACATTAATTGTGTATGTCGGGTGTTAAGACAACACCGATAGAATGCTCATATTTGGATTATGTGGTAAGGGTTCTAAGAATATCGGTGATTTGGTGATATTGTTCTTGTCAGTGATTACATCGTTGGCCATGTTTGAAGGATAATCATTAGTGTTGTACTTCGTAATAATTGAAGTCTAGCCTTTTCAGAAACAGCTGAATACCAGTGTTTATGTAGTAGCAGTATTTCTATTATATTATTTCCATTATAGCATTTTAAATCCAGTATCCTCAAATATTTTTGATGACAAAGAATCATCACGTTTACTGAATATTACAAGATTAGAGGGACAACAATAACTATCCATACTTTTAACTTATATATCTGATATTCTGCCATGCACAGCGAATTCCTGTAAACACTCAAGTATTAGTCCATTTCTGCCTAAAGTACTTCTAGCTCCAAACTGTTCATACATCAGACGCAAATCTCAAGAGATTAAAAAGGCCCGAACTTTTTAATGATTAAACCTCATTTTACGAGAGCTTAGTATTGGAATCTAGCGAAAGTTTTGTTGCAAACAGGAAGCTGTCCGGTGAAAAGTTCTTAATTGATCTATTGATAACGCTTTTAGTTCTAACTTGTTCGGGCTGTGTTGGATGGTTTTGTGTGTGTATGTGGGTGTTGGTCAAACGTAGTGTGGAAAGAGGAGCTCGTGGCTAAGTAATAACAGCCGCACAGGTCGATCCATCAGGTTAATCTACGCTTGTCGGGGTTGCTCTGTAGATGTGTGACCATCTTTACATACCGAGACTCCTCCGTGCTTCGGAAAGCACGTTAAACCGTTGGTATCGGCTGTCATTCGTGGATCTTTGACAGTCGTTACGGGTCGCCAGAAGCCCGAAAGTCTGACAACCAGTCTTACCAAGGGGTATGGTATAACCCAGTTACTAGGTTGTGGAGATCAGATATGCAGTCGCTCCATATAAAATACTGGTATTCAGCTGCATCCGCTTAGACTGGAAGCCGACCCCAAAATAGTTGGGAAAAGGCTAGGCAGATGGGATGGTCACAGGTAGTGTGGAGTTTATGGCATAAATAGTTCTTATACCGGGGATTACGAATGATGAAGAATTAATTGTCATCATCATCCACCCGACTTCCACTGTTAAGTACAGGCCTGTCTTTGCTTGTACCAACCTCCAACCGGCTGTTGTACGAGACTCATCCAGGTACCACTCACAAAGGCAATAATGGCGTTCGCCCATCTCACCGCTTTACGACCGACACGTCGGAGACGTAGATAAAAAAAACAAATGAACAGAGTTGTAATGAATGACATGAATATGTAGGGGTTGGATAATTATTGGTTACAGACAATATTTTTTGCACAACAGTGACTTGATTTGTGACCAACCCATTACAAAGTAATATGAAAGAACCAACAGATATAAATTAGTAATATGCTAAAAACCCAATTTTGTATGACCTATTGTAGTTTTACAAAACAAAATTTCATTTTTTTGCACAGGAATAGAAAAAACCGGCCAAGTGCGTGTCAGACCACGCACAATGAAGGGTTCCGTAGTTGGGATGAATTTACCTTAAGAACAAACTTAACATTGTAGTTGAAAAACATGTTCTCCCATACATTCCAACTGTAAATGTAAGTTTGTACTCGCAATATTGATAGATTTACCATGTTATTTTAAGACCACAGACTTCTTATAGGTTTTCCTGTAATCTACAGGTAAAGATCTATTTTTTGTATTTTTTTCAAAATTTTAGGCTCAGTAGTTTCGGAGATAAGGGGGGGGGGGGGGGTGGTAAATTTTCGTCTAGTTTCTTAAATAACTTTAAAACAATTTATTTTAAAATTATAAAAAATAATATATTTGAGACCCTCATAGTAAGCCACATGGTGTAGTTTCCAAAACTTTTTTTTTTATTTTCTTATTTGCCCCACAAAAGTGACCTCTGTATTCAAAATTCATTTATTTACTTTACCCGTCCGTGTTTGGGTCACAGAAATTCATATGTGTACCAAATTTCAACCTAATCGGTCCATTAGATTTTGAGCAAATGGGCTGTGACAGACGGACAGACAGACAGACAGACAGACAGACAGACAGACAGACAGACAGACAGGCAGACAGACAGACAGACATACAGACAGACAGACAGACAGACAGACGGACAGACAGACAGACAGACAGACAGACACACGAGTGATCCTATAAGGGTTCCGTTTTTTCGTTTTGAGATACGGAACCCTAAAAAGCTGGACAATGCAACATGAACTTATTCTTATATAAAGTTTTAAGTATGGTTGTTGTGACTTTCTAGGAAAACGAACTGTACACTTTCATCTATGGAAGGTAAAAGCCAACAAAGGTATTGTATCACTGGGGCATTTCATGAAATAGAACTAAGTCGTCTTCGTGTTCTCTCGTATTCGTCTCGTGGCTATGATATAGCTCTTGTTTTCATCTTTTCTTGATATGTCCAATACAACATCAATTTCTCCGTCTCTTTGACTATGTTGCATTTTTATAGTTTTCATGATCTTTCCTCTTTTTAATCTTTAATGTTATTCTGTGTGTGAGTAGATAATTCAGATTAAAAACTGTTGTGCAAGATTTAAGCTTCAACACTTCAGACTTTTAAGTATTTCTATAAATCTTCATTGAATAAAAAATTCTAGACATGCCTCGATTATTAATTCATCCAATAGGCCACAGTGGAGTCCTTCCATGTTATATTAAGTTAAACGACCGAGCGCTGTGAGAAGTTATTCTTAAGTTGCAGAATAATGGAGGCATCATTCGTTTTAATTTAATTCATATTTTATAATATATTCCTGTGTTATATAACCTAATCTTAAAGAACTATTGCCTTATCATCGCTTAGTCTCTTCCAATCTAAACATAGCTCCGTTTGATCGATTAAATTTCGTACTGACCCATTTTGATCAATTCGAACAATATCAAACAAGGTCGAGATTTCTACGGTATCCCCTACCACTTGAACCAAATACCACCCTTACCTTTTTCAATGGGGTACCCTTGAAAATTATACGAAATCTCTTGCTCCTTATATAGTCCCTTTAATACTCTTGGTCTAAACAGAGCTCTGAGTGGGATTAATACGAATCCCGTTGACAAGGACAAGCTTCTAGCATTAATACGCTATTAAATTGGAAGACCACAGTGTTGCATAAATAATGGTAGATTTCCATCCTTCCAACAATAGGAATCCTATCCCAATTTCTATTGTGGGCCGTCATTGAGTGGCCGTTTTATTTGCTTTAGTTCGGAATAAATTATCTGATACTCGTTATTTGTTAACTGATTTAGAAATGTTACAATTTACAAATTGATGATGGAAATACTGTTGATGAAGTAATTACTGATTTTGATGACAATCATGTCAAATAAAGCAATGCGAATTTTATGAAAATCATATAATCACTTATTTACACTAGGTATAACAAAGAATCACGCTAACAGTCCTTTGCACCGATTTCTTTCAAATACTCTTCACAGACATGAGCCTTAACAGAAAAAAAAATTAAAGCTCACGTTACAATTTCATACTTTCTGTTATTGCCTGAATGTGGGTTACATGCGTCGTTACAGCGCTGTCGTTTAGAAATATTATTGCTTTCGTGTTATTTCGTGTCATTGTCTCGTTTATGGTTTTGATCTTTGTAGGATTAGTTACGATTGAAATGGTAGGAATTTTAGTCATGTGTGTGTGTGTTTTGTTACTAATAACATGAACTATGTCTCCATAAGCTTGCAGCAGCCTGTATTCTTTAACCATTGGCATTGATTTCGGTAAAATAAGACATACGATCCATAGGAATGTTTTTAAAGTTACAAACAGAATATGTCACCTTTGTTCACCACATCGGTGTCGTCAATGGCGAGGCGGTTTACCGAAAGATAATTATGGTAGCAGGTTCATCAAACTGAGCTATAAATCTATATGAATTAATGTTGGTACGTTAGTGACGTCTCGGTTTGTCTTTATTGAAATTTCCCTTTAAGACTTTATTGTTTTTCACAAATTACACCTAAACATGTTGTTCAAGTAAAACTTGCAGGAAATGACAACAAACAAGCTTGAACATTGAACAGGCTTCGTGCAAACAATATCATGTACTTTCACGAACTTGTCTCGAAGTTTTAGCAATTATTACTTGACAGGGACCAAGTTTCAGGGTAGTAGGTACCTATCTTGTAGCGAATATTTTTAGACATTGTTTAATACCGTATCGATTTCAGGATAAAAGCTCTTGTTGGTTATTAAGAAAGTTGATAAGAGGTTTAATATTAAAAATTTAATATTTTAGTACTTTGAGACGAAGGTTAAGTTATTAATGTGATCTTAAGAATATAGTTTAGGCGATATCAAAACGTAATTTTGTGATACTTTTCAATTTCTATAGCAATCTCGACACCGAACACAAAAACCAATGCCGTTATTTATACATTACATGAAGAACTTGTTCAGAGGTTGATAACGTACATAATGGCGAGTTGGTAATAGGATTGTCCATGACAACATAATGTCATCTAAGTACACTAGAAAGTAGCTGCTGCTTTACAAAAGCACCTAACTTATACCCAAAGGAAAGAATATTATGAATCTACCATTCCATCCGTTACAAACATTACACTCAAGTCAAATATAGATACAGATAAGTTAAACACAGATTCCTCGTTTTAATGTCGAACATCTGAAACTAGGTCCTGAATCAGCAGTAACCACAGCGGTAAGACTACTGAGAATGCAGTAACATTCATTATTAGTTCCGCTTACCAACCATAGGTACTCCTGTGGAATTAAATTCAGTTTAGCATTTCTATAGGTGAGCCGCTTGCGCGAGCGTGGTATAGGTGGTTCCCGAGAGTCAATTTTCCGTAATTTTACGTGGTATAAGTTCTATACCAAGCAAATATATTTTTACTTTTAACCTTGTTCCACCACTAATAAGTAGTAATATTAGGATAATGCAATCTATAGGTTTGGGATTATAGTTTGTAGATCAGTCAAGGTGAACTAGCATACTTATAAGCTAAGGTAGGTAACCTAGGTACAATAAATGCCACGGAAGATGAGACTTGACACACCACGTAGTTTGACCTGCGTAGTAGTCTCCGATTCAGATTATTCTGATTTATAGGTCTCTTTAGCGGTATGAGGTCTGAGACAATAATTTAATTTAATTTATCAATTTAATTTAATTTTTTATATTTTTCACCAATTATATTATTACTAGCACATAGTTAGTATAATGTATAATACTGCAATGTTATGGAAGAGCGGAGTCTCCTAATACAGGCATTTTTTGCTTAAAGGGAAACTCCAAACACGTCTTAGTTTATAATATGCTAATTTTGCCAATAAACAATTTGAATTTGACAGGAAAAGACGCGGGAGGCGCGATACTGCGCTCGTCAAGTCTCATCGTGGTATTTTTTTTTTTGGAAGTCGTTTGTTTCTTTGTGACAATATTTTTTATTTTTCACTGTTTAGTTATGGTAGCTACCCCAAACCAATTCGTATACCACTACTTGCTATGTACACAACAGAGACAGGAAGTATACATAATTATCATCAAGGTACACAAATTGGATTAAATACATATTATCGAAACTAACTCAAAAACTACCCAAGATAAGTTAGTAAAATTTATAATGGATTTGTAATACAATTTATACCGAAAGTAAAAAAAAATATTTTCAAAATCGGTCCACAATTGACGGAAATATTGACGAACATACAAAAAAACATACACACAGACGAACATAATAACCTCCTCCTTTTTTATTTTTTATTTTAATATTTAATTTAGTTGTTTTAGTTTTTATCTTTTTATTACGGATGCTTTTTAACGTGCACGTCTTTCTACATTGTTCTCACATTTATATTTTCAACATGAACGATGTAACCAATATTTTGTAAAAATATTATGATTTAAAAGAGTGTCCGTGGAGTTTCTTGCCCGTTCTTCTCCATAGGGATCTACTACGCTTTGGAATGGGCAACTAGCTTCATCTTTCTGACTGACCGACCCATTGACAATTCAAAAGTGCCTGTAATTGGATTATTTGAAATAAATGCTTTGAGTTTGAGTTTTGAGTTTGAGTTTGAAGTCGGTTAAAAGTTTATACATCCTTGTGTCAATAGTATTAAAATTTACAATTCATTGTTGAATATATATTTTGTATCTCTATATAGCTACATTATGCTGAAGCTTTCACAGAGAGGAAACCAAAAAAAACACAATACCTAATGAATGCAAAGAAAACTCGCAAAGCAACACAATTTAAAATTCCCTCAACACCGCACAGAAAAAAAAAATCGCTAATTACCATTCCCCCCGAAACCAATAACAAAATTAACATCGCTATATTCAAATTGGGCGTAAAAAGGAAGCCGGCAGGAAGCACCAATGAATAATACTCGTAACGTATTGCTACCCTGCCAATTTCCTGCGGTTGCCACCGGATCTCCAATACTGGGCTCCCAGTTCCCCGTTGTATGCTTAACCACATTATCTATTCAGGAATTGATTTGTGTTTGTGATAATGGAAGGTAGTGTACGTCTACATGAATATGGGAGCAGGTGTGGGTTCTGGCAAATGTTGGGAGTGGTGGTTCTGAATGGTTTGTTTGTTGAAGTTATAGGAGGTAACAGCTGCGGTTATAATCAGGCATTGATAGGTCAAATAATAATACCGAGATCTGTGTCTTATAGTGATCGATAAAAATAGGTGTACCTATACATATAGCAAGCATTTGAAAAGATAAATCAAAAGCTTGCAAACTGTTATCGCGTCGAATAGCGGAAGTAAACCCCTCACCAGTGATTAATCATTAAAAGTTAAGTTGACAAAATAAAACAAAATTTTAGTCCCCCAACTTCGATCGAATCATCTTAAAGTTCCAAACATTTAATTTATTAATTTCCAGAAAATCAAACAGAAAAATAACAAGTTCCGTCCGTATACTCCAATAAAGGTTTTCATATAAAATGAAAAGTTGGACGGTAATCAGAATGAACTCCGATAACTGAGCCTTTAGGGATCCCTCGCAAACAGATGTATTTGTTCAATGTATAATGAAGACTGAGTTAGTTAGGGATCAAGTTTTGGAATCCCGAGGGCGCGTCGAGATGAGATCTTGCAGGTTCAAATTGTTCGTCTACTGTTTGAAGAGTTAGAATTTGAATTGATGTTCGGCTAATTATTGTGGGTATGTCGAACTTCCATGTAGATGGCGTAACTATATATAGGATTTCTGAGGATTGATCAGATATCAGAGCTGAGAACAATAAAGGGACGGGTACTTGTGTGGTCGTTGTTTATTGAAATAAGATCAAAGCTTCACGAATAGATCGTAACACAGAACGGAGTAATTTAGGCATCATTGTTACTACTGTAGCACTTTCTGAAACAGAGAATTTAAGCATAAAAAACCTTACAATTCCTATATGAAACCTTACAATTTTGTTCACGAATAATTTAGCGACCATGAACACTCAGAGTCCTTAAAATCTTGATGACAAAGTTAAATAAAGCGAGAAATAATCCCCAAAATGAGTTTTAAAATTCTGAGTTCAACGTTCAACTTTGGATATTTTAATTTGTCTCGACAAGGCATAGAATTACATTATTCATTTCATTATTTTCTTTCATTATTTAATCAGACGGATGGATAGTAATAGTAACCTAGAGTATCTTTTGATTCGTCGATATTATTTTCCTTGTCTATTAACATAACTCATGGTATGGCATTTATTGTAATGATGATCATCATCATTATGATTGACATTCTCTAAAGCATCAAGAAATCTACCAGTTTTACTATTTAAACAGCCCAGCTTTTGATAAAATCTAGCTTTTCCTGGTCGAATACTAAAACAATTTCCAGGTATATACATAAAATCTAGCTTATCCTGGTCGAATATTAAAACAATTTCCAAACACATGATAACATAACAAACAAATGATTGGTACTAAAACAAAAACGTAGCTGAATTTATTATTCCTCAAATTAAACGACATGATATGCTAACGTTGCGATTGGTCCCGAATATCCAGAATGTCAATTCCAACTCGAAACAGGATGAAATTAAATCCATTTTGAACGACACTCGGTAATACTCTAAAACATGCAATTTGATCAATTGAACACAAAGCGATTTTGAACTGTTTGCTTTTATTTAGCAACTGTTTTCAAACGAATGGTAATTACGTTTTTGATGTTTGTTTTTGGGCGTCATCAATGAATTTGTTTAACGTAATTTCTCGTGGGTATGTATAACACTTGAGTGAATTTATAAACAGTGTTGTTATCGAATAACGTAGGACGCAATTTCCTACAACATTCAGAAATCCTATTATGGCATTTTCAGTGGTCAGATCAGCATCGTGCTGAGTAGAACCCTTCTTGTCACAGTCATGACGTGCAGCTGCATACTATTTCTGTTCTGTGCACGTGATTATAGATCTGTATTTTTCTTTACTTTTTCGAGTTAACTTATCTTTGACAAGTAAACCTATTTTCTTTCTTTCTTTCTTTTCTTTCTATATCAAAGCATGACCTATTGATATGACCAAACTCTAACGCTCTGACAATAGCCACATGAAGATCCGTCAAGATGGATGGTAATAACCATCCAATCCGATGATTGACGTCTTTTCAAATATCTCTGCTTATTTCTCCAAGGAATCGGTTCTCCATACATCATCTCCTTAAGGGTGACCCTTGAGAAAATCGCGTACACAACCTTCCATAAACCAAACTTTATGTCCTTGAAAAATATGAGTGCCATGCCCTGAAAGTGCCTGAAACATATTCATATGATCGTAGAGGCAGTAAATGTTAAAGCAGAACAATAAAACGGATAGTTTTATGTTGGTTTTATATCGTCGACAGGTGAGCCTAGGGGATGTTCCTATATTTTATCGTCCGGAACTGAATTCCGTACACAAAAGAATCTATGAACGTTATACGAATACCGGAGCTTACGAAGACAAATATTGCTTTAAATGCAACTCGAACATTTATCTGGAATGTTTGAAATTCATGGCTTTATATGAAATATGCTTGAATTTTCTCGTGAGTATTGTGTGTTTATCCTGTTCCAAATTCCTGTTTTACATTAATTTTAACCGACTTCCTAAAAGGAGGAGGGTATTATTATATTCGACTTTATGTAATATTTTTTATGTATGTTCACCAATTTCTCCGTCAATTGTTAATTTGAATATTTTCTTTTGAATAGTGCACTGTTTTAAAGTTTTACGGTCGCGAAATAATTTTAGCTTGCACCATTAACTTGTGGAACGACGGTACTTACACGTTTTTATTTCCCCTCGGGGTTCACCAAACTAGGGGGCGACGAGTCTTTAAAGTCGCACTCACAAGATCTTTATAATGATAAAATCTTTATATGACAGGTATTATAATTTTATTTCTTGGATTGTAAAAGACAAAGTCAAGGAAAGATAAAAGTGTAAATATGTGTATATAAAATGTGGATAGGATAGGGATCATACCTTCTACGCTTTGAATATTCAAAAGTTCCTGTAATTGGTTTATCTTTATATATAAAAATGAATGGATAAATGTGTAGCTAAACGCATAACTCGAGAACGGCTGGACTAATTCGGCAATTTTCTTTTTCAAATATTCGTTGAAGTCCGAAGAAGGTTCTTATGACAAGAAAATTTTGAATAGTTGTCTACCGCGTCAATAGATAGTCGCGTTTCTGTTTCGGTTTGACACTCTGACACACAATAACGCAGTGACTTGATTTGATTGCCATGGAAACGCTATTTAATAAATGTGTGAGCTCACTCTTCTCAGTATGAATACTTTTTCGCGTGACTAAGTACGGTGAGGGCAAATCTAGCGATTTAAATCTTTGAGGGGTGGGGTTTGAAAATGTCAGATTTTCATGACGGACGTTACGGCCGCTTTCCTAGGAAACTGTAGCTTAATTCAACTTAAGTCCTTATATTTAGTCACCCAGGAAAAAATGTTTTTGAAATCTTGTGAATTGTTTAATGAACTTACTTTTTTATTTTTGTTTTATATTTTATTTTATTTATTCGGAAGAACAAACAATTACACATTATATATTACAAATAAATATAAAATAAGGAGTTATACAAATGTGCAACCAACAACGTTCTCCACAGATACACAAAAAGACAAAGACAATATTGATAAAGTAAAAGTCGGACAGAATAGAAAAGATAGACATAAATTACAGCAGCAAGGAACACTAGAGAAATTTACAATACATTTTTGATTGTGTCAAGCAAGATCTTTTTAAATTTTCCAACGGATAAAGCAAATAGATCCAAGTTAGAGAAAAACTTATTAAAATTGCCTGTAAGGTGACGTAGAGGTGCCCGCAAGCCTGCATTCGTACGACTAGGAGTGACGGCGAAAACAGGTCGTGTGCGCACCCCACGTCCCTGAATGGTTCTAGGAACAACATAGCATAGCTTGTTACAAATATCCATACAATCATATGAATTCTTACACAGATCGTATAGAAACATAGTTTCTAGAAGTTTGTGTTTGTGTAGTAGAGTTTTCAGACTAAAACCAGCAAGGTTATTGGCCTTTCCAATGTAACCACTAATTAAGAGGCTTGAGAATAATAACAATATTTTGTATTTTTATTTTTACTCGTATTAATAATAATTTTCACCGTTTCCAGTCTACACAACATTGGATTTATACTCGTGTATATTCAATTGTGTTATATAATCCTATAACCCACTTCGTAGGTACGTTTATTATTACTTTATATTTAAAACTCTCGCATTGCTTCAGCCCCTACCACCTGCTTGCTTTTCAAATCAGTTGTATTTATTATATTTTTAACCGACGAAAAAAAAAGAGGAGGTTTTCAAGTCGAGGCGTATATATATTTTTTTTTTGTGTATGACCACGCATTTATTTTTACAGAGTCGTCCGATTTGAACGATTCTTGTTTTATTCGAAACAGTATACCTTGGAAATTGGTCCCTTTGCTTGGATAGTTTTTGAGTTGGCTTCAATAAAACGCATTTTTCCCACTGAGTCTACGTGGATGATGTTCTAATTTATTTTGCAGGTGGGGTATGGTATTCGATTTGTGTGAGGTAGGTATCACAACTATAAAGAGAAAATAAAAACTTTTTTATAATTAGAAACAACTGACTTCCAAAAAAACACTGTTTTGAAATTCGGTGGCAAAAAACGAAAATACAAAACTAAAGACACCGACTTCTAAAATTTAAGTTATTTTTCACTTTACAGTCTTGTTTTTTTTGGAAGTCGGTTGTTTTTTTTTTTGTAAAATATGTTTTGTAGACATTATTTAAACGTAGATGTTCTTCGTCGCCGTATAGTAATAGATACCTACTATAAGGTTTACAGATATCTACAAAGTTACCAAGATATAATAGTTTTATAATATCCAACTCGAGTTTCGTTTTAAGTTTGTTAAATAGAAAAACAATTTTATTAGTATTTTTCTTCTCCGTTTTCATTGAAACATCAATAATGTACTCGTATATCACAGGTGATAGATACACCATCACCTTTGATATACATTATTGATGATACATTTGATATGTCAGACATTAATGATGTTGATACATACATCATAAATAAAGTCACACCTTATTCTCGTGAGGGTCGGCAGAAACTATAGAACGTGCTACGATCCTTACATAGGTACTTCTTTTGCTTCGTTTACGTTCATCCATCTGGTCATACGCACACGCCTTGCGAATACTACGCACCTGGGGTCGTACTATGGCGTGAAAAAAGAACATGAATCCATCATGATTCCGTTGAGAAAAAGGATGGTGCTATAGGTCGTATATAGCTTCGTCTCTCTCTCTCTGTCATAGGAACCACGATGGATGCGTGATCTTTTTCTCGTCATAGTGGCCTCTGATCTTTCTTATGAACATTATCAATAAGGTAAAAGTCCTTTTAAGGCGTACATTCCCTCCCAACAACTCACATCTGCCTTGTAAATATTTTCGGCTCATAACATAGCAATAATTCATAGAACTATTATCAGATTAATCTGACTTGGTTATTTAGATAATTATTCTTTATTCAAACATTAAAACTAATTCAACTCCAAACTTCTCTAAAACTAAAGAGTACAAAACCTATACTTTCAAAAGAAAAATAAATTGGATAAAGATATTTTGAACTGGCTTCAAGAGGAATGCAGGAAATTCTCTCTGTAACGCTCGAACGATGTTAAATTGTAAGAACGAGGTAGCAACTTCAATTTATAGGCTCAACTCCGACTGGACGATTACTGTTGCAAGGCTTTTGAAGTCGGTTCACAGACTTTTATGACGGCAAAGGGCTTAGTTAGATTTAGTTGGTGGATGTTCGACTTTCTGATTTGCAAGAGTTTGAGTTTGTTATATGTATTGCATCGTGGCAAAGTTATAACAACCACACGGGTTGATAGATCAGGTTAAGCGCTTGTTGCGGTCGGTTTATGGATGGGTGACCATCTTTATATGTCGAGACCCATCCGTGCCTCAGGCCCCGGCTTTCATTACCGGTTACCCAGTAACTGGGTTCTGGAGGTCAGATAGGCAGTCGCTCCATATAAAATAGGTCATCATCATTCTCCTACCCTTATTCCAATCTATTTGGGATCGGCGCAACATGTCGCAAAAGTTATTACACAATTCATAACTACTTACTCTAAAAAGTGTTCTTTGACTTGACGTATGAAATAAAATAAATCATTTTGAAACACAATTTAATTCGTTTGATCGTCTATAGCTAGGGGCGTACTAATAGGACGGGACAGGCTGATTCGTAATCGTGGCCACACGCATTTGTTATGGACACATACGGGGCGTTAAGTCGTGCGTGGACGCGGTAGTAACGCGAGTCTTATGAGGTCGGCGTGGCATGTTTCACGTAGGAGAGGTAGGTGTGTGTTTCCACTGATACTTAGAACTGAAATTACATAGGTAATATTAATCTAACTTCGTGTTTTATTCTTGTGTTCCACAGCATCTTTTGAAGATAAAGATAAGAACCTGACGCCAACATAAAAAAAAAAAAAAAAAATATTTCTTTATTTCAAAAAGAGACAGCTCTGTTACATACATGACATATTTAGAGTAAACAGAAGTCTCAAACATAAGTCCCCTGGCTCCCAAACTAGGTTTATACCTGTGACTAGGAAGTCAGTGATCCTCCATGAAAAAGTTATTATGTATGACGTTGGTTATTTAAAAATGTAGCGACAAATAATATCAAAAGGCACAGTTGTTTAAATATTTAGAATAAAAATTACAAATTACAATCATGAAGTGTGCGAGTGTGTGTTTGTGTGTGTGCGTATGTGTGTGTTGTGTGTGTGTGTGTGTGTGTGTGTGTGTGTGTGTGTGTGTACATGTTTATAATACTAATTTACCTCCTTTCATTTCCGATCTAACATCAAAATACTTAATAATATTGTAAGTACCAATTCCAATCATAGTTTTAAACATAATATCATGCCCGTATTATCAAGGGGTTAAACAGAGGTATACCTAGTACACTAGCATTTCCCCGTAAGACTCATGGAATAGGGGGCGAGCCTATTGCCTCAATGGGGCACAAATCCAGACTCCAGGCTGACTGAACTGACTGGGGACTGAGAAACGGCAGATGGGAAAAACCCACCCATGCCCACCCCCACCTCATGTTCAGCAGTACCGTTTGTGAACACTAGACCAATGAGGCCGTTTAGTTGAAAACGCTTTAAGGTGATCGCGCAGTAGTAGCCCGCGAAATTGAAATTTTCTTCCGTTTTTTGCAATTTGCAGGTCAGTATCAGGTTTTATGTTGATAAAAATATGATCCGCGGCTATAACGAATATGTATTCATATAATTTTAACCACAAGAATCATCAACACATCCTTTCTAAATTGTCATGATTTCCGAAATCAAACTTAAAGAGAACAAAAAAAAAACCTAGAAAGATGTATTGATGATTTTTATGGTTATAATTATGTAAACACTTATTATTGGTTATAGCCACGTAGCATATTTTATCACCATAAAACCTGATACTGCACACTGGTACCCCCACCCCCTGGTACCCCTCCTGATACTGTACTGCTGTACTGCTGCTGTTGACCTGCATATTGCAAAACCAGTAAGAAAATTTTAATTTCGCGGCTACTATACTCCGTTTGCAATAAGATTAGACATTTAAACAAACCTTTTTTACAGTCAGTTCAACCGATTTTGACTTCTATTGCGTAGGAGATATGACAAATGGCAGCTGCAGTATACAGTTGGTATTGTAAACACTTTTTTGCCTTTATTGTCATCCTTGAGCCTACGGAATAGAAGTCAAAATCGGTTTAATTGACTGTAAAAAAGGTTTGTTTAAATGTTTAATCTTATTGCAAATGGAGTATAGGTACTGCGGATCCCCTTAGGGCACCACATTTGTTTCGCGCGCGATTCGCGTCGCGAGTTACTCCTGTTTGTAGGAGCCTTTCAATACTCAATACTCAATAATTTATTTGCATTCCACAATGTGTACATAAAACCACCACTTGTGCCTTTATTTAGGGCCCACGCTCAAAACGTATACACCTCTATATTTCCAAAAGCTACAATTAAAAAAGATGTTATCACAAACCCGTGTTACCTATCTGTTAAATTATACAAGTTTAATCTCACGTTAATGTCGAACAAGTTTATTTGCTAGAAAATATTATTACTTATGTAATAATTTTAATGCTAAGCCCGTATCACGGTTCAGAAGAGACGTTTAAATTAATTAGGAGCACCGACTTTGTTAATGTAACGTTTAATTTTAATTGAACGTTATGTTTGTTCGACGATTTAAATGCTTTGATGGGACATTCGTTGGAGTTATTGAAATGGTTGGTCATTTACTGGGCTACTGTTTCACAAATCAAGCTGTTAGGCACATTTTTTTTGTTAGGATTAAATGTTTTCTTTGTTTTGGAATGAAGTTCTTTTTATATTGTGTCCTTGTATGTACTCATTTATTACACGTGACAAATAAGCATATTATTGTTATCTTTTATCAAACCTTAACTTATTTCTAAGAAAGGTATGGTGATATAAATGTGTTTAATTCTTTCTTTCATTACTTACTGGCTACCAACTCCTAGACCTAATAGTATGTTTAAAAAATATAAATACCAATGATATATAAATCCCGTATCAAGAATGTTCAGTGTATAAAGCCCCATTTACATGGTACAAGTTTCTAGAACGTTCAAGAGCAATAATATCAACCAATTATTGCCACTCAAGAATTGTATGCAAGTGTTTACACGCGAGCAATTTCCATAAAATGGCATACAATAACTGTATGCAAGTTATGCTTCGTCTAAACACATACTTGCACGACCTTGTACAATTGATTCAAGTATTGCCTGTATTTGCGCTGCCAAATGTATAATTAAATTTTATTGAACGTCTTCTCTTGATTTTTTTTAACTTGTTTGGTTCGCAAGTTTGAATGATATAAAATTTTCATACCAGAATGGAATGCAATTTTATTTCATGTGCGATTTTATTGTATGTGGTGTTTACACCTCTACCAGTTTTAAATGGCAACTAACTTGCACGTGTCGTTTTGTTGCAAGATACGTGCAACGACGTATTGATGTGTTGTTTAGACGATGCCAGTCAATTGTTGCTTCAATTTTATGGTATGCCACAGGCAATAAACTTGCCCTGTATAAATGGAGCTTTTCAAAAGCTCGCGCAATGAATGTTTACAAAACAAATTCGCGAAGCGATTGCTCGTGGCGAGTAGGTAGCTACAGTCCTTAAGACCAATAGTTTTGTTTTCTCCTTTGATTGATACATAAACTTTAAGTAATTACAGTCCAATTAAGAAACGCGTTTTAACTAAAATTCCCTAATAAGATATCTATCAGCCGTCATCCAATCATCCTCGTTCAAAAACACGCGCAAGAAAAATTACAGGGAAGACAAAAAACTAAAAACCTCAATGCACAGTGGTTTGCAAGACAATGTGTTTTTACTTTGTTGAAAATTCTTATTATTCTCCTCAACTTTGCAGGGAGGATTCGGTCGAGTGGCTTTGTTATTTTTCATGCTGCGCAGAGGATTTGTTTATATTCTCAGCTTTTTAAAAAATAAACGGAGGGACGTCGGCCATTTTGTTAGGCGATGAGATACGATGAGCAGTTTTTGAGTGTGACTGCTTAGTGTGCTTTGTTTAGAGATTTTGTGACTGGTGATGATAGCAGTAATTTGTAATGTAAGTGGTATGTTGTGTCTAGTTTATGTTATGCCCATTAAGGGAAGACTCTTGTCTTGTGTCTCTGGCTAATTATAGAATAACTGAATGTTTAAACGTTTAAAATAATAATTAATATCTTAAGATAAACCAGAACTTTCCACTTATAATGCTGTAGACGTCGCCGTAAAATAGCTGAGTCACTGACACGAAATAAAAGGTAGCAGTTCAAGTTTTACTGAAGTTTAAAACGACGAATCCAATTAGCTGATTTCTGAATATAGCAATTTATTAGGAACAAGGACGACCAGATATGGTTGGGCTCAGATTGCGATCACCTAATACTAGAATCTGTAGCTCTCTTTCCTCATGAATGCCTTGGCTAAAACTACAAATTAACTTTTTTTATTTTCAGATTTTTTTCTTTACGTGTGTCATGAGACCGGAATGAAGTATCTAAGGTTATCCGACCTCATTTAGTTTTGGAATTATTAATATTTCTTTTTGACGCGTAAAAGTGAAATAAAATGTTGTTTATCAAGGAAATGAAAGCAAAGCTAGTTCTAACCAAACGAATCTTGTCAATAGACCATTAAAATCTTCCATACTGACAAACCCTCGCAAAAAATTCACGTATTAAATATCAAGACCTCGCCATCGCCATTTTGTGCCGAAGCAATTTCCTCACCGGTTATACCCTAAAAGATCACGTTCCGTACATTGTACAGCATCCGCGCCATCTCGAGATAAGCAAATTAACTTTAAATTAGTTATTAGAGTTCTCCCGGTTCGTTTTTTACTTCATTATTTCTGAGATGTCTACGCTTTGGTAATTTTTCGAGGGTGGGCTGTGTGGCTGGATCGATCGGACTTCAAGATTAATCAAGTTGATAATTTTTTCTTGACATGTCTGGAATATAATTATGTCTCTTAGAGACGTAGAGTATGCAACGCTTTATGGTCCATCCACACTTAACAGGGCCGTGCCCGGGACGTGATAGGGTCGTGGCTCACACAAGGCAAGCACTGAAACTCGGTCGTCGTCCCGTCCACGCACGTATGTGAACGAGTTCATATAAACTGTACACACCGATATCTTTTTTGAGCCCCTGACGGAGCACGGTCCATTCTTGTCCCGGACACAGCCCTGATATATGTGGATAGACCTTTAAAAGGCCTTGTGTAAATCTGTGACATTCGTAACATAGAGATTTCAAATCTTGACAGTTGATTCGATTAGTATTGCTTCTTTAGTTAGTGAGAAAAACGCATAACAAAAGTTCACCTGTTGGTTAATTCTATAAAAGGTTCTTCTACAAAGTAGCTCTTCTACAAGAGCCTCTACTAGGTCATCAGATGACACAGAACAAGATGCGATCCGTACTTTTTACAGCATCTCCGACATTTCGAAATAACCAAATTAACTTTAAATTAGTTCTATGACTTCCCGACTTGTTTTCTTACTTGATTATTGCTGAGACGCTCGACGCTATCTTTCTTTATCTTTTCTCTTTCATTTTCCTTTTCTTTTTAGAGTTCCCCGGCTATAAATACGAGGAATGAATAAATGTGTTTTGTTTCATTTTAATTATTTGTGTCTGCATTATTAACTAACTATATTAGTAATCTGATTATGATTAACACTCTTGTATAAACTCATGAAAATGCAGTGAAGGATAAGTAAAACTATTTTCGCTATACACTTGCTTTATATTTACGCAATGATTGCATATTAGAAAATCAAAACTTTCCTGAGCAAATTTCAAAAAAACAACGTACAGATCAACAAAGTTTAAAATAACAATGGTCATTTGATCAAAAGTTCAGCTGACCAAAGTCTGGAATATCAATGTTTAAATAATTTATAACACTATTGACCAAATCGTTTAAAGGTCAAAATGGATTACTGGATAAATTAAACCCTAACCCTAGACGGTCGACGTCAGGTGCAGCCCGAGGTTCGGTTGGTTAGGTTCCTTTAAACCCTGCAGACAGAAATAAGAGTCCCGCGCAGCGGGGCTCCGTCGACCTGCTGACGGAAACCCTAACCCTAGACGGTCGACATCACGGGGAGTTAGGTTCGAAATGTATTGATATTTTAAAATTACATCTAGCAACTTTTGATCAGTCGTTCATTTGATGTCACATACATTGTGATTTTAAAATTTTTCTAAATAAAACATTTTGTCATTTAAATTTTGTTATTTCGTTTATTGTTCTTTTGAAATTTGCTTGAGAAATTTTTGATTTTCTAATATGCAACCCACGCAATAACACGAGGCTTTCAGCCTTTTCACCCTTCTTTTCTAGTACTACGGCAATCGATCTCGAGCCATCGAAGCCAATACTAAATAATTTACTTATTACCCCTATGTTCTTCCAAAAGAAACCGTTTTCCACCACCTTCAAATTCAGAATGCACAATAGATTATTTTTAAATTTTATATCAGCCATTGTTATCAGTTTTAATGAAAAGAGGTTGTAAAGCTCTGAATCCCTTTCACACTAATGAGTTGACCTTGATTGTTGCTCGCGACATAGAAGTTGCTGTTTTAAAGATCTTAACGAGCATTTTCCTTTTCAAGGTGAGCATAGATTGTATGCACTAATTGGATCTTCACTATTTGAACTAGCTTTTGTGTGAGGTCGCAGAAAGCTTCATTGTACTTGGGAAATCTATGAAGCCATTTTTACTGTGATATGACTGTGACTGTGTGTGTTTTTTTATGTGATTGGTGTGTGGGTTTATCAGCAAAAGTTGGTATTCGTCAATTTGTTTGCTGTTGCATCGTAAAGTTGGCCTCGTAATTGCTTTACCACCCTAAGATTGAATGTCATTTGCACTAACATAAGCGGTCTTTTTGTCTGTGTGACAGTTGAATAGTTTAAATCATCATCGTCATCATTACTGCTGATATACGTCTACTGTTAGACATAGTCCTCCCCCAAGCGACACCACATCGATCGGCATCCTAAATTTCTAACACACTTTTATTCACAATCCGAAGATTTGAAGCAAATTCCTAATTCATTGCTTCATAGGTTTGAAAAACTCGTTCGCTCAACAACGGAAACAACGCAATGAACGTAGCTGAAATGTCAGAATAAAGGCATTGCGATCAACTGCCGTTGTATGTGTGTTACGCAAGGGGAGTCCCCCTTTTGGTTAAGTAATAACAGCCTCACGGGTCGATCGTTCAGGTTGAGCTACGCTTGCCGCGGTTGATTCACGGATTGGTGACCTTCTTTACGTACCGTAAAACGGGGTGAATAGATAGGTCTTCGAACTTTGGTATCGATTTTCGTAACGTTGCAGAACTGATACCCATGTTTTAAAGCATGTATTTATTGAGTCTTAGGTCAAACTATTGAAATATATTTGTTTCTATTCGGATATGTTTGTAGTTAATAAAAAAAGACACAAAATATACGTGATTTCTATTTACCACCCATCAGGGGACAATAAACACACCTGAGGGGTGATTAGAAAAAATTCGTAGGGCTGCCTCATAGTAGTTTCCCTGAATATTTTTTTAGGATAAAGGCAAGCAAAACTATAATTTCAAATAGAAATCATCAATGATAAAAATGTAATAAATTTAGGGAGTATCACGAAAACAAAACTAAAAAAAATATTTAAATATACAAATATTTAAATAATTTACGATGTGGTGTTCTGTGTCATCATCTAAAGCATTCTGACCACCTTGTGTTTTCATAGTTTTCCTATTATGTCGGTATAGCACTGATTTGTTTATGCTATATTTTTCTGCAATAGAGGCTAATGAACACTTTGGAGTTGTTTGAAACTCTTCCAAAGCTTGTTTAATTGTATTAGGGTCATATTTGCGATACTGCTTACCCCGTGGATCGGGCTTATAGTTTCGAGGCATTATTGTACCTGAGAAATAAAACAATGTAAATATTAACAATAATAAATGAAATACCTTATTAGTTTATGTTATACATTTACGAATGAATTAAATTTAAAAAAAAAAATACTGAATGGATTAAAAAATAATCAAGAAAATTAAAAACGCTTTAAGTAACTAAAAGTGAAATTTGAACTGTGGACAACCACTACAAACTTTGTGGCAGCCCTGACATAATCATGGCTAATCACCCCTCTTTCGTAACTAATCACCCCTTTGCTGTGTCTATTAACCATATTTGCGTGCCTATTAACCCCTCAGGCGTGTCTATTCACCCCTTTCGTGTATCTAATCACCTCGAAAAATTAAAGAAAACAAGACTACGAAATAAGAACAATTTTATATAATAATGCATATTCTTACCTTAATAATTATAGCACAATATATTTATAGCTGCACTGACCGTAATTTGAAGAAAACTTTAAACTATTATGACCAAAATTCACCAAAATACGGAGGTTCAAACTCACTCGTACTTAACGACTTTTTTTGTTGTCAACTTTGACATTGAGTTTTGACGGTTTTAGCAAAGGTGCCACAAATAAAAAGTTGCCAGACTAAGAAAAATTACACCAACAAATTATTGAAGTTGCGGGTTTTTTATTGGGGATACAGAGTTTGCCATAAAAAACGTTAGAATTAATTCCAAGATTTTTCTCTATTCCCCCCGTCAGTTCTATTCACCCCGTTTTACGGTACCAAGATCCATCTGTGCCTCCGAAAGCACGTTAAGCGGTTGGTCCCGGCTTTCATTCGTGGATCTTTGACAGTCGTTACGGATCGTCAGAAACCCGAAAAACTGACAACCAGTCTTACCAAGAGGTATCGTATAACCCAGTATCTGGATTGTGGAGGTCAGATAGGCTGTCACTCCATATAAAATACTGGTATTCAGGTGCATCTGGTTAGACTGGAAGCTGACACCTACATAGTTGAGAAAAGGCAAGGCAGATGATAGTTACGCAATTACCCGCTCAGTTCGGTGCTTCTAGATAGTGGCAAAGCAATTGCGAGGTCGTTTATAAGTAAAGCATTAATAGTACCGTTAGTCACAACAACGTGCATCCAACGTGCAGGTATCAGGTCATGTTCACAGATGAACACTATGATCGTTACAAAATGGATCGTGCAAATGGTTTTTAAGCACCATAGTTGGCAGTCGCGTCGTAGTATGCTATATACTTGTAACTAAATGATAATTCTTTGCATTTTCTTTATCATGAAAACCGTAATGACCATTTTCACTAACTTAAATAAATGCGCTCTGTTGTACGTTTATTTATTATTCTTATTACTCAACTAGCTTTTGCCCGCGGCTTCGCCCGCGTGGTTGTCGGAAAATATCCCAGGGGAACGTACTACCTGGAATTCCTTCCTTAATCCTTGTTTACATTATAAAGGGAACCTCTGCAAAATTTCAGCTATCTACGTCCACGGGTTTGGACTGGGCGTTGATGAGTCAGTTAATGAGTTAGTCAGGACGTCTCTTTTTATTTATATAGATGTAGATACACAAAGTTACGGACTTCACTAAACTAATGAGTACATGTATGTATTAGGTGGCAGAAATTTAAGTTATAACTAGTTTAATAATATAACATAAAATATTGCCCAGAAAGTAATATCACAATCAACTCTGCCTATCGCAGTCCACTGCTGGACATAAGAATGGTTTTAGGTAATTAATTTAATTATTAGTTGTGTGTTCTTTTTTTTTTGACAAACGATTATATTATTTTATTGGATTATTTTTTTTCTCAATTAATCTTTGTTATTTTATATTATGTTTCTTAATTAATCTATTTTGTAATTGATATGACTAAATGACATGTAATTTTGATAATTATTAATTAATTAACTAAACTAAACTAAACATAGGCCTCTCCCAGGCTGCGCCACAACACCCTGTCCACCGCCTTCCGCATCCAGTCTGTCCCAGCCACCTTCTTAAGGTCGTCGGTCCATCTAGCTGGGGGGCGTCCCACACTACGTTTGCCGATACGCGGTCTCCACTCCAGAACCCGTCTGCTCCACCAGCCATCGATCCTTTGACAAACATGGCTAGCACAATATTTATATAGATACTATTTTTAGTTTAGGTATACCACAGGCATCAATCCAACTTTACAGGTAATAAAAATTATGATTATTTATAACATACAATATATTTTGTTCAATTTTCGACGTTGAGCCGAGCGTTCAAACTCCAACAGCACGATTTTATTTAGGCATTGATTTAGGTGTGACCTAGTGTTAGTAAAAACGGGTATTAGTTGCCTTTCTTGACAACTTCAAGGATCTAAGGCTGGGTTGCAACATAATAGTAGGTGGTTCAAGTAGAAGTTTATGTCAAATTTAATAATAACTGTAACGCTGACTAAGAGTTACTGCAGAATGTGTTGCACGGGGGTGTATATATCAGCTTAGTTAAAGTTATCAGGGTAGGTACGCGTCTGACAGAAGTGACAGATATTTAACATAAACCAGCGAAGCGTTAAGGTTAAGGTTACAGTTAAAGTTATGACGTCAGCTAACAAATTGTCAAATGGAGCAACCCATTTTTAGGGTTCCGTACCTGAAAAGGAAATAACGCAACCCTTGTAGGATCACTTCGTTGTCCGTCTGTCTGTCAGTCTGTCAAGACCCTTTTCTTTAGGAACGCGTGAAGGCATTAAGTTAAAATTAATTAAAATACGTAGGACTAAACCTTAGAGTTTTAAAAAAACAAGCTTCTAAGTCAACGCACTAAAAAAATGCGACCATTTATGCGACATAATTTGGTACTCGCAAGTAAATCAAAACCTATAGGGTACTCCCCATTGACCTAGAATAATGAAGAAAGAAAAGAAAGAAAAGAAAGAAAACACATTTATTTAGCACAGACTAAATTAAAGAGGCAAAACAAAAAGTAAAAAATAATAATAAAATTTAAAAATCTACATTTGCGATGCAACAACAACAAAAAATAAAATAAAAAATACAAAAAAACAAACTTGGCATGAAGCAAGGTCTCACAGCAAAAGTAAAGGAAAAAGTCCAAAAATTGTTGATTTGTATTTTTTTCACATATAAAAATATTCTTTCGGGATGTGAAGTCTGCTTTGGGATAAATTCTTTTCAACTACGGAACCCTTCATGGTGCGTGGTGCGACATGCACTTGGTCGGTTTTTTACTAACTGCTACTTAAGTTGTATCTTGATCAAAATATGATACGCGGGAATAAAACATGTATTTATATAATTTTAACCATGAAAATCATAAATACATCTCTCTTAGTTAGATTTCGTGCAGATTCGTCGAACGAATAAAAAAAAAAAAATAATAAAATTCTTTTATTGAACAAAAACACAGTACCTATGACAAAAACATTTAGTGCGATAATACCTACATTAGTAAAATACTGTGTCGTAGGAATTAACGCCCACCTCAGGAAAAGGACGATAGCGAAATCTAACGACTCTGCACGAATTCTACGAGTAACTTAGAGAGATGTATTGATGATTTTCATGGTTAAAATTATATAAATACATGTTTTATTCCCGCGTATCATATTTTGATCAAGATACAACCTGACACGGACCTGGAAATTGCATAAAACGCAAGCAAATTTTAATTTCGCGGGCTACCACAGCGCATCCTCCTTAACTGAAGGTGCGATGTTTGATATTGGTGCCGATTCTCTTGTGAACGCACTAAACTAAAATTAGAGAATCGCTATCTTTTACTAACAGGCAGCGCGAGAAAAGGACGGCTATAGCTATGAACTAAGTTGAAGATGTCAAACTAGTTCACGCCTTGCGCTTCGCCGTGTTTTTAGTCGACATGTTTTTACGTGTCGTCTAAATGTCTATGGAAAAATTAGTTCTAACTAATTTGACAGCACTAATTTACTTCCGTCCCTTTCTTGTCATAATAGAGAGAAAAAGTTAGCAATAGCCTAAATTAAGTTTAGTTTGTGCACAGCAGAATGGGCACCATTGTTAAACTAAGATGGTGCAACTCACCCTAAGATGTATTATATGTACCTATACAGTTATATTTTCGTACAGTTACAATTAATTTTGTAACTAAAACCTTTCGACAAACCATTTCAGGCTCACTTTAAACGTGCTATTTTTTCCTTACTCCAAAATTAGCGTGAAAATGTTTCACGTTCTCAACAGCTTTTAGGCTAATGAGTTAGCCTTGACTTCTGTCGGCCTAGAACTGAGTTCACAGCAATTATTATAACTTAGGCAGATTTTTGATAGCACTAAGAGCTGGAATTCTGGCCAATTTGAATTAGCCTGAATATTTTGGTATGTTAATAAAAGGTTTTTGTTCGAGCTTTTTTATAATTGAATTTTAGATATTTAGATTCTAGTGGTTTTTAGAGTAGGAATGTACTATTGTAGTTGTAAAAATATTTAATTGATCGAATTATTTGTTGGTTCCTAAAGAGAAGGAAAGTCATAGTGAAATTGTTACATATGAGGTCTGATTGATGGAATGGGTAATTTTATTGTTGTGACTTAAAAAAACTTTTTTACAAAAAAATACAACCGACTTCCAAAAACAACACTACAAAGTGAAAAATAACTTTAATTTCGGAAGTCGGTGTCTGATTAAATGTATTTTCGTTTTTGCCACCGACTTCCGAAATTAAAGTTATTTTTCACTTTGTAGTGTTGTTTTTGGAAGTCGGTTGTATTTTTTTGTAAAAAAGTTTTTATTTTTCACTTTTTAGTGGTTCACATGTGCTTACCCCTTCACAGCGTACTGGCGTGATGTTATGTTATGAACTGGTGTGAACAACAAACAGACATGAGATTTCAGCAATCCCAGTCCATTTGCTATCATTTATTGAGGAGTTCCGTTGCCTATCTCAGAAGTTCTTCATCAGATCTTCACCAAATTGAAATGGGACCACCTGGGAAGTATACCCTTTCAAACAAAAAAAAAATAATCCAAATCGGTCCAGCCATCTTCGAGTAATCGGGGAACATACATAAAAAAAAAAATAAAAAAAAAAAAAGGTTCCGACGAATTGATAACCTCCTCCTTTTTGAAGTCGGTTAAAAACTGACAATCATTTTCATAATATTCTCCAAATAAGTTTCATGAAAAACGTTTAGTCAATCCACTGTACGTAATTGTACAAAGCTAAATACACTTATACTAAAAAAATCTCATAAAACCGATATAACATACACCATTCCAACGGAAATAAAATCCGACCGAACACCAGGAAACGGTGGGGAGTCGTAAAACATAAACGCAGCTGATATTGCGAAAAAGCCCAATGAGTCGAGTTGATATTTCGCTATCGAAGCAGCCAATAAGTTTACGCTTCGAGCGGCAAAGAAATATTTTTGATGGAAGGGACTCGGCCTTTGAGCGCAGTTGTAAGTACAAAGTATTTATTTGTTTCAAGGTTTACTTCGGACATAGATTTACAGTATCATTGCGATGTCCACGAATCGGCAATCGTAGTGTGGGACGCCCATAGCTAAAAGGTGGCTGGGACAGACTGGATGCATAAGGTGGAGGTCAGGGTGTTGTGGCCCAGCCTGGGAGAGTCCTATGTCCAGCAGTGGACTAATGAGATGTTCTCCATTTATTCACTAATTAAAAATACTTTTTTAAATTGTGCCAACTCCAGTAAAGGTCGCAGTGGTTGTCATGCGTAGTTGGTTGAAAGAACTCCGTTAGGAAATGCCCAAATTTCGTCTTAAATGACTAGTCTGATTGAATTTAGTCTGATTCTTAAATGATTAGCCTGTTCCGCTGGGGATTTAAGAGAAAATCCGAACAAAGAAAACTCAGTCCTTAGTATTCATTGTTTATTTGTATTAACCCCTACATCCGATTAGAAATTGAGCTTTAAGAGGTCACCATAGAAGTCAGTATCTAATTTTCTCCAACCGTTATTCTTTGTATTAAAATATAGAATGTAGGTATTTTTTTTTATATTTCTAATTTAAATTCTTATACCTCTCATCCAGAATAATTTTAATTAACTTACTCATTTTACTTAAGTCAGTCTGTATAATACACACCCTAAAATAATATTAAACACACCAAAGTTAATAACACGAACGTATTTAATTTCGTCGGTAACGAGAAAGAGCCGCGTTTAACTTATTCAGACTGCAACCAAATTGAATCTTCTATGAAAATATGAATTCAAAATCCATTTAAGAAACTTCAGAATATACCTCTTTGTACGCTCTTGTCTGTGCTCGTAAATTAAAAAGTTTATGTAAGAATTTTGTATTAAATTGGAAAGTTTTTAATGATATGGAGTCGTATTATTGAGAGGCTAGTTTTATTTTATTTGTTTCTGTACTTACACTTATTTGCGACTTGCTACTTATATATGTGGTCTGGTTTTAACGAAACTTCGAAAATCCAAATAGCTGAGTACTTCGTAAATTCTTTAGAAGCCGACTAAAATACAGTACATCTCATCATACTCCATTTAAAATAAAATTAGACATTTAAACAGACCTTTTTTACAGTCCGTTCAACCGATTTTGACTTCTATTGCGTTGGTGTATGAGAAATGGCAGCTGCAGCAAACAGTTGATATTGGTATTGAAACCACTTTTTTGCCTATAATGCCATCCTTAAGCCTACGGAATAGAAGTTAAAATCAGTTGAACGGACGTAAAAAAGGTTTGTTTAAATTTCTAATCTTATTGTAAATGGAGTATACTCGTAGCTCAAAATCAAAGCAATTATTTCACTTGAATCATTTACAGTAAAACTTTTGAAATGTCATGATTCAGCTAATCAAAATTTTAGTAACGCCTTATACCTTGCCAGTTCCATTTTCTCTAGCTCCATCCCCCATAGTCGTGTAAATTATTTTTATTTCAAAACGAAAATACGGGATCCCGTATAAATCATGGAGTTCCCGCGCTTTGGTGTCAAAACGTCGACTCAACCCATTACGAGGTGAGTCGGGATATTTCTAATGATGCTTTACTACGCGTTTAATGGATAAGGAGTGCAGGCTGCTCTATTTCATGTGTGATTTTATTATTGGTTTATGACTGGCAGGAAACTACGTCATAGAATGACCTGTTGATGTGGTTATTCGTATTACAGAAAAAAGGTTGTAAGTGGTGCATAATTGTATATTATGATCTATCTATATAAATAAGAAGAGAAATCCTGAGACTGACTGACTGACTCATCAACGTCCAGCCCAAACTCTTGAACCTAAAACGCTAAATTTTTTAGGCATAACTGTGCAAGTGTTTCAGAATCTGTATTTATTTTGACTTCATAAAAAAACGATGCTTTTTGCGTTATACTTCAAAATCATAGTCATAAAATAGTAGATAGAATCTATAATTCCAATCGGTTGATGACTTGATTTAAGGCTGGCACACACATCATCGGAGCGCTGCCACAAAACAGACGGGAGTAAAATATGGTTGCGTTCACCACGCTGACAGTGCATGTCTGCGTCATCGCGCGATGATTTGTGGATTGACTTTAACTGATGTCTGTGTAGGGATTTGCTGCAGACTATAAAGTACACACTGATTGCTATCGTAGTAAATAATATTTTAATAATAACATCATCACGCCCGTAATTCCCGAAGGGTTAGCCGGAGCTGTACCTATAGTACAGTTTGCTAGTTATGTTTAAATTCAACATAATAGGGGGCGAGCCACGGCGGCGATCTCTCGCGTCCGAACCTGGTCCAGGCCATGATACGGAAAGAGAGGGCATGGGAGGCCGTCACCTCCTTCTGCGAAGCAGTAATGCTCGCGAAGGAAGAGGCGGAACGCGTGATGGAGAGGCCACTTTCGCGCCCTCAGGCCCCTAGTCGCCGCAGTGGACGCCCTGGGCGGTGGGAATCGATAGCCGATTCCCGGCTACCGTAGGCGCGGGCTTGCGGACGGCGAGCTATCCATTACTCGCCAGTTAGGACCAAAACCCGGGTCGACGGCGCGTTGTGTTCCACGGGCGCCTCAAAGAGATTTCAGCAGAGATGGGGTCAGATAGGGCCGAAGCCGCCGGGGTCGCGGGTTGTTCGAAAGAGATACCGTGGCCCAGGCACAGGTAATTGAAGGAACACGGGTGGGTTTTAGTTAGTAAAAGTCTGACACGCCCTCCTGCTCCGCCCAGAGTGGGAGAAGTCATTTGATGATTTCCCATCCATAAAAAAAAAGGGGCGAGCCTATTGACATCAACCGCGCACCAATCCAGACTCCAGGCTGTTACTAAGAAATTTCTAATTGAAAAACTCTTTTGCCAACTTAGGAAACGAACCCAGGACCTCATGCCAACGAGGCAGGCAATACGACATAATGTTTTAATAGCTTCCTTTAAAACTCATTTCAATAATACGAAACTCCACTTAAATTAAAATTTAGGGTTCAAGATTGAAGGCGAACAAAATTACGGCCAACACCTAGTTTTCATTATACAGTTATCCTCATGTACTGAATTCCACATAGTAGTAAACACTATAACAAACCGAAAATTTATCATCACTTTTTTGCGGCAAGTATTGGTAAAACTAAATTTATTCGTGGATTAAAGTCAAACACAACTCTAATGGTCAATACTCTCCGTGTAATATTTGTTAAGCGAAGTCAACTGAATTTGCATGACATAAAAGATAATATTTGCGGGTACTTGTGTACCGCCAAATATTATTTTTTCATTAGCCAGTAAGAGCGCCTTGCAAACATCTTCAAACAAGGGTGTGGTTTGATTGCTGCATGGATGCTTGAGGAATTTTGTCATGTGATGTGATAATACCTTATTTCTATTGACAAATCTACGTTTAGATGCCGTTTATAGGGTTCCGTACTAAAATGGTAAAAATTAACCCTTATAGTGCGACTCAGTCTGTTTGTCTGTCCATCTATCACAGCTGGATATCTCAAGAACTGCTAATGCTATCAACTTGAAATTTGGAACAGTTTTAGATGACGTTTGCCCATTTTGTAAATAAGAAAGAAATACATATTTTTTTTGCAATAGGGACTGAAAGGGGTTCTTAAAAATTCGAAGTGCGGATACTAGGGCATATGGGGTGTATGAAAGAACGCTGTTTGTACATTCTCAAACATTTGTTTTCTATTTTTTATGCTGCATTTTTTTCGACTTTTGATGAAAAATGTAAAATTATTCCATGTGATTGAGTTTATGTAAAGATTACAGGAAAATTATAACGGATGTCTCTAAATAGCACACTTTTTCAGAAATCGGAACAGGACGCTCAGTGCACTAGTCCGACTCGCTCTTGACCGGTTTTTTCTTCAAATCTACTAACAGAATGGTTTGAAATCGTACTGGATTACTAAATAACAAATTAAACTTATTTCTACATTATCTAGTGAACTAGATAAGGTCGGTGTTTCCTATCTGAACACTGAGAAGAGAGCTCGAAACAAACTCAGAGGTCAAAATCCAGACACAATTTTTGTCAAGCTATTTATGGACTATGCATATTAAAAAACCTTTCCTACTTCATCGGAGTCATATCAGCCCAACATTTATTTCTGTGTGTCAGTTTGACAGCAATGGCTGACCACGGCAGGGTACTGCCATGTCATTATGTTGGTATAATGGACTGAAAGTGTACAAGGGGATGCTTTCGTACGAAAGTATTGCAGATATCGAATATGTAATTCTTGTACCAGGTGCTTAAATATTGTAATTCTTGTTTGCATGTTGGTCAAACAGTCAAACGTAGTTTATTCTTTAATTATATTTATGCTAACGGTGTCACTAAATAAAAAAAAAGAAAACTCATCAACATTGAAAAATACCACTCATAAAAATACGTCACCAAATTCCGAAAATCTCACAAATATATGTCTCCGGATAAACTTGGCTTGTCAACTTGCAAGTGATAAAACTTTCCTGATTGCTTCCAACTTGCTGGCTAACAGGAAAAATATTACCCACTCGATAAATTTCGTCAATGTGGGAACATTCTGGAGCCAGCTGTTTGGGTTACTATTTCAAAATGATGGGTGTCGAAGAGTTGTCAGGTACACCATGGTGTGTCTGAGCCATTGGTCTAGTGTTTGGAATACATTTTGTAACGGTATTTTTTAATAAAAACCTAGGTACACGCAAAGCAATTGAATCCTGACCCTCTCAGTCGATAATTCGTTCGAAAACGTTAAAACAATAAAGTTTTCTTGTTAGACCGCGCATTCTGCACTAGGGGCATATTATGATAATAAGGAAACTGTGTCGGTTCAGTACAGAGGTTTGTCTTTATAAGTACATACGATTATTTAATTTAATTACAACTGTAACAACCAGTCAAATGTTTCAATTATGTGACTAATTTCAATAATGACTGAGCTATTATGTACAGACAACAGCACGCCACGTTATACCAAACTGTCAAATTTCTCCAAATGATTTGAAACCTTAGTAGGTTGATGACTAAGTTCAAAATCGAATAAGAAAATGTATGTGAGTGTTTAAGATGTGTGTTACAATTTGAAATAAAATGAAATAAATATGTTTCCTTACTTAATGTTAAGCTTTCATCAACATACAGGATATTTGACATTTTTGAACATTATTAAAATTATTATGTGCTTGAAAAGTAGGATATAATTTTCTTTACCTGAAAACCAGGCAGATATTAATTGTAAGGTATTTTTTGAACTATTTTATTAAAATTCGGTTTATTTTGTTTCAGGAAACTGCAGCTGATGTAAAATCCTTCGTTATGTAGTGTAAGTATTTACATAATTATTTATGTAGGGATGATACTATAGCGACATGAGGAACAGGGTGTAAAGTTCATCACTCATACTCAATAGAAAAGGGAGGATCCTCCGACCAGTCGGATGTCGTGTCTGGTGGGCAACTGCCTGAAGATTGATGTTGGGACGTTGTATATATGCTAATCGCGCGGTAAACTCTGATTGCGCGATGCAGGATTATGCGTGACGTCAGTGTGATGCGTAGTTCGCATGATGTGGCGATGTAGATACCGCCACAATACAAATAGGGGCCTCAGGTACAGTAGACCGCACGTCGGGGGTAACACTTTGACCTTAAGCTGGCCTAGCGTAGTCATCATCAGCCTACAGCAGTCCACTGCTGGACACGGCCCCTCCTTGCACGCCTTTCAACTCGATTTTTGGCAACTCTCATCCAGCTGCTATCAGCCACCCTGCGAAGATCTCGCTCCACAACGGCACCCTACCTTACGTTTGCCGATTCGCGGTCTCTACTTAAGAACACGTTTACCCCAACGATCATCGGTTCTATGGCTAATATGGCCATATGAAGACAACTTGGGTTTTCTGCCGGATTACCTCGTTGTGGATTCGATCCCTCAGACTCCAAGCATAGCCCGTTCTATAGCTCACTGCGCGATCTTGAATTTATGGACCAGCCGTACAGTGAGTGACCAGGATTTGACACCGTAAGCCTGTTAAGGCAGGACGCACTGATTGAAGACCTTAGTCTTTAGGTATAATACGTGACGAGAAGACTCGACGAAGCTTCCAAAAAGTTGCCCAGCTCATCTGAATTCTTCTGTTAGTTTAGCATAGTACGGAGGTTCAATAGAATCCGAGGCCAGCTTATACCGGTATTACCACTGACTTGCTGTCTTAGAGCTCGTCTAAGTTGAAATGACGCGCCCCACTACCGTATTTACCGTAGTGTACGTATGCTAATTTAAGTGGTGGGGCGCGTCATTTCAGCTTAGACGAACTCTACCTACGAGTACATAGCAGTAACATGGACATAATAATAATGTCGAAATTGGCTAATTGGTTTGGGTGATGAGCAAGCAGTCAGAAATGTCTGAAGGTTGTGGCGGCAGACACTTCCTCTGCTATAATAAGGAAATTTGTGAGAAGGCTAATACCATAGTGTCCATTTCGCGTTGTGTCTAGTCTTGTCATTAATTTGCCTTTAGCTTAAGTTACTAACAATAGTGTTTTAAGTTCAAAACTGTTACTAACAATGTATGGATCTTTAGTTATCCGAAAATTTTTAGTTATCTGAATTTTTTTTTTTTTTTTCTAAATACCATCTCTTAAGGACGCTGTTACAAATGGGTAGTCAAATCATTACTTTTTTACACAAAAGTTTGTTTATTAAATAAAATGCTTTACATTCTTAAAATGTTTTTAGCCAAATTGTTGATAGATGTGCATGGTACGATTCTGAATTAGAAATATAATTTTAGATAGGTACAGTTTCTCAATAAATGTACCGGAGTGAAAATTTTTACTTCGGTAAATTTATCGAGAAAATGTTAATAATTAAAATTATATTCATAGTTCAGAATCGTACCATGTACATGTTTCAACAATTTGGCCAAAAAACATTATAAGAATGTAAAGAATTTTATTTAATAAACATACTTTTGTCTAAAAAAGTAATGATTTGACTACCCATTTGTAACAGCGTCCTTAACCGTTTAATTTTTTTTATGGGTGAAATATTGAAGCAAGAGAAACACATTTTTGTATATCCATATTGATACAATAATGTCTTAATGTAAATATTAACCTCTTTGCTACAGTACAAGCATACAGTCGACTTTTGCTTTATTGAATAAAGCAAAGGTCGACTATATGTACTATAACAAGTAGTAGTATTCAATAAATTATTTAATGTCACTTTCTCGTCATAAAGTGACAAGTTCTATTTGTCTATGTTGTCACATAGACAACACTAACATAGCATATAAGAACAATCTGTTATTAATTCACTCACAATATTACTTACTAACTGATAAAATAAGTCTGAAATAAAGATATTTTTTTTTTATAATTCTAACCATAGTGAAGTTTAAATTTTCTGAGAATTGTTTTAGAAAGTGATAAAACAATTACGGATCGACTATACAACCGTATTACAGAAGGAAAAAAAAATTGTAAAAAAAATCTGCCTCCTATTCTCCCGCCTTCATATCATCACACATTGCAAGGACAGTCCAGCGGAAGAACGTTAAATATTTGATGATGATGAATGAGCTCCCAGCCTGTTTTAGGGCAGATATAATATATATACCAGGCTTAAGCGAAATGAGTTATTGTGACGTTACGGCCTCACCATCTGTCATTATTTGCGTATAAATGTGGGTGACCTTTAAGTAAAATGTATGGTTAATTTGGCTCTGGTGTGGTGGGTCGATGTGAAATGACTGGGGAGTTTGATATATAGAACAATCTTAGGAAATTATAGGTTCTTTTTTTTTAATGATAATTTTGTAACTGGCTGTAAATAGGAAATTGTTAGTTTCATTCAATAATAGTTACTGGTTGGTGTATGGATGTTACGTCGTACTTGTAACTCTGATGGTAATGCCTCGTAAAGTCACGTTGTTATATGACATGTTATTTCATTGCCATCCGTCACAGTAAAACTAAATTGAAAAGTCTGGGTTGTGTGTTGTGTCTGTAATTTCATTGGCGTCCATACATGTCAAACTGGCTCGTGGCTAAGTAATAACAGCCGCACGGGTCGATCCATCAGGTTAAGCTACGCTTGCCGGGGTTGGTCCGTGGATGGGTGACCATATTTACATGCCGAGACTCCTCCGTGCCTCGGAAAGCACGTTAAGCCGTTGGTCCCAGCTGTCATTCGTGGATCTTTGACAGTCGTTACGGGTCGTCAGAAGCCCGAAAGTCTGACAATCAGTCTTACCAAGGGGTATCGTATTACCCAGTTAATGGGTTGTGGAGGTCAGATAGACAGTCGCTCCATGTAAAATAATAGTATTCAGCTGCATCCGGTTAGACTGGAAGCCGACCCCAACATAGTTGGGAAAAGGCTAGGCAGATTGATTGACATGTCAAACTGGAACAGCAATGGCTGTGCTTGGGGACTCTTTATCTTCATTGTACACAACATACCTAAAAATAGTTTTGCTATTGTTCCATGTCATTATCATCTTTCTGCCCTTGTGCCTTGTAATTTATGCATTTATATCTATAATTTGTATGGTGTACATATTTAGTATTTTATTCCATTCTTGACGCATGCTGCGAGTACGTGAGGTCGGCGCACCACGTTTTTTTCTTCCATACTCCCCTGTCAACCATCATGCTTCATTGCTTAACTGTTTAACATATAATTCTCATTAAAATCAAGTCTTCTAATAGCAAATATTAGCAATACTTTTTCATTGAGGTCAGGATTGGCTAGTCATTTAAGTACATAATTTTCCACCTACATCAATGAAGCCGCAATTTTATTTGTAAAACCATATAGTTTGCCATTTCGCCAATAAATACATCTTATAAACGGTTATAAGATAAAAATCACGATAGGAACTATATCAAAGGCGAACCGCAGCGGGTATCGTTAAACTTTTATTGGTCTATTACTGTTTTATAACAAAGAATATCGAGAGGGAGCTCTGCTGCTATAAAATCCTATGTTTCTGATGGTTCTAGGCATGAGTTATAGGCTCAGAGCGATCTTCTGTAGCTCATTAGAGCATTAGAGCTATAAATCGATGACTATTTTTTTTTAGTAACGGAGATCATTGTTGGTGTTACTTTCATTGGAAAATCTTGCAATTTCTAAGAAAATAAACGTTCTTCATTACCAAAAAGATTTGACAAAACAACTATGCTGCGATCATTTATAACTAGCTTTTGCCAGCGGCTTGGCCCGCGTGGATGTCAGAAAATATCCCACGGGAACATACTGCCGGGAATTCTTTCCTTATTACTTGTCTACATTATAAAGGAAACCTTTGTGCAAAATTTCAGCTTTCTAGGTTCAAGGGTCCAAAGTGGCTGGGCGTTGATGAGTCAGTCAATCAGTAAGTCAGGACTTTTCTTTTTATTTATATAGATTCTGATAATATAAACACTACTATATTTTTTTCAAGCATCGTTGCATTCATAATTAGTCTTTATCACACTCAATAATAAACTCATCATCTCATAATACTCACACCTTCTTCCCATAGTAGGCAGAAACTACAGAACGCCACCTGCTAAGATCTTTACAAGCATGCAAAAGAGTACCTTTTGCTTTGTAAAAATAAAACTTCTTAATCATCATTCTCCTGCCCTTATCCCAATCTATTTGAGGTCGGCGCAATATGTCCTTTTTTTCCATACTTCTCTATTATTGGTCATCTCGGTAGTCACCCCCTTTCTAGCCATGTCATCTTTCACACAATCCATCCATCGTTTCTTTGGTCTTCCCCTACTCTTATAGCCAACACGACATTCATACTTCAAAAATAAAACTTCTTAATAACACCATTAAATTGAGGCTGAATAAACGTCTACGTTGTAGGTACGAGTAATTCTGCCAAATACACAGCGTATATAAAAAATACAATTGAAAAACCAACAATGTTCAACACCCTGTACGCGTCTAACCTGTACCACACGTAAACAATCGCCCTGTATAACTTCGTTTCCTTTGAACGTGGCCTCTTTGTAAGACCAATTGAATTAAATAAATAAATAGTACACACTTAAAAGAATTGCTAATGAAATACCGATGCTCAGTTGTCAGATGTTTAAACGTTTTACACAGACTATTTTTAAATGACAAGTGCGAAGAATCTATATATTTTTTTTTTGTGATTCTTGATTAGAAATCATTGAGTTGTGTTCTGTTTCATCAAGTGAAAATAATCTCATGCCCGGAGGTTAAAAACCCCTCTTATAGGTTCAAAACCTAGCAAACAATGATTTTAATTTAATTTTGCGCATTATTAAGCTAATCATTATTATTACTTATTATAAAACAAACTCACTTTACGTGTCTGTCTGTGTGACCACGCTATTTAAAACTACTCAATGAATTTTGATGCAGTTTTCGCTATCATTTACAAAATTTATTCTGGAACGTTTGTGTATAACTAATTCTTAATGTTAAACTTATAATAATAAAGAAATCCGAAGTTTATCACCGTGTGAAGCAGGGGCGGGTTGCTAGTATATGAGGAAAGCCAGACAAGTTTGAATTGCAAATATGTACCTACAAAGCGAGCTGATTCCTTTCCTTTGTGAGAAAGAGCACTGCTCTACCATACAAGCTGATATTATTATATATTATTTTGAAATAGATTGATTTTCATACAGCGCAAAGAAGCTTAAAAATATAATTATTGGTCCCTATAAAATCAATCTAGCCTTTCCCCAACTATGTTGGGGTTGGCTTCCAGTCTAACCGGATGCAGCTGAATACTAGTATTTTACATGGAACGACTGCCTATCTGACCTCCACAACCCAGCTACTGGGTAATACGATACCCCTTTGGTAAGACTGGTTGTCAGACTTTCGGGCTTCTGAGAACTCGGAACGACTGTCAAAGATCCACGAATGACAGGCGAGACCAACGGCTTAACGTGCTTTCCGAGGCACGGAGGAGTCTCGGTATGTAAAGATGGTCATCCATTCACGGACCAACCTCCGGCAAGGGTAGCTTAACCTAATGGATGGACCCGTGCGGCTGTTATAACTTAGCCACGAGAACTGTAAGTCGATATAAATTTAAACGTTTTAATTAAAAGGTTCTGTGGATAAGCCACAGAAATCGATGGGTAAAACCTTCGCAAGACAATGGAAAAGGAAAGATTTCTATTCGAGGTTTAATTGGTAAGATTAATATGGTACTTATAAAAGACAGCATAATTGCAAGATGTTTTGTCACGAGATTAAGGGTGAGTACAGTGTTAATGCCTAATTATAGCCAGTCTATAATAATAATAAACAAACAGAAAGCCAATTTCTGTACTTAAAATGTTCAAAAATCTAATCCCAATCTCAACTCAGCGACAATCAATGCCAAAAAATTGTATAAAATATAGGGAAATTACAGTTATTTTTGTCATATTGAGACAGAAATTGGAATGCAAACGTTCTTAAAATTATGAGAATTGCCCATGAATTGCCCATCTGATTAATTCAAATATAATCCACCAAAAATCTATCGATAACTAACTAATACACCACATCACTACTTTGAGATGAAACCCTTTCGTTTTGTGACCGCAAAAACTGCGGGCATGACTTCCATACGGTTGATACGGGACTACATTACACAAATTAGTTATTTGGACCGGGATTAGTATCCGGATCCGGGCATTTGTCATGCGAGCTTAAGGGATGATGATGTCTTGTTCTTATAGTTTTGTTTGGAGATACTTGTGACGCTAAATGTCATAAGCTTGGAATAAGTAACTTTCTTGATATACAAGATTGCTATGAGCGAGAGGCATTAAATTAAACCACATATACTGTAGATGCATAGTGTTAACTCGGAACTACTAAAAAAAAGTTTAGAAGAAAAATGAGAAAAAACTTTTTTCTAACAAATAAAATAGCTTAATGATCTAATTATAATGTAAACATCCTTTGTAGATATTTCCACTGACGTGCGTAACAAAACGCCAACGTCGCGTCAAAAATTCTGTCGTTATAAGGTGTCGTCATACACCTTTAAACGACAGAATTTTCAACAACATACTTAGTCAGCTGTTAGGGCAGATACGCCGTGTTTCAACAAAGAAAAAACTAAAAAATAATCCTGTGAGTAAACTATTGCTTCTATTTATCTGATTTTTAGTAAATTGGTTTAATTTAATGCCTCTCGCTCATATCAACCTTGTATATAGTTCGTTCATTGTGCTTTAATCGAGATTGACATTGAAACCTAAAAATAAAATAACTAAATCAAAACGACGGACTATCAATTAAGTTAATAAGTTAATCTTCCACGATAAGTAATCTAAGACATTTTCAAAACAATATACCAATATTTTTCTCTTCCAGAAGTTGAAAATAATTAAGAATAAAATCAGTACCTACTTACCCACTCTGATGAAAAATTCGTCATTTTATTAATCGTAATTTTACGATAGTAATATTTTTTCAAATAAGTACTGTAAGGATTGATGCTTTGATCAAGCCTCGTCAATATAATACTGGCTGACATTCAATCATTCAAATATATCTTCTGTCAAGAAAAACCGGCCAAGTGCGTGTCGGTTTACGCACAATGAAGGGTTCCGTAGTTGGGATGAATTTTTCTTAAGAACAAACTTAACATTGTAGTTGAAAAACATGTTCTCCCATACATTCCAACTGTAAATGTAAGTTTGTACTCACAATATTAATAGATTTACTATGTTATTTTAAGACCACAGACTTCTTATAGGTTTTCCTGTAATCTACAGGTAAAGATTCATTTTCTGTATTTTTTTTAAATTTTAGGCTCAGTAGCTTCTGAGATAAAGGGGGGAATGGTCAATTTTCGTCTATTTTCTTAAATAACTTTACAACAATTTATTTTAAAATTATAAAAAAATATATTTGAGACCCTCATAGTAAGCCCTTTCATTTGACATGCCACATGGTGTAGTTTCCAAAACTTTTTTTTTTTTAATTTTCTTATTTGCCCCCCAAAAGTGACCTCTATATTCAAAATTCATTTATTTACTTTACCCGTCCGTGTTTGGGTCACAGGAATTCATATGTGTACCAAATTTCAACTTAATCGGTCCATTAGATTCGGAGCACATTTGCTGTGCCAGACGGACAGACAGACAGACAGACAGACAGACAGACAGACAGACAGACAGACAGACAGACAGACAGACAGACAGATAGACAGACAGACAGACAGACAGACAGTCAGACAGACGGACAGACAGACAGACACACGAGTGATCCAATAAGGGTTCCGTTTTTTCCTTTTGAGGTACGGAACCCTAAAAACTATCCCCGTTTTTCTTGATAGGATGACACATAGAATCTGGTCAGGGCTGGGCCCTAGTAGGAGTGTTTTATAATTTATTCTGAGCTTTGAATACAAAGGGCTTCAGCCCCAGTTAAATAGAGTCTCTCTAGTATTATTTAATAGTTCAGTTAATCTCCTACTGTGAAGTTCGAGGCTTCACAGTACCCACACAAACACATCTTCTCCGCTGCAAAACAAGTTCTAAAGAGTAAGACACCATGACCAGGTGCTTTTAATTTATACCATAGAAACAACCTATAAATAAACTTTCGATTTTACATAACTTTTTTCTACCATTAAAATAATGTCGCCATATTGAACTTAATAGTAATGAATACGGTCGCGGACCATCAAGTTAAGTTCAGATTATGGGTCAGACGGAAAAGATAATAATATGTAATATCTGGAAGATATTAGGAGGAGTAGCTCGTGGCTAAGTAATATCAGCCGCAGAGGTCGATCCATCAGGTTAAACTACGCTTGCCGGGGTTGGTCAGTGGATCTTTACATACCGAATCTCCTCCGTGCCTCGGAAAGCACGTTAAGCTGTTGGTCCCGGCTGTCAATCGTGAATCTTTGACCGTCGTTACGGGTCGTCAGAAGCCCGAAAGTCTGACAACCAGTCTCGTCCGAGTTCAAGGGGTATCGTATTACCCAGTTACTGGGTTGTGCAGGTTAGATAGGCAGTCGATCCATGTAAAATACTGGTATTCAGCTGTATCTGGTTAGACTGGAAGCCGACACCAACATAGTTGGGAAAAGGCTAGGCAGATAGATCTGGAAGATATAAATTCCAACACAACCTGATCAAAAGAAAGTCATAGCAAAGTCGAGTTGAAACTAAACCAATGTTAGCCTCGTAAAAGGTTTTAGTAATGCTGCATAGTATCGGTACATCAAGCAAGTATCGGCAAGCAAAAACAACCGTAACAATTAATGTTTTATTTTATCTTATTTATAACTACAGCAAAACTGCTCAAGTAAAAGTAAGTAGCAATTAGCCTTTGATTTGACGAAAATAGGTTCGAAGTTTAAAAAAAACCGGCCAAGCGCGTGTTACACTACGCACAATGAAGGGTTCCGTAGTTGAAAGGAATTTATCCCAAACACAAACTATTAACATAGTAATTCCAAAAAAAAATTTTTTAGGTGATAAAATTACAAATTAACAAATTTTCGGACTTTTTCCTTTATTTGTGCTGTGAGACCTTGCTTCTTGCCGAATTTCATGATTCTAGGTCAACGGAAAGTACCCTATAGATTTTGATTTACTCGCGAGCATCACAATATGTCACATAAATGACCGTATTTTTTTATTGCGTTGACTTAGAAGCTTGATTTTTTTAGAAATTTAAGGCATCATAGACCTACGTATTTGATATTAATTTTAATTTGATACCTCCACGCGTTCCTGAGAAAAAGGGTCTTGACAGACTAACCGACAGACAGACAAACGGACAACGAAGTGATCCTATAAGGGCTCTGTTTTTTTCCTTTTGAGGTATGGAACCCTAAAAAGGTTGAATTTGATAAATATCTTTAAAATTATACTTTACACGTCCATTTAATTTGTTTAAAAAAATATATATTTTACAATATTTAACACAACTAGGTAACTATTTACGCTAGGTACTAACTAAATGACTAGGTAACTAACGAACTGCAGCATTGCCACGTTGAATGGTTATGCTAACTCTTTGGCCAAAGAATGAGCCAGCCTTCTGGTCATGTGAAGTGTCGAACAGTCGGCGAGATATTTTTTTTAAAAGGAGACGAGTGCTCGGGCCCCATGAACCGAGTGTTTCGACCCCAAACGGCTTAAAACTGTAGTTAACCGTCCAATTAAGGTATGCGTAGCTATAAAATATAAAATCCACACATTTTGGTACAATAACTCAAAATAAATTGATTCATTGACATGTAATAGCAATTTAAAGATAAATCTATTGCCGATAATGTTTAACGATTTTAATAAAAACCTTTGTAACCTTATTCTGTATTGTATTATGTTTTATACCTACAAAACGAAATATAGCGTAGACTATTACATAATTTTATTAAATATATTCATTTAATTAGCAATTTCATGCTTATTTTATAACCGGCCGATATCGAAATGAGATTGCTTCGATATCGATTTTCAAAGTAAGTTCTCTAAATATTTTTCTGACCAAAGCCATAATATCATGCAAAGTAGGATAGTATCGAGTATCAAATACAGTGCAAACTGAATCCAATCTTACTTTAGATTCTATATAGCAAAATAGTGCGGCCCAAGTAAAATAATCTGCAACTATTTAAAAAGAAATGACTTCTATTCCTAGCTCTCTAATTGCCTAAAACGCTATCAATCGGAATCTGAATAATTTTGAAGCAAATTGCTAATTCGGAATCTGAATAATTTTGAAGCAAATTGCTAATTCATATGTTCAAAAAATTGGTCTGCTCGACAGCATAAATAACGCAATGAATGTTGTTGAACTGTAAATATGAAACCAATTCCGATTGATAGTTTGTTTCGCAATTAGGGTGCAGGTCTTCTTCGAAGATTTTTAACCGGCCGCGGCCGTGTGTTTGTGCTTATTACTCGAAATGTACGTCTTGGTTGCTCTCAATATCTTTTCTGGTCAGCATTTTAAACCGGGTGCGTAATCTTACCGAAGTCAAAAAGTATTGCATTTCGAGTAAATAGCTAAATTATTTTCACAAAACAGAAACAAAAAAAAAACTCTAAAGATCACGCAAGAATAGAGAAATAATTATTAAAGGATGATCGGATTTTGTAATGATGATATGGATAGACAGATGGTGTTTACTAAATTGAAGAATGAAATAGAAGGAGAAGAAAAAGTTTAGCCAACCCTAAAAAATGGGGTTTAAAGCATGAGGAAAGATATATGATGAGTTGATAAAACCAAGGTGAAAAAAAGAAAGAAACTGTTAATTTTTCAATGAACCATGAAACAAAAGAATGACTGTGGAAGGAGAAGAACAATATTTCTTATCTTCGTGATATTTTTATATCCCTATATTTTTCCTTAACGCACAGAATACGTCCGCGTATTTCCGATCTATTGAATATTGATCAGTTGTATAAATTATCTCTAACACCTGTTTATACGGAAAATCGTCGTGTTGGCCAAATTGGCAATTTACATTCGGAATCACCACGAAACCGTGAGCAATTTGCAAGTTACGATACTAAGAGTGGGCGATGTTGTATTAATAGGTTAGGGAGTTGAACGATTAATTAACTATAAGATAATACTATGTTTGCTTTCACTTGATTTGAACTGAGGTTTAGCATAGTATACTAACATTAATGAGTGAAAATTGTGACCGTACCTATATAATTAAGAAGATGATGCGAAAATTCAGTTGAAAAAGAAGATTACCCTGATATCAGGATTGGAATAGACATACTATAGGCAGTTATTATTAATGCAGAAGATCTTAATTTAGACGTAAGCACTATGCCTAGTAATGACCATGTAACTATGTTACTAAGCATAGATACCAAAACCAATACACCAATGATACTCAATTTAGCTAAACCACTTATAAGTTCTCATGCTAAGTCCAAGGTCGATCTGAACACAGTCGCTTTCAGCATCTGGATCAATCCATTACAATCCATTAATATCTAATGTGTCTATAATATCCATTAGAATACTTATCCATATTGTAACAGATTACTCTTCAATTTATAAATCTCATGTATTGCAGAGAGATGAGGTGGATAACAAAAAATATGTTATTGTTTGAATTATATTTTTGCATGATTAAATATTTGATAAAGTAGAACTGTTTGTATGAGGATAACTGGAACGTATTAGTAATATTTTGCAATTTATACAATAGCTAAAACTTTTTTACAAAATATACAACCGACTTCCAAAAACAACACTACAAAGTAAAAAATAACTTTAATTTCGGAAATCGGTGTCTAGTTAAATGTATTTTCGTTTTTTGGCCCCGACTTCCGAAATTAAAGTTATTTTTCACTTTGTAGTGTTGTTTTTGGAAGTCGGTTGTATTTTTTTGTAAAAAAGTTTTTATTTTTCACTTTTTAGTTGTGTACCTACCCCACACAAATTTTAATACCACTATCTGCAAAACAAACTAGAACATCATCCATATAAAAGTGGGGAAAAATACGTATTATTGAAGCTAACTCAAAAACTACCCAAGCAAAGTTAATCAATTTTATGTGGGACCAACTGTGATGTATACCCTCTCGAATAAAACAAAAAAAAAATCCAAATCGGTCTAGCCATGTTCGAGTAATCGGGAAACATACATAAAAAAAAATAATAAAAAAAAAGGTTCCGACGAATTGAGAACCTCCTCCTTTTTGAAGTCGGTTAAAAATGAAGAAAAAAAATAGAAAATGAGGAAGACAGAGTAATTTCTTAATATATTTCTGTAAAAGTCATGTCGTAAACATTACAACAGATCTCTCGACAAGGCCAGGTAAAACAAAGTTGATGGTTGAAAAATACAAGAAGTATGTATAGATATAGTCAATCTGCCTAGCCTTTTCCCAACTATGTTGGGGTCGGCTTCCAGTCTTACCGGTTGCGGCTGAATACCAGTATTTTGGTATGTCTATCTGACCTCCAAAACCCAGTGACTGGGTAATACTACGTTTCCAATTGGTAAGACTGGTTGTCAGACTTTCGGGCTTCTGACGACCCGTTACGACTGTCAAAGATCCACGAATGACAGCCAAGACCAACGGCTTAACGAGCTTTCCGAGGCACGGAAGATTCTCAGTATGTAAAGATGGTCACCCATCCACGGACCAATCCTGGCAAGCGTAGCTTAACCTGATGGATCGACCCGTGCAGCTGTTATTACTTAGCCACGAGCTATGTATATATATATAGTATAGGTATATTATAGTAAATATGGATGTATGTTTATTGTAAGTTTATAACCTATTTATGTACTTGTGTACCTTTTTGTGTGCAAAAAGTTTTAAATAAATATATAAAAACACACAAGAAAAAGAAATAAAAGTAACATCAAAATTGTATACCACAAAATTAAAACGGCCTAACTGCATCATTAATATTTAAATACACAGATACCAATGTCTGCGCATCTAGAGAAGGAAACAAACTGTGGAGATGTTTGCTCGTATAAAATTTTCATATTTTCTCATAAATAATAGACGAGGCAAGTCTTCGCTTTGGATGAACGTAATTGCAAACGTTGGTGTTTCTGCACGCCATTCTGAAATTAAAGAACGGTTTGCAGCTTTAATCATGGAATTCAATGCCCAGAATATTAGAGAAGGAGAAAGAAGTTATTATGTTATTTGCCTTTGAGAGGGTAATGCTATTTAGTTTGCAAACTTCATGCCTAGTGTCAAAGTTTGTTTATGCGAGGAAGAGTTTTGCCAATACTGATGCAGACGTATGTCAAAATTTAGTGGCCCGAAACCTTGTTTTAAAAATTATTATTGGAAAACAGTTCGGTACTTAGGCAATACTGAAACATGGTTTTGTTGATATTGTAGCAGCTATCTATAATTTTGTTCTTCTTAGCGTTCTTTCTAACTTTTTTCTTTTTGTTCGGCTCCTGAGGGTCGTAGCGTGATGTTAAATAGCCTATAGCCTTCCTCAAGAATTCGGCTATCAATTGCAAAAATCATTTTTCAAATCCGACTGGTAGTTCCATAGATTAGCGCATTCAAACATACAAACAAACTCTCCAGCTTTATTATCACTACAGATATAAATTAAAGTTATTTTGTTAAAAAGCGACTTTGCGAAGCGAGTGTGTGTGACCGCATTACTCTTCTAAACTACGCAACGGATTTTGATGCGGTCTTCACCTTCATTTAATGAATTTTTTCCGGAAGGTACGAGTATATGTATAGTAGATTAATATACACATATAATACAATACAATAATACATACATTTAATACATACATAATAAATAAATCCCGATGTTTTGTCAAGTCGTAAAACCGTGCGAGGTAGAGGCGGGTCGCTAGTTTAATATAAAACGAATTTGAGATGGAATTACAAAAATAAAAGCTTTTGGGAATTGAAATCTGCTTCAATAACAAAAACATGAGTTACTTTAACTTTTCTGCTCGATACATTATCAACCGCATCTCAGATCTTGTTAGAGAAGTATTTTCTTTTAAGACCTCCTACGAAGATTTTGCGTAATTTCCAAATTGCCGTCCTCCCCTAAATGCTACAGGAAAATATTTTAATGGAATTCCAGCAATGCTCTTTGATTTAAATCGAATCCGAATTGTTATCTGTACCTAGCTGTGTTTTTTATTATTTATTGAATTTAACATTAACGTTTTAGATACCTATCTAAGGAATTTTCGGAAACATTTTTTGAAGAAGTATTCCTTGGGTTTTTCGAAATCAATTTTAAGCAGACATGATTAATTCAGTTCCAGGTAAAGCGAAATAAAAAGAAGGAAGAGAATAATGCCTCTCTTATATTATAAGAAATAAATTTCTCATGGATTACGACGAATTGTACTTATTATATCAAGGATGGACGCTACATTTTCTGTTTTATAGAAAACCAATACACTTTTAATATTTTTGTATTAATAGTCGCTTACAAGTAAATATTTTATCACCAATTTGTAAGAAACTTCGAATAGGAAATAGAGCCAACTTTTATGACTTCTTCATAGTTCTCTTATTACTTGAGAGTTAAATTCAGTCGTACTTTCTTGGCACTTAAATTAAAAATAACTGAGTTGCTCAAGACTACTTAACTTCTTCCTTTGTATTTTATTTAACCTAAAATTTCCTCTCTTACTAATTCAAGAGGGTTCCTAGCTATATCAACGCTAGGTGTCGCAGTATCTCCAGAACCACTTAGCAAGTTTTAATTCTTAAGATCACACAGTGCATAAATAATGAAAGGCAGCCTTACAACTCTCACTAAGATATTCTAGCCTCTTTTCATACGTCATCACAACTTCCAAGCTCCACATATTTATAAAATTTCCATTTAATATGACCGTCGCAGTTTTCAACAAGATATGGTTGCGGTATAAAATCTTAAACGTACTACTAGTTTCAAATTTGTACCAAAATAAGCCATTTTACATCGTACCTCATTGATCAAAGTATTAAATGTTAGAGTACTTCCAACCTTTACCACTTAGGAACTCCCCAGATGGTTTGATTAGATTTTCATGTTTCGCAACTAGTCAAACTTTGGATGAAATGGACTTTTCAATGGATTCTAAAGTCATAATTATCTTTAAGATGTGTCCCTGTGATGCTGAAATTGCTGAATTTTCCTTGTTCACAAAGTTACTTTTTAGGGAGGTGTGGGGGTTATCAAAAAGTTTGTTTTATCTCGAAGAATTGCAAAAGAGGTGGGCCGGGAATATTGTTCCCTTGGTAATCAACGAATTCAATTAGCGATAGTAACTATTTAGCGAATTTAGCGGTATTTTGTGGAGAATTTTGATTAATTGGGGTTTGAAATATTTCAAAACCGACATTTAGTCCGCAATGTTGTAATGAAATTTGGCTGTTAACAAAATTAATCAAGTGCTTATTATAATTAATGAATCTTAGCTTTAGAAACAAAAACTGTTCCTGTCAATTAACTCCCCCAATTTACTGCAGGCTGCATACACTGAAGATGCTCAATTTTTCTTCCATCCCTCGACAACCACGGAGATTGACTTTTAAAATCCCCACTTCCAGAGTCAACTTATAATATCCTATCTGAACCTCGTTAACACAAACGTCAACGTTGAAACTTTAACCTCAATTCCCTCAGCAAATTATATTTCATTTTTATTTGTTCCTAAACAATTTTCTTCATCTACGACCAGCGTTTCAGCGAAAATAATTTTTTGTGGAGTCAGAGCGTTAACCAATTTACTCTGAGACGTGACCCAAGCTATTTATGGGAAAAACTATTTGATTTGGGCCCTCAGCAAACAGTGACCTTTGATCATACCTCTCTGATATAACCCAAAGACGTTTTTGTATTGACCTCCCAAATGAATTTAGTTTTATTTGTTCCAAAACAATGTTTTTTATTTTACACTTTAACAGTATATGGATTTAATATGTCTGAACCTTCAGTTGTAATATTAAATTTCACTGTGATGTGGGATGATATTGATATTGTTTCGATTTATGTTCAGTGGAGTTGGTTTGAGAATTTGTTTCGTCTCTTTCGTGTGAACATTGTTGTGTACCCGAAAGTTGTGAACTTGATTTCATATAAATAGTGGGTATCGTAGGTACATTTGATAGTAATTATGACCTCAACCGTAGTTCAAATGGTTGCTATGTGTTGCTTGAAGTATTGTACTAATTTACCCAGTCAGTCAGTTCTGCTGAAATAAATTTTAGCCACCGTATGAATTATTAAAAGATTTTTTTAGCCAATCAACCCTGAAGAATAGTTCTTGGTCTCGTACTTTATTCCTGATACTCGTGCCCCTGAAAGGCATTAAATAGAGAAACAACAGGCCTTAGAAGAGTAGTTAAATACGATTAAATACAAATTGAGTAGGTATTTTTCACAACCATCTTGGGATTTCTTACTGTACGAGTACAATTATTATTTTTTGTGTTCAAAATGCCCATGACTTGAAAAATACACCAACAAAGTGAGAATGAAATTATAATAACTCTCGTAACTGTCTCAGTTAATAACTTTGATCAGACCTCATTTGGGAGTACACTTGTTTGTCTCCAAGAATTATATTGAACAAGATGCCTCGAAATTTTATTAATGTTTTTTTAGGATTGTTTCGAGGACTCTTTCTTGAGTTACTTTTTTTTTTTGAGGAACTCGTGGCTAAGTAATAACAGCCGCACGGGTCGATCCATCAGGTTAAGCTACGCTTGCCGGGGTTAGTCCGTGGATGGGTGACCATCTTTACATACCGAAACTCCTCCGTGCCTCGGAAAGCACGTTAAGCCGTTGGTCCCGGCTGTCATTCGTGGATCTTTGACAGTCGTTACGGGTCATCAGAAGCCCGAAAGTCTGACAACCAGTCTTACCAAGGAGTATCATATTACCCAGTTACTTGGTTGTGGAGGTCAGATAGGTAGTCGCTCCATGTAAAATACTGGTATTCGGCTGCATCCGGTTAGACTGGAAGCCGACCCCAACATAGTTGGGAAAAGGCTAGGCAGATTGATTGACTTTTCTTTTTTTTTGTGGATGAAAAATCATCAAATGACTTCTCCCGCAGACTTTTACTGACTAAAACCCACCCGTGTTCCTTCAGTTGCCCGTGCCAGGGCCTTGGTATCTCTTTCGAACAACCCGCGACCGCGACGGCTTTATATTATACCTACAGTATTTTTATGTACCACGTGAAATGGGCTTTATTAATTCAGTTTGACTTATATACGCCATAATTATGTTCTGCGTTCCTGGAAGTAAATTTTTATATACATCGTAGGAGTTCGTACTCATACAGGAAATGATTAGCCAATTCTGAGAAATATCACAAGGTATGAACATTCATATGTTCAAAAAATATATAAAATGTCTGCCAACAGAGATTTAATCTGATGGAGTATGTTGCGAAAAGCATGTTATGTGATAATTTAAATGTACAGCTGTGTCTTTATTGCCATGGCAACAGTTGAGAGTACGTTTGCATTTAGCTTTTACCTATATCTTAATAACATTGTTATTATGATTGTAAACAATTAGGAATATGAATAATATGCCTTTTTGTTCCCAATGTAACGGTATTTTGAATTATTTTCATTCTTTACGAGTACAGTAGGGCGCATGTCAGACCAAAACGAGTAAGTTTTAAACTGACCTCTTATTCCTTTGTAATTGCGTATGTACTGCGCTAGGCCGGCTCAAGGTCAAAGTGTTACCACTGACGTGCAGCTTACTGTACATAAAGAAAAAAAAAACAAAATGAATGCGGTCGGGGGACCCCCGCCCCGTGCCAGGGACGAAGCTCCTTCTCCCGTATGACGTATATCTATATAAATAAAAAGAGAAGTCCTGACTGACCGTCTGATTGACTGACTCATCAACGCCCAGCCCAAACCCTTATACCTCGAAAGCTGAAATTCTGCACAGAGGTTCCCTTTATAATGTTGACAAGGAATAAGGAAGGAATTAGTACGTTCCCGTGGGATGTTTTCCGACATCCACGCGGGCGAAGCCGCTGGCAAAAGCTAGCTTAACATAAAACAAAAGTTTCGCAGCCGCCATCTTGGATTTACATTTTTACCTCACTATCGGCCTTAGCAGCCTCGAAAACCATGAAAACAATACCCATGATGAAAAATTTGAAAATATTCGCAGCCGCCATCGTCATTTTGACCAAATTCACACATTCTCTCTCTATTATTTAGTGAGTGAGAGAGAAAGTCGCATGTAGGGAGCATAACGTTTTTTTCTTTACGTGACGATTTCTACCAGTTCACTCCTACTGCAAGCCGCGTTAAAGAACTCCGTTCCAAAAAACTCGCTAATCAACCTTTCACCAAAAACTCGTTGAATTCACTTTGCCTTTTTAAAACAATTTAAACAAAATAATAATTCGATACCAATTCTCTATAACCATCCAATCACATTTAAATTAAGCTGTAGACATCAAAAACTATAACAGAAAAATCCTTTTGAACAAAATCACTGACAAAACAAAAATCAATCAATCAGCGATCTTTTTAACATAATCGAATAAATTCAAAAAGATTTAATCAACCGACATTTTATTACGATCAACGTTAAAAGTTCACTTGTTTCCCAACTGAAAAATCGTTCCATTCAAAGCATTCGTGAAGAACAAAAGACGGCCAAAACAAAGGCTCCACCACTACAATAAAAACTCAGGGATCTTTACCTTGCGAACCTTTTTATTGTTAGCTAACCTTTTCCCGTTGATCCACTCTGGTTTAATAACCTTTTGCAATGTTGCACGTAAAATGGGATTTCACAACTCGATGCGTACCTGTGGGCTATGAAAAGATGCCTCTATTGTTCACTGTAATTTTACGGAAATATTCGTGAAAATAGAAAGGTACAGAAGGCCAGCTCTATATAACAAGCGAAAAAAGATGCTCGCACACGTTTTACAGTCGCAGAAGGTGAACAGACCCAGGAAGAGTGATTAACTGTGCAAGACTAGCGCCCCGGAAAAGATGGTTAAAAAACACCGTGTAGCTTCAGTCAGTAAGGGTCTGATAGATCCCTCCACGCACCATTAGGCGCACATAGGACGGAGGACATCCATGAAGACTGCCAAACGCAAAAAAAAAGTTATGGTAGTCTCAAACTATCTCAAATGCCAGTAGCGAGTACATACATGCTTAGGTGTTTTAGTTTTTTCTTGTTGTGCCGAACTTCTGTAACTCAACTTTATTTTGTAAAGCTGGTCCAATTTTTGATGGAGTGACATTTATAAGGCTTCAACTTGGAGTGAATTGCTGTCACTGTCAATTAGAGACCGTTGCTCCGAAGTCGGGTAAGCAGTTGTAGATTGTGAAAGTTTGCAGAATAGTTTGTGGATGTGAGAAATTATGTCATCCTCATTATTAATAACGTTAACTTCCGCTTTGACAAATAATTAGGCTGGGTTGCACCATAATAGTAGTTAAAGTAAAGGTTTATGTCAAATTTGACATTGGTGCCGATTCTCTTGTCACAAATGCCTCTAAACTAGACTAAAAATCACTAAAATTTAGTTTATTCTTGTCAAACGACGATTTCCTATTCTGAAATTGACTAAAGTGACACAACTTAACTATATTTTAGTTTGACAGGAATAAGATTGTACGGAGTTATTAGTTTAGTGAAAATGGCAATTTTGCTATGCTGAATTTGACTGTTTTCACCTAAAATTTTAATTGTCAAACTAAATCGGACTATGTTTAATCGCGATTAAAAAGGTGTGGAATGAAATTAGTTGACATGGACTAAAATTCACACTGAGACCTTGACTTCGGATGCAAAAACAGTAGTGTATTTTTTTCTTTTCTTTTGCATATATCTCGAAAACGGTGAGTCCTATCGCAAAAATAATGAAAATTTGGCCCCCCTTTATAGAACCCATAAACCCCTATGACTCAACATGTAGGTACCAAAAAAAAAAGGTACAAAAAAACGGTACCTACATTCCATATAAAACACGTCGAAGCTGCCCCCTCCCTGCGCCCCTCCAGCTCTAAAAGATATTTGACCCGGTAACGACAGCGATGTCGGTGAACAAAATATGACAAGCTTGTCACTTCATAGTGATTTCGTTAGTTCCAATTAAAGCCACCGAGTCAAATATACTACAGGCACTATACCACGCGGAGTCACGATTGTCAAACTCGATTTTAGTTGTGTCAAAATTGTTATTAAATTTAGAGGTTTTTTTATGCAGAATAGCTCTAAGATTCTCATAGCAAAAAGTAAGGAATTTTAGTGATAGTTTAGTTAGTTTAGTTCGGTGTACAACAGAATCGGCACCATTAACTCTGACGCTGACTTTAACGCTTACTGTGAAATGTGTTGCACCGGCGTATTCATCAGCTTAGTTAAAGTTATCAGAGTAGGTACGCGTCTGACAGAAGTGACAAATGTTTAACATTAAGAATAATACTAACCAGCGAAGCGTGGGCGGTAAAGGTTACAGTTAAAATTATGACGTCAGCTAACAAATTGTCAAATGGAGCAACCCATTTTTTGTCTAACAAGTACTTTAACTGAAGGTGCGATGTTTCTTGTTGTCTTTGATCTCATCTGATTTTATGGTGAGATCAAAGACTTAGAAAATGGTGAAATGAAAGCCTATAATGAAATCCTAATCATTTTAGTACTATTAACAGATTAGAATGATGAATCTGTAATTAATGTAAATAGACAGCTTTTAATCCATAATTTAATGTCCGAAATGTTTTGCTTTTCCACTGTAGTTGGAACTTTAATAAAGGACAGTTTTCAATACAAGCCACGTACTGTTAAGAGCTTTAGCTTATTAATGGAATGACGCTTTCAAAGTCCAGCTATTTTGTACGTGAATTGAAGTAATTTATTTCCAGTACTTTTAAATCAATCTTCATAAAAAAACTGCGATATTAACGCTCTCTCTCAGAATTATGTCTGATCTAACTTGCTCCCCAATATTTCAAGTCTGTCAAAAAGTGGTTTTATTTCTGATCCGACCAATCTTATAATCCTAATGGTTTTTTGACATTCAAAAATGCCTTAGTGCCTATTTGAAATAAATGATTTGACTTTGACTTTTACTTCCTCTCAGTCATAATTATTATTTTTATTTGTTTCGCTTCTTTTATTAATCTTGATCTGATTGGTGTCTATTTTGGTAAAATGTGGTTTGTTATGCTCTGTATTTTTAAAAGGTTCTTTATGTACTAATTTGGCACTGATATAATAAAATGATCAACAGTATTAATTAACATTCCACGCTGTCATTGTCTTCTAAGTTATATCACCAGACCAATTAACCGCCGTGGTATATTAATAAAATACTATTAAAAGATTTGAGACATTGTGTTTTGAACTAAAGTCGTTATCAAAGTTTTTGGTCAACGATTTAGTGTCTCTTAAAACTTTGGTCGTAAATGAAGTGCTGTAATTGTAACAGCCAAATTTTACTTTATGTATCCTGTCTTTCCTTCATTTTATAGCATTTTAAAAGATCCTTGAGAAGTTGAGATTTTCATGCAATTTTTGTAGTTGGTATTTTTTTTTAAGATTACTTTTTTTAATAGTTTAGTCTGAGATTTATCTACCTTACATAGTACATAATTTGGTTAAGCGTTATTCATGTCACTGTCGCACAACAATCAAACTATAACTGCAAAACAGAGACGGGAACATATCTAAGCCAAAACACGTACTCGTGACGTTTATATATCTCGGTCTTAGTATTATTTATAAGTTGCTTGCGTACTTAAATGCAAGACTCTTGAGTTGTTAAAAACTGATCCATGAGTACGTAAATGTCTTTGTATTCAGCGTCCTATCATTAAACTTCAATCTCCTATATCAAATCATCTGTAGCAACCACCTCAAATTATTATTTGTGTATTGGCCGCGCCAGTATCAAAACTACCAAATGAACTATCATCATCGTAAGATTCAAGATCTCCCACAACATTCAAACGGCAATAAAAACGATTCCATATAATATTAATATTTATATCATAATGTTTTTCTTCAACTCTACAATAAGGCACAACATTCAAATCCAAACCCTCCAAAAGAATAACCTCAAAACCAACTCCATATTTCTGTCACCCAACAATGAAAGCATCATAAAGATACTATCACTGAACTTCATCATATTTTGCCAAAAACTTCAGCTAGCCATTATCAGGACCATCCGTATATCATCTTTTAACATAATAAAACACGTTGGAGAATAAGAAGCACCCTATAAAAATTCCATAAAACCATTCAAGTTTCGCTCTGGTGTCAAAGATGTGTCGGCATTAGTCGAACGAAGTAATTTACGCTTTTTTTATATCCTACTTGAATCACAATGAAAATGGCCGCCGTATTTGCTAAAGATTTAAGATTATAGACACGTTGGATATTGTTATGGCCGTGGGTAGATTTCGGGTCGCGTTAAGAATTTGCTGAATTTTTCCTTATTCGTTTAACTATGGTAGGTTTATCTTGGACTAAGATCGAATTATGTGTAATAGGATTTTGTGAATTTTAATTTGTTTGAACTTTTACATAGGTATAATATTCTTCTTATCAATTTCATTATATTTTTTACCTGTACTCGTAAACGCTATCCGCTTGAATATTGTTTTATTTAACAGTTATAGACGTAGTCACTACTTACGTTAATTTTAAAAGATTGGTGATTACTGAATTGGGAGCTTTTGGCTAAGTAATAACAGCCGTACTGGCCGATCCATCAAGTTAAGCTATGCTTGCCGGGGTTGGTCTGTGGATATGTGACCAACTTTTCATACCAAAATTCCTCCGTGCCTCGGAAAGCACGTTAAGCCATTGGTCACGGCTGTCATTCGTCGATCTTTTACAGTAGTTACGGGTCGTCAGAAGCCCGAAAGTCTGACAACCAGTCTTACCAAAAGGTATCGTATTACCCAGTAACTGGATTGTGGAGGTCAGATAGGCGGTCGCTCCATGTAAAATACTGGTATTCAGCTGCATCCGGTTACACTGGAAGCCGACCCCAACATAGTTGGGAAAAGGCTAGGCAGATTGATTGGTGTACTGAATTGATTATGAGATAAAACTGTTAATATTTTTCCTCTTTTTCACTAAAATTATCTAATATTTTGCAAATTTCAGGTCAAGCTTTATAATTAAGTTTTCCTATCCGCAAAATTTAGTCTGAAAATTGCTGTTAGATTTTATTTTATACCTTGACGCTATTAACTACTGACAGAATTTTCACGTGGACTTTTATAAGGCTGAATTCATAACTATTTCTGAAAGTATTATTTCATTTGGTTTTACAGTACCTGAACTCGTGTGGTTTTTTAGCCATAATCATCATCTGCCTAGCCTTTTCTCAACTATCTTGGGGTCGGCTTCCAGTCTAACCGGATGCAGCTGAATACCAGTATTTTACATGGAGCGACTGCCCATCTGACCTCCACAACCCAGTTACTGGGTAATACGATACCCCTTGGTAAGACTGGTTGTCAGACCTTCGGGCTTCTGACGATCCGTAACGACTGTCAAAGATCCACGAATGACAGCCGGGACCAACAGCTTAACATGCTTTCCGAGGCACGGTGGGGTCTCGGTATGTAAAGATGGTCACCCATCCACGGACCAACCGCGGCAAGCGTAGCTTAACCTGATCGATCGATCGACCCGTGCGGCTATTACTACTTAGCCACAAACCTCACTTTTCAGCCATAATATAAGTAGTAAATCAAAAGTCCTTCTTGGTATAGTATGATGTGAAGAATAAGTACAAGTTTCAAAATAATATTAATTTAGATTCTAAGCACGATGTCCATTTCGAGTCACGTCCTCGTGAAGCTTCGAATCCACGTTAATTTTTTTTCATGAATTTAATTTATTTGGCTGCTCCTGTTAGCTTTGAAAGCTTTTTCCATTATTGTTATATCAAATCACTGCTCTTCTATACTAAGTTCAATATCTAATACTACACACTATCATTGAAATAAAACCCAACCTTCTCTTGTCTAAGGGCTCGTTGAAAGCTTTCTTCAACTCCTGGTCTCGAATCTATCGATCTTCAACCATTCGAAGGAGCTAAATCCCAGGCCCTTGTACCCTTCCCCTGACAACTATCAACACTATTACAATTTGTCTCAAGGCTGTCTGTTTGTTGTCAATGCTGAGTACACTGTACAGCCAAGAGTGGAGCTCTAGAATATTTATGAGCTCTTTATCAGCGCAAGTCAATTTTTTTATGTAAATAGTCTACAAGACATCTTGGACTCGACGGGTGAAATACTGTATTAGAATAGCTATTTTCTGCTTGTGTTTATATTTACTCTGTTGAAGAACAAGCTTGACTAACGGCTAAATTCAATAACCTATTGTCAGTAAAAGACAGATCGCTACTGGTGATAGACAATATAATTCTATGTCTCCTTACGTCAATGTCGTCCATTCGTGTTCTTTTTTTTATCTGTTTTAGATTATTGGAACGTTAAAACCATAGACAGATAGGTTTTCTATCTGCAGTATGCCAAAACTGGTGATAGATTGATTATTGGGTTCGGCTGTAAGCACAGTTTTGATTAGTATCTTCTACTTGATCAAAAACTTAAAGTTATTCACTGATAGCTGTCGCACTTTCTAAACCACTAAGTCTAGAAGCATGAAATTTTGCACAAATGACGCACAACCTCTTAAGGGGACAATGACTTCTTAAGAAATTGTGCGTTATTTAAATTTATTTAAGTCATCATTATGAAGAACTTTCTATGGGACTATCCAGAAATCGCGAAAAAAAATCAGCTGTTCCCTACATTTTGACGAGTTATGCGAACATAAAAAGTAGGTAATAGGAGTAGCAGATTTTTTTTTCGATTTCAAGGTTGGTCCCATAGTAAAAGTTGATCATAATGATAAGTACAATGACCCCTTAAGAGGTTGTGTGTTATTTAAGTTACACTTTGTGTAACGAAGGTGAGCACGCTAAGGAAGGATTTTTGAAAAAGTTTGAAGAAGAAATAAATTCATAATGTGGTTAAATAGAAAGTATGAAAATTCGCCGTTTTTGCCGATGGGAAAACTCGTCGGCACGCGGCCTGTACCGACCTAAAATTATCTAGAGTTTTCAAGTATTTACGAGAAGAGATTTTCAATTTGATCGCCCTCATGAAAGATGGAGCAGACAACACGTCTGTTCCATCTTTCTAAACAAGGTGACGACGTAAAATCTCCAACAGTCCAACACAATTCCAAAATATAAGGCCAAGCCGTGGACCAAGTCTAGTTGATAACAAATGATGTTATCTCCCAGATCCTTCAACTTTCAGCGACGGACCGCCGACCTTTTTCTCAAGTCGTTTCCTCCAGGGATGATAATATTTAGTGTTCCAATCTTGGATAACTTTGATTTTAGGGTTTGCTTGGAGTTATCGCTTTTGAGCTGGATTGTAGTAAAATTCTGTTTGTGTCGGATTGAAGACTGTATTTTTGATGGTGGGTGTCGAGGGGTGCTTCTTGCAGATAGTTTTGCACTACCTTTATTTTTCGACAATTTTTGTGAGGGGGAATTAGATTCAAAATGAAAATAGAACCAAGTATTGTAAACCATTACATACAGAATATTCATATCGATTATATGTATGGGATTCCCACGTTTGCCTACAACGTTAGCTTAAAATCTATAACTATACGACCTAACTAAAATTGTGTCTGTAATGTCGAAATTACAGCTTTTTACTAAATGCATAAAATATGAAAGTATATACGGTACTTAGAACAAAAAAAAACATTTTTTAAATGTTTGTCTGTCTGTCTGTTTGTTTCGGCTAATCACCGAAACGGCTGGACCGATTTTGATGGGACTTTCACTGGCAGATAGCTGCTTCCGATATTATAAGGAGTAACTTAGGCAAATTTCATTAAAAAAAAAAATTGGATTCCGCGCAAAAAATTTAAAACCTATGAAAGTGTGACGAAATAGCGCTGGGAGGGCGATGCAACGCGGCGGGTCGGGGGAGTTTTATTAAAATGTAGCTGTTATTTTAGTTTAATGTGTATCTTACGACTCACGCGTACGAAGTCGAATGAGGAATGACGTGCAACTGACGGTTTAAAAGAAGATGTAGTGACAAAAATTGAAAAGACAATAAATAAATAATCAATTTTTATTAACAAATGTGGGTACAACTCATCTATCCTAAACAAAAACACAATGTGCAAAGTTTTGAGTATTTCAAAGATAGAGTAAACGACGATGTCTGTGCTAGTATTAACTGTGTGACAGACGCCGGCGCCTTCCTCCTACAACCTTAGGTAACAAGCGATACCGTGACATACGGACTCGCTACAGGAAAATTAGAATGTTACAAATAGTTCTGGTACAATTTCAGTTACGTTCATGTAAGTTTAATTAAAAGAATAAAAATTTAATTTAATTGAATATAACTACTAATTTGATTGAAAAATAATTTATTAATTTCAATTTTTAAGGCATGCAAGGAAATACGTGAATGCGTGTGTGTGTATTGTTTGAGGGTGTGGGTATGCGTGAGGGTGAGAGTGTGTGTGTGTTTAAGTGCGTACTATTTATTTAATATGATTTATGAATCTCTGGCGAATAGATTTTCAGTATCGTCGTAAGTAAGACCCTGAAGGTATTGGATTACTACGGTCCTACACTTGTATTTTGGAAGGGAATATATGTTGCAAGCTTTGTTAATTGCATTATAAAGTCGGCCACTCAAATTCAGGTAGTTTCGACTTGCCAGGGCAGTTTTGATTTTAACCGAAGGGCAGATCAGGTCTTTACGTCGTTTATTTGTAAGCAACAATGCTTAGATGGTTTGCTCATTTTGAGAAGACGAGTGAAAGGCGAGTAACAGAAGGTAAATTTACATGGCAGATGTGAGTGGAAACACCGGGCTCTAGGTGGACATATAGTCACCATATTGGTGACGTTCTTCAGAAAGGTCAGGTGCATAATACTCGCAACTGGCGTGCACGTATGACCAAGAAGCAAAAGGAACTTAAAAGTATGATGATGTTCTGTATTTTCTACCTAGGTTTACTCCTACGGAAAGAAGGCGTAAGTACAAAATTAGCAAAATAAAATGGAACCAATCAGTCTGCCTAGCCTTTTCCCAACTATAATACTCGTATGTTGGGGTCGGCTTCCAGTCTAACCGGATGCAGCTGAATACCATTATTTTACATGGAGCTACTGACTATCTGACCTCCACAACCCAGTAACAGGGTAATACGATACCCCTTGGTAAGACTGGTTGTCAGACTTTCGGGCTTCTAACGACCCGTAACCTGTCAAAGATCCACAAATGACAGCCGGGACCAACGGCTTAACGTGCTTTCCGAGGCACGGAGGAGTCTACCGAGACTCCTACTCCTCAGTGGATGGGTGACCATCTTACATACCGATGTAAGATGGTCACCCATCCACTGACCAACCCCGGCAAGCGTAGCTTAACCTGATGGATCGACCCGTGCGGCTGTTATTACTTAGCCACGAGCTCCTCAAAATAAAATGCAAAATAAAATGGAACCAAAATCAGAAATTGCACATTAATCTGAACTTGCTATTTTTCAATTACAAAGATGACCATAAAAAGGTAATTTCGTAAATACAAAAACCTATTAACTCCTAGAGAGCAACATAATGATATTTGGCAGCAAACACTAATAAAAGTGACCGTTACGGAGTTTAGTAGCGCCAAAGTCCGTTCTGTGCCAAACTTACTCCTCTTCTAGTCTATTTAATCCAAAATTCACTTGAAATAATTCGGTCTTTAGGGCATCGTCGTCATTTCTATCGCTTAGCTTAAATGAACAAGGATAGTTGGGCTTAGTGTAACGTTTAGTTATTACTGAACTAGGTTCTACTACTTAACATGATTTAGCTGGTTATTGAAGTTTTCCTTCTTCGTGTGACCAAGAATGATTATTTTTAGGGTTTCGTAACTTAAAAGGAAAAAACGGAACCCTTGTAGGATCACTTCGTCGTCTGTCTGTCTGTCTGTCAAGACCCTTTTTCTCAGGAATGCGTGGAGGTATCAAGTTAAAATTAATATCAAATACGTAGGTCTATAGTCCCTTAGAGTTCTAAAATAATGAAGTTGGTAAGCCAACTCAGTAGAAAATACGGACATTTATGCGACATATTTTGATACTCGCAAGTAAATCAAAACCTATAGGGTACTTACCGTTGACATAGAATTATAAAATTTGGCAAGGAAAAAGTCCGAAAGTCGTTAATTTGTAATTTTATCACAAAAAAAAAAATTATGAGATTTCTAGTTTTTCAACTACAATGTTAAGTTTGTGTTTGGGAAAAAATATTTTCAACTACGGAACCCTTCATTGTATGTGGCCCGACACACACTTGGCTGGTTTTGTTCCTTGAGTATCGTTGTGGACATTTAACAGCTTTTTCATGTTATAATATTTTTTCAGGCATTGTACTCTCTTGCTCTCATAGCTGTCTTTGTACGTGTTACTTGTTTATTCTTGGATTGTATACGTGATAATTTTTATCTCGGGTTAAAGAGAGAATTTAATTGTCACTCATATTCTTGTGAGTAGGAGAAGACCAAAGAAACGATGGATGGACTGTGTGAAAGATGGTGACTATCGAAATGGCGACTAATAGAGAAGTATGGAAAAACGGATCATGTTGACCGACCCCAAATAGAATGGGATCAGGGCAAGAGAATGATAATGGTTGTCACCAACATTTTCATCCCCTCATGAAGTTTCATAATAATTTAACACGTGGAATTCCGAAGCCCAAAAAGTATAATACGAAAATTTCAAATCAATCTACCTACCCAACATTCCAATCCCAGGTATAAACGAAATAGCAAAAAACATTAACCGTTCGTGAGCCCAAGGTAAATGTAATTCACAGGGCAGACGACCTCAAGCAAGATTAAAAAACTTTCTGCCCAACCCTGTGGTTTCGAGGGTAAAAAAAATATTAATGAAATTTCATGAAACCTCCCCGTTGACCGAAAGGAGCAAACTTCATCAAAGTATTTTCTCTGTAGCGGATAGGCAATTAAGAAATTCAATTTTGAGAGACCGTATCGGTTTCTGAGTATCCTAAGTGTTTGAACGGTTGACGGTTGTCATCGGATCATTTGGAAATCAATTTTGCTTAAGTGGTATCGGAAACGATGGACTTCAATCTGATTGAAGGTATGAATTACGTCAATATTAATCACGCAGACTGATTGATGACTTTTTTAGGGTTCACGTTTTTTTACAAAATCAATAAATCTGCCTAGCCTTTTCCCAACTATGTTGGGATCGGCTTCCAGTCTAACCGGATGTGGCTGAACACCAGTATTTTACATGGAGCGACAGCCTATCTGACCTCCACAACCCAGTAACTGGGTAATAGTGGTAATACCCCATGATAAGACTGTCAGACTTTCGGGCTTCTGACGACCCGTAACGACTGTCAAAGATCCACGAATGACAACCGGTACCAACTCCTTAACGTAGTTTCCGAGACAAGGAGGAGCCTCGATATATAAAGATGGTCACCCATCCAAGGAACAACCCCAGCAAGCGTAGCTTAACCTGATGGACCGACCCGTGCGGCTGTTATTACTTAGCCACGAGCTCTTCCTAGGTAAGAGTTTTTTACAGTACATAGAAAATTGACAAAAATACAAGTGGCAATTGATTTCAAAGCGTTTTTTATTTTTCAAACGACAATCAACAAGATTGACATATGCTTTGTATTAGCTATTTATGTCAGCCGTATTATTTTTTTGACTAAAAAATAAATAAAATAATTCAATAATAGTATGTCAAATTTTCTAGACCCTCAAATCGCATGATAAAAAAAATAAAAAATAATAATATTTTTTTTTATTTCGTAACCTTAAATAAATAAAAAACACAATTAGTGATTGGAGCCTCCTTGTAAGCAAACAATGCCTGTATTAGGAGACTCCGCTCTTACACAGCAAGGTAATCATACAAAATAAAATAAAATAAAAGACTAACTAATTAAATGTGTGTGTGTGTGGGGGGGGGGGGGGGGTGCGTCTGTGTGCATATGTATGTATGTAAATGATTGAGTGGAAATAAAAGTAATCATATGTAAATGGGGATAACGGTCAATTAATAATTCAATGGGCTTATATCACATACTAAACCACATCATTCCACCGCCATTGCTCTGCTTCTGCTTAAACTCGAAAATTTACTTACTCCTTAGTTTACTATAAAGTTTCCTTAACTTTCATACCTACTATCTAGACGAGAGAGAGACAATAGAAAGTACTAAGATAACATTTAGCGTAATTACTTTCCTGAACTCTGGTACACTTTGTGTTTAATCTTACCACTTAGTTTTCCTTAGGTTTTTATGAGGAACGAGGTCACCTTCTCTTCCAGAAACATGTAGGAGTTTAATCTTTAAGTTTTTTAGAAATTCATCATTTTTAAGGTTCCGTATTAAAATGGTAAACAGGAACCCTTATGGTGCGACTCAGTTTGTCTGTCTGTCCGTTTGTCACTGCTGGATATCTCAAGAACTACTAATGCTATCAACTTGAAATTTGGAACAGTTTTGGATGACGTTTGCCCAACTATTTTGCAAATAAAAAGTTTTTTTTTGCAACAAGGACTGAAAGAGGGTTTTAAAAATTCGAAGTGGGGCACGTGGAAATGTGGCATGTGGCATCATATGAAAGAACCCTGCACATTCTCAAACATTTTTTTCTCATGTTAGGCCGCATAGTTTTTGACTGCCCCCCTCCATTATCTCCGTAGTTTGCATAGAAAAAAATCTGAAATTATTCTATGTGATAGAGGTTTATGTATAGATTACAGGAAAATCGGAACGGAACCCCTGGTGCGCGAGTCCGGCTTGCTCTTGACCGTTTTTTTATCACATAATCTCCTACTATTAGCACCCTCCATCAGCATACAAGAGAAAATAATACTGATAAAGTCGTGAAAATGATTTACTGAAATAAAGGAGGCTCATATACTGTGAGTGAGAGGGGTATAATTGAAACAGTATGATTTATACCGCGCTCATAGCTGTTTTATCTACGGCCTTATTTCCGAAGCAAGAGTAAACAAAGGCAAAATGGATAGGAAGTAATGGTGTAGGGTACTGTTTTCAACGCTATAAAAGTTACTGCCGTGAGGTTTGTGTTGCACTTAATTGGATTTTAAATATCGTGTTTTGTTATGGTTTTTGATTTATGGAGTGTTTTTTAAAGTTGGCTTTTACAGCTTTTTTATATTGCAAATAAAATTCAGTAATAAGTTAGTTAAAGGAATTAAAGTTGACTTGTTATTCACAATTAACTTATATTCTTTTTCATATTACGATTATCAATCTACGAGAACTGTTAATCTGAATTGTAAGTATGTAGCTTGTTATTTGAAAACTCTAGTAACATAATATTCATTTCTTGAGAATCAATTTAATTCAATTAAATTTTTATTCAGGCACAATTCATATTGTGTCTGAAATCATATTAAATAAATTAAATAAAAAATTAATTAAATAAATAAATAAAGTCACGTTCTTTATATATTAATTATAAAACTAACACATTCATAAATCATAATAAATTGTATAAAAAAAATTAATAACATTACAAATTAAAAAATTCAATACAATTAAAATTGAGTAACATTACTTTTTTTTTTCGTGGATGGTAGATCAGCAAATGACTTTTCCCGCTCTGGGCGGAGCGAGAGAGCGTGTCAGAGCGGGAATTACTGAGACTGTAGTAGCTACATACTATTATTAGATTACTACCCAGTCTCACAGTAACTAATAATTCTCAATTTTTTAAAACGTGGATATGTTATCATCTATCGAATACAGACTTTCACAGAATCTGAAAGCAGTAATGTTTATTGCATCTGTATATTTACACAAACTAAAACTATATAGGGTGACGAGTAATTAGTGACCGGTACTTAAACACATGATTGTGCTCATGATAACAAACAACTTTTACTATGGGACCGAACCTGAAATCGCGAAAAAAAATCTGCTTCTCCCTACATTTTGCCGAGTTATGCGAACATGAATGTATGGGGCAGCTGGTTTTTTTTTCGCGATTTCAGGTTTGGTCCCATAGTAAAAGTTGTTTGTTATCATGAGTATAATCATGTTTTTAAGTATCGGTCACTAATTACCAGTCATATATAACATATTATATAACTTATAAAATCGCTTACACAAAACTTTTAGATAACCACCTCTGCCTACGTCAGCAATGCAGCAATATTTTACATTCCGAGCCGCCCAACTTTGAGTACCCCTACCAATTCTTATCCCAATTTCCTCAGAACTGATGTAAACACAATGGAAATACCGCATCTATACCGTTTTACCCCACTCTCCCCCAAAAAGGGTTTCTGGGCGGAGTCGGTGAATTATGGTCTTTTAAAATCTTTTTTTTTCTTTGTTATCGTTCCGAGTTTTTCGTTGCGATAAAGAAGATTACACCATTTATCTTAGGGTTGACTCTGGAACATTTGTGCAGTTTGTATAATTTTATTTTTTTGGGATTTTCGGGGTCGAAAACATTTATTTGTCTTGAAGTGAAGTGGTTTTATTGATTGCCTTCATATCCAGACGTATTGTAGCTAATAAAAATGTATGCCCTATACATAGTGTATACATTTTTATTAGCTCCTGTTTGATAAAAAAAACAAGCTCAGAATTTTCTTATTAGAGGTTAAACATGGATAAATAATTATGATATTGTTATGGGTATAACAGGGATGACGCCTGAGTACAAAAAGAGAAATTCTATTTAGTTCGTCAGTCAGATAATGAAAAAATATTAGACACGTATTTTTTGCTTTATCATATTAGAAAAAAGACAAGAAATTACTTAGATAAAACGCATTAAAGTTGGGGAGTGAGGAACTTGCTACGTCACAACAAACAACGTCTCAAATCTAGCAAGGAGTGACATCATGCCACATTTGAACTCAATTTATCGCAGTAATCTTTTGAATACGTAAAAGAAGAAAAAATACGTGTCCAATATTTTTAAATAAACTAAATGACGGCCAAAGAAATGTTTTGTCAGCATACCTATTATAGGAACCTATAGATGGTTGTTCCGTTATTTATACAGTGTGTCTGTATTCGGACTGGCGAAAATTAAGGGGGTGGTACAGACGATCAAACTGAACAACTTTCTCCCGGGGACCAACATCATAATCGCGAAAACATTTTCAGTCGTCCCATACATTTGGCCGAGTAGGTATTGAAGTTTTGTATGGGATGACTGATTTTTTTTTCACGATTACGATGTTGGTCCCCGGGAGAAAGTTGTTCAGTTTGATCGTCTGTACCACCCCCTTAATTTTCGCCAGTCCGAATACAGACACACTGTATAAATTCTGCTACTACGAACCGTAATATTTATTATTGTTTTCAGTTCCAGCTTTTCAGGATTTCGTGGCACCACATTAATTTTCCTTTTATGAAAAACAACAAAGCAAGACTCTCGTTTTACAACTGACATTCATTTTCCACTATCGGAAACACTTCGCATCGAAGACCTACTGCACCAATGCACCTGCCTTTGCGTATCACAAACGCAAATAACCTTAGCATTGTTAAAATACCACCAACTGATCAAGAAGAAAAATACGTTTATAACATCAAGCTTGTATTCTAAAGAGTACCTACGCAGAGATGTTTATTTGGTATCTACACACTCATATCGCTAGTTGCGTGCAAATCCCATGAAGGTAATAGGGGTGAGCCTATATTCATTAGCATAATCATAGCATAATCAGCCTATAATGTTCCCACTGCTGGGATGCAGGACTCCTCTCGGTGAGAGGGAGTGGGCCGTAATCCACCACGTGGGCCCAGTGCGGATTGGTAGATGTCACATGCCTTCAAATTTATGGTAATATGAGATGCCGGTTTTCTCACGATGTTTTTCTTCACAGTTTTGAGAGCAGTGGTGATGAAATAATTTATACAAAGTAAAGCGCCAGTCTGGGTTCGTACAAACGACCTGCAACTCGCAAGTCGCGGCGGTTACCAATGGGCCACCACTGCTCATACTCATTAACTGGATACAAATCCATTCTTCGAGCTGTCTACTGAGATTTCCTTTATGGACTTACCCAAGAACCCCGACCCGGAGCTCAGCATTCGCAATTGCAACCACTAGAGCAACGAAGCAATAAAAAAAACCGGCTAAGTGCGTGTTGGACCATGCACAATGAAGGGTTCCGTAGTTGAAAAGAATTTATCCCAAAAACAAACTTCAATCAATCTGCCTAGCCTTTTCCCAATTATGTTGGGGTCGGCTTCCAGTCTAACCGGATGCAGCTGAATACCAGTATTTTACATGGAGCGACTGCCTATCTGACCTCCACAACCCATTAACTGGGTAATACGATACCTCTTGGTTAGACTGGTTGTCAGACTTTCGGGCTTCTGACGACCCGTAACGACTGTCAAAGATCCACGAATGACAGCCGGGACCAACGGCTTAACGTGCTTTCCGAGGCACGGAGGAGTCTCGATATGTAAAGATGGTCACCCATCCACGGACAACCCCGGCAAGCGTAGCTTAACCTGATGGATCGACCCGTGCGGCTGTTATTACTTAGCCACGAGCTCCTCGCATCCCAAAAACAAACTCAAAAAAAATCCCAAAAAAAATTTTTTTATGTGATAAAATTAATAATTTTTGGACTTTTTCCTTTACTTGTGCTGTGAGACCTTGCTTCTTGCCAAATTACATGATTCTAGGTCAACGGGATGTGTGTGTGTGGGTTTTGATTTACTTGCAAGTATCAAAATATGTCGCATAAATGGCCGTATTTTTTTATTGCGTTGATTTAGAAGCTTGATTTTTTGTAAGAGATCAAAGACTTACATATTTGATATTAATTTCAACTTGATACGTCCAGGCGTTCCTGAGAAAAAAGGTCTTGACAGACTGACAGACAGTCGGACAACTAAGTGATCCTATAAGGGCTAAGTTTTTTTTTTCATTTGAGGTACGGAACCCTAAAAATAAACAAATGAATAAACATCGCATGCAAAGTAGGCGCATTTCACACTTCACTTCCAAAAATTTGTTCAGCTGCTCTCTGACAGATCATAAACTTGTATGGCATACTAAAAAGTCGATCTCAAGTATTTATTTCCCAAACATTAATTAATTATTCATACATTAATAGACTCGGCAAACACGAAGTCTTCCAGTAGTGTTTCCTCGCCGATAAAATAACATTGTACCGAATAATTACATATAAATTATGTATGAACGTGAATAATTCATGTTTATGTGGACCATGTTTTATATGTTTGGGATGAGTGAGTATGGAGCTTATGAACTGGGTGGAGTGAAATAGAAAGATGAGACAAAGTTCCCACATTCACTGAAGACTTAGAATTTTATTTCTCAAAGCATTGGTTAGTTTTTTCTGTTTTACTCCGTTGAACCTTCAACCATCACGCCTCAAAATTGTATGTGATTTTAATTCGACTAACGCATAACTTGATAATCTGTTTAGAGAAAGGAAATTCTTTAAAAACTTTTTACTGAAGCTTTTTAGAGTCAAAATTTAAAACAGACTAAGGGTGAATTCAAACAAACTTTTATACCCAAAGTCTTAATCTTCGAATAAATTTTGAATTTTCGACAGTTTCTCTGTACAAAAACTGTCAGTCATCAATTTTATTCCACGGATGAAAGATATCCGACTTTGGTCAAATTAGCCCTAAGAATATTAAAACAAAAACTAACAAGTTACTAAATAAATTTTTCTAGCTAATATTTTCATAACTTTCTGTAGATGTAACAAATTAAAGCGGATTCGTGGAGTTTTTTCTGGTATAGTATTTTTAACAACCACTTGTGCTTTATATTTGGCAGCTTAAACTTGGACATAACTACCTTAAAATTACTTAATAACTTTAAGTTTAGTTTTTGATTAACTTTAAGGTCAAATAGAAATGGTTGTTTAATTTACTTTTGGGTCTAAACTGGTAGGTAGTTGGTTAACCTGAAGTTAAACTGAACCTAACCTCTGCTTATTACCAACAAAGACTACCTAAGTTGTGCCTTAGTGTAATTGCATTGACTCTTTCATGTAACCACGGATGTAGCTATATAGTATTTTCTCTAACCCGATCCTATTTTTCTTGTTAGGGTTCCGTACCTCAAAAGGAAAAACCGGAACCCTTATAGGATCACTCGTGTGTCTGTCTGTCCGTCTACCACAGCCAATTTTCTCCGAATATAATGGACCGATTAAGTTAAAATTTGGTACACATATGAGTTTCTGTGACCCAAACACGGACAAGTAAAGTAAATAAATAAATTTTGAATATTGGGGTCACTTTTGGGGAGAAAATAAGAAAAGTGAAAAAAAAGTTTTGTTAACTGTACTGTGTGACATATCAAATGAAAGGACTTACTATATGAGTCTTAAACATTTTTTTATTTTATTTTAAAATAAATCGTTTTAAAGTTATTTGAAACTAGACGAAAATTGACCATTCCCTCCCCTTGTCTCCGAAAATACAGAGCCTAAAATTTTGAAAAAAATACAGAAAATAGGTCTTTACCTGTAAATTTCAGGAAACCTATAAAAAGTTTGTGGTCTTAAAATAACATGGTAAATCTCTCAATATTGTGAGTACAAACTTACATTTACAGTTGGAATGTATGGGAGAACATGTTTTTCAACTAAAATGTTAAGTGTGTTCTTGGGATCAATTCATCCCAACTACGGAACACGCACTTGGGCAATTTTTTTGTTCGATACGAATATCGTGAGTAAACGGATCAATCATACATTTTATGCTAGATATGGACATTGGATCTTCAAAAGAAACATATACGGTATGAATAATATTCAAAAATGCTTTGAATTACAAACTATTATATTATTATTATTTATTTTTTTCTTTGACGTATCTCGGGACCCTGGGGTCCCGGACTTTTGGAAGGCGTACGAGGAGCCGAAGCCAACTCGCAGAGGCCCCTTAGACAATTTTAAGTGAAAAGAAGGCACCAGTCGACGATTATCCCTGTATGCACTATGCAATTGCACCCAAGGACAACCCCCGGTTGGTGCAGATCTATTGCAGAACATGGAAACAAAACACATTGGGCCTATGGGTTTGGGTGGCTATAGTGGATTGAGTACCTTGAACTATGGAAGAACTATGTCCCCTGAGTTTTGCCCCTGCCTGACCAATGTTATATAATATACACAGATAAATTGGCAGGGGGTGACTTGCACACTCAATAATGGGCCCCCGGAAACGGTCGCTAGCACATAGTGACGTAGCGACAAGGGGCAACATGTCCTGAGGTGCTTGAGGAGTGCAGAGGTATTCCACGGCTCTCAGAACAATCCCAGAGCCCGGAAGATGGTCAAAATCCCTACAAGCACTTACTGGAATACTTCCTTCCTCCGAGCACGTTTGCTCTTGCGAATCTCCACTCAAGCCGGCCAATAAAGGCAAGAATGAGGTGGGAGCTCTGTTCCCATCAGTGTTCACTCCAGCCGGCCAATAAAGGCAAGCCAGAGGTGAAGAACAAGACTTCTCCCTGGAAATAGGGTCCGTGGGGTCGCTACTGCCCAACAGCTCGCCACATGCTGCCCAGCGGGTTCATGTATCTCTCTTGGTCTGGCTCCTCACCCTAGACCTGTTTCGGCAAAGTAAACTCCATCGGTACAGACCCAGAGTTCGGAGCGCGCAAGCCCCACCACGACGTCAACGTAGAGATACGGCAGTGGGGTTATATTATTATTATATTATATTTATTTATTTCAGGCTATGCCCATAGTGTTAGTAACAATGGTCTTAAATACTAGTGTTAGTAGAACTTACAAACTATTGAGTGTGGAGTTTCATCCAATGACGCAGCATTGGAGACTCCCATCTATCTGCGAATAACCTCAAGATACTGTTGGTACTGCCACGAAGACGAGCAAGCAGAGAAGCGCTTCTTTTGCGTATGATGGCCGCAAAACCATCTATTTGCCTTTCCGCAAACATCTTTGACGCGCTACAGCGCCATGGCAGCCCCAACAGTATACTGAGTGCGTTATTATACTGGACAAGTAGATCACTATATGCACGCAAACTATAACTAGTCCACAGGCTGCACGTGTAAAATGACGAGCAAAATGATTTAAACAAAGTAATCTTGACCGCCACTGTACATCGCGCAAACCTGCGGGCCAGCATGTTGCAGCGTACCGACAGCGACATACGTTCCCTATCAATGCCCTTGTTATCTTTCAAGTCATCGGTAACCCAATGACCCAAGTACTTAACGTTGGTCACCCTATTTAAGGGTGCTCCGCAGAGCGATATCTCTGGTATAGTTGGGTAACCTATAGCACCTGCTTTAAAAACCATTATTTCGCTCTTATTGGTGTTACACTTGAGTCCTTGAGTCACCGCGTATGCTTCACAGATTGACACGAGTCACCTCAAGGCACCGATCGATGGGCTCAGCAACACCATATCGTCGGCATAACTAATGTTATTTACTATACAAGCACATTTTCTCTAAATTTAAACCCCAGAACACTATGTTTGTTGACAAAACATCTAAAGAAAAATACACTTTATCTACCTCAATTTTTTCTTCCAAAACTTTTAGAACAGCTCCCTTTGAACTTTCTACTATCCACTTAAAAAAAAATAAACGTTTATCCTACATAGATAATCATCACCTACTACCGTATGATATCTAACATCGAAGCCACTAGGGAGGTCAAACATTTTCCAGTTTTACTCTGACCCACAAACTTTCAACTGGTTTTAAGAATGTTTGCTCATAGATATCGTTTGTGCCGTAAATTTTATCAGCTGATTATGTTTCGTCGTTATTAATAGGTTAATTTTCTATTTTTAAGATAATTTTATTATGATAGTGTAGAAAGTTGCTTATGAATGGGATTGGTTTTGTACTATCTGGAAGGTATTTCATAATTTAAGATACTTTATTTTTAAGTTTAAGCAACTCGAACCTGCTCTTAGAAAGTGTGTTTTATCGTGGCATTTTGCTGTAAAAATAAAAAGAAACCGGCCAAGTGCGTGTAGTTCAAAAGAATTTATCCCAGAAACAAACTTAAGATTGTAATCCCAGTTTTTTTTAAATGTGATAAAATTACAAATTACGATTTTCGAAATGTTTCCTTTACTTGTGCTGTAAGACCTTGCTTCTTGCCAAATTTCAACGGGAAGTACTCTATAGGTTTTGATTTACTTGGGAGTATCGAAATATGTCGCATAAATGGCCGTAGTTTTTTATTGCATTTACTTAGAAGCTTAATTTTTTTAGAACTCCAAGGGACCATAGACTTACGTTTTTTGATATTAATTTCAACTTGAAACCTCTACGCGTTCCTGAAAAAAAGAGTCTTGACAGACTGGCAGACAGACGGACAACGAAATGATCCTATAAAGGTTCCGTTTTTTTTCCATTTGAGGTACGATAACCAATCCTATTTTCAGAAAACAGCCATAGAGTCATAATTATAATAAACTTTTCAAAGGCGACATAAAGTGGACATTGTAAACTGGCATGTCCTAGAACCAACAATTAGAAGACATGTCTTGTGACATCTACCAACCCGCGCTGGGCTCGCGTGGTGGATTACAGCCTGCTTCCTTTCACCAAGAGAAGGCCTTTGTCCCAGCAGTGGGAACATTACAGGCTGATTATGCTAACCTTGAACACTTTACCTGAACTATAACCTAGAAACTATTATGTGTTAGTACAAGGTTATAATGTAATCGCCTACAATGGAGTCTAAAAGCCTTACAAGTTACTGTAACTTACTTAAGTGAATAGCATCTACATAATATTACGAACATTGTTATGGTAGTACGAACATCTTAACATAATGTTTTCATTACCTATCTTCCTCCCCCAAAAGTTACAAGGTGGATATAGTATCTTAAATTAAAACTTTTGACTCAAAGCCTATGTAATACCTACGCCTAAGGACTGGGATTTCAATTTGTTTTTATATATATATATATATATATATATATATATATTAGAATCTTCTGATTATATGATATATATATATATATATATATATACAATAGAATCTTCTGATTAGGATTCTGTAACAGATGCTGCAACAGAATCTTTTGATCAAGATTCTGTTACTAATAATTCAAATGAAATAATACTAACAAACAAATCAATTACGTAAAACGTAAAATTATTGTAACTTGATTGATCTTCGCTGATTAATTGTTTGGCTCCGCCTCAGAGTTAGCTTAGTTAGACTTAAAGCTGATTTCAGACTACGCTATACTATTGTGCTATAAAGTATATTTGTATTTGTATTTGTATTTGTACTATATAGCATGACGTTCTCATACGCGATATTATCACAAGCTCAGTCGACCGCGATCTTTGAAGATTTTGCACAGTTGAACAGCAAACATCACGATCGACACAATGGATTTAATACTGGATAGTCTTGAAAGCTCATCAAGCGATGATGACAAGATGACAAGATGGCGGCGCGCGATATAGCATAGCATGAACTCTGCGCATCGCACCAATTTATAGCGTATAGCAAGCCAATAATATATAGTACAGTACAATGTGAACGTGTCCATAACAATGTATGGAGCGCGATATTGTTGTGCTATGAGCTATATACTATATGCTATTATATTATAGCGTAGTCTGAAATCAGCTTAAAGGTTTTATTATTCTCCAACAACTGCGTTTGTCCACTGCCACCGTCAACGGGACGTCAACGAGAAACGAATGTATTCGAACCGAACGTGAAGTCATGTTGACAGACGTTCGGGGGACACGCGGTCATAGTCAATGTATGTATCGCTACTTCGGCGACGTCATCTCTTTCTCTTTGACATCCCGTTGACCTCACGTTGACGTGGGCAAACGGCCTTAGAGAACCTCGTCAAAATCTGTAAAAAAAATATACCTGATGCATTAAATGGTCTAGGTTAGAGTTTAGCATAGTTATATTCCTCTAGTCTCAAATCCTAGCCGCAGATTCAGCCTAAGTTTAGTCCGACTAACATTATACATTTGCAAGGAAGCAGTTACATCTCTGCTCACCTATTTAATGCAAGCGCTAGCGCTTCGTAGAACAGGAACATAAATAGAACGAAACTGGAACAATAATGTATTCGCCGTCGTCTGTTTTAGTACATTTTGCATACATTATGACAGTGTATTTATGCCTAAGGACTTAAATTCAGTGGATAAGAGGAGTTATGAGGTAAATGTTTGATTTTTGATCTTTTGTCTGAAACTAGAGAGAAAATAGTTTGTAGTAAAGAAACTTTCGATGGAAATTACTTCAAAACTTAATCAATAATCAGTACCAGTGGCAGTACCTATCTAATTATATTGTTCATTACTACACATTCGTTTACAATATCTATTCTCCACGTATTTTGGACTTTCAAATAGCTAAATTAGGTATATAATATCATAACCATAACTTATATAACATATACGTATTATCAAATCATAACTTTAGAGTATTTTTATTTCGGGATTTTTCAGCAAGCACATTTTTTTTATGCCAACAGGAAGGGTTATGATTTTAGCCGTCTATGTATGTATGTAAGTATGTATATAAGTATGTAATTACGTGTGTTCCACCGTAGCGCCTAAATTACTGCACCGATTTTAATGAATGAGGTATCAATAGATTTGTAATAATGGTCCGGGTGACATAGGCTATATAAATTGTCCCTAAATTTAATATGATGGACTTTATACGTAAATTTCTGACCACGAAAAAAATTTAATTGAGATAATAATGACATATTTGGTGTCAAAAGAAAGATCTTGACAAGCACGTAACAAATATGTATATATATCATATTGTTTAAATTGCTAAAAATAAGTGAAAGTGGAGGTAAATAATATTAATTTAATTGGATGCAGACCGACCGCGGCCAGCGTGATTTTTTCAGTAGTCGGGTTTTAGTTTTTGAACTTACTTTTTATTATAGAGTACTTTCTGAAAAAAGCCTGCCATTAGTTAAGTTATCAGTTAAATTTCATTCGTATAATATCCATTGCCAAATATTCGGTAGAATCGCTCATGAATTTTCCTTTAAACACCGTTCAAAACTTTCACTCCACCGGCTATCATAAACGCTGCGCCAGAAATGTTGAGTTTAATATACTCCGAAATGATCTAAAACGGGTCATTTCAATACCTGACCTAGTTCCAGTAAATAGGTTTCTACGCTACATTCAACGTTATTCACAATATCAATATCTTTTACTCGAAGAAACCCTGCCGAACTCCATTATGCCATACAAAACCAGTTACCGACGTCATAAACCACATAATATTATACCATTTTCCTAAACCAGAAATCCTAAAAAAATATATTTTTACGAGAACTAGCAAACGTAAACGCAAACGTAAACGCAAACGTTTCAGGTGAACGCAGTACTTATCGTAACTTACTCGTTTCATAATCAAAAGTTTATTGTACGGAAAATTGAGTCGGACGGAGCAATAAAAATGATTTAGATTATGTTGCCTTAATTTAACAATAGGTTACGATTATGCCGAGTTCCAAACATTTTAGTATGAAACCCTTAATTTAAGTGAAAATATCGCGCAGTAAATCATTTAAAAGGCTGTTAAATTAATATGTATGCCGCTATTGTAAAGGCTGTTTCAGTGGTGAGCGATGAGATAGCTGTGAGTGAGCGATTTTTTATTACTTCATGAATATTGAATGAGTTTAAAATGTTTTTGTGTCATGTTTTAAACCCGCTGTAAAAAGTAGATTTATAAGATAATGGTATACCAAAATGTGGACGTCACAAGCGACTATGAACTCTTTTAACTACATACTTTTTAGTTCGGAAATCTTACATTACTAAAATGCAATAGAGCTTTTAGTTGTTTCAGCATTTAGGTTAAAAAAATTCGGGAGTGAGCTTAACCATCTGCAAATTCTAGAAGATAGACAGCTGTTCTTATTCTGTAGCTCTTATCTCTATTGCAGTATACAGGGTGTCCCGTAAATAATGGATAACCTCTTAAGGGGTCATTGTACTCATCATTATGAACAACTTTTACTATGGGACCAAACCTGAAATCACGAAAAAAAAATCAGTTGTTCCCTACATTTATGTTCGCGTAACTCGTCTAAATGTAGGGAACAGCAGATTTTTTTTTCGCGATTTCAGGTTTGTCCTAAAGTAAAAGTTGTTTATAATGATGAGTACAACAACCCCTTAAAAGGTTATCCTTTATTTACGGGACACCCTGTATTTGCGTACCTGAAACACGCGTTACCTCGTTGGTCTAGTGGTTGCAAGCGCTTCTGCTGAGCACGAGGTCCTAGCTTCGGTTCCCAAGTCGAACAAAGTGTTATTGTGTTTTTCGTCACCGATTTCTCAGTAACAGTTCAAAGTCTGAATGTGCCCGGTTGATGGCAATAGGTTCGCCCCCTATTACATCGACTTAAACATAACTGGCGAAACGTGAGTGTATTCTCAAACTCAAACTCAAAGCATTTATTTCAAATAAACCAATTACAGGCGCTTTTGAATTGTCAAGGGGTCAGGCAGACACTCTTTTAAATCAAAATATGGTTACAAAATATTGGTTACTTCATTCACATTGATATTATATAATTATGTGAGAGCAATGCAGAACGTTAAAAGCGTCCGTAATAAAAAAAAAACAATTCAAATATTAAATTAAAAATTTAAAAACTTAATTTTTTAATTCATTAATTAATTATTCGTGAAGAAGAAGAAGGACTTTTGATTTACTACTTATATTATGGCTGAAAAGTGAGGTTTGTGGCTAAGTAGTAACAGCCGCACGGGTCGATCGATCCATCAGGTTAAGCTACGCTCGCCGGTGTTGGTCTGTGGATGGGTGATCATCTTTACATACCGAGACTCCTCCGTGCCTCGAAAAGCACGTTAAACCGTTGGTTCCGGCTGTCGTTCGTGGATCTTTGACAGTCGTTACGGGTCGTCAGAAGCCCGAAAGTTTGACAAGCAATCTTATCAAGGGGTATCGTGTTACCCAGTAATTGGGTTGTGGAGGACAGATAGGCAGTCGCTCTATATAAAATACTGGTATTCAGCTGCAAAGAGTTAGACTGGAAGCCGACCCCAACATAGTTGGGAAAAGTCTAGGCACATTGATTGAGTACCTATAGTACACCCACATCTCGCCAGAATATTCCCCGAAGGTTAAGACAGAGGTGCTTCTGCCTTACCCTTTAGGGATTTGGGGAGGCGTGATGTTATGTTCATGTTATGCTGAAACACTTAAATAAATTATACATAGCATATCTTCTACTGCGCCACCACGTCATTCGGCATTTTCAGTGCCTTGGAAAATTCGCTCGCGAACCAACCCCTGAATACGAATGAACTTTTTGCACCTCATTTTAATGTCCGCTAATATTATTCGGTTTCTTCAGTGGTGACTGTTTTAAATTTTAAATATCACTTACCTATGTTAAGAGTTTATTAAGTTGATATTAAATTACTTTGTCATGCTTAAATCTTGGGAATGGAATATAAAAATTCAATATGAGACTTGGTTTACTTAGGTATGGTTTTATGAGGCTTTTATCATGTGATATGAACGGTGTTATAGGATATATAACAGTTTCTTCGCGTCATATGAGACAATAGTCGTTAGGTGTATGAAGAAGTAGACATAGATGCTATTTTCGTAATAACTCACCTTCTTTATTTGAACTTAGCGAGACTTTTATCAGAAATGCGAGAAAAAACGACGTTATTAATTTTTAATAGATAGAAAACTAGTTAACATTTAAAGTATTATAGGTATCATAGATAAAAATGCTTGACATAATGCTGGTCCTGCTCCACAGCCACTTGGGTCCACTTGTTAACATTTTAATATTTGGAAGAGATGCTTCCCTTTTTTTTTCTGACATTACGATTATTATTTCATATTTATTTATTTAATTGGGCTGTTGAATTCTTGTATAGTAATATTAATGATTTTCTTACCTTTTGGCAAGTAGTAAAATTTTATTCATTTCAATTCATTGCAAAATATAGTTTTGTATAAATTTGAAGCATTTTCTCAATTTTTGGGAATGTGAGTACCACTGAACAGGTATCTTTATCTTTTCTGTGGTGAGTACCATGGGGCCGTTTATTATTGTATTATGATGTAGGTGTTTGATTTGAAAGAGCATAGCAGTTGAGAATTTGTCATTCTCACTCAAATGTCTCGCTGATGGTGACACGTGTGTTGGATCATTCAGTTCCCTAACAAAATGGTTGAGCTGAATGGTGCTGATCCACGCATCATGTTCGTGAACGGGCGCCGTCAGTTGAGACTGGTCATCTCTTACCTGACAGGGCTTATTTTAAATTTTATATTTTGACTTGTTTTTAAGTATTTTTTATTTTTTTTACATTGTTCTCACATGTAGAAGCAACAAAAAAAAATGTACCTAGGATGTTGTATTACTTATCTTAATTTAAAAGAGTGTGAGAGTTCGAGTTCGTGGAGTTTCTTGCCCGTTCTTCTCCATAGAGATCTACGTTTTGGAATAGGCAACAAGCTTCAACTTTCTGACTAACTGACCGACTCTTTGACAATTCAAAAGTGCCTGTAATTGGTTTAATTGAAATAAATGCTTTTAGTTTAGTAGTAATCGGCTGTTTTACACATTATTCTACCTTAAGCTCAAAAATCCACGATTTATATTAACCTAAAATAACAGATACGTAGGTAGGACTTTCAACAATGTACCTACGAAAAAGTGTCGAAAAAAATCACTTTCGCTAAATTGAAAAGAGCTACATTCTCAGCCAAACATAGCAAATAAAAACTTGAGTTAGGTACTAAGACATAAATTTTACGCCTGTCCTGACTCCTGCAAAAAAAAATATTTAAAAGTTCAATTTACGAAAAAGCACTCCGTCAATGTGTCTAGACCATTTGGTAATTTAAAGGCACGCTTTTCTTTATTACCAGTATATACTGACCGCCTCTCATTAGTTCCAAAAAAAAATCGAGGGTGTGTGGGAGACTTTAAATGACAAGGGTACACTCTGTATACTGTACCCATCTCAACACAACAGGGTTGCCATCTGGCGATACATTTGTATTGTCCAGATTTTAAAAACTCAACAACAGCAGCGAAGCTCCATTTTAGGGATCCACTTTCAGTCTTTGCAACTTAAAAGTCTGGTGGAATTTCCAAAGTTGGTCCAAAAGTTGTTTTTTGTTTTACTGGGTTCCTGTCAATTTCTGAACCGTAATATCCGAACGTTTTAACATGTTGGTTGGTAGCCCTGCGAGGTGTGTGTGGTCAGGAATACAAATGGCGGACACAAGACCGTGCGTACACCAATGGCTTCATTTTGGGTCTGACGGAGAATATTTGCATGTTTTGACGACGGTGCTAATAATAAGTAGCTTGGGATTTAAATAACTTTATCTCTGTTTGTTTATTGTGAGGATTTACATAATTGTAGGTTTACAACGAAAACAATGTCAAAAAATCTATGTCCTGCAATAAACGTGTTCCTATAATATTTTAATTATATACATAATTATTAGTCAAAACATCGAGTCCTACATATTCTCGTTTCAAAATACATAATACATTTTATGAGTATCAAGTTGATCCTTTTTCGAAAAAGTTTGAGGCAAGAAGAACTTAACACATCCAATTCATTTTTATTATCCATGAATATTTACAAAATTTAAAATCTAACAATCTTAAAAACAAAAAATATGTACAAGTATATAAGAAAGGACGGGAAATAATCATAGGGCATCAAAAAATTCGTCCGCATCGCTGTCGACAGGAAAAGTGCCCAAAAGGCTGGCAGCATTGCCACGTTGTATGGCAATGCTAATTCTTTGGCCAAAAAATAATCCAATTCATTTCACATTTTAGGACAAAGTCACACATTTTCTCACTTCAACTTCTTAGAACACTTACCTATTTCCAACCTCAGGAAGGTGAGTTACTGCACAAGTTTACGCTTTTAAATAAAAATAATTGAAGTTCTATTCCAATGAAACTCTTGAACGAAGAAAATTCTTTTATAATATTATTAGATAACGTTTTACTCAAGCTATTGACAAGTTGCAGCAATTAAAATATTGCACTAGAATGAAGCTGTGGAAACCATAAATCTATAAAAGTCCTTCTCACCAGTAAACCAAATCGTTCACCGTGCCAAATTCCATGGTAAGCTTCCAAAATAGCTCAATAATCAATCACCAAGGCAACCAGTCTTTTACCCCACACATTCTCCCAATTAGTGGGAAAATTGGCTGCAAAACCATTTTACTCCCAAAATAGTCCTATAGTATAGTTAAAATCTCGCTGCAGACTTGGTCATAAATCATAATCGGAGTAGGGATGTGGGCTAATTGCGCACGCTCAAGGCCATTATCGATAATAGAATCATTGAGGTTATCAGACGAAGAATTTTAATTTTCTATTTTTAGTTTTATATAATTATACGTTCTTTTGTTTATATATTTAATATGTTTTGTAGTAAATTTGGTAATAAAATAAAAAAAATGTGTATTTATTTCTGTCACCCATTTATAAATATATAAAACTATCGATATCACTCATCGACTGCAGTAATGCACAGGACTACGTGTGGGCGTGGCCTGCCCATAAGGCCCGTGAGTGGGAAAGAGAGCGAAACACTCGAATGATTTATGACCGAGTCTGCAGCGAGATTTTAACTATACTATAGACTCCTGAACAAACGAGAAAAATATTCGATTTCATTGTACAGCTACAGGTTTATTGTTAACTGACAATCACTTGTCGATGTCAACACATCAAATCTTCAGAAGAGAAATCTTTTCAACCCTCTTTGAGAGGCCTCGGACTGGAAATACAAAGGTTTGGGAGAAATAGGTAGGTATAGGTACTGCCGACTCATTCTTACTGTTCAATAACTTAATATAAGTCGGTACTTATTTTTGTAAGGGTTGAGTAACATTCTCAGAATCCAAGAGGAAAAACATAGCAAAAATATTGCGTAATCTCTCCCCTTTCCGAAGATTTAAAACTCGGAAAACTCGAAATTTTTAGTTATAACACTTTCATATTGTGTTTCTCAATTGTTTTTTCCTGTTCAATTTGGTATGATTTTATTTGTTGTTTGGTTTAAAAATGACTGAATTAGGGAAAAATCATTTGAGTAAGCTATTGAAAAGATGTTGTTTTCATAATAATTAATTATTTTTGTCATGACGCCGTTTTCAACAAAAAAAAATAGGCGTAAACAGTATTTTCGTTTTACGTAGTTAACATTAACGTTTTAAGAAATTTAATTTAAACGAACAAATATTCTTTGAATGAAAACAATTTACAAAGGGTAACTTCGATTTCCAGGTAATTTATTATTTATTTATTTAACATGTGGAAAACCAACAGCTTAACTTATAAACAATAAATTTACTGAAATAAGAAACATGAAGCCAAGTACAGGTGTTCACGGCTAGCTATACAGTAATTATAATAAGAGATCTTACACACGACAAGACATCACGAAAAGATGAGCACCAATCGTCAAATCGGTACCACCGAACATAAGGAATAGACTACAATAAAATAAAATAAAAAACTTTTTTACAAAAAAATACAACCGACTTCCAAAAACAACACTACAAAGTGAAAAATAACTTTAATTTCGGAAGTCGGTGTCTGATTAAATGTATTTTTGTTTTTGCCACCGACTTCCGAAATTAAAGTTATTTTTCACTTTGTAGTGTTGTTTTTGGAAGTCGGTTGTATTTTTTTGTAAAAAAGTTTTTATTTTTCACTTTTTAGTGGGTCTGTTTATAATTTGTATAAGTTACAATAGTTTAATGTCAATTGATCATCACATGTTACAAAATATTGCTTTTCCCGATACTGGGACGTTAATTGTTGAGGAGCTCTGCTGGTAAGAACCAGGAGAACTCCTCAACAACCACTCACCACACGCATTGTGTGACGAGCGGAAATTGCTTAGCAACCATATTAAAGTAATCGAATCGCAACCCGTGAAATATTTATCATTGAGTAGTTCCGGTAGCCATCTGTGGTCTTCATCATCAGTTCCACTTCACCAAGTGGTGCTTTCCGAGAGCAAATGCACGAGCTACTATAAAAAATACCCAAATCGCTATAGGTGTGCCTATAATATTTGAAGAGTTCCTTCGATTTCTCCAGGATCCCATCATCAGAACTGGATTTTGACAAAAATGGGACCATTCGGGAAGTATACCCTTTCCAACAAAAAAATATTTTTTCAAATCGGTTGACAAGCGACGGAGTTATGCGCGAACAAACATAAAAAAAAAAAAAATACAAACATCCGAATTGAGAACCTCCTCCTTTTTTAGAAGTCGGTTAAAAATAAGAAACAGTACTACTATTATCAGTAAGAATTATCACCCTACTTATTATTAAACACAAAACACGCATGTTAAGCCAATTTAATAATCAAATCAATTACTGGGCCCACCAATTTTAATGTTAGAAAAAAAAAAAACAATTTTTGTTATCGTTTCTAACGACTAAGTAATAAATTATGTATGTCTACTGTTCGATTTTGTTGCCCTGTTTTACTTTCTGTATCAGTGAATTGTGTTTTGGTGAACTTTACCAATGGGAGGATACAACTGTGACTGTAGACTGTACCTGCTCATCATCATCAATCATCATCATCTTCCTGCCTTTCCCTAACTATGTTGGTCTAAGTGGATGCAGCTGCATACCAGTTTTTTATAAGGAGCAACTGCCTATCTGACCTTCATAACCCAGTTTATTATTAATAATTAATTTCATCCATCAATTTAATTTAATTTTTAAATATTTAATTCATCAATTATTTGATAGTAGCTCACAGTTAGTATATGTATAAGGTGCTATAAAAATATCAGTCACGGCTGCAATGGGAGACCGTAATGTGTATATAGATTACATTAGTGAAGATAAATTATTGATCTTGTCGTAAATTTTTTCATACAAAAAAAAATGTGCGTATTTAATTTATTTGTATAAAACCGTCCCGTAGTAATTAGTGTTCATTCTCAGAACAGTTAGATAGAGGTAACAATTGTTTTCATTGACGAAGCGACACATCGCGCGTTGTTTGTGAACCATGTTAAGCAGAATAAAGTAAATGTTTATTGAATTACATTATATGATTTAACTATTCCGGAGTACGAAATTTCTTCACTGTTGTATTCTGTAAGCACAATACTATCTCCCATTGAAGCCGTGGCAGATAATTTTATAGCACCTTGTATAATACTGCAATGTTATGGAAGAGCGGAGTCTCCTAATAAAGGCAATTTTTGCTTAAAGGGAGGCTCCAAACACGTCTTAATTTATAATATGATACGAGTATTTGTGTCAATATTTATTGACACAAATATCATATTATAAATTAAGTTAGAGCTAGAGATTAGTTAGAGCTTACCTATTCTGAAATGACGCGCCCCACTACCTCATTTACCGTTGAGTACGTATACAAATTTAAGTATAAAGATAACCCTTGGTAAGACTGATTGTCAGACTTTCGAGCTATTGACGACCCGTAACGACGGTCAAAGATCCACGAATGACAGCCGGGACCAACGGCATTGCTTTCCGAGGCACGGGGGGTACTTGGTATATAAAGATGGTCATCCATCTACGGACCGACTGTGGCGAGCGTAGCTTAATCTGATAGATCGACCCGTACGGCTGTTATTGCTTAGCCACGAGCTCCTCTTACCTACCTACAAAATATCACTTCAAATCCCAGTAGTAATGATTTCTTCTCTCTTTCCAGGTAACCACCAACCCCAGTGCTAAGTGCAAGTGCAGTGCAGTGTAGTGTAGTGCGTGATGTCAGAGTGAGGCCTGTCGAGGCCACTCGAGGCCACTGGAGGCCATGACCAGGCCGAGGCTCAAATGTGCCGCGTGGGCCTGGCTAGCGGTCCTCGCGGCTTTCGGGAGAACCACCGCGTACACGGACACTGAGGAGTTCTTGAGTGATCTTGATAAACCAGGTGAGTTTTTAGTGTTAAATGGTTGTACTTTGTAAGGTTTTAAATATTAAGATGATTAGTAAAAACTCAGGCGCAGTGAGGCGTATCACCACCGCTGACAACGGCTTAGTTTTTTTGCCAATAAAGTACATTGTAAGTTACAAATCCTATCGTCCAGGACAACATTTCATTTGCTCATTTGCGATGATAAAACGAGTTACTCGGAATCGGAAAATCATGGTTTAAGTTGAGTATACTCGTCGACCGGTTGTCCCATGCAGTTGTCGCACGGACCTGCTAGCAAATTTATTATTTTAAAATAATAAAAGCACAGTTGTAAATTATGTGATTTACCAATATTATCGTCGCTAAGCCGTGAAAATATCACTTGTAGTTTAGAAGCAGTAGCGAATTTAAAGCTGAAAACAACCTCATTTAATTTATTTTGCATGGTATTTAATGATGCTTAAAATTTTCAAATGCTCAAATTGAAGTAAACCTTATCAAAGTATCATATATATGTTTTTTCTGGAATTTTCTGTAGGCTCCATTAAATTGGCTCTCAAAAACCACCATTTCTCAATTATACTCGCCTTAATAATTTTTTTAGGGTGTGATTTTTCACCACCTATGGTGAGAAACTGTAGTATTCATTTTGCAAAGTGTGGCCATCTTTGTGACAAAACGGTAGTAACAAAATTGTGAATATTAAATTCAAAGAGCATTACAATAGTGTCACTATTGTAATTAAAACCATAGCTATTACAAGCACAAGAATTACTTCATAACAAAGATTTCCCAACACTGCTAAACTTATAACAAAACAGTTCACATGAGAAATAAACACATAAACAACATTTACACCACTAAATAAACATTAATGAAACTTAAACATTTACGACTGCTTAAATAAACAGAAATAGTTACATTTCATTAGTTCCCACATCGCGTATTCCAATAATTTCGATTAGATGCTCGCTTTTTAATTACAGTTGGTTCACTTAACCTAAATAAGTAGGTTGAAATAAACTGGTTTGTTGAACGATAGATGTTGCATCGAACGAAATTTATCTTCTACTGACAAAAATGTTGATAGAGCATCTGCTTGTTAGCCTCTTTCTTTGAATTATTGTCACATCAAAAATACTTTCACATACCTACGTTAGAAATAGTAGTCTTCTTCTTCTCCGTATCACTGGCACGATTCCACGATCAGCAGCGCAGAAAAAAAAAACTGCACGTTTCGGGGCACAGAGGGCAGGTTATAAGGTGGAGCATAGTTTGTGACACAGTTCTCCATACATACCTTGCTGCCATTCAGTCGAGGTAGCCTCACTTTACGAGGTTCAACTTATACCTTCCCACTTGTGTTTGGTGACGGTTCAGGGACTTCCAAGTGGACCACGGAAGGTTACACCCTGCAAGAAGATGTTCATCTGGTGGTAGATAGTGGGTGGGTAAAACATATCCTTGTGCGTTGGCCGCCTACCTGACCAGACAAAGTGACATGTAATCAGTGATAAGGATAAAGGAAAACTTTTTTACAATAAAATACAACCGACTTCCAAAAAAAACACTACAAAGTGAAAAATAACTTTAATTTCGGAAGTCGGTGTCGGTGTTAAATGTATTTTCGTTTTTTTGCCACCGACTTCCGAAATTAAAGTTATCTTTAACTTTGTAGTGTTGTTTTTGGAAGTCGGTTGTATTTTTTTGCAAAAAATTTTATTTTTCACTTTTTAGTTGTGTACCTACCCCACACAAATTCTAATACCACTATCTGCAAAACAAACTAGAACATCATCCATATAAAAGTGGGGAAAAAATACGTTATTGAAGCTGACTCAAAAACTACCGAAGCAAAGTTAATCAATTTTATATGGGACCAACTGTGATACCCTCTCGAATAAAACAAAAATCCAAATCGGCAAAGCAATTGCTATTTGTAGGGTTCCGTACCATAATGATAAAAAGGAACCCTTACGGTATAAGGAACCGTCTGTCACAAATGTATGCCAAATTTTGAACAGTTTTAGATGACGTTTGCCCAACTATTTATTTTGCAAATAAGAAAGAAATTTTTTTTTTTTGCAACGGGGTCAGAAAGTGGGGGTTTTGAAAATTTGAAGTGGGACTACTAGGGTACCATATAAAAGAGCGCTGTTTGCACATTCTCAAACATTTTTTTTTCTTTTTTTAGGCCGCAGTTTTCAATTTTTGATGAAAAATATAAAACAAAATACCGTCCCCTCCCCACTTATCTCCAACGTTTGCATAGAGAAAAATGTGAAATTATTCTATGTGATAGAAGTTTATGTAAAGATTACAGTAAAATAAAACGATGTCCCTAAAGCATACTTTTCAGAAATCATCAACAAAAATTACATTTACGGAATCGAACCCTCGGTGCCCGAGTCCCACTCACTCTTGACCGGTTTTTGATCTATTGTGATATCTAACGTTTTAATTTAAAATAAAAAATAACTAGATTATTTACAGCACTCTGTAAAACAACTTCAACAAAAACTATAACTGCAACTTCTATAAAATTAATCAGAAATCTTTAATCACGACTCCACAATCCTGAATTACGCAATAACGCGTTTATTGATACATAAATTCATGTAAATATACGTTCATGCAACATTACATCTCTCGTCAATTTACTCCACGTACTGAGCCCAAAATTACAATATTATACCGTGCAATCAATCAACCAAAGGCGTGGGCGCAGCGTGTGGATAATATAATGATTTTTAGCGATAATCATCAGCATTCAGCTCCAATGCACCAATTATAATGTTAATGCTTAATTATGGTGATTTTCTAACTCATTTGAGAGTTATTTAATAATGTATGACGTGTTGGTGAAATTGGTATGCAGGCAATTAATTTCGAAGTCATTTTAATAACCTCTATGTGTGGTTACCTTACTAGTAGCCATGTTTTGTATTGCTCGTCGTTGATTTATTCAAGAGTTGTGCAGAGATGTACCGCTACCGATACCCACTGGGCCCGCGTAGTTGATTACAGTCCACTTCTTCTCTCAGAAAGAAGGCTTGAGTCTCAGAATTAGGAGCATTGCAGGCTGATTATGCAATGTATAATATGTATCTATGTTATCTAAAGTGAGGAAGTAAACTGGTTACCATTTTACAAATACTTACAAGTAACTTATGAACCAATTATTATTTTAAACCGATAAAGGAATCACAAATTAAAAACCATAAACTAATCGATTGTCATGGTATGGGCATGTGATGCGGAGGAATGAGGAAAATGTCGGCAGGAAAGTTTTGAGTATGAATGTCGATGGCTATAAGAGTAGGGGAAGACCAAAGGAACGACGGATGGATTGTGTGAAAGATGACATGGCTAGAAAGGGGGTGACTACCGAGATGACGACTAATAGAGAAGTGTGGAAAAAAAAAAACACGCTACGCCGACCCCAAATATATTAAGATAAGGACAGGAGAATGAAGATTTCATCATTCAGTGAGTTTCATCGTTTGATGAAACTCAAACTCAAAGCATTATTTCAAACAAACCAATTACGGGCACTTTTGAATTGTCAAGGGGTCGGTCAGTCAGAAAGATAAAGCTAGTTGCCCATTCCCGAATGCCACATGGATATTAGAATCTTCAGGACAAAACTCGATTTTCCTGAATAAATTTTTTAACCATAACATAGCCAAAACTACTGGAGATTTAAACCAAGTACACACTAAACACGTTCACGGACAATACGTCGAGAGACGTAAATTAGGCATACAGCTGTAGCCGGCGCGGCGATTTAAAATACACCAAAAGTAGAATCCCGCCTAGGCCGACTATTTCCCTTAACATTAATAGGAAGCATATTACTCTGTGCCGTTTTACGCTAGCGCCACAGCAGTCTCCTGCGCGTGCACACAAGTTCAGCAATGTATGCGTGACAGACGTGATGTCATTTCGTATGGAAAGTTTATGTGCCATATCACAAATTATTGAGATTGGTTTTGTATCCGTGAACGTGTTTAATTCTGCGATATTAATTTGCACTTTAATATGACTTTTGTTTATTTATCGCAAATAAATATAGGTCTAAGTAACTATTACTGAAAATTAAGTACATCAGATATAACATATCGTGCTTTAAATGGTTCACTGCGTTATACAATAAATATGGGCTATCAACTGTGTTTAATGCAGGATTTTAATCTTTGAGCCCGATTCGTTTTGTGTTGTTAATATGTTCATAACACTGGATTTAGTTTGGCTTTAGTATGGCTACAGCTAGGGTACTTAGTATTTGGTCGACCTATGTTGTGTACTATAATATTTAGTGCCTGAAGGAAGAGTAGACCAGAAAAGCTTTCAAATGTTTATGCCCATTGCCCTGTAGAAGAAATACCTAGCCGTACAGATGTTTTTAGGGTTCCGTACCAAAATGGTAAAAACCTTTTTTTGTTTTTTTTTTTTTGTGGATGGGAAATCATCAAATGACTACTCCCGCTCTGGGCGGAGCGGGAGGGCGTGTCAGACTTTTACTGACTAAAACCCACCCGTGTTCCTTCAGTTGCCCGTGCCAGGGCCACGGTATCTCTTTCGAACTACCCGCGACCCCGGCGGCATTGGCCCTATTGGAACCCGTCACTGCTAACATCTCTTTGAGGTGCGCGTGGAACACAACGCGCCGTCGACCCGGGCCTGGTCCTTACCGGACGGCGAACTGCCCATTACTTGTCGTCCGCATGCCCGCTCCTACGGTGGCCGGGAATCAGCAATAGATTCCCGCCGCCCAGGGCGTCTCCTGCGGCGGCTAGGGGCGCGAGGGCGCGACTGTTGCCTCTCCCTCCCGCGTTCCGCCTCCTCCTTCGCGAGCATTACTGCTTCGCAGAAAGAGGTGACGGCCTCCCATATCCCCCCCCCCCCCCTCTTTATCCTTCTTATCTCCGAAGTTTACATAGACAAAAAACTGAAATTATTCAAGATTACTGAAAAAATAAAACGATATCTCTACTATCTCTACTAGCACACTTTTTCTGAAATCTGCACGAAAACCGCGGTGCGCGGGTCCGACTCACTCTTGACCGGTTTTTTTCTGCTTTAACTTATTAAGTTATCAATTTTTCATCTTGTGCACTTGTTGCTATTAAATCATCTATACTCGTCACAAAATAATAAGTCCCTTTTGACAGCCCATATCGTTTCATATGCCAAAGAGAGACAAACATAGCGGGACAAAGAGGGACACCCTCATGTCCAAACGGGCCTCTTATTTTTTGACAACTAAGCATTTTTCACAAATAGTAGACCCTAGTTCTTGTTTTTGCTGAACAAAATCTTAATGACCACTGCGACAATCAGTCGTAGAAAGTGCCACAATTATCACCCGTGACTGACTAATTAAAGTAATTAATACAGCCAAAAAGTACATAAGACAGGTATAATAATAATTCAAATATCTCCTTGAACAATCAATCTGCCTAGCCTTTTCCCAACTATGTTAGGATTGGCTTCCAGTCTAACCGGATGCAGCTGAATACCAGTATTTTACATGGAGCGACTGCCTATCTGACCTCCACAACCCAGTTACTGGGTAATACGATACCCCTTGGTACGACTGGTTGTCAGACTTTCGGACGTCTGACGACCCGTAACGACTGTCAAAGATCCACGAATGACAGCCGGGACCAACGGCTTAACGTGCTTTCCAAGGCACGGAGGAGTCTTGGTATATAAAGATGGTCACCCATCCACGAACAACCCAGGCAAGCGCAGCTTAACATGATGGATCGACCCGTGCGGCTGTTATTACTTAGCCACACAGCAAAATATCTGCTTGAACAACCAATTATCTGCAGGCAAAGAAAGTAGGCACACAGGTACATAGAAAAGGCTTGATAAAATACACAATTACTTCTTCCTTCGCAGCACATGTGTGCCTTTGCAAATCACCCATTTAAAATCTTACTATGTAAGTCCGCCCTTAGTAACATATTACATCATTCAGAGTGAAAAATCTGTTTTAATTTGTGTGAAATCGAGTGCATAACTGAACTTACGAGAATCGAATCAAGAAAGAGATTGAATCGATTTATACAGTTCATTTCATATATCATTGGTTTGGAGGTCAGAGGCGCTCGGTGTGAAATACCTACTGCCATTTAGGTTCATCTGGTTATCCCATCCCCTAAGGTGGCTTCTTGGAAAAACGCCGGGAGGTTTAGAGAAAGTATATTAAAAACCTTGGTCTTCTTCGTAAAGGATGAGGTTTCTTGTTAGTAGGTACATTTTTCATCTCATCTCTCTTAATTTCATCAAATCTTCTCAGAAAAACGGTCGTACGATGATAAAGTTTGAGGTTCTTAAGCAAAAAGGGCAAATTCAAGCAGATTTAGATAAGTTCTCTGTTAGTATTTAAGACGTTCTCAGTAGCACCAAGGAGTTGGGAGTTATGGCCGGTAAATGGCAGTGGGTCCGCTCACTGGAATCAAATAACACACTTAACTGAAAAATAGGTTATAAATTGTATAAACTACTTTTGTTTCTCAAAAATGTATCGTTTCAAAGCGTTTCAAAGTCGCTGGAACCCCTTAGGTTACGGAGCAAAAACTGAACAATCGATGATACTAGAAAAGGTTAAAATACGTAATGACAATTTAATAAATGATTTCTTGGTAATCCAAATTTTAGGTACCAACTCCAAGTGTACTTGCAGAGTCTGAGAGCTTAAAACTAAAAGCTCTTAAATGGAGCTCTGTATTCAATCCTGAGGTCCAAATGAATATTTAATAAATTACTCAGTAATAAACATTTACATTTTACATACGTAACTTTGTTCTACATTGTTTTGTTTGATAATATTATGTAAAGCGTAGAGTCTATATAATGATTTTGTATAATTTTATGTAGGTATATGTATGTATTTGATTCTCGGGAGAGTACAGACAAAAATGTGTTGCCAGGGAGTTTGTTCTGCCTCTTTTTGCTGACTAAAACACTTGGAAACGGTTAAGTAAGGTTTTTGAAGCTGTCTATTCACTATCAGAGCATGCTGATAACTTTTTAGTATCGACGACGGCGCGGGCGGCTTTCGGAAAGTGTTGATTGGCTTCAGCTTAAAGTGTTGATTGGCTTCAGCTTATTAAGAACAATGTTTTTTTCATGACTTAGTGGGATTTGCTAGAGGTATTAAGACCTCAACTCGACTGGACAAAACGGCAAGCTCTCCTGGGCCTTCACCAGCTAAAATGTTTTAGGAACGTAACTGGACAAAATGAGTAGCCTGTCAAAAGGCCTCCATGGTCTCCAGCTAGATCATTTTTAACGTTTTAACTTTACTTATTATATACCATTGAAAAGGGCACAGCGGAAATGAATCTGCATAAATTAAACATACCTCCGGTAATGATGTGTGACTGACAGTAAACTATAACAATTATCTTAAGTAAACGTCTGTAATCACCTCTGTTTGCTTGATTGATATGTTGACTATGTTGTGATTATTATAGTTATTATGTTTGTATTGGATTGATACTGACCATAAAGTGTTACAAGAAGTCATAATTATTCATTATAAGATTTATGGTTGTATGGATTTTTTATTTAAAAGAGTCGAGTTTCTTGCTCATTCTTCTCTTTAAAACCTACTAATAATTATCTCTGAAGATGATTTATTTTAACTTTAGCAAGATGTACAGCTTTTAAGATTTATTGAAAATTAATTCTATAGCATTCAATCAAAATTCAATACTTTATCAAAAAACGAAATTAATTCCAAAAATCAACCCTTAAAACAAAAAGTGAATTAATATTCATCGAAACTCGGAACCCTTTATAAACTCATACAACAAATCATTACAAAATTACCATAAGAAAAAAAGTACAAGAAAAAATACCATTATCATTAAAAACAGAATCGCTGACAACCCTATAATGTTCATAATGAGTTATATAGACAAAAACATGGCAACACTCCGTTAGTTATTGTTGCCAGTGAAAAAAAAGGTTAAATGTTAAGGCGTGTTCAGACTCAGTTAGCGAGAGTAATTTAATTATCTATAAATATTTATGTTTGACCGCTATCCGGTCCTATGTAGTTAATGAGAACTACTGTCAATAATTAATTGACTTTGAATTCCGAATAGACCTATTTTGTATTGATGAAGGCACATATAAGGTAGATTTTCGAGTAACACGATAGCTACTGGCATAATGGGCCACGTACACAGGTGGTGTGAGAGTTGCATTGGTGGATTTGTCACGCATGCGTAACACTTGTCAATTGTCACTGTCATCTGACAGATGTCAGTGTGTTCAAAATTAGTCTACTAAAAGTAAAAAGTAGTGTAGTTCGTTCGTATAAGTGAAATATATAATTAACTCCTTAATTAAAAACATTTCATTGTAAAACAATGTAGATCAGATCATTGCCAATGCCCGTATTTTAACGTTTGCTTTCTAATGTCAGTCTCCATGTGTCAGAAACGCTGAGATGAGGTTATTCCTAGATTTTGAACGATTTTAATACATCGCATCGTGATTTTCCTTCAATCAACTCCTATTACAGTCCACTGCTGGACATAGGGATCTCCCAAGATGCGCCGTTCATTTCGTAAGTCAACACCAAAGTTTACACCGAAAAAGGCTCCTTCAATTTTCCATAATACAAAGCAAAAAAAAAAAGCTTTTCGCTCACATATACCATAGGTATCGATACCTGAACCATTAACCTTGCACAATATTCCCTTTAATCTACTATACATGTCTGTAAGCGCCCTTACCTAAAATGTACATCGGTACTGGGCCCTCATACATTCCACTGTCATTGTGCTGGCTTTTATTAGCTTTTGTCACGCGCACAACTCAGTCGAGTGGCTCAAGCGAGTGGCTCGGGTGAGTAGCAACGCTCAGGTGGGTTCTGACGGTGTTAGTAATGTGGGAAATTAATTATTAATGGATTTTAGAAAGGAGTGAATAATGGGTAGTTGAGAGAATGTGATGGTGTGGATGTTTAATTATTTATGTTATGTTTGTCGTTTGATCTTTTAGAGGGGTTTAAGGGTGCTTAAAGTGTAGATGTAACTATGTTGTTGTTATACACGTAGCTACAGCTTGTAAAGATATGAACCTTGTTGGACAATATTTTCTTTTTCGTTCACATAAACATTAAATGCTGCAAAAAAAATATAATAGTAAGTTTATTGCAAGTACACGTCACTCTTTCTGTGTTAAATAACGTATTAGCAATAATAAAGAAAGGCATTTCTCGACTTTTATAAATCAAATTCATCCTTCACGCTCTCTACACACTTTTATTATTACAGCCAAAGTCAATTTCGTAGTTTCTGCGTTACATCTCGACAAACCTCTTGAGAATCTCACGAGATTAAATATTTGATTCAGTCTCGGTATTTTTCTGATGGCCTGGTAATAGCTTTTCATTATTTTCTGCCTTGTATTATTATCGGCATTACACATTTCTCGCTTCGAGCGAAAAAAATCGTATGAAATTCATATGTAAGAAAAGATGGATCTCTTAACCTCATTCCGGCTCGCTGATCCCTAAAATAAACGAATCGTTTTTATTTCAGCAGATTATAATACATCAAAGACTTAACGTATGACCGAATCTATACGAGTTCGATTCTTACTAGATTACGGACGTAACTCATCGCGATTCGACGTTTATACGTAATAAACATGATATTTTCGGGTACACATTTCAAAATTTAATCTACAATACGTATATTGTTCGGTTTGGGGTTCGGCGGGTGAAATATTAGAACGTTTTCCATTCGTGTAGAAAAAAGGCATTATGTTGTGTTTAATTGATTTTCTTGGTGGTCTTGATAGAGTTTAGTATTTAATTATCGCGGCGAGCGTGTTATTAATGGTTACACGATCCACTTTTGTGATCTGATTGGTGGTTTAATAATTAATGTACCTACTTTTAGTGTACACGCTAGTGTTACAATACACGTCTAACTTTTTTATTAAATATTGTTTATTCAAGAGATTGTTGTGGTGCCAACTGTTGACAGCATGTAAAAGTTCTTATTCGATGTTGTTTTCTAAAAAGTTGGCGTTTAGTTTTGTAGGTTTTAGGCATTTTAGGGGACGCCCAAGTCATGCCATGCCATGGGTAAGTGGTGATGTTCTTCAGTAAGGAGATGCGACGTACTCTGTTGCAGCGTGCGTGTATGACCAAATGTATGAACTTAAACAAAGCAAATAGAGAATGGAAGGATCGTAGCAGGTGGCGTTTTGTAGTTTTTGCTTACGCAGTCTACCTAGTCTTTTCCCAAATATTTTGGGGTCGGCTTCCAGTCTAACCGGAAGCCGCTGAATACCAGTATTTTACATGGAGAGACTGCCAATCAGTCTGACTTCCATCACAACCCAGTTATTGTGCAACATGATACGCCTTGGTAAGACTGGTTGTCAGACTTTTGGGCTTTTGACTACCTGTAACGATTGTCAAAGATCTACGAATGTCAACTGGGATCAACGGCTTAACGTGCTTTCCGAGGCACGGGGGGGTCTCGATATGTAATGGATGGTCACCCATCCATGAAGAGGAGCTCGTGGCTAAGTAATAACAGCCGCACGGTTCGATACATCAGGCTTGCCGGGGTTTATCCGTGGATGTGTGACCATCTTTACATACCGAGACTCCTCCGTGCCTCGGAAAGCACGTTAAGCTGTTGGTCCCGGCTGTCATTCGTGGATCTTTGACAATCGTTACGGGTCGTCAGAAGCCCGAAAGTCTGACAACCAGTCTTACCAAGGGGTATCGTATTACCCAGTTACTGGGTTGTGGAGGTCAGATAGGCAGTCGCTCCATGTAAAATACTGGTATTCAGCTGCATGCAGTTAGACTGGAAGCCGACGCCAACATAGTTGGGAAAAGGCTAGGCAGAGGAGGGCGTCACCCATCCACGAAGCGACCGCGGCAAGCTTAGCTTAACTTTCGATCAACCCGTGCGGTTATTATCATTTAGCCACGATCTCCTCACTAGTTTCTGCCTCCCCCCATGGGTAGAAAGTGTGAGTTTATATGTAGTTCGTGATACCTACTAAATTGCTAGACAACTCCCCATAACCAAAGGTCACTAAACAGATGGGATACTTTTATTGATTGCATAAACATTCAATATTTTATATGCATAATATGAATTATAACAAAGACAAAACGTGCCGTATCGCGTGCCATTTACCTTTCTGAGAAATTCATAAGTTCTTTTTGTAATATCATTTAATGTCAAAATATGAGACAGTAAATGATATTCCGCAGACACACGACATTATATACCATGGACGGAATTTTAGTACTAAAGTTATGTACATAATGTTAACTTAGGTCCTTTATAGCGTCGACGGATCAAAGGAACAAGAATTATTCTGGCAAGGGCCTCGGTATTTTGGTACCTAAAGGTTTTTATCATTATTTTTCCTCATAATTGCCATTTAACTAAGTTATTTTATAGAAATCATGATATACGGTAATTTAATGCTTAAAAAGATGTTGAAATCGCAAATTAAAAAAAAGCTAGTTTAAAAACTAAAACCCGACTACTGAAAAAACACGCTCTAAAAAGTATGAAACAAGAAAATATTCTCCTCTGAAATTAGAAAAGGACAGACAAATTAAAAATCCGGAGTCACACGTAATCTGTTCGATTTATACCCTAACATGACGTGTGACTCCGGATTTTAAATTTGTCTGTCTTGTTCTAATTTCAGAGTAGAATATTATCTTGCTTCATACTTTTTAGCGGGTGATTTTTCAGTAGTCGGGTTTTAGTTTTTAAACTTACTTTTTATTTAAATATTTAGGGGTTATAATTTCGTTTAGGTTAGAGTCAATTTACATTTTAAAGAAGAATAATTATTAATATGTATTTTGGGTAGGTTTGGAGAGAAAATAATTATGTTTGGTTCACATTTGAGGCGTGATTTTAGAAATTATTCCCTATTTTCGGGTGCATGCAAGCAAAGCCACGAACAGTAACTAACAATATACATATTTTTGAAATGTGCTAATTAAGCCTTTTCATTTGATACCAAACACGGCATCATTTAAAAATATATTTTTTTTAGTTCATTATTTTATGTCCTCTAGAGGGCGCCATATTCAATTTAATATGACGTCACATAGCTTATAACTAGCGGACAATCAAGACACTTCCAACGATATATAATTTGTCAAATTATGATTAGAAGTTTAGAAGTTATGAGGGAACAGATGAACATACATACATACATACCGGTCAAAATCATAACCGTCCTTTTTGCTTCGCCGTAGTCGGGTAAAAATAAACTGCAATTGGAACCTATTTTATTATGAATACTTGGAGAAGATTTTACATTTAAAGTTTCAATACAATTTATAGCTTCTTACTATTCAATTTTCGTTTAGTTTTTGTTGACAGTTATCCGATAGAGACCACTTTATTATTTTCTACAAGTGTAGCACCAAAATATTAATATTTCAAAGTAATTAGAATATTTCAGAGACTTCTGAAGCTTAAATGTTTATCAAATTATTTTTTGTTTTATCAAATTATTCTCCGAATTTTCGTGCTTCACTCAAAAACGCTACTTGTAACATTAGGTAGGTAGTGTTTAAGTTTTTATATATTATAATTAATGTCAACTGGCAAATATTCTTTAGATTGGTATTTAATTAACAAATACCAACAACTGACGCTACGTTCGCGTTCGCTACGTAGCGTTCTTTCTGACTTTTTTTTAGTTTTGCTCGGCTACCAAGGATGATAGCGTGATGTTAAATAGCCCATAACTTTCCTTAAGAATTGGGCTATCAAATGCAAAAATAATTTTTGAAATCCGATGGGTGGGTCCAGAGATTAGCGCGTTCATACAAACAAACTATTCAACTTTATTGTTAGTAGGATACTACTCGTACATCCGATACGGAACCTCAAAATTAAAAAGACGAACTTCATCGACGCCCATTTTGTTTGTTTATCAAAATTGATTTTATGGTGAAGAATAAATGCTATTAAATGCACCGGAACAAAATGTAGGATTATTTGTCAGCTGTCATAATTATTATTATTGTCGTCATATTGTTATCGTATTAGTGTCAATGCTGTATTAATAATAGGTAACTTTTTATTAAAAACTCGTAAAGTTTACGACAGTATCAACGTGGGCAGGATTTTGAATAATTTTGTTGAATATTTTCATATTATGTGGGCCTATTGTTGCATGGTTTCTCCAATTTATTAATGGAGTTGTTTTTGTTTTTCTGAAGGAGAAGACGACTCTTTCCCTTGTCTCAAGGTTACAGCTAACAGCGTCCTCCCATATGCAAATTAAGTACTGCAAACTGCATTGTTGCAGCCGCATATATTTTTTTTTGTTTCTTTATATATGGATGATGACTACAAATTTATTTTTTCCGTAATGTAGATTATTCAAAAATATTGGGCACGTATTTTTTCTTTTTTACGTAAAATATTACAGCGATACATTGAGTTAAAATGGCATGACGTCATTCCTTACTAGATTTTATACGTAGTTTGTTTAAATAATTGTAACGTATCGAACTTTAATGCGTTTTATCTGTCATTTTATATTAATATGATAAAGAAAAAAATACATGTCTAATATTTTTTATTATGTGACTGGCGAACTAAACAGATTTTTTTTTACCGAGGAAACATCCCTATTATGTGTGCTCAGGCTATATTCAATGTTCGGGTTCAAAGTAAATAATAAATTCGTAAAAGATATGATATTGTTACAGCACACTCGTGTAAAATATACAACATCAGTTTTAGTATATGCAAAACCCGAAACACGTGTCTAGTATATTTAAGTAAAGAATCTATGTACAAAATTTCAAAACTGTATCATGAAAAACCACAAAGTTATAAGCTTGTTATGTTGCCTGGTTGTCCGTACAAAAACATGATCACCACGCGGCGCCCGATGTGCGCCCGTGCCTAGTGCCGCTATGACCTTCAGTGACTTGTGTTCGTCGCGCGTGTCCATATTGTAACCTTTTTTAAAGATTTTTGGGGCAAAATATAACACGGTTTATAGGTAGCACAGTCAAGGAAATTAATTATTAAACAAATTGGCATACTACGTCAATTTGCCATGTTATAGCCATTTCATACAACTGTCAAAGAATGAAAGTTGTGATTCCATGATTCCAATAAACGGACTATTTAAGTTGGTCGTCAATTTGCTCAGCATTTTTTTTCTTGACTTTACACGGGCACTACTACTATTACGATGTTGGTTCCTTAAAGAAAGTCGTTCAGTTTGATGGTCTATACAGCCTTGCTAAGCTTAAAGGACTTATCTGACATTTTTAGGTATTTTTAGTGTTTCACAAAAACAAATAGTCGGCATTCAACAAAACACGTTTTTGTCCTTGCTTTAAAAAAATAAATTTGGCAGATAGGACTTAAGGCTTAGCAGAGCAGTATACCACGCCCTTAAAGACCACACTTTTCTGATACATATACATATGCTGTATAGCTAAAGCATGTATTGTACAAATGTACATGCATAGGCACAATATTTAGCTAAATTAGGTAGTTAACTAAAGCACTATATTTAACTAAAACGACCAACTATTCGACAAACCGAACCACAATGCCAACGCTGATTCCCAATCGGCGATTTTGTAAACAGAAACCTATTTCAGATAATTTGTAATGTGGTCACTGTTCTTAAATGGGCTACCTACATACTCGAATTAACACAAAATTAAACAATAATTAACATAAAATTAAATATAAATTCAATTTGATTGTTTACTGTTTCCGTACTAAAAGGGTAACATTTGGTGCTTAGGACTGAGATAATCATCTTCACCCTTTAAGTCATCATCATCATTCTCCTACATAATCAGCCTAAAATGTTCCCACTAGCTGGGACTCAGGCCTCTTGTCCTCGAGAGAGAATGGGCCACCACGCGAGCCCAGTGCGGGTTAGTAGATGTCACAATTATGTCTTCGAATTTTTGGTCCTAGGACATGCCGGTGTCCTCACGATGTTTTCCTTCACCGTTTTATTTTCCAAAACCTATTTCAAGTATCTTAAGATCAATTAATATTTCCATGCAATTTATAACAAAACCACCTGGTGCTCTTCATCTACTTATTTCCCTTCAATAAAAACTCCATTAAACCCCTCAGTGTTATTTGACTAATAACAGAGAAAATGCATAATTTACTTCATTATGAGGAAAAGCCACCAGCCGCGATAGATGGAAGTCGGAAATTTATTCCAGAAAAACATTAAAATAGGAAAATTTCATTCGAAGCTTGAAGCTATATTCTGTGGACTAGAGTTTTTTAGTTATTTAGGAGATGTTTTTGTGCTGTTTGTAATTTAACAGTAAGAAAGTAGTAACATATTGGAGGCGGTGGGTTCAGTTAGGGATTATGGGAAAGGCTTCATCATTTTGAGGATCACTAAACAAGACACAATGGAAAGGCGCATTGATTTCTTTGAGATTTCTCTATAACGTGTTACCATGGAAAAAATGTTGAAAGGATTACTAGAATAAGGCTTATAATACCTAAAATACATCTAAAAAAATAAAAACACATAAAGGGAGAACTCTTGGAAGTAGCTGTAGCTAGGAACTACACAGATATTTCTTTCTTGTTACGAACCTCGCCCATTCTCCCAAATAATACGTACCGAGCCTTTTCTCATTTCTCTCGAGCCTCTCAAGAAAAGTCTACACCGCCCAAAAACCTTCCATTAACTTACAGAAATATCGGAAGAATTTTTCTTGCTAACCTAACCCCGCTTAAAATCGCCGCGATCTGGCGATGGCGGTCTGAAGTGAGCCGAAATATTTGGCGTGCCAAGTGCCCTACAGTGTTCGTCACGGTGTCTTCGTCAAAAATGTTGTCGAAAAACTGTAAGTGGGGACTGCCGTAATTAAACCTCGGCATTTGACGGAGAAATGCGTCGATGAGATTGTTCAAAGAGCTCAGCGTGGGTTGAAAGGGTGTTCTTGCAATTATTTTTTACGGGGCTTCGGGTGTTAAATTTTTGTATTGATGTACCTAGGTATATGCGGAAGTATGGGCGAGTCTGAAAACAGAAGTATATTTCTTTGTGGCGTGACATTTGTTTGAACTTGTGAGATCATTAAAAAAAGAGGCTGTGATTTTGATGCTCGTTTGTGTGTCTGAAATCTTCCGATTTCCGCCACGACTGGACATGGCACGTATTTTAGCGTATTATGACTAAAAGCACAAAATTATTTCATAAAATTTTCAGACTGTTTACATTTTGGTTTACAAAACTGTATATTTTCTGCGTAGTTCTTAGTCTGAAGTCAGGTTTACGATGATCAGCAGCTTCTCATAGAAACTAGTAACAAGAACGTATTCTTGCTAAGATTAAATCTATCTTCAACCAACGAAGTTTACAAGCCAACCATTTTACCTAGCCTTTTCCCAAATATGATGGGGTTGGCTTCCAGTCTAACCGGATGCAGCTGAATACTAGTATTTTACATGAAGCGACTGATCTGACCTCCACAACCCAGTAACTGAGTAAGTTATACGATACCCCATGGTAAGACTGGTTGTCAGACTTTCGGGCTTCTGCAGACCCGTAACGACTGTCAAAGATTTATTTACAAGCCAATGAATACCTGACGTTATTCTTTGAAAAATGAATATTCCACTATTTTTCTTTTTGATTCATTAACTATCCACGTCAAGCAAACCGAAAGCGTGCCACCACACCATACAAAACTATGAGTTCGGTTCTCATAAATATTCAATTAAATACCAACATAATATGTTACTGGATGATAGGACCTTCATACGTATTGCAAATGTTCGCGGCACCAATACTCGTAATAAATCTTATGCTAAAAATTACGGGTTTCCTATGTGGTTTATGCTTTTGTTTTTAAAGGTAGTTATTAAATGTTCGTGTTGTTTTTTTTTTTTTTTTTGTAAAGATATTGGCTCTTGAATTGTTTGGTGTGTGGTCGGTACTGTAGGTAGGGTTGTTTCTTTTCGTGCGTGCTGTAGGATATGACTTATTCAATAGGATAAGTTAGCAAGACAAGTTTGCGTCGTCTTGTAATTAAAACTTAATAATTGGAGCGTTTGCAAACGGCACACAATCGGTGGTCGATTTTTGTAGGAGCTACATGAAACAGGAGAGATCAATGCACACGTAGTACAAAAAGTTGGTCAACCAAAAAAAAATCTAAGCAATTTTAGGACGTACAAAAAGTATGCCGTGTGCGTGCACGCTAATAGGTACGAGAAATAAGGATCAATAATAATGAAGGAAGATCAACAAAGCAACCCGATCTCATCAGATGACAAGCATCGCAACATTTAGGCGCTTAACACACCTCTGCCGCGAAACCGAGCGAAACCGCAGTAGTTCAATTCAACTGACTCGCGCGATGCTTCGTTAGTCGAGTAGCGGAACATCAGCGAAACATCATGCGGTTTCGCTGTTACGCGGCGTAGATGTGCTAACACATTAAATAAAATAAATAAATAAAAATAAATAAATAAATAATAATAAATATGTTTGGACATATCACACAACGCCATCTAGCCCCAAGCTAAGCAACCTAATGCTTGTGTTATGGTAACGAGATGGCTGATAAACTACTTATATACATTTTTTTTTTTGTAAATACATACATATTATAGATAGAAAAACACCCAGACTCGGAACAAATACTTGTAGGTCGTACAAATATTTGTTCCGTGCAGGAATCGAACCCGCGACATGCTGCGCAGCAGTCAATCGCTCAACCACTGCGCCAACCGTGTCGTCCAAATCATTTATTTCAGACAAAAAGTCCATAGGCCAGGCAAGGTTGTTAGTATCAAAAATTTTGCATATACCTAATGTTAGTAACTGAAATTGAAATGAACAAGAACAATAAAAAAAAAAGAACAAACTACACACACCTCTGATCAGCAGGCTCATTGGTCTCGCAACACATGAAGTTCAGTGAACCTACTGAGCAGAACAGTATTGGTTATCTCGCCAATCATTCTTAGGACGCTATTCGGGCTCCCCCATACTGTACGTCGCACCAACGACGCAACTTTTTTACGCATAATTGCGTAGAAGTCATCTACGCTGGCGTCAGTAAATCCACTGCAATCCACTGCAATATCGAGGGAGCCGAAACAGAGCCCTGGAAGTCAAGCAGACATTAATTTAAAAATAGAAAACGGAAACTCATAATCATCATCCCAGTCATTTATTTCACAAATGCACCAGAAAAACAAATATCACCCAAATAAATTGTATTTATTAAACAAAAAATCGACTCCCACGCACACACTCAAACACAGGCGTCCTTTAATCTTATAACCCATAAATTACTCGGCACGTCAATGCGTACACGGTTTTTTACTAAAACCTTCTTTTTTTGTTCGTTATTCGTTCTCAAATATTTCAATAACTCGATAACTGCCTGCTACCAGTTAAGCCAGCGTTATAGTTGGATCAAATCTAATCTTTTATCTCACAGTATCTTAGGGTGTTGGTCCATTGGAGGCTGTTAGCTTTAGATACAGAGATATTTTTGAAGCGAGTTTCTTTGGACATGTACCTAATTAGGCAGAATAGCGTCAAGAATTAAATCTGAACGTTTTGGATGGTTATACTATCTATTTTCGTGAAGATTTAGATGTTAAAATGTCACTAAATAATTAATAGCTTTTAAATAAGTTAGTCTAACCACTAACGTTTGGTACGGTCAGCAACAGAAGTCGGTTAACACTGCTACTTTTTGACATCATCTCATAAACACAAAATGATTCAATAAACTGCTTTTTTTCGTTTAACTGATAAGAGTTAATGTTCTTAAAGTTTTAAGTACCTACTTCTGTTCCGATTTGAATTAAATATTTCGCCTAATAATTAGGATTAAAAAACTGCAAGTGTTAATCGACTTTTGTTGCTGACTGTACCATACAGAATATAAATGTCTCATGTAGGTTCCTACGTCAATAAAAACATGACTTGACCAAAGACTAAAACTTTTAGTTAAATTATCACTTAGTACCTACCAACTTTTTCACAGAACTTAGCTTTTTATACAATGCGTCATCAGCCGTAAAATAACAAAAAAACAATAGTACATCTCCTCATCGCATATCTGACACTACACCGCTGCATCGCCTCAACCACGGTGCGTCGATCTTCGTGTGTGATCCGATATCGACGCATAACATTACTTTTATCGGCGCGTGCGCAACCCATCCGCCAGATAATGTTGCGATAAGAAGAGCTTGTTAAAATCTTTTGATCTGAAGCCTGCGTAGGAGTGCTTTTGGAAGATTTTTTCTCCTCTCTTAAGTTTTCTTACAAGACTTGATGTGTTGAAATAGTATACTGATGTAAAAATCACAAATAGAAAGTCGTGATTTCACAAATTCTGTAATTTTGAGTGAAATTAATTATTAACACTCCTTATTCATAAAAAAAAAAACTAAAACGCTCTTTAAACCTATTTTAGTTATGGAAGTGTTTTATCAATTTCTTTCGAATTATGATTTGAGTTTGGAAGAATAAGACAAAACACTTTTATAACTAAAATAGGTTTATAGAGTGTTTTAGTTTTTTTTTATGAATAAGGGGGCTTATAAATATTTTGTGTGAAATGATGTTGTAGGATTTTTAGATTTTCCGTACAATCTAACATAGACCTAATTCAGAAATATGAAACAGAACTAACAATGGCAATGCTGTCAGTCTTCTGGGCACGTTTCTGGATGACAACGATGCGGACGAGTACTTTGACGCCAGAGTGTCCTATTTTTTTTGTATTTTTAAATCAAATCAATAACAAACATCCATCGTATTAGTCAAATCGCATGCATCGGATGATGGAGTCGTGAGCCGTGCTATGCGATTATCGCCTTTCGTTACCTAGTCATTTTTAAATTTTAGTACCTAGTGTAAAATATTGTAAAAATTAGATTTTTCGTCTTTAATTAATCTACATGGAACTGACATGACACTGATTTAACATTTTTCTTCACGAGCAGTACGGGTTCCCTCTATTCCAGGTTTGAGAACTGCAGCTACCTTCAGTACCTACCTACCTATGGGTACCTAGTTACCTATAGTATTTTTCAATCTTTTTCTAATAGGTACGGTCAGCAACAGAAGTCGTTTAACACTGCTACTTTTTGACATCATCTAAATTAACACAAAATGATTTAATAGACTGCATTTTTTTCATTTAACTGTTAAGACTTAATGTTCTTAAAATTTTAAGTACTTCTGTTCCGATTTGAATTAAATATTTCGCTTAATAATTAAGATTAAAAAACTGCGAGGGTTAATCGACTTTTGTTGCTGACTGTACCATTTCAATCTACTATGGTACGAGGACCAATTTACATAATTGGACACCAATGAAAGGAAAAGAAAACATTTATTTATTTATTTTCCCTCAAACACAGCACAAATACTAATTCTTTCTAATAATAAAATATACCTACCAGTTAAGATCAATATTTAAATCTTCGTAGGAGTATCAATAAATGGTTCTCCTTAACATTACACAAACAGTTTGATACTTATTTTGATTGCTCAGATAAATCAGAATCATTTAGATGAACGAAAATAGTTAGGAGATATGTAGAGATGGGCGTTTTTACATCCTAATTGAAATGAGGCTTGATATGAATCTCGACATCTCGACCGAATGAGATTAGTTTTCACCCACGGGTGTACGACAAAGGGAAGAGATTTGTGCGATGTTGTGTAGGTTTTTAACCGACGAAAAAAAAGGGAGAAGGTTCTCAAGTCGACGCGTATATTCTTTTTTAAAGCACGCATTTTTTTATGTATAACCACGCAAAACCTTTTACAGATTGGTCCGATTTGAAAGATTATTGTTTTATTCGAGAGGGGTACCTAGAAATTGGTCCCATATAAAATGTATTAACTTTGCTTGGGAAGTTTTTGAATTAGCTTCAATTATACGTATTTTTCCCACTTGGTCTATGTGGATGATGTTATATAATAATAGTGGTATTTGAATTTGTATGGGGTAGGTACCACAACTAAAAATTTAAAAATAAAAACATTTTTACAAAAAAAAACCGATTTCCAAAAAAAACACTACAAAGTGAAAAATAACTTAAATTTCGGACGTAAGTGTCATTGGATTTGTATTTTCGTTTTTTGCCACCGACTTCCGAAGTCAACGTTATTTTTAATTTATAGTGTTTTTTTTTTGAAGTTGTTTGTTTTTTTGGAAAAAAGATTTTTTTACTGAATTGGCGACAGTTTGATAGTTAGTGTGTATAGTAAAGATAATTTAGGAAGATATTTTTTAATCAAAACCTTTTGGAAAAATAACCATGTTCTGAAAATTTTAAGAAAGTTAACAAAAAGGAAACGAATCATAACAAAATTAACCTGTTAGATATCCCGCAAGGTTAACTCATTACTACTGCCTACCTTGAATACCGCATCATGGGTAAAAATACTTACAGTTGAAGTTGAAACCCAGCGATGCTAAAACACCGCAAACAAACGATAAGTTCCTACTTATTATGGCTCTCTACAATATCCTGGATTTTCAAATGAAAATAAGAAAACAGGAAACACAATATACCAACTCATAAATAAATCGGCATTTTTCAGAAAACATTACTTGACTAATCAGTCCCACTGTAAAAATCACATAAAAAAAACGCATCTTCTAATACAGGAACTTTCATTAAAACACCCCATTTTAAAACTAACCCCCCTATATTAAAGCACAAACTAAAACAACACATAAAACGGCGCTAGGGTCTAAACAATAAGCCCCTCTTTATTGTAGGGGTAAAAGACACTCGGTAGCGGTAGCGAAGGAGCCGCATTGCGTCATAATTCGACTCCGGTGACTAACTGCCTAGTTTCCAGCGGGATAAGTTAGGAATTATTGGCTGAAAATTATTAGACATGGTTGTGAGAAGTTGTAGGGAATAAATAGATAGATTGCTACATGCAGCTTTATGCAGTGGTGATTTAGTCACCCGCATTAAATGTGGGCAGTGGTGGCCCCAGTGGTAACGACCCCGACTTACAAGTTGTAGGTTGTAGGTTCGAACCCAGGGAGGCGCATCACTTTGTGTAAATTATTTCATTACCACTGCTCTCAAAACGGTGAAGGAAAACATCGTGAGGAAACCGGCATGTCCTAGAACCAAAAATTTGAAAGACTTGTGACATCTACGAACCCACACTGGGTCCGCGTGGTTTATTACAGACTACTCCCTCTTGAAGAGACGAGGCCTGTATCCCACCAGTGGGAACATTATAAGCTGATTATGCTATTTGACATTCTACCCGTCCTACTGAACACCTTTTCCTACGATATCAAAGTCAGATTCGTAAGAAAATCTTTTCATAAATGCATCTCAATTGTCTACTGTTGTACCTACAAGATTTTTTATTTAATGAATTTGATATGAATTTATTTTAAATTCATTGTACTCATCATTATGAACAACTTTTACTATGAGACCAAACCTGAAATCGCGAAAAATAAAAATCAGCTGCTCCCTACATTTTGATGAGTTATGCGAACATGAATGTAAGGGACAGCAATTTTTTTTTTTCGCGAATTCAAGTTTGGTCCAATAGTAAAAGTTGTTTGTTATCTTGAGCACAATCAAGTCATATCATGTGTTTAAGTATCGATCACTAATTACCAGTCACCCTATATAATGTAGTATGAAAATATAGTGTCGAGACGTGACTTCGCTTGCAGTTTTTACCTGGATCATCATCACCATGATCAGTTTATAGCAGTCCAATGCTAGACATAGGCCTCTCCAATTGCATGCTATTAAGCTCGATTTTCGGCAACTCTCATCCAGCTGCTACCAGCCATCATACGAAGATCGTGGCTACACCTAGCCTGAGGGCGTCTTAACCCTTTGGATGTAAATTATTATAAATTAGTATTTATGAACCCAAAACCCCAGGGGAGGGGGGGGGGGATTAGTTGCGAACCCCATAGGTTCACAACTACTGATGATGATTTTATTCCATCGCATGATGTTTTTTTTACGTTTATATATATATATATATATATATATATATATATATATATGATATAAGCTTATATACCTATTATATAAAGGATTTTTCCTTATGTACACCCATGTGTACAGTCGACGTGCAAAGAATTTCGCGGTCTCCTTTCAACAGAGTCTACCTCAACGGTTATCGGTTCTACGGCTAATATGGCCAGCCCATTGCCACTTCAGCTTGCTTACTCTGTGAGCTATGTCGACAGCTTTGGTTGTCTGCCGGATCAGTTCATTCCGGATTAGATCCCTCGAGAGTCTAAGCTTATGCCGTTCCATAGCTCTCTGAGCGACTTTAAATTTATGGACCAGCTGTACCGTGAGTGTCCTCGTTTCGGCTCCGTAAGTCATAACAGGCAGGACGCACTGATTGAAGACCTTCGTCTTTAGGCTCTGTAGAATATGCGACGAAAATTTTACCTGGTTGCGTTGGTATGGTGATTTTCGGGCAGCATTGGTTGCCTGTCGGAAATCTAGTGTAATTTGCCTAGGTGACATTATTGCGTTATCTATAAAAAAAAAACCCTCAATCCCCGAAATAAACGAAGCTAGTTTCAAGCCAGGTTAATAAGCTAGTCATAGTAAGCTAGCAATCTAGTAACTCTGGCTTCGTGTATACATAACTAGCGTCTTTTCTAGACTAGTGAGACAGTTAGTAAGCTAGCGTTTAGGATAGTTCAATAGGATGGGGTTCTATTTTTTGGGCTAGTAGGTTGTTACCTACACCACTGATTTTACTATCCTGGCTTGAGCACTAGCTATATGTGGCCGGCAAACCTAGTATTCGTTTGGCCAGTGTGCTGTGACTACACGTTTGGTTTTTCTGACCGCAACCACTGGCTTACTGGCTTATCATTATCTGCCATCATGTAACAACACTAACATGTGCCAAACAAGGACAGCAAGCCAGGATAGTATGCCGAGGTTAAAAAAGTAGCCTCGTGAATCTCAGGCATACGGATAATCATGTGCGCCTGTTACAAACATCAGAAATGGAGTTTGAAATTGCTAACAAGCGTTACGATCAATATTCGTTCCTCGTTTGGGAAGATTTGTAAGTTTCAGTAGGAAAACAGTTCAGCACTTTTAAATTTCATAACGAGAAATAGTTAAAGAAGCCACTAAAAACAGTTTCCACCATTTTATTCCCCACTAAAAATCCAAAAAGACGCATCCAGTACCGCATTTACCGCATTAAGACAAAGCGTGGTTCCCCTCCAAAGACTAGAGCTAGCTGTTAGACCAACCAGAAGTCTAGGTCTTAAGAACTAAAGCTGTTTCTAGGTAATTACTTTCGCGACGGGACGCCGGGATCAAGTGACATTAAATTAATTTTAAACGGAGCGTGATAGTATTTTAGAAGATGTTCTATAGTCGTTTCTTGATAGTATTACTGGTGGTTGCCCAATTTTGGTCCTTATGTAATTGGAGAATTGCTTCGATGGGTAGTTTCCACGTGATTATTGTAAAACTTAGGTACTTATCTTGTAGTCAATAGTTTCCTCAAACCTTAGGTAAGTACTTATTTTCAAATTATCCTTATCGATCAGAAATGTATGTCGTATGTGTCAAAACTTGGTACATTTTTTAAAAATTGGTTCTATTTTAATACTCTTGTTTGACTTATTATCATCAAAAGGTATCTAGACGATATTTAACATAACATCATGCCTGTATTCCTCGAAGGGTAAGGCAGAGGTGCACCTATCGTACACTCACTTTCGCCAGTTATCGATATTAACTGGTACAGTCAGCAACGAAAGTTGATTAACACTTGAGTTTTCTAAATTTTAATTATTATTAAAAATACTTAATTAAAATCGGAACAGATGTAAATTTTAAAGAAAATTAACTCTTATCTAATAAATGAAATGCTAAAAAGCAGGTTCTCGTATCATTTTGTGTTAATTTAGATGATGTCAAAAATTAACAGTGTTAATCGACTTCTCTTGCTGACCGTAGCACATAATGCATAATACTCGTAGTACAAGTACAGAAGATTCACTCCGCAAAATCATTTTGTCAAAATGTAGGGAACAGCTGATTTTTTTTCGCGATTTCAGGTTTGGTCCCATAGTAAAAGTTGTTCATAAATAAATAGCGACTTGCTACGACACAATAAAGTGCAATTCGGTCGCACAGCGTTAATTACCAACAGTTATATTTACCTAGAATTTGCCTCTCTTTCTATCGCGTAACTCTTAACCTTATGACTCGTTAGCGTTGTCTTCTTTTACGACGCGGCGCGTGAGTGAGTATTGAACTAATGTGCGCTCCGGCCGGCGCGCGGCAGCCCACACTGAATTAGCCCGACAAGTCGAGCCCGCTGCGTACTTGTAGTTTCATGCCTAAAATGCGGAGTGCGCTTGGCCTGCTGTTACCTACTCAATATACGTATTTATTGCAATCCATATTGTGAACTTAGCTTAGGTGGTAGGTTAACAAAGACATTATCATTGTGGACGCTGTCAGCTTCAGTTTAGCAACTTAGGCTGGGTTGCACCACAATAATAGTTGAAGTAAAGGTTTATGTCAAATTTGACATTAACTGTAACGAAGGCTTTAACGATTACTGCGAAATGTGTTGTATTCATCAGCTTTGTTAAATTATCAGGGTAGGTACGCGTCTGACAGAAGTGACAGTTATTTAACATAAACCAGCGAAGCGACGGTGGTTAAAGTTAGAAATAAAGCTATGACGTCAGCTAACAAATTGTCAAATGGAGCAACCCGTTTTTTGTTTTACTGAATGTGCGATGTTTATTATTGTTAAAGTAAGATGGTACAACCTACCCTTAATTTTTAAGTCTACTATTTATTATTTAAGTAATTATTTCATAAAACGTGTAATTTAAAATTGTTCATTTAAATATTCATTGTTATTCTAAAATAGCATTTAGATAAACGTACGTTTGTAATTATTTCCAGTAATTTATTATTAGTGATACTTGTTTTTTTTTTTGTCACAGACATAATTATTATAAAACTATGTATTTGAAAGAATAATAATGCATTGGTGTATTTATCTTCCCTAATTTCACTTAAGTGAAGTTTCCATAAAATTTTAAAAAATTCGATAATATTCTTCTTGGTTAAGCAGCAATGAACTTCAACGTATGTTGAACTGATTATAAATAAAACTCAAGCACTAATAAAATAAATTTATTGATTCCAAAACAATTTTCCCAAATAATTTTATTCATACTTTAGAAAGTTCAATAAACTTGGCTTATTGCTGCTCTAATAGCACTAATAAGCTGATTGTATAGGAGATTTCACTTTGATCTAATATTGAGGTTATAGTTGTAAACGCAGGCATTTCCGTGGGATGGTATTATATTTTAGGTGCTTCTGTGGAACAAATGAATCACGTTTAGGCAAAATTATTAAAATCTCCATGAAGACGTTAACCTCTCATAACTTTACAAGATATGTTATTGTTTTCAATAATATAAAAATTATTTTTACAAAAAAAAAAATACTGACTTAAAAAAACACACTACAAAGTGAAATATAATTTTAATTTCGGAAGTTGGTGTCTTTGGATTTTTATTGTAGTTTTTAGCCACCGACTTGCGAAATTAAAGTTATTTTTCACTTTGTAGCGTTTTTTTTTTTTTTTTTTTGTAAAAATGTTTTTTATTTTTCCTAATATTTTTTGAAACAATAGGTCTTTACCTATGAAATTGCCGTTTTGTATGAAAAAATTTAAACGAATTTTTTTCATGCATTTTTTATTTGTATTAATCGAAGTAATCACCCATGCAATCAAGGCATCTTTGCCAACGCAGTGGCAGTTTATTGATGCCCTTCTTAAAGAAATCAGCTGGACGGGAGGCAACAAATTCTTCAAAGGCATTTTGTACTGCCTCTCGGGTATTGAATTTTTTTCCCGCCAAGAAGTTATCCAAATTCTGGAAAAAGTAGTAGTCTATAGGCGCAAGGTCTGGTGAGTAGGGCGGATGACGGAGAGCTTCCAACCCCAGTTCTTGCAACTTGGAGACCGTCTGCTGTGCAGTATGAGGTCGCGCGTTGTCGTGCAGGAGCAGCGGAGACGAGCGATTGACCAATGCTGGTTGGAGATGTGCCAGCTTCTCCATCATTGTGTTCAGTTCTTCACAGTACACATCTGAAGTAATGTTCACCCCGTTTGGTAAGAAGCTGTGATGAATCACACCGGCGCTAGACCACCAAACAGTGACCATCACTTTTCTAGGGGTAAGTTTTCGTTTAGGGCATTGTTTAGGTGCTGAACCAGGATCCAACCAACTTGCTGAGCGCTTGCGGTTATCAAACAGAATCCATTTTTCATCGCAGGTAACAATGCGGTTCAAAATTCCTTCATTTGTGTGTCTGTTGAGCAGTGCAAGGCACGTCTCGACGCGTACTTCGTGCTGGCGATCATTGAGTTCGTGGGCACCCATTTGTCAAGCTTTTTTACCTTGCCAATTTGACGCAAATGGACCAATATTGTTTTGACGCTAACGTCGAAAGCTGCTGCTAATTCAGCCGTAGATTGTGTATCATCAGCTTCCACAATCGCCTTTAATTCGTCATTGTCGACCAAAGTCTTCGGACGACCGCGAGGTTCATTTTTCAGGTCGAAATTTCCAGAACGGAAGCGAGCAAACCAATAACAAGCAGTGCGTTGGTTTGTAGTGTTAGCTCCGTAAACGTCGTTGATGTTGCGTGCCGCTTGTGCCGCGTTGCTGCCACGACACGGTACCCATATTCCATAATTACTCGAATTTTTAACGTATCCATGATGACGAAAAAGATTGAAATGCGATGAAAATGTAACACTAATCAATAAACAAATGACTACTTTTGGAAAAAAAATCCATGTTTTTAAAATAAAATTAATTTGAAATTAGAATTCTTAGCCAAACAAAAATTATTTTGATTTGAAATGGCCAGTACTGCAGAACGGCAATTTCATAGGTAAAGACCTAATATTTATCTAAGTTACAATAGCCTAACTGCTCCTCACCTTACAAAATATTGCTTTGCCCGATGCAGGGACGTTATTTGTTTGAGGAGTTCTCCTAGTACGGTTAAGAACCAGGAGAACTGGAGCTGATGGTGAAGTCATCATCAGCTCCACTTCACCATTATGCATTGTGACGAGCATAAATGGCTGAGCAACCATATTATAGTAATCGAATCGCAGCCCGTGAAATAATTAGGTATAATTGAGTAGTTCCGATGGGCATCTGTGGTCTTCAACATCAGTTCCACTTCAACAAATGGTGCTTTCCGAAAGAAAATGCACGAGTTACAATAAAACATACCCAAATCGCTATAGCTGTGCCTATAAAATTTGAGGGTTTTCCTCGATTTCCATGGGATGCCCTCATCAGATTCTGACTTGGTAACAATAGGACCACTTAGAACGCATATCCTTTCAAACAAGAAAAGAATTTTCAGAATCGGTTCACAATTGACGGAGAAATCGCGTAACAAACATTCAAAAACAAAAGAAAAAAAACTCCTCGTTTTTGGAAGTTGGTTAAAAATAGGGTTCTGCTTACAATCATTAACCTATGTTTTACCATTAAACGACATAATTAGTCAAACTTCAAACAAACAAACAAAAATACATAGTAACATCAACAATAACTATTCAACAGTCTTACTTTGATTTGCGAACAGAAATAAAATTACAAGTCCGGCCGACTTTAAATAAACGCTTTCAAACTAATTGGTTGTCAAAAGGTTACCTAAGGCGGCCGCCGCACAGCGATACTATCGCTGAAGGTAAAGCTAACTACGTAAGGGCAGAAGGCTTAAACAATGACGATGAAACTTTTGAAAGGTTGAAGCAAAAAATCGTTACCAATGTATCATATTCTGACAAATAAATGATTATGAATCAAAGCCTTTTCCCAACTATGTTGGGGTTGGCTTGCAGTCTAACCGGGTGCAGCTGAATACCAGTGTTTTACATGGAGCGACTGCCTATCTGACCTCCATAACCCAGTAACTGGGTAATACGATACCCCTTGGTAAGACCGGTTGTCAAACTTTCGGGCTTTGATGACCCATGACTGTCAAAGCTCAACGAATGAAAGCCGGGACCAACGGCTTAACAAGCATTCCGAGAGCACGGAGGAGTCTCGGTATGTAAAGATGGTCACCCATCCACGCCGCTGTTATTACTTAGCCACGAGGTCCTCTGTTGATGATGATGATGAATGATTATGAATATGATTATGATTATTGGATATCGGATTTCCTTTCCTAGTTTTCAATCTTTTTTTTTTAGTTGAATGGCATATTCTAGTAGGTACTTGTATCATGTGAAGTCTTCTTCCCAGCTAAAGCACTAGGAAGTGATAAAGGGCGGGCGTTTTGGGGGACTATCTTACGTAATTTTGACGTTCGACAAGTGTTGATTCTCAGCCTAATTTGAATAAATGACTTCAAATTATTTTCATTGATTGGTTATAATGGTTCTCATTGAAGAACCTATAGCTAGAATGACGAACGATTTATTCATTTGTTTGCTAGAGTCCTAGCGTAAACCCTAAATAAATCATTTGTTTCGCTATAATAAATCGAAACCTATATTAAAACTTGTATAATCCATAACTTTTCAACCGATGTGCCTAGCCTTTTCTCAACTATGTTGGGGTCAGCTTCCAGTCTATCCAGATGCAGCTGAATACCAGTATTTTACATGGAGCGACTACCTATCTGACCTCTATAACCCAGTAACTGGATAAGACCCCTAGGTTGTCAGACTTTTGGACTTCCGACTACCCGTATCGACTGTCTAAGATCTACGAATGACACCAGGACCAACGGCTTAACGTGCCTTCCAAGGCACGGTGTGGTCTCAATATGTAATGGATGATCAACCATACACGAACTGATCGCGGCAAGCGGAGCTTAGTCGAACCGTGTGGCTGTTATTATTTAACCACGAGCTCCTCCACGTGTATATACCCAAAAAATATTGTACCTAAGAAAAGCATGTGGTTCGTTGTGGGTCTTCTCCATCCTCATGTTTAGGGTGACATCTGTAGTGACGGTTTTATTGCAAGAACGTTATAAATAGCAATAAAATTACTCACTCAATGGCGCCGCGATGTTTGGATTGATTTATTATACCATTTAATGAGTAGTTTGACGTAAGTCGTTTTAAATGAGATCTCTATCTTTATACGTAAAGTTTGGCATTTTAGAAAAAGTACCTTGATTGACCCTAATGTGCCTATAACATAGCGACAATACCTATTTACAAGTAAGAGGATGGGCAGATAATCTCGTACTGATCAACATAGAATATAATAGTCATCTAAAAAGTCATGTAGAGAATAGTCAACATGGTCCTATACCTCTTTCTTTCATTGATTTATGATAAGAAATAATTTGAAGGACTATGATAAGCTGAAGCAGTTGAAGCTACATGAAATTATGATGATGAATCTATCAATGAAAAACGTAAATGTTTGTCTAAAAATTGAGTTTTTTTTTATAAATAACTAGCTGCGTTCCGCGGTTTCACCCGCGTAGATCGGGATAAAAAGTAGCGTATGTGTTAATCCAAGGTATAAGTTATCTGTATATCAAATTTCATTCAAATCAATCCAGCCATTTGAGCGTGAAGAAGTAACAAACATACACACACACACACACACTCAGAAACTTTAGCCTTTATAATATTAGTGTGATTGTGATTGTGAAACTATTTCCAAAAAACATAATGTGACAATGAATTAAGTCAGATGACGGCGAGAGCGTTAAAAAAAAAAAAAAAAAAAAAAATTATTTCGTAACCATAATAAAAATAAAAAACACATTTAGTGATTGGAGCCTCCTTGTAAGCAAACAATGCCTGTATTAGGAGACTCCGCTCTTTCACAGCAAGGTACAAAATAAAATACAAAATAAAATAAAAGACTAACTAATTAAATGTGTGTGTGTGTGTGTGTGTGTGTGTGTGTGTGTGTGTGTGTGTGTGTGTGTGTGTGTGAGTGTGTGTGTGAGTGTGTGTGCGTATGTATGTATGTAAATGTTTAAGTGGAAATTCAATAAAAGTAATCATATGTAAATGGGGATGAGGGTGGGTTAGCGTGTGTTTTGTGAGTGAGTGTGTTGATCATAGAAATATAAAAAAGAAAAAGAAGAAGAAGAAGAAAAAACAGAAGCAAGAAAGAAGAAGCAGGAGAAGTGGCATGGAGGCGTGTCTGTGTCCACGCGTTATGCGCACGCTGTGCCTTTACTCGCCAAATGGCCGTTTCCGCGAACTAGTACGCTTTCGACCGTGGTCACGATAAATTATAAAAATGCCGTGTTGTTCAGTGGTTTGCTGCAAAAACCGAAGTGATAATAAAAACTTCGTATCTCACGGAATCACTTACCATATGTAAGTAAAAGTATTTTACTGTATTTATCTTTAAAATCATAAAAAACAACAAATCGTAAAATATTTCTTTCTTTTACTACGTTATTTTTGTTTTCAAATATCGCAGCGGTTGTACTATTTTTGCAGCAAATACATTGCTCCTTAACCACTGTCTTAAGTATGTCGCTAAGCGACTGGACAAGCAATGTAAAAATAACAAAACGATACTTCATTTACGCGGAGCGTCGCATAGTACAGCCGCTGTGTCTTGCGGCGAGATAGTGATGAGGTTAAGATCCACTAAAGTAGGCTATCGATAATAATGTCGATTGCCCAACGAATATTATATTGCTATTATAGTTTATTTTTCAATTTGTCAACCGTTTTAGCCCTGTTGGAACACTTGAAAAGATGACGTTTAAGTACGGTTGGAAAACCTTTGAGAATGTAAAATAATCTTTTTTACTGTTTTTGATTATTTTACCTAGTTGAGAAATGCATAACCAACGGTCGTAAAGTAAGTTTTTTTTTTTTTTTTTTAGTTAGTTTAGTTTTTTGGAGTGTTTTTGGGTTTAAATTATCGCATCTTCGTGCTATTTCCTTACTTTTTTTTGGTTTTGGTATTTTACTTCCGCTAAAGTCTTTAACTATGCACCACAAGATTCGAATGCGTTGTAGTAATCGGTATGGTTCAGATAAAATATTAGTGATTTTTGCTTAAAATAAGTCAACATATTCATGCTATTTATTTGTTATGCATGAGTATGGCATGTGTTTGTTTTCATATATTTAACTATTTCTTAACTAAGGGTTTTTTTTTAATAACAAAAGCCTATTCGCCTGTTGCCTGCTACCTGCTTACTCATCGTGAGGTTAAGAAGTATAGACCGCGCGGAACTGGTTGACCGCGCCGGTATGTGAGCGGTGGGATGGAGGAGCGGGGGCGCATTACTCAGTACGTGCGTTGCGAACCGCCGCCTCACCCCTGTCTCAGCGGTCAACTAGTTCCTAGACTATAGACTATAGCTTAAGATACTTATTATGTAAATGATAAATAAGTTCTTATAGTACCTTTTTAGCTTCCCAAAAGATACAAATACAAAAAAAGAATGGATTGATGCCACAGGAAGGCCACCTTACTGGTTCCCAACAAATTATAGCACCATATGCTCAATTTACTTTAAGAAAACTCGAGCCTCTAAAGCAAACAGGCTTTTTGAATGGGCAATCCCAAAATTAAGAGTACCTACGTCAAGTACTGAACAAATACCTCCACTTTACAGGTCAGTCAGTAAACACATCATAACAGGGTTCAACAATTCCTATGGTTTCACAGCCTAAACCAACTTAACCGGATTGTTTTAATTTATCGATTCGTGTTTTTTTTTAATATACATTTTTTTTAAATTTAAAATATATAATACTTTCTGGACATATCATTTTTTATTTTATTTTCAGGACCCCAAATTTTTCTTGTACTAATAAATGGAAGTATCGATAACTTTCCGATTTAGTCAATCACTAGCGTATATGTAAAATAAATTGCTTTTTGCACAACACAATAATAGCGCCAGATGTTTTTGTGTGAGTAAGTTGTACGGTGCATGGTAAATGCACGCTGTGTGTGACGAGTTAAGGTTTATAATTGATTGTGTAGTATGTTCTGATTTATGAATTGCAAGTGTGTGCGCGACTTTGTATCTATTGCTTTTATTGAACTACATGTGTAGTAGTGGCGCGACGGTGGGGCCAACCTAGCGACATCGGGTTCTGATACATTTTCAACTACCGGGCATATCTCCTTCTTTCATATATCTATGGTGTTGATAAACCGAGTGATTTATGTGTTGCAAAGTTTCAATAGTGCCTCAGTATCTTCATAAGAAAATGGTTTAATCCAATCTATTAGAATCTTTTTACACGTATGTGCTTGTTTAGTGTATATGTATATATCCTTGTTTACTCTATTATATAGTTGAGCAGATCGTATGCTGTATTGTATAGCAGCAAATTTTGTTTTAGTTTGAGGGATTTGAGCAATCATGACTTTCCGTTTTTTAGATATAATGCTTGAATCATAAGGAAGTGTCTTATGTTTTTTTAGGACCGTGCATGTAATGTATAGTTTTCTAACAGAAAGCAGTCCACTAATCTGGTATAGACTGTCAGTAGGGAAGGTCGTATGTGAGCAATGTTGCACCAACCCCTAAAAAATTGGGGCATAACACCACACCATCATTTTATACCTACCCAAAGCCCAAAACCAAACATAGGGACATAGTTCCTCTAACCACTTAGCAAAGAAAAACGCAACAACATAATGAACTCTCGAAGTTTTCGGTAACTTTGCATGGGGGTGCGTATTTTTGGCGGCAAGGTCACTGAGACCTTCCGCTCAAACAAGTTTATTATGGAGATAGTTTGAAACTACGTTAGATATTCTGAACAGCTTCTTGAGTATGTTATTGTTTAAATATTTGAACAGAATATTTAAGAGTCTTTGAGTGGTGTTGCTACTGGGCTGTATATTGGGCCTAGTCTCCGCGAATGTAATTTTGTTGAAAATATTTTAATGAAAGGGTAGTATTTAAACGCACATTGATAATTACCAATTTTTCCCAACAGAATACGTACATCAAAAATACTGTTTGCATGTCTAAATAAATTAAACTTAATGTCAGGTTGACGGAGCCCAGCTACGCGGGGCTCCTATTTCTTTTTGCAGGGTTTAAAGGAACCTAACCAAACTGAACCTCGGGGTGCCCAATAATTATAATTTGTACTAGTTTTGATATTCAATTAGTTAACTAATAGTGCAATAATAAGTTTATTAGATGCGCATTTGTTATTTTTGATGAACAGTTAGTATTTTTGATATATAGCATATATTTTTGTTGTATCTTTGGACAAAAATTGATATATAAATAATAATTGTTATTTTTACAAATTTTGGTATTCAATTATTTATTTAGTAGTGCAGTAATTGATTTGGTGTATACGTTGATTATTAGATGTAAAGTATTTGATGTAAGAATATTTTTCTGGTGTGCGATTAATTATTTCTCTTAGTGAAATGAATTTTTTTATTCTGTAAATAGGATATCAAAATTCCTTATTTTTTAACCATGCACTTAACTAGGTACATCAACAATTATCGCCCGTCTTGAAGCTAAGGTTTAGGCGCACAATGCCTAATTCTCAAAATGGCAAATTTTAGAATCGGCAAATTCTGAATTGGTCGTTATGAGATTTAGTACCAATTCTGACCAATTCTGTAAATACCTAAATCTCAAAAAGGTCAATTATTGGAGAAAATAATAAACACGGATTTTATAATTGCAATATTAATAATATCATCACTATCACCGGCGAGTTTTCCATATATGTCGCAAAATAGTTTTATTTAAAGTTAGTTAGTTTTAATAGTTGAGAGAAACTGCTGAAATTAAGATAAATCCATGCATTACATAACAGATTATTTATTAAAATATTGATAGCACAGCAACGCTCTGTGGCCCTGAGCCCTTCTCACATAACATCGAGTACCTTGATACACATAACACGCTCATCTCTAATCTTCAAATTATTTAATAACTAACGCCAATTAACAAATTATTTTAAGATCAAAGGTCAGTATAACCTTTGATGTTTATTTTATGAATATTCAACGATTGAAGTAATTTGGGTTTATTTGGTACCTTCATGATTCTCGGTCACAGTGAGTTGGGGACGAATGGTACTTCCATCTCTCATAAAGAAAAATAAATTGGGCCATTTTGGCACGTCCATAAATCTCGGTCAGTCTTTTGGGGTCATTTGGTACTAACACTGGTTTCTCATAAACAACTCATAATATCGTAAAAAAAGTTATCATTTTATGGTGGTTGCTAGTCAAGGGGTGATATTTTATTATAGACGTGATAGCCGAAGGTATGGGCTTGTTTACGAGTATGTACATTTTGTATGCGCAGTAAAATTACATGTTTATTAATATGAACGTATGTAAATGTTTAACGAAGTAAATGGGCTCTTGCCTTTCATAACCTGATACATGAATATAGAGTACATAACTGGTTAGAATTATGATTATGTAAGAACCGAAAAAAAAAATTAGTTTTAAAGTGAATGAATCCATACATCTTAACACTATTCATAGTTTACTTTTCAGCCTTAAAGGTGTCAGTAAAAAGCATTCTGGAAATTAAAGTTATAACCACGCTTGGTTGACGAATAACAACACAACATAACTTCACGCCTGTAATTCCCTGAAGGGTTACGCAGAGCAGGGGGGAATTGACAAATAAGTGATCAATTAATCATTACCTGAGTTGCCTGTAAATAAACTAAATCTTCACTTGGCTATTTTCTATTTGTGCAAAAAGCGATTAAATAAAAAAAACTTTTTTACAAAAAAATACAACCGACTTCCAAAAACAACACTACAAAGTGAAAAATAACTTTAATTTCGGAAGTCGGTGTCTAGTTAAATGTATTTTCGTTTTTTGCCACCGACTTCCGAAATTAAAGTTATTTTTCACTTTGTAGTTTTTGGAAGTCGGTTGTATTTTTTTGTAAAAACGTTTTTATTTTTCACTTTTTAGTTGTAGTAGCTACCCCACACAAATTTTAATACCACTACCTGCAAAACAAACTAGAACATCATCCATATAAAAGTGGGGAAAAAATACGTATTATTGAAGCTAACTCAAAAACTACCGAAGTAAAGTTAATCAATTTTATATGGGACCAACTGTGATGTATACCCTCTCGAATAAAACAAAAAAAAAATCCAAATCAGTCTAGCCATCTTCGAGTAATCGGGGAACATACATAAAAAAACAAATAAAAAAAGGTTCCGACGAATTGAGAACCTCCTCCTTTTTGAAGTCGGTTAACAAATTAGGTATTTACACACTCATTTCTAGCTAACGTTTTTTACTTGTGAAGTAAAGAACCTACGTTAGATTTTCCTCCCCTACTAACTAAAACAAAACAACCCACTATACAGCATGATACAAAATATTGAGTGACCTTTCGACCTCAGTAGAATGGTTCCTTCGGCCTTGCGAAGGCAGTTATGTTTATTGATGCGTCAAACGGCCCCGTCTTGTTATTTATTTGAATGGATTTCATAAATAAGTAATGCAATGTTTTCCATGATCTACAAGAGAATTTTCTTTCATATTTTTCTTGGTTTGAATTTTGAGGTTAGTTGTCTGTAAGCTGAGATTGTTTGGAGAGGTTTTAGAGACGATTCGTTTTTCTTAGAATAGTGGTTTCGGTAAATTGATATTTTTTATTAACATTTCGTTTTTGCTATAAATATTTCTTGCGTCATAAATATTAAGGGTGAATATTTAAAATAAGGTTTTGGTGTATAGTAAATTCTGTTTTAGTCTCGTTGCTACCTACATACTTATTTTAGCTGAGGACCTTCCTAGATTCAACCATAGCTACGACGGCATAGTATTTAAAAATATTGGTTACAAAAGCTAGGCAGATGATGAATTACAAAATCACAAGTCTACATAATATTTTTATAAAAGAACCCAATACTCATCATTATCAAAACCCAGTACAATACAAACCTCATCCATCGCACCCGACTTCTTCCACTGACACACTTCTTGAACATGAAAACCCGGTACACAACAATTTTCCGTGACGTTGAGGCATTGAAACGAAGTCATTTTGCTTGCATTTAATAAAAATAACACTTTTTTTTTAAGCGGGCTCAAAGTAAAGGGTTCTCGCTGAAGTAATCGAGTGTCATTACTCGACTATGAATAAATTACACAAGTTCCAGACCCGCTTTGGGTGCTGGTGTAAATTTAGAGCGAAGGAGATTGTGTTTTGTATTTTTTACCTTATTTCATTTTTGTAAATTGCGTTGCTGTTTTAATTTTAAGAGTTTTTTGGTGCGGTACTGTGTTTTTAATTTGACACTTTTGGTGTACGAAAATTCACTACCCCTTCGTTACAGTCTGGTAAAAAGTCGGTGATTATAATATACTATGTAGCCAGAAATATTTTTTTGTAATTTCTACTTTGAGTTGATGGACAAAAGGTACTATGTTGAAATAGGTGGTAAAATAATTATGATAGTATAAGCCACGAACAGTACTTACGTGTATAATGTTAATGACACAATGGAGCGTCGTTTACAGCAAAATATTTTATTAACCTTTTATCTTGTATGCCAATCTTTATTTACAAACAAAGTGACTTTAACGCCTTCTGAATCAGATTTTAGCCAATACACATTAACACCACCCATCACGCCGTATTCCCATCAAACCAACCACAAGTTATATCGTACGGAGCGAGTGAAATTCGTTATTACATCACATTTGAACTCGGCCCGCGTAAAAATTGCTAAAGCCCGCCGGCAAATTCACCCAGTAAGACGGCTTTTTGGCTTAAAAAATATTATTAAAGGGTTAATGTTAAGGGTTATTCATAACACTTTAGCGTTACAACGGTTTACAAAAAAGGTTTCCCGCTGGTTTGGAGTTTTTGGGCAGGATTTTGAAGACATAAAGGTTCGTTCGTGGCTTGAATCGCAATGTTCGAAGACGGATGTTAATCAAAGTGTGTCGTGACAGTTTATGTACCGGCAGCCTAAGCATTGTTAAGGCTTTATTGGTACTTTTTAGTGTAAGGTGAAAGGGAGGACTGTAAATGTTAAGGTATTTTTCGTTTTGTTAGCGTCGCGTGTTGATTTGTTGGAGAAAACGAGGGTAGTTTGTTTCGCAGAAATTCTTTCGTGTAAATCAAGTTTATGGCCGGTGAAGGGTGAAACTTGAAGGGTGAGTAGTGAACGGCTGGTTATTGTCTTGAAAATAAAGATGGTAGATAAAAACAAAGGTTATTGGCGATGAGATTTACACATTACTAATCTGCGTAAGCTTAGCACATAAATTTGCGTTTTGAGTTTTTCCAAGGGGTTAGTAGAGATGTACCTTCCTACACTCAAATTTTGTCAGTTACCTATTAAAACAAAGGGTGAACCTATTGTGAATAACTGGCCAGTTGCACGAATCTAAAGAAAAGAAAAACTGGTAGATACCTACTGGCGGAGAGAAAATACTTTGCTTTCTCTCCTTAAAAGATAGCTAAAAGTTGTAATGAGCTGTTTTCGAACACTCCAGTTCTCTCATAGTCTCGGCTAACTAGACATTAGAGCAGTTTTATGTGTTAAAAAAGTACCAAGTTTCCCTATTTACTGATTGTGTTGCGATTTGCTATAGTTCTTTTTAGCAGAATCTAAATAAATACAAAATATCACGCCAATTGTCCCCAAAAGTTCAGACAGTCCAGATTTTGCCAGTCTTGTTAAAGTCCGATGTAATTTCAAGCCTATTGCCACTAACCGAAACAAATCAAGATAAAGATAATACACAAGATAATAAATTTAGTATCGAAACCGATAATATTTGTGCTAAGAAATATCTGATTTAAACCTAGATAGGACCACTTATCGCCAGGTGTTCCCGCCATCTGATAAATTGAACCGTTTAAGATAAACTTTATTACTGTGATTGTTACGTTGTTTACGCTCAATTGAGATATTTTGACTTGATAATTTAATGCCGCTTGTTTTAGAAGTTTTATGCAATAGGTTACTGGCTCCTGGCCTATGACTTTAGTACTATTTTCAGCACAGAAAAGATATATCTCTTTATCTGTTCTGTGATTTCTTGGTCGTTTATGTAGGTATTATTATTAAATAGACAGATAACGGTTAAAAGTTTATTATACAATGTCTGTCTCTTGATTATTTCTGATCCTGGGCCTCAAAATTTATCACTACAAAATTAAAGACACACACACACGAACTCTCTCAACCTCACTTCCACTCCACATCACTAGGTACTTAAAAACTTATAATAATTTTTTCTTTTGTAATTTTTAATTTATTAAGTCTTAATTATAGATGTGACTGTATGGTTCAAAAATGTCTTCCTTGTACTTTGTGTTGGGCGTTGATAGCTGCGCCACAGTATTTTACTTTTGGAGCTATCTTCGTGTCTATTGTTATGTTTAATACCTAAAATTGTTCCTAATAAAAAAGGAAGATTAATTTGTGTGAAATTATATTTTAGACTAGCTTCGACCGCGTGGATATCAGTAAATATCCCATGGGAACGAACTAGTAAGGAAATCCTTTGTTATTTCTTGTCTACATTAAGAAAACCTCTGTGTAAAATTTCAGCTTTCTAGATTCAAGGGTTTGGGCTGGGCATTGATGAGTCAGTCAGTCAGTCATATTCAGAACTTCTCTTTTTAATAGAAATTACTTGCCCCCCTCATCATCATCATGTCGTCCACACCGTATCCGGCGATGGCGACTCCTATATGTTTTTTAATCTGGGTCTTTATTCCGGTGAGCTCTGATGTGGCTAGCAAAACCGAACTTCGTCTTAAAGACTCGGTTGCAAGAAGCACAGTACAGCTGGCCAGCTGAGTTGGTAGTGTAAATGTAGGAGGGTTTTGGCTTCGTCTTCCGTACTTGGCGTTTTGCATCAAGATCTTCTAGACGCCTGGTTTCAAAACCCTACTAGGCACTCAGTCAGTTAGAAAGATGAAGCTAGTTGCCCATTCCAAAGCGTAGTAGGTCCTATGGACAAGAACGGGCAAGAAACTCCACGGACACTCTTATAAATCAAATTTTTTTCAGAAAATATTGGTTACATCGTTCATCTTGAAAATATACATGTGAGAACAATGTAGAGGTCAAACTAAGTTCTGGGTACTTTTGGATATTAAACATAACATCACGCTTGTATTCGCCGAAGGGCTGAGCAGAAGTGTATCTATTAGTAGGTACACCCAAATTTCTTCAGCTATGTTTATGTCCAATGTAATATGGAGCGAGCCTATTGCCAACAACCTTTTTTTTTTTTGCCAACAACCGGGCACAAATCCAGATGCATATTAAATAGTTGAAAAAACCAGTATCCACTATAATAACTATAGGTCACACTTGTAATAAACTAGAAACAGTTGTAAAGGAGATTATAGGACGCTATTTAAAATTTGTAAAATTCTGCCGATCAGTTATAAACATAAATATCTTCTAGCAGTAAACCATCATAGTACCTAAGAGCATAACTTAACTCATGTACTCAACGATTATAATACGCGATCTATGGCTGCCAGGAAATTCAAGGTACCCACTCATTAATCACTTTGGTGACAGAACTCTAAAAAAACGAATACCTTATATATTGAATAGTCTGCCGGCAGACATAAGGAGCGAAGTCAATGTAAACAGATTTAGAAATACATTAAAGGGATATTATTTATAAACATGTTATGGATATTATTTATATACATGAGCAGCTCGTGGCTAAGTAATAACAGCCGCATGGGTCAATCCATCAGGTTAAGCTACGCTTGCCGGGGTCGGTCCGTGGATGGGTGACCATCTTTACATACCGAGACTCCTCCGTGCCTCGGAAAGCACGTTAAGCCGTTGGTCCTGGCTGTGATTCGTGGATCTTTGACAGTCGTTACGGGTCGTCAGAAGCCCGAAAGTCTGACAACCAGTCTTACCAAGGGGTATCGTATTACCCAGTTAATAGGTTGTGGAGGTCAGATAGGCAGTCGCTCCATGTAAAATAATGGTATTCAGCTGCATCCGGTTAGACTGGAAGCCGACCTCAACATAATTGGGAAAAGGCTAGGCAGAGCTACATACGTCTTAAAATTACAAAGTTGTAAATTGTGTATGAAGACTCGCCTGAGCCCACAGTCAAACTATTGCCATGCTTTTGTGGGGCTTAGTTTATAATCATTATAATAAATAAATCATTGAAACTAAATATTTTATATTCTGATAGAACATTACTTTTCAGCCAATATCACAGTTAACTAAACACCTTTCTCAGCCATAATATTAAAAGACCTAGTCTAGACTTCCAGTTTTTTTTTTTGAAGCTGAATTTATTATCAGACTCCGTGCTCTATCTCTTGTTTCAGGCAAACATATAATTATACTTTCCGTGTTCTGTCGATAAAAACATGAATTATTTTGTGCTTTAGCCAAGATAAAGACTAGTTTATTGGTTGCAGAAATTGAGGTTGAACATTTAGTGGCGATGAAAAGTAGATGGGTCTTAGAAACTTTAAAAGCAGTTAGTTTAATCATAGTGAAGTATCTAAAGAACAACGTAACATCACGCCTGAACTCTTTGGGGAATACAGTACACCCCAAAGAGTTAGGCAGAGGTTTACCTATTACAGGTGACTATTATATTATATTAGTTCTGGAAACAGTAGACCTTGTGAGCACAAACTTTTTTGCAACAATTAATATACTCGTACTTACCACTAAAGTTATTTAAGACGGAATATTTACCATGTTTTTTGTTTTAAAAACTTGGCAAATATCCCGTTTTAAATAAATTTTGTAGTGTAAATAACCATGTCAGTTAAAAAACTATAATTAACATACCTATTCAACTTGAAAAAAGCCTGACTGCGGCTGTAGGTTACTAAAAAGTATAAAATAAGCTAAGTAGTACTAACTTACTAAGTCTAAAAATATCGCCATTTAATGACCTTATTGTAAAACTAACATTAATATCGGTTTTATAGCCATGTTTTAGAGAATTCTGATAATTATTCTCAGAATTCTCCAATTTTGTGATGAGAAGGTGGTCCCAGGTGCTCCATCAATCCCTACCTAGTAGTTAAAGGGCCGATTCCACTGGAGAAATCTAAAAGTGAGCAATTTACTGCAATTTGAGGAGCTATTCTGCTCATCACGCCGAAAATCCGCATCAGACCTTTACCAATTTTTCATGAGACCAATTTAAAGTTACTACCTTTCAAATAAAAAAAGAATCATCGAAATCGGATCTCATAAGGCGGAGATATCCAGTAGCCCCCTTTTTGCCCCTTTTTGGAGGAAGTCCCCAAAAATCCCCGACGACAGAAAATTCATAAAACCTGTATAGCAAGTTTCGTTCAGATAGGTTGTAAAATACCTGTAGAGGAGTATCAACAAACGGACAGACGAAAGAAATTTTTTCAAGACTTGAAGCAGAGACGCTTCGCTCGCTTTGTCAAAGAATACAACTGCGTTTCGCCAGTTATGTTTAAACGCTATGTAATATGTAATTGGTTTATTTGAAATAAATGTTTTGAGTTTGAGTTTGACCTGAATAACTAAACACGCTTTTATCCATTTCTAATAATATATTTATGATTTGCGGGCATACGATACAGCTACGCGTTATGAAAAAATTGTGTTTTATTTTTTCATTGATAGATCACGAATAAAAAGTATCTATAACCAAAAGATGTCGATGGCAGCGAAAATTCGGTACGAATTAAATAGTCTCAAGAAAAGTAATTCCTAGTAAATTCATAACCCTTTCCGAATAAAAGAGAATGTCTTCATAAAAGATGTAAAAAGATAACAGCACAATTCAAAAACATTCTTTACTCTTAATTAGGCTTAAGATAATTTGATGAAAACAACCGCGAATAATGCTTATAAAACGCGAAAAAAAAATGGTGGAATTTATTTCTGTATTTTTTAATGTTCCAGTGGGTTGAAAGGGGCTGTCTCGACAAGGAAATTGGAGGAGCGCCGCACTTGAGTTCAATAGTGTGACCAGATTTTTGACGTTCCTTGAGAATTCCCATTTTCGACAGAGCTAGGGTTTGATTTTGATTAAGTTATTGTTTAGAATAACTTAATCATGGTAAACTTTATTTATATTTGTTGTCTTTTAGAAGGAATATTTACATTAACGATAGGAGCACAAAGCTACTTACTTCAATAGAACTTACGAACTGTAGGTTACATTACTTTGAAATAAGTTTCTCGGTAAAAAATTAAGATCGTGGTTTCATGCTTTTGCATGCGTCCAAAATAAACAAAACAAAAACAAAATAACATAAAATAATACTAAAACAAAATAATTAGTAAAACTTTGATGACATAATTATCAGAAACTGCTTAAGTAAAAGGTCACACTGTTATAAATAGATCAAAGTGTTTATTTTGTTACATGTAACTTATTCGTTTCTTAAATAAGATACCTACTCATTATTTAATTTGAAATTGAATCGAATTTTAATTAAATAGAAATTGAGTTACAATTAGGTGATTAGACAAAAAAAAACATTTTTTTGAATCTAAGCATCTAATTTTCGCCCTGCAAAGAACTGGTACAAATCAATATGCCCTAAGTATTGATTTTTTTAAAGCAAAATTTTTCACTAAATTTGCACAAACTTTCGTCAAACAAAATCCTATCAATGGGAACACTATCCCATTACCAACACAACGCGCGGTGTCACTACTCTCGAACAGTACACGTCACGCTCTAATGTCGTGCCCGTACATTTATAACAATATTTTGTTCTCTTCCTCTCTGTAACCCGACCCTTTATTTAGAGGAAATTACCCTGTCCCCGTATACCATGTACTTGCGTTACTTCAAGATTAGCATTTAATATTAAAAATGTTTTTACAAGATATCATTTTATAAACGTAGTTGAGATAATCTTATTTGTTTCAGATTATTTCAAGTAATTTTAGCGACAAAACTTTTTATTAAATCTGTGACTGTTATAGATGAGCTTCAAAAGCTTTTTGTTTTTACTTTTATTATTTCTTTATTTAGACAATAACTTCGGATGTAAGAGCGAGCGAAGTGAGCTCGGAAATTGGGGTACCATGACTCGAACAGGTTATGTGAGAAGCGGATGGCGTGGTCGAGAGAGCGAGCGAAGCGAGTGAGCAGACACCACCATCCCCTTCGTGGTAATTTTTTTCAAACCCTTGAGTCCCGTGAAGCGGGTCTCCCTCTACTGGGGCTCCGTCGACTGCGGCTCCGTCAACTGCGACCTTTAAATTAAAACAAAGCTAACAATTAAATATTAAGCGACTTTCTACTTAAAATGATCTTTCGCTGTAGCTGCTAACTTACTATTTTTGCTACCAGCTTTAATTATTTTTTAATCCCAATTTCAGATTAATTTGTCGCCGCATTAAATACATGCCTAACACTTTGTAATTCCGAATACCACCAGGTTCGCGTGGAATTTTAACAAAATAATGTCACGGCCTCTCACTTTAAAAAAATATTTACTCATCTCGTAGACTCGAACCCTTTATTCAGAGGAAATTAGCCTGTCTGGAATTTAAATAAAGGTCCTTTTTCGGGAAAAAACGTTATTAACAATGTTGCGGTATATCAAACATTGAGAAATTTTGACGCCATAAAAATAAAATTACAATGGTGAATACCGCACAGATTTGATACTAATTTCAAAATTCCCATTGTATTCCCATCGATGGGACATTCCGTATTGATACTGCTTGCTCTCTTGAATATTGCAACTTACTTTAGAATTAATAATTGTTGAACAAATTATGAAGTTATTATCAAAAGTGGTGTAGGGGTTTCAAACTAAGTTCAATATCTCAATGGCTGCTAGAGCCAGTTTCTAACAATTTGTGGGACCTTATTATGAATTGATAGTCTCTTTTCAGTTATGTATCTAATACTTATTTTAACATCATTAAACGTTGTAACTATAATATTTAATTCTGTAACTAACCCCAAAAGAGCCTTGTACTCGAAACAAAGTTTATTCTATTCTCTACGGCACTTTAATAAACTGTTAAATCCTTATGAGTAACAAAAATAAGTACGCAGTTCACACACATTCCGCGAACATTCCTTTATATTCGCATGGAATATTTTTTCAGTGAATTACCACAGTTCTACCAATACCGAAATAATCAGCACATAAAATTTACATACATACCTCGACAGAGTTCTACCAAAAACATATCGCGGACTGATTACCATAATATTTCCAAGTATATATCCAATCTCGGTACTTATATCTCAATGTTTGAGTAGGAATTATTTTTCTTTGAAACGTTCATCCGTATTGTTCGCAAAAACTTTGAAACAACTTTACAAACGGAGGGCACCGTGATATGAATAAATTAGAAAAGTTCTCTCTTGTTGTTGGGCCAGGGAACTAACGGGATTATGACGACTGTATTATGTAGATCAGATTCTGTCCCCTTGGGAAAAAATTGTTTAAAAATCATTTCAAGAAATAAAGTGTATTTTTGGTACCATTTAAATCGAACAAAATGTAATAACATTTTTTTTTCTTGTATTGTACTTTTATATTATACAAGGTTGATATGAGTTAGAGGCATTAAATTAAACCACATATACTTTGTAGGTATCATTTTCAGCCTCTTTACTAAACATCAGATAAATAGAAGCAATAGTTTAGTCACAGGATTATTGTTTAGTTTTTTCTTTGTTGAAACACGACGTATCTGCCCTAACAGCTGACTAAGTATGTTGTTGAAAATTCGCATAGTTATCTAGGGTCATACACCATAAAACAACAGAGTTTTTGACGCGACGTTGCCGTTTTGTTACGCACGTCAGTGGAAATGTCTACAAAGGATGTTTACATTATAATTAGATCATTAAGCTATTTTATTTGTTCGAAAAAGTTTTTTTCTTATTTTTCTTCTAAACTTTTTTTTAATAGTTCCGAGTTAACACTATGCATCTATAGTATATGTGGTTTAATTTAATGCCTCTCGCTCATATCAACCTTGTATTTCCACTACACAATCTTACTTGAACCTTTATTAACCCTTCGTATACTCGAGACACATTGTTTCTGTAATTACGAGTGTTTAAGCCTTTCTGCCATGAGGTAATATTGACGTATCTCAGCACAACGCACAGATGTTCAACAAGACAACTAAATAGTGTACATTTTGCATTGTTCAAATAAAAACACTTTTGAACATGCATATCCTTAGGGAGATACCTGTTTTTTCCGGAACATAAAACTCCTCTGAGAGAAGTTATATTGCCATCCCATTGCCTTTTAGGTGTAATCAAGCGACAAACAAACGCACCTTGTTATATTCTGAGCTCTAATAAAAGGCATTTCTTTGCCTGTTTATTTAAAAACTAGCTGCTGCCCGCGACTTCGTCCGCGTGAAATTTCTTGTTCCCCCGACCCATCCCGTCGCATCGCATTGCCTGCCCGCGTTATTACCTACTTCATTTTCGCTTAGCGTTCTTTCTGTCTTTTTTTCTTTTAGCTCGCCACGTAAAGATCCTAGAGTGATGTTAAATAGTCCTATAGCCTTCCTTTAGATTTGGGCTATAAAATGCAGAAAGATTTTTAAAGTCCGACTGGTAGTTCCAGAGATTAGCACGTCCGTTCACCGCATCCTCTTCCCGCTAACCTTTCCCTCCCCCTCTCACCCACTCTCACACCCCCTTCACCACATCCCCATCCCCTCACCTCTCACCTTCCCTTCCTGCCTCCCCCCTTTCCATCCTCACCACCCCCTCCCTTGCCCGTCTTCCCTTCCCTCGGGGGGAAAAACTATTAATGACAAACTTTATTACATGCTTAGGCAAGTATTCGTGCCAAGTTTCAAGTTAATTAACCAAATGAATAAGATTTTTCATAAAAACTGTATTCCCTGTTTTCATGCCCACAGGAGTGGAATTTTAAAAAATCGTTTCGGATGTTTCCATAACTTGACTGAAAGATTATTTTTACCAATTTTCGAGTTAATCAAACCCCGCAGTAAAATCATCCCCTGAAAAATTTACTAACCCTTTTCACCCCTTTATGGGTAGATTTTCGAAAAATCCTGATACACGTTATTCTTAATTTTTGGTCTCAAGAATTTTCATTCTTGAGACCAAAAATTAAGAATAACGTGTATCAGGATTTCATTTACTGAGTAGCGGCGCGACAGCGCGTCGTCGAACGGAACGCGTATGGCATTTTTATAATCGTGATAACTTCGAAATTAAATGTCCGATTCGAATGAATTAAAAAGTATTTTACTGCTACATAAATATTCTTGATGAGATAACTATTTATTTGAATAAGATTTAATACTACGAAACGAATGTAACCAACTTTTGTTTCTACCGGCGATCTAATTAAATTTTAGAACACAAAAGCTACTATTGTGACTTAACTATGATAGTTAGATATATTGCCTCGTAGACTTTTTTGAAGGTAATAATAAGTACTTTAATCATGTAGTACAAACTTTTTATGTATCATAAATAGTTTTCTCAGCACACGCCAAATAATGAATTTTATAGGCTTCATTTTCCTGCTTTGGGTTAAATTATTGCAATTTTCTTAAGGATCTCTAAATTTTTTGAAAATAAATTAATTATAGCCTTTGTTACTTCCGCATAAATTAGCTTTCTGTTGGTGAAAAAATGGTTACAATCGGTCCAGTAGTTTCGGAGCCTATTCGGTACAAACAAACAAACAAACAAACAAACAAAAAAAAAAATCTTTCCTCTTTATAATATTCGTATAGAAGTGTGCTACAGTCATTGTTTGAAATTATGTGCTAGACTTGGTCCTTTTTATTGACTTGACCTTTGCTTAAACCAATAATTTAATTCTTAGAGTTAGAGCATTGTATTTGTTAAGTTAGTGAATTTTAGTTCTAAATTTCGCTGAAACAATAAAATTATCTTTCGATTAAAAGTATTAATAATATTAACACAAAAAACCTCGAACAGTTCGCTAATTTCATGCCCGTACGCTTATCCGCGCCCCGCGAGGTTAAAATGTCTTCGCTATCATAATGGTTATATCGCGCCGCCCAGGTTCCGTTGGTACTTTTTAGTGCTGGCACGCCACTTTTAGGGCCGGCTTGGTACTTTTTGGGTACTTCAAGTGCTGCGGACGTTGGAAATTTTCCGAATTACACAGAACTTTTGACAGGGCAGTCAAAGGAGGGTATTGCTTCGGTAATAGTCGTTTGTATGGAGCTTGTGGATTATAATTGGCTTTGTGATTGTGTTGTGTAACTGCGCCTGGTTAGCGGTTGGACGAGAGTTGTTTAGGAGTTGTGATTGTTAGGGTTTTATGGCAAATGCAGGAAATGCTTTAGCTGTGTAATGCGGTAACTTCCTTGCAATACGACTTCGATCATGCTTTGTTATCGATTTAATTATAACAAAAGTTTATTTATTAACATTGTTATTTTTGTTACAAAGGAAACACTGATTCCGCTAATATTTTAATCAATCCATTTAACTACTTAGGTAATGTCATTATAAATGACCATTACCATTCTTGACAGTCGTAAGTGACGCCAGTAATAATCAACAACAAATTGAAAATAAATCCAGTTTCTAGCTCGTCATCTGCCTAGCTTTTTCAAAACTATGTTGGGGTCGGCTTTCAGTCTAACTGGATGCAGCTGAATACCAGTATTTTACATGGAGCAACTGCCTACCTGACCTCTACAACCCAAAAACAAAAAAACATCTTTCTTCCTACCACATTTACGCAGATGATTTACAAATATATAAACAAGCTGCCCTTTCGGATTTGGCTGATGCAATCAATATCACAAACTAGGATTTGGGTTCACTTTGCTAGTGGAGTGAGGCACATGGGTTGCAGGTTAATCCATCAAAGACTCAGGTCATTGTTGTTGGCAGCTCAAGTATGACCCCAAAATAAACTGGGCGCAGTTTTCCCAAGTTCAATTTAACGGAACTGTTATTCCGGTAAGTGAAAAGGTTAAGAACCTTAGAGTTTGGATCGACAAACATCTTTCTGGGGTCCCCAGCTACAGGACGTGTGTTGCAAAATTGTTAGGTATTTAAAGATGGTCACCCATCCACGGACCAACGGCGGCAAGCGTAGCTTAACCTGATCGATCGACCCGTGTAGCTGTACTTAGCCACGAGCCCCTCTTCCAGTTACTAGCTACACGTACAAAATAACAAATAATACAACATGGCAAAGCGATCGTATCGCGTGGTCCCGACATAACGTTTGTTCGAAAACCTAATTTAGTGTCAAAACTACGTAATCTAGATATTTTTGTATTGAACCTAAAGGGTGATATGGATTCGTTCGTTCGTTATTGAACGTAAAGTATGATAGGTCGGTTGTTTAGGGTATTGGAATATTGGTGTTTATTTTCATTCACGCTGGAAATGAATTCTGAAATTATTTATGTTAAATAAAATACTTATAGGGGTATGAAAATGTGTTTGTCAAAAACAGAACAAAATTAGGATGTATGGTTTTGTAACATGGGTAGACAGAAATACGCCGGCTTCGTGTCGAAATTACACAGTATATTGTGGCAATTTAAATCAGATATTCATAATATTATTATCCTTTTGTGTTCCGCTGTAGGTCTCCCTTCCCTACTTTCACTATTTGTTGCCCAAGGCCAATATTTGCGAAAAGAGTCAAATTTTTGTCTTGGTGCAATGCAGTTTGATATATTTTAGGGTGGGTTACACCAAGGGCTACATTATAGCTTCTGTCAAAGTTATTATGACCATAGAATGACTACCTGCTGTTGCACCGTCACGTCAAATGTAAAAGTTAAAGTTCGGAGCAGGCCATGACATTCGACGCGTCTGACAGAAGTGACAGATCTTTAACAATAACCTTAACCAGCGAAGCGTGGGCGGTTAAGGTTACAGTTAAAGTTATGACGTCAGCTGACAAATTGTTAAATGGAAAACCCATTTTTTGTCTGAACAGGAACTTTAACAAGGATGGGTTGCACCATCTAACAATAACAAACATCGAACTGAAGGTGCGATGTTTGTTATAGTTAAAGTAAGATGGTGCAACCCACCTTAAATATTTTTTATAAAATTTAATTTTCTATAAAATTCTTAAAAAAATCAGTAAAATCTATTTCTAAAAACAAGCATCAATCCACCTCCTCCAATTATACCCCTTAGGTAATGTCACACCTATTTACCTCATATTTGATCCCTTTATTAAAAGAACTTTTTCCTTCTAAATAAAAGCTAAAAAAACATTTTCCCCTGGATCCGCTCACGTGTCGAGGGTGCGTGTCAAATTATTTTTAATTGCCCCTTTACGTTTTGGCAAATTGTGACTTTTTCTGGTTTACTCCGGCACAAAATACACAGGTAAAGTTCTTGTACGGATTTTCGGAAAGGAAGTTCGCAGTATTTTTTAATGTTTCGCAAAAGGAAAGTGTAAGTTATTTTTTCAACTGAGAATGAGGAAAAAAATATGAAACAATATAATTGTACAAAAATGGTACAATTGCATTATTTTTACGGTCAACTCAAAACCAAACCTAAAAATATTAAGATTTCAATTCTTCGGGACTACTTAAGGATCAAACTGCAAGCACTCACTTTTTCTTCAAACTCCTTTGGACACTCGAGACCTAAATTTAAACTCTGAATTTCAGCTTTAGTCCATCTTTCCTAAAATACATGTTTTACCTACCATCTCCATTTCTTTGCAATAATAAAAATTCAAAGAAAAATTCTTTATTCAAACTTCAAAACTTCAAACCAGTCAAAATACATAGCTAATACAGAATCTATCACAATTAGGTACATCAGATCAAGTAGGATTACGAAGCTTTCACGGAGCTCGTTTTGCAAATTGCTGAGATAAAAGAATTCCTTGGCGTGCATTCACGAAGCGCGCTCCGTTTACACTTTGCACATTATTATGTGGTGTAATAGCTTCATGGGTTATGAGATGGTAGTTTCTTCTTTGGGATAGTTTTTTTTACTTTTAAGTAAGGAAAAGTTTTAGTTATTTTTTTTTGTTAGCTGTGAACGAAGAAATGTTTTTAATGTAAGAGTATATCGTATGAATTGGCTGCAAGAGCAAATGTTTTTCCAGAATTTTCTTTTATTTCATAAACTTAGGTTTCAATAATAAGTAACTGTGAAATATGAGAATAACAAGCTGATAATTATTGTTGTTTAAATAAATTAGTTCTTTAAAGTAGTCATTGTTTAAATAATTATTTAAATTAGTCAAACAAACAAAACATTTGTTTTATTGGAAAACATTGATTATTTTATAATCCCCATTTTGAAATAAAGTATCTACTTATAACATTACTTAACGTTTAATTTATCATAATGTTGCAAAATCTACGTTGGTAAATACTAAGTTTAATTATACACAAGCGTTCAAGGATCTTTCTGCGCGTGGGCAAACTCGGATCTAACACTACATACATACACTACGTACTTACATTTTAGGGAATATGCAGGCGTACATTTTTTAATATTTTTATTCGTTAATTTAACATCGCCATAATAATAGTAAAAAATATTCAACACTAAAATCAATTGAAAGTACTTAAAAAAAAGTTTGAAATAGCTAACCGACACGGGCACCTTAAAGGCCTTCCATTTTGGTGAGCTTGGTGTGACATTTAATTTCAGTAAGTAATCTTTTAAGACACTTGTACCTACACGTCAATATTTTGATCAATATTATAAAACTAGATGGCGCCGGCATGTACTAGCTGACTGGTCCCTGACAAGAAATGCTGAAACAAATTCAGAGGTCAACACCCTAATTGCGTAACACATTATCGATCGGAGTTGGTTTCATTTTGAAACAAATTGCTAATCCATTGCTGCATATGTTCGAAAAATTTGTCTGCTCGACAACGTAAATAATAAATAAAATAAATACATAAATAATGTTTATTTCCAGTAAAATGATAACAAGGTAAAAATGCAAAAAATGGTAAATAATGCGATGAATGTTGTTGAATTGTCAAAATGAAACCAACTCCGATTGATAATGTGTTACTCAATTAGGGTGCAGGTTTGTCTTAAAGTCCAAACATTATAAGAAATCTAACACTCCTACAAAACACGATACGACACGAAAAGATCCTTGTAGCAGTATACAATGTAATATACCGCTTACATTTTGATCGTTTTAATCCCTTGGAGGGTCGATCCAGTGCATGAAACACTACCGATTTGTAAAGATAAAATTAAAAAATAAAGTATTTTTTTTTAAACTCGAATTATTTCTCGCATGAGTGATAAAACAATGCGAACCATTAGTCGGCACCATTCGATACTAACAAGTACTAATAATAATGACGCGTAAGCGCAGTCAACGTGGATTCACAAAAAATAGCCAATCCTAGACCAAACCCCGCCCCCAAACCCTATTTGATTGGCAATGCAAAAGGCGCGCGCCCCGCGCACCCCGCGCGCCAAGGGCAGCGCAGGACCACGTCGTGTAAACAATTCAGTTTCTCTAGGACGTCATCGGTGTGTTGTGTCAGCGTTGTTAAAAAATATCCTTGTCGCGCGAACGTAATGGCGTCTCGTAATTACGCGTACTCCAACCTGGAGTTTGTTGCCATGGTGCAATTCTACGCGATTGCGGGTTTTGATGCGCAAGCGGCTCGTCGTCTGTACAGCGAACCAAATCACTTGCAATCTTTGCGGCTGCGTGGTATACCTAACCCGCAAATTCCGTCTGGTCAGACAATTGTGGCGGCTACGCAGCGTTTGTTAGATCACGGACAATTCCGTACACCTACACATGCTCAGGGCCGCGGCCGCCAACCAGTCTACACACCTGAGCTAGACGAACAAATCCTCGAGTACTTCGAACGAGATCCCAGGCGTAGTACAAATATGGCTGCAATTAGCTTTAATGTAAGTCAATACTATGTTTGGAAGCTCTTAAATACAGAAGGACTCCATCCGTATCACTTTAGAAAAGTACAAGCTCTCCACGAGAACGACGGGACGGCCAGAGTCGCATTTTGCCAGTGGATACTAAACAATCTCGAAGTTAATATTCTGTGGACTGACGAATCAGCTTTTACGCGTGTAGGACTATTTAAGGCCAGGTTCCTCAAAATCGACCTATTTTTGATTCAACATTAAACAATCAAATATTCTTAGTTTTGATTTGGTAAAAATATATGTTGTACTTTAATAAACATTCTTGATTATTCTCCGGTTCAAAACACGATATTTAAATTTTCACTCGATCATAAAAAATCGCGAAAACAGAGATATTTGTGATCGTTTTTCAAGTCGTACTTGAAGTAGACCAAACTTTTACTCAAAAAAAAAATATGTCAAAAAATAGGCAATAACGTATAGGAGAACATTCTCCGGTTACTTTTTCTCAAAACAGTTTTTTATTATTTTAACAAAATGATTATATAACTAAGCGGCGCACGCGCTTCGCTTCAGTAGCCCGCTAGGCGTTTCCGAGGCAGGACCTGTGTCGTTTTTGCTGGCTCGCTGCGTCCCTCCGCTAATCGATCGAAATATTTGTCATATTATTGTTATTTTCCGTGTTTGTTTATTAGTTTTAAAAATCAGCCTGTAAATATTGTTGTAGTTTATAATTAAACTGTAGATCTTAGTTTAAGTTGTATTATAATTATAGTGGTAATTAAGTTTAAATTATGGGAAAATTATTTTGCAGAGCGGGGTCAGCGAGTTCATTTGAACTGCGCGTTCGCGCGACTTGCCACGCGGGGTGGGAGGTAACGCTAAATGCCTACTGCGCTCGAATATCCTGGCCTTAACAACGAAATGAACATTTTTGGGCATTTAATAATCCCCACGTAATTAGTGAGTGTAGACACCAAGTGCGTTTCAGCATAAATGTGTGGGCTGGCATTATTAATGATACAATTATCGGACCGTATTTTGTCGAAGGGAATCTGACTGGTGGGACATATCTAAACATGCTGCAAAGTGTGATTCCAGACTTAATGGAAGATATCCCACGGGCGTATTTGAATAATTTGTATTATCAACACGACGGATGTCCAGCACATTACGAGCGTAATGTTCGTAATCATGAGATTTCCGTGTTTGGAGATCAGTGGATTGGACGGGGTGGTCCAGTTGCTTGGCCAGCCAGGAGCCCGGACCTTACCCCGCTGGATTTTTATTTGTGGAGTGAGGTGAAGCGATTAGTGTACAGAAACGAGCATCAAACTCGTGAACAAATGAAAAGTGCGATAGTAGACGCGTTCGATGTTTTAAAAAGTGACAGAGACACGTTGTTAAAGTTAAAAGACAATTTAATGAAACGTGCAAGATTATGTATCGAAAGGAATGGTTTGCACTTTGAACAGTTATTACGCTATCGTAAAGTTTAGTCCTTTAGTGATGATTCAGAATTGATTAATTATTAATTTGTAACAGAACTCATTTTTTAAATCGTTGTAAATAATTTTGATTACACATTTTTTATGAACAATTATTTCGTATCGCGAAGTGTCCTTAAAAGTTAAATGAAACAAAGGAGATTTAGGTATGTATCAGAACTGTTTTAATCGTGTAATTGTACTTTTTTTAAAAAAAAATCATTGTAAATAATTTTGATTCCACATTTTTAAATACGCCATAAGTAGCAGACCTGTAAAGACTCATTTTTACATGTACCGCATTTTTTTTTTAATTTTATTAGGTATGACCCGAAACCTAGGCACAAAGCAATTATGACGGTCCTAAGCCCGTAAAAGTATGAAGGAAAATTTTGAATCATTTAATTTGTTAACATTTGTTTACGTGAACATGATCAGCTGAGCGAGTCAATAACCTAAAGTTGATCGGGCGGAGTGTAGGTAGATAAGCACCGACGACGACGCGGCGTACGCGTAGGTAACTAACTCGTGGCACTACTACCGATTTCATGCATTTTGCGAGTATTACGTTATCACTTCCTTTTTTTTTTATTTTGAGAGATACGATGCTGTGCAAGCTTTTGATGAATACTATTTTGTAAGTTAAACCACCCGTCCAAGGGATTAAAACGATCAAAATATAAGCGTGTATAATCAGTATAATAATGTTATAAAACCCGGCAAAGTGCGTGTCGGACCACGCACAAGTTCCGTAGTTGGAATGAATTTATCTTAAGAACAAACTTAACATTGTAGTTGAAAAACATGTTCTCTCATACATTTCAACTGTAAATGTAAGTTTGTCCTCACAATATTGATAGATTTACCATGTTATTTTAAGACCACAGACTTCTTATAGGTTTTCCTGTAATTTACGGGTAACGATCTATTTTCTGTATTTTTTTCAAAATTTTAGGGTCAGTAGTTTCGGAGATAAGGGGGGGGGGGGGGAATGGTCAATTTTCGTCTATTTTCTTAAATAACTATAAAGAAAAAAAAGTTAAAATTATAAAAAAAAATATATTTGAGACCCTCATAGTAACCCCTTTCATTTGACATGCCACTTGGTGTAGTTTGCAAACCTTTTTTTTTTAATTTTCTTATTTGCCCCCTAAAAGTGACATCTATATTCAAAATTCATTTATTTACTTTACCCGTCCGTTTTTGGGTCACAGAAATTCATATGTGTACTAAATTTCAACTTAATCGGTCCATTAGATTCGGAGCAAATTGGCTGTGACAGACGGACAGGCAGACAGACACACGAGTGATCCTATAAGGGTTCGTTTTTTCCTTTTGAGGTACGGAACCCTAAAAACCACTAGAAAACTCACAATGACAAATGCATATGATTTTGATCCATTCACAATTAGTGTGAATTCGGCCAGGAAGGTGCCTAAGCCTCAAATTTTTCAAGTAGCGGTATAGGTTTTATTATTTGTTTTTGTTTTTACTATTTTCACTATTATTTCAGTCATTTAATTGCAAGCCAAGCCAAGTGTTACCAAGTGTTTACTTTAATTTAGGCGATGTGTTTTTTGTTTTTGGGCTCACACAATAAATTATTATTCAAACTGCCTAGCCTTTTCCCAACTGTGTTGGGGTCGGCTTCCAGTCTAACCGAATGCAGCTGAATACCAGTATTTTAGATGGAGCGACTGCCTATCTGACCTCCACAACCCATTAACTGGGTAATACGATACCCCTTGGTAAGACAGGTTGTCAGACTTTCGGGCTTCTGACGACCCGTAACGACTGGCAAAGATCCACGAATGACAGCCGGGACCAACGGCTTAACGTGCTTTCCGAGGCACGGAGGAGTCTCGGTATGTAAAGATGGTCATCCATCCACTGACCAAGCCCGGCAAGCGTAGCTTAACTTGATGGATCGACCCGTGCAGCTACTTAGCCACGAGCTCTTCCGACAGTAAATTATTATTATCCTACTAATAATATAAATGTGAAAATTTATGAAGACGTTTGGATGTTTGTTACGCAATCACGCAAAAACGGCTGAACGGATTTGAATGAAATTTGGCACACAATTTGAAAGTTTTATCCTGGATACTTTTTATCTCTGTAATAGGTTTCCGTGGGATAATTTCCGACATCCACGTGGGCGACGCCGTGGGCAACGGCTAGTAACGTACGTGAGGATTTGTAATTGGCTTTTTGGTGACTATGGTTTCTTTTTTTGTTTGTTTTTATTAGCTGTAAGTCCTCCATGTACTAAAATAAATAAATAATAAACAAAACTTTTTACGTAAAGGAGCAATACTCAAACAAAGGTAGAAATATACGAGACTGTTCCTACTAACTTCAAGCAAAGGAATAGTCCTAATAAGAAGTCACTCAAAGGTTGCTAGACAACGCTTATTTCTGTTTCATCTCAGTTGCTCTGTTGTACCTGAAAAGGCTATGATTTTGCTCGTTGAATTTTAATGTTTGAATGAGTTCAACGACATTGGTAGTTATTGTTTACATACGATGATAATGATTATGATTAACGCTAATGAGAAAAAGCGGCCAAGTGCGTGTCGGCCACGCGCAGTAATAGGGTTCCATAGTTGCACAATAATGGGGACTAAGAAGAGGGCTTTTTGTTGTTTAATGAATATTTGACTATTACTCGTAAACTTGAAAAGCCTACTTAGCTGTGATAGTTTTCCTTTTAATTTCGTTATATATACTACTACCGTGAATTTTTTCACCCATCCAAAAGTTTAGCTGGTGGGGGGACGGGGGGACGACGACTTGACTCTACCAAAAATTAGCTTATTAATTTCAGAAACGGATTCCTAAATTGAAAAATGGTCTTCACAAACCCATCCCCACTTTACGTGTACAGAGGGTACCCTAAAAAAAAAATTTTTTTTTTCTTGATTTTATTTTACCACTTTGGTCGGGGTGATGAATATGTACGAGTATATCCATGCCAAATTATAGCTTTCTAGTACTCTGAGCTAAGGTGCGCACGGACAGACGGACGGACATAGCGAAACTATTAGGGTTCCTTGTTAACTACGGAACCCTAAAAATGGGACACTGTAGCTAAATCCTATAGTGATGAGGAACAAATCTGAAACAGTCACCTGTTAGCAGGTCGATTATTGATCGCAGTTTAGAAAATAACATTGTTACGATTGGAATAAAGATTACAAAACCGGCCTCCAACTACAAACTTAAGTTCGTGATCCCATATCATTTTTTTTTATGTGATATAATTAGAAATTGTCAATTTTCGGACATTTTCGTTTACTTGTGCTTTAAGACCTTACTTTAATGATTCTAGGACAACGGGCAGTACCCTATAGGTTTTGATTTACTTGCGAGTATCAAAATATGTCGCATAAATGTCCGTACTTTTTTACTGCGTTGACTTTGGAGCTTGATTTTTTAAGAGCTACGTATTCGATATTAATTTCAACTTGGTACGTCCACACATGTCTGACAAAAAGGGTCTTGACAAACTGACAGAAAAACAGACTAACAACGAAGTGATCCTATAAATAAGGGTTCCGTTTTTTCTTTATGAAGTACTGAACCCTAATATTAGATCCCGTTGACTGCCTCATTGGTTTAGTTGTCGATGCTGAGCAAGGTGACTTGGGTTAGATTCCAAAAGTGTTTTTGGGTTAACTCACTAAGATATTCTCTGTTACACACCGGAGCCTGAATCTATGGCTTACCGTCCCCTCCTATTACAAGGGACTTATAAAAAAAATGCTTTTGTTTTTTAAATATACAACTCAGCCTTCCGGGAAAAACATAAGTATATTGTAAAGATCTTACGTACATTTAACATACTGACAGAGAAACATCTCGGGAAAGACCCTTAGGCCCATTTAACCTGCAGATTACCAGCGCCAAAGGGGGATCAGCTACAGCTTAGTAGCTTTGGAAACTAGTCTCCGTAATGTATTGCGGAATACAAGCCAAAGCTTTAACAAATAACGATCGGTTAGATTAAGCATTCTAACAATTAGGCCTTATTTAGATGGATGATATGTGTTTAGTACGTAATGAAGCACATAGTCATCATCTACCTAGCATTTTCCCAACTATGTTGGGGCCGGCTTCCTAAGCTCGTGGGTAAGTAATAACAGCTGTATGGGTCGATAAATCAGGTTAAGCTACGCTTGCCGGGGTTGCTCCGTGGATAGGTGACCATCTTTACATACCGAGACTCCTCCGTGCCTCGGAGAGTAAGTTAAGCCGTTGGTCCCGTCTGTCATTCGTGGATCTTTGACAGTCGATACGGGTCGTCAGAAGCCCGAAAGTCTGACAACCAGTCTTACCAAGGGGTATTGTATCACCTAGTAATTGGATTGTGGAGGTCAGATAGGCAGTCGCTCTATCTGACCTCCACAATCCAATTACACGATACTCCTTGGTACTTACTCGTAAGAGTGGTTGTCAGACTTTCCGTAACCGTTGTTCTGATTACCCGTAATGACTGTCAAAGATCTACAAATGATAGATGGGACCAATGACTTAACGTGCTTTCCGAGGCACTGAGAGATCTTGATATGTAATGGATGGTCACCTATCCACGGGACGAACTTGGTTAGCGTTGCTTAACCTTGAAAATCGACCTGTGCGGCTGTTATTATTTAGCCAAGAGCCTCTCTACGTAATAAAGCGTAGTCTGGACATAAGTTTCATTACTTTTTTATGTCTGCAGTATGCTTTTTAATGTGCTAAATACAGCATTATGTGCGATGCAGTAGTCATTTAAGGGGCTTCCCCGAGCAAGCGACCTTGAGCTTTCGGTCCTTCTTTGTCCCGCTGCGCTGACCCACTTTAGCCCGCTCCCTCCATAGGCCTTTTATCATTGAATTCACACATTTTTTGGGATTATTTTAATAAAAAAAGAAGAGAGAGAGAGTTTTTCTTTCTTTCTTTTCTTTCAAAAGCGGTTTTTCGAAATAAAACAAAACGCGAATTATTAAAATGTTTAAATTTTCTGTCCATTAGTGTAATCTTCAAATCAATAGAACGTCAGCTTTAGCAAAAGATGCATGCGTTCAATAATTTTAGTAATTTTTTGCAAGATTTTAAATGTATTTTTAACATATCTATAAAAAAAAATATAGGAACGTGCAACGTGATGATAGAATATCAAACATTAATAATGTGTTTTAGAAGTAGTTTATTTTTCCTAATTATTGAGCTAATAGCTTATGAATAACGCACTACCGCATGGTTTTGCTTGGGGTTGTGCTTTAAAACAGCGTCATAATAAATGAGGGTTAACTTTGATTAATATAGAAATAAAAATACTTACATGAAAATATAATTGTATTAATTACTAAAATAACTTAAAACTTCAAGATTCGAATTCAAAGCCTGAAATACAGACAAAGAAAACCAGGTAACCTAATTCAACATCAAACACGACATCAAACCTCAAATTACAGATTCCCACTAAACACAAAACATTAATTTCAAAATATTTCTCCAATCCCAAATCCGTTGTTTTCAGGCCTATACAAGCAATAAAAGTGTTTAATTAGTCAAAATCAATTCACAGGAGATTTAATTGTTCGCTTTCCGAATCAAGAACGATAAATCTAAGGGAAATCGTATTTTGTATTAAACAATGGACGTTGCGCGTTGGGCCGAAATAATGAATAGGGCTCGTTGGTTCTGTGGACCCTTTGTGGGCCATACCTGGTTATGTATGAGCATAGTTTCGGTACCTAAGGTGTGTTGATTTTTGGTTGATTTGTAGTTGTAGGTACCTATTGTGTATCAATATTCAGGTTGGAAGGGTTTTGATGAAATTACAGGTAAACGCGTACTCGAATATTGGTGTGAATGGTTGGTCTTTAAATCGGGTACTTTAACCTACCAACAGCTGCCTGAACTCTCACTCTCTGGGTCTCCTTTAGGTCGGGTTACGAAATTTAAGTATTTGGGCCATTGGGTCACTGAGGACTTGAAAGATAATGTAGACATAGACAGGGAGCGCAGGTCGCTGGCTGTCCGTTGCAACATGTTGGCCCGTAGGTTCGCACGCTGTACAGATTCCGTAAAGATAACGCTTTTTAAGGCCTTCTGCCAGTCGTTTTACACGTGCAGCCTATGGACCAAGTATTCCCAGCGGGCATACAGCGACCTGCGTGTACAGTACAATAACGCATTTAGGGTGCTTTTGGGGTTGCCTTGGCGATGTAGCGCGTCAGGGATGTTCGCGGAAGCGTGCGTTGACGGGTTCGCCGCGATCATGCGAAAGCGATGCGCTTCCATGATGGCGCGCTTGCGCTCCTCCCCCAATGGCATCCTGAATGTATTTTCTGATCGGTGGGACTCTCCCCTCATAAGAAGGTGGGTAAGAGTTCAGACACACTTGTCCGGGTAGGCTGGTGCACCATTGAACTACTCGTTCAGTGGTGCACTGGTTTATTTGGTCAGGTGTGGTTTAATTTTATATTATTTCAATGTAATACTAACATTAGGCTAAGTTATACTACTACTAACATTATATGGATTTATCTGAATTAAAATATTTGATTTTTTTTTGATTTTTTGATATTAGGAGTCCTCTTTGTACAGTCTAGGTACAATGCGTGCCACGAAAGATGAGACTTGACGAGTGCAGTATCGCGCCTCCCGCGCTCTTACCGCCGCCCCGATGACGACACCTATAAATCAGAATAATCAGAATCAGAAAATTATAAATTAGTTAGTTAGTTATAAGCAAAATTCTTGATACTAACAACCTTGCCTTGCCTATGGAATTTTTTGTCTGAAATAAATATATATATTTTTTTTATAATCTACTGCGCAAGTCAAACTACATGGTGTGTCAAGTCTCATCTTTCGTGGCACACATTGTTTATGGTTTTGTACGGGAAATTACAACTATTAAAGTGTTAATTTTACTACCAATAAAGGGCGATGGTTGATATTTCAACGATGCGTCTGTAAACCTTTTAGAAACAGAATTTATAGCCACGTTCCATCATCTTCTTGGCATGACCACCTTATTGGGTCCAATTCAATAAAGAGAGGAAGCAGAAAGAATACGAAACAAGTATAGAAGTAAAGCAGTCGGTAGTTAGTACTGGATATGTTTTAGTGAGACTGAACCAACTGAAATAATGATGACATCAATAAAGACCTAAAATAATAATTATTCCAGGCTCATAATGCCTAAGTGTATACAAAATACTTACGTATATAATACCATTATCGGGACCACTTCATTCAGCCTACTCTCGTAGCACATTATCATTTCAGTAACATAAGAGGATTTCCCTGACAATCAAGCGCCTCGCCACCCTGTCGAACTTAGCCGAGACCCTCCGAAGTAACCCGAAGTAAATTAATTTAGCAAAATTCGTATTTCTATGAATAATTATACATGGCCCGTTGATTCCACGTGTGAGATATAATTGAGTTCGAATGACGTAAGTCGAATCTGTCAACGTTATTATAGGACCCTTATAGGTCGAACGATCGGGCAGAAATGATTACGTGTATATCACAGCGTCTTTGGTCGTATAAAAAAAGTCCTTGCAAACTTATACACTAATAAACTGGTTCCAAAATAGATCCTAACAATATACGTTAATTTGTCAACCCCTTTCCTCAAAGGCTTTCTACACCCCGTGTGTGCATAAGGAAAACCCCTTTATATAATAGTTATATAAGCTTATATATTATATATATAAACGTAAAAAAAACACCATCCGATGGAAAAAAAATCATCCTACGTAGTTGTGAACCTATGGGGTTCGCAACTAACCCCCCCTCCCCCCTCCCCCTGGGGGTTTTGGGTTTATAAATTAGTATATAACTGCACTTGAAGAGTTAACACAGAGGTATTTTTATTAAAGGGGATCTTACAAAACCTTAATGCCAATAAAAGTTATCCAATCGATTCTAGATCATTATCATTGTAATCTTCCTGCCCTTATCCCAATTTATTTCATTTTAGTGCAGTAGATACCTATCTACATCTTTTTCTTCCAAACATGAATAATAGCCATCCTTGTTTCTGGAAAATGGGGTAGGTTTAATAATGATACTTTTTGGCTGGTAACAGATTACAAAAAAAAATTGCTAAGATTGTCGTGTCGTTGTCAAAGTAATTAGGAATGACCTGGATAACTTGGGAGTTTGTGGCAATGCGGTTAAGTTTAGTTTCCTATTTGATATTCAGGGTGTAAGTGTAAACAGTGGCAATCTTTTGAAGGGTCATTGTACTCATCAATAAGAACAACTTTTACTATGGGACCAAACCTAATATCGCGAAAAAAAACAGCTGTTCAGTACATTTATATTCACACAATTTGCCATTTGAACAGCAGATTTTTTTTCGCGATATCAAGTTTGGTCCCATAGTAAAAGTCACTTGCACCCTGTATATCAAATAGGAAACTAAACTTAACCGCATTGCCACAAACTCCCAAGTTATCCAGGTCATTCCTAATTACTTTGACAACGACACGACAATCTTAGCAATTTTTTTTTGTAATCTGTTACCAGCCAAAAAGTATCATTATTAAACCTACCCCATTTTCCTCAAAACATCCAAGGGACTGCTAACGCCGAAGCTTCGAAATCTTTCTTTGCTTAGTAACAACGTAATGGAGGATAATCTTGTTTGTATCACGAGGTAAAACATGACCAAAATAGAATAATTTTCGGAAAGAAGGAATTTCCTTTTTGCTAGTTACTAGGCCGTCTGAAGCGTAAGCGCTTCTTGATTTATATCACCAAATGGGTTTTGTCAATTATTAGTTGGCCACACAAAATGTAAGCCCACGTGATACAGAAAAGCTACTGCCAGTACCTATAGACAGTTAAGGATCTGAAATGAAGTCATTCTGTAGTGCGGAGTACGGAGACGACTAGGCGGACGCTATCAAAGACTACGGAATCATTCCGTGGACCACGATTCCATGGTCTGTGTATATAGTCTAGTGATTGGGCTAGTAATCCCACTTAGTGGATATTAGTCATTGTTTCACGGGACGCTCTCTTTCCTGGGTTGCTTGAACTTAATTTTTAGTCGATCAATTTCATTACCATTATGCCTTAAATCAAATCGAAAGCCGTTGAGTCGAGGCAACGATTACTTACAGCTAGAGGACGTGATGACGTAAACACTGGTTTTCATTTATGATTCGTGTCCATCGCAGAAACTCAAACTGAAAGCATTTATTTCAAATAAACCAATTATAAGCATTTTTGAATTGTCAAGGGGTCAGTCAGAAAGATGAAGCTAGTTGCCCATTCCAAAGCGAAGTACGTCCATATGGAGAACAACATGCAGGAACTCCACGGACACTCTTTTAAATCAAAATAATTGTACAAAATATTGGTTACGTAGAAAGACGTGGACGTTAAAAGCGACCGTAATAAAAAGATAAAAACAACTAAATTAAAATTAAAAATAAGCCGTGGCAGCTAAAAGGTGACCAGTCCCAACTGACGGCGCCCATTCACGAACATGACGCATGGATCAGCACCAGACTTCTACCAAGACCTTGTAAAAAGCCATTGAACTGTAGTACACCTAATAAACGTTGATATAGTTTTGGTTGTCCTACGTCTGGTCTAAACACTCTTTAACCTTTTGAAGGTCAAAGGTGGTTGGTTACAAAGGGAGGTATTAAGGCGGGCTTTGCGCCGGCCAGCCAAGTTCATTATCAAAGGAAGGGGGTGTAATTATCAACTGTGTAAATACAGAGGGGGTCCTAAATGTGTGTAATTGTCTCTCTTTTTACCCCACTCGTTATTATAATGTGGCGGTAACCGTAAGGGTTTGGTGGGAGTGATAGCGGGACTGTCACTATACTCATAAAATGTTAAGATTTTCACGTAAAATAATATTTTGAATTTGTCCAGTTAGGGTGAAAATCTTTATTCATTTGTTTTAACTGATAAACCATCGCTTAGGTTAACTGGGCTTGTGGCCAAGTAATAACAGCCGCACGGATCGATCCATCAGGTTAAGCTACGCTTGCCGGGGTTGGTCCGTGGATGGGTGACCATCTTTACATACCAAGACCCCTCCGTGCCTCGCAAAGCACGTTAAGCCGTTGGTCCCGGCTGTCATTCGTGAATCATTGACAGTCGTTACGAGTCGTCAGAAGCCCGAAAGTCTGACAACCAGCCTTACTAAGGGGTATCGTATTGCCCAATAATTGGGTTGTGGGCTTGTGGTGGTCAGATAGGCAGTCACTTCATTCCGACCATTCCCAACATAGTTGGGAATGCTAGGCAAATGATGAGGTTTTTAGCGAGAATTGATCAAAATAGAAATGTTGTAAAATAGAGCAAAAAAATCATGCCTGCCCCCAGGTTAGGCAGAGATGTGTAAAGTACACCCACAGTTCACCATGTTAAAGTCCTAAGTAATTGGGGGCGAGTATTAAGATAACATAACTTGTTAAGTTGTGCATCCATTGGGTCGGAATCGTCGCTCCGTACGGTGCGTACACTCACGCACCGTACGGAGCGACTGGATTAAGTGTCTGACTGGATTAAGTGAGTGACTGGAGTAAGTGAGTTTGTGTGTGTTTGTGTGTGTGTGTGTGTGTGTGTGTGTGTGTGTGTGTGTGTGTGTTGTGTGTGTGTGTGTGTGTGTGTGTGTGTTCGTGTTTGTGTGTTGTGTTGTTGTGTGTGTTTTTTTTATTTTTGAGGTTTTGAATTTTGGCAAAATGTGAACCAAATTTAACCATTAGTTACTATTTTTTAACTTTTGCTTGAGTTAACTACACACGTTATTTATTTGAAAGTAATTTTAATTAAAAATGTTTTTGTTTGTTATTTAATTCAATTTGTGTATCAATGTGCATCAATCATGTAAAAATTGACAGTTGCAATTTGCAATTGATCGTTTCGGGGAGCCTTAAACAATGGTTTTTTTTTTTTTTTTTTTTCTCAGGCAATGGCCTGAGAGATATCATATTAATTCTCGACGGCATGTGAAGCCAAGTCGGAGGCCGATTGCATAAATAAAACTGACACACACCAGGTGTTCAGGTTCACTAAACAAGAACAAATTATACATGGTAACACTGGGTGAATTCAATGCGATGACGTCATCAGCAGAAATACCGGTCTTTGCCGCAGATATGCATCCAGTGCACGCAGTACCATAGAAACAAATCAAAGCAACAAATCCGTACGGTGCAGACCGACCGATTCCGACCCGATAGACGCGCAACTTTAAGATAATAATGTTTACAAAACACGTGATATTTCAGTTGATCTATTTAAAACATTGCTCCTTACCTGGAGGATATTATAAACACAGAGCAGAACAGAGTAAATAAACAACACGAACTTACTAAGAAGGCTTACACGCACAACTAAGTATATCTCCTTCCCTTCCTAACAAATATGTTAAATCCCTTTTCCAATTAAATTATTTTACAAAATAACCTAAATTCAATCCGCTTCATCATTCCACAGGAACCCGACCCTGCGGTGTGTCAGGATATCCGAAAACAATAAAACGCTCGAGCGATTTTAATCCTTTAAGGCTTTGTCTCGCAGACCGTTAAGGGTCGTTTTTGCTTGATTAATCTAATCCATACCATTGTAATTGTTCGTTTACGTTTCGGACTACGGTAGTTCCATATTTGAGTGATATACAGGGTGGTATTTACCTGAATTGCTAGTTAACACTCGAATGGATTAGCAGATTGCATTAACGTTATTTATTATTGAATACTATTTGGTATATAAATAATCTTTTGTGAGGAATAGTAATATTTATTGGTGTGTTTTTGTTTTAATCAAGGAAAATGGAAGAACTGTGACGGTTCATTGATAGACGCACATAATACATTATTATATTAATATAAATAATTGTTAAATAGATAATAATACTGAAGTGAGAGCTAGACACGATAAAATTAGGTCACAAAATGTCGTATAGCCTTATATATCAGTATCTTGGTAGTAACTAGGTCTGCCTAACCACTTCGGGGACGAGGCGTGTTGTTATGTATTTGACATTACGCCGTTTAGTAGTACTATTGGAACGAAGCTCTTTATCGCGGCTTGCGATAGGAGTTGACTGGTAGAAAGTTTAACGCGCGTTCCTAGATTTTAGTAACTTTTAAATCTGTTATTACGCCTTCAAATTATGCAAGTAAGTTATACAAAAAATGTATGTTAAACTTTCAAACTACTTATGTTTTTTTTTTTTTTTTTTTTGTATGAACAGATTATTTTATTATCTATAATTATATCGGCGTTTTTTTTTTTTCAAATATTCGTATTTTCATTACTAGAAATAAATATTCATTTGGCGCTCTGCGCGTGGACGACGGGCGGCAATGTATCGCTGACTACTATCGAGGGTTTAAAGGTAGACGCTGATCCTTTTTTTTTTGACGATATAGGGATTTGAGGGCACAGCTCGCTTAATTACATTTTTTGTCTAGTGAGAAACACTATAGCACATCCGTACCTTGATCCTTTTAGCTACTTCTTTTAGTTTATGATTCCAGATACCGGATTCTGGATACATGTGGGTAGATACGTCATTTAAAATAATAATAAGAACAATTTATTTATTGATTTATTTATTTTTGGTTTATTTTTTTTTTTTTTTTTTTTAATGTGACAAATATTATTCAAAATATTATTAACACGAAAATTACAACGTAATTTACAAACACAGGTCCAATAACACGTAATATTCATTGCCACTACCGTACTCAATTTGAGTTCAAAATCGCTGACCATAATTGTTTTTTTTTTTTTTTGTTGTAATGATGTGCAAAGCGATTATTCCAAACGATGAACTTCGTTCCAACCGGGGTCCCGCAACACGTCCCGACTTTTTATTTATTATTATCGACTACGTTTTCGTATTAATTGTCGCTTTAAAATTACTACATCAACACTATAATTATAAACTCTAAAAAGATCAAACGAATAACCCCAGGTGGCTTATTCGTTTTACCATAATAAATAGTAGTAATCCAACATCATCCATCATAGTCACGTTTCCTAGTTTTTGGTTTTCTTTCATTTCTAACAATTAATTTTTATCCGGAGAACAGCAGACATAAGCTGCCATGATAATCAAAAATTCTGGATATTTATGGCTTTTTCCTTCGGATAAGTTTCGGTTAACGTAGGTAGGTATCTGGCAGATTATGTCATACAAATCCTTTTTGTTCTATTGTAATTATTTATCTGGTGGATATACAAAAGTGCCTATGTGGAAACTGTGAAATTGGCCCTTGGAATCGATTTCGAGAAGATAACATTTTTAACTATATACTCGTAGATACATCAAGTACCTACTTACGTATAGGTACTTATTTTCTTTGTGACTAGCTTCATTAATAAAACCAATTTTTTTTTTTTTTTTCTTTAGAGCAGCTCGTGGCTAAGTAATAACAGCCGCACGGGTCGATCCATCAGGTTAAGCTACGCTACGCCGGGGTTGGTCCGTGGATGGGTGACCATCTTTACATACCGAGACTCTCCGTGCCTCGGAAAGCACGTTAAGCCGTTGGTCCCGGCTGTCATTCGTGGATCTTTGACAGTCGTTACGGGTCGTCAGAAGCCCGAAAGTCTGACAACCAGTCTTACCAAGGGGTATCGTATTACCCAGTAACTGGGTTGTGGAGGTCAGATAGGCAGTCGCTCCATGTAAAATAATGGTATTCAGCTGCATCCGGTTAGACTGGAAGCCGACCCCAACATAGTTGGGAAAAGGCTAGGCAGATTGATTTGTTCAATCAAAAAAGAACTTAAGATAAAAACGTATGAGGCAATTACACAGAATAAGAACTCTCCTAGTATTAATAGTTAAACTAAGCAGTTGTTTAAATCGTTTACATAATTAGATTGCTACATTATGCTACTCTGTGGACTGGTTCCTTAGAATCTTTATGCTTAACTTTTGGTTAAGCTTAAATTAAAGTAATGGTTATAGTTTTGTTAAGTGATAGCGCGAGTTCCATTAACTTTTAAAAACGATATGTTTTTCGATATCTGAAGATTACAAAATTTTTAATCTTCACATAAACATATCGTTTAAAAAAAAAATATATATTTTACTGTAGGTATATTTTCAATACTTAGGTATTTATTACATTCCACAACGTGACTTATGTGGTAGGTTGTTCATGAAGAAACCGTAGTCCAATAGTTGTAAATTCTAAAAGTTTGATGTCAAGCTCGATAGATGGCGTTGGCGTCGAAATAGATCGCGCTATCGTTTGCTGACAGCGATTTGGTTGGGGTCTCACTATTTTTTTTAATCAAATATACGAGCTTAGATCAGGACACAATTTTGTTGTTTCATTTTCAACCCAATTAGTGTTCACATTTACGTGATTAGTCCAACCATTACCAGCTCGGTAATAAACATAGGTTAACAAAGGCATAATCAGTGTCGTCCCTGGCGGACAAAACGAAGTGGGAGAGAGGAAGAGGGCTTAAGTTTTTTTTTAAACCATGTTGTTTAAATAATCATATCCTAAGGGTATGTGTTGGGATACCGCGCCTATCGCTTCCCCCGGTCTATGCAATGGTCTTTGTGGCCCCGTGAAACATTAGGCTCCAGGGGCTAGTGCAAATCTTTGGGTTCATTCGCGTAATGGAGTCAAACTACGCTGGGGTCGGTGCGTTTCATTCATTCATATTTATTATAAATATGTAACACGAGTGTTTATTTTATTTTATGATTGTACATTATAAACGTTTCTATTCACTGTAAAGCTTCAGTTCTTGGCAATCGGGCAGCGGGCTGGTGCAAACTCAACTCATATATCTTCTGCTTCTTCGTCGTGTCGATGATACGACAAGTATATTATATCTTTTTGGCCCAAAACTTCGCCACATCCACGGCATCATTGGAGACAGCTCAGAGGTAGCTATAGCTGCATTTTTAACCAGCTAACACCTACTGAAAACCAAGTTTATCGGCTATTGACAGCTGAACTTAAATTATTTATAATATGATACCTACGCCAAAACCTTCGTCTTCTTCTCTTGCCATCACAAAACAATTTATCATATTACCAATAATTAAATACACCCAATCCATGCGTCAGGTTCGTGAGCAGGCGCTGTCAGTGGAGGCTAGTCATATTTTAGCCGCCACGGCTTATTTTGATTTAATTTAATTATTTAATTGTTTTTTAATATTTTTATTACGGACGCTTTTAACGTTCTGCATTGTTGTCACATGTTTATTTTCAACAATAATGATGTAACCAATATTTTGTAACCACATTCTGACTTAAAAGAGTGTCCGTGGAGTTTCTTGCCCGCTCTTTTCCCTAAGAACCTACGACGCTTTGGAATGGGCAACTAGCATCATATTTTTCTGACCGACCCCTTGACAATTCAAAAGTGCCTGCAATTGGTTTATATGAAATAAATAGCTTGAAATTTTCATACTGAAAACCAATCCAGAAACCGATCAACTAATCACTAACAATAATTAACCAAATCCATGAATGTAATCAATACATTCAAAATGGCGGCCATAGGATTAATATTCCCAAAAGGCCGATGATAATGTTGACTAATTCATCTACTAATCTTCACGCCGCGTGCACTGTGGTGTAGGCAGAGTTAATTTATTGTTTTATTCGTGAGAAAGAACGTTAATCCGTAGTGATCTATAATTATTAGAAGTGATGTGTTTCGACATCGGTAGTTATTGGTTATGTGGGTTTCGTGTGTGAACTATGGCTTTAGGAAGAGTACGACGTCGTAATGTCATTTTGGATTTTAATACTAGTGAACATAACTTAACATGACGCCTTATTTCTCTGAAGGGTAAGGCAGTGGTGTTCCTTAAAGTACACCCAAATTTCATAAATGATAATAATGATAAATTATTTTATTTGTGTAAGTAGGTTTGTACGAATATTTTTACATGATCTAGATGAGTCGGCGTTTCCTATCTGACTATTCTGCGAAGAAATGCCGAAACAAACTCAGAGGTCACAGTCTCTTTTAAAGTCCAGACATAATCTGGTCAAATCATGTGAAGACCATGTAGATCACTAGTTATGTTTAAATTCCATGTCCCTAATAGGGAGCGAGCCTATTGCCATCAACCGGGCACAAATCCAGACTCCGGGCTGCTACCGAGAAATTCCTGATGGAAATATTCAATAACACTTTGCCCTACCTGGGAATCGAACCCAGGACCTCATGCTCATGTGCTTGCGATCACTAGACCAACGAGGCAGATAATGAAGTTTTCGAAAATAATAAAATTCTTGTTTTTATAAAGTTTTATAATTCTGTTTTTTTTTTAACCTTTAAACGAAGGTTCTACTTTAGCTGATGAGTAAACTTTATATGAATGATTACGTGAATGATTACGTGTTGAAATGAGAATTCGGTGATAAATCACAAAAAATTTAGAGGGGCGGACGTATATTTACAACATTACTCTTCAATTAATTACGACAAGACTTAAAAGGTTGTAGCAATAGGGACGCTGACTAAAATTTTTTTTTTGTCCGTCATTTCAGAAAAAGAAAAAATACGTGACAAAATACGTACGTATTTTTTCTTTTTTTACTTATTTTATTTTATTTTTACAATATTAGGAAAGCTTACAGACTAATACACGTAAATAGTAACAATAAATAACAACTGACAATCGCTAATTACAAGCTTCCACATTTAAAATACAGTGTTATAAAAAGAAGATCAAAGAAGAAATAAAAGAAGAGTTATGGAAATTAGGTAGGTATGCCATGATAAACCCTGAAATCCTGAAATAATAAAAAGCGAAATCCCGAGTAAAGAACTCTTCAATGGGGCAATGACCCATTAAAGAATTCCTCACCCAAGACTTTCCTGATTCTTGACGGACTCGTGCAAAATAAATCGACTTCTAAATACGATGGCAGGTTGTTAAATAATATTGCACTGCGTATACAAAAAGCGTTACGCCTATAATTTGTTTTTGTAAACGGTACCTGCAGTAATGGTCGTAATCTTAGATTATTTTGATTGGTGCGAAGATAAATTTTACTAAGTAAATCGGGACAATCTATAGATCCATTTGCAATTTTTACAAGAAAACAGATGTCATTAATATTACGCCTTAATTCTAATGGTAGAAAGTGATAACGCTTACACCGGTGTGCATAGCCGTCTGAAAACTGCTGTGCCTTGAAATCTAGGTATCTCATAAATTTCCTCTGAACTAATTCAATACGAGATTTATACAACTCATATTGGGGGTTCCATACTTGGGAGGCATACTCTCTCTCTCTCTCTTATGTGCGCAGTACTCTTGTACTGCGCACATAAGAACAGTAAAGTACCTTTACTGGTTTTAGAGAATGAAAGTCAGAACAAGTTCGCATTATGAATCCCATGGCTTTGGAGGCTTTCTTTACGATGGATTCTACATGTTCGTCAAAAATTAGTTTACTGTCGTGTATCACGCCTAGATCTCTAACACTATACAGTTTATTGATATAGTTACCATCTAATTTATACGCAGAATCAATTAAACGCCTTTGCCGTGTAAACGGTACGTGAAAACATTTTGACACATTAAGCTGCAGTTTATTATGCCTGCAATATTCCACAAACCTGTCCAGATCGGACTGGAGTTGCTCTGCATCAGATAACGTATGCACCGATTTAAGGATCTTCATATCATCTGCGTATAAAAGGATATGTGCGTTTTTAAAACAGGTTTTAATGTCAGAAATAAATATAATAAATAATAAAGGACCCAAGATCGAACCTTGAGGTACTCCTGATGGGATAGAACTCCATCGAGATGTATATCCCCGTAACACGACAGCCTGTGATCTATTTTCTATATATGACGAAAACCATCGAAACAAATCACCGTGTATTCCAACAGACAACAACTTCTGTTGAAGCACACGATGATCTATCCTGTCAAAACATTTACTGTAGTCGGTATAAATCACGTCTACCTGATGACCTCCCTCCATTCCATCTGTTATGATATCGTTGGACAATACTAAGTTGGTGATAGTAGACCGTTTTCTGAGAAATCCGTGCTGCTCATCACTAAAGTGACTTTTCAAAGCCGAGTAAATTTCTGTGTACACTACTCTCTCCAAAACTTTTGAAAAAGACACAATTTAGATATAGGCCGATAGTTTTGTACGTCGGATTTGTCTCCCTTTTTGAAGATAGGTGTGACAAAGGCAGACTTCCATATATTAGGTACGACACCACATCTCAACGACCAATCAAACAAAAAACAGATAGGTGCCACTAGACTCCCCGCACAGTTTATTATGAAAATAGGAGGGATCATGTCTGGGCCACCCGATTTCGACGGATCCAGATTTTTAAGTAGCTTTAATACTCGATCCGGGCAAACTGTGACCGAGCTCAAACATACTGATGTAGTGGAGTTGGTGTCAGAATTCAAATTCAAATCACTTGGAGGAGTAACCTGAAAGGTTGACTGAAAATAAGAGGCAAAAAGTTCAGTGACACTCTCACCTGTGTCTGCGGTCTTATCCATATAGTGAAATACTTTAGGCAAGGTGTTATTACGCCTTTTACCCTTTACGTACGACCAGAATAATTTCGGGTTAGTGACGATTGAGGCTTCGATTTTTGTCATATAAGCAGAAAAACACTCTTTCTCTAGCTGCTTGGCGCGGCTTCGCAAGAGAACAAAGGAGTGATAATCTGATATGTTACCGTATATTTTATATTTGTGATGATGTTTATATTTTTCATTTAAAACTTTAATCAATGCACGAGTGAACCATGGGGGATGAGCCGCTTTTTTAATTGTTTTAACCGGAATGTATAAGTCCCTGAGTTCGTAAAGTTTATTATAAAAAAGGCAAACAGCTTGGTCCAGAGATTCAGCGGATAAAAATTCACTCCAATCTACCCGATCCAATGCAGTAATTATAGCAGGATAATCGGCTTGGTAATAAAGGTACTTAGCGCTGTGTTTTTCAAAACATTTGTGTATCTCAATAAAGTCAGCGTGTATAACTAAAGGTTTGTGGTGCGAATCCACTGGAGTGGCCAATGGGTCACAACACTCCTTTACGTTTAGCAATCCATTAGAAAAAACAAGATCTAATAATCTTCCATTGAAGTTACGCAAGCTGTTATATTGAGACAAGTTACAAGTGTTTAAAGTATCAAGGAAATGTATAATGTGTTGGGAAGTCATACCTGAGGGGTTCAGTTCAGCACTATCACTTCGGCTGAGCCATTCTACATCATTACCGAAGTTAAAATCACCAATTATAATAAAAATGTCCATTGGGTGAGTGGTTATCAAATTATTTAGGTTTTGATGAAAATTTTTTAATTGAGTTGTGTATGAGTTGCCCGTATTTTCTTTACATAAATACAGCGAGCAGATATGAATATTATAAGTTACAGTAGGTCTGGACCTCTTAAATGTGATGGTTACCCATAAATCTTCAGCTGTAGTACGCCACTCGTATCTTTCGATGACGGTCAAATCATTCCTCACTGCTATTAATACCCCACCACCCCGTGCTTGTGCTGTTCTACAATAATCACGGTCGCGCCGCCCCATACAAGATATCGGTCATCCAAAAACTCACTATCGTCAATATTATCTGTCAACCAGGTCTCCGTAAATACAATAACGTCATACGAATTTAATAAAATGTTACGATATAAACTATTTGTCTTCGTGCGCAGGCCTCGTACATTTTGGTAATATATGTTAACCATTTTTGAACCTCACAATAACTAAATGACCGATTGTTTTAACAAGTATGAATACGATAAACAAAACCAGAGAAAACCAAGAATAACATAAAAGAATGCAGGTAGTAAGTAAAAAAATATAATAATGATCTAAACACAGCAGTGCACAGCGACTTATGACACACAAGTTTGAAGAGATTACGACTAATGAGTTGCGATAAGGAACAATAGAAACGATGTATGGCTGAATAGGCTTATCTAAACAAGCAAGGTGCTTAAAAATGTATCCCAAGGAGAATGTAATTAGATCTATAATGGCATACCTGTAAACAACCACATCATAATTACATTTACGAATGAATATTAAGTTTAACACGGAGCGACACATTAACTTTTGGAATACACTAGTAGCACTCCCGACGATATGGTTCTCAATCTTTTTCACACAACTTGGTTTAACATGAACCGAAACCGACTTAATGAAATTAGGGACACTAATTATTTTATTTTTATGAGGTCCTTTTCTGTTTTCAACACCATTGGCGGTGACGTATCGGTCTTCCTCACATGAATTTTCGAGTGTTTCACCCAGGTATATTGAAAATTAGCTTCAGCTGCTGCCTTTTTAACTTTTGCCAATAAAGCTTTATTTTGCATTGTCAGGTGGTCGTTCACATAAATACGTTGATTTCCCGGCAGATTGATTTGCCCTGTGAAAAGAGCAGAAGCTTTAAACGCCAGTCTAGCAGCTGCAATAAAGTCATCCTTCACGTACCGATTCAAGAAAGACACAATTATGGGCTTCGCATGGTCTTTTTCTCGAGTTGGAACTCTCGTAATAAAGTTAATCTGAGCTTTCGAGACTGGGTAATCAATTTTTGTGCCGATTTTTCCAATGAGCTCGAAAAGGTTTTCGTGGTTGGTTTGAGGAACTCCTTTAATTTCGATGTTGTTTAATCTAGTCCACTGATCCTTAGCGTTAGACTCCGCTTCTAACTTTTCTAATCGAGCCTGGATGAGATCTACTTGCTCCTGTACCTTCTCCACGCGCATAAGGCGAGTTTCTATGTTTTTAATTCTTCCATTAAACTCCTTCAGCTCCCGGTTAGTGTCACAGAGGGATGACTTGAAGCCAGCTAAGTCAGTGCGCAGTTCAGCAATCTCTTCTTTTAGGCATTCCAATGGGGCCAGTTTGTCCGCCAAAGATCTTATTTCTTTCAGTATGAGTGATTCTGACTCGGGCCTTGGAGACGCTGGGGCTTGAGTAGAGCTTGATAACGCTGGGGTTTGGGTGGAGCTTGATAATTTGCATTTGCTGCAGCGCCATGTTAGTTTTCTATCACCCAGTTTCCTATGACCGGCTTCTGTTATGCCCGCACAGTGAAAGTGCAACTCCCGATTGCAAACTGTGCAGTGGACTCCATCGGTTAGTGGCTCCTCGCATGCTCCACACTTAAAGGCGTCCATGACTATGAAAGACGTAGATATGGCAAAGTGCAACGCGTAATAGAAAAATAAAAAAAAAATAAAAAATAAATAAATAAAATTTGGCAATCGCTGGAATTCTATTATCAACGCAGTATAAACAGGTAACGAAAGCGACCGTGCGACTTCGCGACAGAAGCGAGACTGCTTAAATACTACTACTATTACTACTTAATCTATATATACATACTACTTAATCGAAATATGACGACGAGACATTAAATTAAAATGTGGCATGACGTCACTCATTGACTATATTTTATACGTAATTTGTTATACACTTCTGGACACATCTTTTGGCCCACCTTGTATTTTCAGTTTCGTTTGGTCCTAGCTAAAATTTTATATTAGGTCGAGCAAAAAGTTTTTATGCAGTTTTGAACCTGGCACATTCACAATTTCATTCAATAGTCTTTTTTTTAATTTCGAACACAGAATTTAAAGAAACAAAAGACAATTTGGAGCCTGTTTGTTGATATCAAACAATCGAATACTAAGAAAACTTGGTTTTATTGGTTTACTTGGATTTAATTCTTGAAAAAGTGATTGATATCTTTGGTTTTGCAACAAACATTACTTATTCTTAACATTAAGGTGAGGTTCTATCAATAATCTATGGATACTTCACCTGAAGTCGCCGCCCAAGCTGTGGCACTTATTCAGACCGGACACAGCCAAAGAAACGTGAGTGCTCAACTTAATTTAAGTCGATCTGCGGTCCGAAATGTTTATCGGAGGTACCTAGAGACTGGCGGCTTTGTTCGTCGCCAAGGAAGGCCACGATCTCGGGTCACAACTGAAAGGCAGGATCGATTCATCGTGAAGACCAGCTTGAGAAATCGTCACCTTACCTCCATTGAGATACAAAACCAACTTCGCGACTTCCACGGAGTATCTGTGAGCGCTCGAACTGTTCGGAGAAGGTTAAAAGAACGCGATATGGTACCACACAAGCCAGCTAATGGCCCCAAACTAACGCGAGCCCACCGAACAGCGCGCCTTCATTTCGCACGCAGTCATTTAAATTGGACACAGCAAGATTGGAGCCGTGTACTCTTTTCTGATGAGTCTAAAATTGTGTTACATGGCAATGATGGAAGGAAGAAGGTCTACCGACGTAAGGGAGAGCGTTTCGCACAATGCTGCTTTGAAGAGAGGGTTGCTTATGGCGGTGGCTCATGGACTGTCTGGGGCGGTATATCCGCGAGCGGCAAAACTCAACTTGAGGTTGTTACAGGACCACGGCTGCCAACATTAAATGCTGAAAGGTACATTCGTGAGTGCTTAGAACCTCACGTGATACCATACGCGGACTATGTGGGCCCAAATTTCCTTTTTATGCATGATAATGCAAGAGCCCATGCGGCCGGCATCGTCAGGGAATATCTTCGGGATGTGAACATCACAGTTATGGACTGGCCAGCCAGAAGCCCAGACATGAACCCCATTGAGCACATGTGGGACGAGCTAAAAAGACGTGTTAGGGCTCGTCAGCCAGTTGCCCAGACGATGCAGGAGTTGAAAACTGCCATAGAAGAGGAATGGGAGATGATCCCTCAAAATTTCATAGAGTGGTTGATAAACTCTATGCCTAATCGTATGAGAGCTGTGGTAGATGCCCATGGAGGCAACATGCGTTATTAAATTAAACCTTTATTTGATAAAACATGTTTTTTATTCAAAAATCAATTGCCTTTAACAAGGCGCATATCCGACTTGTTAGGCGTAGCTCCATGTCGTATGGTATTCTGAATTCAAATTTAAAACAATACGATCGAAAAAGATGGTAAAATGTATCAGGTTTAAAACTGCATCAACAGTTTTTGTTCAATCTAGCAATCATATTTCGGTAGGGGCCATCGAAACCTAAACTCTAAGGTGGGCCAATAGATGTGTCCAGAAGTGTAGTTGCGCTGTTTGTTGTAGTTGTAGTTTGTTGTTGTTATTTTGTTAGTGCACTTTAGCTTGGCACCAACTTCAGAAGCTGTTAAGTTTTTTAAGAAAGTTATTTTATTCATTTTTGGTTTTTGAAGTCGGTTTTCACTTTTTTTATTGGGATAAATTCTTTTCAATTACGGAACCCTTCATTGTGCGTGTTCCGACACGCACTAGGTCGGTTTTTATTTTGTTTATGTCAACCAAGCAACTTCAATGCTTTCGTTTTTATTCTAAGTTTCATCAAACTAGAAACCTTTCTTGAAGACGAAATGGAAACACTTATCAACTGAAATGAACCAGATATATTGTCCTAATTAGCCATTAAGAGGCACGTGATACCCTTAATTAGGAGTTTGGGTACAGACATTATAGCACTCTGTTTAGGGACAATATTCTGAATTTAATGAACATTATGAGGCGCAGCGTCGCGGCGCGGAAAATTAAATTTATATTGTTTTGTGTTATGTAGAGAGAGGGAGATAAGGTAAGTAGGTAAGTAACTGCTTCTCCTTTGAGGGGGAAAATTGTTTTATGTTGGTATATGACCCACTTAATGGAAAGTGATGCGTAATGGCCGACTCCTATAATTTACGGGTCGTTTTTGATTAAAATTAAAACTCTTGTATCTTTACCAATAATAAAGCAAAGACCTCATAGCTCTGCATGGCCTCCCTCCCATATTCTGACTACCCATATATGATATGTGACTGTGATTAGTGACCAATAGTTAAACATATGATTGTGCTCATGATAACAAACAACTTTTACTATGGGACCAAACCTGAAATCACGAAAAAAAAATTAACTGCTCCCTACATTTTGACGAATTATGCGAATGTTTGGGACAGCTGATTATTTTTTTGCGATTTCAGGTTTGGTCCCATAGTAAAAGTTGTTTGTTATCAGGAGTGTAATCATGTGTTTAAGTATCGGTTACTAATTACCAGTCACCCTATATATGGAAGTAGCTATCACAAGTAAAATTAGCTTACGAATTTAATTTATATGCCCAGTTTGGCATTAAAAAATGCTATCATTGGTAAGCAAAACGATTTGTTTTCATTCATAGGAACCGAGCATAAAGTGTACGTCTCGCTCGCGTACCTACCTACCTCCCTATAACTAGATGTCATGATGGTGTTTACCAACCGATGTGCCGGACGGGCGTGATCGATCGATGCGAAGGGTGCAGGGAGGATGTATACCTATCCAGGTTTATCCCTGTGTGATGGTAGGCCTCTCCCAGTCCAGGCGGTGCTGACGACCTGCACCTATAGGTTCACGATATCTTCAAGACTAATATGTTATGTTGTACTTGACGGAGGAGGCTGTCTTGACTTTGAATAAATAACACCAATAAAACACCAAATTTTGTAAAGTTTGACAAGAGACGAAGTAAATATACATAAAGTCACGCTTGTTCCAATGAATGTAGGCAGAAACCACACTTGTACGCCACCTGCTACGGTATTTGCATAAAATAATAGTCATAAACATTTGCATTACCGAGGAATGCCGATGCCGGCTGCCAGACATTAGGTACTGAACTAAAAGACTCTCTTCACAAGAGTGTGTGAAGAGTTACACAGCTATACATCGTGTCGTTTTGCATCCTCGTCAAATTTCAGGATGTGATGCAGAACATCAAACCGAACAACTTTCTCTATGGGACCAACATCGTAATCGCGGAAAAATTTTCAACTGTCCCACAGAAAACTTCAATACCTAGTCGACGCAAATGTTTGGTACGGCTGATAATTTTGTCGCGATTACGATGTTGGTGCCATGGAAATAGTTGTTCGGTTTGATGGTCACCACACCCTTAAATTCGACGAGGATGCAAAACGACACGTTGTATAATTTATTTTGCGATATGTATAAAATATAAATACCTAAATAAATCTCGCTATAGGTACTTGTAACAGAATAGGTGAATTTTTATTTGAGGACGTGATTATTAATAATTTTATTATGCTTCAATTTCAAAGTAATATTATTTTTTATCTCTTTACAATCAGATCAGCGTAAAACATGAGAGTATAACAAAATAATTTATGTATGTAAACCGTATTTCCAAGTATAATTCAGGCACAAAATTGAATTTACAATCCATTTCGATCTAACACCAGAGTGGAATAATATAAATCCATTTATTTTAATAGAATGATTTATGTATTTTGAGGATTGTACCGATTTCAATTATAATAAGTATACTAGCACTTCCCGCGTGGCTTCGCCCGCGTGGATGGTGGAAAATATCCCACGGGAACGAAAATCCTTCCTTACTCCTTTGTCTACATTATAGAAGGAACCTCTGTGCAAAATTTCAGCTTTCTAGGTTCAATGGTTTGGGCTGGGCGTTGGTGAGTCAGCCAGTCTGTTAGTCAGGAATTCTCTTTTTTAAAAGGAGCGCGTGGAGGTATCACGTTGAAATTAATATCAAATACGTAGGTCTACTGTCCCTTGCATTTCTATATAAAAATCTAGCTTCTAAGTCAACGCAATAAAAAGTACGGTCATTTAAGCTACATTTTTTGGATACTCGTAAATAAATCAAAACCTTTAAGAGTACTTCCCGTTGACCTAGAAACATGAAATTTGGCAAGAAGCAAGGTTACGTAGTAAAAATAAAGGAAAAAAAATCCGAAAATCGTTAATTTGTAGTTTTAAAACAAAAACAAAATTTTTGACCACCTATTTTAAATAATAATAATAATAATAAATCATTTATTTGCATAAAACATGGTAAACAATGGTGTTACATATAATTATAAAGGCACAAACATGTTCAGCTAGGATAAAAACATAGCATGCAAAATCTTTGGGTTTTTGAAGATGTGACCCTGACAGGGCATCAACATTTTTTATCCATAAAATCTTTTATACTATAGAAGTTTAACTCATTTAACCACTTGTACAACTTTATCTTAAATGTTCTCGAATTTAATATTTTGAAATGGCTTGGTATCTGGTTATAAATACGCACGCACATTGCTAGGCAGTTTTTGTCGTATTTGGCAAGTCTTGGCAAATCATTTAATACTAATTTATAAGGATCTCGTCTGTTACGAGGATTTACATCATTTGCTGTCTTAAACAATTCTTTATTCTTAACTACAAACACACATATTTCATAAATGTATAGAGATGGCAACGGTAACAAACCAAGTTTTTCAAACACTGGTCGACATGAGTCATCAGGCTGAAGGCCACATAATGCTCTTATGCACTTCTTTTGAGCGACAAATGCTCTATTCAGATTGGTACTATTACCCCACATTACAAGACCATAGCGTAGTAGTGACTACATACGCGTGATATGATATAATAGCAGTTTTTATGTTCGTTATATTTTTTACTTGTTTCAGACGAATTTATTAATTCTAGTGCTAACATTATCTACGTGTTCTTTCCAGTTGATATCTTTATCTATTATTACGCCTAAAAACCTGGTATGTGTTACCTCATTGATTTTAGTTATATTAATTTTGATGTTGTATTTATTACTATTCGATTGATTAAATTGCATGTAAACGGATTTTTCTAAATTTATTTTCAAATGGTTCATGTCAAGACAATGCAATAATGTGTCTATTGTATTATTAATATCCAACTCATGATCTTTGATGGTACTTTTCTTTTTATCAGATGTCACTATAATAGATTATAATTATAATAGATAAACTTACATTTGCAATTGGAGAATTGACTGAGAAGTATATCGATGTATGGGAGAACATGTTTTTCAGCTACAATGTTAAGTTTGCTTTTGGGATAAAATCATCCCAACTACGGAACCCTTCATTGTGCGTGGTCTGGCAATAAGCACTTCACCGGATTTTTTTTTAATGAAACCACAGATGGAAAATAATTTGTTGGCATTTTGCTGAAATACGCCTGCTCATTACAACTCAAACTTTAATAAAAAATATACGTGTTAACAAAATAGTACATTATAACGTAATTAAAAAAAGTAAAAACTTGCTTCCAAAACCTAAAACTAATTAAATAACTTTAATAAAAAAAACTTAACAGCTTCTGAAGTCGATGCCAAGCTGAGGTGCATTGAAGAATTAAAGACACAGATTTCAGAAGCTATTAGGATTTTTTATGAAAGTTATTTCATTTTATTTTGTTTTTACTTTATTTTTCCATTTTTAGTTGACTATACAATTACATAATTATGCCCAAGACGAACAAAAAGAAGAATCATCAAAATCCGCTTACAAATACTGGAGATACAGTACATTTATGCATATAACTTCGTACATAAGAATTTCTAAATGTATTCCTGAAAGTATGTAGATTACGTTAGTGAAAGAATCATCAAAATTCGTTCATTAGTTTTTGAGAAAATCGCAGACAAACATACATACATACATAAATGTCGATTACTGAACCTCCTTTTTTGAAGTCGATTACAAAGCTCTACCATCAACACAACAAAACTATAAAAATAAAATGACAAGAGCACCCCAAACCGAAGTAGAAACAAGCTCGCATTACTACAGCCAGCCCAACCCTCAACATCTACATAAGTACGAGTCATCATTCTCCTGCCCTTATCCCAATCTATTTGGGGTCGGCGCAACATGTCCTTTTTTTCCATACTTCTCTATTATTCGTCATCTCGGTAGTCACCCCCTTTCTAGCCATGTCATCTTTCACACAATCCATCCATCATTTCTTTGGTCTTCCCCTACTCTTATAGCCATCGACATTCATACTCAAAACTTTCCTCACGACATTTTCGTCACTCCTCCGCATCACATGCCCATACCATGACAGCCGATTTCCGCACAACTTTTCAGTCACCGGTGCCACTTTTAGACTTCCTCTTATGTACTCATTTCTTATTCTATCCATTCGTGTAACACCACACATCCCTCTTAGCATTCTCATCTCAGCTGCATGCAACTGCTTTTCATTCATCCCTTTTGTGGCCCAACATTCTGATCCATACAAGACAGCAGGTCTAACCATTGTTTTATATATCTTCCCCTTAAGTTTAAGGGGAATGCGGGAGTCGCAGATTGTCCCCGTGACCTGCCGCCATTTCATCCATCCAGTGTTAATCCTATGCTTAACCGTCCGATCTACTTCGCCATCGCTTTGCACGAGTGAACCGAGATACCGAAAGTCGGAGCAGACTGGGAGAAGCGCGCCATCAAGCGCTATGCCTCCAGAACTGGAGATACCGCCGAAATCGCAGAACATATATTCAGTTTTGGTTCTGCTGATTTTCAAGCCAACATTCTCCAGTTTCTGTTGCCATTTCTCCAATCTGCTCCGAATCTCAGGTAAATCTTCACCGACAAGAACAATGTCATCGGCAAACAGCATGCACCAGGGTGCCTCTTCCTGTAGATTCGATGTCAGAGCATCCATAATCAACAGGAAGAGGTAAGGACTTAAAGCCGACCCTTGGTGCAAGCCAACAGCCACATTGAACTCGTTGGTATTCCCAGCAGCCGACCGGACGTAGGTACGAGATTGACTGTACATAGCACGAATTAACTCTACATACTTCCCGGGCAAACCTTTCTCTTTCAAGGCCCACCACAACACATCCCGAGGTACCCTATCATACGCTTTCTCCAGATCAATGAACACCATGTGCAAGTTCTTGTGTGCACGTCTGTACTTCTCGCACAATTGGCGGAGTGCAAAAGTGGCGTCCGTTGTTCCTCGACCTGGCATAAACCCAAACTGGTTCGGGGTAATTTCACTCTCCTCTCGCAGTCTTTTCTCTATTACTTTCTCCCATACCTTCATACTATGTGACATGAGCTTTATTCCTCGATAGTTGTTGCAGTCCTGTACATCCCCTTTATTCTTGAAGATGGGCACTAGCGAACTATTGCACCATTCTTGTGGGATCCCTCCTTCATGCAACAACTTATTAAAGAATAAAGTCAGCCACATACATCCATCTTCTTTTAAGCACTTCCATACTTCTACTGGTATATCATCTGGGCCCAAAGCCTTTCCATTTTTCATACTTTGAACTGCCTTTCTGACTTCATCCATGCTAATTTCCCTCACCAAACCCATATTTACTTGTACCTCTTTAAGCACACCATTCCATTCATTCTCTTCGTTCATTAGCCTTTCAAAATAAATCTTCCATCGTTCTTTTATTTCGTCATCTTTTTACATAAGTACGAGTATACTGAAACAATCCCGATGTTAGGCCGAATTCCGATAATACAGCCTTGTACTACGAACAACCTTAATAGCTTTTTGTTGGGGCTTACTCTAATTAGCTTCTAGCCTTCTACTGTACAAAGAACGATCCTTGGATTCATTGCGTAGGAGACGCAGAAGGTCTGTTGTAACAAAAAACTTCCATGGCAACAGATGTTGCAAGAAAATCTGCCACTAAAAGAATCTCGTACTTCGGCTTGGGCCTGTGATGCATTCACAGACCAAATAATGAGACAACAGATACAGGTAGGTACCTTGTACCGAGACAAGCTGTATTGTGTCTTATAACCTTTTACCTAGGTACATTATACACTCTTAACCCTTATTACATTACCCGCAAAAAGTACTATAAAATGCACTGTGATTGCAGCTGTAATTTATTTTTTTACTATTTTTTACTTATGGTGCGACTCAGTCTGTCTGTCCGTCTGTCACAGCTGGATATTTCAAGAACTATGCTATGCTATCAACTTGAAATTTGGAACAGTTCTATAATATGACGTTTTCCCAACTATTTTGCAAATAAGAAAGAATTTTTTTTTTGCGTGTGGGATTAAATGTGGTCTTAAAAATTCGAAGTGGGGCTACTAGGGCATATGGGGTATCATATGAAAGAGTGTCGTTTGCACATTCTCAAACGTTTTTTTGTGTATTTTTTTAGGTCGTATAGTTTTCGACTTTTGATGCAAAAACTAAATAAAACAGAAAACCGTTCTTTCTCCTTATCTCCGAAGTTTGCTTAGAGAAAAGGTTGAGGAAGTATTAATAGCTCAGAAAAAATGTGTTCGACCTATATGTAAAATAAAACGAACGGATTCTTGCAAGCCACATTTCCAAAACTTAAAAATATTGACTGTACCATCACTTTATATTTAGAAAGCCTGTATATTTGTAAAAAACAACATGTCTTTATATAAATCTGTCGAAAGTCAACGGCGCTCAAAAAAATTGCACACATTAAGCACTAAAACACAATTTCTATATAATAGTATTTATGCAATGGCTCCAAAACTTTACAACAAATTACCTGATCAAATTGTATCAAGCAGCAACATGAATGAGTTTAAACGTAAGCTATTTAAATTATTGATTAACAAGGCGTATTATTCTGTCAAAGAATATCTTAATGACAAATTGCAATAATATTCAAAAAGTAGTTCCCATAACATAATGATATTCTTTACTGACATTTTCTATTTTATTTATTGTATACGAAAATGTGACTAAATACTAGCTATTTGTTTATGTACCGTCTTATTTTATTGACATATTATTATTAATTAATAGTGTTTGGCATGAAATTGTGACATTTGCTAACATATTGATTTTATTTTATTGTATTTCTTTGAATGTGACATTCCATTTTGTATGCCTTCTGGCGGGACATAGCATGGACCAACATTTTTATTTTTATATTACATGTGTATAATTTTACTCTATGTGCACAAAATGATTAAATGAATTTGAATTTGAATTTAAAAATCTGAAATTATTCTATGTGATAGAAGTTTATGTAAAGATTACAGGAAAAATAAAACGATGTCTCTAAATAGCACACTTTTTCAGAAATCATCAACAAAAACTACATATAATACGATAGTACGGTACCCTCGATGCGCGAGTCCGACTCGCTCTTGACCGGTTTTTTTATGAATAGTTTTGGTATGTGATACGCCTCAGATATGTATCAATAACATCATTCTAATCATAGCTCGTTATTTATCACTTGTCTAAACTATCCTAATAGTAGCACTAGTGTTATAAATAGTGAGTTTGTTTGTTACGCTTGCACGCTAAAACGGCTAAACAGATTTGGCACAAGTATAAACCATGACCTAGAGCAGGACATTGCCTATTTTTCATCCTGGAAAAAACTACAAAGAAAAAAGATTTTATTTTTTGTATATTTGTTTGTCACGCTTTTACGGCTAAAAAGCTGAACCAATTTCGATGAAATTTGGTATAGGGATCCTTTAATCCCTGAGGAAGGACATAGGCCACGCGGGCGAAGCCGCGGACGGAAGCTAGTCACCAATAAATTCATCATTCGTCACTCATCATTCACAATCAAGCAACATCTTTGCTCTAAGTTCTTAGACGCTAAACATTGTTAGAAGTAGGAATACTGAACATTTTCCTTCACGCCAGCTGCGAGTAGGCTCTCACAAATAATGTACAAAAGTTTTGTCGGCAGTAATGTACATAGATTTTCCTTATCTACTTGTATTTGAGTGTGAAGTGGGTGGAATGTATTAATATATAAATTAAACTGTTGCGCATAAAATCTCTAATGGAAAAGTATGAAATTGCCGATATGTACTGAAAAATTGAAATTCGTTTTTTTTTTAATTTAACATATTTATTTAATCAAAATAATTACCATTATTATATATACATTGCTGCCATCTAATAGGAAGGTCTTATAAGCCTTTGCGATAGAACTCTCGTGATCTAGATTCGACAAACTGTGTGAAAGCATTTTGTACTGCCTCCTGAGAAGAAAACTTTTTATCATGTAGAAAATTGTCCAAATCACGAAAAAAATGGTAGTCCGTTGGAGCAAGGTCTGGCGAATACGGAGGGTGACGAATAGTTTCGAATTGCAGTTCCTGTAGAGTTAAAACGGTTTCTCGTTCTGTATGAGGTCTTGCGTTATCATGGAGCAATAATGGTGAAGATCGCTTCATGAGTCGCGGCTGTTTCACTGCTAGTTTTTCTATCATTGTTCGGAGTTCGGCACAGTAGACATCTGCCGTTATTGCTTGACCAGGTCGGAGAAAGCTATAGTGAATAACACCATGCTGAGACCACCAAACAGTTACCATTACCTTTTTATTGGTAAGCTTTGCTTTAGGACACTGTTGCGGCGTTTGACCTGGGGTCAGCCATTGCATTTTTCGCTTACGGTTATCGTAAAGAATCCACTTTTCATCATATGTCACACTTCGATCCAATATTCCTTCATTTCTGTATCGATTTGACAAGGCAACACAAGTTTCAACACGCGTTTCTTTCTGCAGATCAGTCAAATCATGAAGCACCCATATCTCATATTTTTTTTATTTTATTGATTTGACACAAATGAGTCAATATTGTTGGTAAGGTAACGTTAAACCATGCCGCTAATTCCTGGGAGTTTGGCTCGGATCGGTTTCCACCATCTCATTCAATTCATTGTTATTCACCTGTGTGGGCGGTCTTCCACGTCGTTCGTTCTTCAAATCAAAGTTTCATCACGAAAGCGTTTAAACCAAAATCGTACGGTGCATTCATTAGCAGTCCCCTCTCCAAACGCAACATTGATATTGCGAGCTGTTTCTGCCGCGTTAGGTCCGCGTCGGAACTCGTATTCAAAAATAACTCGAATTTTCGAAGTATCCATCTTTCTTGTCTAAGCTGAATAAAAAAAAACAACTGAAAGTCGATAATGGAATGTTGCACATTTTTTCAAAGGATAACTTCATAGGTACCATGTGAAAAAAGTTTCACTCAAAAATCTCAAACCATGAAGGTTCTATGTCAATTCGAAGTTCCTAATACAATAAACGGCATTTTCATACTTTAACCCCTATTATAAAACTAGCTTATGAATTTGTAAAAATGATTAGCCAGAATTGGGTGGCAAGATTCAAGATAGAAGAAGGTGGGTTTCAAAACCTTCAAGTCTAATAAACTGCAAAAACACATTCTTGGTAATCCTAATTCTCTTGTTATTAACATCATTCATTACTTTATTTTGTTACTAAATTATTGTTTATTTTGTTACAGGTAACGTTTTCTTCACGGAAAGACTCCACTCCGCAATTCTACCAAGTAGGTCATACTACACAAGAGAATACCAGTACCGTTGAAATCTAAATGAAAAAAAAAATAAAAAAACAACTTCTACATTTTAGTAACAGATAAAAAGAACATAAATCAAAAATAAATTGTAAAATATTCCTCCCTGAATCGTTGAGCGTGTAAAATCATTCACCGTTCATTTAGCACCCGATGGATGCCTCTGAATACACTTAAAATGGCTAAAATTATAATTATTTGCAGACACTCAATGATCTTTTATAGGTTGTTTTTGTTTATAGAGAATCCCCAGTTAAATATTAACATTATATCAATATTTTACTAGGATTCAGTCACTTGGGACTAGAAGCCGACCTCGAAATAGTTTAAATTAAACGGATGCCACAATGGAATTATTTTAACACACATTATAGAGGTTGTGTTTGTTTAGCCGTCCGACTGTCAATCGTAATGATTATGACCATAGAGCACTGACACGCCTCGGCGGCCGCTGCTAGTGATATTGTCAACAGTTTCCATACAAACCAAGGGTGCCACCGATTACTCGCATTACGACACGAATGACCTATAGAAACTGATGGCTTTCAAGGCGGTCCTTGACAGAAGTTGTGCGCTCAAAGCAGTTTTAATGCCACCAATTTTATAACTATTGCCGTCTTTAGACACTACCGGCGATTCCGCGTGCTCTGTGATTGTGTGAATGTTTTCTATCGGTAGTGACTAAAGAGAAAGTAAATTTGTGAGCAAGCAGTGACCTTTTACGAGTTATTATACAAGGGAGCCTTCTGTTCAAGTTGTTTTAATATTAATAACCCGTAAATGGACTTTACCAAGCGACAGCGTAGTTTCACCCGTAAAACTGGTTAAGCGTAGATCGAAGTAAACTCTGCGTTTCATTAAGACTGTAAAATATTTAAAATGCTTCCATAAGTGATAGTATCCAACTAGGTTCGGTACACCCTCAGGTCAACCTTCCTACCAATACTTATTAATCTAATCTTTTCACTATAACATGAGCTAGTGTCGTATAACTCGTGAAAAGGACTGAAGAAAAATGTCCTTCCATTATCCGTTTCAAATCATAACAATAGCGTGATAAGTTCAAACACAGCACCTCCCTAAGTAGCGACTTGTTATCCTACCGATTACGATTAGGTCCGTGTTCCCGAGTAGACTCCATTAGGCTTATTGGCTTACTGGCAACTTGCCATCACTTACGGATAGAATTTTTCTGGACAATCCGAAATGTTCTACCCGCTTACTAGGAAAAAGTAATGGAACACAAAAAATTGCTTGTTAAAGGAAATTAATGTTGTGATGAACAGACGCTTGTCGTTATTTATTTCTTCTTTACCAATTTATGCTGGCTTTTGTATCGAGATCAAGGCAATAATGTTGGTTCCCTACACTTAACTTACAAAGTAATCGATTTGAAATAAGAAAATGTTATAAAACTAACGATGTTAGAAGACTTACTATCATGATTCGCAGTAACAATCCGGTAACTAACCGATTTCTGAAAAAGTATCGAGTTTCGCAGTAACAATCCGGTAACTAACCGATTTGTGAAAAAGTATCGAGTTTCGCAGTAACAATCCGGTAACTAACCGATTTGTGAAAAAGTATCGAGTTTCGCAGTAACAATCCGGTAACTAACCGATTTCTGAAAAAGTATCGAGTTTCGCAGTAACAATCCGGTAACTAACCGATTTGTGAAAAAGTATCGAGTTTCGCAGAAAGGCCGTTGTTACATTACTATACTCGCAAGAGACGATACTGCAACTCACCATACAAATGTATGTGAGATACTCCTCGGCGACTCATTTTTAGGGTTCCGTACCTCAAAAGGAAAAAACGGAACCCTTATAGGATCACTCATGTGTCTGTCTGTCTGTCTGTCTGTCTGTATGTATGTCTGTCCGTCTGTCTGTCTATCTGTCTGTCTGTCTGTCTGTCTGTATGTCTGTCCGTCTGTCACAGCCAGTTTGCTCCGAATCTAATGAACCGATTAAGTTGAAATTTGGTACACATAATGAATTTCTGTGACGCAAACACGGACGGATAAAGTAAATAAATTAAATTTGAATATAAAAGTCACTTTTGGGGGGCAAATAAGAAAATAAAAAAAAAAACGTTTTGCAAGCTACACCATGTGGCATATCAAATGAAATGGCTTCTTACTATGAGGGTCTGAAATATATTTTTTTAATAATTTTAAAATAAATTGTTTTAAAGTTATTTAAGAAAATAGACGAAAATTGACCATTCTCCCCCCTTATCTCCGAAACTACTGACAGAAAATAGATCTTTACCTGTAGATTACAGGAAAACCTATAAGAAGTCTGTGGTCTTAAAATAACATGGTAAATCTATCTATATTGTGAGTACAAACTAACATTTACAGTTGGAATGTATGGGAGAACATGTTTTTCAACTACAATGTTAAGTTTGTTCTTAAGATAAATTCATCCCAACTACGGAACCCTTCATTGTACGTGGTCCGACACGCACTTGGCCGGTTTTTTGGTAGTGACGTAGGATACTAATCGTCTGTAAGCTTCGTAATATAGGAAGAGTGAAAGAACACTTCCACTTCGTCACAGTTGTTAGTGATATTTTTTTTTGAAGTATGTATGTATTTAAGTATATATATTATTTTTTATTTAGTGAGTTGTTTTTTTGGATTTTATGTGTTTTATTTTCTCTTCTACTCTTACACACGTTGTCTACATCTCTTTTTATCCTCTATCCTAAAGCAGGTATACTGGAAGAGATTTCTTTAGAAATAAGCATCACCTTTGTACGTATTTTTGTGTTCCTTTTTTCTTGTCTCTTTATTTGTGTGTACATATATGGTTAAATAAATAAACGGCCAAAGTGGTAGTTTTGCAAACGATGAGGACTGTGACGTCACGCCGGTATTTCCTAGTTCCTAGAAATGCTTACATTCGAACAGAGAATCGGAGGTGTAGTTATTGTACTGTAACCCATGGTCACCAGGGCTGTATATCGATACAGCCCTGGTGACCATGGGTAAGCATCGGCTTTGCCCAACTAATTGACAAATAGTTACAACAGCAAGAGTTTTGGAACATCATCTTACGAGCTCATAATTTCACAAACCTTAACCCTTGTGGTGTCAATATTTATTCTCGTATCATAAAATAAATTAACATACTAATGAATATTCCAAAACTCAATAAACGATAATCAGCCTCAACATCCCCTCATCCTTTCATCCGATCAGCAGAACATCTATATGATTGATACATAATCCATTCAAAATTAGACGCGCTAAGCACCTGAGCTCCAACGGGGGTGATAAAATAATCCTGTGAAGTAGCGAGTGACGTCATCGATCATGCCTCGATGCATGTATCACCGTGTTCGGATTATGTCTGTATTTGCATTGACACGATGCAACGGGGATTAGTAAAAGGGTTTTGTTGGTTTTTTTTTTAAACTGGATTTGTTTTGTGATTTTGCATTGTTTATATTCAGCATGTTTGTGATGATAATAGATGATGACGTAAAGGAGGAAGAGTTGGAATGTTAATAAAAACTGATAATCACTATCCTAAATGTGTCCTATTTCGGTATGTAGAAATGTTCCTCGACACGCATATTACAGGCCTCCAGTTATATAAGAAAGATATTATACGACAAAAATCGCTGTCTTAAAAAATACGATACATTTTTCCTAGTAAAATCTTTATCCAAGTCAAGTAGCGACCTAGACTAGACCGATCCGTCACAGATCTTCCAGCCCATTTTGTCCTACAAATCTACTATCTATTGAATTTTTGCCGTAAAATTCTCCTGACCATACAAGGCCGTACAAAAATGGGTGCCAAAAATGGCTGCTGAAATTTACGACCTCATGGGCCGGACCAGACACGGATAAACGGGGTTCATATAAAGTGCTCCCGAATTTTTGTTCGTGCTTTCTTTTTTATTTTAATTTATCTAGCACGGGAAAGTGGGCGGTTCGGCCGCCGTTATTTTGTGAATACACTGTTTTTACGTCTGCCCTATGAATTGAAAATGTACCGGGTTTTTGGTTATTTTTTGGTTCATTTTTATTAGTTTTACGAGTAGTTGAGTTTCTTTCATGAAAATTGTATTACAGAAAAGTTTTCAGACGGTGGAATGTGTACAAAGGATCAACAATAGAGCCTTCATATTCTTAAAACTACATGAGCACTTCTTTGTGAGAAAACTCGTAATTTTCACGTAAATTCTGTTTAGCACTTACTGGCACTTTTACTCATTTTTTCTCCGTAAAAAGACTCAAGATTAGTGCTAGAGATTTAGTACAGTTTTCCTGATAAAAAGTATAGAAGTGTTTTGAGTTTCGTAAGAGCTCACGACAGCTAGATCTCACGGCTTAGCTTAATGCGAACTAACTCAAATTCAATATTCAACACGACATTTTGGTGTAAACATCGCGTGACGCGCTCCCTGGGGGATGGCGCAAGGGATGAACTTTCAGAGTTTTAATTAATCGTGTTAGATAGAGGTAAGAGTGACGACGGTAATTTGATGAAAATAAGGATGACGTGAAGGGTTTCTGCTTCCTTAACCCACGGTTCTAACTTAGATAGAGTAGAAAAAGTAAGTTACTAAAGGTTTTGCTTAATTTTTGTAAATGTTCCTGCACGTCTTTGTACATTCTTCTCACATGTATATTTTCAACATGAACCAATATTTTGTAAAAATATTTTGATATAAAAGAGTGTCCGTGGAGTTTCTTGCCCGTTCTTCTCCATAGGGATCTACTACGCTTTGGAATGGGCAACTAGCTTCATCTTTCTGACTGACCGATCCATTGACAATTCAAAAGTGCCTGTAATTGGTTTATTTGAAATAAATGCTTTGAGTTTGAGTTCAATGTGATTAATTGTACCTCATGTAAATGCCCTTCTATACCAATGAGCCTAAAACTCAACAAGCTACACGTTAAAATAACAAAATTGATAAAAGTAAAAGATGTAGGAACGTCACGCCTAAATAAACTAAACCATGCCATGCCTAATAAACTAGGGGTACATTGTTTTTAATAGCTCTTTAAAAAAACCGGCCAAGTGCGAGTCTTACTCCCACACGAAGGGTTCCGTACTATATTATATTTACTATAATATTTAACACTACAATTTAAAAAATGCTTTAGTTTAAAAAAAGCAGGTTTCTTTTTTAGTTATTAAATTTATTAAATTTTTATTATTTTTTGTTTTAGCGCCAATATAAATACCTATACAATTTGTGAAAATTTCAACGCTCTACCTACTACGGGTCATGTGCCTACTGACAGATAGACACGGACGGACAGTAGAAGCTTAGTAAGGGTTCTGTTTGGCATCCTTCAGGTAAGGTAGTACCCTAAAAACGCTGTCGCACCCGCCCCGCTCCTATAACTCAAGCCCCGCATGTTTTGTTGCGTCATCGATCATCTTCACCAACGCTTTTCGTTCGCCCCGCTCACGTCGAAAATTACTTACGGGACCTAACTACATCTCTACGTCGACAAAAAATAACGCCTCAAAAGAAAAAATATAACACGTACCTACGTAGGAAATTTCCTCGGAAAAGCCCGATCGGTTTGACCTCGTTTCATAGTTCAATAGGTTTTGCATATAGCTTTGAGGAGATACTTAGTTCGAGTACTGTGCCTTTATGAAGAAAGAGCAGGAGGAGGGCATAATTATTATTTACGAGGGAAGAGCTCTAAAAAGCGGAATTAAATGGTTTGAGTTCTGTTTGAGTTGCATTTTGTTGGTTTGGTTTAGCGAGAGGAGCGGTAGTTGTAGCATTAAATTATTATAATTGTACTATTTCTAGATACACTGTTTTTTTTAATACCTACTGTCCATTTAGTAAGTGGCAATAGGTATGAGTATTCAGTCATGAAAGCAACTTTTTTTTTAGTAAAGGCAAAGGTCTCAACTCCTTCCACCGTTCGCGAGCTCACGCGTCCTCCTTCCAGTTTTGGCGGATTCCGTTTAGTTCATCCCGCCATCTCCTACGTGAGGCTACGTGGCCAGCCGCGGGCCCGCCTCACTGTCTCAGGGCACCAATTCTGTGCTATTTGGGACCATAGTATATCCATGCGGCAGACATGTCCTACCCAGTTTCATTAAAGTTGGATATCCTTTTGAGCCACATCAACTACCTTTGTTTTGGAGCGCAGTATTGTGTTTCGAACAATCAATCTGCCTAGCCTTTTCCCAACTATGTTGGGGTCGGCTTCCAGTCTAACTGGATGCAGCTGAATACCATTATTTTACATGGAGCGACTGCCTATCCGACCTCCACAACCCATTAACTGGGTAATACGATACCCCTTGGTAAGACTGATTGTCAGACTTTCGGGCATCTGACGACCCGTAACGAGTGTCAAAGATCCACGAATGACAGCCGGGACCAACGGCTTAACGTGCTGTTCGAGGCACGGAGGAGTCTCGGTATGTAAAGGTGGTCACCCATCCACGGACCAACCCCGGCAAGCGTAGCTTAACCTGATGGATCGACCCGTGCGGCTGTTATTACTTAGCCACGAGCTCCTCAGCAGTATTGTGTTTCGAACACGATCCGTTAATTTAACACCTAGTATACTGCGCTCCATTGCTCGTTGGCAGACCTTGAGTTTGGTCTTCTGAATGTTAGTCAAAGACTAAGTCTGTGCACTATAGGTTAAGATGGGAAGAATACACATGTTCATGAGCTTGCGCTTGAGTGCCGTATGAAAGCAACTGCTACGAAAAACTGCTTTCAATTTTTTTATTGAATAACAAATATTATGCATTCAGCATAAAAGTTGTGCTTGAGAATACGCTCTGAGAAAACTTTATCAGAGGCTATCCTCAAGCACAGCTGTATTTATTTATTTTAATTAATTAAACAATTGGATTTATTACCAATCCTAAGCTACAAGGACTAATATAAAGTTGTAATTTCTGCTTATAAATCGCTGCAACTACATAAGTTTGGTTCTGGGGCATGTCTTGCATGTCATTGCATTACACTGATCAGAAATGAAAATTAAAAAGCACCAGTCGTCCGATGAAAGCCCGAGCTGCATACGAAGTTCGCCGAACTTGGAAATTGGACCAATAACTACAGTTCCTCATACTTTACCTTCAGCTTCGCAACAATAAAGTCACCAACGTAACACATTTCCGAAGCATAAAACCTGCTATGGTGACGTCACGCCGTAACGCGTAAAATGAGGTAATGCAGGATACAAGACGTCATTATATTTATGAGGTACCGCATGGGGGAGACGAACATCAACGATGACAGGGTGGAATAAAAAATGGAGTACCTATGTGTGGGAATGGGAATTTTTATGTGTAAGTTCTTCGTTTTTTTTTGGAAAAAAAAGAAGAAAAGGGAATTGTAAGATGATGATGAGGTCGTAAATGATATGCAATTATATAAATCAAGAGATCAATTAATCTGAAAGATTAAAGGTACATAATAGCATTGTATTTAATGAGAAATAAAGATAGAGAAAAAAGCGTGAGTTTATGTTTCTGTGAATGTATGTATGCCATTTTATGTATTGTATTGTTTTTGTATTAATTTATTATTTCTTTAAATTGTGGATTTAAGAATCATGGTGGTCTGCAATGAAGATTTTTTATTTATAAATAAAGAAAGACAAAATATTTTATTCTGCACAAATAAGACACACATTAAAAAGTAAGCAATGGGTATACAATCTTTGCAATAGGACTGCTTCGGATAATTTTTGAAGGAATGATATTCGGAGTATTTGCAGCATCATCTTCTTCACAGCAAACAACAAAATTGCAAACACAGCGTTACACTACTTTTTAGGGTACCGGGTCCATTCCTCAAAACGAAAAAATGAAACCCTTATAGGATCACTTGTGTGTCTGTCTGTCCCTCCATCTGTCACAGCCAATTTGCTCCGAATCCAACGGACCGATTTAGTAGAAATTTGGTACACATATGAATTTATATGACCCAAATACAGACGTGTAACGTAAATAAATGAATTCTGAATATGGGGTCACTATTGGGGCAAATAAAAAATCTCAGATAGATTTTTTATAATAAATGTTTTTAAAGTTATTTAAGAAAATAGACAAAAATTTACCATTCATGGGGGGAATGGTAAATTTTTGTCTATTTTCTTATCTCCGAAACTACTGAGGCAAACATTTTGAAAAAAAATACAGAAAATAGTTCTACTACTAATAGGTATACTTATAGATTACAAGAAACCCATAAGCGTAAAGACTAAATAAAATAACCAATAATTTTTTAAGAAAATTCAAAACATTTTTTAATATACATTATTTACATTTATCTAAAGTAAGTAGGTACCATTTTGTTCGGTAACTTTTTGCCATCTTGTAGGTAGGGACATGATCCCATTGCTATAGAAATTTTTGGGACTTCTGATCAAAATACCGCGACAAGTGGTTTTGGCAGTCCTCTCGTGATGTTAACCTGACACTGCCTAAAGAATTCTGAAGAGACTGTAACAGGTGGAAATCTGAAGGTGCAAGGTCAGGACTATACGGCGGATGCATTAACACATCCCAGCCAAACTCTCTTAATTTTTGCTGAGTGGCTAAAGATGTGTGAGGTCTAGCGTTATCATGATGAAAAACCACACCCCTTCTGTTGATTAATTCCGGCCACTTTCTCTCAACATCATGCTTTAATCTCATCAGTTGTTCGCAGTAGAGTTCAGAATCGATGGTCCTGCCTGGTGGTAACCGCTCATAATGAATAATGCCCTTCCAATCCCACCACACACACAGCATCACCTTGTTGTGAGTTAACCCGGGTTTCGCCACAGTCTGTGAAGCCAGACCGGCCTTTGACCACGACCTTTTTCGCACGTCCTTGTCGCACGTGATCCACTTTTCATCACCAGTTATCAGCTTCTTTAAAAATGGTTCGGTTTCATTACGTCGTAATAAAGAATCACAAATGAGTACACGGTTCATTAGGTTTCTTTCAGTGAGCTCGTGAGGTACCCAAATATCGAGCTTTTTTGTGTACCCAGTTATTTCAAATGCGCCAAAACTGTTTTGTTTTCAATTCCCAGTTCTTCAGCTACGTCGTAACTACTGATATGCCGATCTTGCTCCACTTTTTCAAAAATGGCATCCATTTTATCCGTAATAAGGCGACCAGAGCGACGTGCATCTTTGACATCAAAATTTCCGGATTGAAAACGCTTAAACCAAATTTGTGCTACTCTCACAGACACTGCACTGGGTCCATAAACGTCGCAAATTTTTTTTGCGGCTTGCGTTGCATTTTTACCTTTTTTGTAGTAAAATTTTAAAATGTATCGAATTTCTTCATTAGATTCACTCATCTTGACAGTACGAAAAACAAATGAAAATCACACATTTTCCTAATTTGAATTTAGAATTATGTTCTTTAAAATTTAAACTTTCAATGATACCAAAACCAACCAGATACAAATAGTATAGCCAAAGAGATTTTATTTTAAGTTCATACATACTATAATGTGAAAAGACTTTTTCCCCAACCTAATATATAAACGCTCCAGTCATCTATGAACTTTATTTTAGTAAATGAATCATAATATCAAATAACTTATTTATATAAAAAAAGCAGGGAAATAGAGGAAAAAATAGAGGAAAAGAGGTAACTATGCGAATTTATTCTATCGATCAAACTTTATCAAATCGTGTTTGCGAACATAAAAAGTGAAGCCACCTTTTTATCTATGTGTGTGTGGGTTGCAATTTGTTAAATTGTTTGCCTGTAATTTGGGGAACAATATTGTAAGGGTAATCATATTTAAATTTGTATAATCGAATGGGGAAATTTTAAATCACATTATGGCAACCCTCGCACTTTATGTCACTGCGATGTTTCCTTGTGGTTTTCTGTTCCAAGTAACCTAAAACTCAAAGTTTATTTAATTAAAAAAACTATATTATTTCAAGTACTTACAAGTGAAAAGTTATTCCGTTAGACTTTTTATGTAATTGCTTTTGTTTTTACAAGTTTTCACTACACCTAGGAAGGCATAATTATATTTTTTTAAACTATGTTAACTGACTCGTCACGTAATAAGAGCGGTAAGCGTGGTTTTAGTTGTATGTGTGTTTTGTGGCTACACTTTTGATATTTGCGGCGCTCCATCTTCCTTTTTTTTGTTGATCTGAGCCTTAGTATAATGGGATGCCCTTTAACCATTCAAACTCAAACTCAAAGCATTTATTTCAAATAAACCAATTACAGGCACTTTTGAATTGTCAATGGGTCGGTCAGTCAGAAAGATGAAGCTAGTTGCCCATTCCAAAGCGTAGTAGATCCCTATGGAGAAGAACGGGCAAGAAACTCCACGGACACTCTTTTAAATCATAATATTTTTACAAAATATTGGTTACATCGTTCAAGTTGAAAATATACATTCATCGTAGTAGTCAATTGGTGCCCCAATGGTATCATCAGACTTGATCGACTTAACTGATTCGTTTATGATGACGATAAAATCTCCAAAAACAGACTGTTTTTTATCATAAACACCTTTAATTTACTCCCAGTTACCATAAAACTTTCAACCATAAAAAAAACAGTACAACAGTGTCACAAAACAGTAGCGTTTATACCAAACAATACGTGTACAACAGCCTGCCTCACAGGTAGTAGGAAAAATAATGAGCGGCGCGCCGAGTAGTCGAGTGATTTCAGGCGTAAGTCACACGAGGTGATTAGTTCAGCTACAATACCGGCGTGGTGTGTGTGTTACGAGCTTTAGGAATGGCTGACTATGTGATTACTGTTTTACCTGAGTTCTGGGAATTCATGACCAGTTTCAGAATTCCCTATTGCCCTGAAGAGTGATAGCAGGTGTGAACTTATTGCTTTGCTATTAAACAGGCATTTAACTAGACTTTAATATGATATGAGAATTTTTTTTAAAGGATATAGCAGTTACACTTTTCCTGAGGCAGATATCGTAACCAGGAGTACGTTTAGCATTCTCGATTGATTGCAATCGCCAATGCGGAAACGTCTCATCATACTAGAGACTTTTTCCAGCATCGTGATCTCATAAATAGGCTACGTTTGATTCTGTATTGAACAATTCCAAAACATATGTAAAGTAAGTAAATCCGTAAAATGAACAATCATAAACATGAATGTGTCTCCCGAAGATTTTATGACGAAAATCCCATAAAAAAATAAAATAGAAATTAATATTTCGTCGCATCTGGTTACTTAAGAAACTGACACCAAAATCCAGTGCAAAATAAGTACGTAAACTTAGCACGTCGCGTTCTGGAATTCCTGCCAACCACTGTGGAAAGAATGCGTAAGTTTTTTTTTGTAAATAATAAATTAGATATGTAACTAGCTTTTGCAGCGGCTTCGACCGCGTTGAGGTTGGAAGCTCCTTCATCCTATGTCCTATAATACAGGATAAAAGACATTAGGATATCTAAATCCGTTCAGCCGTTAAGGCAAAAAAAGGTCAGATAGACAAAGTTACTTTCGCATTTACAATATTAGTATGGATGCTGTGCGATATGTAATATGAGTAGCCAAAATAATAAGCTTTTTTAGGGAGAGTGCGTGCAATTTGTAAATTAAATTGAGCAGGTACCAGGCTCTCAGAAGTCAAAGGTGATCTTTCAGCCGTGTACATCAAACCAATGAACCGTATGTCAGTCATTGCTATGTACTCCCTCCGTTCTTTTATTAGCTGTAACGAAATTCTTTACAAAGGTCACAGCAGCAACACGAACCTCCTTTATTTCATACCAATGAGGGTCGTAATAGTGTTACTCCAGTCTCGAACCTCGGCTATTATGTACGAGCAATTTTAATCTTTATATGTTAATAGGTATAGGCGAGAATGGCGTGGGGTGGGTGGTTTTTGTTGGTACCGAGTTGGCAATTGAGAAGCACTTATCGTGGTATCGATCAGTATAATGTGTAGTTTAAGTAATGCAGGTATTCATAAATATGAGGTTGTAAGTGCTTCAACTTTTATGCTGGTGGAAGGGAGGGGGGTAAATTATTATGTTCAGGTTGGTTTTTGTAATGGAGTATGATAGTTTTCAGGAGCACTACAGCTCACTCACTAAGGTTCATAAAATCTCAGTAAAAGGTTTATAAGGGTAGTTTTCATACTATGATGTGGATTCAAATCTAACCAGTATAAATTAGTGATTAGACCGGAATTCTGTTTAACGTTTAATAGGAATCTAGAAGGAGTTGGAATTAAATAATATTATTTTCAAATTATGGATACCAGCCCAAAAATATCAGCTATTATGCAACACCACGCTTATCTGAAGCTCCTATTTCCCCAACGAAGTATACCTTACCTAACCTTAATCCCGCCCTCCCCCCCCCCCCCGCTAATCAACTCAAAAAGGATTTAAGCAAGAAAAATAACAAAATCCCAATTCCAGAAAAATATTCACATTTGATTTTTTCCTCCGTACATGAGAAATTGGCTTAATCTCCGAAAGAAAAAGATAATATCGTAAAAAGAAACATTCAGCGATGTTTAATACTGAAAAGATCAAAGACGATCGATTAACATACGTTTTTCCCATTTCAGGATCATTTTGGGGTTATTTTACGTTTTTTTTACATCAAAGAGCTCCTTAAAATACACACTGATATAATAAAAATGGGGCGTCTGTCGGTGTAAATGTCTATTTTATATATGTAGGGGAAAACGCGGTTGGAAAAATGACGTTTTCAGGAAATTGTCTGTCAGTTCGTGAAAGTTGAATACAAAAAAGTTTGGCGTTTTTCATGCGATGTTTACCTTCACTTTTTTGGGTGAAACAATACTGAAAAGAAATAAAAAATATTTCATCGAAATGAAAAAAATCAATCTGCCTAGCCTTTTCCCAACCATGTTGGGGTCGGCTTCCAGTCTAACCGGATGCAGCTGAATACCATTATTTTACATGGAGCGACTGCCTATCTGACCTCCACAACCCAGTAACTGGGTGATACGATACCCCTTGGTAAGACTGGTTGTCAGACTTTCGGGCTTCTGACGACCCGTAACGACTGTCAAAGATCCACGAATGACAGCCGGGACCAACGGCTTAACGTGCTTTCCGAGGCACGGAGGAGTCTCGGTATGTAAAGATGGTCGCCCATCCACTGACCAACCCCGGCAAGCGTAGCTTAACCTGATGAATCGACCCGTGCGGCTGTTTTTACTTAGCCGCGAGCTCCTCAACGAGCTCCTCCTCATATTTCATCGAAATGATAATTTAAAATATAATTAGCAATTTATTGAAACTGTAAAAGGTGGGATATACCGCAAACGTGTTGGAAAATCAACGTTATAATTCAGTTTACTTACTAATATTGTACATTTTTAGGGTTCCGTACCGTAAAGAAAAAAAACGGAACCCTTATAAGATCACTTCCTTGTTAGGGTTCCGTACCTCAAAAGGAAAAAATGGAACCCTTATAAGATCACTTCTGTCTGTCAGTCTGTCAAGACCCTTTTTCTCAGGAACGCGTGGACGTATCAAATTGAAATTAATACCAAATACTAAGTCTATGGTCCCTTGGAGTACTGAAAAAATCAAGCTTCGAATTCAACGCGTTAAAAATTATTGCGATGCGACAAGCCATTTATGCGACATATTTTGATACTCGCAAGTAAATCAAAACCTGTGGGATACTTCCCATTGACCTAGAATCATGAAATTTGGCAAGAAGCAAGGTCTCACAGCACAAGTAAAGGAAACAGTCCGAAATTTGTTAATTTGTAACACATAAAAAAAAATATTTTTGGGATAACAATGTTGTTTGTTTTTGGAAAATTCTTTTCAACCTACGGAACCCTTCATTGTGCGTGGTCCGACACGCACTTGGCCGTTTTTTTATAATTAATGTATCATCACCAGTTATTATATTAGGTAGGTACAGTAGTAATTAACGAAACTGGAAATAATAACAGCCAGATTATTTTCAATTCTATGTTAAAATAATTTTAGAACTTTGTTGTCACGTTCTTTAATTACTTACTACCACACAATCGATACATCCATTCTCTAACTAGGTCACGAATAAAACAACAAAATTAAACTAACTCAAGCATTTGTTTCAATTATACCATTTTCTGACACTTTTGGATTGTCAAAAGGGGTTTGTCAGTCAGAAATATGAAGCTTTAGCCATTCCAAAGCATACTTAGTAGATTCCTACGGCGAAGAACGGGCAAGAAACTCCATGCGCACTCTTTTAAATTAAATAAATAATCTTTCCCAATTGTCATCATCGACTAATCGAAAAGGTAGGATATGTCCATTTCGTAATTACCCCAGAATATTTGAGATTCAAAGCGTACGTTAATCAGCACAAATCGATGTGACTGTACTTTATGATAATACTTATGGGTCTAATTTGTAGCCGGTTGCGGAATTAGCGTTATTCGCAGGATGAGATGATAAAGTTCGAAGTTTACTGTTTTTTTTTTTTTCTTTTAATGTAGGTAGATGTTAGTGTCTTTTTATGCGACTTCCAAAAGGAGGAGGTTCTCAATTCGACTGTATGTTTTTTTTTGTGTGTTTGTTACGCGATTTTTCTGCCAATTGAGGACCGATTTTAAAAATTATTTTTTTGTTTAAAAGGTGATCTGGTGCTCTCGAGGTGGGTAACCATTGTCACCAAGTCAGAATATCTATTTGGGTATTTTTTATAGTAACTCGGGCATTTGCTCTCGGAAAGCACTATTTGGTGAAGTGGAACTGATGTTGAAGACCACAAATGCCTATCGGAACTTGTCAGTTATACGTAAGTATTTCACGGGTTGCGATTCGATTGCTTTAATATGGTTGCTAAGCAATTTATGCTCGTCACAATGCATATGGTGGAGCTGGTGGTGACTTCACCATCAGCTTCAGTTCTCCTGGTTCTGCGCTGCCACTCACTCTTACATTACAGGCGAAATGCTCCCGGTGAATGTAATGTTTCAAATTGTATCATTACAGGTTGCGCATTGTAATGCTCGGTTTTCCTCATTCACTGATGTAATGCTCGAGTCTGGAACTGTGGTAAATACATTATAGGTGAATGCTCCCGGTGAGAGAGCGCCTTTTAACGTCATCAACTGGCACTGAGCAAGCGCGGAGAACTCCTCAACAATTAACGTCCTGCACCGGGAAAAACAATAATTTTGTAAAAGGTGATGAGCAGTTGATATTAGGCTATTGTAACATACATCACCCACAAAAAAGTGAAAAATAAAAAATGTGTTTACAAAAAAAAAAACTGACTTCCAAAAAACACTACAATGTCAAAAATAACTTTAATTTCGGAAGTCGGTGGCAAAAAACTAAAATACAGATCCAAAGACACCGACCTCCGAAATTAAAGTTATATTTGACTTTGTAGTGTTTTTTGTTGGAACTCAATTGTTTTTTTGTTTTTTGTAAAAACTTTTTTTTATTTGAAGCTTTGGTTCTGTATCTTAGTATATGTTACGTTATGGCTGTCATCAGCCTTCTTCGTCTTATTCGAATTTTGAGCATCTGCCTTATTACGTCACTCCTAACAGTTTTACTATTAATTATCGACCTTTGTCACTGTACGTCATTTAGTTTCTGCACATGACCGGTTCTATGTTCTCTATGCACTAACTCGTATCAATGACAACCACTAGCTTTACGAAGTCATTATATCAACGATCTATTAATCTACTATCACCACGCTGACTGCTTATCGCTTAAATCGCTGAGTTATTAAACCACTAATCAGGAACGATATTAAATGCACGAATCATCTCTCGTCGCTGAAAGCGCATCCGGATTTCGGGACGCTTCATTATAAAATCATTAAATCCGCTTTTTAATAACCAGATTACTTGTACAGAAATAATTAATATTATATGCGGTCACTGTGTCACGAATTCATTGAAATTGTAATTTAATTAATTTTACGTTCGAAATTCATCGTCAATCAACCGACTGTTGTAAAGTTTAAAATGGATTATTGTAAAAAATAACTCTTGGTTCTTGGTCTCTAATTTCGAGCAGGCTGGACTGTCAGTACGTGAATCGCTGCTGCGCTATTTCTCATGGAATGGTGCAGCCGCGCTGAAGCGTCGGACAGTACTGCCGATGCCGCCGTGTATATTAAAATAGAAAAAAATATTGTCTGAATTACTAACTTAGGATAAGTTTTTTACTAACAAATGAGTCATGGTTACTTGTGTAAATAAATTAAATTAAATGAATAAATTAAATTAATGCTTTAATAGAAAGTGAACCACCCCTTATGTATGTAATACCTGCAATACATAAGCTTAGACAACTATATTATAGAAAATACTACTGATAATATCTATGTAATGACACTTAAACAATATAGGTAGTATCGTTTACATATCTCGGGACCCTGGGGTCCTGGATCTTTGGCAGGCGTACGAGGGGCCGAAACCTACTCGCAGAGGTCTCTTAGATAATTTTGAGTATTGAGGCACCAACAGACGATTATCCCTGTTTGCTCTATGCAAGTGTACCCAAGGACAACCCCCGGATGGTGCAGGATTATTGTAGGATTATTGCAGAACATGGAAACAAAACATATTAGACTATGGGTTTGGGTGGCTATAGTGGATTGGTTACCTAGAACTATGGAAGGACTATGTCCCCTGCCTGATCAATGTTATGTAATACATGGTAAAACTAGGCAGAGGATGACTTGCACACTCAATAATGGGCCCTCGAGAACGATCGCTAGCTTATAGCTAAGTATCATTATCGTTAAGGCGATGAAGAACTTACATAAATTCAAATTCCAAAAATATTAATGTAAAGAACACGCGAAACATTTCATGTTCTTCAAAGTAATAATAAATCGGTGCTTCACAAACTTTAATACATACATAAACTTAACAGCTTATGTAGAACTTGTACTAAATGCAAAACACGAACCCTGCATCATGCACATACTTACTACCATCATAATATTAAACAGCTCTACTGTATAAGCCGATAACCGCATTACTGTCAAAGTAAATACCAAGTATTGCGATGTTTTAGTTTTCAAATACAATTGTGACTTGTCTTTGGGTCAATTTCCACCAAACGGAAAAATCCTCGCGGATAAGTAACTGATCATATTGATTTTAAGTATAAAATTAAAAAAAAAAAAAAAAAAAAAACTATTTTTTTTTAGTTGTATGTCTGCGTCTAATCGAAATTAAAAAAGGCTCAAGCATCCGCGAGGATTTTTCCGTTTGGTGGAAACTGACCCTTAGATATGACTAACCGGGGAACATGACATCATTTTCAATTAATTGAAAAGATAGCAAGTACATTAGGCAAGCGGTTCTCAATAATCAGACAGACTATTTAAATATAGAATACATAGATTATTAGACAGGTCAAAGATTCCTCATCAACATCATCATCCACAGCCCGATTTCACCCATTGCTGGGTTAGGCCTCTGTTTGCTTGTGCCAATCTTGACGCTCCTCTGTCAGACATCCAGGTGAAATTCGCGATGACGACAATGTCGCTCGGCCTACACTACTTCCAATTCCAGTCCTTTGGCGGTCAAAGATTAGCTCAAAGTGATAGCTATTCCTATTTACCCACATAATACTCTTACCAAAAATCGCCTTGTTCAAGCAAGACCGCATCTATTCATCAGGATTTCTTGTCAATTTAATAAATACCAGCATATCAAACGCATTCATTTATTTGAAAATCATGTATTTCACTTATATCATTTACAAAATCCTTCCACACAATAATTCATTTTACACGCCAACCAAAAATATGTAAGAACATGAAACGTATTCAAGAAACGTGAACTTTTAAAACAGTGTCGCGATATTTGTATGATGCATGTACACGTACAGTATGTACATAATTCTTGCTTGTATACGTACCTACTACATGTACATAATTCTAGCGAACACATAATAAAGTATGTACTCCGCGATTGTTGCGGCTTCAAGTTTGTGTGTTGTCGCTTGCTGTCGTGTTGCGCGGTTGACGAGGCGTGGTGCCAAAGTAAGCGGGAACAAATTGAGGCATGTGCTCAAACAACGCTTTAACCCGTCGCGCGCCAATTAGCAGACACAATTGAAATTCTATTGTTATCTGTACACATGGTGTACAATCGACATTTTAAGAGTTAAGGCACATTTCAGAGAGCGCTATTTAACAATTTCCGATCGATGCCAGTATTGCAGCATTATTCAAATTTCTCTGAAATGTGCCATACTTCGTTGTTAGAGCACACGCCTCAATTATAGGGTTTTTGGCGGTGTATTAAGGATATGGGTATCAGTGCTTCGTGGTGACTTTTTCAATTGCTAAGTACTTTCCGAGTTTATCTTGGACATTACTGACATGAGTGAAGGAAAAATATCGTGAGCAAACCTGGACTTTACAATAGTCTAAATTCACCAACCTGTCTCGAGCAAGCGTGGTGATCAATGCTCGTGTCTTCTTTGTATGAGAAGAAGCCTTTGCCCAGCAGTAGGACAGTAATAGGCTGGTATTATTATTTTCTTATTCCCACTCGAAAAGAAGAGGCCTGTGTCCCAGCAGTGTGAACAATATAGGCTGATTATGCTGACTACTTCCTTCCTCCGAGCAGGTTTGCTCTTGCGAATCTCCACTGAAGCTGGTCAATAAAGGTAAGAATGAGGTGGGAGCTCTGTTCCTCGTCAGTGTTCATTTCAGCCAGTCAATAAAGGCAAGCTAGAGATGAGGAACAAGACTTCTCCCGGGAGATAGGGTCCATGGGGTCGCTACTGCACAACAGCTCGCCACATTCTGTCCTGCGTGTTTCTGTAACTCTCTTTTCATCCTAGACCTGTTCCGGCAAAGTAAGTTTACTTTGACAGGTAGAGTTCTACCAGCACAGACTGAGAGTTTGGAGCTTGCAAACCCCACCACGACGTGCACGTAGAGTTACGGTAGTGGGGATTATTATTAGGTATATATAACGGTCTATCGGAAAAGATGTTTTTCTGTGACGCTTTGTGTAAAAAATACATTAAAGTACCTATATGGTACTTTGGTGGATACCATTCCTAAAAGTAACTACATCGGAAGTCGCCAATTGATCATTATGCATTCCATCGTATTTTGGCAATGGAATGATATCAAAACTTGTGCACCCAGTTGTGGAGTTTAACAATCTCCGACAATTTTTCGAGGATAATGAAAAAAAAAACAAAATTGTTTTATTCGTATTTCTGTTGCTAAGCAGACAGCAATCGCTTATCAAAAATCGCTTGCACTGAGACCTCACTTTTAAACCAAGTTGAATGAAACTTGTAATGCCGTTATTTTATTTCATGAAAAAGAGTTTATTTTGAAAGTTCATGAACATGTTTCAGTTGTTCTCAAGTTATATTTGTGGTTAAATTTGTTGTTTTCTGCTGATTTGTTTCCGAGATACAGTTTCTGTTCTGCGTTACAAGTGCTACCTTGCGGTTGAATGTATTGTTCGAGAAGAAAATTATATTCTTACGCTAGTACGTATTTTAAAATGGGTGTGTGGGTGAATTTCGATACAATTCTTGTGAGATAGCAAACAGAAAAAAATAATCAAATAGCCATTTGTTGAACGTTAAGTGGGAAAATTATAAGTTAAGAAGCCTCTATTGAATAATAGAGGCTTTTATTGACCGTTCCAGAATTGGAACGGTCAATAAAATTTATTCAAATTAAGCAAAAACGCTTATGCAATATATTATAAAATAACTCTACAAACTATTTACACTAAATACTAAATTAAATGACTTTCTAATTATACAAAAACAAAGGATATTTAGGCGTCGAAGTACTCGTCCGCATTGCTGTCATCTGGAAACATGCCCAGAAGACTGGCAGCATTGCCAAATCGAATGGCAACGCTAATTTTTTGGTCAAAGAACGAGCTGGACCTCTGGTCACGTAAAGTGTCGAACCGTCAGCGAGAAATTTCCTTAAAAAGAAGATGCGTACTTGGCCGGAATTGTCTTGGAATGAAATCTTCCATTCATTATTGATAATATTTTAATCTGTATCCACAAGTGACAAGACAACGTAGAGAGCTCAGTAGTAAATAATTATATCCATAACAACCACTTACGCAATTCCTCACACAATAACAACTTAGTGACGACCAATCTCATTCACCACATCTTCCTCCATTGTCCCAAATTGCCGGAATATACCACGCCAGAACCAGTTGTTTATGTAAACTAATATACACTTCTGGACACATCTTTTGGCCCACCTTGTATTTTCAGTTTCGTTTGGTCCTAGCTAAAATTTTATATTAGGTCGAGCAAAAAGTTTTTATGCAGTTTTGAACCTGGCACATTCACAATTTCATTCAATAGTCTTTTTTTGAATTTCGAACACAGAATTTAAAGAAACAAAAGACAATTTGGAGCCTGTTTGTTGATATCAAACAATCGAATACTAAGAAAACTTGGTTTTATTGGTTTACTTGGATTTAATTCTTGAAAAAGTGATTGATATCTTTGGTTTTGCAACAAACATTACTTATTCTTAACATTAAGGTGAGGTTCTATCAATAATCTATGGATACTTCACCTGAAGTCGCCGCCCAAGCTGTGGCACTTATTCAGGCCGGACACAGCCAAAGAAACGTGAGTGCTCAACTTAATTTAAGTCGATCTGCGGTCCGAAATGTTTATCGGAGGTACCTAGAGACTGGCGGCTTTGTTCGTCGCCAAGGAAGGCCACGATCTCGGGTCACAACTGAAAGACAGGATCGATTCATCGTGACGACCAGCTTGAGAAATCGTCACCTTACCTCCATTGAGATACAAAACCAACTTCACGACTTCCACGGAGTATCTGTGAGCGCTCGAACTGTTCGAAGAAGGTTAAAAGAACGCGATATGGTACCACACAAGCCAGCTAATGGCCCCAAACTAACGCGAGCCCACCGAACAGCGCGCCTTCATTTCGCACGCAGTCATTTAAATTGGACACAGCAAGATTGGAGCCGTGTACTCTTTTCTGATGAGTCTAAAATTGTGTTACATGGCAATGATGGAAGGAAGAAGGTCTACCGACGTAAGGGAGAGCGTTTCGCACAATGCTGCTTTGATGAGAGGGTTGCTTATGGCGGTGGCTCATGAACTGTCTGGGGCGGTATATCCGCGAGCGGCAAAACTCAACTTGAGGTTGTTACAGGACCACGGCTGCCAACATTAAATGCTGAAAGGTACATTCGTGAGTGCTTAGAACCTCACGTGATACTGCGTGATACCATACGCGGACTATGTGGGCCCAAATTTCCTTTTTATGCATGATAATGCAAGAGCCCATGCGGCCGGCATCGTCAGGGAATATCTTCGGGATGTCAACATCACAGTTATGGACTGGCCAGCCAGAAGCCCAGACATGAACCCTATTGAGCACATGTGGGACGAGCTAAAAAGACGTGTTAGGGCTCGTCAGCCAGTTGCCCAGACGATGCAGGAGTTGAAAACTGCCATAGAAGAGGAATGGGAGATGATCCCTCAAAATTTCATAGAGCGGTTGACAAACTCTATGCCTAATCGTATGAGAGCTGTGGTAGATGCCCATGGAGGCAACACGCGTTATTAAATTAAACCTTTATTTGATAAAACATGTTTTTTATTCAAAAATCAATTGCCTTTAACAAGGCGCATATCCGACTTGTTAGGCGTAGCTCCATGTCGTATGGTATTCTGAATTCAAATTTAAAACAATACGATCGAAAAATATGGTAAAATGTATCAGGTTTAAAACTGCATCAACAGTTTTTGTTCAATCTAGCAATCATATTTCGGTAGGGGTCATCGAAACCTAAACTCTAAGGTGGGCCAATAGATGTGTCCAGAAGTGTATAATAATTGGTATTACGGTGTGTTACATAGTGGCAATAGTATATTGTTTTCTCATGCTTCATGTGTTTTAATGCGATACAGGGTTAGTTTTCAATGACCAGCTAAATTTTCACAGGGTGTTCTACCCATGATTATGAACAACTTTCACTATGGGACCAACTTTGAAATCACGAAAAAAAATCGGTTGTTTCATACATTTTGGTCGAGTAGGTATTGAACTTTTGTATGAAACAGCTGTTCTTTTTTTCGTGATTTTAAAGTTGGTCCCATAGTAAAAGTTGTTCATATTCACGGGTAGAACGCCCTGTGAAAATTTGGCTGGTCATTGAAAACTAACCCTGTATATTTGGGAAGAACATTCTGTTGTCTGCCAGAAGTTTTGCTACCCGTTTTATAGGCACTAGGTTTCGGAACTACGCCAATCTACGTCATTGGATCGTTTTGAGTAAATATAAGACTCCATTTACTGAAAAGCTTGTTTGTAATCTGGATGAGAGGCCTTTGACTAGCCTTGATACAGTTTCAGTAGAACTGGAAGCAAGCAAATTTTTTTTATTGTCCCATTGCTGAACAAAAGCCTTCCTTTTCCAGCACTACTTCGATCCAACCCTAGGTCATCTCGTCACCTATTCCTGGGCCGGCCTCGGCGGCGCCGTCCATCCTCAGGCACCCAGCTTGTGGAGACTGTTACCCAGCGGTTTCTATGCATGCGGCTGACCCACCCAATCCCATTTTAGCTTGGCAGCCTTTTTGCCTGTGTCTAGGATACCCGTTTTGGAAGACACCGTGTTGTTTCGTTTTCAGTCAGAATGCTGCGCTCCATTGCTTTTTGGCAAACCGCAAGGTGGAACTTTTGCGACTCAATGAGCAACTAGGTCTGAGCACAAACAAACAAAATTAATTTCAGTTTTTATCTGTCTCTAGAAAAGACCAGGCAATACTTATGCCAACATTCCCTCAAACACACATTAATATTTCCCGAAACCCTGCCACACACATAGACATTCAAAACCCGTGTGAAATTCAGTTTAATGGTCCGGGCAAGCCTATTACTGGGCATAATCCAAGACGGTAAGCATGCCACTTATGCCTCTTATGTCTCTTACGACGTATTGTCAGGATGCCTCCACAATGCCCATAGAAGATACGTGAGGGGTGTGTCAAGTAAGTTCGGACTTGGCTGAATTTGTCCGGGCAAGATTTTTGCTGTGTAGGAGCAATAAATATGTGGGCTCATTGGGTTGTTAAGGAATTGGGAGAAAAGATTTTTGTTCTTTCTTGGGAAAAATGGTTCTTTTAAAATATTTTTTTGGAATAACTGAAACAATACTTACAATTGAAAAAGTTTATCCTGGACATAGGCAGGAGAGTGATGATCTCGAATCATTGATGTCAGAGATCATCACTCTTCAGATTGATTTCTCTCTGAAGGTAAACATCGTCGTGAGGAAACCATGTACTTATAGCTAATATTATAGAAATTATTATAGCAATATAAATCTGAAATCGCCAACCTGTCTTGAGCATGCGTGGTGATCAATGCTCGTGCCTTCTCTGTATGAGAAGAGGCCTTTGCCCTGCAGGGGGACAGTAATAAGCTGCTACTATTATTATTATTTACATGAATAGGAAAGAAGAAAAAGAAGTGATGCAGCGTAGCATGATGACGTTTTGTCGACGGAAGAATAGATAAAACTACACATTGCCATGCAAAGACAAGTAGAATGCCTAAGTACAAATATTTCTATGGCGGTCATGTTAAGCGTGCAGGAGTTAGGAAAAACGTTCATTATAATTGATAATCAATTACTAACAACTTTTTATATTGTTAACAGTCCAGTGACACGTACAGAACAGAGGTCCAAAATCAATTTACACGATCTTTTAAACATTTTAAATGACAGTTGTCTGCTTATCTAACATGAATATTGCAATATTCATTGCAAAAGATAATAATGAACTGAACTATTAATACAAAACAAATAATCATAATCATAATCATTTATTCATTTGCGAATATGGGTGCACAAGAAAAAGGTCTTAAATAAACAATAGTGTCCATTAGCCATATCCTACCATCAGGCATGCAAGTTTACGAAATACAGTTATTTATGAAAGTAGAATTTAACAGTAAAAAAAATAAAAATTAAAAAGACATCATTTAAAATATTGTATGGGGTAACATTATATAAGTTTGTCCTGTAAATACTTTTAAACAAAACATTGTAACTATGCCTTTGCAAGAATTATAATAATTGATAAGTAAATTAACTTTTAATTTAATGGAACTTACAAAGTCAATCATTTGGTATTTAATTTAAACATAGGTACAATCAGCAACAAAAGTCGATTAACACATGCAGTTTTTTAATCTTAATTATTAAGCGAAATACAAATTGGAACAGAAGTACTTAACATTATAAGAGCATAACTCTTAACAGTTAAACGAAAAAAAAAGCAGTTTATCGAATAATTTTGTGTTAATTTAGATGATGTCAATAAGTAGCAGTGTTAACCGACTTCTGTTGCTGACTGTACCTACAACAAATAAGAATGGCAACAACAAATAAATTGGTCAGCGTGACCTTAAACAAACTTCTACATAATTATAGGCACATAAATTCAACCCAGATATTATTGACACGATAACACAAGTTTTATTTTGTTTGAAACATTTTTAAACACAAATAATTAGGTCCACGTTGACGTTGTCGGTTTCAAGTTCTTTTAATTTACGTTCTACTTATACAGGATGTGTCGTAATTAATGGATAACCTCTTAAGGGGTTATTGTATTATTATTATGAACAACTTTTACTTTGGAACCGAACCTAAAATCGCGAAAAAAAATCTGCTATTCCCTGCATTTATGTTCGCATAACTCGTCAAAATATAGAAAACAGCTGATGACACCTGCTCAGCTGCTGTGCTGAGGATGAGCTGGGAACACTTTTTTCAGAAACTTCTTCCAACTAAAACGGAGCTTCGGCCTTCTCAAGGTTTTTACTTCATTGACGTGAAAAAGATCAGCACATAAGGCAGTATTTCTTAAACATTTTTAGGTGTCTACTTATATGCAAAAAATACCAGTATTTTACATGGAGCGACTGCCTATCTGACCTCCACAACCCAGTAACTGGGTAATATACGATACCTACCCCTTGCTAAGACTGGTTGTCAGACTTTCGAGCTACTGTCTACCCGTAATGACTGTCAAAGATCCACGAATGACAGCCGGAACCGACGGCCTAACGTGCTGTCCGAGGCACGGAGGAGTCTCAGTATGTAAATATGGTCATCCATCCACGGACCGACCCCGGCAAGCGTAGCTTAACCTAATGGATCGACCCGTGCGACTGTTATTACTTAGCCACGAGCTCCTTCCTTAAATAAAATTCAAACGTATGAAATTACAACCTCCTTACTTTTGAAGACGCGTAATAATAGATGTACTAAACATGTTGCCCCCTTGTCACTACGTCACTATGTGCTAGCAACCGTTTCCGGGGGCCATTATTGAGTGTGCAAGTCACCCCCTGTCAATTTATCTGTGTATATTATATAACATTGGTCAGGCAGGAGACATAATTCTTCCATAGTTCAAGGTACCCAATCCACTATAGCACCCAAACCCATAGCCCAAAATGTTTTGTTTCAATGTTCTGCAATAGTCCTGCACCAACCGGGGTTGTCCTTGGGTGCACTTGCATAGTGCATACAGGGATAATCGTGGGCTAGTGCCTCCTCGTCATTTAAATTATCTAAGGGGCCTCTGCGAGTTGGCTTCGGCCCCTCGTGTGACTTCCAAAGGTCCGGGACCCCAGGATCCCGAGATATGTCAAAGACGAATAATAATAATGTTGTACTAATATTTCAAAACAAACAAAAACTAGCAATGAATGTGTCGTAATATGAACAGCATTCCAAATCATTCCTCCACATCATTCATACAAAACAATTCGTCATTACTTCTCTTCACAATCCGCACTTCAGTTCAGAAAGACTGTAGTGCATAAATCCACAGTTTCAGTGCTGAAACCTTCAGTTCTACATGTTTAACCGAACCGCGGCATATAGTAATGCTGGGAGAATTTCTCCACGATGTTTGTGCTATTGTGTACCTGTTAGTTTGTGTTGGTGTAAGCTATGAACTTGAGAAGTTTTGTGGTTTTATAGGTATTAATATTTCACCTATAAGCCGTAAGATGTTACGAAAATTACTGGTAGCTACTTAGCTAGAAACCATTTTTACAAGCAAGTACATACTATCAGTTATTGACAACAAGTTTAGAGCGTTGATCGCACGCGGGCTAGCAACGTCGCATTTCTAGATTTTTTTCGTGATTATTTCTTAAATTTATATCAAAGGACAATTTCCTGTGAATAATTCTTAGATCGTTGGTGTTTATAAGTATGTATGCTATTTTTTTATAGTTATTTTTAATTTACTCTTAAAAAATTACATTTATTGTCAATTACTTTATAAGTGTAATGAAATAATCACAAAAAACCTCTAGAAATACGACGTTGCCAACCCGCGTGCGATCTACGCTCTTAATGCCATCGCCGTTTTAACGTTATTTGTAATGTTGAACATGCGCAAATACCATTTAGTTGAGGCCAAAATAATCTGATAACATTGATTAGGTACTGTTCTGAGATTACATCCAGAAGGTTATATCGCAGTATAGTAAAGTAAGCAGTATTACATCTTCATAAAAAAACGGCCGAAATGACGCGCTTCGAAATCTCAGTATATACCAGTACGCAACATTTCGAGCGCGCGGCAGTTACGCACGGACGGACGCGTATTTATCTACCGAGCGGTCATAGGTAATTAACTGAAGGTAAACTACTGTAGATTTATTATTCTGTGGTTACACTACGCTTGACGATATGAGATTAAAAACTGAGCTATTTATACATAAGGTAGGAGTCAACTGTCATTCTAAATCACGATTCACCTGTGATAGCTGACGTACGCAAAATGTTATTATTTGGCTGATAAGTGTTAGGTATCGTGTTTGTCAAGTTTTCAGGGGAAACAATAAAATATTTTATTTAATTATTGTTGGACTTATCAATAAATTAGAATGCAGTATGGTGGCAAAAAATATGTATGAGCTGAGAAAATGATGATGAATAATGATGATGTTCATACACAATGTTTTTTTTTTTGCCATTTTGATGCCCATATCAGAATTGTTAACCATTAAGAAGAAACACATAACCAATTTTTCATTGCCAGAAATGAAAATTAGGTGCACTTATAGATCAGAAGAAATACATAACCAATTTTTCATTGCCAGAAATGAAAATAAGAATAAAGTATGCTGTTACTAGTTTGAATTTTAACTGGCGGTGTTGTGACAAGAAGATTGACGCATATTTTCTAAACCAGAGGGCTAGCTCGTTTTTTGGCCAAAGAATTAGCATTGCCATTCAACGTGGCAATGCTGCCAGTCTTCTGGGCACGTTTCCGGATGACATCGATGCGGACGAGTATTTCGACGCCTAAGTGTCCTTTTGTTTTGTATTTATTTGTATAATGTTTAAATAAATTATGTCTTTAGTATTTTCTTGATTAAGAAAGCTAAACACGCTCTTGACTTGCACCGCACTCTCATAAACATATTTGCTAGCAAAGTTTACCATAACATACGTACGAAGAGTTTAATAGCATTTTGTTACCATAAAATATAATGGCTGATTTGTGAGGCATGTACTTGTGTAGTCTACTACCTACTAAGTACTAAACGATGACCTTTTTAAGCTTCGTCCACATCTGAGCGACCAAAGCGTCTGCGAAGCGGGAGCGTCAGTAGCGCGGCGGACGCTGCCCTTGTTATCTTATGGCGCCTTGCTCACCTGCGCGACCGTGACGCGGGAAGAACGCGTTTGCAAAACGGGACGCAATCCAACGTACGCGTCTTGTGATCAGACATTCTATTGTTGGACAACAATTTAGGTGTTAAATTATTCACTAACAATGAGGTTTGCGGTTCGCGCTAGATGCGCTCCGGGTTCGCGTCCCGCGTCCCGCTACTTGACGCTCTGGTCTGGCTGTAACATGTCCTATATGGGTATGTGGTCTAGTTTGTTCCAGGTACAAAAGTGTGCATATAAGTGGTTATAATGTTTCCTGAGCCTACCTAGTCGTAGCTGTTGTAAAAGTAGATAAGATGACAGATATCATTGAAATCGACATCGTTCTTCTTGTGACAACAAACTACGATTACAGATTGGTTTACCGAAATGTCATGTTTGCTGATCATTACAATTTACAGTCCTACCAACTTATCTGTGAACTGAAAGTTGACGCCACCGTCGATGCGTCGACACAATCGAAGACATTTCAACATGACGGCCGTAGTTCCAATTTTCGCCATTTCACAGATAAGTTGGTAGGAGTGTATCTATCTTTTGACAGCTTTATAGCAGTTATTGGGAGGTTTTTTTTGTTTCTGCATGCTACTCTTGACGTTTTTAATATGAGTACGTCTCTTTTACATCATTCTCACATTTAAGAGGGCTGGCGCATTTTGACACCTCTCTCGCTCACACGGAACCAAATTTTTAAGAAAGTTAATTGAAAAGATGCTTTTTTGAAATATATAATGAATTAAAGGACTAGTAAATAATGTTAATTTAATAGGTAACTATTAAAAACACATCACACATCACCAGCTACGCTTTGGAAAAGGCAACTAGCTTCATCTTTCTGCCTGACCGACCTCCATGACAATAATTCAAAAGTGCCTGTAAATGGTTTAATTTAAATAAATGTTTAATTAATAATAATAATGTGGTTTAATTTAATTTAAATGCTTTGAGTAGCTTAGCATTTTCAGTGTGTATGCTGAACAATCCAAGAGGCAAGCACTGTTTTTAATATTTACTGGATTTTATTTAGGTATGTTAAAATATGTACGCAATCCTGTAATAGGCGATACTAGCAGTTTTATTTTGTCCTTTTCCACACTACGTTGAGTTAAGTCACCAGTCTAACCAAATACGCCTAAAATTTGTATAATATGCTGAAATGATGACAAACGATAACCAGACATCCATGTCGACCAACATGACAGATGGAACCAGCTTTTGCAGCGTTGTGGTTACCGCGACCACGATGTGGTTGATTATTAATAGGACCACAACAGATTTTGTTCTGCGGTTCCGTGCTAAGTTGACACAATGCTGTTGCAATTATTTCATTGGTTTTAGTTTTTGAGCGACGCATGTTAAAATAATTGTTTTTGTTATGGTTTTTATTATTTTAGCTGTTAATTCGTTTCATGAGTCTTTTTCATTACAATGATTAACAGAATTATTTTCCATTGATTTGTTATTTCAAGTCATCACACAATCGATGTCCAATTATAACTGATGAGATTATCAGTTTATTAATATTTCAATAAAAGCTTCATTTATTGAAAATAATTATATTATTTATAAATTACTAGCAGCGACCCGCGGTTTCACCCGTGTAAGTATCGAACCCGTAAGAATATCGAAATAAAAAGTGTTATATTTGTTCATCCAGGTTATAAACTATCAGTTTGCCAAATTTCATCAAAATCCGTTTTTTAGTTTTTGCGTGAAAGAGTAACAAACATCCATCCTCCCAAACATTCGCGTTTATAATATTAGTAGGCTTTGACAAAACGCTTGTTAAAATTCTAATTTTGAAACAGTTCATTAGAAATATACAAAGTTACTGTTATATATACTTATATGGGGTGACTAGTAATTAGTGACCGATACCTAAACACATGATTTTGCTCATGATAACAAACAACTTTTACTATGGGACCAAACCTGAAATCGCAAAAAAAAAATCAGCTGCTCCCTACATTTTGCCGAGTTATGCGAACATGAATGTATGGGGAACTGGAAATTTTTTTTTTCGCGATTTCAGGTTTGGTTTTATAGTAAAAGTTGTTTGTTATCATGAGTATAAGCATGTGTTTAAGTATCGGTCACTAATTACTAGTCACCTTATATACACTTCTGGACACATCTTTTGGCCCACCTTGTATTTTCAGTTTCGTTTGGTCCTAGCTAAAATTTTATATTAGGTCGAGCAAAAAGTTTTTATGCAGTTTTGTACCTGGCACATTCACAATTTCATTCAATAGTCTTTTTTTGAATTTCGAACACAGAATTTAAAGAAACAAAAGACAATTTGGAGCCTGTTTGTTGATATCAAACAATCGAATACTAAGAAAACTTGGTTTTATTGGTTTACTTGGATTTAATTCTTGAAAAAGTGATTGATATCTTTGGTTTTGCAACAAACATTACTTATTCTTAACATTAAGGTGAGGTTCTATCAATAATCTATGGATACTTCACCTGAAGTCGCCGCCCAAGCTGTGGCACTTATTCAGGCCGGACACAGCCAAAGAAACGTGAGTGCTCAACTTAATTTAAGTCGATCTGCGGTCCGAAATGTTTATCGGAGGTACCTAGAGACTGGCGGCTTTGTTCGTCGCCAAGGAAGGCCACGATCTCGGGTCACAACTGAAAGGCAGGATCGATTCATCGTGACAACCAGCTTGAGAAATCGTCACCTTACCTCCATTGAGATACAAAACCAACTTCGCGACTTCCACGGAGTATCTGTGAGCGCTCGAACTGTTCGGAGAAGGTTAAAAGAACGCGATATGGTACCACACAAGCCAGCTAATGGCCCCAAACTAACGCGAGCCCACCGAACAGCGCGCCTTCATTTCGCACGCAGTCATTTAAATTGGACACAGCAAGATTGGAGCCGTGTACTCTTTTCTGATGAGTCTAAAATTGTGTTACATGGCAATGATGGAAGGAAGAAGGTCTACCGACGTAAGGGAGAGCGTTTCGCACAATGCTGCTTTGAAGAGAGGGTTGCTTATGGCGGTGGCTCATGGACTGTCTGGGGCGGTATATCCGCGAGCGGCCAAACTCAACTTGAGGTTGTTACAGGACCACGGCTGCCAACATTAAATGCTGAAAGGTACATTCGTGAGTGCTTAGAACCTCACGTGATACCATACGCGGACTATGTGGGCCCAAATTTCCTTTTTATGCATGATAATGCAAGAGCCCATGCGGCCGGCATCGTCAGGGAATATCTTCGGGATGTGAACATCACAGTTATGGACTGGCCAGCCAGAAGCCCAGACATGAACCCCATTGAGCACATGTGGGACGAGCTAAAAAGACGCGTTAGGGCTCGTCAGCCAGTTGCCCAGACGATGCAGGAGTTGAAAACTGCCATAGAAGAGGAATGGGAGATGATCCCTCAAAATTTCATAAAGCGGTTGATAAACTCTATGCCTAATCGTATGAGAGCTGTGGTAGATGCCCATGGAGGCAACACGCGTTATTAAATTAAACCTTTATTTGATAAAACATGTTTTTTTTTCAAAAATCAATTGCCTTTAACAAGGCGCATATCCGACTTGTTAGGCGTAGCTCCATGTCGTATGGTATTCTGAATTCAAATTTAAAACAATACGATCGAAAAAGATGGTAAAATGTATGAGGTTTAAAACTGCATCAACAGTTTTTGTTCAATCTAGCAATCATATTTCGGTAGGGGCCATCGAAACCTAAACTCTAAGGTGGGCCAATAGATGTGTCCAGAAGTGTATATATACTTTTATCTGCTCACACTAAATAGCACCACATTATTAAAATCACAACCTCACCCAAAAACAGTATCGCTCCTACAATAAACAAACATATATTCTACAAACAGTTAACTGCCGAACTTTTTACTACCAAGTAAACTGACGGATTTATCAAGGGCCCTTACACACGGCCAGTAAAAACTCTCCCCGGAATAAATACATCAGTTCGGTGCTGCGGACTTTAATTTATCGCTCCCTGTGGATCGAGCCGGACAGGTATAAACGGCTCGACCGCTCCAACTTAAACGATAGATTTGCGTGAATTTTTGAAAGACTTTCCTCGAGTACGTCTGGTTTAATTTGTTGAAGTGTTGCGGTAGGGGAGGTGTGGTATCAGCAACCTCTCATCGCAAAACCAAGACTTCATCATTATCATTTCATCTCCCCCAAGCATCGCCACTTCAACCTTTTCTGTGCTTCTCGCATCCAGCGAATTCTTGTGGCCTTCACAAGGTCATTGGTTAACTTTGTGGGAGGCCTGTCAAAGCTACGTCTTCCGGTTCGAGGTCGCCGCTCCAGAACTTCTCGGCCCCATCGGCCATCTTTTCTACGAGCAATGTGCCCTCCTCACTGCTACATAAGATTGGCAATTCTTCGAGCTATGTCGGTTACCTCGGTTCTCCTGCTGATCTCTTCACTTCTGTTTCTACCACGTAGGAAAACTCCAGGCATAGCCCTCTCCATTGCCCTTACGAAGACTTACGAAGAGAGAACGAGCTTTGACCACCGCGCTTGCTTACTGCCCGTTGAAGATTTCAGAACTAAAGACCAGCTATCTTCACATTTCTTTATATGATGTTTTCCTTATCAGAAATAAAAATATAATAGAAAATACAAAAAATGTCACCTTAACTACTTCCAGACTGACTGCAATGTGCCAAAGTCTGGTTAGTCAGGGTATTAGGTGCTGAAGCTTGGGCCTAAGTTAGAGCTTGAGGAACTTGTGGCTAGGTAATAACAGCCGCTCGGGTCGATCGATTAGGTTAATCTACGCTTGCCGCCGTTGGTCCGTGGATTGGTGACCATCTTTACATAATTATAACAAGACCTCTTCTTGCCTCAGAAAGCTCGTTAACCTGTTGGTCCCGGCTGTCATTCGTGGATCTTTGACAGCTTTGGTTGTCAGACTTTCTATTTTCTTTCTTTCTTTTTTCTTTTTGAAACAGGTTGTCAGACTTTCGGGCTTCGAACGACCCATGTCGTTCGAAGCCCGAAAGTCTGACAACCAGTTTTACCAAGGGGTATCATGTTACCCAATAACTGGGTTGTGGAGGTCAGAGAGTTGAGGCCAAGTTGAGGCAGTGGCTCCATGTAACATATAGTATTCAGCTGCATCTGCTTAGAGGATTCCCCATCCATTTGCATAAAATTATAAGACATAATATAACATAGCATACTCTTAGAATTGTTTATCCTAGTTATATTTACGTATAACATTATTACGCATAAAAGGTTACGGATAATTTTTATATATTATTATTATTATTTCTTGTCTTTGGCTTATCTCGGGACCCTGGGGTCCCGGACCTTTGGAAGGCGTACGAGGGGCCGAAGCCAACTCGCAGAGGCCCCTTAGACAATTTCAAATGACGAGGAGGCACCAGCCGACGATTATCCCTGTATGCACTATGCAAGTGCACCCAAGGACAACCCCCGGTTGGTGCAGGACTATTGCAGAACATGGAAACAAAACACATTGGGCCTATGGGTTTGGGTGGCTACATGGATTGGGTACCTTGAACTATGGAAGAACTATGTCCCCTGCCTGACCAATGTTATATAATATACTCGGATAAATTGGCAGGGGGTGACTTGCACACACAATAATGGGCCCCCGGAAACGGTCGCTAGCACATAGTGACGTAGCGACAAGGGGCAACATGTCCTGAGGTGCTTGAGGAGTGGAGAGGTATTCCACGGCTCTCAGAACAATCCCAGAGCCCGGAAGATGGTCAAGATCCCTACAAGCACTTACTGGAATACTTCCTTCCTCTGAGCACGTTTCCTCTTGCGAATCTCCACTCAAGCCGGCCAATAAAGGCAATAATGAGGTGGGAGCTCTGTTCCCGTCAGTGTTCACTCCAGCCGGCCAATAAAGGCAAGCCAGAGGTGAAGAACAAGACTTCTCCCGGGAAATAGGGTCCGTGGGATCGCTACTGCCCAACAGCTCGCCACATGCTGCCCTGCGGGTTCATATTATTATTATTTTTTTTATATTTTGACGACACGGTTGGCGCAGTGGTTGAGCGATTGACTGCTGCGCAGCATGTCGCGGGTTCGATTCCCGCACGGAACAAATATTTGTACGACCTACAAGTATTTGTTCCGAGTCTGGGTGTTTTTCTATCTATAATATGTATGTATTTACAAAAAAAAAAAAAAAATTATATAAGTAGTTTATCAGCCATCTCGTTACCATAACACAAGCATTAGGTTGCTTAGCTTGGGGCTAGATGGCGTTGTGTGATATGTCCAAACATATTTATTTATTTATTTATTTATGGCTCATGATTATTAGACGAATAAATATTATGCTTTAAAAATTTATGCAATTCCAAATTATGTCAAAACAAATTAGAATTAGACCAAAAAATGATAGTTATGCTAACTTTTGCATTATGCTACAGTATGCCAAAAAAATATTCCAAATTTGTTATACCAAAGTATACATAGAAGGAAAAAAAAACATTATGCAAAAAAAAGGGATCCCTGGAAGCCGACCCCAACTTAGTTGGGAAAAGGATAAGCAGATGATGATGAGGTACTGAAGCTACCCATCTACGAGTAGTAGTAGGTAGATTTTTGTTGTTTGACTAGAGATGCTATATTCAATGGACGTTTTCATACTACACTGAATAGCAATTACTTGTGAAAACGAGAGGTTTCTAAACTGCAAGTCACTAATTACTTTATCATGTCCACCGTTTTCAGGTCTCGTTCTCAATGACATAAGAGCATAATAAATTGATCCATTTAATTTCCTCTTAGTAATTAGCAAACACCAATTAAATATGAATCACTAACACAACGCATAGGTAATTATCTTCACATTCAAACGTTTGAGTAAACGCTCCCATTCTCTCTCTTTGCTAAGACAATTTTGTATGTGTATTTGCAATGATCTCGAAAATTACTGCATACATTCCGGTAATTCGTTCACCGTTGTGCAATTGGTTGGTTTCCGGTGAAGAGGCTAGAAGATGGGCCTAATGGGGTCGAGCAGAGAAAGTAAAGCAAATTATAATGGTTTGAACAATGATGGGTGAAATTATTTGATAATTTGGATTATAAGAAGTAATGATAGGGAATTAGAATTTGTGTGTAGATTTAGGAATTAGTTTTTTGGGTTCCATACCTGAAGTGGTACCAAACGGAACCCTATTATTAAGCCTCCGCTGTTCATCTGTCCGTCCGTCCGATTTGTGCCTCGGTCGTCCCACAGAGTCTCGTCCCACATAAAAAATTCCCCACTTGTCCCAATTTGTATGCCTCGCTCGTCCCAAAACTTAATTTTCAATATTTTATTCCCCGCTCGTCCCAATTCGTATGCCTGGCTCGTCCCACATTTTTTTCATATGAGTTAAATTTGATTTAATTGTACAGTCAGCCTAAAAACCTGACTGACCAGAAAGATAAATAACCTCATGTTGCGGAAAATTTGATGAACTAATTCAATCCGAGACTCCACTATAATATAAATTATAAAATTACAAGTTACGCCACCATGACAGTTTTTTTCTGATCAAACTTTAGGTTTAGATTGAAGGCATTAATAAAGTACACATAGCCGACCCTAAGTACAAACCCTGTGCACCCCACTGCTTAGACCACTACTATTATTATTAACCTAGAACAAGTTTTTGAATGTTTATAGCTTCGGTATTTTTGTGCGACCGGATTAGAGCTTGCTCTCTCGCTCTGCTTTCTTTGTATTAATCAATTGACCAATGACGTGGCTTTGCGTTATCAGCGCAATCGGAGCAAATGCGGTTACAAAGTGCATCTGCTAATTTTAAATATGAGGTGTTTATATTAAGCGTGGTGTATTCATAGAGTGAGGTTCAATATTTGTGAAGTTTTAAAGGGTAAGTAATAATTATAATTTTGTCGATTTTTTCATATTTTGTGAAGTCATGATAAATGATTTGACTTATATCACTAATGTGGTAATTATTTACTTTTATATTAGTTGCTGTCTAAGGATTATGGTCTTTTATTATATGCATACTTAACTCTGTGCCTCCTGTGAAAAAGAGTACATCGCTACTTTTTAGGAGACGCAAATAAAATTTTGAAAAATATTTTTTTTCCTGTTTCCTAGGTCCTGTCATGGAGTTCTTTATCTATGGCCCTGTTTCACGAAATCGTCTAGTATTTTTTTTTTAAATGAGTAACCCTTTTTCACATTAACTAGAAATCTGAACAAATAATAATTTGATTTGAGCCCTAATTCACATTAATTTTGTTTACCCATTTTAACAAACTTCAAAAAAAGAGGATGTTCTCGGTTATACTGTATTTTTTAGGTTAACCAATTTTGATAAATCTTCTTTTATGTAAAAGCTGGTGCTTCCCATATGGTCGCATTTTAATTTAGTTAACCTCCTTCATAAAATGAGGATGTTCTCAACTACAAAGTGTTTTCTGGGTGAATCAGTTTTGATGACTCTTTTGATTCGAAAGCTGGTGCTTCCCGTGTAGTCTCATTTCAATTTGGCTCAGTTCTGACAATAGCATGTATGATAAAACCATATTCAACATGTTGAAGTCGGTTTTCAGCTATGATTTTTAATCATTATAGCTATTCACGATTCGTATCTACGAAACGAAACTATTGTACATAGTTTCGTTCGGAATACCTTTCTTAGACAGATGAAAGCTAATTTTTTGCTCTCTTATATTCATTTAAAAACGAAAAGGGTATATTGGACTTGGTACCCCTTTTTACAGGAGGCACAGAACTAATTCACGTTGTATTTGCAGGTGATCAGATATAGAGCCGTGGCTTCTTCATCCTGAAACATGGAGCCAGTGGCTTCATCATCCCGAGCTGATCTTCAGACTGGCTGCAGTCTGGCTTCTACATCCCAAGAGATAACCTTTATTGAATCACAAAGAGGTGTGCCTATTATTTTGTATGCCGGTTACGAATATACGAAAAAGCGAGAGAACAAAAATAGCTCAATCGTCTGGAGATGTGTGAACAGAAGGTGTCATGGAGGAATGGTGACTTCAAATAATAATGTGACGAAAATTCTTCGTCATGACATTTGTACGCCCAGCATAGCAAGAAATGACATCAAAGAAGAAATACATCGCTGCAAGCAAGAAGCAAAATCTTCTGAAGGAAAATCGATTCCTTCTGTCTTCAATTCAAGTATAAAAAAATTATTGGACAAAGGTACTGACAAGATAGAAAAATTACCTGAATTATCGAATGTTAAGAACAGCTTGTATAGTGCTCGAAACAAAGCCCAGCAAATAAAGAAAGCTACATTTAAAACGCCGTTTGAAGTAAAAATTCCAGTAAGTTACATGAGTTTTGTTTTATTTGATTATGAGTACAGAAAAACAAGGATATTAGCTTTCGCTGATGTAAATAGTAAAGGACTTCATCAACACGTGAAACATTACCTTGCAGATGGTACATTTAAGTGTGTAGTAAAACCATTCAGACAATTATATGTGATTTACGGTGACCTTGGCAGCACAAGTGAGAAAATTCACGTCGTGCCCTTAATATACATCTTATTAATGGACAAAAAAGAGTTCACATATGAGACTGCGTTTGCTCTTATCAAATCGCAAATTCCAGAATGGCATCCGATTACATTCAGAACTGATTATGAGAAAGCAGCCATGAACGCAATCCGTAACATCTTTCCGGATGTAATATGCAAAGGCTGTTACTTCCATTTTAGTCAAGCACTTTGGAAGAGAGCAAAGGCGTTAAAGTTAAATAAAAAGAGAATGTTCAAAAAGCATATAGCTCTATGCACAGCGTTAGCTTTGCTACCACCTGAACTTAAATGCGATGGATGGCTATATATAATGGAGGATTGTCCGAAAACTCTCAATATTGAGAAATACAATGACTATTTTGTATCGGCATGGCTTGACAACGAATATTATCGAGGCAAATGGGATTTTTGGGGGGATATCTACAGAACAAATAACCCAGTGGAAGGCAGTAACGCTAAATTAAACAGAACATATTCGGGAAAGCTGAACATCATTAGCTTTTTGAATGTGATCAAAAACGACGCTGTTCTTTCTTTAGCTCGCCAAGGTAAACCTCGGCGTGCTGATGATATAGCTCATGACAAATATATATTTGATTCTGTAACGGCAATGTTGAATGGCACTATATCACTGGGCCATTGCCTGGAAAAAATCAGCCCTTTTGTTTATTAATGATATTAATGTGTCTATATTAATGATAAGTTTAAAAATGTTGATTTTTTGGAGATTTAATTGTTAAAATACTACTTTCTCATAAATAGTAGGTTGATTAAAATACTGTGATTGTAATTTGATTGTGATATTAGTTACGTAATAAAGATTTTTAAATATAAATATTTCAATTTATGTTGAAATACCACATTAACATAAATAACATAACGTGGTACTTCTATAAGGTACATATAGGTAAATACAAATGTGTATACGGTCTATAATTATTTGACTGTTACTTATATACAAATGTTGATTTTTTGGAAATTTAATTGTTAAAATACCACTTTTTCATAAATAGGAGGTTAATTAAAATACTGTGATTGTAATTTGATTGTGATATTAGTTACGTAATAAAGATTTTTAAATATAAATATTTCAATTTATGTTGAAATACCACATTAACATAAATAACATAACGTGGTACTTCTATAAGGTACATATAGGTAAATACAAATGTGTATACGGTCTATAATTATTTGACTGTTACTTATATACAAATGTTGATTTTTTGGAAATTTAATTGTTAAAATACCACTTTTTCATAAATAGGAGGTTAATTAAAATACTGTGATTGTGATTTGATTGTGATATTAGTCACGTAATAAAGGTTTTTCTAAATAAGTAGTTCTAATTATGTTGAAGTATCTCAGATAAATATTACATGTGTAATACATATATATATCTTAACGTGGTACTTCTATAAGATAAATACAAATGTGTATATTGATAGGTGTAACTAATAGTACTGTGATTTGGATTTGATTGTGATACTAAATAATAAAGATTTTCCTAAATTGCAATAGATCTTTTAATTATTAAAATTAAAAACATGCATCGCGGATGCATACCTAGAACTGGAAGTATTTAATATCTTTATGTTATTAGAAAAAACTATTATTTCAATTTATTGGAAGATATAGTACAATATTTTTTGTCAACTGTACTTTGAATTTGCCAGGAATGTGGGACGAGTGGTGACTTTAAAACTCAAGTGGGACGAACGAGGAATTCTTTGGAATGTGGGACAAGATAGTGGGACGACAGAGGCACAAATCGTCCGTCCGTTTGTCACAGGGCTGTATCTCATGAACCGTAATAATTAGACAGTTGAAATTTTACATAAACTTTTCATTCTGAATAAAAAAATTCTTGCCCTAGCTTGAGGGGTGTCATTGTCTAGATCTCATCGAATAGAGTACTTACAAATATATTTTCTATTTTTTTTTTTATCTTCAAAAATGAAGAAATAAGGGGCCTACAACAATTAAACAAGTTAGGAATTTGAAACTTCTATCATGTACCGTACAAAAATACTAAAAACACTGATTCATATAGTATTTTGTTTATGCCCATAAACAAAATACTATATGAATCAGTGTTTTTGCAACTGCATAAAATAACTTTGTAATTCACAATATCATTATGAAATACAAAGTTGTATTTGCGATTGTTAAAATTTCAGATGAAATATATTTTTCGTTTTGTATTTTCATAAAAATAAAATAAAGTTCAAAATTATACAAGAAACGTTTGTTTTTTGTAAACTTCAGTATTTTTTTCAAATACCTATGTAGTGCACTATATTGTACTGCAGTACGGAACCCTTTGTGTGCGAGTCCGACTCGCACATGGCCGAGTTTTTTTTTGTTTGATTTGCTTCTAATGAAGCCATAATTATGTTTATTACTAAGGGCCGGATTCACAGACCGCACTATGACTTCACTTTGTTAATTACACAAATTGATATGAAATATATTCTTTTGCACATAATATTCATTCTCGTATTAACGAAATTAAATAATGAACATTCATTTTTTACTAATCAAGTTCATAATCGAATGAGACAAGCGTCTCATTCGATTATGAACCTCCCGCTTTTACCCCTCCTCCTCTCCCTCTAATCCTCCACCCACCCCCTTCCCCTTCCCGCCCCTCTCACCCTCCTCTATCATCCCCCTCACCACCCCCTCTCACCCCCTCACCCACCCAATCCCCTCTCCCTCTCACCCTCTTACCACATCCCCTTCCCGCAAACCTCCCCTCACCCTTTTACCCCCTCTCACACCCCCTTTACCGCTTTCTCCTCCCCTCTATCCTCGCCAACTCCTCCCTCCCCCTCACACCCCTCTCCATACCCTCCCCACTCACTACACCCTCCCCCTGACGAGTAAGCCTCAGCAGAGTAAAGTCAAACTGAGGTCTGTGAATCTTGCCCTAAGACGTCATTTACACGAGCAAGTGTCGCGGCGGTAGCCATTTTATAGAAACTGTATGAAGCAATCTCCACACGGCGATATCATCGTGGCGAGAATTTCACGGCACGGCGAGATTATCGCCACGATTCTCTCGCCCGTGGAAATGGCGCTGCTCTTCTCAATTAATTAATTTCGACAGCCTTTATTTGCAACGACCACGGACGAATGAATGTTTCCAAATACCAAATAGGAGGTGCCTAGCTCATCAGTCAACAAAAAAAACCGGCCAAATGCGTGTCGGACCATGCACAATGAAGGGTTCGGTATTTGGGATGAATTTGTCACAAGAACAAACTTAACATTGTAGTTGAAAAACATGTTCTCACCTATATTCCAACTACAAATGTAAGTTTGTATGCACATATTTTGAGTTTTCCCATGTTATTTTAAGACCATAGACTTCTTATAAGTTTTCCTGAAATCTTTATGTATAGAGCTATTTTTTGTATTTGTTTTCAAAATTTTAGGCTCTGTACTTTCGGAGATAAAGGGTCAATTTGGTAAATTTTCTTAAATAACTTAAAACAATTTATTTTAAAATTATAAAATATATATATATTTGAAACTCTCACAGTAAGCCCTTTCATTTGATATATCACACGGTACAGTTTGCAAATCTTTTTTTTTTAATGTCTTATTTGCCCCCTATTCAAAATTCATTTATTTACGTTACACATCCGTTTTGAGTCACAGAAATATTCATGTGTACCAAATTTCGACTTAATCGGTCTATTAGATTTGGAGAAAATTGGCTGTGTCAGACGGGAAGTCAGACAGACACGAATGATCCAATAAAAGTTCAGTTTTTTTTCCTTTTGAGGTACGGAACCCTAATAACAATAATTATGGCACTCGCTACCAACTCGCTAGCGTGTATGAGCAGATGTATGAACGTAAACGAAGCAAAAGGAGTATGTAAGGATCGTAGCAGGTGGAGTTCTGCAGTTTCTGCCTAGCCCCATGGGAAGAAGGCGTGAGTTTATGTATGTATCTATACTCCATTTACAATAACATTAGACATTTAAACAAACCTTTTATACAACAAATTCAACCCATTTTGACTTCTATTGCATAGGCTTAAGGATGGCATTAAAGGCAAAAAAGTGGTTACTATACCAACTGTTTACTGCAGCTGCCATTTGTCATGCTACCAACGCAATAGAAGTCAAAACTTTATTGAACGGACTGCAAAAAAGGTTTGTCTATATGTCAATGTAAAAGTATAGGTAAGGCACTTTAACACGAGTCCTTAACAAATATTTTGAATCAATCAAAAACTATATTTGCCTGACATCCATATCCTAAATGGCGTCATACCACTAAAAACGCCACAAAAACAGCATTCTTCAAAAAACCCATGAACGGGTTATTGGTCCATTAAAATGTCCATGCTGAGTTAATAGATTATGGTTTATCATCAGGATGACTATTAATAACTTTGTTTTTTGTTTGCAGGTGAGCGATGGTGTTCCTATGGGGATCAAAGGTAATCTGTTTATTTGGATTGTAATGAAGAATCTTTGGGTGCAGCCATTATGGTTTTTTTTTTTTGAAGGAGTGTTGATTTATTATTTAATCAAGGTTGTACGTTGAGTATAGAACTCAAATTATTGAAAATTCTAGCGTTACCTGTTATGTTCTTTCTTTTTTTGGAACGAAGTTCTTTAACGCAGCTCGCGGTTGGAGTAAACTGCTAGAAATCGTCACGTACCTAACAAAACAGCGTTATGCCTGAAAAAGTCAATATCAAGTGTCAAAAGTTTGTATTTTTTTAGGGTTCCGTACCTCAAAAGGAAAAAAAACGGAATGCTTATAGGATCACTTTATTGTCCGTCTATCTGTCAGTCTGTCAAGATCCTTTTTCTCAAGAACGCGTGAAGGTATCAAGTTGAAATTAGTATCAAAAACGTAGGTTACAGTCCCTTGGAGCTCTAAAAAAATCAAGCTTCTAAGTCAACTTAATAAAAAAAATACGGCCATTTATGCGACATATTTTGATACTCGCAATTAAATCAAAACCTATAGGGTACTTCCCGTTGTACTAGAATCCTGAAATTTTGCAAGAAGCAAGGTCTCAAAGCATAAGTAAAGGAAAAAGTCAGAAAGTTGTTCATTTGTAATTAACACATACACATTTTTTTTTTGGAATCACAATGTTAAGTTTGTTTTTGAGATCATTTTTTTTCACTAACCAACCCTTCATTGTGCGTGGTCTGACACGCACTTGGTCGGTTTAATTGATAAAAAACCAAAACTTTTTACACTTGAAACTTGAGATGCTCTGTATTAATACATAATATAAAGCCAAAGGAACTTCGTTCCAATCGGATGTCCCACGGCACTTTCCGACTTGTTTATAGCTAATAATAAAATAAAAAAAACATAACAATCTACACTTACCTGTGCATATAGCCTGGTACAGAATAAATTAACATTGACCCCCATGTTAGAAAAAACCTGTGTTACAGGGGTCATCCATTCATTAAGGAATAAAATAGAAGTATCTCTCGTTATTCCAAATCTCCCTTAGTAGGTACAGTCAGCAACAAAAGTTGCTTAACACTTGCAGTTTTTTAATCTTAAATATTAAGCGAAATATTTAATTCAAATTGGAAAAGAAGAACTGAAAATTTTAAGAACGTTAACTCTTAACAGTTAAACGAAAAAAAAAGCAGTTTGTCGAATAATTTTGTGTTAATTTAGATGATGTCACAAAGTAGCAGTGTTAACCGATTTCTGTTGCTGACCGTACGTTGAATTTTAATGGATGGTCAGGTACTGTCAGGAAAATGTATTGCTCATAGCAGAAAATAACACACGACTACGATAAATTTTGATTGATAGGCATATTGATTGGTAATCTATGGTTTTTTAACTGACTATTCCAACATGATAATGAAGGTCGAGTATTCCGTTACGTTAGTAGTACTGAACAAGTCTATTATTAGGACCAGAGTCCTCGTTTGATGATTCAAACGAGCCCAACGTCGATAGGGTTGAGTCATTTTATTACTGATTTCCTGTGGCCACCTTCCGGGTCCATCATCAAATCAGCTCGATGGTACTATTATATTACATCGTCACCAATTTTACATACGTATGCCAAATTTGAGCTCAATCGAACACCGGGAAGTGGGTCAAATTTAACTTGCAAATTTTGAGAAGGACAACTTACTTACATACGAATATCGCAAGCTAAATAAAAGCTTCTAAAAATACTTAAAAGCAGCATTTGCAGTTTAGGGCAGTATACACAATGGCAGACAATTGACAATCGCGTCTACCAAATTCAAAGTTCGCATGCTTTTTATTCACATACTTTTTATTCATAACTCTATTTATCTTGTCTCGTAAATACTAAAGTAGGTAGTATTTAGTGTGGATTCCTATTTTCACTGAGCACTTAACAAAGTGAAAACTGCACTGAAATGCTGGTCGGTTTCAGTGTATTATGTTGAAGTCATTAAAGCACAAACTTGGGGTATAAACACGCGAGTTTAGCGAGGAAATATGAGATTACAACATGCATTCACTGATGTGCACACATGCTTACATTTGATATCCTTTCTTATTCAAAAATAGAAATGTATAAATAAGTGATCAATGTCAGAATGGCTCTACTATGAATAGGAACGATTTTTGAAGTAACATGTTTTTAATGTTGTTTACTGTCATAAAATTCCGATCTCATAAAAGTTTGTTTATTTCTTCAATAATTTTTTTGGACATAAATGGACAAAGGATTTATTGTGTGTACGTATTATTAAATCGAATGAGCATTAAAATTTTATGTATTATTTAACTGTGGGCCTACTTTTATATCGTAGTTCCTTAAAAGAGCAGCAGGAGAAAGTAGATTTTCATTCATTTGTACAATAATCAAACAATATGTGGACCACAAGTGGGGGTTCATGTTTAGATCTCCGATGTTTATGTGGCGTCCTCCACAGACAATAGCTCGCATCCCGTCTTGCATCGCATGCCCGGTTACCTGCATATATGAGGACATGGCTGCATCAGCGAACGGTATTCGCGTTGCTGAATTTTGGGACCAAACCAAATTAAAAAACTGTATAGGTTCATTATTTTTCGAATTATGTTTGCCATCGACACGCTAAGAAGAAGATGGGGACATAATATACAGCCTGTTGTTAGTTAGTAAGCTATATTCCATTTACAATAAGATTAGATTAAACAAACCTTTTTTACGGTCCGTTCAACCGATTTTAACTTTTACTCCATAGGTTTAAGGATGGCATTAAAGGGGAAAAAGTGGTTCCAATACCGTTTACTGCAGCTGCCATTTGTCATGCCACCAACGTAATTGAAGTCAAAATTGGTTGAACGCACTGTAAAAAGTTCTGTTTAAATATCTAATCTTATTGTAAGAATAGTAGTTATCAAGAATGGCCAATTCTTGTACAAAGAAGGAATGATTTTGTTTATTGATCATCACTTGTTTGTTTTTAGTACTTTTAAGAAATCAGACCAAGAAATCCAGATTGCATTCGTTATTCGTTCCTCCGTCATTATACCACCCGGTGTATTTATTTACTGTTTATACAATGAAATCACATTCAGCCGTACGGGTCGATCCATCAGGTTAAGCTACGATTGCCGCGGTTGGTCCATAGATGAGTGACCGTCTTTACATACCGAGACTCCTCCGTGCCTCGGAAAGCACTTTAAGCTGCTGGTCCCGGCTGTCATTCGTGGATCTTTGACAGTCGTTACGGGTCGTCAGAAGCCCGAAAGTCTGACAACCAGTCTTACCAAGTGGTATAGTATACCCAACCCACCCCAACCCAATAACTGGGTTATGGATATCAGATAGGCAGTCGCTCCATGTAAAATATTGGTATTCAGCTGTATCCGGTTAGCCTGGAAGCTGATCCCAACATAGTTGGGGAAGGCTAGGCAGAGTTTTGACAAAGAAATCGCATTAATAACCATCCACACGCCCGGCTATCCCGCGCGACACCCCCTCGTACGCCCAGGTACATTTTCTGTCGGCACGCAACGGTTAAACACGGCTTTTATGCAAAATATTTGTTTGAACTGATAGTAAACTAATGATTGTTTCTAAGTGGATAGACTAGGCTAAACGTTATTTTTCCACGAGATTGTGCCCCTTTAAGGTAAAAACTGCGACTGTGACATTAACAAGACTTGATCTCGATAAGTACTGATGATGTTTGATTCAATAGGAGCAATCGAGCCTCAATCTCCTACATAATGACTAGTAAAATATTATCTGAATGTGCTTAACCATTTCGTTCCGCGACTGATTTAGAAATCGCGGCGTTTGAAGCGGTGACTTAAACCTACAGGATGCTTACAAAATTTAATTAAGCAAGTAAAATAATACCCTCAAATCCACACACAAAAGTCATTGTAAAACAGAATAAAAGTAAATAATATAATCTGTTGTTCGCATTCACACGATAAAGCCTATTACAATTCCGTGCGCCCGATGCTCGTAACTCATATTTAAATTTTATTATCACTCAAATATCCTTTTGGCTACGCAGGAGTATTATAATGTTATGAGAGCTGTAACTTCTACATTATCTTTACGACTGTGGTGGTTGGTGCAAGACAGATGCGGCTGACGGAAAACTAATAATTATTTGTTTTTCAAAAGAATTTAAGGACAAAAACTACGCTCCTACACCACACATCTGTATACGTGTAGTGTGGGTGTCATAGTACCCCCCTCCCCCAACCCCAACCTAGTTGGTGTAGTGGTATTTACTACAACTACTGTCTTTTTCACATAACTCTTTAATCTTATAACGATACTACTTTATTATCTCCCCCCCCCCCTGATGAATACGTGGCTTAGCAAACAATAGGTATAATGTGTCACTATAAGATACCTACATATTCTGAATTGCTGCGGTAAAATTGGTGAAATCATAGGCACGGCAGTCTATTACTGTGCCTCTAGCAAGAATGTCAAAATACATATCCACTATTATATTTATTGCCATCGACAACATAGAGTTGAAAATAAGAAATTAAACAATGGAAAACTCTATCTACAACTACGGGTGGTTTAAAATGTGTAAGTATTTAAACGCACATCAAAAATTAACAACTTTTCCCAACCGAATACGTACATCAAAAATACTGTTTGCACATAAAAATTTGCATGTGTAAATAACATGTCAGGTCGACGGAGCCCCGCTGTGCGGGGCTCCTATTTATGTCTGCAGGGTTTAAAGGAACCTAACCAAACCGAACCTCGGGGTGCCCAATAATTACAATTTGTACAAGTTTTGATATTCAATTAATTAACTAGTGGTGCAATAATAAGTTTATTAGATGTGCATTTGTTATTTTTGATGAACAGTTAATATTTTTGATATAAACTTTCCCGTTCAAAATGTGTGAAGTAAAGGAAGAAAAAACGAACTGCCAGAATAAACATAATATTATTAAGACAACCGCTTCCATGCAAGCAGTGATCATAACTCCAGTCTTTTATGACTTATCCCATTCACCCCCAACCGCCATAAAAGGGGGATGAACAGTGAAAAAGACATCATGCCGCGAGATTCCGGGGAGGTGCGAACCGATCACACGATCATCGTTTATGACCACGAAGATTTACTGCACAATATGTTTATAACAAAAGCTACACTGATTGTTATTACAGTTACATTAAAATTAGCTATTGAAATTGTATTTGTTTTGATTGGTATTACGATGGATGTTAATAATCGGTGGAACGGTTTATTATTGTAATGATTTAATCAGTGGTAATTGGTATCATAATAGTCTAAACTGTTCAGAGTTATTGACACAGGGCTATTTTAAATTGGTTAGCTAAACTTCGCAGACATGATGGGTATACGGACGGAACGTTTATAAAAAATGGGTTTTTTTGGGAGTTCAATGACCGCTGTTAGCGTTGCTACTTGAAGTAAGAGTTGAGAAAAACTGTTTTCTTATGTTTTGTCGTGTTTAGTTAACGATACATATCACGTCTGTGAAGTTTACACAGAAAAAAAAACAGACTTTTTAAGCTGATGTGTCAAGTGAAACTCAAAAACAAGTGAACTCACGAAAAAAAATCATCAATAAGTTAATTCACTTTTTAACCGACTACGACGAAGCAAAAACGACGGTTACGATTTTGACCGGTATGTATGTATGTTCATCTGTTCCCTCATAACTTCTAAACTACTTATCATAATTTAACTAATGACGCCCGCTAGTCACATTAAATTGAATATAGCGCCCTCTAGCGGACATAAAGTCATAACCTAAAAAAAATTTTTTTTAATGATGCCGTGTTATGTGTCAAATGAAAGGGATTAGTTAGCAGATTTCAATTACATGTATATTGTTAGCTGTTGCTCGCGGCTTTGCTTGCATGCACCCGATAATTAGGAATCATTCCTAAAATCACGCCTCAGATATGAACCAAACATATTTTCTCTCTACACCCCTAGTACTAAATCCCACTTTTCAGACCGTGGACTTACTTTTTTGTTTTATCGTGTTTAAATATCGATTTCCATCGCGTCTGCGGAGTTTAATTATATCCTGTAGATAATACGAATGACAGCGACTTCACAATTAGGCACAAATACATAACTAAGAGGACTAAGAGAACAGAACTAAGAGAACATACATGCTAAGAGGGATGTGTGGTGTTACACGAATGGATAGAATAAGAAATGAGTACATAAGAGGAAGTCTAAAAGTGGCACCGGTGACTGAAAAGTTGTGCGGAAATCGGCTGTCATGGTATGGGCATGTTATGCGGAGGAGTGAGGAAAATGTCGTGAGGAAAGTTTTGAGTATGAATGTCGATGGCTATAAGAGTAGGGGAAGACCAAAGAAACGATGGATGGATTGTGTGAAAGATGACATGGCTAGAAAGGGGGTGACTACCGAGATGACGAATAATAGAGAAGTATGGAAAAAAAGGACATGTTGCGCCGACCCCAAATAGATTGGGATAAGGGCAGGAGAATGATGACATAACCCAATTCGAGTTACCTTGGCTGAGCCCTATTTAAAATAACCCTGTATAATTATGTACATATTATTAAATGATTATATACTAGGCACACTTCAACTAACCAACATTTTCACAACACGACCATGGCAACTTATATAACGGATTGGATAGCAAAATCCAGGGGTAGGCAACATTTTTTCTGTGTGACGACTCGTCACAAAAGATTCGCGGGGGTAGAAAGGGGCTGTAGGGTATGAGTTTCACCCCTACTGAGCTACTCATCCGCAACAAACGATGAGCACTGATTAGCGATGTTGTTGTTTATTCGCTGTTGATTATATGGGTGGCGGGTTCTGTGTAATTTATGTTGCACATTAGAGTTGTAACTTTTAAAAGGTCTCAGGCAGAGAATTACTCGCTATTCTTATAAAATAGTGCAAAATGGCAGTACCTAAGCTCAAAATAATCTTTACTCTTATTTCTCTTTTATCAATTATGTTGCTGGGCTGCCGTAATAATGTACAGTAACTAGGCGACTTAGCTCTGCTCGGGTGAAAATAGAGAAAACGAATTTCTCATAAATGAGACCTATCTAGATCGATTTTTGCCCCCGTAAACCCCCATATTGCAACTTTCATCGAAATAGTTAGAGCCGATTTTGAGAATGTGATTACAAATATACGTATACAAGGTGAATTTTTGAAATGGGCGTGGATAGCCAAATCCGAAACTACGAGGAATAGCGAAAAGTACTCAAAGGAGTCTCGGATTCGATTTTGGTAAATACTAAAAATTAATATTTCTAGCCAGAAATCGAACCCGTTGATTTTGATAAAAAAAACACAGACTGTATTATGACACAATTCGATACTGTCGCTATTAAGGATCGAATTCTGGGAAGTAATGACATACGGCAAACTAAAAGAAAGAGCTCATTTTTAACAAATAAGAACTAAATTTGACATGTAAAAACATTTTAAATTTAATGCCAATACTTAATCATCGTATGCCTACTAATTAAACCTATTAAAACTCTAATTTATTGTTAAGACCTTAACTAAAATATGTCCACAATAAAGATATTTTGAATTAGATTTTTTTTAATTTTTTTTTTCCCCTTAATTGATTAATATTGTACAAAATGATGACCATTGTTTTCAAAACGTAGCTGAATTCGACGTCTCAAGGATTGTACTGCATTCAGAATTACAATATTCCTCATAGTTTCGAATTTGGCCATCCACACCCACTTAAAAAATTCACCTGTATATATACCTATATATCTTTATGTTACGGTAAGTGTGATTAATTGAAAAAACCATAACATTTTATTAATATTAAAACATGTCAAATACATAAAGCCAGTTTACAAAGAAAAACTTTACGTCATCAGAAGTCCACAGTCCCTAGACGTTCCCGGCGCAAAGGAGCCCATGACACTTGCAGCGTTTCCGCGCTGAATTGCCAGGGCTAGTCTCTGCACCAGGAAAGAACCAGAGCGTGGGTCACCGCCCCTCTCTCTAAGTCTACGGCCGATCTCCGCCACAAAATTGATCGCGTCGGACCCCCAGCAACCAGTGGTTTCCAGTTCCACTGCCAGTGGGACAAAATAGTACTTTGTCTCTAAAGCCGCATATTTGGCTCGCGTTTTTGAAAAATATTAATAACTGTCTATCATAATTAATAATTACCGAAAGTCGAGGTAAAAGTAAGAACTTAATAAGATTTACCGGTGATTATTAATAATTTAACCTTAGTACCGATAAATGTAATAATTTTCAAAGTTTATTTAGTATTTTAGTTCAGTACCTTTAAGTATTGGGAAAGGTCTTATCAATTAATACCAATTGAACAAAGAAAAAGAAGAAAGTTTTTAATTTTTAATGTTGATTTTACGGAGTACACTGTACTTATTTTTAAGCAAAACCAAAGAATAAACGATTTTGCATGTAAGTTTCTTTTAGTTATGTAAGTATTTGTAAGTACTGTGGTATTTTAAATAAATAAATACCTTCTGGGCATTTAGTAAAAGTAATAAAATAAAATAAGACTCGAAGTTATTTAACTTCGAGTCTTATTTTATTTTATTACTTTTACCGACGAGATTAGTGAATTATTAATAACAACTGCCAAAAGTGATGAATTTTAATTTTATGTTCACATTTACCTAATCATGAGGTAATTATTAAAAATGTTGGATAATGATTAATAATTTTCAATTAATCACATTAACCGTAACATATATAAATACAAATATTGCTCATTTAATAGTATATGATTGTACGAGATAGAATTCAGACATTGGCTATAACAAAGATTTAAGAGTATGGAATTGGACTCATATTTCACACTCACCCTTTCAGCTCACGATTCTAGAGAAAATATAAAAAAATCAAAAGAGGAATCTTAACATCTCAGTAGGTCACAATAATACCTATTTTCAACCCATAAATGATCCAACATGCTCTCTTGTAACAAAACCTCAATCACCTTTGTGTAAAATATGAATCCTACCACTATTATTAAGTTTAGACTCCAGCTGAACCATAACAGCTTCTTTGTAAGCCTTCATTCAAAAGCATTCCAGTGTTACCAGCTACAGCTAAATTCCTCATATATTTCACCAATGTAAACGCGGAACTAATAAAATTTGCAAGTAACACAGCTAAACAAAATGGTATGAAATTGCTAGTTCCTGCAACATGAATGGGTTGCACGTTACATACATAAATTATTTGCTTACGTAGTTTGTTGCAGGTTCCAGTTTTTATAGGTAAGCGTAAGAACAAAGTGTACACAGGTTTGTTCGTTCTAAATCAAATCTGCGTAGCCTTTTCCCAACCATGTTGGGGTCGGCTTCCAGTCTAACTGGATGCAGCTGAATACCAGTTTTTTATATGGAGCGACTGCCTATCTGACCTCCACAACCCAGTGACTGGTAATGACTGATTGTCAGACTTACGGGCTTCTGACGACCCGTAACGACTGTCAAAGATCCACGAATGACAGCCGGGACCAACGGCTTAACGTGCTTTCCGAGGCACGGAGGAGTCTCGGTTAAAGATGATCACCCATCCTGGACCAACCCCGGCAAGCGTAGCTTAACCTGATAGATCGACCCGTACGGCTGTTATGACGAGCTCCTCCACGAGGTTTGTTCGTTCTATAAGCTTTAAATGTCAATCTCAGTGTATTCGCGGAGGTATTCCCTTATTATTATCCACAACACGTTTGCTATAAACATAAGTAACCATAATGTTTAACAATTCGAAATTTTGTTTTACGTAATTATTTCAACTTCTAAAACTATTCTGTCATAATATCGAGTACTATAATAATTGAATCTCTTAATTTTGCATGAAATAAAGTCCTAAGTCACAGCCAGCCAGCAAGCCGAAGCTGCGGTGGCGAGCAAAAGCCGTCTGCGACGATTAGCACGCGTGGGAGTGCCGGGCAAACGCAGCGCCGGAGCCGTGACAGAAATCATGCCTGCTGCATGTTGCATGCTCGCTTGCATGCTTGCTTGCATGCCTGCTTGCATGCTGCATGCTTGCTTGCATGCTTGCTTGCATGCTGCATGCTGCATGCTACCGGAGCCGTGACAAAAGCCATATTGCTTTTCAATCTTTACCATTTACCCTTGTTTGTCCTTAAAACTTCACATTGTAGCATTTGCAATAATTATTTTTGATATGAGTATATTTTATAACAAAAACGTATTTATCCTGCAACTTCAAATAAAACTACACAACAAGTGAACTATCTCAAAACAAGTCGGTAAAATAAAAAATATTGCCTGCTGTCACTCTCATCACATCTACGTAGCGCCTGAGAGAAGATCCTAACAAAAGCTTTGTAATACAAAGGACATGTTATTTAATGGGCTTAAAATAATTTTGTTTTTGAACAACTATCATGTGCGGTTTTTCTGATAGGGAAAACTGTCCAGGATGGCTTTACAAAAACAAAAAAAAAAAAAATATTAAAAGCACCATTATTTAATAAATTAATATTTGGCAAATAAAAAAACTTTAACATCACAAATCAAGGATAATTGCAACATTTCGGCTCAAAGTTTCGACCCTAAATTAACAGCACACCTTCCCCAAAGAGGTTTATTGCACTATGTGGAGTCTAAACTAGGCGACGGTGATATCAGAGGTGCAGCTAGGATCATCTTTAGTAGCGATGTGGTTGCGCCGTACTCTCCAGAGACACTTACAGCTCTGGAGAGCAAACACCCTACCCCGGCAGATGATCTCTCCTTTCCTGACCCACCCGATCTGGAATCCAACTCACTTGTAATTACAGCACAACAAGTGTATGCGGCCGTGTGCTCCTTTCGAAGTGGCTCCGCCGGCGGCCTCGACGGCCTGACACCTCAACACCTGAAGGACTTAATGTGTTCAGGCGCCGGGGAGGCTGGTGAGTCCCTTTTGGAGGAGCTAACGGCCCTCATTAATCTCATGCTCTCCGGCAATGTGAACGTAGCCGTCATTGATATCTTGTATGGGGCAAATCTATGTGCCCTGCGCAAGAAGGATGGCGGCATTCGTCCCATTGCCGTAGGGCTCACTTATCGTCGTATCGCAGCCAAAATTTGCTGTGCTTTTTACAGCGAAACACTGGCCAGCAAATTCCAGCCCCTACAGCTGGGCTTCGGGTCTAAAGGGGGCTGTGAGGCTGCGGTACATGCATTATCCACTTACATCAATAGCGGTAAAGGTGAGGTCATCCTTAAGGTTGACATTAAGAACGCTTTCAATTCCGTAAACAGGGACACCTTGTTGGCAGAAGTTCAAAAAGAAATACCCAAAATTTACAGTTTTCTTTATCAATGTTATAGGCACCCCTCTAAATTACTTTATAAAGACAACCTTTTGAAATCAGCCGTTGGATGTCAACAGGGTGACCCTCTTGGGCCAGTCATTTTTAGTTTGGCAATAAATCCAATTATTCGTCAATTAAATTCTAAATTCAACGTTTGGTATTTGGATGACGGAACCCTAGGAGGTGATGTAGACACAGTCTTAAAAGATTTAGTTTTTTTAAAAGAAAAATTCAGTTCCATTGGCCTAGATCTTAACCTCTCAAAATGTGAAATTTATCTTCCCCAAACCACTGACAGACAGACTACCATATCAAAATTTAATACAATAGCACCAAATATCAAAATTATGGAAAGAAACTCTCTTCACCTCCTGGGATCCCCAATTTTTGACGAATCCTTTCCAACGTTTATTGAGGAGAAAATACAAAATTTTCATGATGTCTCGGAACCACTTTACAAAATTAATATTCATTCGGCCTTCACACTCATTCGATACTGTTGCTTTGGACCAAAATTCACATATAGCCTTCGCTCCTCCCACCTTTGGAAGCATCCACAACTTTTAGAAAAAGTAGACCAAATTATTAGAAACACACTAACTTCTATCCTAAATGTGGCCCTGGACAACCGAGCGTGGCAGCAAGCTACTCTTCCCATCCGCCTGGGTGGTCTCGGCGTCCGCAAAATTTCAAGTATTAGTTTACCGGCGTTCCTCTCCTCGGTCCACAGTACCGATAAATTAACCAGGAAAATTTTATCTTCCTCACTGGTCGATTTTGAGGTACCGTTTTTGACCGATGCCTTGAACGCTTGGAAAATGGCTTGTCCCAATACGGATTTGCCCGACAACCCGTCCTCCCAGAAACTGTGGGACGTGCCGCTCTGCAGTATTATACGGAATACCCTATTAAACACGTCTTTTAATACTGTTGAGCGTGCCCGTCTGCTGGCTGTGGGAGAATGGGAGTCAGGCTTGTGGCTTCAGGCGCTCCCGTCATCCACCATAGGTACTATGATGGATGACTCATCGTTTCGGCTCGCTACGTGTCTCCGCTTGGGCGCACCTTGTGTTGCTCCGCATCGGTGTCACTGCGGTGAAGCTGTCGACAGTCTCGGGCACCATGGCTTGTCCTGCTACAGGAGCGCAGGTCGCATAGCACGGCACGCCAGCATCAACGACATTATTCGTCGAGCTCTTGTTACCGCCGGCGTACCAGCGGTATTAGAACCAAACGGCTTGGTACGTGACGATGGGAAGAGACCAGATGGCATGACGTTGTTGCCTTGGAAGATGGGTAGGCCTCTGGTGTGGGACGCAACCTGTGTCGACACCCTTGCGCCATCTCATGTTCCAAGCACGACGTGCTGTGTTGGCGCCGCTGCTGCGGCTGCTGAGACCCTCAAGCGGCGCAAATACTGTAACCTTATAGGTAACTACAGTTTTGAGCCGTTTGGGGTCGAAACGCTCGGGTCATGGGGCCCGAATGCACGTCTACTTTTTAAGGAAATTTCTCGCCGACTGGTCGAGGCTTCACGTGACCAGAGGGCTGGCTCGTTCTTTGGCCAAAGAATTAGCATTGCCATTCAACGTGGCAATGCTGCCAGTCTTCTGGGCACGTTTCCGGATGACATCGATGCGGACGAGTACTTCGACGCCTAAGTGTCCTTTTGTTTTGTATTTATTTGTATAGTTAGTTAGTCATTTACGTTAAAAAATATTTCTACTGTTTGATAAGTTTGTTGAATAAATAGGATTAATAAAAAAAAAAAAAATTAATATTTTAAATCCTGATATTTTTTTTACGTAATATTATTTTTGCACAGTGAAACAAAGAAAAAACTGTTGAATATCATTTTTTAAAGCAAATGACCCACCACCCACTCACCCCCCACCCCACACCCCCACCTTGATGTTGTTAAAAATATTTTAAAACAATATTAAAAGGCAAAATATAAATATTATTACTATGATTTCGATGTATGGCATTGATCCCTTTGCCTCTTAATGGAAACTATAAAAACATGACCTCTGTTAGTAAAGTTGTCACACTTGTCAGCTGTCATTTCACTTATCTCATTGTCAAAATCACTGTTTTTGCGATCCTTAGATACTCCTTTTGCCTCGTTTACGTTCATACATCTGGTCATACACGTACGCCGGTTGCGAATACCTATTACGCACCTGACCTTTCTGAAGAGCATCACCAATTAGTTCATTCACTCACTATATTATTGTCTTCATAGGGCGTTTCCACTTACTTGTTTCTTTCATTCTCTCAACATGACCAAACCATCGAAGCATACTATTTTAAATTTTTTGTCACTACATCTTCTTTTAAACTAATGGTATTCAATTTTCAATAAACTATAATGGTATTCAATAAACTTTAAAATAATGGTATTCAGCTGCATCCGGTTAGACTGGAAGCCGACCCCAACATAGTTGGGAAAAGGCTAGGTAGATTGAGGCAGATTGATTTTACATCTTCTTTTAAACCACACCGGCCCTTTTGGCTATTTTGTTGAATAATAATATTATGTAAACTTAAACATCTCGAATATCATACGGAGTCATCTTCGGGAAGCTTTGTTCGATCGGTTCGAACTTCAAATGAATGAGTTACCGATGTTACCATGAGTGTTTTCTGTCTGCTGCTAAGTCGAAGTTCATATTATGTTTATCTACTTATAATGTAAAGAGATAAAATTTGTGAACTTGTATGTAGGGGGTAATCCTCTGAATTGCTGTTCCGACTCCGAAAATTCTTTCACTAATGGGTGGGTATTGCCGAGTGTCAGATATATTTTATGTTAAAACAAGAAATTTAACGCGGACAGAGTCGCGGGCATAAGCTTTTCATGTACCTATTACTTCTTTTTTAGCTGTAGCAACTGAACTCACGATCAAAAACTACTTTGAATTAAATTATCAAGACGCTACTAACTAGTTAGGTAGCCAGCTAGCCACAGAGTAACAAAACTAAACAAGGTTTCACTTTGATGTCTTCTTTCATTGGCTTTCTTTAATGAATTCCGCTCATTGTTTCTTTGAACTTTGTCATTAGGCGACTATGGATAGTTTTTAACTTTGTCAATATTTTGCTTTTTATTGTCTCGTAAGTTTAAAAGTTGCGGTCGTTGTGGCATCGAATCTCTGGTCGAAGTACGAATCTAAATTGAGTCTTAAAGTTTTGTTTCAATTTTCACATTGATTTAATTTGTTACGTCACCATAACATTGCAACACGCCTCTGTATCTGAAGAAGTAGGTAGACGTATTACAGTACATCTTAAAGCGCACATTTACTTTTTCAGTAACGTAGTTACTAGGATTAACTACGTTACTGAAAAAGTGAATGTGCGAGCTTATTGCAAACTGTCAAATGTTAAGATTATAATATTGTATAAGTTAGCTATATTAGTATACCTTGTTTCTTTTTTCCTTTGTTTTCTATAATTTATTTTAAACTAGTTACCCGATAGACGTTGTCTCGTCCAAACAATAATTCTTCCAAAAAAGGACATTCATCTTTTTTTGAAAATTTTCCAATTTTCTTTCAGTAAGAACCTGATTCGGATTATTGCGAACGTATTATTAAAATCAAAACAGCCAAATCGGTCTAGCCGTCCTCAAGTGATGCGCTTACCAGCGAATAGCTTTTTTTTTATTATATAGAAAGATAAAGACAAGAGCCTATCTTTGAGTTTAGAAAACATATAAAATTATAAATTTCATTAAAAAAAAAAACATAATATAAAAATTTAAACCCAAATGATAAACAGTGTAATACCTAAGCCGCATTGTTTAATGCAAGATGGATTAACAAAAATATGGTTATCCACATAATCCTCTAATCCCAGTTTAACAAAGTCAAACATTGTATAATGACTTTCGACTGAAACGCTAATCAAAGTAGATGTTTGGGGTTAAAATCCTATTAATTCAGGACCGTCTAATATACCCCGATGTTTTGTATGAAAACGGTCCAAAGAGATTTGATTAAGCAGAAAATTTTGCCTTTTTGGTCATTATTGGAAAGGCTGGAAAAGTTGGCATTGTGGTTTGGGCCTAATAAAGAGGAATGTTTTAATTAAAATTCCAAAAAAATGCCGGATATAATCCGTGAATTTAATTCTCAAAATGTCTATAGAGCACTGTACTCGGCAGGTGGGATATAGAGCACTGTACTCGGCAGGTGGGATATAGAGCACTGTACTCGGCAGTGGGATATAGAGCACTGTACTCGGCAGGTGGGATATAGAGCACTGTACTCGGCAGTGGGATATATAGCACTGTACTCGGCAGGTGGAATATAGAGCACTGTACTCGGCAGGTGGGATATAGAGCACTGTACTCGGCAGGTGGGATATAGAGCACTGTACTCGGCAGTGGGATATAGAGCACTGTACTCGGCAGTGGGATATAGAGCACTGTACTCGGCAGGTGGGATATAGAGCACTGTACTCGGCAGGTGGGATATAGAGCACTGTACTCGGCAGGTGGGATATAGAGCACTGTACTCGGCAGTGGGATATAGAGCACTGTACTCGGCAGGTGGGATATAGAGCACTGTACTCGGCAGGTGGGATATAGAGCACTGTACTCGGCAGGTGGGATATAGAGCACTGTACTCGGCAGTGGGATATAGAGCACTGTACTCGGCAGGTGGGATATAGAGCACTGTACTCGGCAGGTGGGATAGTGCACGAGCACAAGTATCACCGCTTAGGCACGGTGCATCAAATACAACTCGATTAACTAGACCGTGTAATTGTTTCACCACATCCCTTCCTGCAAATATTCTTGTTCATAACTTGTGTCTTCATTGTCAATTTTAAATAAAATTTATGTCATTTTCTTTACATTAATATCAAGTGTGTGTGTTTGTTTGTCTGTTTATTTGTGTGTACATAAATGGTTAAATAAATAAATACCATGTTGAAACATAACAATGTAATCCACATAGCAACAGCTACGTTACAATAATGCCTACGGAAGCACAGCCGTGCACGAGCACAAGTGTCACCCCTTAGCACGGTGCATCAAACACGCCTCAATCTGCTAGACCGTGTAATTGTCACTCCACATTCATGCTGCAAAGCTGTTTGATCATAACTTATGTAAGCATAGACTTAACAACTTAAAGAAGAAAACTTTTCTACAAAAAAATACAACCGACTTCCAAAAACAACACTACAAAGTGAAAAATAACTTTAATTTCTGAAGTTGGTGTCGGTGTCGGTGTTAAATGTATTTTCATTTTTTGCCACCGACTTCCGAAATTAAAGTTATTTTTCACTTTGGAGTAATGTTTTTGGAAGTCGGTTGTATTTTTTTGTAAAAAAGTTTTTATTTTTCACTTTTTAGTTGTGTACCTACCCCACACAAATTCTAATACCACTATCTGCAAAACAAACTAGAACATCATCCATATAAAAGTGGGGGAAAAATACGTATTATTGAAGTTAACTCAAAACTTACCAAAGCAAATTTAATCAATTTTATATGGGACCAACTGTGATTTATACCCTCCCGAATCAAACAAAAAAAATCCAAATCGGTCCAGCCATCTTCGAGTAAACGGGGAACATACATAAAAAAAAAAAATTAAAAAAAAAAAGGTTCCGACGAATTGAGAATCTCCTCCTTTTTGAAGTCGGTTAAAAATGAAGTTCAGTGTGCGGAAAACTTATACTTATACCTACTTAAATTGTAAAAGTAATTTTAAAATCTAAGATTGTTAATTTATCTAATACTTCGCCTGCGTGGATGTCGGAACATATCCTACGGTACTACTTCCTTAATCCTTGTCTACATTATAAAAGGCACCTCTGTGCAAAATTTCAGCTTTCTAGGTTCAAGGGTCTGGGCTGGGCGTTGATGACAGGACTTTTCTTTTTATTTATATAGATAGTTATACAGATTCGACAATATTTTGTATTAATCATGAGACGATTTACATAATTATATCTATCTATCTATTGTATTATGTAATATTAAATGACGTGCATACTTTGAATTGCTTGGTATGATCAAATTGACCTCCCGTTTGAAGGAAAGTTTCAAATCGTATGACAAAAAGTCTGAAATAATAATCACCGCATAGTTTGGCTCGCAATCTTATATTACCTAGCTTAGTAATGACTGGGCCACGGCGAAACCCACTGAAAATAAAAATATGAAAAATCAAAGTATATTTAAATGTACTTCCATGATTACCTCCATGCCTGACTAAGCCTTTTTTCCATAACGTGATGTGTTTGAGCACTCTCAATGAGTAATGCTGAATTCTGAGAACCCTTTTGTAACACAATGTTGGTTTGAACACTTCTAAGTGCGCCTTTCCTTGAAATCTTCAAAAAGTTTCACACATTCAGTGATTCAAAGCTGGGTATTATACTTTTATTATCATAAAATTTATTGAGGAGCTCGTAGCTAAGTAATAACAGCCACACGGGTCGATCCATCAGGTTAAGCTACGCTTGCCGGGGTTAGTCTGTGGATGGGTGACCATCTCTATATACCGGGACTCCTCCGTGCCTCGGAAAGCACGTTAAGCCCTTGGTCCCGGCTGTCATTCGTGGATCTTTGACAGTCGTTACGGGTCGTCAGAAAGCCCGAGTCTGACAACCAGTCTTACCAAGGGGTATCGTATTACCCGTACTGGGTTGTGGAGGTCAGATAGGCAGTCGCTCCATGTAAAATACTGGTAATCAGCTGCATCCGGTTAGACTGGAAGCCGACCCCAACATAGTTGGGAAAAGGTTAAGGCAGATTGACATAAAATTGATTTGAGTGAAATACATTTCATTAAAATTAGAAAAGAAATATAATTTTTTGAAATTAAAGCTAAAATAATTTGTAATGCTAGTTATGGCGACGATAACCGACTTTTAATTATTTGAAACTGAAGATCACGTCTAAACGAGTAGTGTTAATGATTTAGTAAAATATTGTGTTATATTAGAACATTTTTTTACTACTTAATCTTTGAATATTTTAGATATTTTTTTTATAGCACTAGCTTTTGCCAGCGGCTTCGCTTGCGTGTATGTCGGAAAATATCCCACGGTACTACCGAGAATGCCTTCCCTATTCCTTGTCTACATTGTAAAGGGAACATCTGTGCAAAATTTCAGCTTTCTAGGTTCAAGGGTTTGAGCTGGGCGTCGATGTTTCAGTCAATCAGTCAGTCAGGACTTCTCTTTTCATTTATATAGATAGTGTAATTAATTTGTAAAATTATGTCTAACGCGGATAAAAAACTGAGAATCCCACAAAATTATCAAACGTATTTTTATAAAAAAAAATCACCATTTTAAAGATAATTTGGTTATTTATCTTTTAGTATACATATTTTATTAAAACACCTTTTGCCTGTCAAAATTTCAATAAATCGAACGGCGGGAAAACAAATGAACAACTGATTATAAAATTAATTTGAATTCGGAATTCTAAATAGAATGAAAGTTTCCCGACAGACGCGGTTGCCCTGTCCAAACTTCATGTATGAGAAAATTATTTCTTTCATGTATTTTTTTTTTTTTGTTAATTTTCCTGTTTTTAATAGTTATTCTGCTATTCGGGACCCGTTATCCGGTAGCCGTTCTCAAGTTATAAGTGTTCGAACAAATCCGACTTTGTTTTATATACAAAAATAAATAAATAATGCGACAAATTTGGATCAGTGCTCCTTGATGGGCGAGTCCTATCACTGGCTGGACGTACGATGCGCAGCATGAGCTCAGTACAGAACACGCAAGCAACCCCTCAAGGCCTTTGGCATATATCTGCGTCTTACTGAAGGATTAGCTATTATTAATCAATACTTTTTAGCCCGTTCAGTCCCACTACTGGGCGAGCCTCCCCAAGTCCATCCTTTTGAATTATTAAAATACTTAACTTTGTTGTTTTTGTTCCATTCAAAAACATCGGTGAAAGTATAATTATGTTCAAAAATAACTTAATTATCACTTAGTTATTTAAAGCAAGAAAAAAAAAACATACATGAGCTTACCAAAAAACAATTCAAAATTCCCAAAAAAAATTAACCTTCTTAACACAAATCCATTCATCCCTGCTAATGAGATTAGGAACAGCGAACAGCTCTAATCCTGCTTATCCAGTTTTCATAAATCCTGACGCATGACCTTTACGTCTATTTATAACTGCACATCTGTCCTTTGAAAGGCGTCAGAGGTTAGTTCAGAAATACTTAGATTAGTGAACATGGATATTATTATGTTGGTGACACACCTGGGTTTGCCTGGGGATTTATTTTCCTTTTTTTGCCTTTTAACGATGGCATATGGTGATGATAGGTTTATAAAGTATCAGTGACTTTCTCCTTATTATGTCTAGCGTCATGGTGTGCTATACAAGACTTTGTAAGACACCATGACCTCTGAGTTTGCTTCGGCATTTCTTCTCGTTGACTCCTTGGCGCGTATACCAGAGCTACGTGCCAAAGGAGCCAATGAACATAGAGGATTATGATGGTCCATCTCCCATCAGTCTTCTAAAACCGTTGTTCTCGTAGAAAATATGTTCTTTCCGACTAGAGAGCTACTGGAGCTACGAAGTTTATCACGGAAGATACATCAGACAATATCACGAGGAGAGAGAAGGTATTACTTGCTTGCTTACAAATATAATATATGTCGGATCCGGTCAATAGTACGGACGCGTAACGTATCGCAGGCGCGCCACAGGCGACATCACGTGAGGTGCCCACGCCTACAGCGCGCTTCTACAGAGTCGTGATGTTTTAACCTGATGGCGAGAAGAACAGTCTAGTGTCGGATCGCATCGGGTCAACATCGGGGTTACTACACCACGGAACTGTATTCGATTCGCTGTGCTTAGTGATTGTGTTAGATTGTGATTTTAAACACCGTGTATCGCACCCAGTGTGTTTTTATTGCACGAAACCTATCTTCTGCCCACATGTCTGTCTAAATCTAACTGAGTAAATCCTGACGTTCCGACATGTATTATATACTTAATATATATTTTTTAAATAATATTTTTTACTTATTCAATAAATAAAACATTTGTTTGTTTGTTCTCAGCGATCAGTAAGCTAGGAAATGCCAGCGGCATCTAGTTTTAAAATATTGACGTGTAAAGTATCAACTAACAGAAATAAACATTTTGCTTCATAAAAATGTTCATTTCATTATAGTTAGCCTCATTTGTTTTCTATCTGAATATGACCAGCTGATGTGAACATCTTCTGCTATCATTTCCATTCTACCATTTATATTTTGTTTAATAACATTGTTAGAGATTATTTTTTAATTGCTTACTGGGCCTGCTCTTGGCCCCGATTAAGCCGATGGAAAGCGATGGATGAGATCCATAGATGATGGAACGAGCGTACCCAGAAGATACCTGTTCACTCATGCTTTGAAGGCAGAGGGAACACAGACGCTGGTAGAGAGTTCCACACTTTGGCTGTGCGCCTAATAAATGTGGAGGAATAGCGCTGAGTACGACTGGTCAGGTTAACAACCAAGTAAGGATGGTACCCTGCAGAACGTCTGGTAGTCCGGTAGTAAAAGGGCGATGGTGGGATCAGGTTGTGGAGTTCTTACAATTTTAATTGTAACTTTAACAAACGCATAATGTAGTAGCTTTTGCCGGAATGTCGGAAAATATCCCACGGGAACGTCCTACCTGGAAATCTTTCCTTATTCCTTGTCTACATTATAAAGGGAACTTCTGTGCAAAAGTTCAGCTATCTGGGTTCAAATCAAAAATCAAATCAAATCATTTATTTGCCTGAATATGGGTAATACATAAGGTGATAATTACAATAAAGGTCTTTAAACCATATCCTACCTTAATAGGTGTGCAAATATCTAAAACAATTAAAAACAATTAAGGCTGGGCGTTGATGAGTTAGTCAGTCAGTCATTCAGGACTTCTCTTTGTATATATTGTATAAATTACCGATGAATGCACAGGCGTCACCCAGATTAGAACAGAAACTCTCGGAGCACCCAGATCTTTCACAGATGTTCTTAACAGACTAGGAGACTTGACCAACTTCTGGAGGGACGTGGGCTGGTTGGAATAACCCCCGACGCCCACCATGCCCCACGCACAATGTTCCACATGAAGGACTAAGTGCAGAAAACCAACATAGAACATGTATTACCGAACCTATGGTTACTGAAATGTAAATCATCTGATTTCAATCATTTACAAATACTCGTACAATAATACACGAACACGCAGTGACAATTGACAATCTGTATTTAGATGGGAGGCTATAACCGTTACCAAGCAGTTCCACTTCATTCAAAGGTAGTCTCAATTGCCTATTGTAGATGTTGCTACTCGTTATGCAGGCCATTTCCTCCCATTTTCTAAGAATCTCTTATCATTTCGTAAGTGGCTTTGCAACTTAGATAACAGCACATAATGTTTTATCACCCCATAGCCTGATTACAGTGAGGGGGAATGTCTTCCCAAAAAGTTCTTCTTTAAAGCTGATTCGAATTTGAATGAAATTAATTTGATGGGAGACGAATCTTGTATACTGATTCTTGTTATTGGAAAAGCTATTACTTTCATCCCTATGGATGATGTAGATGAAGAAAATTGACAGCAGTGTCACGTCTAATACTAGTAACATAATTATTAAACTACGGCCAAACCGCCTAACAAAACTAATATATTATATAATACATAGTCAAGAAGCCAAACGTGTGAATAATCCTAAAGATATTGGGAATGGTCTTACTGCGAAAGGTCAGTGACACTTCGTATTTGCTTACACCATTAAATGCATTTGCGTGTGAAATATACAAACCAACGTTATAGCGCCTCTAAATATAACATTTATGATTTTTAATCAAACGCATGCTGATATGTTCGAGTTGCTCATCTCCAGTGAAAATTGAATATCGCATAAACAATGAATATAATTATTCAGTCATCCACACTCTGGGCCATCGTAGTGATTATAATGATATCGTAAGTGCACTGTTTCAGAGCACTTGATTATTAAATGTACCTACGCTTCTTTGCAGTACCCAGTAATTCCTTAAATTAATAACAGACTAACCATTGTCACTGGTAATTAGCACTTAAAAACTAAAACCATCAAGGAAGTCATTAATGAAGTAACTTGAAACCTAATTAAGCTACAAAGATGCTTCTTTTCAACCCGTTTATAGCTTCAGCCAACCCATTAAGGCCCTACCTTAAAAATAAATATGTGTACTTACTAGTTTGATGTACAGTCAGTTATAGCAATTAGCTGACCCACCTTGCATATGGTTTGGATTTTTTGAATACGAATCGATAGAATTGTACAATTCTTTAATATTTTAATTACTATGTCTTTTAATTACGTGTCGAATTAAGAACCTCCTCCTTTTTTTTTTTCGTCGGTTAAAAATGTCAAACATTTATGCAAGGCTGGGTCAGCTAATTGCTATAACTGACTATACAGCTTATATTAAAATGCTTCGCACAGAAGCCCATTGACCCATTAATAAAAATCTCTAACAAAACTAATTAACTCATAATTAAAAACCGTTACGAAAAAAGTAACTAAAACAAATACAGTCACAGACTGATATCAGTTACACAAAAAGTTACAACCGGATGGTTTGATGTGGGTATTTCGAAAAAAACGCAGTACGCCAGCTGCGCGCGCGGCGGTACAAAGATCTGTTTATTTTAAGGTAGCATGTGTTCATTATGTTTATGTTCCGCTACGTTTCGCGTCCATGTTTATATGGTAGGTTTTTTTGGGAATCATTTCAATCTGTCTGATTATGTGGTGGACTTGGTGTTAAAAGTGGATGACGTTTTTTTTTTATTTTTGGTGGTTTAGAACGGAAGTGGTGAGTTTTGTTATTTCTGTCAAGTGCGATTGAACTGTGTACCGATCTAGCATCTTCAGGTCTCTTTACATTTCAAAGTTGCATAATTAAAATTCATACAGATGTGGATCTTGCTACGTCAATAAACAATTTCAGGTTTTCGTATATATAATCTCAGGCATTAAATCAGGCATATCACCTTCTAAACTATCGACAAAAATAGAGCTACCAAAACTGACATTACGTATAAATAAATCAGCATTAACGACTAAACTGCTACAGATCAGCATTATGCATAAATTATAACAGCTATCAATAACACGAACATCAAAACATTTGGAAAGCACATCCATTCCACAAACGCTTTCCGTCCTTTCTCGGAACTATTCGTCCGACGCAAAGGGAACTACATCAGGAGACTGTCTGTCTGTTTGTTGAACTCGAATAATAAACAGATACATCCAGACAGTTTGCTTCAAAGTCCAAGCTAGCTATAAGATTACTGTGGAATCTGATGTCTTGTAGCTTGGAGCTATGCTTTTGCAAACCAAGATTGGTGCATAGTCTGTTTGCGTTGAAATTTTAAGATGGTGGTCTGATCGAGTCATGTTGTATTTTAATGGGTGGTTTATGTATAATTGTTATGTGTTTATTTTTACACAGTAAGTATATAGACAGTGAGGAAGTTACGTACAAACGGTCGAAACGGCACACTCACACAGACGCGCGCACCGACGAGGTCCTAAGCGATATTCGCGGTGCTCTCAGTATATTTACTATGGCTCGTATATGCGCGCGCCTGTGAGTGTGTCGTTTCGTACGTTTGTCCGTAGTGTCTCTACTGTTTATATTTATATTGTGTTCTTTATCTGTAAGAAAACTTTATTCTGAATGACACAAAACATATTATAAACGGCAATTGTTATAAAAAAAATATTTCGATCTTCGTAAGAATTTACAGTAAGTAGCAATTTGCTTAAGTGTGTCTGGCGGTGAACGATTAAGGTTAAATTAAAAACCTCAATAGGCAATAAATATGTTCAATCATTTACACATTATTAGTACCATCGCGGACAGTTGCGGTGAACCACTTTTAAACCTTAATACCATAGTAGTCTGGTCGAAAAGTGGTCAAATGTCCGTGATGGTACAATGGCGTTCACCATTTCCGGAGAACTGAGTCTCGCCATTTCAGAATCCCGGAAATCAAAGGCAGGTATGTCCTTTATCAAGCCGACACTCCGACAGTGCAAGTTACAGAATTCCGTCAGTATCGTATCTCTTCCATGAATTGGAATTCTCCAAAACTATCGACCATCTCGATGTTCAGGGAAGCGAGTTCCCGTCAAGACAATGCGAAATGCTCTGTCAATGTCCAATTTAATTAGAATCGCTCCGTCGCACCCCATAGGTATCGTGGGAGACGCCTAATAGATAATATCAGGTAAGTGTGATGCAAGCTTTGTGAGAAGGCTAGCGAGATAAATGAATTAAGTTAATATCTAGCGTGTTAGTAACATGCCACATATTGCTTTCAACATATAGTAATATAAGAGGAATTGAGGAGCCCTTGGCTAAGTAATAACAGCCGCACGGGTCGATCCATCAGGTTAAGCTACGCTTGCCGGGGTTGATCCGTGGATGGGTGACCATCTTTACATACCGAAACTCCTCCGTGCCTCGGAAAGCACGTGGTCTTGACTGTCATTCGTTTATCTTTGACAGTCGTTACGGGTTGTCAGAAGCCCGAAAGTCTGACAACCAGTCTTACCAGGGGTATCATATTACCAAGTTACTGGGTTGTGGAGGTCAGATAGGCAGTCGCTCCATGTAAAATACTGGTATTCAGCTGCATCCGGTTAAACTGGAAGCCATCCCCAACATAGTTGGGAAAAGGTTAGGCAGATTGATTGATGTAGTAGTAATAGAAGGAGAATAAAATTGACGAAATTCTAACGAATGATGAAGCGGATCTTGATTTTGAACTGTGATAAACTAATAAAATATCAGGGTTAAACATTTGATTCTGCTTACTCCGCTTTAAAAAACAAATTCCATTCTAAAGTAGCATTTCCAAAAAGAATACACACCCTTCACGCCCATCCCACAACACTTTGTAAACAAACTAAACCTTTCCCAGTAAGGACGAGATAACGTAAACAAGTTAAGTAGCAGTATGTGCGCATACGCACGCTGCTTATTTTGATATTTCAACCCACTTTAGTATGAGAACATTCCTAAGTTTAGAAACTCTTTGTAATGTTTTCACATAAGAGAAAAGATAACATTTAAGTTAAATGTAGGGTAGATGTAACAATGTTTATCTGAGTGAAATTCTGAAATAATATTTATTTCTATGGATTGTTTGCTTGTATTTTGAAAACAAGTTTGTTGAACATATATCTAAAGTTGTTAATAAAACATTTCTCTATAATAATAAACGTCGTGTTATTCTTGAAATGAACACTTCTAGACGCGTTGAGTGATTTTTGGTAGGAAGAAATCTTACGTGTTCGCGTCACCGCGACACTTTGAAACGGCTACATCCCCACAAGGGTGGAATTTATAAAACCGCTTGGGATACTTGACTGAGAAATTATTACCCCCAAATACTGTGCATAGTTTTACATTTGTTTTCACTTCTGTGGGCAGTCCCCATGTATGTCAACTTTTTTCTTAGAGTTAAGTAGCCACTACTCACCGAATAAATTCAAAAATAGAACAGAATTTGTATGAAATTATATGCCAAGTAAGTTAGTGGGAACTTAATCGTAGGTGGTGAAACAGACCCAAAGCATAAAATATATGAACATTATGCTTAGTTTTATGAAATACTAGCTGCGCCCCGCGGTTTCGCCCGCGTAGACCGGGATAAAAACGTAGCTTATGTGTTAATCCATGGTATAAGCTATCTACATACAAAATTTCATCCAAATCGGTCAAGCCGTTTGAGCGTGAAGAAGTAACAAACATACGAACACACACACACACACTCACAAACTTTCGCCTTTATAATATTAGTGTGATGTGATAGTGTGATCTTCGGGCATTATGTTATAGAAGTAGCTTAAAATGCAACAGCGCAAAGGAAAACAGCCATAGCCGGCTTCAAAAACTCTACAGTAATATTCATTTTTCGCAAATCTTTCACTTTGATCCATCTTCAGTTCCAGTGCAGCAGTATTCTAAAAAAGAACTTGAAGCATTCGACGATCTAACGGCTATATAGAAACTTGGAAAAACTAACATGTCATCTTTCTTTTGCATTCGTTCTCGACCAGTAAAAGTTGGACCTCAATGCATACAATATGTCCGATTTTAGGGACTCGTATGTGATTCTCGGAGGGATTCTAGATCTTTTTATCGCTACTGTCATGAAAAAATCTACGCATGTTCTTCGTACCTAGTGAATAATGTTTATAACTGTCCTAACATAACGTAATATAACAATATTTAACTTTGTTAAAAAGTCAACTGTTGACTTTTTAACAAAGTTAAATATTGTTATATTACGTTATGTTAGAACAGTTATAAACATATATGTTATAATGTTAGGACAGTTAGAGTTGTTAGAACTCTACCGGTATTTTTAACCGACTTCCAAAAAGGAGGAGGTTATTATGTTAGACTGTATGTATTTTTTTTTATGTATGTCCACCGATTTCTCTGTCAATTGTGAACCTATTTTGAGAATTCTTTTTTTGTTTAAAAGAGAATGCTTTGTAGGTGGTCCCATTGTCACTGAGTCAGAATCTGATAAGGAAATCCCATGAAAATTGAGGGAAACCCTCAAATTTTATAGGCACACCTATAGCGATTTGGGTATTTTTTATAGTAACTCGTGCATCTGCTCTTGGAAAGCACCATTTGGTGAAGTAGAACTGAATGATGAAGACCACGATAGCTATCATCGAAACTCCTCAATAATAAGTATTTCATGGGTTGCAATTTAATTACTCTAATATGGTTGCTAAGCAATTTATGCTCGTTGCAATACATATGGTGAAGTGGAGCTGATGGTGAAGTTACCATCTGGACTGCATCATCAGCTCCAGTTCTACTGGTCAGGAGAACTCCTCAACAATTAACGTCCCTGGCAAAAGCAATATTTTATAATAGCTGACACTAGGCTATTGTAACTTAGACAAGTTACAAACTGACCCACTAAAAACTGAAAAATATATACTTTTTAGTTATTTTTCACTTTGTAGTGTTGTTTTTTTGGAAGTCAGTTGTTTTTTTTTTTTTTTTTGTAATAAAGTTTTTTATTACAGTCGCATTTCACTTTCAGTGATTTGTAGCTTCTTCTATTAGTTAAGTCCATTTTCTGTATTATCAGATGAGTTTAGTTTGTTTTCTCCTTTGTTACACTTTAAAATAATATATAGAAAACTTCACTATTTTCAAAACATACAACATATCTCATACCGTTCCACTGATACGAGAAGATTCGTTCCTGGCATTTCTGTCCACATTTTTTCTCTCCGTGGTAGCTGTTTGTGTAAACGCTACGCCAAATCCGGCCTATTTTTGTTACCGGCCAGTGAACCGTTTCCAGCTTTGTTTTGATTTCTACCAATCAGAAATTCAATTTAGCGCGGGAGCACATAATATAATCAAGACTTTTTTGTAGTTTTATATTTTTTGTTTCCCGTAAAGCGTACGACACGGTTTTTATAAAAAAAACATGCTGAATATTTGATTTTGGGAATAGTTTTAGTTTCGGTTTTGGTTTGGTCTGTTTGGTTTTGATTTATGTGTTGTTTTCAAAGCAATATTGTGACTGTATTTTTATTATTTCTCTTCATAGTCTTCTGAATATAATTTTTTGTCTCGTACCGCATCAATGATTATACGTTTATGTACATAAAGCACTACATCTTTACATTAATACATCGACTACATCTTTGTTCAGTTTGTTCTCTTTCTTACTAACAATAATAAAAGAACTCGATAATAACAGTTCTCGCTTTTCGATTTCCAGTAAACAGCATCAATTCATTACGTATTGCCAGTCAATGGTATTTGGTTTCAAACACAATTAATAACATTATCTTTAACATTAACTTGTGTATGTTATGTAAGTTGGTCGATGTTAGTTTTAGCTATTAAACTTAAGTAGGTATCAATGGTGTCAGTCTGTAAATATCTTCTGGTAAAATATATCTGTCAATCACTTAATAACAACATTCTCTTACTTTTATTACAGTTAAGGCTGTTCTTCCACTAGAGATGTGCTATGCAGCTATGCTGCGAGGATGCGAAAGCTAAGCTACGAAACTATGTGACCGTTTCCACTAATGCTAAGCTGTGTAGCGGAGCGAGTGAGATGTGCTATGAAGTTGCGCCGCCGCGAGGTAGCTGTGCAAGGAAGATGCGCAGCTCGAACTATGCGATGCATTGATAGTAATGAAGGCATGGCGAGCGGCAGCTACACCACTCGCGCATTCATAGCTCCTATCCATAGCGCTCATTATACTTAGCATGCATCCATAGCGCGGATCCTTCCATATGAGAAACATAGCTTAGTTGAACCCGTTTCCACCAGTGATTAAGTATGTGGAAGGATGTGTGCTATGGATGCGTGTTATAGATGGTCGCGAGTGGTGTAGCTTTCCTATTGTCGATACGTCGCATAGCTCAAGCTGCGCATCTTCCTCGCACAGCTACCTCGCGGCGGCGCATCTTCATAGCACATCTTACTCGTTCCGCTACACAGCTTAGCATTAGTGGAAACGGTCACATAGTTTCGTAGCTTCAAATTCAAATTCAAATTCAAATTCAAATAAGTTTATTGTTTGTTACATGTATAAAAAGATCTTATAGTTAATAATGATAGTAGCACTGTAACATACCTATAAGGCGTACAATATTATATTAGGTTATTATTATAATAAACATTCTTACTTGGTCTAATCATCCTTTACATTATTCAAATTATACCTTAAAAAAATTATAAAAATTAATATTTATGCTTAGTCAAATTATACATTAAAATATTTTTGCATTATTCAAATTATACATTAAAATAAACTCATAAATTCAATAGTCGTATATTATCTATTCAAGTTTTGTCATTAAAAAAATCATTTATTGTGTAGTATGCTTTATCTATCAAGAATTCCTTTAGCTTAATTTTAAAAATATGGATGGCAGAAATACTTTTAATACAGTTTGGTAGTTTGTTATAAATTTTCACTCCTATTCCAAATATACTAGATTTAAATTTAACTGTTCTACATCTAATTCCGGATAGCTCATTTTTATGTCGTGCACTTTTAAGTGTTTCATATTTACCTATATCGCTTTTTATCATTGTTGCCGCTTCATAAATATATAATGAAGGCAGAGTTAAAATTTTTAACCTCTTAAACGCTTCTTTGCATGAGTCAGTCTGTTTAAGTCCGGTTAAACTTCTCACACATTTTTTTTGGGCTTTAAGAACATTTTCTCTGTCAGGAGAATTTCCCCAAAACAGAATGCCATATTTTAGCGTGGATCCCACATAAGCATGGTAAGCATTTAATAATGCACTCTCGTTTACAACTTTCCTAAGCATGTAAAGGGCATAGGACTGTTGGTTTAATTTTTTACAAACCTGATCAACATGTTTCTTCCAATTCAGACTATGGTCAATATGTAAACCTAAGAATTTTGTGTTATCGACTTATTTTATTATTTCACCTTTATAGCTTATTTGCAGCTTTTTTTGTTTTGTATTTTTATTTGTAAATGTCATGTAATTTGTTTTGTCAAGATTAATTTTAAGATTATTACTAGTTAGCCAATTAATAATCGCTTCCAGTGATTTATTGATATTTGTCTCATATTCAACTTCATCACGATCAGTAAAAATGGCTGTGCTATCGTCCGCAAATAGTATCATTTGATGGTTTATGACTTTTGGGAGATCATTTATATAAATTATAAATAAAGGAGGTCCAAGGATGCTTCCTTGGGGCACTCCATACAGGACTGTTTTTGGATCTGACATATAAATTTGTTCAAACTTTGTATCATTTATTCGTGTTATTTGTGTTAATTGTAATCTATTAGTTAGCTTTCACATCCTCGCAGCATAGCTGCATAACACCCTAACTAGCACATCTTCTTCTATTCATCTCTATCAGCCATCATCTCAGTATTCACCCATGTCCTGGTCCTTTTTTTTCCCTTATTTTTTACGATAACAATAAGTATATTTAGTAGGTATATTTAGTAACCATGCAGCCATTTATTTACTCCAAATCAAAACGTGTGTCGTAAAATAATCCTACCGATTTAAAAAAATAACATTCATATTTTTCTAAATTCAACGCGAGATTCTTACTCTTTATATACCTAACTGCTACCAAACCATTACACCAATGAGGCAACTGAATTGACTGAACTAACTGATACTTACCGATTATTTCTCCCTCTTTACTATCCAGTAACAAGTCTTTCATTTGAATTACCAGTCTGTCGTAATCTTTCAATCTGAGACGAATTGGTAATCCTACACCCCAGTCTTGGTTTACCATTTAACTAGACTCAAGCATCGGCTACTTCCCTGAGAAAGATTTTGCAATTGATGCATTTTATTTTCTCTATTGGATGGATTAATACAGGAATTTTAGAAAAATTATGATATTATTATGAAATCAGCATCAATGATTATGGAATTCTCTAAAAGTATTAGCGATACGAAAAAAGAGATTTAGACTTAACATTCTGTTATGAAAGCTTTCCTTTTCATTTATTTTGTATTTCATGAAAGATTAATCTAAGCAAGACTTTATCCAAAATAATCTTTACAAAACTTACTAAGTCAGCTCTTTTTAAAAACACGGCCCTCAGCTCCCAATCCTAAATAGGCACTCGCAGCAAAACCTTTCAACTTTTTAATTCCAGTTAAGAAACTTTTCAAGTAAGTGATTTAAGAAAACACTTATATTTCACCGGGAATCTTAGAAGAGGTAGCATAATTTCCGAAAAAAAATCTAACCCTCACTTTGCTAATTCCGGAAACTTTCGCCAGAGTGTTCGAGGACACCTGTCGGCCGTTAAGGTAAACTTCGGAGAGATTCCCCCCTCTTTTTTACTACCTTTTGAATCGTTTATCTCAGCGGTGCTTTGGGATGAGTGTATTTGAAACTTCCCGATTGCCCATTACGCTGTTTTTCTTTTTTTCCGCCGTCAAACTTTTCCGAACGCCAATTGTTGGGGCTTTGGCGAAAAAAAAAAACAAATCGCTGATTTTCGGATCGCGGGTTACACGCGGCGCGGCGCGGCGCGGGCGGTTTGTTGCACGCTGTGACGTAATCAAGATTTTTTTGAAAAAATAACCTACATTTTTCCCGCAGATAAATGCATACGGTTCCGGAAGATGTACGTTTCCAATAGATGCATTTTGGTTTGGTTTTTACTAGATACGTGGTTTTGAACGAACAGAAATATTTTTTTATGTTTTTGTTTGCATACACGAAAGCAATTTAAAACACGAGTTTTAAACAAAACTCCAAGCGCATTGTCTCGCTATATCCTCTAAACAATGGGAGGATAAAATATTTTCATAATAAGAGATTTTTGCTGAGAGAAACTTAAAATTGCAAATGTTATTAAATATTTTTGTTAGCAAAGTAAGTGTAGGTACCTAGCAAGCTGCAGAAAAGTGCTCTTATTTTATTGGTCCGATAACAAAAGCTGTTTGAATATTCAACTCCTTTCTGGATATTATTATCAGGGGATTATATAAAGTTGAGAGACTTGCTTGTCCATTTTGAACATTATTTTCATCATCTTTTTATACGTAGATTCATCCAATGGTAGTCTCAAAAAGATCGCTTTTAGCGATAAGACCGCCCATTATGTCACCCTATGTAAAATTTCAATATTTTTAGCTGGAATTTTTGTGGTGTACATACTCGTATTAAAGAGTTTAAATCTATCTATTCGAAGGGAAGAAGTTCCTCCGTGGTGTTATTGTCCTGTAACTTACGATTTCAGAACGCCATTTTAAATAATGATTTATAAACTCCTCATCTTTTCTAAAACAAAAATTATTATTATTTATCTGTTCCCATGTCAGTAATACGCATTACTTTTCCACTATTGTTATTACAACAACCGCATTACGCAACAAAAAATCGACCTTGTGAAACGGCTTCCATACAAAACGAAAAGAAATGCATTTCCATTTTTATTGTACAAAAAAAAGTCTCGTAAAATATAATCTTGATAGTCGATATTACTCGCGCACTATGGCTTGGGGTCAGACCATTGTGGTCATTCGTGGCCCACGCAGTGTGGCAACCCATAGACCATTTGTCATAATCTCGCGTTGGCTGCAACGTTCGGAGGTTAGAATTTAAATGTCGAATGTTTTGGGTGTTACGGATTATATTGTAGTAAAAATTGGATTTGAATTGTAAAGATTAGGATTTTGACATCAGTAGGTTTGGCGGTAAGAGCTTTATGTTCAGATCTTAGGATACTGCATCTGGATATTTTTATCCATCTGCGGCAAGCTTAAAAGGAGGGTAATGTTTGGATAAAATTTTATTACGTTCTCTCATATTTTCCTACGCATTTTTTGCTTTTCTCTGCAGCTTGTAAATATTCTTATGCCAAGCGTTTTTAATCCCAAATTTATTAATCGCGAAAGTAGGAGGACTTTGTATTTATCCGTGAAATTACTTAGGTACAGTCAACAAAAGAGATATCTAGGCAGGGTATACTAACATAATATTATGTGAATTGCTTCATGTTCAATTTCGTGAAAGTATACAATTTTGTGTTGGTGTGTTACAATGTAGGAGTATTGTAAAAACAAAGTAATATATATAAAATTGAACATGAAGCAATTCGCATACCCTGCCTAGATATTTCTTTTGTTGTCTGTACCTATTTACGTAGATTCCGTGACATCTAACAAAAAGTAAAATTACTAAAGCATCAAACATTAAGATTCCGTGTAACAGAGCCAGAAATAACATTAATAAAACTTAAAAATAATACAGAAAAGAAGTTACACAGTTTATCATTCCATAACTAGTAGAACTGTTATGAGAATATTTTGTGTAGCGCCACGAAATTAATATTACCTTAAACATTGATTAATGGATAGGAATGAACTGGTCGACTTGGAAATAATTTGATAGCAGCCGACTTTGGGACTGCTCCGCTGCTGGTACCTTTTTGTTAATAGTTAGTCTGTAATGAGTAATATAATATTCTGTGGGTACTCAAACCATGTAAAGTGTAACCTTATTTGGCTTACTTTTGTAATAGTTATCTCGGAAGAATGGACAGGTACCTACCGCACGTACGCATTATCAAAGTGAAAATGCAATGCTGTGACATCAATGTTGCTAAGCAAGATTGCATGATGCATGATCTTGTGTAATACACCCACCCACACACCCCTACACACACAAACACACCCCTACATACAATTTTACTCTTTCTCATTTTTATACCATACAGTAGAATGACTAAGTCCACTTAAGATAAGTTTTTGTTGATCACTGTAAACCTAGACCGCACACTACCTCTTAAAATACAGGTGTAACCTAGCTTAAGAGATAGAGTATTATTCTTTGTACGGAATTTACAACGGAAACGATAAACATATTTTAAAACCAAATGACAACCTGTACGTCGTACTCTGTATGTTTTTTGATAAATAAAGTTTTTTTTTTTAATGCATAGACACATAATTAACATATCTGTAACAAATACCTACCCTGTTTTTGCAGTACCTAGATGTGTCCATTTGAATTATTTAATTTTGAATTTCATTGGCATTACAATTGCTTCTAAAACTTTATTCAAAAAACACTTTTATAAGAGAGCTGCCACAGACACACAATCATTTCTCCCGACATGGAAAAAAAACTATTTCTATTCAACCCCGGTAGAAAGTTTACGTCTTAAAAAAACCGTGCGTTACATAACGTTGTATTATAAACAAACTATATTTGGATCAAGACGGGGAACATATAAACATCAGCCGTAATGAGTAACAACAGTTTTATACAATAACTTTCATAGAAACAACTTCCTGGATTTTGTCGTAACTTGTTTATCCATGTTTTGTTTTATTTTGTTTACTTAAATGTTTCTTTTGTGTTTAGTTTTGTTTTTATAAGGTAATTTATTTGAGAAACATGAAATATAAGGAATATTATTAGTTGAAATATTGCATACGTACCTGCTTACTTTTTCTAATATCTACTACAACAATAACTAACAGTATTCTTGTTAAGTCTGTAATTATTAAGCTTAAGTAAGCAAGCTTATTTATTTATTTTCATTCGTCACAAGATACTGATCCAGTAAAAAATTAAAAAAACCTGAGTGCATAAAACTTTATGTAATTTTCAATTAACATAAAATAAGCACTCTTCCAATTGTCTGTACTAAGTAGCCAACCGCAGGTGGTATACCTAATCTCTTACAACGAGGTACAGCCGCCCACAAAACGCGACCGAAATAAGAAAAACTATTGTTACTCATAGTTTTATTGTACTTTTTGTTTTACAATATTTTATCTGTTTGTATGACAAATGGCCAATTATTTCGTGTTCATACGAATGTATTGTCTGACGGCTACTGCGTTTTGTTGTTCTGAACTTTTTATTTTTATTTTTTGGATGTAAAAATAGTGAAAATTTTGAGCCGATTGACTCTAGTTGAGTGCTCATAAGACTGACTAACGATCAGACTGTTGTGTATGAATAATAGAATTTGTTTCGATTTTTCAAAAGAAATTTGGAACATGACTTGAATTCGTAACTTTGCAGTACCTACCTAACTTGTGTTATTACTTTATTAGGCTTACCGATTTTATATTCTATCCCTTTAAATTTTAAAATACAAGCTAAATAGAATTATGGCCAGAAGAGAAATACCTAACTCATCATGGTCTAGCCTACCCCAACTATGTTGGAGTCGGTTTCGAGTCTAACCAGACGCAGCTGAATACCAGTATTTTAAATAAAGCGACTGCTTATCTGACCTCCACAACCCAGTTACTGGGTAACACAATACCACTTTTGTATGGGGCGCCTAGAATATATTTTCTTGTAAATTTTGACGGCCTACTTAAAATAGACTTTCGGGCTTTTGACTACCCGTAAAACAACCTTATTTAAATACCTATCTATGCATCATACTCTTCATATTTGTATCATTACTTATTCCATTAATATTAAATTACACAAATCCATACATTTATTCATAACGTCGCTTATCGTGCTGCTACCAGATATTGTTAGAATCTGTGACATTTGTCCCACTGCGATATTATTATTGTACCATTATGATGCATTCAGATAAACAATCTCTGACACTTATGCTGCAGTGACTCCCACGTGGTTGAGTTTATTCGACTATTGTAGTGTTATTGGTGGATAAGACACAGCTCACAAGCGAATAGTGTGTAGAGACCTGTGTCATGTGACGACACACAATACGATGAATAAAAATTTTCTTACCCTTTTCTTGGCAAAAACAAAAAAAATGTATGAACGTTTTTTTTTTCTTTATTTTGTTTTGAGTACAAGTATTGATGATTTGGTAAAATAGAAAAAAAAATGCAGGGTGTCTACTTTTGGAGATATTCAATGTATCTCATGAGATACATTGCCAAGTATCTGTACTTTTGTTGACTTGAGTCAATGTATCTGAGAGGATACAATGCTCAAATAAAATAACACTCAACATATAACTTTAAATAAAATTTTAATTAGATTTACCGATAAAAATAAAACACAAACATTAAAAGCCTTTACAATTTAACCTTAGTTAATTTCCGGTGTGAAAAATTAAAAAGCAGTTCCTATTGGGTAAGAACACATAGCAGGGGATTGTCCTTTTATGCATGACTTGCACCTCCCATTGATACTGAATATTGGGGAATGTCCAATCTGGTCATATCACACAAGGTCTGCTTCTTGGCATAACAGGGGCTTTAATTGTTTTAGCTGGAGTAGGCCTTGCCACGTCTAATTCATATAATGCAGTCTCCTTTTTGTGCATCAGTACACTTTGTACCAACTGGTAACGAATTTTTTTTTAGAGGCATGTATGTTTCAAATCTTATGTGCCTGCGATAGAGCAACCAGTTATTACTGACACACATGTCCAGCATTCATTGTGAAATTAAGGGCAAATAAGAACGGTGACCTTTCAAGTTTATTTTAAAGCAGGCGATGAGCATGTCCGCAAGGTCTACGCCACCCATTTGCGAGTTGTAATGCTTGATTATTTCAGCACAGGGCACTGCACACTTCTTCTTTGTTTGTTTGCGTTAGCTTTGAATTGTTGACACTGGATGTGCCTCAACATATGAGTAGCTGCTTGCAGAGGTCACGCCTTTATTACCAAGCCACTTTACTATTCAAATTCTGATGTCGATCGCTGTAGTGTAACAATTATTGGTGATGGCTGTTGAATAATCGGCGGCGGTAAAAATGTAGACTCGGTTACTGCTGCTTGAATGGGAGTTATTTCTTTATCGGATAATAAATTAAGATTGTCAAACGACAACGGCAACGAAGGCGGATTGGACGATGAAAGACTGTCCAACCTTGCTTCGGAGACGGGATGTATTTCAGTATCTGAATCTGAAGTCTCATCTAAATCTGATTTTCGGCTGAATTTGGGTACTAAAGCTAGGATTTTTTTCGCTTGGTACCCACTCTTGGTACTCTCTCTACCCATTTTGCAAACAATGACGAATGGTTGCAAGATAATCTGCAAAGAAATGAAGCATTCACCACCTACACCAAGCATAAGCACAGAACTAATATAATCTTCCTGTGGCATAAGGAACCGGTCATTTCTAACATCCTCACTAATATTACTAAGGGAAAACCATTCGAACAATAAGCAAGTACAGCAAGCGGAGACATATACATAAACTAGTTCATGATATTCCCTAAATGTGGCAATGTGCACCATGAGATACATAACATGGAACAAGTAATTCTGTAATAACTTGGCAGTGTGCACCTTGAGATACATGCACAAACACGATGAGTTTCTTACAAAATACTAAACATTTGGTTTGATTACCACACTTGAAACTATTGTTTACTTTCTTAGGTGCCTAAAAACAAGCAACACACCCAGAGAAATTAGTAAAAAAAAAAAAAAAAAAAATATATTCTTACCTCTTTGCGTGGATCGTGTCGTATCAGCTAAACTTTTCTGATTTTAAAAAATAGCGGTACCAACAAGATTATCATGATAAACAAAAAATCATTCTGAAATATGCATAAAATAAATTGACGAATGACGTTTCGTTTCACTCACAATATTTTCAAAACTATGAATTTTTAAAGTTGTTTGTATCTCACGAGATACATTGTCAAGAAAAGGGTTAAAAAAGTAAAAACCGACTTCAAAACCTAAAACGTATAAAATAAATTTCATAAAAAACTTAACAGCTTCTGAAGTCGGTGCCAAGCTAAGGTGCATTGAAGAATTGAAGACATTGAGTTTATGAAATTTATTTTCTTCGTTTCAGGCTTTGAAGTCGATTTTTCCTTTTTTTAAAGTAAATTTATTTTTCCATTTTTAGTTAAATATACAATTATATACGCCCAAGACGAATGAAGAGAAGAATCATCGAAATTCGCTTAGAAATGCCGGAGATGTAGTACATTATTTATGCATATAACTTCGTACATAAGAATAAAAACCTAAAGTATTATAAATACTAAAACCTTCCTGAAAGTATGTAGATCACGTTAGTGAAAGAATCATCAAAATTGGTTTATTATTTTTTGTGAAAATCGGGTACATACATACATACATACGGGTCGGATACAGAACCTCCTTTTTTGAAGTCGGTTACAAACTGGCTTTTTCGAACAATCTAAGTAAATTATACTGTAGTATTGATATTCTCATCCTGTTTAATGTTCTCTTTATAAATAAACACAAAGTATCTTGGTACTAGGTACTCTGTGCGTACCTGACCGCTAAATAGTGAAACTCCTTGCCGGAGTCTGTTTGTTACAAAGCTAAAATAGACACAAAGTATCTTAGTACTAGGTACTCTGTGCGTACCTGACCGCTAAATAGTGAAACTCCTTGCCGGAGTCTGTTTGTTACAAAGCTAAAATAGACACAAAGTATCTTGGTACTAGGTACTCTGTGCGTACCTGACCGCTAAATAGTGAAACTCCTTGCCGGAGTCTGTTTGTTACAAAGCTAAAATAGACACAAAGTATCTTAGTACTAGGTACTCTGTGCGTACCTGACCGCTAAATAGTGAAACTCCTTGCCGGAGTCTGTTTGTTACAAAGCTAAAATAGACACAAAGTATCTTGGTACTAGGTACTCTGTGCGTACCTGACCGCTAAATAGTGAAACTCCTTGCCGGAGTCTGTTTGTTACAAAGCTAAAATAGACACAAAGTATCTTAGTACTAGGTACTCTGTGCGTACCTGACCGCTAAATAGTGAAACTCCTTGCCGGAGTCTGTTTGTTACAAAGCTAAAATAGACACAAAGTATCTTGGTACTAGGTACTCTGTGCGTACCTGACCGCTAAATAGTGAAACTCCTTGCCGGAGTCTGTTTGTTACAAAGCTAAAATAGACACAAAGTATCTTAGTACTAGGTACTCTGTGCGTACCTGACCGCTAAATAGTGAAACTCCTTGCCGGAGTCTGTTTGTTACAAAGCTAAAATAGACACAAAGTATCTTGGTACTAGGTACTCTGTGCGTACCTGACCGCTAAATAGTGAAACTCCTTGCCGGAGTCTGTTTGTTACAAAGCTAAAATGTAGCGCGTCAGCCATGTTTGCTGAATCTACTACCGATAGTTTTTCAGCAATCATGAGGAAAAGAACGGCATCATTGTTACGCAGGATTCGTGGGAGTGCCAATGGCATCCTGAAGGTGATTGGGGATAGGCTGGACGGCGTTTTCCTGGAGTATTGGTCCCGTATGCATAGCTACGGGTCTGATACTGCTGGAAAATACATGAATTGATATAATTGTAGGTTTTATTTTTATTTTATTTTATTTTTGTTTTATTTTATTTTTGTTTTATTTTATTTTTAATTAAATGTAAGTACTAACATATAATAGTTACGTAAGTTGTATCACTAGCAAAGATCTGTGGAGCAAGTTTCCGAAATAAACGTTTTTTATTTTTTTATTATTTTAATATCTGGGAGTCTTCAAGTTTTGAGTGAATAGTTAACTTGTAAGTTCTGAGTAAGTGTGCACCATCATCAACTTCTAAGCCAAAGTCAAATTATTTATTCGCAAATCAATCAATCTGCCTAGCCTTTTCCCAACTATGTTGGGGTCGGCGTCCAGTCTAACCGGATGCAGCTAAATACCAGTATTTTACATGGAGCGACTGCCTATCTGACCTCCACAACCCAGTAACTGGGTAATTCAATACCCCTTGGTAAGACTGGTTGTCAGACTTTCGGGCTTCTGACGACCCGTAACGACTGTCAAAGATCCACAAATGACAGCCGGGACCAACGGCTTAACGTGCTTTCCGAGGCACGGAGGAGTCTCGATATGTAAAGATGGTCACCCATCCACGGACCAACCCCGGCAAGCGTAGCTTAACCTGATGGATCGACCCGTGCGGCTGATATTACTTAGCACGAAGCAAAATGGGTATAAATTCATATAATTTGTGCCTAATTATCATTACTGTAATGTACTGTACTGTACTGTACAGTAGTGCTATTCTGTAAACATCTCACCGTGATAACTCAGGTGAAGTGAGCGTGCAGTGCGCCGTCATTCCACCTGATGCTAGGGATTGACACTATTGACAGCTCACTTTAAGATCACTTCACTCATGTTTTCACGGTGAGATATTTAGAGAATAGCACTACTGTATCTGTAATTCGCATGCATAATGCAGTTGTATGCATTATGCATGCGAATTACAGATAAAAACAGAAAACCATAATTTAACTTCATAGCATCACAAGTCACATTTCCAATCGCTTTTCTGCCTGATTCTGCACAAATCGATCCATAGAAATAACATACGCATACACTAGGAGCTCGTGGCTAAGTAATAACAGCTGCACGGGTCGATCCATCAGGTTAAGCTATGCTTGCTGTGGTTGCTCTGTGGATGGGTGATATTCTGTACATACCGAGTCTCCTCCATGCCTCGGAAAGCACGTTAAGCTGTTGGTCCTGGCTGTCAGTCCTGGATCTTTGGCAGTTGTTACGGGTCGTCAGAAGTTCGAAAGTCTGACAACCAGTCTTACCATAGGGTACGAGTATCGTATTACCCGTACTGGGTTGTGGAGGTCAGATAGGCAGTCACTCCATGTAAAATACTGGTATTCAGCTGCATCCGGTTAGACTGGAAGCCGATCCCAACATGGTTGGGAAAAGGCTAGGCAGATTGATACACTAGGTATAGTTATATATCAGCCTATAACGTTCCCACTGCTGGGACACAGACAGGCCTAATCTCTGTGAGATAGAGTGGGCCATAATGCACCATGCGGGCCCAGTGCGGGTTGGTAGACGTCACATGTCTTCGAATTTTTATTTCTGGGACATGCCGGTTTCCTCACGAAGTTTTCCTTGAACATAGGAAAATTGTGTAGTGTTTATAGCCATGACGGCGTCGCGTCAGTTGCATTTTCATCAACATTTTCCGTGTCATTATTACAAAACATATTGTCCTCGTACATGTGAATTTGTGTAAAACAAACTATAGCTCTCTACCTAAACAATGTCTAAGATATTTCATCTAAAACTGTTACCGGGCGGCCCTACATTGTACTCCGTTATCCTACATTTCATTTTACGACCGAAAGTGATGGGCCCTAAAACAGACTAGTATGTTGCTATGTCATGTTAGTCCTTTAGTACTTTACTTGATGTACAGAGGGGTAAAATATACTTAAGGCGCGGTATTAGCTCAATATTCACAAAAATTGATTTCTTGGATTGTCGAGTGAATGAAACTATCCGACGCAAAAAATACAGTAGACAGAGAAGGGTTTAAAGAAAAATTTTAACCGAATAGAATAGTAAAAAAACATTTTTACAAAAAAATACAACCGACTTCCAAAAACAACACTACAAAGTGAAAAATAACTTTAATTTCGGAAGTCGGTGTCTAGTTAAATGTAGTTTCGTTTTTTGCCACCGACTTCCGAAATTAAAGTTATTTTTCACTTTGTAGTGTTGTTTTTGGAAGTCGGTTGTATTTTTTTTGTAAAAAAGTTTTTATTTTTCACTTTTTAGTTGTGTACCTACCCCACACAAATTCTAATACCACTATCTGCAAAACAAACTAGAACATCATCCATATAAAAGTGGGGAAAAAATACGTATTATTGAAGCTAACTCAAAAACTACCCAAGCAAAATTAATCAATTTTATATGGGACCAACTGTAATGTATACCCTCTCGAACAAAACAAAAAAAAATCAAATCGGTCTAGCCATCTTCGAGTAATCGGGGAACATACATAAAAAAAAAAGAAAAAAAAAAAAGAAAAAAAGGTTCCGACGAATTGAGAACCTCCTCCTTTTTGAAGTCGGTTAAAAATAGTTTTATGTTCCCAATAAAAAAATTGGATGTTGCTCCACAAAAATAAACTTTGGCGTCACACATCTCTGTATTTTCAACTACTCGTATAACGACATTCTTTTATTTGAGAAGTTAATAGAATTAGCATTTTTTTAAACTTTAACTGGAGAATTATTTTATTTATTGTGTTTATTCTGAATAATCTAAAGAAAACCCAGAAAATAAATGCACATTCGCAGCTTAGTCACATCTCGGCAACACAAATATTATTTTCAATTTTCAACCTTATTTCAAGCCCGCTAATGATGACAATAGTTACGCGGTTGTGTGCCGTTTAAAATCGTAGTCAGTCCGCGCCTTAAGTGAAACTAGCACTAATAACTCAGGGTGTGGTATAGATAGACCATCAAACTGAACAACTTTCTCCATGGGACCAACATCGTATTCAAGAAAAAATTATCAGCTATCCCGTACAAAACTTCAATAAGTAGGTAGGTACCTATTCGACCCAAATGTATGGGACGGGTGATATTTTTTTCTCGATCACGATGTTGGTCCCATAGAGAAAGTTTTTCAGTTTGATGCTCTGTACCAAACTCTTAAGTTTGACCACATCTTTCTGAGACACTGTATAGATATTCTATACCTAAAGCATTGTTAAAATTATTAGGTGTGTAGGACATAATTACATTAATCATCTTTGGTAAAATATAGTGACCAAAAATGATTCCTCAGATCGTCAACGTTAGGAACTGTCTGTGGTACACACGGCTACGTATTAAGCTATAATTTCCAGTATTATCTGATCTCGCGTTGTATAGAATTTCCGTACAATGAAAGGTCAGGTTAAACTAGAAATGAGCTTGATATGTAGCCGTGTGTACCTTACTCACATTTTCTAATTCAATCAATGTTATGCAAAGGTGTAATTAATAAAAATATTAACTACATTCATTATTTCACTGACAGAAAGAAGAAGACGAAGACGAAGTTTAGGGCTAATAGCCCTAAACTAAACTTCCTCTATATTACCAAATATAAGATTAATGTACATTAATCTTACTGTTACCACATATCCTACCTCTTATTATTCAACGAAATGATGTCAAAACAATTTCATACACTCAACTAGAACTGCTCATATTTTTAATCGGATTTAATTTTCAATCGATAATGCAAAACTAATCGGATTACTAATTGATGATAAATTTGACGGCTATCGACGTCACACTGACTTTCTGGTATACAGCGTGTATTAGAAATGTATGGTTATATTTAAGGATGAGGAGCTCGTGGCTAAGTACAACCAGCCGCACGGGTCGATCCATCAGGTTAAGCTACGCTTGCCGGGGTTGGTCAGTAGATCGGTGACAATCTTTACATACCAAGACTCCTCCGTGCCTCGGAAAGCACGTTAAGCCGTTGGTCCCGGCTATCATTCGTGGATCTTTGACAGTCATTACGGGTCGTCAGAAGCCCGAAAGTCTGACAACTAGTCTTATCAAGGGGTATCGTATTACCCAGTTACTGGGTTGTGGAGGTCAGATAGGCAGTCGCTCCGTGTAAAATACTGGTATTCAGCTGCATCCGGTTACACTGGAAGCCGACCCCAACCTAGTTGGGAAAAGGCTATGCAGATTGATTAGTTATATTTAAGAATGTTGTCCAGACCATCAAACTGAACAACTTTCTCCATGGGATCAACATCGTAATCGCGAAAAAATTGTCAGTTGTCCCATATAAAACTTCAATATTTACTAGATCAAAATGTATCTGACAGCTGATTGTTTTTTCGCGATTGCGATGTTGATGGTCTGTACCACATCCTTAAATATAACCATACATTTCTCATACACGCTGTATAATAGGATTTATTTTGAATGAAAAGTGGCGTCTGTGGGCGTTTAATGATAAGTCGGTAGGTACTTGATATGATAATTATAATCGATGAGTACCTCGTTGATTTTGTCATCGCAGTTTGTTGTTCTAGTTTTTTTATTATTTGACTGTTTTTTTTTCTGAACTGATTAAAATTTTATTTATTTATTTATTACTAGCTGCGACCCGCGGTTTGGTAAAAAGTAGCATATGTGTTAATCCAGGGTATAAGCAAAAATCGGTCCCGCCGCGTGAAGAAGTGACAAACATACAAACACACACACACACACTCATACACTTACAAACATTCGCCTTAATAGTATTAGTGTGAGTGTGATTATTTATTATGTAAAAAGTCGAGGGTTTGTAACTTAGCTCCATAGAGCAACACGGCCCCCGGCGGACTCCGGTTTGCCGGGGGTGTGTTATGCTTGCTTGGTCAAAACGCGGATCCAAGGTATCATTAAAAACTATTTACATCGTCACTTTTTCAACACACTTTCCTTAAACTCGGTGAGGATATGCGAAAGATAAAATTAAGATACGTTAAAGAATACATAGCAAACTTCGTTTATATCGTAACGGGGTTTGGAGCATTGGTATGGCCAAACTTCTATAAGCTCTGTTACATAAAAATAAACCCATAACCCCCTTATGTATTTAATGGTGAACGTGTAGACGAAATTTTATTGAAATTGCTTTATCTACAATCGAATAAAACTATTTTCTATCATAAAAATTAAAATTTTGAGGAAACTGCGATTTTTGTATCGAGCCAAATTTTTGTCCTCAAAAACGGTTAGACGAGCGATGCCTTTGCGTCGCGTGCGATTATATCGCGGGTCTCGCCTGTTTGTAGGAGAGCCTTTATTATTTTTCATGATTATGAAAATTGAAGATTTTTTTTAGTAAATTATGAGGGCTAAAACACAATAATTGTGTTTGACCCGCGATATAATCGCGCGCGACACAAAGGCATCGCTCGTCGAACCGTTTTTAAGGACAACATTTTTATTCATTTTGCATGATGCGTCAAAATATCTTCTTTAGGACCCATTTCGGTTTAAAGTTCCTTTAATCTACCAATCTATAGAATTTTGAAAACAACTTTAGTTTTAGGACACAAAATTAAAGTATCAGAACGCTGCGCTGTTTAAATGATGAATTTACGATCTGCACTGGATTGGATCGCTACTGGAGTTATATGAGCATTAGAGTAATCTGTAAGTGGGGACCACTAATGGAGACTAAAATGTTTTTGTATAAATATAACCTACATACTAATCAATCCGATACGCCGTTCCTCCATGTAAAATACTGGTGTTCAGCTGCATCTGGTTAGACTGGAAGCTGACCCAACATATTTGGGAAAAGGCTACGCAAATAATGAACCTACTTACCATAGTGTGCGCGGAAGTGCTAGTCACCGCCTGAGGTATGTGAGCGATGAGACGGGGAAGGTAGTTAAACGTCAAGCTAACACAGTCTGCCAATCGTGGAAATCGCGCCCTCCCCCTTCTCGCCGCCCACATGCTTCAGGTGGTGACTAGCACTTGCGCGCAAACTATAATCAACATTTCCATCAACCTAAACCCTTTTATCAGTAGACTACAGCCAATCCTAAAACACGTATCGTATCGTGTATACATATATTATGAATTTATGACGTAACACAATGTGAGAAACTAAACTATGACTTCCCTCAATTATAAGCGTATACTAACTTAAACTGGCGCGATTAACTGAACAGTTAGTCGGAATATATAGCTTAGATAAACGTGGTACAAGCACTAACAGTAAAGGCGTCGTTACACGAGACAGAATCAACATAAAGTTTAGTTAGCGCGCGAATGTTGAACGTTTGGCGAAAAAATACGATAGCTATTTTGATAACGTTCTACGGTTATGGTGGACTTTAAAAATGGTTTTGGTATCGGATTAGAAGGTGTGACATATTTGTTATGCAAACAAGGAAAGTCAGTGCGGTTAACTACGACACGTAGGTGATTGACTGAAAGAATTGAGTGTAACAAACAATTGAAATTGAAGTTGTTCCTTAATGAATGTTGAATGTTGAAAATCTTAGATATTAATGAACCGTGTTTAAAGGCCTTAACATCACTAAACAGAGGCATCCAACACGGCAGAGGTGAACTTTCCAGAATGTTCTGATAATGCCTCTAACATAGCACTGGCTGAGAATTTAAGTATCATAGCTTTTGCAAAATTGCTCACTGCTCGCTTTTGATTGTAAGGCTTAACGTTGTCACGAGTTATGTAGGTTCGTGGCAAGGGGCATTTATATTTGGAATTTAATAAGGTTTTAATGTGCAGTTATGCTGTTGTAATAAAGTCGAACTAGATTGTTTTAATCGTGTTTTCTTAGAAGCTGTTATTTTTTAATTATGAGAAAATGCAGTTTCAAAACTAATGAATAATAAAACAAACATTACTGGTTTTCTGAACTGCCAATTTAGCCAGGATTCTTGCTAACCATTTAAAAGGGAAATGTTAAACTAGAATTTAAAACTCTCAAAGGAATAGAAGAGTCTAAAGTTCTCAAGAACACTCAAGCGTACTCGTATATAGTTCGGCAAACTTTGCAGAGTTATTGGGATCTTCATTGAAGTGTTCGATTCAACACATTGTTATGTTCTTCCTACATACGAAGAAACTCGGACTCGGACTTGGTAAGAAAGATTTGTCTTAGTTTTCTAGTATAGGTTTCTTAATTCATTTTATTTACATAATTTAAAATCTAACATCTTCAAAAAAATAATATGTACAAGAATATAAAAAAAAGGAGGGGAAATAATCACAGGGCATCCAAAGATTCGTCCGCATCGCTGTCGACAGGAAAAGTGCCCAAACGGCTGGCAGCATTGCCTCGTTGTATGGCAATGCTAATTCTTTGGCCAAAAAATAGGCCAGCCCTTTAGCCACGTGGAGTCAACCAACCGCTTGGCGATGTCTCGAAAAACTAAAAGGGCACTCGGACCTCATGGCCCTAGTGTGTCAAACCCAAACGGCTCGAACATATGTCTCAATAAGATTGGAGTATTCGCGCTGTTTGAGGTTTTCCGCACCCGCAGCAGCCGTCCCAGCACAGCCCACCGTGCTAAGAAGATGAGATGGTGCAAGGCTTTGGTGTAGCATGCAACACACGTTGAATGCCACATCAAAGGCCTACCTACCTTCCAAGACATTGTGGTCATTCCGTCTGATCTCTTTCCATCGTCGCGTGCCAAGTCAATGGGTTCTAAAACAGCTGGCACCCTGGCTGTAACAAGAGCATTACGGATGATGTCATTCAATTCAACAAAAACTTAAAACATCTCAATCAAGCTGAAACAATTCAACGAACAAAAACTTTCCACAGGGAATTTTCGACGGAGAAAAAAAAACCATTTCCATTTTGGAAATTAATATTTAAAACCGTTAAATGCAGTGTTATTAAAAAGCTCTTCATTTCCTGGAAGGTATTGTTAAAAGGGTAAATATACTTATTTCCAACGTTGCTGCTGCTCGGTTATTTTTTCAGAAGTGGTGCTTACAGTAAAATTTTATACAGGAAAATAATAAAGTGTTTTTTTAATAACTTACCTACTAAAAATTCTACACGAAAATAAAATACAAAAAAAAAATACCTTAAAACAACACGCGAAACGGCTCAATTACAGTTTTTTTTGTGCACTGAAAAATGAGAATGAATCATAAATTTCGTTTTACATACGTTAAACGATTTCATAGTGGTATTTTTGTGTGTGAATTTTTAAATTAGTTAATAAACAAATTGAAGTTTGAATCAAATTGGATAATACCACCATCGATTGCCATGCGCTGCCTAACTTTTGACTGACGTTGTAAACTGTTGCAGAATTAAAATGAAAAGAGGCTGCACTATTTTAGTAGCGGTTTTGAATTAGTAAAATGGTTAATGATTTAACCATTAAAAAAATTTTATTTAATAAAATTAATATTTTTTTCTGATGAAAAAAATATAAATTTTATTAAATTAAATTTTTTTTTTGGCAAATATTTTTTTCTTGCACTTTACACCCTTTGTCGATTGAATAGAAAATTGAAGATATTAAAGTACCTATTTATTTCAGTCAAAAAACTACCTATTGCACGAATGCAAAAGTAACCAATGAACTACATTATAAAAGTCTTCCACCACAAGAAGCACGAAATCAAGAATTTTTCGAGAACATAGTAAGTCTCTAATCAGACGAGCGCTGGGAGTATGGAAAGGACACAACTTGGCAGAGCTTCTTTACGGAATAAGTGAACGAGCTTGCCTGCTTCGATTGGACTTGTTCACGTGGCCATAATGTCTTGCAACGATAAATGAATAACGTTAGTGTTTTATAAATTCTTTCTTTTTTATCTAACAACAAAACCAGCCTATAATAGTCCCACTGAAGGGCAAAGGTGTCTTCTCTTACAGAGAAGGCATGGTCATTCATCACCACGCTTGCTCAAGACGGGTGGTGGTTTTTTTCTTAACTCGTCGCGCGCTAATTAACAGACACAATAAAAATTTTTTTTAAGAGGTACAAACAAAATATAGAGGTAGTGTAAAGTTGCGCGTCCACCGGGTTGGAATCGGTCTGTCCGCACCGTACGGAGCGTCCGGACTTATAAAATGCCGATAGGGTGCGTCCACTGCATTCGGATTTAGCATCGGCAATAACAACCAGTGTTTCCACTTTTGGGGATTTCTCCCTTTTTAAGGGTAAAATTACCAATATTATGCATAGCTATGAAGTATTTTATTTTAACGGAGATTTATATGTCTCTAGAGTTGTCTGCATTGTGACAGGTCACGGAACAATAGTAATAAAATAAGTGTGTTAAGTGTTCTATTAGGATCGGTTTCTTGATTCATAGTTAACTCAACTAATAGTTTAAAAAAAAGTAAGTAAATGGTTAAATTTTTCCAAATTTGAACCAAATTTAACCATTAGTTACTATTTTTAACCAATTGTTGAGTTAACTACGAATCAAAAAATCCATCTTTTCGTTTGAAAGTAATTTTAATTAAAAATGTTTTTGTTTGTTATTCAATTCAATTTGCGTATCAATGGGCATCAATCACGTTTAAATTGACAATTGTAAATGATCATTTCGGACCCTTAAACCGTGTACCTTTTAACACTGGGCACGTTCACTGTGGATGACTTCATCAGCAGGAATACCGATCTCTGCCTTAGATTTGCCAATCCAGTGCACGCAGTACCACAGAAATCAATACAAAGCAACAAATTCGTACGGTGCGGACGCTCCGATTCCGACACAGTGGACGCTTAACTTTAATCATAGAAGCAAGTTGAATAATCAATACTATAGCATTGTGATTTTTCGCTAGGGGTTTTTTATGACGGTAATGATGTTAGAGTATTGTAACTGATTTTCATAAACGTAAAATGTTAACGATACTCACTATTGCAAAAATTGAACATTGACGTACATACATAGCTACATAGAGACTATATTCCTACAAGCAAACAGTCATAACTAGATATAATTGCCAAGAGAATTGCATATCGTCGTACACTAAGAGCCAATTATCTACTCACATACCGTATCACCTTGGGATTCCACAAAGATCTAAGCTCCCATTCCATGTCAAAGCTGATCCTATTTTTTCATCCAGAATCAGCACCGAAACGATTTATGTTCGCAGACGAGTCGTAAGGAGAGTTAGACAACCGTCGCTACTTGTGGGTACGCTAAGATGTGTTTACTCACCCGTGGCTCAACTGGCTTTGGGAAGATTGTCTCCGACTGTACCATGGGTTTCTAAAACTTTTTTAAGTTTACGAAATACATTACCTATGCCGCCTATGCGACTGTTAATAAGGCACGTCGAGTTCGGTTCGGTTCGGCTTCTGTCAAAATTGATTTTAAAAGGGTCTCTGTCACTCATACCTGCGATGACAGAGACACTTTCAAATTTACAAAGTCGAACTATTTCTGAAATTGTATGTGCTATAATCAATTCACGGCTGGAGAAACTATAGAATGAAATCTAACACAAATCAACCTTGATTTGGTTGATAGTATTTTGATCATGGACATTGTAAGTGACCGATGGTCACTTTACATTTCAAATAGTTTTTAAACAAATGCCTATTGTAGTTTTCTTGTGCATTCCTATATCATAAAGACCGGATCGTATTTTGAATTTTTGATGGAAGTTGTCTTTTAAAGTTTGCAGAAGTATGATAAATTGCCCTTGATGAAAGCATTCTAAGTCAAAAACATTGTTTGTTTTGGATAGTTTCTTCTGATATCACCTTTTGCCGATAAAGCATTAGTTACTACGACTCAATATTGACTGAGAACCCTTCATACCTGTTATTTGACCAAATACCGTTCCATTTGCAAATAAACATCATGATAATATTCCTTCCAAAAATCTCTTTCGAGAACCAATAGTAGAATCATGTTTGCGTACTGTGTACGTTTTTTGAATGGCACCCTCCTCGCTTTCTGATTTCTAAATAAGATACGGTTTCAAAATCTCATGTCGGGACGTCAGACATTCCGTTATTGAATGCAGTTCTTGTCTGTCCCAAAGATGTTTGGCGACGTGGAATTTTTCGTTCACGATGCCATAAATGGTGGAGTGGAGACAAGATTTTTGCCAGAAAATAGATGAATGTTTGCTTCCAAGATGTTTGCTCTGATTAAGTTTTTAGTGCCCGTATTGGAGAAATTGGATGGTGAGATTGGAGATTGTTGAAATTGCTAGTTTTGGAAGTTTAGAGAAAAGATTTTATTAAAAGTTTCTGTTTTCGTCCAGGCTATAACTTCTCTATTACCTATTTAGATCTTATTGTTGCGTTTGTCGCGATCACTTTAGAAGATTTCATCATCTTATTTTTCGTCCTTGATGTTATCTCATTTATCTGCGTCTGTATTTATCTCAGCATCTAACAGAATCTTCTTTGAAACATCCTGTTCTTGATAATATTTTATTACTAAGTACCTCTTATTCATATTTCACGAACAAATTTTATTACAGTTCCCGTCTCCTAGCAATTTTCTTTAAGATCCTAAAATTCCTGTATAACATGACAAGCGCTAGTTTCCAATAAGCAAGGACAGTATTTCAGCATCGCATTTGAGGACAGCGGAGGTAAATATATGTGCCCTCCGAATTTCGAGAGGCACGGACATTCGCCCACCTGCGTCCCGGCTAAAGAGAAGTTATGCGTTCAATTTTGTCCTGTGCCGAAAGGTGGAGACATTGTGATAAGAGATAGCGGAGCGAAATGTTTCATCTAGTTTGTGTTAGGAGGCTAACAATAAACATGGTAGAAATAATAGGTCTGTATTTGTTAGTTTTTATCATGAACAGGAGACCGGTTTTATTCGTTTTTTTTTTTCAGCCTGTATGCTGGACTAGTTTTTTCATAATATCACTATAATTTTATGTAAGCGATCGTAATGATATTTTATAATTTTGTGTTTCAATTTGTTTAATGTATGCATCTACCGAAATACTTAGATTTCTGTTGATATTTATTATTGAATCCAGAATAGAATAGGCATTTTTTTTTCAGGGCTCTTATAAGGCGCGGGAGACGCAAGCGAGCGGGAAGGGCGCGCGCGCCTAGTGGCGGGTTAGCAAAATCATTTTTAGTGATATTTACCGCGCACGGGCGTATTTGTCATTGCGTCTGGGCACCCTTCACCTTTTCGTAAATCTGGTGTTTTCACTGTACACGTCCACATCTCCTATACTATACATTCAAAGATTTTCTGATTGCATGTACCTAATGATTGGTAAAGTTTTTAAGTTAGCATGCACCAACATAATACTTATCTAACTTTCCAACAGACGTGCTAAAGGAAAAGAAATTATTAAAAAAAAAAAACATTAACTTCATCAACAGCATTATATCAGAACATTCATAGTATATCTCACCTTCAAATAGGTACTAACGTTATATAAGCCAAATACCAAAGCATTATTCGTCTATTCTATTATCTACTACCTATACAAAACATTTAAAAAATCTTTATTGCAGACCACGTCATAATCCATATAAAAAACACACAATTTAAAACAAAAGTAATAAGCTACACAATAAAATGACTCTACATACTTTACACACAAATATAAACACGCCTTTCTATTGTTGCACATTAAAAAAATACAAATAAATTTCATTAAAGTTTACATTTACGCGGCATTTAATTTTTTTATATTTTTTAGGTTAAGTACTAAATAGCTCCCTCTTATCACCAAGCCCTCACCCCAACCGTCATGACAGCATCAGACACCAAAATAGAGTCTCCTCAGACCTCAGAGACACAGAGGCTAGATCTCTTATTTCACACACACGAGTTATTTGTTCACGGAGAGTAAAGTAATTTCTCTTTTAGTTTCCTTTTGTGAGCTATACAGGGTGTCCCGTAAATAATGGATCAAACGTAACGGGTAGGTAGCTTACCTAATTTCCAACAACTAATTTGAATATTAAAAAAAAAACCGTTACAGTAACCAGGATATTAATTTTTTTTCGAATTTTACGATTTTGTCTTCCAGAATTAAGCTTTTTTAATGCTGTCGCTGCAAATGATGACATTTTTAGGTATGATTTTTATTTAACATTTCTGAATAGCTTACTAATGTTATGTTGTTGTTGTTGGACATATCACACAACGCCATCTAGCCCCAAGCTAAGCAACCTAATGCTTGTGTTATGGTAACGAGATGGCTGATAAACTACTTATATACATTTTTTTTTTTTGTAAATACATACATATTATAGATAGAAAAACACCCAGACTCGGAACAAATACTTGTAGGTCGTACAAATATTTGTTCCGTGCGGGAATCGAACCCGCGACATGCTGCGCAGCAGTCAATCGCTCAACCACTGCGCCAACCGTGTAATCGGGATAACGAACCAGGTTCGGGTATCTTTCACGGTACAATCTTGCAGCCGCCCTGGCATTACCTCTTGCTTCTCCGTAGATAAAATGCATTTCGGCGTACTGCCGTGGCGTGTACTCATAACGAGGCATTGGGCTGAATAAGGTTTCAGCGCTACTGCACACACGTACAAGCACACACAAACGAATGTTTTCGGAGTCCGTAGGATCGCCAAGTCGTTTGTCCAATACGCAAAGAGTTCCAAATCGATAGGCAAAGCAAAGTCCAAAAACACAGCACAAGTCAAATTTTACAGAAGAAAACACCGAGCCACTGACCGGGAGCGAAAGTTGTCTGACGTAGCAACTCGAAGAGAGACTAGTTACAACTAAACTAATAAAATCAAGCAACAATGAAGCCTGTACGAGTGAAGGGCGCAGGAAAGAACAAAAGAACCTGCGCAACTTCATACCGATTTAACCGATTTACCAAAAAGCGGCGCTATCTATCCCTTTCACACTGACTGAGGTGCAACTCCGCCACAGGTAGCGGTCCCAAATTCCGGACAGATGACGTCATCGGGTCGGAATTATGCTATCCGCTTAACTACCTGCTTCGATTACAAGCATTCAAGCATAAGCCATTACGAAAAGGAAAAAATGGAATAGTACCAATTTAATTTATTTTCTGTCTTCATCACATTCATAGCAATATCTTTGTAACGATAAAGACTAGACGTAAGTTTTACACCAATTTGCAAACCTTATTAAATGTACAAGTTTTTAAAATAATGGTGGTTTTCGGTGTCATACATTTTTTTAACGTAACGGTTTTTTTTTAATATTCAAATTAGTTGTTGGAAATTAGGTAAGCTACCTACCTTAGAGTAATTAGACTTAGAGTGATAGTTTCATTCAAAATTCCGTTCAAAATTGAAGCTACAACACAATGAATGTGTGCTTATGCGGCACGTAATTACATTCGCCGACACGCACACAAGCAAACGAGTAATGTTGCAAGTAAATGACATTTTCCCCAAAAAGTGGGGAAAATGGAACTGTTCGGTATGCATAGGCAGAATTATTATTTAAATTGCGTTTAGAAATTATTTATGTTATTAGTTTATTTTATTTATTTATTTTTATATATTTATTCAATGCACAATGTAGGTACACATAGTTACACATTTGTCTTAACTAATTAGTGGAGTCCGACAAAAACGTCTAAAAACGGAACTAAATTTTTTATATTTGTTAGTGTTGTTGGCAATAAAAGTGCATAAAAACGATTAGATTAATTTAATATTACTAAGACTATCTATAGTTCTGTAAGAAAATGGTTTTTAAAGTTTGAATTTTATTTTGTACTCTTTTGTGTCATGCTGTACATGACCCTTTCTATCGGGTTAGATACTTAATTAACTAAAGGTAAACAAAAAAAATGTTTGAGTGTCGTGGAACACTCGGCTGGAACGAATTCGACAACCATGATTTTCATTTTGACCTCATTATCATTTTCAGTGCCTTCAAAAACGACACCCATGACGAAAAATTTGAAAATTTTCGCACCGCCATCTTGGACTCAAAAACCATGAAAATGACACCCATGTCATTATTATTATTTACTTAATTTCATTTTATAAATTTATGTTACATTTTTAAATAATAATTATAATAAAATTCTTTTTATTATTATTATTATTGATAAATAATAATAATTAAAAACAGAACAACATTTTTTTCTTATTAAAAATAAAGACGTCGTGACGGAATTTCATGATGGAATTTCATGGCGGAAAAATCTTAAATTTTTTTCACTTAGCCCCCCATCCGCCAAGTTCGAAAAGTCAGTTATGGAACTTCGTTCGAAAAACCACGTGAAGTCGTTAACCGACTAAATCTAATACCCGTCACTTCAGTTATAATGCTACGTCACAGTTGTACTCTTCAATTTAGCAACGTTTTAATTCGTTGTACTTATCTTTTTGGGTTCTTTACAATTTTTGTTTACCTTAATTAATTAATTAATTCGTTAATTACCCAACCCGATGGAGTCTATGTGAGTAGAGATTATACAGTACATAATTATAATAACAAAAAATGGGGTAAAATATTTTCCTATGCCTAGCAACATTTTCATTGTAATGGCGTCTGTCAAATTTACGATTTATTATTATTGTTTTCGTGAATGTTTTATACAAAAATATAAGATGCTAGGCAGTACTTACCCGTGGAATGGAATCTTTAAATGTTTTCCATGATTATGTGATGAGTTGTGACACCCTTTCACTGCACAGTACGTCATTTTTTTGCAAAATTGCGCGAGCTCTTTACAGTAATACTCGGTCTTGAGTACTGACGCCCCGAAAGCCGTACGTAGCCTTTAAAGGCTAACTTGAAATGGCTTCACTTTGCGTGCGACTACTGCGGTTCTAAGCCTATTAATTCTATGCTACCTACCCGTTACGTTTGATCCATTATTTACGGGACACCCTGTATTTGGAATTCTGACGTTATATTGTCCGTTATATTTGTGATTCAGAAATATTATGATACTTATTGGTATCGCATTAGTAATGGAATTGAATTAAGGCCCCTACAAACATTCGCGATTCGCGTAACTGTAACTGCTATACACTTTTCACTAGAATTCCCAGTGAATTAAAACTACACTTCAAACTATCCAAGTACAGGTAAGTTTTGACTCCGAGTAAATTGTAATGTCACTTAGGTCGAAACTATCTAAGTATAAAACTACTTAATATAGGTAATGTAGGTACAGTTATAATGTGCAAGTAGGGAATGCAACCCCGCAATATAATTTCAATCTCGGTATTTACGGGACTAAAGCTTAATCCCGCGGGAACCAGGTGATTGCAAGATCCCGCAGGGTGGACGTAGACATCACAAATTAATCATGATAAAGACTTCATTTCAAGGGTTTTAACTTAAATTAAGCAAGCTTTTTCGTACATACTAAACTCTTTATTAATATTTTTAGGCATTAAGACATAGTAAGTAAACATTAAACATCTCAAGAAATCCATAAAGTCTTAATTGTTTCTTCGGATAAACGGCTCCTAACCTTACAGACTTACAGCAGAACGAGCTTTTTCTGTTGCTGGCTACATAGCCAGCAACAGAAAAAGCTCGTTCTGCTTCTACGCTAGTAGGAATCAATCGAATCCTTTATCCAAACCTCAAGATTGCTACTGCTGGATCTAGGTTGGGATGTGGTTCCAGATCCAGAACTTTTCATTCTGGACAAGGTCAGTTCGAATTCACCTTGAAGTGACAATGGTGCTGCTGATGATGCTGCCATATCTGCCTCCAGATTGGCGAGACTGGCAATTAATATGATAAACTTCGTTTCTCCGTAACCCCGCCAGTCCCGCGGGATCCCGGTATTTCGGGATCCCGATATCCGGGTATTGCATTCCCTACGTGCAAGTGGTCTATACATACGTCGTAGGAATCATCATTTTTGAAGCTTAAGATGAATTCAAAATGGTCAACGATTTTTCAAATAAATTAGTTCACTGAAATCGCCAAACCAATTTATGTAAATGAAAATCTTGTCTACGTTTACCACTTACAAGTCGATACCATTCCAAGCTAAAACCCTATAAAAACAGAGACCATAACAATAAAACACATGTTTCCTAAATGTTTTACAGCGCCACTTTATAACCGAATAACTCACAACGTACCCGAACACAATAATATCACATAACACTTACCATTGGAAGAACATTCCAAAATGTAAAGACACATCCACACTTCCAACGCTCAACAACTAGATCCCATTGGCTGATTGACAGATACTAACGTCACAAGATGAAATCTGACCAATGAGCACGCTGCATTCATGTTGTAAGACAAGTCTGCTTCTAGCTGAATACTCCGGTTACTCGGTGGGTGGCCATATCGGTAACAATGGAGGTTTGAAAGTAATTGTGTACTGGTTACTTGATTCTTTGACAGTTATTGGCACTTATTTGATCATCGGGTGAGAGTAGGAGGCTGGTGTTTGATAAAGGGATTTATAATAACCAAGGTGTGTATAGGCACTTGCTTTGTCCAATAGGATGTGTATGGTATACCAAATTCAGAAAATATTGACTGTACTAGCTTTTTCACGCGACTTTGCCAGCGTGGAGGTCGGAAATTATCTCACAGAAAATACTATCGGGACAAAATGTATCCTATTCCAGGTCATAAGCCAAATTTCATTCAAACCTTTTAACTGTTTTAGCGTGAAAAAGTAACAAACAAACAAACTCACTTTCGCATTTATAATATTAGTTAGGACCTCTCGCTTTTCTCTTTTCAGGGTAAGTGTGCTTATGAGGACTCTAGCGAAAGAAAGGTTGTGAATTACCAAAAAGTAGACTTTAAAATTCATAAATAAGAAATTCATATAACAATTGCTTCGTTTATAACATAGAATAGAATAGAATATAATACTCTTTATTATGCACACCATAACATAACAACCACAACACAACAAACACCAAAACAACACCACCACCACCACCACCACCACCACTAAATCTATATAAATAAAAAGAGTATATAAAGTAAGAGATCTACATATATAAGTAAAAGTCCTGACTGGCTCATCAACGCCCAGCCCAAACCATAGAACCTAGAAAGCTGAAATTGTACAAAGAGGATCCCTTTACAATGTAGACAAGAAATAAGGAAGGATTTCCTGGTAGTACGCTCCCGTAGGATATTTGCCGATACCCACGCAGGCGAAGCCGCGGGCAAAAGGTAGTTATATTATTAACGAAGCTATTTTTAACCAGCTATATTATTCTATACCAGTTATAATATAAAAGCTAAGTGGTGTTGCAATTATTTAACACGAAAGCTCCACTTAGTTTGCAATTTGTATTAACCTAAATGTTGCTATTAAAAGCGTCCTTTACAGAATTAATTATTTGACAGCTTCATCATTAACGCTACGGACTGCATAAAAGATTAGTTCGAATTTATAATAATTTCACTTTCAAGCAATTTTTCATACAAAACAATTAGAATCTCAATCCAGTGACAAATTACGGATAAAATTCATCAGTTCTCCTCCAATTTCTTCATCCATTAATTGCTCAATAAATTAGGTGTTAGAGTGAGTTGGGGCAATTTTTCAAACATTAAATTTAACGTGGGTATCGATCTGGCCCACTCGTTCATCACCCCACATTATTCTTGGCTCTATCGTATTGCTGACAGAAGGTTTTGGCGTCCAATATCTTAAGATGTGTCGTAAATGTGGAGATGAAGCGGAGAATGCACTTAAAAGTATTTAATTTGTTCATTGTTGGGATCCATGAGTATCGTCGGTAGAGAAGGAATGTAAACCAAATTACAGTGTCCAGGATAAAGACTATTTTAATTTGATCCAGCCTGTCCCTTGCTGTCCTCCCCAGCGACGCCCTAGGCCAAGGTCCGCACCCCACAAGGGTGCCCTTAGCGAGTGGTCGCTTAGTTTTTAAGTTTTATGCCCTGGCTGGAGGCCTTAATTTATTGAGGCACCCATAAGAAAGTCCGGTTCAGCAGCCGAAAATCTCCTAGGTTGACCTGTAAGATGCCATTTCACAAAAACAAATGAAGTCTATTGACAAATGACCATAATAATTAAGCACATTGACACTTCCAACATACGTTATACAAGTAATTGTCACGACTCTGGGGAGACAACTGGCCGCTAAACTCCATTGCATTTTGCTCTGTTGGCATTGTTGTTACATGTACGAGTAGAGTACTACATTCATGCTTTTTTTAAAATAGCTAATAGTTGAGCTTGGAAAAACAGTAAAAAAGTCTGTTTTTTAGGGTTCCGTAGCCAAATGGCAAAAAACGGAACGCTTATGGATTCGTTATGTCTGTCTGTCTGTCCGTTCGTAAGTCACAGCCACTTTTTTTCGAAACTAAAAGAACTGTACTGTTGAATCTTGGTGAACCGCATTCTGTGGACCGCATTAAGATTTTCACACAAAAATAGAAAAAAAAAACAATAAATTTTGGGGGTTCCCCATAGGTACTTAGAATTGAAACTCAAAATTTTTTTTTCATCAAACCCATACGTGTAGGGTGTCTATGGATAGGTCTTTAAAAATGATATTAAGGTTTCTAATATCATTTTTTTCTAAACTGAATAGTTTGCACGAGAGACACTTCCAAAGTGGTAAAATGTGTGTCCCCCTGTAACTTGTAAAATAAGAAAATGATAATACTAAAATAAGAAAATCATCATCTGCTTAGCCTTTTCCCAACTATGTTGGGGTCGGCTTCCAGTCTAACCGGATGCAGCTGAATACCAGTATTTTACATGGAGCGACTGCCTATCTGACCTCCACAACCCAGTTACTGGATAATACGATACCCCTTGGTAAGACTGGTTGTCAGACTTTCGGGCTTCTGACGACCCGTAACGACTGTCAAAGATCCACGAATGACAGCCGGGACCAACGGCTTAACGTGCTTTCCGAGGCACGGAGGAGTCTCGGTATGTAAAGAATGGTCACCCATCCACTGACCAACCCCGGCAAGCGTAGCTTAACCTGATGGATCGACCCGTGCGGCTGTTATTACTTAGCCACGAGCTCCTAAAATAAGAAAATGATAATACTAAAAAAAATATATGACGTCCATTACCATGTAAACTTTCACCGAAAATTGGTTTGAACGAGATCTAGTAAGTAGTTATTTTTAATACGTCATAAATCGGTCTATTATTAAAACATCGATCAAAGTTACAACGAACTACAAGAACTTCTATATTATGTTACTTGCTGCTACGGAACCCTTCATGTGCGAGTCCAACTCGCACTTGGCCGCTTTTTTTTTATTCTATTAATCCAGCTTTTGTCCGCGGTTTCGCCCATGTGGTGATTGGACCGGAAATTACCCTACATTCGGGATAAAAAGTATCCCATGTCATAACCCAAGGCTATCTGATTGAATTTCATTCAAATCCGTTCAGCCGTTAAGGCGTTAAAAAGTAACAGTCAGACAGACAGAGTTTCTTTCGCATTTTAATACTTATGGATAATGAAAAACAATTTGTGATTATTTTTCATCAATTACTATTTGAATTGGTTGAAACCCAAATGGCAACAACCAACAGCAGTGAGTGGCCCAGTGGTAACGGCCGCGACTTACGAGTTGTAGGTCGTAGGTTCGAACCCAGACAAGCGCTTTACTTTGTGTAAATTATTTCATCACTACTGCTCTCAAAACTTTAATCTGTGGAAGCTTGTAAATGGCAATTTTAAGCGATATTGTACATAATTTACCTCTAAAGATATTAGACTGTAAGTTTTCCGAAAATAAAATAAAATAAATAAATAAAACGGTGAAGAAACCGGCATCTTATATTACCAAAAATTCGAAGACATGTGACATCCACCAACCCGCACTGGGCCCGCATGGTGGATTACGGCCCACTCCCTCTCACCAAGAGGAGGCCTGTGTCGCAGCAGTGGGAACATTATAGGCTGATTCAACCAACTATACCTATCAACTACTTACGTCATTGTTTCCCATTTTCATCTTTTTTTCCTAATCAACATCTGTCCCTTATTTATATTCCTCTATAAAACGAAACCATTCAGCTCCGAAAAAGCCGTTATTTATCTATTCAATACAGTCTATTTACTCCAATATTGGGTCCATAAATATCTTCAAAAATCGCTTCCACTCCCAAATTGGTCCATCCCGTCGGACTAATGCCTGTCACAAGGGAAGAAGTATCGCTTTATATAAATTCTCCAGATCAATTAATTTCAGTTATGTCGAGACGGTATCGACTTGGTTTAATTAACCTTTGTGGGTGATGCTTTAAGACAGATAAATAATATGGTAATGTTAGATGTAGGTTGAGGTCAAGATAACTTCTTATGATACGAGGCTTGTGCCTGATGGCATTCCCTTCGACAAAAGTGACGAACTTGCAAGCAAACTTTCCGCCGCTATTTGACACCTTCGTTAGGTATATGTGGGAAGGAACGTGTAGAAACGAAAGGAACTTTGTTCCAAAACGTCATTTAGACCTAACGGTGTAATACTCATAATACACGAGCAGCATATTGCCATCGGCAGAGGTGGGCACTCGTCGGCGGCAGCCGTAGACGCGTGGGTGGCTGTCGCCGACGCGTCGACGGCTGCAGTTGCCTCTGACGTTGGCAACGTGCGCTCGTCTATTTGAGCTTGTACTCATGTACACGAGCAGCGACTCGTCGACGGTAGCCGCCGATGGCTTTACTAGCCTCTGCCGTCAATGTGAGCCGTATCAAGGAGTACTGCCTTCTGAATCAGGCCCTTGATCCAACCGCCTAACGAGAGCCTTGAGAGATGTTGGTCGAGGCTTATTATTATTATTATTATACAAGACACATATAAGTTCGTTTTGCTATGTACAATATCGTTACAAAAACTAGCTGCCATTCCGTTTCGTGGCAATGTAAATTGAGCCTTATGGTGGTAAAGACGATAATATGAGTTCGACTGAGTTATACCCGTGTGTTTAACATGGCTTGCTCAAAACCATAATTTAAAAGATTGTTTTGTTAATCTTGGAAACCACTGTAATGGTTCTTCATTATAGTTTCTAATTAAAGAAACAAATAAAATCTTCTATTAGTGTTCTTGTGCTTTCTTTTGCACGAAACCCTTTGTCCTGCAGTTTGTTCTATTAATATTTTAGCTGATTTTAGCTACCAAAGTCAAACTCTAAATAAAGTTAGAGTTTTTTTCGAAGTGACAATGTAGCTTTAGTAGTTTTCGGCTGATGGAGTTTAATAATTCAGCGGCCAACAAGTTGAATGGAGTGGCGACAAAGACCAATGTGACGTGAACTACGTAGGTACCTACTGAAACATGCTGGCTCAACGGAATAAAGAAATAGCCAAAAACGAGCAATGGGTGACTTGCATTTTAATACACAAGAGTAAATTCCAGACATAAAAAAGCAAGTTTAAAAACTAAAACCCGACTACTGAAAAGTCACGCTCTAAAAAGTACCTATGAAACAAGAAAATATTCTCATCTGAAATTAGAAAAAGACAGACAAATTAAAAATCCGGAGTCACACGTCATGTTAGGGCATAAATCGAACAGATTACGTGTGAATCCGGATTTTTAATTTGTCTGTCTTTTTCTAATTTCAGAGGAGAATATTTTCTTGTTTCATACTTTTTAGATCGTGATTTTTCAGTAGTCGGGTTTTAATTTTTAAACTTACTTTTTATTTAAATTATTTTGGGGTTATAATTTCGTTAAATAAGTTTAGGTTAGAGTCAATTTACATTTTAAAGACGAATAATTATTATAATATGTATTTTGGGTAGGTTTGGAGAGAAAATAATTACATTTGAGGCGTGATTTTAGAGATTATTCCCAATTTTCGGATGCATGCAAGCAAAGCCACGAGCAATAGCTAACAATACATATATTTTTGAAATGTGCTAATTTAGCCCTTTCATTTGATACCAAACATGGCATCCTTTAAAAAATTTTTTTTTAGTTCATTACTTTATGTCCTCTAGAGGGCGCCATATTCAATTTAATGTGACGTCACATAGTCTATAACCAGCGGATAATTAATACGCTTCCAGTGATACCTCAATTGTCAAATTATAATAAGTAGTTTAGAAGTTATGAGGGAACAGATGAACATACATACATACATACCGGTCAAAATCATAACCCTCCTTTTTGCTTCACCGTAGTCGGGTAATAAAATAGTTTATTTCTACACCCATCCATAACCGTAACATATCTAATGTTACGGTAAAGGATGGGTGCAGAAATAAACATAGATTAACCGGCTAAACTTAAGTTTATATTCAAAGATACCCAGTCAAATGTTCGAAATAATGTGCATTTTCGATAAATAATTAATATATTTGTGTCGTCGTAATAAACTTACTAATATACGCTGCATTTACAAGGTCTTACAATTTATTAACAGTAAATAATATAAAGCAAAAATAACAAGCTAAAAGGTGCACTTTATTCCAAGTAAACTTTTCTATTAACTCAAACGCTATCAGATTGCAAACACTAGATTATAATTTAATATACCACGATAATGAAATGGAACTCAACAAGTTCCCATAAAACATTTTAATTACACTTTCGACGTTAACTATAGTTTCGTGTAAATCGTTTAACTATCTACAGGGTATCTAGTCTATGCTTTTAGTCTATGATAGTCCACAGGCTACAGTATCTAATTAGGAATTAGCCCTCAGTTCCTATACAGAGTTAACGAGCGGTAATCTCTTATTCAATTGAAACTAAAGGCTCTCCCCCACAAGCGCGTTATTATTGGACGATAATAGCGGATGCGTTATTGCGATATCTGTTTTCAGTACATATTGTATAAGGGCTTTTTTTTTTTGTTTTTTTTTTTTTTTTGTGGATGAGTAATCATCAAATGACTTCTCCCGCTCTGCCCAGAGCGTGTCAGACTTTTACTGACTAAAACCCACCCATGTTCCTTCAGTTGCCCGTGCCAGGGCCACGGTATCTCTTTCGAACTACCCGCGACATATTGTATTAGGGCTGCCACGAAGTTACACACTGCTGCGATAATTATGACGCAATAGAAGTACTTGCGTTCCTCCGTCCTGCGATATTCCGATATGAGTTCTTAGAACATTTTATATTAGCACGCATATAATCGTACATGCACTAGTTACCAAAATCTGACGATAAAAACACAGCTGTGTGGCAAGAAATCGGGTCGCATTATCGCAATAACGCATCAGATATTATTGACCGATAATAACGTGTCTGTAGCCTTAAATTAGATGTTGTGTATATCAGCTGCTATTATACTGTTTATTTTGTTTATTGAGAGCCCTGTCGATAAAATACTTCAATAATGCCCGGCTTCTGAGGTTTTTAAACGGTTATCGTACTTCTGAACGCTTCGCTTAAAAGTCGAGTGAATTACTATCGAGGGTTAAATTGATGACCTCAAAAACTGAGCTTAGGGAAGAAATTCGCTTAAATAGATAATTTTGTCGAATCAATAGCTATTGAGAGTTTAAACTCCGTTTAAGAATTCATCAGAAACGGGGCATACCTAAGTGATGCTTTCGTAATAAAACCAAATAAAAAGATTTTAGAAGAACTCCACGGGTCGATCGAAGGTACACTTGCCGCGGTTGGTTCGTGGATGGGTAACCATCCATTATCGAGACTCCTCTGTGGCTCGGAAAGCACGTTAAGCCGTTGGTCCCGACTGTCATTAGTAGATTTTTGACTATCGTTACGGGTCGTCAGACGCCAAAAAAAGTCTCAACCAGTCTTACCAAACAGGTGTTACCCAAGGTTGTGTAAATCAGATACGCAGTCGCTCCATATAAAATACTGATATTCATCTGCATCCAATTAGACTGGAAGCCAATTCCAACATAGGTGGGAAAAAACTTTTTTACAAAAAAATACAACCGACTTCCAAAAACAACACTACAAAGTGAAGAATAACCGACTTTCGAAATTAAAATTTCGAAAGTCGGTGTCTAGTTAAATGTATTTTCGTTTTTTGCCACCGACTTCCGAAATTAAAGTTATTTTTCACTTTGTAGTGTTGTTTTTGGAAGTCGGTTGGAACATCATCCATATAAAAGTGAGGAAAAAATACGTATTATTGAAGCTAACTCAAAAACTACCGAAGAAAAGTTAATCAATTTTATATGGAACCAACTGTGATGACCCTCTCGAATAAAACAAAAAAAATCCAAATCGGTCCAGCCATCTTCGAGTAATCGGGGAACATACATAAAAAAAAGGCAAGCAGATTGAAGGAGATATTAGAAAAAAAAAAAAATATTGTGACTAGAAATTGTTTTGTGTTTTACGATTGATTATTGATGCGCGTTAGTCCCACGGGAGTCGCACAAAATAAGACATTGATTGTGTCTCATTACTCATTACATTAGTCATAAGGCTATATGCAATTTTAACGCGTATTTATTGAAAAGTTATGAGAACTTCCTACCTACTAAAGGTCTGAGATTAGAGAGTAAATTTCAAGATTGGGGCTGTAAACTTTATGAACTTATGTGTTATATTAACCGACAAGTTTCTTTTAAGACAGCATAAGAATAACCAGCCAGCTGGGACACAGGCCTCCTCTCTTCGAGAGGGAGTGGGCTGTAATCTACCACGCGGGTCTAGTGCGGGTTGCTAGATGTCACGTGTCTTTGAATTTTCGGTTCTAGGACATGCCGGTTTCCTCACAATGTTTTCCTTCACCGTTTTCAAAGCGGTGATGATTAAATAATTTACACAAAGTAAAGTGCTTGCCCGGGTTCGAACCCACGACCTAAAACTCGCAAGTCGGGGTCGATACCACTGGGCCACCGCTGTTCCTGCTGCTTATAAGACAAAAATAAAGAGAACACGTCAGGGACCTGTCCTCTTTATTTTACCTATCTATCTTTACGCCATCCCATACCATTTTTATCTAACCTAAATAAAGGCTCATATTTCACAACAAAACACACTAGTGCTGCCAATTCTACGAAGGGTAACTTAAATCTAGGGTTATTTATTTTATTACCTCAACCATGGATCTACTCCAACGAAGGTGAAGTGCTACTTATACTGGGTCTAGAGAATCTTTCAACTAGCATTGTAAAGCAAAGAATAATACGAAAAGATTTGGAAAGATCATGTTGTTGTAAAGTTATTATTCTATTCACGTGGATTGAGCTGAATATATATCAGCCTATATTATTACAGGAGCTCGAGGCTGAATTATAACAGCCGCACGGGTCGATTGAAGGTTATGCTGCGCTTGCCGCGGTCGGTTCGTGGTTGGGTGACCATCCATTACCAGTCTTACCAACGGGTATCGTGTTACCCAGTAGGTCACTGAGTTGTGGAGGTCAGATAGGTAGTCGCTGCATCCGGGCAGACTGGAGGAATGATTTTACATTTCGTATAATGTTCATATTTTAGGAGGAGGAGGAGGAGGAGGAGCTTGGGCTAAGTAATAACAGCCGTACGGATCGATTCATCAAGTTAAGCTACGCTTGCCGGGGTTGATCCGTGTAAATTATTATTATTATTTTGTAACCATATCTTGATTTAAAAGAGTGTCCGTGGAGTTTCTTGCCCGTTCTTCTCCATAAGTACCTACTATGCTTTGGAATGGGCGCCTAGCTTCATCTTTCTGACTGACCGACCCCTTGACAATTCAAAAGTGCCTGTAATTGGTTTAATTGAAATAAATGCTTTGAGTTTGAGTTTGAGTTTTAAAAAAATAAATAAAGAAAACGGTTTATTCCCGTTGTCCCCGTATGCCATATCCCCTTCACGGGGACAGCGGGACGTGATTAAATGTATTTCCCGCTGTCCCCATAACGTACATTCGGCTAACGGGGACAACGGGAAGCAAACTTTTCACGAGTCGTTGTCCTCTAACTAACTAGTTCGGTTCTTGATAGCCTGTTAAAAATAATCTCTTTTTTTCCACATTTTTTTTTTCTGTAAAATCTAGTCGTTTCTGGCACTCGCCGGCCGCTACCGCGGCCCCGCTCGCTTCGCTCGCACGGCTCGTGCGTAGAAGGTCACAGTTTTAACCTAACCTAACCTATATATATTTTTGTCATAACAAATCATTTGACCAAAAATACCAAATGTTTATTGTCTAAAGATTGTTTGCTGTAATAAATGATTTGATTAAATACCACATAAAAAACTTTGTTTGATGGGTAAAAGATGCCGCCGACTCACACAAAAAAGAAAAAAACGGGGACTGTGGGCAATAATTTTTACTTATTTTATTCAACTATATTAACGGGGACAGTGTACGGGGACAACGGGAAGTATTTTTAAATATTTAATTGAAGTACCGCTGTCCCCGTAGGACGGGGACACTGCGTACGGGGACGGCGGGAACTAACCAAGAAAACTTGTTTATTCTGCACAAATAAAACGCTCATTAGAAAAAATAAAAATGATGACAAAATACACTCAGAAAGCAATGTAAGCAAAAGCCTCAGTATGGGTGATCATCTTTACAAACCGAGACTCCTCCGTGCCTCGGAAAGCACGTTAAGCCGTTGGTCCCGGCTGTCATTCGTGGATCTTTGACAGTCGTTACGGGTCATCAGAAGCCCGAAAGTCTGACAACCAGTGTTACCAAGGGGTCTCGTATTACCCAGTTACTGGGTTGTGGAGATCAAATAGGCAGTCGCTCCATGTAAAATACTGGCATTCAGCTGCATCCGGTTAGAATGGAAGCCGACCCCAACATGGTTGGATCTTTATCCAGATGCTAGGCAGATGATGTTGATATGATCATATTTCGTAAAAGCGAATGTCGGCAAGCGTTTCATACCAATAGGTATATAATACATAATCCAGTAGCTGTACTAAGTAGTCCAAGTGCGATCTGTGAATCTTGTCCTAGAGATGATGACAGCTGTCACATCTTTAGCTCAATCCACGTGTGTCTAGCAAAGACATGACTTTTCCAAATCTTTACGTATTATTCTACTTTTGACTAACAAAGACCGTTACGGCTGTGGCGACCAAGTACCGGAAGACGTTACGTTGGAAGGCCTCCCACAAGGTAAACCGCAACCGGTAACCTTATGAAAACCGCAGGAATCCGCTGGATGCGGGAAGCACAGAACCGGTCGAAGTCAGGTCCGGTTGGAGGAGGCCATTATGGCCAACACTAGACGTGTTTCGGCTGAAATGATGATGATTATGACTGCTACGGATAATAGTCAAAAAGGTTAATGACAGCTGTCATCTTCTCTAGGACAAGATTCACAGATCGCTCTTGAACTACTTTGCTTAGTATAGCTACTGAATAAGATTTATAGGTACCTATTCGTATGAAACGCTTGCTGACATTCGCTTTTACGAATATTATTATCTATACAACTGGTTCGATGTTCTGTATCACACTCTTAAATTTGACGAGGATGCAAAACGACACGTTGTATAAATAAAAAGAGAAGTCTTGACTGATTGACTGACTCATCAACGCTCAGCCTAAACCCTTGGACCTAGAAAGCTGAAATTTTGCACAGAGTTTCCCTTTATAATGTAGACAAGGAATAAGGAAGGATTTCCCGGTAGGACGTTCCCGTGGGATATTTTCTGACATCCACGTGGGCGAAGCCGCGGGCTAAAGCTGTTATTATAAGTCTGAAATCGCCAACTTGCCTTGAGCAAGCGTGGTGATCAATGCTCGTGCCTTCTGTGTAGGAGAAGAGGCCTTTGCCCAGCAGTGGGGCAGTAATAGCCTGGTATTTTTATTTGTATTAAACGTTTACTTAGTAAAGTCATAAATTGTATTCAATCTAATCCTTACAATGTTTGTACCTACACCGCACAATGTCAACGCTACGTCAACGTGAATCGACATTATTCGAACCGAACGTGAAGTCCCGGTGACGGCGGGCGCGCGGTGGACACGCGGCCATGCAACGGCCGTGTGTAGCTACTTAGGCGCCCGCCGTCATCTCGTTCTCATTGACGTTCCATCCATGGACGTAGCGATGGACAAACGGCCTAAACCGACGTCCGCACGGACGTAATAATATCGTGCCGATTTTTTTTCGCGCACTGAATTTGAATGGCTCTGCTAAGCGCTGAGAGTTGAAAATTCAACAGTGTTTTTTCGTCGCGCTAGAATGTATTCTGTTGTTCTTAGGATGGATTCTCAATGCTCGGCTCAACAACTAGAGTTGAAAATCCAGTGCGCGATAAAATCCCGCCGCGATATTTTTACGTCCGTGCGAAGTGTGTGGTGATCTCAGCTAGTTGCTGGTAATGTTGCATAAACAGCTAATGGAATACTAGAATCCAATGAATTGTAAAATCCCAAGAGTATTATCCAACAATACCTCTCATTACAGCCATAAAATCAGTCTGTCAAAAAAGACTTCAAGCTATAAATAAATGATCTTCATTACCGCCTGGACTCGCGTATCAATCAAATGAATGACACATGCAACCTTGGCTCAGAATGTACCAATATAATGTTGTTTTTGCATACAGTGACTACTTATACCTTAATCACAAGCATTATTAGGCTGTTATGAAATCTTCTACGGTCGGTAATGGTTTAAGCAATGAGCTTTAGCGTGGAGTATTTGAAACTGTTTCAAAATCGAAGTTAAATGAGAAAATAGGAAGCAGTTCGTGAAAATCAGATTGAAATATGTAGATGTTATGATCTACGATTGATGCTTAACAAACAGCCAAACAACCATCACCTTTGCTCAGCTAAACCTTTTTATAGACTTGGGCTATCTATGGCTTCTGTCGTGTATGAACTTACTTACTTACTTATACCACCTCTTGCGGCTTCTCTAGCAGCTTCTCCCGCGTGGATGTCTGAAATTATCCCACGGGAACTGAACATTTTACCGGGATAAAAAGTAGTCTATGTGCTATTCTAGACTATAATCTATCTCTGTGCCAAATATCATCCAGATCCTTTAAGCCTGCAGTACTATTCTGTAAAAATCTCACAGTTAAAACGCAGGTGAAGTGACCTGTCAATAGTGTCAATTAAAGCGAACTGTCATTCTAATTGATGCTAGGGATCAGGTAGAATGACAGCTCACTTCATGCTCGCTTCACGTAAGTTTTCACGGTGATTTTTTCACACAATAAACCGGCAGATTGAGTTACAAACATCCATTCAAACTTACACATTTACAATAGTAGTAAAGAAAGAAAGAAAGAAAAATATTTTATTTGGGACACGCACAGGAAATACAGTTAAAAAGGAGCATATAAAAGTAACAAAATAAACATTAAAAAACAAAAAAAAAAAGAAATTAAATTAAATAAAAATTCAGACTAAAAAAAAGAGACCTGTGCGAGGCCAAAAAGGCTCCCATCTCAGCATAAAGCTGCGATATTTAAAAAATAAATACCGCAACGCTGGTATTCTAATAGGGCCTGTGTGATGCCACGGACACACCCACAGTAAGGTAAGACTAGAATAAAATGACTAAATCAATTACCATGATAAGAAAGCAAACTCGGGTATTTGAAAAATGTGAAAACATCACACAACTTTGAAAGAAAGAAAAAAGAAAAGATAACTTCAACGTGTTTCTTAATAGGAACCGTAGGAAAAATCTTCATAAAAACGTAACTTATGCTCATTTCTTTAACTTAAACCACACTTCAATGAATTTCGTAAGTCCATCTCAATGACACTGTTCCACAGTACCCTGCATGTGGGTGCTGATCGATGCCCGTACATGCTGCCAGAACACAAGAGTGTAGAAACAATTAGTTTTTTATAATGGCGGACAATGCCTTCGTTGTTTGGTTGCTATTTGTCTTGTGTTGGCTGGTTTCAAGGTCATTTGTAAAGAAAAGGTGTCGTTTTTAAGTGTTTGTAATTGTGACCATGTTTTAATTATGTGGAGTATGTTATCTTGGTTGTTAGTTTTTGATTTTCAACTGCATTTAGGGTACGAAGTGGATCTCGAGCCTGAATAAGTATCGAGTGAATAGTAGTATATAGTATATCCACCATATCATCGCTAATCATCAGATGAACCCAGCCAATATTGTTAAGCATAAACTCATGCCAACAAACAACACCGGTTTTATTCTAATTTTGACGAAACTCCTAGTTAGGTTGATCCAATTCTCACACACTGGCTTTGACAACAACATCTTTCCTGAGACTTTTTCAACGACATGTTTGTTTAGTATGCCAGGTAAAGCAATGTGTCCGAATTGTTTCGTAATCTCCGAAACATGACCAATTCTTCACCTTAAATCTATCTAATGAACGAATTAACACAATCCTACAATGTTAAATGGCTCTGGACTGTGTAGGTGACGAGTGGGAAGATGATAATACATACATATATAATAATGTTTTGTTGAAACTATTAATTATGATACCAGTATTGTTCGTGTTGTTTATTTCACAATAATTGACCTTGACGTCAAAGCTGCACTTGTTACAAATAAATTTAACTGGACGATTGATTTTATGGGAGTTTTAACAAGAACTCCATATACATGTTCAACTGTGCGGCTTCGTAGTGACTTGGAGACCACCACCATGGCTTTCTTAGAAGTGATTTTAAAATACGATGAGCGCAAGACAAGTTCCTATGTAAGGAAAATTCAATTCAATAATAATTTTCTCAGTAGTGAGAAAATTATCTCTAAAGGAGAAGACATAGAGTTGACCTTACTTGTATGGATGCTGCAAGTGTTTAACGTGAATATCACTCACAATTGAGTTAAGTAAATAAAACCGTTTACTAAAAAGAAGTTGCAATAGCTTTTTAATCTAAGATTATTAGTAATTATACCCTGCGTCCATCAAAATATACTCCTCAAAGATTATTGCATTATGCAAACTGTGAAGTCATTAGCTCATTGTGTACCATCAATGTCTATACTGTGACAGGTAATTAGTTTACTGCCTATGGACAGAGGCTATTGAAAAGAGTAATTAACGACTGTACATTTAATTAATATTTTAATATCAGCACTGATAATAAAAATGTTTCATGCACGGTTTACTTTTTTCACTAATTACGTACCTACAAACTAAAAAGTAATTAATCAAATGTTTTCATTATTCAGTTAGACACTATTTCATTTCATTTAGTTACTGGTGGTAGACCGCAAAAACATAATTCAGGGGCCGCGTTCCAGTTCACATCAAACGTATTTAGTCAGCAGCCAATATAGTGAACAGGCTCTCACTAAAAGCGTGTTAGCTCATAATAGCGAACTGTTGGTTCGGTGTGACCGAAAAGTTCAATGTATAAAAAAAAATTGCAAACTATGTAACCCTCGCTCACAGTCGGTGGCTGAAAATACGTTTTGGTTTGAACGGGCCTAAAACAGATGAAACTCCGTACAGTAAACCCATATTCCACAAATTTTATTTACGAAAGACCCATAAACAAATGGCGAGCTTATTGCCATAAGACCTATTTTCCTACCAATCTATGCGTATGATCTTAAACCAGGTTTCCAGAAGCAGTTAGGTTATTCTACACGGAGAAAGACGGTAGTTTTATCACAGCTTATCACTACCTCAAACCACCGCTCTCCACGGTATTTCGGTACAGTCTCGCCAGGTGTACCGAAAAGCCTCAATAAGAGCGGTGTGAGCCGCGAACATACCCGGCTTATGGGTGTGTTAGGTACACTGTTTCCAAAGTCCGAGGTACACCAAGTTCTACTTTATGTTCCGGTGTTAAGGCTTGTGTAGTGTGTCTTATATGGTCTAACTAAAGTGGTAGTACCTAGTTGTTTTTGTTTTAATATTGTGAAAAATATGTGTTTCACATTATCACGGTTATCGTCCATAGGATTTTGCTTTGAACAAATACTAACAATGTGTTCATATAATTGGTAATGTTCCCGTTAACCCCTTAGACTACGTAAATATCGCCTATACTAGAAGAGGGCTGACGTCATTGGCTGGCTACGCTAACCTTTGGACTATGATAATGTTACCATTTTAAGGTGTTGAGGTGAGATGATTATTTCGCTCAGCTTTCTGTCAGAGTATCATTACAAACATTCATTACGAGTACTTATCACTTTTACATCGATGTTGAATCTATTGAACCTAGCATATTGAACTATCTACATGCTGACAATATTTTCAAAAACATAGCAATGAAACAATGCCTGGAATTTCATAAAAGAATAAACAGTTAGCATACCTCTAAAATAAAATACGAAGAAGAATAATATTTTAAGTCAAACTGATATTGAAATAGGGCAAACATATAGATATACAAAGTACCACTGTTTACTCAATTTTGGCTCAAATGTCAGCAATATTTCATAATATAAACAAAAAGAAGATGGTGCTGACTATAATATTATGAAGTAAAATAAGTAGTTGTGGCAAACACAATGAGCGTACCACATTCTATACTAATTTTGTGTAATATTATATAAAACAGGGATAAAAGAGAGAACAGGATTATAATAATGCACCAAAATGTCAAATCAAAAACCCAGTCCCCTAATTATTCAAAGGCTTATTTATAAATGTTGCTATACGTTAACGAACGTTAACCAAACGTCAAAAATGTATGGTTAAGCAGATTTTAATAATTAATTAATTTAAAACAATCTAACATATGCATCGTATTTATGTATTCTACAAAAGGTACTGTTACTGACTCCCAAACTAAGCTTAAGCTTGTATTTTGGAAAACAATACAAGCTTAAGACAATGTATAAAAATAAAAAAAAACCTCTAAATGAATCAAATCTGATGCGACTAAAACCTGTCCCCGTACATTTCAGTCCTGCCTTAAGCAGTTTCCGAAGGAATCTCAACACGAGTGACGTAATATAATAAGAGCAGCTTCGTGCCGAGGATCGCGATGCAAAGCCTTTTATTATGACTGCACGGCCGAGTTCAGTCGGTTATTGTTGGAAGTCCCCCGAGAACGTTGAACGGCGACTTCAGTGTCTTAAAATATTTTGGTCGGTTGAAATTGTTCGAGAACATTGTGGGTTTTATGATCTAGTATTTACTTTAGGTTCAAAATCCAGTCGGTTGTGATTTTAAAACTGTTTTAAATCTAATTCCGATTGCAAAACTATTAATTACAAGCAACTTGTTGTCGCTCTCTGTCAGATGAATAAATAGTCTAAAACTGGTGTCATAATTGATTGCTAACAAAACAAAGTTCCTAAGGTACTATGAACATATAATTTACTAACGAACTATTTTAGATACTTACATAATAAGCAGTTAGGTGGTATGAAATTATAGTTTATCTAGTAGTGTTAAGAACCGGTTAGTATCAGTTGGATGATCAACATCCTTTTATAATTAAATATCAATTCAGAATAAAAATAAATATTGTTTTTACTTGCTGTTTTGGTTTTATATTTGATTTTGTAGCAAGTTTATTGAATAATTATTTAGTACTCACGATTTTGTGCTGATGTTGCAATTTAACTTTATCTAGATGATTTTACGATTGTTTTTTTTTTTGTCCTGGATCTTACAATATTAATGTAATAATACTACAGCGTTTTTACATCACCACTTTTTAAGGACTTTTGGAAAAAAATGAAGCATCAAATCAAATGAGCTTTCTGATTAGGAAAACCCGAGAAACATTCAACATTTTTTAGATCAAAAATTAAGTTGTTCGCACAATTAGTGACAATAAATTAGTCGTTAATCGAATTAATATAAAATTATGATTAACGACATTATAAATAAAAAAATTACCTTAAAATTATACGCGAAACAGGTTGTTAAACTCATCATTATGATAATTATAAGGATTGAGTCATTATAGACAGGAAATGCCTCACTGACTCACGAACAAGATCATTAGAAAAAGGAATATTACATATGGACGATTTTTATCAAAATTATGAAAATCGCAAGACAGTATTAGTTGAAATGATTTTTGGTAATACGGAAGATGAAGGTGATATGGTGAATGGAAATAATAAAATAATTGGATCAAGCTTACAATTGTTTAATCGTTTACTTAAGACACAATGGAATGAAGTATTCAAGGGGAATAAGGAAACGGAGCAGTGTAATTAAATTAATTTAAATTAATTGGATGCCAATTAACTCAATGAATACTGTGTTTGGTGGGTAATTCAGAGAACTATCAATATGTAGGTATTTGAATACTTTACTTTCATGTTTATTGAAAATGAAACTCATCTAGAGAATTTTTTTACTTCAGCCGGTCCAGTTAAGGTACCTAAAGCTATTTTAATATATTTCACCGACAATAGATACTACTGTTTTTCATAAATACGTAGACAATTCGTTACTTTGACAGCTCTAGCGTAAAGGTAGAAGATACATTCTACAATACTGAAACTGAAATTGATTAGAAAACGGTGATAAACTCAATATATTGAGCATTTCTTAAAGACGGTTATTGTTTACTGATACGATCCAAATTAATTAGTTATCAAAACCTTATAATAGCTGTATATATTAGTTTACGCAGACAACAATATTAACTATAATAATATTTGCTCCTAAAAGCAATTTCCTAGCACCAATATATTCAAGATTAATCATTAAATTATTACTATAAATAACAATATTAATTCCAAACCGGAACATGAAAATAGAAAATAATATAAGCTGTTAAGCTTTATGAACGATTTAATCTCGGATTAAATTGAGAAGATTTCATTTGAAAACGGCAATATTCGTAGAAAGATTTTTACTAGACATTTCATTACATTATTATAATCTTGCCAATCTAAGAATTTGAAAAGCTTGACATTTCACGAATCTAAACGATTAATTTATAGAAGATACTGTACAATAAGTAGACTGACAATAAAGTTAGTCAGTTCAATAGTCACAGGCAGGCAGCGTAAAGCTAATCAAACATGCTAACGGATCAGGATGTGTAGCTACAGTGCGTTATTTGCCTTACGCAAACGCAACGTCAAATTCAATATGGCGACGCTCATTCTACTGACACCATGTGCAATTTTTTTCCGTCTGTAATTTTACCGCTGCAGAGCAAATAATTCTTATTCTAATAAAGAAAGACTTGCTTGTTGCAATACCTATCAGAAAAATCATAAGTCCAAGTTTCAACTTTCAGTTTTCAATAAAAAGTACCAACAATTGAAAAAGTCTCAATGTTAATTCTCATATTTGAACTCGCAACTTCATGACAGCACCCTGTAAAGTTAGGGCCAATATAACCACGATTTTTGGTACATATGGACACAATATAATACAAATGATATTAGACATTTTTGACATTAAAAACGCTAAGTTATAGAATACTTATAATGATGACAAGTTCAAGCGGAAACTCAGTCCATCGAACTTCATGATGTCATTAGACTAGCAGTAAATCGATATGACTACTAACATTCTTAGTATTCGCCTAAAGATACAATCAGTATTAATCAAGTTCCGGTTCATTCTAATCCACGTCATTTTGGAACCTTGGACTGTATGTAGAAAATACAATTGGCAAAAAACATTGACATGCCGTATGACAGTGCAAAAAGTGTGTAGCAATTGTTTGAACATATTTTGTGTAATTGACAGGCTATTATTGCCTTAGGGTATTGTACAAATGATAGCTGTACTAAGATTTTGATCGTGTTTATTAATGATTTTAGTTCAGTTAAATTGTGTTTTTACTAGGAAAGTTTTGGGGTAGTTCTGATTTCTTTTATTCCATATGTATTTTGGGGTGCTGAATCCGAATCTGAGGTTTGTGGACAAAATTTCGTGAAGCAACTTTGAAAAAACCACAAAAAAAGCGAAACATTTCAGTTTTTAGCTTAAAAACTGGGACTTTGGAAACTGTTAGCTTTTAGTAAATAACTTGTTTACAAAAATTAAAGTACCTAAAATTTTCTGCAAATATCACTATTTAGTTTTTTTTTTCAGATGAACCGTTTGGTCTCAAGTGCGAGTTGAAAATTGGCAATTTTCACCAGTCTCTGCAAAACCCACTTTTTACATTCTAAAAATTTATTTACACTTACACTAGGAGCCTTTTAGAGTACAAATTTACTGAATGATCTGTAGCATTGCCTTTCGTTTTGTATAATAATAGCTATTTACATACGTCCGTGTCCTCAGTTAATTACAATATCATATTAGACTTTGATGCCGCATTTCATATTAACTTCATCTTCACTAGAAACGAAACGGGATGTCTTATAATTTTTTTATTACCTAATTTTTTTATACCAATGATTCAACATCGTTGACTGATGTTGAATCTTTATAATATTTTTATTATTTTTACCTATATTGCTAGTAGATTAGAGCAGTGGAGGCCCAGTGGTAACGGCCACGACTTACGCTCGTGGATTCGAATCCGGGCAGGCGCATTACTTTGTGTAATTTATTTCATCACCGCTGTTTTCAAAACGGTGAAGGAAAACATCATGAGGAAACCGGTATGTCCTAGCACCAATAATTCGAAGACATGTGACATCTACCAACCCGCACTGGGCCTGCGTGGTGGATTACAGCCCACTTTCTCTCACAGAGAGGAGGCTTGTGTCTCAGCAGTGGGAATAGGCTGATTATGCTCTATGCTTAATAGGTTATCAATACAAAAGATTACCAAACACATCGAGAGTACACGACAAGCACAATTTTAAAAAACGCTATAAAAATTTTAGGTCAGCTTTCTAAACAATGATTGACACTTAGCTAATTGCTTGCTATAATAGAAGCATATCATGATCGTTTGAAGTTTATAACCCGTTTATTTGTTTAATATCTAAGTTATTAATTCTAGACATCCTTCAAATACGAGTATAATAATTTGGCATACTTTTAACCTTTGTGCACATATATGCGAGACTTTCTTTAAAAACCAATTCAACTTTGACTCCCTCCGACAAATGAACAAACTTTTAAGATCAGAACAAAAACTGAACAATAAAAACTTCCAAACGACTAATTTCCTTTATCGTCGAGTTCTCCGTCTTTTATTGCGAATACTAAATTCTATTACAATCAGTAGACACTGGCGAGTTTTTGAAAATGCTATTAACAACTTTTTGAAACGATAAAATTAAAATGTCTGAAAAGTTTTTCGGGTCACGGTATATAAAAACTTGACGAACTGCGTCAAACTCGATTTCAGTTTTTTTCATTGACTTCAAAATTATCTGCGGTATTTCTAATGTAATTAACATTGAAATAAAACTTAACTATAAAGTTTGTAGTACGTCTCAAAACTTAGCTTTTCACATTTAGTTTTAATGGCTTCAAGAAATATTAAAACTAATAATTCAATTTAAGGTTTTCAAATAAAATTTGTTCTTATTCGAATTATTCTATTTTTTGTTTCCAGAAATGATTATGATAGTTCATAAAAAGCCATTGTGAAATGGTTTTTTATACCGAGACTATATCTTCACATACCGAGACTCCTCCGTGCCTCAGAAAGCACGTTAAGCCATTGTACCCGGCTATCATTCGTGGATCTTTGATAGTCGTTACGGGTCGTCAGAAGCCCCAAAGTCTGACAACCAGTCTTACCAAGGGGTATTGTGTTACCCAGTAACTAGGTTGTGGAGGTCAGATAGGCAGTCGCCCTATGTAAAATACTTGTATTCAGCTGCATCCGTTGGCTCATGTTAGACTGAAAGCCGACCCCAACATAGTTGGGAAAAGGCTAGGCAGATGATGGTTTTGTATGAATTAAAAATGGATTAACACACTTTATTTGTAGAGGATAACTTTACATTTTGCATAGAAATTATATTCAAGCCACCATCTGGTCGGGTTTTCTACTTAATCTCATTTAATTTTAAATAAACCAAAATATACAAAAGAACAAACTTGTACCCTCAAAAACGTGTAACTTTCCCGGTTTGTAAATACCCCAGTGATTTATTTGAACAATTTGCATACATATCACATTGCTACCATTTCAAACGCTGAAGTATATACTTTGACCTCATAATATATTAAGCTGAGCGGCCCTCAGTTAAGAATACCGAATACATTTTCCTTTGAAGATATCGAAATATTTGTCAACCATTTCCATTTTTTTTTGTTGCGTCCTCCTCGAGCTTATTCAATTATATTGGTTGATCAAACAAAGGATAGCATACATACCTAATACATTGTTCTGCGGTGAAATATTTAAAGTAAACTTTACGTGAACTGAAACATCTTCTAATACCGTTAAAGCTCAAATACACAAATCACAACAAATTATTCTGACCAATGCTGCTCTCATGAGAAGAAAATCAAGTGCCGCGATAAAAAATATATTATTACTTAGTCAGCAAGGTAGCAGCGAGCCTGGATGTGTCGGGTACGCTACACGTAGGTAAATTTGAATATTGTTACACGAGTAAAAATTGATCCTGTTTTGATGCCCCAAAATGCACAGTAGCATGACAATGTGAACAGCAGCATCAGAAATACAATACCACATACAAAACCAAATCACAATTACATTATTCGGTCAGTACCAAAAAAAAGTGTGGTCACAAAAGTATCATCTAAATAAACCGTTAATAAATAAATCTCCAACAATAAAAGGTCGTCAATAAACAAGAAAAATGTACACGTAGGCGACGAGTAGGTAAGTGGACAGTCATAAGACTGCCCACACAAGATTATCTTTTGTATGTTTTAAGTGTTTATGTGCTAATACTGACATTCTACTAATATTTCCGTGACCGATGGAGAATCTATCTTGTTCAGTTAATCCGATTAGAACAACTTCCTGAAATTGCCCAATAAGATACATTAGACATTGTTGCCTTCTTATTCTCTTGTATTGGTAAGAATTAAGCATAGCCATAGTCATTACACAAACGCGTCTATGTGTACTTATTTACTCACCATCATCGTCTGCCTAGCCTTTTCCCAACTATGTTGGGGTCGGCTTGCAGTCTAACCGGATGTAGCTGAATACTTTTTACTTTGTTTATTATATATTTTAAATGAAACGACCGCCCATCTGACCTCCACAACCCTGTGTGGACTTATTTATTAAAAGGTTTTATTAAAATAAATTATGTCAGCAACCTACCCGTAAAAGTTCAAATAATTTTTAAAACAAAATCATGCTTTGCTTATAAAACATCAAACACATAATCAAAAACTTTTTAGAATTTTATTTCGAAAATTTATAACGGGCAAACGGATATTGCTAGTCCACCAAACTACCCTTTGGCTATCCGAGGGGACATATTTAATGATTTTGAAATTCTCCCCAGACTCTTCGATAACTCAATTTTGTTGGGACTAGAGGCCTGAAGAGGTGGTTGTTTTACTATGTAATTTTGTTATGTCTAGCAAACATATTGTAAAATGTTAATATAATTTGAACGTTTTTAGGGTTCCGTACCCGAAGAGAGCCAAAGGAACCCTATTACTAAGCTTCCGCTGTCCGTCCCTCCGTCCGTCTGTCAGCGGAATGTATATTATGAACCGTAATAGGTCGACAGTATAAAGGATAATGCCCAAAAATATATGGAGCAAAAACCCAGAATCGATTAAAACAATTTATGTGTGGCAAGGTAGAGTATACATACTATATCCCAAATCCAATAATAGTTTTCGATTAAACCATCACCAAGTAATAAAAAAATCGTAACTAATTGACTAAACTTTTAAAAATCTATGATATTTAAAGCGGTTTTACAAACGATATTGTGACGAATTGTGCGTAATATTGAGAGAGATTTGAGAGTAAAGAACATTATACGTATCTACTGATTATATATATGTATATAAATATAAAATATTATTTATATACATATAAAAGTGATTGCGGATTATTAAATGGCTATTAACTTAATAAATGAAAACAACTGAATATATTCTACGTTATTTTATTGATTTTAAAAATGTTACATATTTTCTAAATCTAGGAGAACGCTATCAAAAAAAGCCGCTGGCTGTTCAAGCCCTTCGTGTCTTGCAAATGCAAGGTATAACATGCTTATTATATGAGCACAACTGCCTAAAGTTCGACGACCATGAATGCATGAACAAACGTATTCTACAATTGCGTCTTTGCTGTTGTGACCCGGTGTATACATGTTGTATGTATAGTATGTTCGGGATCGAACATGCCGCGACTGTATGCGTCCTCTTAATAAAGTTTTCTCACCTAAGTCACCAATATTAATATGATGAGGATGTCGGTACACATCTATTTCGTAAGTACCATTCTCTCTTTGATGCTATCTTTAAATGGTAGGTGCCTGCAGCGAACAAAATTAATTCGTGGAATGAAAATCTTGGAAAATCTTGTAGGTTTGGGGGGTTTGCTTGTAATCTCTCAAACGCTACTCTTTGCCGATTCATATTTTGTTGTTCCGCATAATCTGCCAGCAGGTTCGGTTTATGCATGTTGGTATTAATTATGTTGATGAACGCGTCAGAATATTGGCTGTCAGCATAGGGTTCTTGGAATGCGTTTATAAGAGCTGCGGCAATTCTGAAATCGGTCATGGCAAATGGCGCTGATTTATTCAAATAAGCGTTGCGGAATATTTTGAAGTCTCTTTTGAAGCGACCGTTAATTGTCTCAACAATTACCCATCGGACCATTGTTATAAGTCTGGATTTGTTTGCATCCGCCGCACATGCCGCCATCTAAGAGGCGGCATGAAACACAACTCAGCACAGATGGCGGCATGTGCGGTTCAAAACCACATTCTTCTAAATTCGGAATTACGTCGCGGAATCCTCGGTCTAAAATCAGTGCATCGCCTGCGTTTAAAAACCATCGAATAGGTGCCTCTTCTAATGGACCATTGTGGTTATTTAATATATTCTGCATTATTGTAGCGTCTGACTTGGTGGCCGCATATGGTCCAGAGACTTCAATGATATAGCCATCTGCACATACGATAAGGAATGGTTTAATCAAGTTTTTGTGTTTGTGCAAACTATAACTCTCCCTTTGGAACAAGAAGTTAGTACTTATATGCTGCTGGCCTATTTGGTTATGGTTTTATGCGAAACGAATAGCGTATTTATAACCTCTTACTTAAGGTCTATTTTGTTGTTCATAAATTATTTTAATCGACTCTGGGTTTTTTTTGGGCATCCTTCTTTTCACAGGTTCTATATTTCATTTGCTGCTATAATAAAAAATAATATAAATTAAAAAAAAAAATTAAGAAGACCCCAATAAAAGAAACGTGTTTTTTAAACTGAACTATTTTATTTTTATATTTAGTGTTAAATATTGTACGGTGGGTGGTACGGAAGCCATCGTGTGCAAGTCCGACTCGTACTTGGCCTGTTTTTTTCCCTTTTTACCACTCCTAAATTGCCGGTCTTCCAAAGATATAGGGATGTCCTTTGTGCCGTGTCAAATGCCAGTTCAGAAAATATCAGCTTTGCTCTAGTACTGTATACTAAATCTATGGTTTTGCTTGTTTTGCAGAGCAGGCTCATTCAGCTCTTGAATACGAACTCACCTAGTGGTACTTATGGGTGCTGTGAGATTGTCTCTTTATTTTACTGAACAGCAATACCGTTTTTCATTCTGAGAAAACCTACTTTAAAAGATAAGTAACAGTGGTACCATAATGAATAATATAGACTTGCTTGTAAGAGCCTGTTGTGTTTGAGGCAGAACAAAAGCTTCCCTTCTCTTCTTCAACGCCAATAATTATCTAATCAATTAAAAACATTTCACCTGACATTTTACAACACGGTCACCACCCAAAAACACATCGCGTGAAATCTTTCTTATAATAAACATCAAATTATAAAATAAAGGAGCGATAAGGCGTTCGTGCTATAAATAATCTGTGGGTCGAATGTACCTACTAGGAGAACAAAAACGTAAGTTGGTGGGTAATTTTCCTCACTGTTCATTTCCTCAGTGTGGTAGACGAGTGGGGTCACACTCCGCCATTTTGTGATTTTTATTTTGACTGTTATAGTAATTATTGGGTTGGCAAATTGGTTCGGTTATGGCAGTTCGTGTTAAAATATCAAATATACCAAGGACCATTTAAAGGTAGGTAGAATTACTTAGTAAAATTTATAATTAAAACTTTTAAATTTGAATTTAGTAGTTGAATAAGAATTTTGAAATACACAAATCCAAGTGTACGATGTTCAAAGTGACGATTAAGAATTCAAGGAAGCACCGAAAACTAAATCTAGAAAGACATGGACATGATACTAATCCCGTTCAATAAAACAAATATAGATCTCAGTGAAACAAATAGTGTCACCAAAAACATCTTCATGAAAGAAAACCAACTGTGAATAGAAATAAGCTTTAATAAAAATAAGTTTTAATATAAAGTAAACGGGGATGTAAATATGGGTAACGATCGAGCCTCAAACGTGACCTGGTTGCAAGAAACCACAGATTTCGGTTACATTTACCAATATCCGGCTTTTATTATATTTAAATTATTCTATCTTATCGAAGTACGAGTTTTTATCAAGCGATGGTTTTATGCTTCGCGTTATTTTTACGATGAAAGAAAAACAATTGGTTCGAAGATGGGATGCGAGGTTACGTTTGCGATATCTTATGAAAGCGTTGGCGTGACTGCGATCTGGATGCAGTCAAGTTTTTTAAACACGCTGTGTATAGAATTTACGATTAGATGGGTGCAGCAACTTTGCTACTATTGTTATGGAACTAGCTTTTGCCCGCGTGGATATCGGAAATTATCCCACGGGAACCGTACATCTTTGTTAGATAAAAAGTAGCCCATGTGTAAATCCAGGGTGTCAGCTACTTCTATATCAAACTTTATCGAAATTGGTCCAGCCGTTTGAGCGTGAAGAAGTAACATACATACCAACATACATACTCACATACTTTCGCCTTTATAATATTAGTGTGATTAGTGACAGGATTGTCAATGCTGATTGCATTACATCCAATTTGTGAAGATAATCCTGTAAATTAATTAGTTTCAGATACCAACCAACCAACTACGATTAGTAGTGATAAAAGTTTGATACCATCATTAAGTAATTTGGAAGACAGTAAAACATCCAATGATAGACCAGTTAAAAATAAAGATAAATTCCTTTTATCCCAACACTTGCTCTTAAAAATTCCAGAGGCGAACGCAGTAGGTAGATAGTTGTGCCATTATAATATTAAATAAATAAACTTCACTTTTTAATGCCTAACTTTAATAAATAAAATAAAAGCCATATTTCTAGCGAGTAGTGTGTTTCGACGCTGCGCCGCGAATACACAAAGTAGGTCAACACGACCGACTGCCGCTTACACGAAAAGTTTTCAGTCTATTGACGACATGGAGAATCAAGACTTGAGTGTTTTGATTTGCATAGTAATGTGGAAATTAATATGGAAGTAGTTATAAAACATTCGCGGAAAAAGAGTGTTTGGATTCATGGTTACTCGCTTCCTCGACTGCGTATCAAATAGAGGAATATAATACTCGTATCATAAAGGCGGTTTGCAAAAAAATTAACCGAGTCTTTGACGCAGCTGCTGATTTAAAAAAAGATATAGAATGATTTCCAAGTAACTATACTATTCTAACCCTAATTTTAATCACACTTTGGTCTTCAATTTCATTAGGAGTGCGGAGACAAAACTTCAAAGTCGCCTAAGACAAAAAATTCAAAGCGTTATTATTATATCCTTTCAAGAAACGAAAAACCTCTGGAGATTCTGAAAACCCAAAGCATTAAAGAAAAAAGACAAAGAAAAAGATAATAATATTGAATTTGCTCGCACGATTACTTTTTGCTTTTATCCCAGGAATATTCTAGAAAACTAGCATTATCTTTTGAAACAATGTTTTGATGGCTTGAAACTATGCTATCGATGTTAATGAAACTGTAAAATCACCGGGTGGAGATTTAATCACTAATCTTTAGCCTCCGGATAGTACATACTATGTAGGGAACACGTTTGAGGGGTTTTAGCGTTAGTACTCTATTAAAATTGGGACCTATAAGTGATTTTATGAACATTTTACGACTATTGGAACTATTTCATGTGTTTGACTTTCAAATGATGTAATTTTATAGTTTGATTTGATATTTTTGGGACCAGACGATTCAGTGATGTGTGGTTCAAGAAATAAAAAAGATATATCTTATTTTCAAGTGCCTGCGATTTATTCCAAAATGTATTTTTACTGTGTAGGAAAAGTCTAGGTTCTATTTCCATAATTAAATAAGCTTTTGGTCATTTCTACTTTATTGGTTTTTGAGTAGAAAGATTTAATCCTAAAAGAAATCTGAAAATAGATCGTTCATATGTGGTTGTGGGCGCGTAGGCATGATGGGTCTAAGATGGCTTTTCGATTGATATCAATAAAAACTTCCTCGGTAGTAAACCTGTATTTATAACTCAATCGATATTACAGCTTTATTAGAAGTTTATAGACAGCAATATAAATAGGTTAGTTTATGTTCACGTCCGTATTTGCTCAGCTGATTCATCATAAAATATTACTTATACTATATTTTAGACAACATCATACCAATCGTTCAATTTAATCTAGTTCATATTCAAACGAAACTTCTCATTCGAATAAAAGGAAGAAAACTGTTGGGAACATCACAAAAAGTTTCACAATCGACCTTTACGAAGTATCAGCATTTGTTTGTTAAACAAATCATATCCAATACACATCAAAGAACATTTTGTTGAAGTTGGCATGTTTACTGGCAATGTTCATGTTGCTACTTTTTCACCAAAACTACTCCGTGACGGAGTAACAAGGAATATAGCGTGTTGCTCAAGCCACCACAATTTGTGTGAGTGGAGGGAACGCGTGAGCAATTATAGACATTATAATTTGTACGTTTAGAACGAGAATCGCGTGACGGGAAATGAGGAGAATTTTTTGAGGGTACGTAATTATATTCGTATTTAGGATGTGGTTTATTGGATAACATCGAACGGGAAGACGGACGGACGGACGGGGACGGTAAGTGTAGGTCATGATTTTTGGTTAAGTTATGAAAGTACTCGTATAACGGTAGTAATATTTTTCATTCTTGAGTTTTTGGTATAGGAGCTTAGGTACCTACTGTCATGCAGTCATGCAATCAATAATTGCAAATCAACGACTTGGTTATGATAGGTGGAGATTGTATTGGGCTTTTTCCCAAGAATAATTTATTATTTTATTAGTGAAGGTGGTATGCCCATTTAATCAATGTTTTGTCAGTACTATTTTATTTGCTCGCCCGCGCTATTACATCGTTTTCACTTGGCGTTCTTTCAGATTTTTTTCTTTTTGCTCGGCTCCTAAGGATTGTAGCGTGATATTAGATAGCCTATAACCATCCTCGAGAATTGAGCTACCAAATGGAAAAAGAATATGTATAAGCAAGCAAGCATGACAAAGCTTATTTAATGCAAACAATTTCTAGTGTCTTCTTCGTCTTTATTCTCGGTCCCTCAGTGCTAAGGATTGAGGACCATGTCCATTAATGTTTTGTCCTCTGAAAATCTCCGTGTCAAACAAGAAAATAATAGTAATCTTTTCATCCACAGTGCCAACATCAGACGTACAAGGTGTGCTGGGCAAGAAGGCGTCACTGCCGTGCGACATCCAGCCTCTGCACTCGGATGACGACGTGGTGATGGTGCTCTGGTTCAAGGAGTCTGATGGGGATCAGCCTTTGTACAGGTAAAGACATCAAGTTCTTACTCTATTTCGATCTGCCTAGCCTTTCCCAACTATGTTAGGGTCGGCTTCCAGTCTAATCGGATGCAGCTGAATACCATTATTTTACGTGGAGCGACTGCCTATTTGACCTCCACAACCCAGTAACTACGTAATACGATACCCCTTGGTAAGACTGTTTGTCAGACTTTCAGGCTTCTGACGACCCGTAACGACTGTCAAAGATCCACGAATGACAGCCGGGACCAACGGCTTAACATGCTTTCCGAGGCACGGAGGAGTCTCGGTGTGTGTAGATACATCCACGGACCAACCCCGGCAAGCGTAGCTTAACCTGATGGATCGACCCGTGCGGCTGTTATTACTTAGCCACGAGCTCCCAAGTTCTTATTCTATTTGAGTTCTATAATTCATCGCTGAGCAAAAACATAGGATAATGATACCCTACAGGATAAATAATGCTTCTTCTCATAATGGGAGGAGTTTATTATTGATTTGTTTGTTTGATAGTGATTTCTTGCCATTTAGACTAGGCACCTGTGATTATGGCCACTTCTAGTGTTAAGAGATTGTAAATTCCTTGTTAACTGAATAGATTTAATACAATAGTACTTATTTACTTACCGCCAGTCAACTTTTATGATGCTTGGGGAGGCCTATGCCCAGCAGTGGACGTTTTTCGGCTGAAATGAATGATGATTAGTCACCTTCTGTTGTAGGTAATAGGAATTTGTAATAGCAATAAAATATAGTAACATAACCAATCAGACCAATCGATGAAGTATGTCAATGATAGTTCTGTTCAAAACATAACTCAATCAAAACATAATTGACCTTTCTCTGGCTCTGTCAACTACTCATAGTAAATTATTCAATAAGGAAGAGTATCTTTAAATAGAAGTCACAAACGTCAACACGGCAGTCAAATTACTACCAAGTGATGGTTATATACCGCCAGCACATGGAATACTGTTGTTTCTATCAACATGGAATACTTTAGCTAATGGTAACGTAGGAAGGTACACGAATTGGTGATATTGGAGTCATTAATATTAGTACACAGTACTCAGCTGATTTGGTTATTCTGAGGAAAATAATTAATCGCACACCAGAAAAATATATTACATCAAATACTTTACATCTAATAATCTACATGTACACCAAATCAATGATTGAACTACTAATTAACTAATTGAATATTGTACAAATAATAATTTTTGGGCAGGTTTGAGGTTTGGTTTGGTTAGGTTCCAGATAGTAGTAGGAGCCCCGCTCAACGGGGCTCCGTCGACATGACATTGATTTTAATTTATATAGACATGCAAATTTTGATGAGCAAACAGTATTTTTGATGTACTTACGTAATCTGTTGGGAAAAATTGGTAATTTTGAATTTGCGTTTAAATACTACCCTTATTGTATAGTGAATGATGGTGAACATTTATCATTAAATTTATCATTTCACATGTTTTATCACTATTAATCATCTAGATACTTATACCAGACAAATGCTTTAAGACCATCACACAAGCGCAGAACAGATACGTCTGTCTGTCTGCTACTCAACCTCTTAATTCGCCATTTTATTCCACTCACCAAAAAATAGTAGTAGCTGCTATCAAGAATAATTCGGTACGCATCCACAAAAATAATTTTGTTTTGCTAAGAATCGACTTTCATCCGAGATTATTTCCTACAAAAACTAGTTACATAACTTTTTTAGAATTGGATAATAATTATTATTACGGCTACGCGCTAAAAGAAAGTAAATTTCAAAACACCCGCATAGCGTTTGCTTTCTTTTCAGTGCTTCACTTTCCCGTTGCATCCCTCTTGTCTGCTCCAACTTAACCATCATCATCATCATATCAGTCCAAAGACGTCCACTGATAGCCATAACCATAAAAAATGAAATTTAAATATAATACAAAAGCTTTCAACACGTACCATCACACAACACAACACGTGACATCTAGCATACTATTGTATTCTATGTTTACAAATGAAGACTATTGATTGATTGATTTCTTCCGGCAGCTATGACATCAGAGGCCGTTCTATCAACCAACCGAAGCTCTGGTCTTCACCCACGGTCTTCGGAAACCGCGCCTTTTTTCGAGGCAGCGCCACCCCCGCAGTTCTGATGGTTGACAATGTGATAGCCAGCGACGCTGGCGTGTATAGATGCAGGGTAGATTTCAAGAATTCGCCCACTAGGAACCTCAAAGTTAATTTTACTGTTATAAGTGAGTATTGTATTTATTTTTGTTGTTGGTTATCAATGACACAAAAGACTGAAGAACGAACAGAAAAAGTTGACAAACAAACAGTACATTCTAACTTTTTCAATGTATGTTTTATGCGTCTTTTCTTTCTTAACGAAAAGAAATATGATTATAAATCCCTACTATATAAAAAAACAAACGGGTGGCATAAGCAAAGTATTTGAAAATCTAACTTCCTGCCAATGTGTCATTCTACCTAATCGAATCTACTAACTGATTTTAAAGATAAAATTAAATAAAAGAAGATTAATATTTTGACGAGTTAGTATAATTATCTTCTATCTTTTGAGAGTAGAGTTGTTATATCTGTTTATTTTCCAACAGTCCCACCAAATCGTCCAACAATATTCGACGCAAAGAGAAGAGACAGGACGAAACTAGTGGAGCCTTACAACGAAGGATCCAATGTCCTCCTCATCTGTGAGGTCGAAGGAGGTAAGTTATATTCTATCTTCCATTAAAAAATAAATTTAAAAAAAGAATTAAAAAAAAGTAAATATATTAAAGTCTACCTACAAAGCAACAAAGCTTGTTTCAAAAGCCGTATAAGATCTGTAATGACCTAACTCGGTCTTTAAATAAAAATCAGTGGACTGTAAAACTAACTTTGTATTTAACCTCAAAAAATGTAAAAATCACAAGCAAGTGGTTCGCGTGTGTCGTCGGTCGCGCTTAGTCGTGAATGTTGTAGCCCTTCCCGCGCGCTCGCGCAGCCGCCCGACGCCAGACACGAAGATAGCCGACGGCGCCCGAATATCCTCCCCGGGTTGAAGCATTCAAGTGAGTGGAATTGGGCAGATATTGTTGTAGGCCCGCAGCATTGTCCCCCTCTTCGTCTTCAGCTCGACCACTCGTGTTGTCCCGTCAGTGCCGGGGAAGACCTTCGTGACTCGTCCCAGTGGCCACACGAGTGGCGGTTGTCCTCGTTCTTTGATAAGAACAAGGGTTCCCACAGCCAGCTGCCCTGTTGAGAATGTCCACTTCGTTTTTTGCTGGAGCAGAGAAACATATTCTATATGAAATCGTTGCCAAAAGTGTTGTTTAATGTGTTCCATTCTGTGGTAACGCTCCAGTCATCCGATGTTGATATCAGCCACCTGTGGATGCGGAACAGACATGAGTGGTTGTCCAATTAAAAAATGTGAAGGAGTTAGGACAGTAAAGTCTACAGGATCAGAGGACAGTGGGGTAAGAGGACGGGAATTTAAGATTGCCTCTATTTGACTCAAACAGATCCCATGAAATAGGAAAGTCTATTTCCATTAGTGGGGCACTAACCTAGACGCTGCGTTGCTACGAAGAAATTCCTGAAAACCTCAATAAAATATAGCCCCATCTAGATATCGTACGTAAGACTTTATGCTCAGTATTTGCGTTAATAGACGAAACGAAGCAGGCCAAATTTTCACGTGAAGAATTACCAAAGTTAAATACGATCTGAACAACGCTTCAGAAGTTTTGACGCCGCAATAAATATGGCCACCTACTGGGTCCAAACAATATAAGAAACGTAGACGTACCGTCGAAAGGAAAAGAAGAAGAAAACGAATCATTTATGTATAAATGTAAACCAACAAATTTTTTGAAGTTTCTTCAACTCTATAATTACCTACTTTGATGTATAAAATATTAATAAACTTTTAATTCATAAACACTTTTGAAACTTCTATTTGAAGCGGATTTTTGATAGTAGAATTTATAGATTTCACGAATAATAAAATATCAGATGGTAAAATAACTGAAATTCTGCCTATAACTATATTTCTGGGAATATGAAATAGTTTTACAGACGGGCCAAAAGGTAAAATGTAGCAAATATTAGGTATATTCAACACAGCACAGCTTTTGTGAATTATTGACAAAAAGCTTGGAAGATATGTTTTAAAAAACAATGTTAAAAGCGGTTAAAAGCTTACTCAAAGACAAAATAAAACTAGCATAATATACAAACACAATGTATTTACCTATCCACTGAAAGGCAAATTATCTAACTCACACAGATTTACTGGCACAGCAAATGGCTTCAAGAGAGACTGTTTAATCTAGGTCCAACATAGAGATGTCAGGCTTAAGCTAATACAGTTTAATGTCAGGCAGAATAAACCTTAGGCACTGAGGCGTGAAGAGAAATGAAACAAGATAGGTAAGCAATGACTGTTTAGTTTCCAGTATGTTTATTCAAAATATACTCACGTATATTTGCAGTAGCTTTATACCATAACATGAAATGAAATATAGAAGGCTGAACTCACTTACAAGTAAAACTAACAGTTAGACAAAAAATTAAAGATATCAATATTGACCAAGAAAGAAGTGTTGGGTATCAAAAATATTAACAAACCCATTTACCACCATTTAAAATTCATAAAAACAACCGCCCTAAACCCTAATGACCCAAATAATTGATAAAACAAAACGAATCAATAACAAATATCTATAGCTATCCGACCAATTAAGGGCCATAATTGTAGCCTTCGAGTGTTAAACAATAAAACATTCCGATCCCATACAATTTGGGCCCGAAATAACAATGGCACCATAAATGATAAACACACAGGATACGTGGGCGTTAATGATGGGAAATATATGGGAAATAGTTATGATGTTCTCGATAACGGTAAATCTATTTTAGAAGCTACGATAATACATACACAACATTTATTTGGTCGGAAATGCTGGGATGCATTAATTTCTAGTGAACACGGGAATATTATTTGCGATGATAATGATGATATTATATAATGGAATTTCTGGAATCAGAAGCTGGTTCCATGATTTTGTGTGTAAACTTTCATAGTTGAAAATACGTCATATGAAATTAGTTTTAGTGAAATATTGATCATAGTTTGAAAAACTGCAAGTCAAAGCGAAAGGTCCGTTTTTTGACCCAAATGAATCACGCCATTGATTGATGAAATCTAAAATATTTACCAAGACAAATCGCCATCTTGATTTTGAAACGACTTTAACATATTTCACTTCTTGATGAAAGCCGAGTTGTGTCAGAAAGAAAAATGAAGCCATTAAACCCCGTTATGATTGGAACGACAATTTGTCAATAAGAATAATGGTGGCGACCACGAACTTCAGATAATTATCGACAAATGTGTCTATTTCGAGAGGGATCGATTTTCTTGTATGCCCTGATTTTGTTGTTGTCGAACTAAGTTGTTTTTGACAAAGTGTGTTATGTAATAATGTCCTTTGAAGGTAATAAGGCTTAATGAGATGTAATGAAGGATGGATTATTGTCACGCCTATTGGATTGATTACAAACACAATGTTATATTTTTATCCAGCCTTTTGACTTGGCCATTTATGTGGAAACGTATAAGCTATTAATTTTTTTATACTGCCTAGTGCGACCTAGTGGTCGTAAACACGACTGCTGAACGTGATGTCCTAGGTCCTCGATTCCTAGGTAACACATTGCCCAAGCAAAGTGTCATTGGGTTTTTCCGTCAGAAATTTTGCTGTACCACTAACTACCACTAACATAACTTTGCCTATTACATGGAACTTAAACACAGGTGGCAAAATGTGGGTATACTCATCTTTGCCTAATCCTTCGGAGAAAAAAGACGTAATGTTTTGTTGTATTATTCCAATCAAATTCCCCCAACAGGTAGACCGCGGCCACGTGTGACGTGGTACTTAGAGAACGTGGTGATAGACGACTCTTTCGAACAGCGTCCTGACGGTGTGACGCTGAACACGCTGACGTTTCCCAACGTGGGCCGACAGCACCTGAACGCGAGGCTCGTCTGTCAGGCCTCTAACACCAACCTCGCGCAGCCAGAGACCAAAGTTCTTATTTTAGATATAAATTGTAAGTATAAATAAAACTTTATTAAAACTTTTCCGGTGCAATATTTTTTTGACTTGGTTTACGGCTATATCTACCAAACAACTATGGTGGGTGTGTTCTCTGTGCCTCAATACATGTAATCCTATCAACCTGTGCCTGCACTACCTGCCACTGATAACAGCATAGATAAAGTATTGTTATAGCAATTGTTATATAAATAAATAAATAATTAATTGGGTATGCCAAGATCAAAAAGTCAAACCATTCAGAACACAATAAAACACTTTATTATTTCGCATTGCCTTTAAAAGTATTATTGCTGCTCCCTCGTATTTTGCTTAAAAAATGGGTTTTAGTTTTTCCCCCAATTTGCTATCAATATTTTAAGTCATGACACTTGCCGTATTCAGCATTTTAATGAATGCCAAATGGTATTTGTGTAGGATAACATTTTATGTCAGTGAATTTAAAAAAAAGAATCTTGAATAGCGAAATGATATTTGTATAGGACAAATTTTTTTGGATGATGCTGTAACTCAGACCAATAATAAAGTATTGTAAAATGTACACTAATAGGTATACTTACTCTATTTTTGTTTCAGTAAAACCAATAACAGTAAATATACTCACGAAAGAGAAGCAGGTATCAGCAGATAAAAGGTATGAAGTGGAGTGCAAAACGACTGGTTCAAGACCAGAAGCATACGTTACGTGGTGGAAGAACAACAGACAGCTCAAGAGGATGGCGAAAAATGTGAGTTAGCTGTATTTCTAGAGTTATAGAATACACGGTATGATTTTTAATGCACCTTTTTGCCTCTTACGACCATTTTGAACTCTAATAATGGATACTCCTAAGTGGTGAAAAGGTACATTTAAAATATAAATACTAAACTAGAATACCTACAGTTTAATAGAAGTATTAAAAAAAAAACAGAAAAAAAGATTGAAATATAGATATATTTATGGATAAAGGATAACTTTATGTATATAATAGATACTGTCAGTCATCAAGGATAAAAATTGAGTTAAAAATTATACCAAACCAAATCCCGTCCAACTCGAAAACCTCATTTCCCTTGTTTATAACCGACCCAATCTCAACACCAAACACCAGAATCACTTCCAGAGCACACAATATCAAATGCAATTTAACGTAAAGCGCATCTTTTCACAGTTTTCCGAGAACAACGAGACGTTGAGCGTGCTCAGCTTAGTGCCTGGCGTGGAGGACGACGGCAAATATTTGACATGCCGCGCTGAGAACAAACATATACAGGACTCCGCTATCGAGGACAAATGGAGGCTCAATGTTCACTGTGAGTATTGATGACAGTTTGAAGGGTTCTGATTGAGGAGATGAATGGGTTTAAAAGCCTTTTAGTGAAAATTTTGGAATTTGAGATAAATGCTATCACTTCACTGATGGGACTGTTAACGGATAACGGACGGATAGGTAATAGTGATATGAGAAAATAATTTAGAATAAGATCTAAGTGGCTTTTGTAATTTAGAACCAATTAGAATGATATTGTTAAAAATATTGAAACCTAAATCAGAGAGAAAACAGCCAAAAGCACTCAAGATCTAAGGAAGTCATTTAAGCTACACTTACAAAGGAAAATTATAAATATATTAAAAATATCAGCCCATTATTGTCCATCTGCAGGGTAAAAGCCTCTTCTTATGCAGAGTATAGGCGTGAGCATTGATCACCACGCCTGCTTAACGAGGATTTGCGATTTCAGGTTTATCTTAATAAATTATGAGTCCCAGGTTTCCTTACGATGTTTTCTTTACCTACATCAGTAGGTTTAATTTATTTCAAAATATTCGTCATGATTTAAGCCGAATTCAGGCAAAACTTTGATCATGACGTGTTGATAAAAGAACATACTGATTTCGTTGAAAACACACATTTTGCTAACGAGGACAAATGGAACCTCGCTGTTCAGTGTAAGCATTAATAAGAATTGAAAGGATTTTGATTAGAGAAAGGATGATGGATTCTGAGATTCCACGTCAGTATTTCTTCCGTCTTTGTTTTTTTATAAGAATATCTTTTTAAGAATAAAAGAAATAGCATTGTAAGCTTGGCACCTCACGTAATACATGTTTTTATATTTTGATATTCATTTTAGTAGTGTTTATCGAATGACGCATAGAATTCTTTGTTAAATCAAGAACAAGTCAGATTAAAACTATAGCAAAAAGGAACCCCGTCTACAAAAGTATAATGTTCCAAACTATGATGTGAAACAACTTATAACAACATGAATTTTCTCGTTTATTTTCTAGTAAGAAACTTTACAAAGATCTTCGAGCTTGTCTGAAGCAACTTCGAGTTTAATGAAAAAACTAATTCTAAACTAAATATCCAAGAAAGTGGTCTTCGAACACGTGTCCCGACCACTGTATTATCAAGTTGGTAATTCCACTCAAGTCATCTCACTAATTCTGATATCAACTTGTGATTGGATAACTTTCAAGTTCTCGAACATTCTTTGTTAAAACACTGTTTTTCTTGCAGTTCAATTTACTACTATTGTAGTTGGCTTACTGTTCGAGTGTCTAGTTGAAAGATGTTTGGAAAATGAAGCTATTATTGTTTGATCGATTTCATGTTGTTATAATAAAATTGAAATTTTTGTTTCATTATCTCGGGTAAACTCGTCTACACTTTACTTTTGGCGTCTTGAGACGAAAAAATATAAAATGGAAAAGAGAATAATATTATATGTTGCTGTTTTGTATTATTGTGTCTCAATGACTATATTTCACGCATGTGTAACAGTAATATTATATTAAAATGGCGAGCAATTACCGATTTGTAACGCATATTTTTTTTCCCAGATTTTAGTTATTGTTTTGTTATGATTTCTACCAAACGGCTTGCATTGCGTCGGATCGGAAAGGATACGAACTGATGCGGCAACAGTCGATCGGGTCCGGCAGGATGTCGACGCATGCGATCGGCTCCGTACCGTCGCTTGCAAACGTATTCAAACAGTTTGATTCCTACCGTGTTGACGTGTTCGGATACGAAGACAGGTGAACGGAGCCGGTTGTTTGTCGCAGCATACTTTCGGCTACAATAGCGTGTCACCGAAGACGCCCGCGGTTAAGCTTATTTGCGCGGCTTGGTTATAATAATAATAATAATAATAACCCCACCGCCGTATCTTTACGTTGACGTCGTGGTGGGGCTTGCGCGCTCCGAACTCTGGGTCTGTGCCGATGGAGTTTACTTTGCCGAAACAGGTCTAGGGTGAGGAGCCAGACCAAGAGAGATACGTGAACCCGCAGGGCAGCATGTGGCGAGCTGTTGGGCAGTAGCGACCCCACGGACCCTATTTCCCGGGAGAAGTCTTGTTCTTCACCTCTGGCTTGCCTTTATTGGCCGGCTGGAGTTAACACTGACGGGAACAGAGCTCCCACCTCATTCTTGCCTTTATTGGCTGGCTTGAGTGGAGATTCGCAAGAGTAAACGTGCTCGGAGGAAGGAAGTATTCCAGTAAGTGCTTGTAGGGATCTTGACCATCTTCCGGGCTCTGGGATTGTTCTGAGAGCCGTGGAATACCTCTCCACTCCTCAAGCACCTCAGGACATGTTGCCCCTTGTCGCTACGTCACTATGTGCTAGCGACCGTATCCGGGGGCCCACTATTGAGTGTGCAAGTCACCCCCTGCCAATTTTTCCGTGTAGATAAACATTGGTCAGGCAGGGGCCATAGTCCTTTCATAGTTCTAGGTAACCAATCCACTTTAGCCACCCAAATCCATAGTCCAAAATCTTTGTTTCCATATCCTGCAATAGTCCTACACCAACCGGGGGTTGTCCTTGGGTGCACTTGCATAGAGCGTATAGGGATAATCGTCGGTTGGTGCCTCATTTCATTGAAAACGCCTGACGGGCCTCTGCGAGTTGGCTTCGGCCCCTCGTACGCCTTCCAAAGGTCCGGGACCCCAGAGTCCCGAGATATGTAAACTTAAAAAAAAATAATAATAATATTTTTTTTCCAAACCCTTAGCCTTTTATTTCCCAAAAAAAAATTAAGTACATTAAAAAATTCATTATATAAAAATATTAATTTGTATATCAATAATAAATAAAAATAGATTTTTAAATAAATAAATTAATTAGATCAAGATGTTCAATTAATATTATGTATTGGGTGCCTATTTAAGGGCGAAGGCCTCCCTCCATCTTTCGCCATACCTCTCTGTCTTGGGCTATTCTAGTCCAGGTGGGGCCGGTCACGGCCACAATATCGTCGCACCACCGGCGCCTGGGTCTACCTCGAGAGCGTGGTGCATCGCGAGGGTACCAATGGAGGACCCTCTCACTCCAGCTTCCATCTGTGGCTCTAGCTGCATGTCCAGCCCATCGCCATTTCAACTTGCAAGCTAATTCCACAGCATTTATTTTAGTGCATAGTCGTATGTCTTTGTTTCTTTTACGGTCTCTGAGTTTAATACCTAACATACTCCTCTCCATTGCTCGTTGGAAGGCTTGAAGTTTGTTAGTAACTGCCTTTGTTAGTGTCAAACTTTGACAACAGTAGAGTAGAGTAGGTAATATAATGGTGTCCATAGCTTTCTTTTTCAAGCGAATCAGGATGCGTGATTTACACACTTCTTTCAATGATCAATATCTTCTCCATGCACTCTTTATTCTGCGATCTACTTCATTTTCTGTCGGTGTGCTAAATGAAATGCTTTGCCCAAGGTAAACACAGTTATCCACGTATGTACGCGATTGGCATGCTTTGTATCACCGTTGGTACTCTTGTGCTGTTGGTTAACAGGCATGTTTTTTCAGCGTTCATGTGAAGACCACACTTTCGGCTCTCCTTATCTAAAGAATTCAGCATGCGTTCGAGATCTGCATGTGTTTCGCTCATCAAAACAATATCATTCGCGAAGCGGAGATGGCTGATCAAGCTTATGTGCGCGGCTTGGTTATATAGACTTTAAATACTGTGTACGCGATTTAATATCGTTTAAAGATTGTAAAATCCGTTCCGATACGATGTGAGCCGTTTGGTGGAAATCGTTCTTTAGTCTATACTAATGTTACAAAGAGGTAAAATGTGTGAGTTTATATGTAAGGGATAATATCCGAAACTACTCATCCGATTACAAAAATCGCTATTGCCGAGTGTTTTATGTTTAAACACGTGGAATAAGTCGCGGGCAGAAGCTAAGTACTTTATTATATTTATTTCTCTGGAAAAATATATTACAATAGAACACGCTCTGTTACATCATTTTATTATAATAAGCCTTCTTACTCATCATTTTGTTCACAGACGTCCCCATAGTTGACCTGAAGATGGGCTCCAATCTCAACCCCGATGAGATTAAGGAGGGTGACGACGTGTACTTTGAGTGTACTGTCAAGGCTAATCCCAAGACACATCGTCTTGTCTGGTTTCATGATGTGAGTAATTGGAATCATTGTAATTCACTTAGAGTAAGCGACGGTGATGGTATTGTTGATAGGCAATGGTGTTATAATGCATCCTGGGATTGTTAACTAAATCAATAATTCTGTTGACATCATTGGTGCTCGTGTAATTAATCACCTCATGAGGCGTATGAGCAGAGATCGGAATAGGTACAGTATAAATAAGTACCTAAACTTCGAGGAAGGAAGTAACAAGAGTGGATAATACCTCCTTTATATTTTACAAAAAAATACAACCGACTTCCAAAAACAACACTACAAAGTGAAAAATAACTTTAATTTCGGAAGTCGGTGTCTAGTTAAATGTATTTTCGTTTTTGCCACCGACTTCCGAAATTAAAGTTAGTTTTCACTTTGTAGTGTTGTTTTTGGAAGTCGGTTGTATTTTTTTGTAAAAAAGTTTTTATTTTTCACTTTTTAGTTGTGTACCTATCCCACACAAATTCTAATACCACTATCTGCAAAACAAACTAGAACATCATCCATATAAAAGTGGGGAAATAATTCGTATTATTGAAGCTAACTCAAAAACTACCGAAGCAAAGTTAATCAATTTTATATGGGACCAACTGTGATGTATACCCTCTCGAATAAAACAAAAAAAATCCAAATCGGTCCAGCCATCTTTGAGTAATCGGGGAACATACATTAAAAAAAAAATAAAACAAAAAAATAAAAAAAGGTACTGACGAATTGAGAACCTCCTCCTTTTTGAAGTCGGTTAAAAATATTCGTGCAGTATAAAATTACTTGCTTTCAACTCCCAGTACACTGCAATTCCTTTATGTATAAAGGTTCCAGGAAATGCAACGGACTACGGTATTCACTGTTAAAAGACATTTAATTTATAACAGTAGTGCATTGGCAACCACAAGTGCACGAAGTTATTTGTAATTCTGTGTGCTTTGCTCTGGACATTGCAAAGGAGTCTACTTTGTTGCTACATAATAAAGTGTTTTGCATAATGTTTAATTTACTATAATGTTTTTAAGTATATCTAGGAATTATTTATGGGAGTGTGAAATTATTTGAGGCCCAAAAGTATAAGCATAAAAATGTACTTTTATAAAAGTATTACGACTGTATTTTAATTGCCTTGTTGTAACGATTTAACCATTATGAGAAGATTAGGTATAAATAGTAGACATTCTTATTATTATAATTTTCTTTGTAGGTAAGATGTCCGTGAAAACGGGACTAAAACTTTTGATAGTAAGTCTTTTGAAACATTGCGGTACAATCAATCACATAATGATCGAAAATGTCGTTGATGATGTAGCAATTTGGATTTTTATTAGTCTTCTTCCCAAAAAGACTTGTTTGAGATACATGATCAATACTTTCTTTTATCTTTTCATCTAGAACTCTGAAATCTACCACAACGAGGGAGCAGGCGTCATCCTGAGCGCCCAGAGCTTGGTGCTGCAGAGTGTGACGAGGGCTGCAGCTGGTGACTACACCTGCATGGCAGCCAACAGCGAGGGAAAGGGGACCAGCAACCCTGTCACTTTGCTGGTTCGATGTGAGTATCTAGATTTAAGTTGGATTGATGAAAATTTAAGGCCCGCTTGGGTTCAGCGCTAAAGAAAAAGTTTAATATTTAAAATATCACTCTGTCTGTCATCTTCAAATGAATGAGAAAAACAGAACGGTGTTTTAAATTCATTTAGCGCTAAACGTATGAATGAATGATATGAATGAAAACATGAAGGGTCTTACCACAAAAACGTAGACACTTATTCAAAGCATGTCTAATGTCAGTCTTACGTCAAACTCCATACATAAATGTCATGTTAAACAGTTGTTTAGCCTAAACAACTGATAAACACAGTTTTGTGGTAACACGGGAATTTTTTGAACGCTGGTACATACATACATAAATATAATATATATAATATATACATACGTACACGTATTTAGTGCAAGCGGGTCTAATTGTGACAAAGGCATTGCGAGTGCATTCTAGAAGTTAGGCATATCTAGAGCTTTAATGAATGCTAAGTATACTGTCATGACTTTGGGAAGGATTCATATTTTGAGAGTAGGCCCCTTTGCCTTAACGATCAAACTGATGTAGCCACGTGAATTGCCCGCAGTAAATAGATACCATGCAGAAACTACCAGGCACTAAATATTGTACAGTCAGCAACAAAAGTCGATTAACAGTTGAGTTTTCTAAATCTTAATTATTGAGAAAAATACTTCATTAAAAAAACTTTTTTACGAATAAAAAACAACCGACTTCCAAAAAATACTACAAAGTGAAAAATAACTTTAATTTCGGAAGTCGCTATCTTTGAATCTGTATTTTTGCCACCGACTTCCGAAATTAAAGTTATTTTTCACTTTGTAGTAAGTATTTTTTTGGAAGTCGGTTGTTTTTTTTTTTTTGTAAAAAAGTTTTTTATTTTTCACTTTTTAGTGGGTCAGTTTGTAATTCATCTACGTTACAATAGCCTAATATCAAATGCTCATCACCTTTTACAAAATATTGCTTTTCCCGATACAAGGACGTTAATTATTGAGGAGTTCTCCCAGTAAGGGATCAGGAGAACTGGAACTGATGGTGAAGTCACCATCAGCTCCATTTCAACATATGTATTGACGAGCATAAATTGTTTAGCAATAATCGAATCGCAACCCGTGAAATACTTATTATTGAGTAGTTCCGATGGCCATCTCTGGTCTTCCTCATCAGTTTCACTTCACCAAATGGTGCTTTCCGGGAGCAAATGCACGAGTTACTATAAAAAATACCCAAATCGCTATAGGTGTGTCTATAAAATTTAAAGGTTTCCCTCGATTTCTCTAAGATTCATTCATTAGATCCTGGTTTCCTTATCATGGTACCACCCTTGGGATATCTCCTTTGCAACAAAAAAAGAATAATAAAAATCGGTTCATAAACGATGAAGTTATCCGCGAACACACATAAAAAATAAGTAACCTCCTTTTTTTGAAGTCGGTTAAAAATGGGAACAGATGTAAATTTTAAAGAAAATTAACTCTTAACTTATAAATTAAACGCTAAAAAGCAGGTTATGATATCATTTTGTGTTAATTTAGATGAAGTCAAAAAGTAGCAGTGTTAAACGGCTTCTGTTGCTGACCGTACACGAGCACTTATGTATCTCTTCGATTTCTGCAACCAACACACTTTGACTCCTATCTCGGCGACCATTTAGTGTACGAAGCGAGTGTCTCCAGGGATTCATATGCTCGTAGGGCTGCTTAATCGTAGTAAATATTAATAATGCTTCCTGAACTTAATGATCATCATGCTTTCCGATGGGACCTCCTTCCTTCCAATGCTTTGCTTAAAATAATACCAGCCTGTTATTGTCCCACTGCAGGGCAAAGGCCTCTTCTCAAACAGAGAAGACACGAGTATTAATCACCACGCTTGCTTAAGACAAGTTGGCGATTTCAGACTTATATAAACTGTATTTAAGTCTAGGTTTCCTCACGATGTTTTCCTTTACCGATGTCAGTAATGTTATAGTAATTTATATCTCATTGAAATATTACGTCCCAGCTTTTCCCATCACGATGACAGAATCTAATTTTACAGGAAGCCAATTACTATTTCACACTCCCTCCCAAAAAATGTTAATCTTTGATTCGAATTCCAAAAAATATTCCTACAAGTAAATTTGTTGAAACAAAACACAACATAAAATGGCTTTACGTCCGGCAAAAGCGAAAGACACCTCAACAGCATAATAAAATATGGTCACTGCTGCTGCATGACCCGCTAAATAGTAAAACGGTAAGGGTCTAGTGACAAAATGAGAAATAGAAACCTTTGACATGGAAACACGGTGGGAACATCAGAGTCGTAAGGAAAACATTTACCATGGATTCATTCAGTACATGGTTTTAGATCCCCAGCGTTTCGTCGGTTGAAAAAATAGCAAAATATCTTCTGTTCCATAGCCACCGTGCTATATCGTAGGAGCGTTATAATACTAGAAAGATTTTGTTTTTTATTTGGTTTGGAATTCACGACATTTCAAAAATCTCATCCTCTATTCCTCTTTGTGTAAATATCAACCCTAATTCCGCCGTACACTCAACATTCGTTTGAGGTTAACAAAATTTTAGAGTCCGTTAGATTGTTTTGGGACCTAGATTGGATTGCGTTTTGAATAATGCTTTTATGAAAGATGTTACGCGGACGTTTGGTGGAATAATGGCCGTAGAATTGGCAACGAAGTAATAAGTGTTTTGTTAGCCCGTTCAAACAATGTAAATGGAAGTTTAGAGTACAATGCGACTAGAACAATCAACGGCTGAATATTTGGTTTCGGGTTTTGAACGGATTCTGTACAATCACATTTTGTGGAAGCAGCACGTTCAGTTTAGTTGTGGTATTGTATTAATGTTAGAACTTTACTTACTTCATGCAAGCAAGTTTTGCCGTTTTACAATTGTTTTATAGGTGGGTAAAAACTACTGTATAATAAAGAATACAACTTTTCCAAAATGCTTTGTAAGCAAGAAGTAAGCCAAGCAATGAAACACCCAATTTCCAACTGTGAACACAGAGCAAAAATCCCAACCACTGTTTCTGAAAACCGACTCAAAATAAAATCTCAACTCAACTATTTTCCACACCAAAACTCAACAATTAAGAGAGAACACCAGAACTAAAAGACCTGAAAAATATTATCACTTAAACTGTTGAAAATTATATTAAAATTTTGTTGTGAGAAGACAAAGGCAGGTTAAAATTCCCTCGAGGACCGTAAACCCTCCCAGTTTCCGTCAACCACGGAAGTGATATAAAAACCTGAGAAAATGCAATTTACTTGCAAAATGGATGAGAGGTTGCAAGGTGGACCCTAAAATTGTCCTTTTGTAAACAGGAGCGCGTTTAATAGCAGATGGGTAGAGTTGTATGTTGAAAATTGGATAAAAGGAATGTTATTAAAAAATGTTTTAGTTTAGAGGAAGTTGTGGGTCGGGGTTATGTTATGTTTTATGTTTATAATGTTAAGTAATGTACATGTTAAAAATCTTACTGTTAGCAGTTGAAATATTTCTGATTTAATTAGTCCGATGGCCTTAAACATCGTCTTCTGTGGCCAAAGATAATGGTCGCTTTACTAATTTAATTGATACAGGCACTAAGGGCCTGGTTCACTACCTACGATTAAATTCCTATTAATTAATTGGCAGATAATTTCATACAAATTCTGTTCCATTTTTGAATTTATTCAGTGAGTAGTGGCTGCTATTCGGACATCGTGAAATAGGCCCTAAACATGAGAGCAAGGTATTTAAATTAAAAAAAAAAAAGTATAAAAAAATCTTAAAGAGCGTTTCAAGTTCCTTCATGACACACATAATAGATATCTGAGGTCATCGGAAAACTTGAGACTTGAGATGCCGATGCATTCCACCAGCTTTTATGACAAGTCTTTTACAGTTCAAGCAGTACGATTATGGAATGCCTTGCCAGTGTTGATAAGGCGAGCTCAAACTTTGGCCACTTTTAAAATTCTGGTAAAAAAACACTTCCTCTCTCTTTAAACGTCATTATTACATATATAGTTCCTTGCTCTTGTTTCATGTTTATTATTGTATAAGTATATATATATATATAAATTTATTAATGTATGTATATGTTGTATATGTATATGGTACACCACGGACTACCTACAGAATTGTCTCTCCTTGTCCCCATACTCCATCCAAAGGTTGTCTGTAAAAGATCGCTTTTAGCGATAAGACCGCCCATTGTGTCACTCGTATGTAAAATTTCAACATTGTAAAATTGTAACCAGTAATTTAAATGGTGTGCATAATAAAGAGTATTCTATTCTATTCTATTCTAAAAACAAAACACCGATAAAACACTTTAATTAGCTACCAGTCCCAAATTAGCGCTCAAATTCGGACACTAGGATCAAAACATCATAACATTTTATTCCCATAAGCCTTACCTAAAACTCAACACTATGAAGCTTAGTGAAACTGGTTTCATTACGTCACAGGCTGGACTTTATCATTAAAAGTGCTGGCCAAGTGTTCAGAGCTGCAGTTTTATAACGATCGCCAAGTTTCTCCAGTCTTGTTAGACGACGCGACGTAATATTGTACGTCATACTTTATCCGAAGTTTTGTTATTGTTTATGGGTATATGAGTAGAGTAACTTTAGAGGATTCATATTTTATTTTGTGATTATTGTAATAAAATGTTTAACGTATATTAACTAATTCTACATTGCTTTGGACTGAAACACCTTTTGTTCCATACATGAATTTCATTCCCTTGACATTTTTTCCACCACATTTTATGGTGGGTGATGTTTCAGAGATTTTATAAGGAGCTAATAGTTTCTTTTAAGAAAATCATTAAACTTAACTTTTGTTCCTGTCCATGACAGTTGAGTTTTTAAATTTAGCATAATAAAACATTTTTCTCTTTTCCTAGATGCCCCTGTCTGTGCTGAGCGAAGAGACGGAGAACTCTTCGGTGCATTAAAACAAGAGACAGTCTCCCTACACTGTTCCGTGGACGCCAACCCAGCACTGGTATCCTTCCACTGGACCTTCAACAACTCTGGAGAGCAAACGGAACTGCCGCCCAAGTGAGCTTTGATCTTAATTTTCTTTTATCGATTTAATCAACACCGTCACACTTTTATTCTATAAAAATTTAAAATTTCACCGTAATAACTCAGTTAAAGTGAGCTGTCATGCGGCCTGATGCTGGAAATTGACACAATTGATAGATCAGACACTTCAAACATGCTTCAAACTCACTTCACCTAAGTTTTCACGGTCAGTTGATTTCAAGCGATGATGCGATTGACGATGGTGCGCTATTGTCTAAAACTAACCCATTCGTTCGAGATTTGAATCCCAGACTCATTATTTGTAAAAAAAGTCTAAAATGTACATAGGTAGAATCTTGTTTTGATCACTTTTTTAAGTGCAAAGCGCCTTCACAATACTTGAGTACGTCTGACGTACCCTAGGGCGCCAATCTCGTAACAGACATTTTGCAATTAGTTCACATTCACTCCATTACATCATTTTAAACTAAACCAGGACAGCAAAGGGTGTCTATCAATAAATTGTTGGTACAACTTTGTTTGACACTAAACTTCAAACTGCCATTGTTTCCCATCTTCGCCCTTTCATCTCCCATATTTAATATCTCATTGAAAGTACACAGTGTTGGCCTAGATATTGCTTCGAAAGCCGTAAACAATGAGCAGTAGATAGATGTTGTACTTGTAGGCACTCATTTTAGACTATAATAACATGTTGTAACTAGTGTTTAATGTGGAATAAATCAGATAGTAAACTGAAATAAAAAAAAGTAATTTATCCAGCTGAATTTTAATGCATTAATAAGAATAAGTTAGTTCAGTTTGTAATTTTTCCTATTTGGGACTTTATGACTCTCTTCTTTTATTTCTGATCCTAAGACACATTCTTTAGCCAGTGTTTTTAAATTGTAAATTTTGTTTCTTACAGCCGAATTACTTAAGCGCCAAATTCTTTATACCCATTTATACCAATTTCTTCTTTGTTCAGATTATACAGTAGTAACGGGCACACCTCGACCCTTAACTACACTCCAACTACTGACATGGAGTACGGAACCTTGGCTTGCTATGGAGAGAATACTGTGGGGCAGCAGAAAGTACCTTGCCTGTTCCAGCTCGTTGCTGCTGGTAAGTTGTACAGTCAGCAACAAAAGACAATTAACACTTGCAGTTTTTTAATCTTAATTATTACTTATAAGTACTTACTTAAAATTTTAAGAACATTAACTCTTAACAGTTAAACGAAAAAAATCAGTTTATCGAATTATTTTGTGTTAATTTGATGATGCCAAAAAGTAACAGTGTTAACTGACTTCTGTTGCTGACCGTACCTTACGAAAACGATAATCACTTTGTGTTTGTCTAATTATTCATTGATGTAGATGTTTTTATCGACTCTTGTGATTCGGAGCAAAAATCGTATTCCCGAATAACTGTTTGAAAGAATGCAATCCCAAATAAAGCCTGGTTTTCACGTGGCATGCAATAAGTTGCACCGTCTAAACAGTGTTAGACGATGTCGTAGTCCGTTTTTGATTCAATGTTATCCTATGCCACAGGCAAGAAAGTTGCATCGTGTAAATGGGGCTTAACTGAATCCCGAAAGAACGTAATCTCGAGCCACTTTATCCCCAATGAACGCTATTTTATCACTTTTTTACTTTCGTGTTTGATGCATCATTTTGACGTTGCCATTCGCATAGTTTATTCAAGATTTTAAATCTGGTCCAAGTTTTTATTGGTCGACTGTACATGATTCATTTCATGAAGTTCACACTGATTTTGGTCTAAACCAAAATCACTGAAAATCAAAATCAGTTGAAATAATAACCCATTTATTACTAAGACTCCGCTGCCGTCCATCTGTCTGACCGTCTGTCACCAGGCTGTATCTCAGGAACCGTGACAGTTAGACAGTTGAAATTTACACAGATTATGTATTTCTGTAGCCGCTATAATAACAAATACTAAAAACAGAATAAAATAAATATTTAAGGGCGCTCCCGTACAACAAACGTGATTTTTTTGCCGTTTTTATAGATAATGGCACGGGACCCTTCGTACGCAAGTCCGACTCGCACTTGGTCGGTTTTAGTTCTACAACTCGGCTATTGATTTACTATACAAACAAATTTTCTATTATTAGGAGCTTCGTTAGTCAAGATTAAATAAATAAATAAATAAATAAATATGTTTTGGACATATCACACAACGCCATCTAGCCCCAAGTTAAGCAACCTAATGCTTGTGTTATGGTAACGAGATGGCTGATGAACTACATATATACATTTTTTTTTTGTAAATACATACATATTATAGATAGAAAAACACCCAGACTCGGAACAAATACTTGTAGGTCGTACAAATATTTGTTCCGTGCGGGAATCGAACCCGCGACATGCTGCGCAGCAGTCAATCGCTCAACCACTGCGCCAACCGTGTCGTCAATTACTTATAGATAGCTTATTAGTTACGGTGAAGTTAAAGTGTAGTTCCTAAAATACTATAAACATAACCTAAAAATAACAAAATTATATACTAACATAACTAAAACTATTAAAAAACTAAAATATGGCGTCGAAAAATTCCTCCGCATCGTTGTCGACTGGTAAAGTACCCAAGAGACTGGCGGCATTGCCACGTTGTATGGCAATGCTAAGCCGCTGGCCAAGGTAAAAGCCAGCCCTTGGGTCACGGGAAGTGTCAACCAGCCGTTTGGAGATTTCGATGAACAAACTATGTGCACTCGGACCCCACGGCCCAAGGGTTTCAACCCCAAACGGCTCGAAAATATAATTACCGATAAGGTTATTCTACTTCCGCCGCTTGAGGTTTTCCGCAGCGGCAGCAGCAGTGCCAGCACAGCACGCAGAGCCAGGAAGATGGGATGGCGCAAGAGTATCGACACACGTTGCGTCCCACACTAAAGGCCTTCCCAACTTCCATGGAAATAAAGACATGCCGTCCGGTCTCTTGCCATCGTCGCGTGCCAAGCCATTGGGTTCTAATACAGCTGGAACGCCGACGGTGACAAGGGCTCGTCGGATGATGTCATTGATGTTTGTGTGCCGCGCAAAGCGACCCGCACTTCGGCTGCAAGACAGGCCGTGGTGTCCGAGGCTGTTGACAACTTCGCCACAGTGACAGCGATGAGGAGAACAAGAAGGAGCTCCTAGTCGCAGGGAAGCAGCGAGGCGGAAAGTAGTGTCGTCGAACAAATTGCCTATGTTCGACGACGGTAGTGCATGAAGCAAAGTGTAGTTGGGTATTCTATTAACTTGATACTTAGCTTACTTACCTACGTATTTTTTTCAGACAAAGTTTCTATGTGAACACCGCCATCTTCTTACATCCCGATTCTCTCGCTCACACAGTACCATCCTCACATTGTATTATGTTTATAAACATAATTTTTTTGTTTGACCGCCCATTGTGTCACTCGTATGTAAAATTTCAACATTGTAAAATTGTAACCAGTAATTTAAATGGTGTGCATAATAAAGAGTATTCTATTCTATTCTATTCTATTCTATTTTTTCACGCAGGTCGTCCATTCCACCTGCAGAACTGCTCGGTAGCCAACCAGAGCATCGATTCTCTGAACGTGGAGTGCGTTGAGAATTTTGACGGAGGACTGCCACAGACCTTCCTCATGGAGCTCCTGGAACTGCCCTCACTCATTGTAAGTTCACTTTATTGACTTATTAATTTTATCTAGGTTCTTATGTGAATACGTTTTGTTGATGCTGTAGCTTTTCTAACTGAATTAGTAGCCTCAAAAGATTTCAAAACAAATGATATTCTTTCAAACTACCTACAAAAATTTCCTAAACGCCAGAATATAAAAAAAAATGAAAATAATCTTTTGACATCCACCATTTTTATGATAAATACTGTTTTCCCCGTTAACTATGCAATTTCTCGCAAGTAAAATCATAATGAATTCATGACATCGTCAAAATCTAAATATTATATACAGTAACTGTCCGGGTTTCAAAGGTCAAGGGCACAATATTTTAAACTAGCTGCGCCCCGCGGTTTCATCCGCTTAGACCGAGATAAAAAGTAGCCTATGTGTTAATCCAGGGTATAAGCTATCTACATATCAAATTTCATCCAAATCGGTTTCGCCGTTAGAGCGTGAAGAAGTAACAAACACACACACACAATTCCTCACAAACGTTCGCCTTTATAATATTAGTGTGATTAAGACTAGTACAAAAATTACTGTTCTTCCCAGGTCCGCTACAATGTCTCCACCAACCGAACCCCTCCTTACTTCGAGATCCGAGGTCTTCCCCCTGGAGTTAGCTACAGGATCGACCTGTATGCCGTCAACGCGAAGGGAAGGAGTGACGTGTCCACGATAGAAACTGTCACGTTGAAAGGACAGGCTAAGTTTACTGGTAAGTTGCTTAATTCTTTGATGTTACTAAGACTTTGATGAACAAAAAGCCAGGCTCTGAGGATCATAAGATGAATAAAATAGCTATTTCTATAGCCTGCTCATTATTAAGGAGAAACGTGTGTACAGTCAGGCCAGGAACACTCCACATTTCAGGTATGAAGCTACAAGTACGCGGCGGGCACGACTTGTCGGGCCAATCCAGTGTGCTCCTGAAAGGGCGCACATTGGTTCCAATTTCGATAACCATCACGCGCCGCGTCGTAAATAAAAACAACCCTAACTGGTCAGAAGGTATAAGAGTTAAGCCACGTTAAGCGATAGAAAGAGAGGCAACTTCTATGATAATGTAACTTCAGGTAATTAACGCTGTGCGACCTGAATTAGGAGCAGTGGTGGCCCAGTGGTAACGGTCGCGACTTACGAGTTGTAGGTCGTAGGTTCGAACCCAGGCAGGCGCATAACTTTGTGTAAATTATTTCATCACCACTGCTTTCAAAACGGTGAAGGAAAACATCGTGAGGAAACCGGCATGTCCTAGAATCAAAAATTCGAAGACTTGTGACATCTGCCAACCCGCACTGGGCCCGCGTGGTGGATTACGGCCCACTCCCTCTCACAGAGAGGAGGCCTGTGTCCCAGCAGTGGGAACGTTATAGGCTGATTATGTGACCTGAATTACACTTTATTGTGTCGAAGCAAGAGTCGCTATTTAATTAAAGGTTTTTGCGGAGTGAATCTTCTATACTTGTAATTGTATTCTGTGGTATACGAGTATGTACAGCTACAAAGTAATAATTATGTTGACAAACCCGAGTTTCTGGAAAACCAAAAGTTAGTAGGCGTCTTTGCTGCCAAATCTGATGTTAACCTTTGTGATTGGTTGACAATACTGCAAACAACTAATAATACCAGTTACCATGTTTAGATTTACGTATGGATGGATTTGAAGTTCCTTATTTTGATATGATCAGATCAAACATGCCTGAACGAAATATTCGAAGAATTATTGGTTTTACCACTTTGTTCTATATACATTACAACTCGTAAATCCAGATGCAACATTGATATAATATCACGTAAACTAAACACACTGGTGTCAGTAAACTATATACTACCCACACTTATCCCCATGTATAACACCATGGATTTTAAACGCACACATAAGCATAAAACTCTTTACATCCAACCCTGAAACACAATACCCACTCGACTTGCTATTTCTTCGTTTAGAATCTGTTGGTATCGCCATTAAGTGCTTCCCCCAAATAAGCAGTTCTCACGCTCCAAAACGACGCCCACATAAAGTTCAACTTAGTAAATAGATCACTAAAGAAGGTTTACTTACTTTGGAACTTACTCGTACCTTCTTTATATTATATTGCAATCGTGCACAATCTACTGAATAATGCAGTCGTAGCACTAACATAAATACATACCTGGTTTATATCCGGCTCGAAGGACCAAACATAAGAATGGGCCTTGAGTTGCGATTATAAGTGTCATTCAGATACTGCGTCCAAGAAACCCAATCATCCAAATTATTCAAACATCTACCAAAAAAAATACTCAGAAATTGTTTGATATCTAGCTATCAGAAGTCCTTTTAGCAAGCTTTGAGATTATTAAATAGCATGTCACTCGATTCGAACAGATCGATTAACCCCGACCGGTCGATCGATCGCCTCGATACGTTCTCCGAGTCTTGTGTCAAATGGTTTTTCCGTTCCGTCTCTGTATTTGTGCTTGCACCCAGAAGTCTGAAATAAATTGTTTACTTATTTGCGATCCAATTCGAACACTTAAACCATTATAATGTATTTCTTTGTACCGGGTTCACGGTTTTTATTACTTAGCAAACGGTATTGGAAAATTTCATTTTTAGAATTCGGTAGAATTTAGATAGGTGTAGTGGGTTCGGTCTAGTTTTTCCTAGGCATGAGAGAGATTACTAAAAACATTAACATGGTTCCGTGCAAACGTAGAATTGACTCAGGAAAGAAAGACTAACTACCGTCGTGCAGCATACTTTAGTTGTCTAAGGTCCGGTTTTTCAATTACCAGTTTACTTTTATCTTACGGATAACTTTGTCATTTTGACCGTTTTTGTATTGACAATCTATTAAAACGTCACATTTATTCTTCAGGTAAAAGTTACCTAAGGATTGAAAAATCGGCCCTAAATCTCAATCTTTTTTTTTTTTTTTTTTTTTTTTTTTTTTTTTTTTTTTTTTTTTTTTTTTTTTTTTTTTTTTGACGCTGAGAAATGCTTTATGCATCCCCGCTCGTGGGGGACGAGACGGGGTATGTGGGACTCCTGTCGAAATGACAGTATACCCACTAAAACTCAGCAGTGTTCCCACATCGCCGTGATGGGAGGGCCATGGGAAACCGGCTCAGCCTTTACGTCCACAACCCTCCCGGCGCATGCCCGCCTAGCTGGCGGGCCCCGCATGCCCCCCCGGATGGGGGGCTACGGGAATGGCCGGGAACACCTGGCCATTCCCGTCCGACACTGGTGGGGGCCTGTGCAATACAGGCAAGGATGCCCCCACACCTGTTGCCTGCTGGCCCCCACCTGGGAGGAGTCGTCTGCTCCGACCCCTCCTCCGCCCTCGGAGCGGCGCCGCGTGAGGGTCGTCCTCCCGCGCGCGCTCCGCCGCCATTTCGGCCGCAGAGGATAGGGAGAGCGGCCGACGTCATACCGACACTCCTCTTCCCCTGCGGCCCCACCGCGTCCGCCATCAAACGGTGGCGGCCCCGTCAAGGCCGCGGAAGGTAGGGAGAGCGGCGCACCGCAATACCGGCACTCCTCTCCCGCCGCGGCCTCCAATCCTCAGCCGCGATGCCTCCCATAAGACACCGCGGCCCGCCTCAGTTGCGGTGTCGCCCATACGGCCACCGCAACCTACCCGCTGGCCGCTACGTCGTCGGCTTATCGGCAAAAGCCCTGACGAGCGGCCCCCGCATGGGTTCCTCTTCGCTTCACCGTGGGTGACCAAGCCACGGCTACTGAGCCCCCCCGCCTCGACAATGCGGGAACCCTTTGGGGGGGATCAGGTTCAAAAATAAAATAAATCTAAAAATAAAAATGAAATAGGCCTCCCCAAGCACCGCCACTTCGAACGGCTCTGTGCTTCCCGCATGATGCTTTGCGTTTGAGTTTGAGGAACTTAGTAGTACGTCTGCTTTTATAGCCTTTGTTTCTAAGCTGTGTCAAATTTACAAAATTACTATAATCTATTAGAATAGGATAGGACATATTTATTTTGCATAAAATATGGTACATAAAAAATCTGCCTAGCCTTTTCCCAACTATGTTCGGGTCGGCTTCCAGTCTAACCGGATGCAGCTGAATACCATTATTTTACATGGAGTGACTGCCTATCTGACCTCCACAACCCATTAACTGGGTAATCGATACCCCTTGGTAAGACTGGTTGTCAGACTTTCGGGCTTCTGACGACCCGTAACGACTGTCAAAGATCCACCAATGACAGCCGGGACCAACAGCTTAACGTGCTTTCCGAGGCACGGAGGAGTATCAGTATATCAAGATGGTCACCCATCCACGGACCAACCCCGGCAAGCGTAGCTTAACCTGATGGATCGACCCGTGCGGCTGTTATTACGTAGCCACGAGCCCCTGTATCGTTCCAATTTTAGTATAATTGCCGAAGTAAGTACCTAACAAAAGTAAATTATAATATTTGGGTCAGTAAACGAATTGGCTAACTTGCTAATCACCACAGTATTCCTTTACATTTGTTCTTTGGCCTTTTAAGAAGAAAATTAGCTCCTGCAAGCAATGAACAGAAAAACGCTGTAATCACAATTTAAATTCAACTTTAACCATACTTCAAAACGCTACGCCAACACAATTTCTTTGCCGTCAATAGACCGGTAAGGACCGTAATAAAACCATAGTTGTGACCCAACGCTTAATTCCTAGACATGCGCAAAGCTAAATGTGCTCTAATAACTTGGTCACGCTAACGTAAGGCTGGTTTTATTTCACAATTTGCGATAGCGAAATGAGTTAATAAACGGCTTGGTTGTTTATACTGAGAAATGGAGTAAGGCTGTTAGTCAAGTTTTGGGGAAAAAGAATTATAATGGAGGGCAAGTTATACGGTGGTTTGACATCGTGGTTGACATGGTGGTGGACAAGGGCAAGATGAAATTGTATGGAGTTGACATTAGCTTCACAGATATCACGTGACTGCTGCTGTCAACTCCATACAATTTGACCTTTCCGTTGGCGACAATATTTCATGAAATATATTAATCAGGGTAATCTGAATATCGTCGAGGTATTCCCGCTAATCCTAAAAAATGTTGTGGGGAAAAAAGTTAAATTTACTCCAATAAAATATAACGAAAAATTGGATTTTTAAAAGGTACGGATTTAAAGATAATCCTGTAAGAAAAAGGATATCAGTGAATAAATCCACCTAAAATAGCAAATACAGCTCGTATAGATAAAACATAATGAAAGTGAGCCACTAATTAGTTAGGTATCAAGAAGGGAATAATATCAATTGATGAATTTGATAAAATTAGTCCTGTTAATCCCCCAACTGTGAACAAGAATACAAATCCTCTCTCTCGGGGCCTAGATAAAATCCGTTTTCTGTAAGCGTTAAGTTACAGAAAAGGGATTTTAGATAGGCCCCCTGAACTGACACAGTGCTATCAATTCATTGTAAACTTAACTTATTATTTTCTCTAAACTCTACCGTAAAATTTTACCCCTGAAAAGAACAATCAAGAAGGACTTTACCCTAGTCACGATTTTGGAAGACGATTTTGCGATCGCAAAGACAAGACAAGAATTTGCTGCGCAATTTTTCACTACAATTACCAATAAAATTAGTCGCCTTAATTAAATTTATCAAAACCTAGTTTAGAAAACAGCTGCCAATTAAAATACGCATCCAAAAACCACACGATTACTTTATAAAAGCATACTACAGCTAAAGACCTACTTACATACTTTATGCACCGATCACGGTTCATAACCATTTTGGTTTGGCCATACACAGGGAGAAATGACCGCAAATTTTAATAAGTACAGGTTGCGTTACAGTGGTCAATAAAGCACTTAATTTGAAACTACGAGTAGGTTCGGCCATAAATACGTTTCTGTTAACTGTTATTAAGGTGAACGTTAGACTAGGCTAAGTTTAGTTCTCAGCCTGAGTTAGTGCCTAAGTTTGAGACTAATATGGACTTTATCTATTTACCAGCTGCGCCCCGCGGTTTCACCCGCGTGTAACGAGATAAAAAGTAGCCTATGTGTTAATCCAGGGTATAAGCTATCTACATACCAAATTTCATCTAAATCGGTCCCGCCGTTTGAGCGTGAAGAAGTAACAAACATACACACACACAAAACTTTCGCCTTTATAATATTAGTGTGAAGACTACTAGCTTTTGCCTGCGGCTTCTCCCGCATGGATGTCGAAAATTATCCCACGGGAACATACTACTGGAATAAAAAGTATGTTATATCTTAATCCAGCACCCTAATTGCGTAACACACTGTCAATATTGGAATCGGTTTTAATTTGGACAGTTTAACAACATTATTTATGTTGTCGAGTAGACAATTTTTACAAACATATAAAGCAATTTATTAGCAATTTGCTTCAAAATGATTCAGATTCCGATCGATAGTGTGTTACCCATGTACCAAATGTTATAAAAATCCGTTCAGTCGTTTTAGCGTGAAAGCGAAACAAACAAACTCACTGCCACATTTATATTATTATAGTTAGGATAGGATTATTTGACAAGAACTTAAGGAATGACGTATTTCCTAACGAAAACAGTCCTGATCAAAATTCTATTTAATACAAACTTGGAATGACCCACAACGTAGACAGACTAAATTTAGCACACCGCAAAAGCCGTAACAAGAACAATAATTAGCCTATTTTTTTGTTCAAAGTTATTTCTTGTAGAAATAACGAATGGAACTTTCCTTTTTATAGTTTTCATTACAAGTTATTCTTTTGAGTTGAGTTATGAACAGATACTTAGATGTTCTTTAGTTATTCTGTTTTCTTAGCATTTATGTCTTTGATTAGAAAAAGAATCTGATGTTATTTTAATTAATATTCTTTTCTAATTTTTATTTCTTGAAGTTGAAAAGTATGTACCTACTTGGGTTTTAAAACATCTCTCTGTGTATATATTTAGAAGACTAGCTTTTGTCCGCGGTTTCACCCGCGTGGATATCGGAAAATATCCCACGGGAACGTACTGCCGGGAAATCCTTCCTTATTCCTTGTCTACATTATAAAGGGAACCTCTGTGCAAAATTTCAGCTTTCTAGGTTCAAGGGTTTGGGCTGGGAATTGATGAGTTAGTCAGGACTTCTCTTTTTATTTATATATAATATTCGTAAATAGTCAAGTCACCAAATTCAGCTTATGTTACTTGTAACACAGTGATAAATGCATTTCTCGTTTAGTACGTACCATTAATGTTGGTTGCAATCAAATTGCTGTATAACTGTGTAAAAAATTATAAATTTCCTTTATAATTACTTAAAAAACCTTATAATTAATATTTGTTCGCAGTAATGTATTGCTGCTTTAGCGCCTACCTCAAGGGATTAGCATATCGCGTCGCAACACTCACAATTCTATTTAAAATGGCGTGCTCATAGTTTTTATATTAACTTTTTAAAACACCAGTATTTGTCACATTTCACCGTGTTTGAAATGACTAAAAGTTAGCTTGTTATAAATTTTAGAATTTAATTTAGATTTTGGAATACTCAAGTGGTTTTTAGATTTATAACTAGTACAAATTACTACTCGTTACTATAACCTTTGTTTATTGTTTTAATAAAATAAATGGTACGGTCAGCAACAGAAGTCGGTTAACACTGCTACTTTTTGACATCATCTAAATTAAAATAAAATGATTCGATAAAATGCTTTTTTCCCGTTTAACTGCTAAGAGTTAAAGTTCTTAAAACTTTAAGTACTTCTGTTCCGATTCGAATTAAATATTTCGCCTAATAATTAAGATTAAAAAACTGCAAGTGTTAATCGACTTTTGTTGGTGACTGTACCTGCACATTCTTCTTTGAAAGCCCTTTTAAATGCAACGGAAAGATGGCTACATTAAGAATCACACTAGCTTTGAAGTCTAATATTATAAGACATAATTGGTTCTTCATTTGCTTTGTTGGAAGTCACAGCAGTTTATGTACCCATATTTAAAAATAAAGACTAGTTTATTTATGCAGCTTGGACTTCAAACCACAGGCACCTTACCTTTTTTCCTGTGTTGAAATCCTTATGGATCTGTACCTATGGCTTAAACGGAGGGATATGTTCTACCCTAATAAACTTTACTTTTTTTTTTGTCCCCAGGCGAAGGCAGTGCTCTCGGCATGTCTCCAGTACTAGCATCCATTGCAGCCATGTCAGCATTACTTGCTACTGCAGTGTGCGGCGTGCTTGCTGTATTGTACAAGCGGCACGCGGCAAGACATCGACATTTACCGGCTAAGCATGCGCCTTTGAGGTAAGTTCCAATTTTCCAGTACTTACCATTTCTCTTTTTTCAGCACTTTTGGTAGCCTTACTAACACTTCTTCACTAATTACTTAATTTTTAAAGTTTTTTTTCTGGAATGCGGGTTACCCTAATGAATGCAGACTTCTATACTAAAGTTTCGGCTACATTCCAATCCAAATGCAATGAGTTTTACTGCTAATTATTTGATGTTTAACGATCGACAATCTCTATAAAGTCAGAGATTTTTATAGATTTTATTTCTATTCTTATATTAATCTTCTAAATAGATTATTTTCTATTTTGTAAATGTGAGAACGTTGCAGGTTTAGTAGACTGTACATTTGTTGACTATTTTCTATTTTGTTAAGTACCTGGTAGTTGCTGAAAGGCCTACATTGTCCTCCCATACATATTAACACTGTTATTTGAAAATATTGTAAAAGCCAATTATTTTTAAAAGGGTAACCATGGAGTTTGTTGCCGGCTCTTCTCCATAGGAAACGACCAGTTTGAAACCGTGCACCTAGCTTCTGACGTTTCATAAGTACCCATGTAGGTTTATCTATACTAATATTATAAAGCTGAAGAGTTTGTTTGTTTGTTCGGTTGAACGCGCTAATCTCAGGAACTACTGGTTTGAATTAAAAAAATCTTTTAGTATTGGATAGCCTATTTATCGAGAAAGGCTATAGGCTATATAACATCACGCTACGACCAATAGGAGCGGAGCATCAATGAAAAATGTTGCAAAAACGGGGAAAATTTATTCCTTTTGAGAGCTTCTGTTGCGTGCGCTGCGTAAACGGTTAAAGTTACGCAACAATCATGTATGACAGAATTGTTCTTCTTAAAAAGTTCTAAAAAAACGTCTCGATAGCGTATGTCTGTCTTTTAAGGCTAGCTCACTATAACGGTTTTAATGGTAATCAAATTTGTTATAAAATAATGCATTATTTGCGAAGGTGTTTTCATAAACATGGTATTAATCCTTATCCAAATAAATACAATATTCATCACAAGTATTTAATTTTGAACAAAGTTGCCTTTTATATCATTTCATTTCAATGAGTATCTTCGGAGATATAACTGTTTTAAAATAACTCCGCGCGCGCGGCAAAAATAATGTTTAAATATCGCGCGAAAGTAAGTTTGTTTGTTTGTAACGCTTTCACGCTAAAACTGCTGAACGGATTTGAATGAAATTTGGCACACGGGTAGACCATGACCTGAAAAAGGACATAGGCTTCTTTTTATCGACATACCATGCGGGCGAAGCCGCGGGAGGAAGCTATGTAAGATAATAGGTTACCTACTAACTGATGTGGTGTTCTGAGTGATAAAGAATGCAATGCTATAGAATAATAATAACAACTTTTTTTAAATCAAACTGGGTTTCACTTTGTAAGTTAATTGTACACACGGGATGTGTAGACATCAGTTTACACTGACCTCTCATTGTAAGGAAATCCTATACAATGCGAGATCAGCTTATACTGGATATGGATTCTCGCGAGATGGTCACCTTTATTATGGTGAAGATCTGACAATTGAACTCCTTAATAACGTACAGTAGGTAAACGTACTGTGATTCGGTTACTGTACAGAAATCAGAGAAAATTACTGGTTAGTTACTATCCGTGGTCAACTAATTATTAACTTGGAAAATAAGTAGGTAAATACCTACTTACCCCATGGAACTCCTCATCGACGAGCAGTACACATTATTGTGAATGGGTAATCGTACGGAAGATGAAACACGGTAGGTTAAGTACCTAACAGTGGTCAACTGATCATGGACTGCGAAGAAACCCTACTGTCACGGAACTCCTCAATGACGAATTGTACCTATTGTGAATGGGTTATATATAAGAGTAGGGGAAGACCAAAGAAACGATGGATGGATTGTGTGAAAGATGACATGGCTAGAAAGGGGGTGACTACCGAGATGACGAATAATAGAGAAGTATGGAAAAAAAGGACATGTTGCGCCGACCCCAAATAGACTGGGATAAGGGCAGGAGAATGATGATGTGAATGGGTTATATCCTAGGTATGTGAAAAAAAGTTGCTGAGTATCAATTTAAAAAAGTAGGTACACGAATAAGGTAGTGTGAGGTAGGAAGGTATAATACGCGCCACGAAAGATGAGAGTTGACGAGCGCCATACCGCGCTGAGCGATGACGCCCGGTCGCTTCCTAAAGAGACCTTTATATCGTCTATTGCGCAAGTCAAACCACGTGGTGTGTCGTCTCATCTTTAGTGGCACGTATTGTACGCACACGACTACATATCAAGCTATACATATCCAGTATAAACTGATCTCGCTTTGTATAGGATTTCCGTACAATGAGAGGTCAGCTTATACTGGAAATGTATAGCTTAATATGTAGCCGTGTGAACCATAATGCAAAAGACGTTTAGTATTAGTATTTATTAAAGTCTTCCCAAACTAAAGTTATTTTGCACTTTGTAGTGTTTTTTATGGAAGTCAGTTTTAGTGTTTTTGTAATACGTTTTTTAACGATGGGCACACAAATAAAATACTGTATTAATTTTAAAACGGGGGTGTCATTTTTACGGTTTCCGGGAGTAAAATAGATCTAAATCAAAATGGCGTATCATCTTCATAGCTTCCGAGGGCGCTGGGCCCAAAATCAGGAAATTAAAATCCAAAATGGCGGCCCTAACCAGAGATAGATCTCAGTAAATGGGTTGCTTTTCAGTTTACAGGACAACTGTAGCTCAAACATTGTTTACAGAGAAGCATTTTCTAATTATTTATTTGGATCTCCAACAAAGGTTAGGGCTGTGGTAGAGAACCCAGGAATGAAGAATCTTCCGATCTTGCCTGGTGGGAAGCACTACTTCCCACCAAGCAAGAGTAGTCTATACCTTATCTAAGCTACGCATTAGGTATTCTTTTCCGACATGCACGCGAACGAAGTCGCGGGTACAGCTAGTGTGAAATAAAATATTTTGATTTTGAAAAGTTTTTACAGTACCGTTTTAACAACATGCAACCTTTAAAAGGATAGATATTGTTTTGTTTTGCTAAACATTCTTTAAAGTAAACAAACGAATTAAACAAACAACTCTAGTGTTTAGTGTGTTTATATTGTTTTGTCTCAATAGTTTTAAGACGAGTCTCTCATCAGTCTATCAGTTTTACGATGAGTCGTGATGATAAGTGTCATTGTTTCCCACTTTCTGGAATATGCATCGACGGTACCTATGATGTAGTCGAAGCTTTATTCCACCAGCTCCATTCCGTCTCCTAGGACCAATAAAGCCAAATCGATTCAAACTTCTTGATTTTGAATCAGTCTAGTTCAGGCTTGTTATTTGACTTCTGAACTTGTGTTAGTAGATATTGTCGCATCCGCCAATGAAAGGTATATAGGAGAGTTATTGGGTTGTATGACGATAGGTAGTGATGGGAGGCAATTTTAGAATACAGGAAGTTGTTATTTTTTATTAGTATTCAATTATTTATATTATGTAAAGATAGATAAAGATTAGTCCTTGGCAGCTCTGGACAGAGAGAGGTGGATAGAGAGTAGGAAGGCCTTTGCCCAGCTGTGGGACAATACAATTTGCCTAGCCTTTTCCCAACTATGTTGGGGTCGGCTTCCAGTCTAACCGGATGCAGCTGAATACCATTATTTTACATGGAGCGACTGCCTATCTGACCTCCACAACCCAGTGACTGGGTAATACGATACCCCTTGGTAAGACTGGTTGTCAGACTTTCGGGCTTCTGACGACCCGTAACGACTGTCAAAGATCCACGAATGACAGCCGGGACCAACGGCTTAACGTGCTTTCCGAGGCACGGAGGAGTCTCGCTATGTAAAGATGGTCACCCATCCACGGACCAACCCCGGCAAGCGTAGCTTAACCTTATGGATCGACCTGTACGGCTGTTATTACTTAACCACGAGCTCCTCTTCAATTATTTATATTATGTAGAGATAGATAAAGATTGGCAGCTCTGGACAGAGAGAGGTGGAAAGAGAGTAGGGAGGCGTTTGCCCATCAGTGGGACAATTATGGCTACTAAAAAAAGAAAAAAAAAGAAAGAAAGAACATATATCTGTGTGTAATCTACCTATACATATACAGGGTTATTGGTAAAACACCAGCAACCTCTTAAGAGGTCATTGTATTCATCATTATGACCAACTTTTACTACAGGATCAAAACTGAAATCGCGAAAAATTTATCAGCTGCTCCCTACATTTTGACAAGTTTGATGTAGATAAATTTACTGAACAGCAGATTTTTTTTCGCGATTTCAGATTTGCTCCCATAGTAAAAGTTGTTCATAATGATGAGTACAATGACCTCTATAAGGTTGCTGGTGTTTTACCAATAACCCTGTATACAGGGTGACCGGTAGTTAATGGATAACCTTGAAATAACATACAATAGACCTTATGGCCGTTTTAAGGATGTTTATTTTTTTTAGAACGGCCATTATTTCTTTATGCTATTTCAAGGTTATCCAACATCCTGTATAACGTTCCCACTACTGCGGCTGAGACACAGGCGTCGTCTCAGTGACAGGGAGTGGGCCACGCGTGCCAAGTGCGTGTCGGTTTTAGGACATGCCGGTTTCCATACGATGTTTTCCTCCACCACATAACAGTAAAGACATACATACACATATACACACACACACACACACACGTCACGTACATAGCAGTAAGTGTAGTGGTGATGAAATAAATTGCAATAAATGTGAATGCTGTGCCTGATTAAAAACACACGACACGTAAGTCTGAGCTATTAACACTGGGGCCTCCACCGCAGCGCTCTGTAATTACTATTATTTTTTTTGTCTGTAAGTTACCAATGCACTCTCTAACTATCACAAAAGACTACATTACCTACCATATTTTTCGCAACCATCATCATCTGCATAGCCTTTTACCAACCAATACCCGTATTTTACATGGAGTTACTGCCTATCTGACCTCCACAACCCGGTTACTGGGTAATACGATACCCCTTGGTAAGACAGGTTGTCAGACTTTCGGGCTTCTGACGACCCGTAACGACTGTCAAAGATCCACGAATGACAGCCGGGACCAACAGTTTAGCGTACTTTCCGAGGGGTCTTGGTATGCAAAGATGGTTAGCCATCCACGGACCAACCGCGCCAAGCGTATTTGTCGCTATATGAATACACAAAGGAACATCTCCGAGTCAGCCAACCCTATCTACAAAGAATAATTATGGTAGGTACTTGTATGACGTAAAATTTCACTAATAGCTACTTATGAAGTTTTCTTAAACTCTAATAGAGTACCTAACTGCTTGAAAACTAACGGCACGCAACACGCTAAGGGTTCATGGCTCAAATTGGAGAAAAACATGTCAGAAAACTGAAATGTATATTGTAAAACTTTGAAGTTAATCTCGCTGGAATATTAAATTATATTTCTGATAGCCCACTTAACTTATTACCTATGCAAGCTGAAAAAAGTAAGCAAAATATTATGTGTAACTATTTTATATTTAAGACCATTTAATTACCATATTCAGAGGAGCTCGTGACTAAGTAATAATCGAATCGATCCATCAGGTTAAGCTGTGCTTGCAGGAGTTGTCCATGGATGGTTTACCATCTTTACATACCGAGACTCCTCCGTGCCTTGGAAAGCACGTTAAGTCGTTGCTTCCGGCTGTCTTTTATGGATCTTTGACAGTCGTTACGGGTCGTCAGAAGCTCGAAATTCTGACATCCAGTCTTACCAAGGGGTATCGTATTACCCAGTAATTGGGTTGTGGAGGTCAGATAGGCAGTTGCTCCATATAAAATACTGGTATTCAGCTGCATCCGGTTAGACTGGAAGCCGACCCGAACATAGTTGGGAAAAGGCTAGGCAGATTTTTTATGTACCATATTTTATGCAAAATAAATATGTCCTATCCTATTCTAATAGATTATAGTAATTTTGTAAATTTGACACAGCTTAGAAACAAAGGCTATAAAAGCAGACGTACTACTAAGTTCCTCAAACTCAAACGCAAAGCATCATGCGGGAAGCACAGAGCCGGTCGAAGTGGCGGTGCTTGGGGAGGCCTATTTCGAGCAGTGGACGTCTTTCGGCTGAAATGATGATAATGAAACTCAAAGCAGTTATTTCAATTTAACCAATCACAGGCGTTTTTGAATTCGCAAGGAGTCGGTCAGTCGGAAAGATGAAGCTAGTTGTAAATTACAAAGCGTAAGCATGCATATGGAGCAAAATGGGCAAGAGACTCCACGAACACTGTTTTAAATCAAAATATTGGTTACAAAATATCCGAAAACATGAACCTTATGTTTCCTTAAGGGAAAATTTTTCAATAGTCAAGTAACTCTTTATCTGAAGAATAAATATTTCAATTGAAAATTATATTATGAGTGAATGAAATATTTATTCTTCAGATAAGATTTATCTGACTATTGAAAAATTTGTCCTAAGTTTCACCACCTACGATTAATTGCTAATAATTTCATACAAATTCTGTTCCATTTTAGAATGCAAATAAATTATTGAGTATTGAATTTATTCGGTGAGTAGTGGCTATTCGGACATCGTGAATGAAACCCTTAGTGTCATAATTAAATGTCTTTCGAATCACGACAACAGAGCTCATAATAATTTATTCGGAAACAAATTGCAAAAAACAAAGAATCTGGCAATCATTTTGACAATACAGCGTAGGCATAGATAGTAGCTTAAACCATGGTCGTATCCCTTAATTCAAAACCACGTCCAACCCACCATTGTCCGTTCAAATCAATAGAGCATTGCGGCCAATTACTGGTAATTAGGCACGCCCAATTATTAGGCAGGTTACGCATTCAAGACAAGTTCCTGAGTATAGATTTGTAGGGCCATAGAGTAAACCGAACAGAAAAGAAACTCCTGTAATGCCCCGGGCGCACGGCACGCCGCGCCCGGACATTTGAACGGAGGGTGACGACAGGCCACCGCAGGACTCATCGAAGGCGACTGTCCCCACGGTTTGTCGGCCTGGCCTGGCGTGTTCTGGCCTGTGAGAAAGTGGGCCGTGGGACCACAGCATAAGTAGGAATGTGCCACGGATCTCTGCGTCGACGGTTGTCGCGGCCTGGCGTGCGGCCATGCTTGTCGAGGCCTGTCGCGGCCCGTGTCAAGCATTCCCACCACAAGCCTCAACAAGAAGTTAGCTGCAGATTTGATTTCTGGTAAAAAATACTTTAAAAAAAAAATAATTTATATGTAATCGAAGGAATCGTAGGGAATTTCTCAGACCGGAGTCCGGATTTGTGCCCGGTTGATGGCAATAGGTTCGCCGGGTTTTAAACCGGGTCCTTTTTTCTAAGTTTACTGGGATTTATTTCTGTACGCATTTCAAATGCGTTTGGATCGGTATTTTCGCTTCTGTCATTCTATTCTATGGTATCGATCATTACTTGGTTTTGTTGTTAGATCAAATAACTAATTGAAAGGACAGATTTCGAGAATCGTGTCATCATCCCCTTGTAATTTACTTTTCAGTATCCCTGTCACAGTAAGATGTTTGTAGCCGTATAGCTATCTACCGTAATACTCGTATAGTTACCTATATGAAAGCGGTTCATAACTATCTTACTAGGAATATTATAACTATAATACGAGCATGATCTAATAATATAAGTATTAGGGACACTCCAGACAAATAGGTTAGGTTAGAACTGCGACCAACTCCGCGCGAGCCGAGCGAGCAAAGGAAGCGAAGTTGTAGTCGCGGCCGGCGAGCGCTACGTCAAAATTGGCCGCAGTAACAAAATTAGGGCTATCTGATAGTTTTAATATAACTGTATTACGGAAGATAGCTATATCACTGGGGAAATAACTATATCACGGCTGCAACTCTTACTGTGACATCCACATGTTGGCATTTAACGATTGATACACAAGGAGATACTGACTGTAATGAGCAAATTATTGTGGAGTTTGTTGACAATGATAATTGTTTGTGCGATATCTTAGTTTGTAATCCAGCACCATAAGCGTAACACACATTCAATCAATTTCTGAATGGTTTTGAAGGATAGTGCTAATGCATTGCTTCATATGTTTGAAAAATTCGTCGACTGAACAACGTAAATAATGCAATGAATGTTGTTGACCTGTCAAAATGAAAGGGATTACTACTGTAAGTGTGTTACGCAACCATCCCGCTGCGCTGGCACCACATGATAGGTCCAAAATTCCAAAGCTGGCAGCTGGCTTACATTGGCAGTTGTTGAAATGTAGTCTAGGTAGCACGGACTAGAAAAAAAAGACGGACTCCGCGCCATGCAAATCGAAAGTGAAGCACAGTAAGTTTTACCGTTTGTACAAACACGCCTCACGCACACATTTACATCATAGTATGCCGATCGGCCGCCATTAAGTGACACGACGGCGTCTTTTTAGGAGTTTTGTTGCAACGCTTCATTAGGAGTTAATAATATACAGAAGGTTTACCATACACTCCAGCAGGTCAATATTATTTTTACGAAAAAAGATACTGCATATTGTAACTTCGGTACTGTAAACTGCCACCAAAACCAGCTGACTAAAATTGCTTAGGTAATAGCAAGGGAATGACTTTCAATTTGACAATTCAACAACATTCACTGCCTTATTGATGTTGTTGGCAGACGAATTTTTCTAACCTATGAAGCAATGGATTAGGAATTTATTTCAAAATCCATAGAATAGAATAGAATAGAATAGCATTTATTTGCAAATATGGGTAATACATAAGTAGATAGTAATATAAATCATAGTTCTGCCATATTTCACCATTCGGCATGCAAACATTTTCATCATACAAAATTTATATTCTCCTTAAAAACATTAAATTAAATAAAATTATTAAAATTCAAATGGTCAATTATAATAATATACCTACATTAAATAGGATAGTTAAAAATTTAAATTGTCATTAACAGTATAATTACCTATATTAATTAAAAATTACAGATATTCAGAAACAGTTTTGTCCGTTAAAAACTCGGTTACAGTGTAGTACGTTTTATCTATTAATAATTTTCGAAGTCTACTTTTGAATTGCACCGTTTTCAAATCTTTCCAAGCACGTGGCAATTTATTATAAACAATTGGGGCCATGTAATAAATACTTTTGCGCATCATAGTTGTTTGACACGATACCTGATTTAATTTTGTATTGTCTCGCCTATTTCTTGGAAATACATCGGCCAAGCGTTCAAAACGATTTAGATTGTTCTTTACAAACACAGCTACTTCGAGAATATAAATACAGGGAAGTGTCAAAATGTTGTATTGCTTAAAATATGGCTTGCAACTGTCCATCGTTTTTAGTTTAAACATTGACCGGAGACATCTTTTTTGAGCCTTAAATGCTGTCTCTTTATCGGTGGAGTTTGCCCAGAAAATGACACCGTAGCGCAAGTGAGATTGAGCTATGCCGTAGTAAGCCGCAAGAAGTGCTTTGGTATCGACTATGGATGATAGCCTATATAAAGCATATGCCGACGAACTCAATTTTTTACACAATACGCCTATATGTGCTTTCCAATTTAAACTGCAGTCTATTTGTAATCCCAAAAATTTGGTATCAGTCACTTCATCAATATCGTCAGTTTTATAATGTATATGAAGGTTTGGTACACCAGGCATCCGTTGTCTGAAGTGCATTATCTTAGTCTTACTTAAATTTATATTCAAATTATTTTTATCTAGCCATTTAATTAAATTGTCAAGAGAATTATTTATGTCCGTTTCATATGTATTTACGTTTTTACAAGGGATTGTAATGGTGCTATCATCAGCAAACATAGTTAAAGGGTGTTCAATGGACGTGGGCATATCATTAACATATAATATAAATCCAAACGGGCCCACAACGCTTCCCTGTGGAACACCGAATTTAATTTTACGTTCTCGTGATCGTGATATCTCTTCATGTTTATTCATTACATTAATGCGACTAATCTCGGTTATCTGTGTTCTGTTTTCTAAATATGATTTCAAAAGTTCGAGCACGTTACCTCTTATGCCGTAGGCTTCTAATTTACTTAACAATGTATTATAATGGACGTAATCAAAAGCCTGCGTCATATCACAATATATGGCACATATGGGGGATCGTTTATCCACACTTCTAATTATCGGAAACAAAAAATCATAAATTGCCATATCAATGGTTCTATGTTGCCTAAATCCTTTTTGTTCTTCACATAATATATTATTCTTTTCAATGAAGCTATTTAACTGTTTATAGATGTACTTTTCAAATACCTTTGAGATGACTGGTATGAGTGAAATGGGTCTATAATATTCCATCATTTCCTTATCTTCTTTCTTAAATAAAGGCTTAATTATAGATATTTTTAATGCTTCTGGATACACACCCGCACATATACCAAGTTTGATTAAGTGACTTAGATGATTACATATCTCAACTGACACTGATTTTAATATCTTAGTGGTGATCCCATCAAAACCTACACTACCAGTGTTTTTTAATGACATTATTATTTTATGTATGTCGTGTGGTGTGCTGGGTGCCATAAACATTGATTTAGGACTTCTTGATGTAATGGATGCTTTTGGTTTATATTCAGCATCTAATTTTGGATTAATTTTGTCAATAAAAAAGTCATTAAAAGCATTAGCGATATCCAAAGGTTTGTAAATAGTTCGATTACCAACTCTTATTTTTTCAATTTGCTGTTTAGGGATATTGTTATTTGACTGATTAATTATTTGCCAAGTAGTCTTCGATTTATTTTTTGATTGTTGTATTTTGTAATTATTCTGTGCTTTCTGTGTTAGATTAATAATTTTATTATACAATTTAGAATAATTAGCAAATTTCTTTTTATTTTCTTGGTTAGGATTCAATCTAAATTGCCATAACAGTTTTCTTTTTTGCTTACTGCACAATTTAACGCCATTTGATAGCCATTTAGGTTTATTAAATGTGTTGATTTTGATTTCCTTGAACGGGAAGCATAAATCGTAGAACAACTTAAACGTGTTGATAAATTCATTGTACGCCAAATTAGGATCCTCAGTAAGATAAATCTCCGAAAATTTGAGACTGTTTATACAGTTTTTAAATTTCACAATATTTTCGTTGCAGTAATCCCTTCTAGTTATATGCCAGTATTTTATTCTACATACAGTGGGTACTGGACATTGAAGCAGCTGTGCTGTATGGTCTGACAATGCAAACTCCAACACGTCCGTTCTACAATTCTTTTTAAAATTATGCGCAAAATTATCTATACAAGTCTTGCTAGCCATTCGAGTCGGTTGTTTAAGAGCAAGTTTTAAGTTGTAATTTAGTAACATACACTCTAGTGCAACTGAATTTCCATTAGGTTTTAAAATATCGATATTAAAATCGCCTGCTATAACAATATTCTTATTAAATCGGTTGGATAAATCTTTGAGTAACAATTCAAGTTTATTAAAACACTCAGTTATATTCTTAGTATTTGGTACTCTATAGATACATATGACTATCAATTTATAATTAATCAGCTCAACACCACAACACTCAAACACCCCAGGTGATGACAATCTTGCTATTTGAGAAATTTCTTTCCATTGGTGACAATTATTAATAATAATACATGCTCCCCCTCTCTTTTTATCTTGTCTACTATAACATGCAGCCAAACTGTAGTTTGGTATGCATAGTTGGTTTTCGAAACCCTTCATGATGAAATGCTCGGTAATACATACTACATCCACATTTATATTTTTATCACAAAGTTCATTTAAGCATACCGTAAGTGCATTTGATTTATTTAACAAACCTGCAATATTTTGGTGTAGAATGCTAATATATTTATTAGAGAAAAAACAATTCTTTTGGCTCATTTATTGTATTATGCGTATTTTCTTCTAAAATTTCCAGTTGAAGGTTGTACAAGTCCTCAAAGATAGTTTTCACGGCGTAGTCTTTTAAAGCTCCCGATCTTGTATAAGTAGAATGATGATAGCTTAAGTTCAAATTAGAGTCCAAGATGTATGAGTATTGGTGTGAAACATTGTCCATATATAGCATGTTGTTGAAAATTTCTAGTCTTGAATTATATAAATTGAAGTTATTATTAAATTTGAAAGTGGGCAATGTAATAATTATATTTGTGTTCTTTATATCCAGCAATGTTTGTTTTATGTATGTTATTATATCAAAATAATACTTTGTAGTTTTAAAATCTTCCTCGCCGATCATAATTATACAGAAATCATTCTTAGTGTGATATCTGAGTTTTGACTGTATATCATGTAAAAGATGTATAATACTTGCGCCCGGTGTAAGATAATGGCATATTTGATATCTGTCCTGAAAATAATCTTTTGCTATACTTAATATCTTGTTAGTTTTATTAGTACTAAAAATACATAGGTTATTTTTCAATTTATTATTGTTTGTTTGTGTATTCTGCTTTGTCCCTTGCACATTCGCAGTATGCGGCGCCATCTGTGGTCTGGAATGTGTACTAATAGTTTTCTGTCCATCATCTCTTTTAGTCACTTTTTCTGTCACTGATATGTCCGAATCAGTTTGCGTTTCTTTATTTTTACACCCCGCTTGTCCATCTGATTGTGATATAAAGTGTGTTTCATAATATCCTGTCCCGAAAATGATAATGCTGTGTAATTGTGTACTAAGAGAGTCAACTTCTAACCAATTTATTTTCTTTCCCCAACAGTGAAGCAATGTACGTAGAACGCGCCCCCCACTGCCCCACCCCCGTGAAGCAAGAAGTGGAGTCTCGAGCGAGTAGTACCGAACCTCGGGAGCGGGGCGAGAGGGGGGAGCGGGCGGCACGGGGGGCATTACTACATGCAGCTGACCCCAGGGACGCTGATGATGCAGACCCGGATATCATACCTAGTTTATATGGTGAGTTATTCAATTGTTTTCCGTTATGGTAAATAGAAGCTAGAACGCTGAACCATAGGTAGCAAAAAGCTAAGTTTCTCTCTAGTATGAAGGCCCTGCTGGACTTATTTGTACCAGATTGCGTGGTTTTGAAGCTGCGTTTTCAATAGTACGAGTATAAGTATAACCCACCACAAATCTAAAGCTTCTTCTCATTCTAGAACTATCTATCTGCCTAGCCTTTTCCCAACTATATTGGGATCGGCTTCCAGTCTAACCGGATATAGCTGAATGCCAGTATTGTACATGGAGCGACTGCCTATCTGACCTCCACAACCCAGTTGTTGGGTAATACGATAACCCTTGGTAAGACTGGTTGTCAGACTTTCTGGCTTCTGACGACCTGTAATGACTGTCAAAGATCCACGAACGACAGCCGGGACCAACGGCGAGGCACGGAGGACTCTCGGTATGTAAAGATGGTCACCCATCCACGGACCAACGGACTGACGGATCGACCCGTGCCGCTGATATTGCTTAGCCACGAGCTCCTGTTCTCATTCTAGGATACTGCACAATATTATACAAATCGTGGCTACACAATCTGGAAGTAAGGCTTTATGAACTCCTCAAATTACAGTTAGACCAAATCTAAGATCTATAAAATATGATTACTATAAGTTTCCTTTTACCCTTCACTCCTGCTCTGGCTGCAAGCCTCATTTTATGCACAGATCATAGATATTTCCAAAACATTAATTAACCTAGATTTTTTCACACAGAGCGAAGGCCAGTATCAAACGGCTACATGAGCCTGCAGCGGCCGCCATCTTCGGGGAAGCTCACCAAGTTGAGCGGCGAGGACGTGCGCTCAGAGCCCGACGGCGGCGCCTATTACACAGATTATAGGAAAAAGGATTATAGAATACCTCTAACTAGTGTAAGTATTATTTTATTTGGGTGTCTTTGGGTTCATTCGAGTAATCGAGTCTATTCAAACTAAACGGGGGTCGGTGCATTTCATTAATTAATTCACAGTCTTTTCTCTTGAAACATGTTTCTAATATCCACCTTCTCTTTCAGTCTTACCATAGTTTAGGACGCGTGAACAAAGGCGTGAACGCTTGCAGCCCAAGTTCAGCGACTGGCGTGACGTCATCGCTGACGGCGCACCGACTGCGGCCCGAAGTCGTCACGACCTCGCATCGGGTGCAAGAGAGCTGTATATAGAGTCGTCGCGTAGTCCTACCCAACCTGTGTAAATAGCCTTTATACTAAGTATTGACGTAAGAGTGATGAATCTGTGTAGAAGCGATACTTCTTTTGGTCGCGGTTGTTGCCTAATTTTATCTCGTTTGAAGAGAGATGACAGTAAGATACGCCTCGTGCTCGCTTGTGTTTCGTCTTCAGCTGGCAGAAATTTAACTATAATTATGTTTTGTCCACAAAAAATACTGGAATTAAGCTGCATCCAGTTAGACTGGAAGCCGACCCAAATATTTGCGAGAAGACATCGTAGATGATAATTTTTTCAGCCAAATAAAATTTACTAAAATTAAAAATAAAGTTCATGATGTTTGGAAACATCGTTGTTTTTCTGTTTGCTGTGTGAAGTTAACAGAGAACTTGTTGTTGTGTATTTGTGTTTAGAAAATTGTTACGGAAAATTTTTTTTTTTGCTATCTATTTACTTTTTATGAATACTTATTTAAGAATTTTAAACAAGAGTAACAAAAAATATTAATTAATTAGTTCAATCTAGAAGGAATCGGTGACATAGGTTTCGCCTTTAGATGAAGGGAAAGTAGGCATTTAAAGGTGGCATTTTTATACACATTCAAAGCAGTCTCGCTTCTATACGACTTCATTATTCTCAAGGTATTGACTGTGTTCCTTTATAGTCTAATGAAAACGAGATTTTTGTAAAAGATTTATGAATTTTAATTGTATGTTTGTATGTGATACGCTTGGTATGCCGTCGGTCGGTTTTAATGTAAATAGTTAGATAGTTAAGTAATGACGGTATGTACAGTGTTCGTCCTTTCCCTTTTAGTTGGTGGATTCTGGAATATTGAGAATTTTCTAGAAGTCTAATTCTGATTTTGTAATTTTGTACCCCGGTTCAAAGTTCAACTTAACTTATCAAAGTAAAGCACCACTTATAAACATATTTTAACTTTATATAATGAAACAATAAAACGGATTAAGTAAAATAAATATCGGTTAATAATAGGTATTCGATCAAAATCAAGCTATTCTTGTATTGTAAGTGGTGTCACGTCATTGATTAGCGCAAGTCGACAAAGAATGTCTTAAAAATTAATTTAGTGGCGATAGTTTTGGCAATTATTTTGTCTGTTCTTATATAGGTTTCACACAAAATCTGCTGGACATTAATTTTAGAAATAATCTCGACTTTAAACAAATCGGAAATAATCAGTACCTATCTTAAATAGAAAACACATATTTGTACTACACTTTGACATTGTAACAAGTCATTGTAAAAGCTTTTAACACTTTTAACGATCTATAAAACCAATAATCAGACGTTTCAAAAAGTAACACAAAAGTGACGCTTTTGGGACGAAAAGTAACAAATAGAAATATTGAGAGCAAACGTTTGACAACAAACTGGAGTATGATTGTTTCTGAGAAATGGCTAGTTTGTTAGTTTTGTCGATCAATTGAAAAGTAAGGTGGTGTGGGCTAGGCAGACAGCGATTTAGGAGTGAGTGCAGAGACGATAATATATTATTACGATGGTATAAACGGGTTTGGCAGATGGAGGGTTTTGCTGTAGTAAACTGGACATGCTTGTGTTCGTCTGATCGGCTTGTAATTATAAAAAAAAAAAACATCATGGGTAAAAAATACGATATTCTATTTAGCCCGTCAGTTAGACAATAATAAAATATTAGACACGTATCTTTTACTTTATCATACTAACAAAAAATTGAGAAAAGAGGAGCTTGTGGCTAAGTAATAACAGCCGAACGGGTCGATCCATCAGGTTAAGCTACGCTTGCCGGGGTTTGTCAGTGGATGGGTAACCATCTTTACATACTGAGTCTCCTCCGTGCCTCGGAAAGCACGTTAAGCCGTTGGTCCCGGCTATCATTCGTGGATCTTTGACAGTCGTTACGGGTCGTCAGAAGCCCGAAAGTCTGACAACCGGTCTTACCAAGGGGTATCGTATTACCCAGTTACTGGGTTGTGGAGGTCAGATAGGCAGTCACTCCAAGTAAAATACTGGTATTCAGCTGCATCCGGTTAGACTGATTGATTGATTGAATCCCTATTGTCAAAATGGCATTGGGATCGTGTGTAAGTTACGCATTTACCCTACAGATTCCCTCTTTAAAATGGAGCTCCACGCTACCCGCTCCGCTCCCACACTCGCTGTCTTCCTAACCCCTCTATACCGGCCACACGCAAAGCGTCGTAAAGCCGAACGACAACATTTATCCACAGTTAACGCACCGACAGTTATTTAACTCTGTTAAGTCGTTGTAAATTACTCACAACTGGTATAACATTGTCAGAATTATGTGCTTGAAGCTCGCACTTGACAAGATAGCGAGTTGTCTTACTGGTGACACTGGTATCTGGAACACTGTTGACTTGTGGTTTGAATGCGTTTAGATGAGATTTGAAGTGTTGTAGGGCGTTTAATGGCTTAAGGTCAAATTTCCGATAGGAAATTCGGTACGTTTAACTTTGATTGACAATAGAAAGTACAGTGAATGCCTCGTTGGTCTAGTGATCGCAAGCGCTACTGCTGAGCATGAGGTCCTGGGTCGAGAATTTCTCAGTAGCAGCTCGGTATCTGGACTTGTGCCCGGTTTATGGCAACAGACTCGCCCCCTATTACATGGTACCTACTCAAACATAACTGGTGAAATGTGGGTGTCCTATAGGTACACCTCTGCCCAAACCTTCCGGAAACATAGGCATGATGTTATGTTATGTCAAGACAGTATAATGTCTTGTGTTATTTCTGGTAAGTGTACGAAGCAAGGTGAACGAGATCGTAGTATCTAAAAGAGGGTACACATGTAGTAAGTAAGTAAGTAATTTTTTTATTTGCGTAAAACATGGTATACATAGGTGTTATTACATAATATGACATCATACATGTTTTGCTCTTAAAATTAAAGCATGCAAACTGTTTCTATTAGAATTTACTTTTACTATAATGTCAACTTCAAAATAAATCAAAAAACTATAATGTCAATCAAATACAAGAATAATGTCAAAGTTACTTTATATATGTCAAATTTAAAATATTTATGTTAAATTTACTGGATTGATGTCAAAATTACAAGATTAATGTCAAAAATTACACGATTTATGTCAAAAATTAGCAGTAGTAGCTGCAATTGAGCTGCAAGCATGACAACCCTGCATGAACAATAATTTTGTGCAAGCGTGCACAACTTCCCTATAGACTCAGAATACATAAAAGTACAAGTACAGAAGATTCACTCCGCATAATCATTTTAAAAAATAGCGATTTTTGCTACGACACAATAAAGTGCAATTTAGGTCGCACAGCGTTAAGTACCTACAGTTATATTCACCTAGAAGTTGCCTCTCTTTCTATCGCGTAACTCTTATACCTTCTGACTCATTAGGGTTGTGTTCTTTTGGTGCGTGAGTGAGTATCAAACTAACGTGCGAGCCAGCCGAAGCGCGGCAGGCTCGACAAGTCGAGTCGAGTCGCCGCGTACTTGCAGCTTCATACATAAAATGCGGAGTGCGCCTGGCCTGGTATAGGTTCACTGTACAAGCAAGCTCAGCATCAGTTTTTGCTTGAGCAATGGACGATGCGCTTATTTTAGCTGCATAAATTGTGTGTACCTGGCGAGCACATCCCTGCACAAGCTTAACCTGCATACACACGTTCAATCATGCTTGCGTGGCTCGTTCAACACACTTAATGAAAATTCTATCAATCTTCATGCCGCTTGCACAAAATCATCATACAGATGCTCAAGCACGCTTGCACATAATGATTATTCATGCAGGGTTGTCATGCTTGCAATTACGTGTGTACCCTCCATAAGGCATCACTAGGTACATTCTTCTTAGTTTTACCTATGCCTCTATTTCTATAAATATAAATTGCGAACTAGACTTGAATAAGTACAGACAACAGCACATCAGGTTATACCAAACTGTCAAATTTCTCCAAATGATTTTAAACCATAAAATGTTGATGGTTAAATTCAAAATCAAAAGAGAAAATTTGACAGTTTGTATTAACTTGACCTGCTGCTGTGTCTACTTTAGTATAAAAGACATCTGAAAAAACTAAAGAAGTTTTCAACGTGTACTTTTTGTTAACTCGGTTTATAATTAACAAAACTTTTACTTCAAAACTCATTTCACATCTTCATAGTTTCGAAGACAGATAGTATAATTGTCATTTCTAGAACCTGATTACTTGTTTGATCTACCGTTGTTTACCGTCTGCTCAGTGTAAAATAACACTTTAATCAAAGCTAGCGAGTGTACTGTTCAAATAAATTATTTTTGTAACCAAATATGTACTTTGTGTAATTGAGTTTGTGTGTAAAGGTTAGGCTCCACTGAAAGCTATAATGTGCTATTTAATTTAAATTAATGCTGTTCAACAACTCCGCCTATCGCAGTCCACTGCTGGGCATAGGTCTCTCCCAGGCTGCGCCACAACAACCTGTCCCCCACCTTCCGCATCCTGTCTGTCCCAGCCACCTTCTTCAGGTCGTCGGTCCACCTAGCTGGAGGGCGTCCCACACTACGCTTACCGATACACGGTCTCGACTTACTGCAACTTCAGTTTGCTAACTCTGAAAGCTAAGTCGGTTACTCCGGTGCAATTGTGCAATGCTGTCCAATTTAATTTAAACTGAAAGGTTTCAAATATAGAAAAGCTATGAATTTATTGTAACACATTTATGAAAGTCCTCGGAATCAACGTAGGAGATTTTTTATTTTTTTTTCAACTTTACCAACTAATAAACCTCGTAATTTATTTTTGACTGATCGCTGTTGTAGATTAATGTATTGTTTAATTTATTACATTTTCTGATTTTCTTTATAAACAGGTTGCATCAAAAAGGTGTAGTCTTTAAACAGACCATCAAACTGGACAAAGTTCTCCATAGGACCAACATTATAATCGAGAAAAAAATAATCAGCTCTGCCATACATTTAGGTGGAGTAGGTATTGAAGTCTTGTACGGGACGGCCGATATTTTTTTCTCGATTACGATATTGGTCCCATAGAGAAAGTTGTTCAGTTTGATGATCTGTACCACACCTTTTTGATACACCCATAAGCAAGTAAATAATAATAATAATATGGTAATTTTTCTACGTAGTAAGTAAAATGGTTTTTACATACCACCAACATCAAACTTTGATGGTAATGTTTAAAGACTATTTGAATTACTCATTGAAGAAATATACTCATAGGTACTCGTACCTACCTAAAGCAAAAGCGATAAATAGCCCAATCATAGCTTCCAGTGAAGTCTCACCCTAACGTGTAATTTTATCTGCTCAAGATAATAAAGTGTAATTGTGCTAACGCTCGTGTTTGTATCTAATTATTAGTATTAAGTTCTGTAATATTTGATTTAAATAATAATCTGTTAATTTATACGTGAGATGAAAAATTGTAATAAATTGTATTTTATTGGTTGTGTGGCTGTTATGTTGGTCGATATATTCATTTATTTGTCAATTTGTATACAATAACGGTAAATGTTGATATTTTGTATTGTAAAAGCTTTTGTTTGTGTTTAACATTCAATACTTCGGACATAATTATATTCCGGTCTTACCAGGGGTTCTTGTGTTACTCAGTACCTAGGTTGTGGAGGTCAGATAGGTCGTTTTTAAAATACTGGTAGGTGGTTTAGCTGCATCCAGATAAACTGGGACCTGAACCTAACTTATAGTTGGGAAACGGCTAGGTAGATTGATTGATTGATTTCGGACATATTTTATAACCTAAAATAGATACTAGAAGAAACTAAAAATAACACTGACACTGCAACAACTGTAAACGCCATTTAAATGTAACAAATTATTTTCGTTTTATGCAAAACATGCCATTTTGCAACACTTCTCTCCATGTCTGGGTCAAGCCACGCGTGCACCAATGACGTCATAAAACCGTGCATCGTGCAGACGTCACATGTCGAGGCTGCAGATAATATTCTACTTTATTTTAACACAGAGCGAGCAAACGTATAAATACGTCGTTTGGAAAATCTGTGCGCCGCACTGGGGAAGAGGGTTTATTTCAAAATAACTGTTCGTGCCCGGGGTTGCCCGAGTGAATTTCATGACTCTATCTCCAGTGGTTATGCTGTGTGTCGTCTGTTTTCATAAAAAAATACCATCAAAATTTCCGACGTTTTCCGGTGAATTTTCCAAAAAAATTTTTCATAACAACCTTGTCCTGACAAGTACAAACACAACAAAAAAAGAATTATCCAAATAGGTGCAACCCTTCTGAAGTAATGCGCTGACATAGGTACATGCGGAAATTGATTTTTATTTATAAAGATTAAAGTTCATGGAAAAATCTGTGTCAATCTTTGTCACAGATTTTTAATTGACCTATTCTACTGAACTTACTGATAGTTATGTACTTGTTACAACAACAACAACTTTATTTACAACTTTATTTTCGTAATTCGAAGACGCATGTTTTTTTAAAAGCAATTTTTTTTTGCTATTTTTTATTTTTAGGGTTCCGTACCTCCAAAGGGAAAAAACGGAACCCATACAGGATCACTTCGTTGCCCGTCTGTCTGTCCGTCTGTCTGTTCTCTAGTTAGAAGGTATGGTTTCCGCACTTAGTTTTCATGTGGACCATTGTGCGTGGGCTATAGCGGCCGTCGGGGGGAGGGGAGTTATTCCAACCAGCCCACCTCATTCCAGACGTCGATCAAGTCTCCAAGTCTGTTCAAAACATCTGCGAAAGATCTGGGTGTTCCAAGAGTTCCTGTTCTAATCTGGGTGACGCCTGTGCATTCAAAGAGCACATGCGTTACGGTTTCCTCAGCCTCCAGGCAGGCCCTGCACAGAGGACTGTCCGTTATTCCCATTGTGTGGAAGTGTTTGTTTAGTGAGCAGTGTCCTGTGATAGTTCCCGTCACCAGGCGCAAACTATGCCTGTCCAGGCGTAACAGACGTTTGGTTAGCTTGCCATCTATAGATGGCATAGCCTCCCTAGACTGCCTGCATCCCGGTGTCGAGGAACACCAACTCTCCGCCTGTGTATGAGTGGACTCCTGTAGCCACCTGCGTAACTGGTTGAAGGGGATGGGTACAATTGGTTCAGGTCCACAGACTGACGTGCTAGATGCTCTCCTAGCTAAATCGTCAGCTGCGTCATTACCCAGTGATCCGCTGTGTCCTTTTATCCATTGCAGTGTCACAGTATTGCGGTTAGATACCGCTATACGCTCCAGTGCAATGTGGCATTCTAGTGTAAGTCTCGAGGAGATGTGTTTTCTCTGTAAGGATTGGAGTACGGAGGCACTGTCGGAGAGTATACGTATACGAGTATCCGTAACTCTCCTTGCTTCTATGGCGTAAGCCGCTTGTATAATGCCCACACACTCTGCCTGGTAGACAGTGTTGAACATTCCCATCGGGCTGGATATGTTTATGTTGAGGTCGTATGAGAAGACTCCGACTCCGGTTCCGAAGTCGGTCTTAGATCCGTCGGTGTATACTCTCAGATCTTGCGGACCTGAGTAGTCATACCGTTCTTCTGTGAGTATTATGTTATAATTCTTTTGAAAGTAGTGTTGTTTCGGGGCTCTATCGCATGGTGACGCATCGGTGGTTGTCGTTTGATCGCATCCTCCTTTATGCGTGTATACTTGATTCTAGAATCGTTACTCAAGGTTCCTGCTATATGGAGCCTAAAGGCAGCCAGGGCTGCCTCCTCTCGCACGATAAGGTGCAGTGGCGGCAATCCCAGCATTGCCTGTAGAGCGGCCGTGGGTGCCGTTCTTATGCAACTAGTGAGAGTGTCCGTCTGTCTGTCAGTCTGTCAAGACCATTTTTCTCAGCAACGCGTGGAGGTATCAAATTAAAATTAATATCAAATACGTAGGTCTATGGTCCCTTGGAATTCTAAAAAAATCAAGCTTCTAAATCAACGCAATAAAAACATATATATGTCATATAGTGATCCTCGCAAGTAAATCAAATCCTAGGTACTTTCTGTTGTCCTAGAATCATGTAATTTGGCAAAAAGCAAAGTCTAACAGCACAGAAAAGGAAAACGTCTGAAAATTGTTATAATTTGTAATTTTATCACATAAAAAAATATTTTCAACTCTGTCAGTCTCACAAGACCCTTTTTACCAAGAACGCGTAAAGGTAAAATTAATATCAAATACGTAAGTCTATGGTCTCTTTGAGTTCCAGAAATATCAGGTCTCTAAGTCAACGCAATAAAAAATTACGGCTATTTCTTGCAAAATATTTTGATACTCGCAAGTATATCAAAACCTTTAAGGTACTTCGCGTTGGCTTAGAATCATGAAATTTGGCAAGAAGCAAGGTCTCACATCACAAGTAGGTAAAGGAAAAAGTCTGAAAATTGTTAATTTGTAATTTTATCTCATAAAATAAATGGGATTACAATGTTAAGTTTGTTTTTGAGATACTTAAATTCTTTTCAACTACGGAACCCTTTATTGTCCGTGGTCCGACACGCACTTTTCTATTTTTTTTATCCTGCAACAAAACAGCAACACAGCCAAAAACTATCTTTCTTACTTCAAAACTATGTCTTGAATTCCATTGCGTCTTCTTAAAAATTCTTCCACAAATTCTGTACAAAACACGCAATGGATTCCACACAACCTCGTTCCTTGTACTTTTAGTACCCGCGTCCATTTTCAACCAGGTTTGTAATTATGTAAAATTGTAAATTAATTAATTTTAGGTAACGAAATTATAAAATCTAGTCTAATTTAGTACTAACGGTGCTAAGTATTGTACATTTTTAATTAATTGGTAACAACAAAAAAATAGGTTAATGTCAATTGCCGACCTCATACTAAGTATGGGACTTTAAATATTGTTAAAAACATTGTTTCTTGTAAATGTTTCCAAATAAATACAATGTCAAGCATTTATCAATTATTTTGTTTTATTGTGCGATTTCCCTTCACCTGTCATAGGATACAACGCAGAACGTCGAACGTCATGAGAATCTCTATAACTTTTGCAGTTGTCGCAAATATCTTGAAAACGAGAGGTGTTGTTAGGTAGAAAAAAAACATACTTCCAAAAAAGAAGTAAAAAATACTTTAATTTCGGAAGTCGGTGGCAAAAAGCGAAAATACAAAACCAACTAAAGACACGTGACCCGAGGGCTGGCTTTTACCTTGACCAGAGGCTTGCATTGCCATACAACGTGGCAATGCCACCAGTCTCTTGGGTACTTTACCACTCGACAGCAATGCGGAGGAATTTTTCGACGCCATATTTTAATTTTTTAGTAGTTTTAGTTAGGTTATGATATTATATTTTAAACTTATTTCTACTCTTTATGTGTACCTATACAATGTGTCGTTTTGCATCCTCGTCAAATTTTAGGGTGTGGTATAGACCATCAAACCGAACAACTTTTTCCATGGCACCAATGACGTAATCGCGAAAAAATAATCAGCCGTCCCATACATTTGCGTCGAGTAGGTATTGAAGTTTTCTATGGGATAGTTGAAATTTTTTTCGCAATTACGATGTTGGTCCTATGGAGAATGTTGTTCGGTTTGATGTTCTGTATCCCATCCTAAAATTTGACGAGGATGGAAAACGACACGTTGTATATAATAGTACATTTTCATATAAGTGGAGAATTTTTGTTATTGCATTCGAGGCGGAATTAACACCCGAGCCGTAGGCGAGGTTGTTTTTGAGCCAAGAACTGCAATAACAAATGTCCACGTGTATCAAACGACGAATAGAGACGGTGTGAATAGAGGCATTGAACCAATTTAAGGTATATACGAGTATCTTTAAGGTACTGAGGGGAAAGATTCTCAATCCAGGCGTGTTGCAGCAACTATGTATGTGTGTTCCGGACAGGTACGTGTGGCGGAGGCGGCGGCCGTGGCTGCTGGTGGTGCCGCGCGGCCGCACTAAGCTGGTGAATGAGGCACCGTTTATGCGCGCACTCCGTGTCCTAAACCGTATAGCGGAAGACATAGATATATTTTGTTGTACTCTGGGTGGGTTCATAGTGAGAGCCCCCTTTGAAATAAGTTATGGTCCTATTGTGACATAGATAATAATTATTGTGTATGTAGTAGCCATAGGTACCTACAAAATTATTAGTTTGTAACTATGTAGCGGTATTTTGAAAATATGTGTAATAGTTGTTTACATTATCGCATTATGTGTTAAACCTGTAAAGATAATTGTATGGTGGGAAATAAATAAATAAATAAATTTGGACTATGTATAGGTATTAGTTATCTGTGGCAATTTTTTGTTCCCGAAAACGTGTTGGAAAATGAAAAATCACACGCGTGTGAAATATATTGCACTGTGAACCTAATCATAGTGCGATATGAACCAGCTTTCGAGGAAGTGTATTGAAAAATAAATATTACCCAATTGATTAAGTTTAGTCAAGAAAAAAACTAAAGACACTAGCTAACATAAATAAAACCTAAGGTAACATTTTTGAAATATTTTCTTACATTCTACATACGTTCCTACATAAAGTCACGCCTTCTTCCCCGAGAGTAGGCAGATACTCGTACTACAGAACGCCACCTGCTACGATCCTTACATACTACTTTTGCTTTTCTTACCTTACCTTATCTATACCCATTTATTTAACTTAACGTAAAATGAGAAATATTATTCATCTACAAACACCTTTTTTATGTATGGGCGAAGCCTATTGCATTTACAACATACACAATTCACATACCACTGCAAAGAGAAACTTTTCAGTTTCTCAAAAATCTTTGGTTGACAACCCTAACGCTTGCTCGCAGGAGCGGAGCGTCCGATTGTCAAAAAGGGCTTAGTTGAGGTAAGTACTGTATCATCTCTTTTATCTGAAAAAAAAAAACACGAATTCAAGGAAACGATTTATGGCAGCACAAACAATATAATTTAGAAGTTTTTTTTACAACTTTGACATGCTTCAACTTTGTACTCCCCCCCAACTGGAGCAGCTGACGCTCAGATTTCATATTATACACTAAGGAAAAATAATTTTTGGTATGATTTGCAGCCTGAATGAAATGACTTGTCGCATATGCTACGTATATAGGAAGCGTCTATTAATTACGTGAGGCGTCTAGGGGGGTCGGAGAGGGTAATTTTTTTTCCGCAAGAAACAAAGTAAAATTACGGGAACACTGGGTAGTTATTATAAACAATAAGTAGACAAATTAACTTTATTTAAATAAATTCAACGCAATCAAGCCGCAGATTAACGTATTTACATTATAAAAACGCATTTTGAAAAATCTCACTTGAGAGAAAAGAGGGGGAGAGTGGAGAGGTCCGAGCCAAATCTCACGACATCTGTCCAAGGCAAAATCGCCTCACGTAATAATGCACTCCCCGTTACAATCAATTTCTAATTGGCTCTACAATTTGCTCTCCAATTCGAAACAATTTCATGAAATTTCAAATGGGTCACCTGTGATTACATTTTCATCAAATTTTTTTGGAACAGAGTATACAGTTCACCCTACTAATTTTAACTCATCAATACCTATTATATACCTTCACAAAATACAATAACAGAGCCGCACCTACCAAACTACACTCCAGCCGACTACAACTGCATATAAATGTTAGTGATTCCCGTGATTTTATTTCACTATATCGGGCATAGCTCGTCTCGCCCATAAAGTCGGCAGCCAAGAGAATTGCTCAATAAGGCGGATGCAACGGTTTTACTGTCGCACGATCTGGAATGAGAAACGGAACGGGGTGTTGAAGTGGCTGTATCAATTGTAAAGGTTTTTGTCATAACATTTAGAGTAAAGTGCCAGTAAGGTGATTTATATTTCCTCAGTTTATTTTTGTTTTTTTTTTTAGGATTTTGCTATAGGTATTTGGCACAAATATTGAAGATCTATGTACAGGAGAAGAGTGTTAAAAAGCTGGTAATAATTATAAAAGTTTTGTTTACTTGCAAGGAAACGGTGGATGGACTGTCTGAAACATGATATTATGGCCAGAAAGGTCAAATTAATTGGGATAAGGGCAAGAAAATAATGATAATGATGAGTTGCTCCCATGAGTCTTATACCTTAGTCGTTAATTGATAGACCAAATTGCAGTCAAGTTCATCCTAAAGTGCAAGCGTGTGGCAAGGCATAAGCCGAAACCTATATTTAAAATATTCTTCATTTGTTTAAATTCGAAGTTAAATCAATATTGTTTTTAATACTTTTGCCAAGGCAGAGCTGCTGTGTACGAAGATTAAAATCGTGTGTCAGAGTGCTTTCCTGTCGAAGCCGATTTTTTAAATGATTTATATGTTAGTAGGTAAATATGGATTTAAAAAATAATGTATTTCATGTAGGCCGTTGGCCAATGTTTTTTTTTTAAATTATTTGTTCCCACTGCTGGGCAACGGTTTCATATTTTTAATGTTATGTCCTCTCCGACCAATCTGGCAAGAACGAGTTCAGATCATCACGTCAGCGTTTCCAGGGCTGCCTCGGCGACGATGCCCATCTTCAGGAGCCCGCCCACGGAATACAAGGAATTAATTATATTTTCCATTTATACAGTTTAGCTATCCCACCGCAAATAAACGTATTTTCTTTTTTTTCTTTCTATCAAAACATTGCAGGATATTTTGACTCGAGGTTCGACTACTACTCTCATCCAGTCACCTTGCAAATATTGTCGCCTGAGGCTGAGGACATCCTAGCCAACGAATGTCTATTTTACCCGTCTCTCCACCTTAGGAGATAATAATAATCCTTCCATATCCTAGGGGCATGGTCTTCCCTACCATTATCGCGCCTCCCGGTCTACTCCTTGATATGCCTATAATGTAATCCCATGAAACATGAAGTACCAGAGTCCAGCGTGAATCTTTGGGTTCATTCGAACAATCGAATCTGGTCAAATCACGCTGGGGTCGGTGCATTTCATTCATTCATGTTCCAAACGAATGCGATTTGAATTAGACCAAAAGTAAATTCGAGGACAAAACTGATTTAAACTAGTTTTTATATTTACAGAAGAGTCGTGAGAAACATAAAATTTTAAGACCGGAAACGGTTACAGTTCTATTCGTAGTTTAAATTCATAAATGGAATTACAGCGACAATACTTTTATGGATCCATTTGAATTTTATCCGTCAGAAATAAGAGCGAAAATGCAGTGGCTTTCAATTTCGTAAATTGAAATAAAATTTTGTCGCTGTCTGGCCGATTTCTGTATTTGGTATAGGGTTACCAAAAGTATGGTTTTCATTTACTGTTTTTTAATAATATATAATAATAATAAATTCATTCATTTTAGATAAATAACATTCATTGCCAAGCATAAATTAGAAATTAAGTAAAATAAATCAAATTAAATAACATCCAGTCAAATCAAATTAAATCAAATCAAAATAATTTAAATAATAAAACGAATACAAAAATAACTAGCTTTTCCTTACCGAAACCTTACATGGAAAATACCCTGTCTCGGCTCGTCAAGTGTGATTTATATTGTTAATTTACTAATGCATGCATTTAGGTGTTGAAATAGCCAATTGAACTTTTGGTAAATAAACTACGAGTAAGTAACTACATCTCAATGTTTTTTGTAACGCCTTGTATGTATACAAAGCCACATAAAAAGCTAACCTAGGAGGAAACAGGTGCAATGAATAAGAGTAAGGTTTAAATCGACCTTGACAACCCTACCTATACCTTGAATTATCAGTACGTACAGAGACACATTTTTATAGCACCCCCTGCAGCTAACAATACGTGGTCGATTTATGATAATAAAAAAAAAACTTACCAACATAACTATAGGAACCACTTTACAGCATCGTTCAATGTGATGATGTGACTATTTTTTATTTACTAATTCAAAATGTCAAAACTAACAAATTCCGTCTGAATTACTTAAATTGTTTTACACTCGGAGAGCTGAAGATGGAAACAGCGCAACATATTAGGCATTTATAAGAAAACATATACTTTATATCGTCTATCCATTAAAATTATCCGCCTATAAATTTTCCAAAAACGAACAATATTGTAACATAAATGTGCTAAAATACTAGTTCAAAGAAAAAGCAATGATAATAATAATTCACTACTGATACTAATAATAAGTCACTATGTGCTAGCGACCGTTTTCGGGGGCCCATTACTGAGTGTCCAAGTCACCCCCTGAAATTTTATCCGTGTATTACTTAGTATTTATCAGGCAGGGGACATAGTCCTTCCTTAGTTCTAGGTTACCAATCCACTATAGTCAACCAAACCCATAGCCCAATACGATTTGTTTCCATGTTCATAGTGCAAACAGGGATAATTGTCGGCTAGTGCCTCCTCATCATTTAAAATTGTCTAAGGGGCCGTGCAAGTTGGCTTCGGCCCCTCGTACGCTTTCCAAAGATCCGGGACCCCATGGTCCCGAGATACGAGTATGTCAAAAACAATTTAAATAATAATGGAATTAGTATAGCATAATCAGTCTATATTGTCCTTACTGCTGGGACACAGTGCTGCTGGTTCTCTTCAAGAGGGAGTGGGCTATAATCTACCACGCGTCTTCGAATTTTTGGTTCTAGGACATGCCGTTTCCTCACAATGTTTTCCTTCACCGTTTCACGGTTTTGAGAGCATTGGTGATGAAATTATTTGCACTGCCAACAATTAGACAATATTTTGCACCATCTTGATTAAAAACCAACAATTACCTTGAACATTTTAACACAAGCTCCTAAACTTAAACATGACTAGAGGAAGTCGTGAATTTAATATTGTTGATGTAAACATGCTCACTAAATAGCTGTCATCAACGATGTACTAAATGAATAAAAGCTTTTAATTTAATGGGGTTACCAGCCTTGGTTCAGAGTCTCACACCATGGGTTCCAATGGCGTGGGTGTTGTACAAATCATAGGTAGGTAGGTAGTTCATCATAAGGCCTGTAAACGTAGTGTAGAATATGGGAAAGAATGAACGGCCAAACAGGCAAATTACCAAGTTATTGGTAAATTTTATAGGCAGTTACATAGGTACTAGCTTATAAATAAGCTTCTGTCCGTGACTTCGTCCGCATGGAATTTCTTGCTCCCCTGATCTACCCTGCTGGTCCATTGCGTCGCCTGCCCGCGCTATTACTTAGTTTTTAGCTTTTTTTATATTTTTGTTCGGTTCCAAAGGGTTCTAGAACAGTCTATACATCATACAGTCGTCCGAGCGGCTTACGTAGTTCGCCGAACTTCGTATGCGCCTCGGGCTTCATCGGACGACTGTATGATGTGAAAAGGGCAACTTTGTACAAAGTTAAATACTTGCGATGAATAAAGTATTTATTTGGATAAGGATTAATAGGTACCATGTTTATGAAAACATCTTCGCAAATAATGCATTATTTTATAACAAATTTGGTTACCATTAAAAAAGTTATATATAATGAGCCAACCTTAAAAGATAGACATACCTATGCTATTGCGGACTTTTTTTTATAACTTTTTAAGAGTAACAATTCCGTCACAAATGTTTGTTGCGTAACTTTAACCGTTTACGCAGCGCATGCAACGGAAGATCTCAAAAGGAATGAATTTTCCCAGTTTTTGCAACATTTTTGATTAATGCTCCGCGGAGCTCACGCTACGACTAATTCGCGAATTAGTCGTAGCGTGATGTTATATAACCTATAGCCTTTCTCGATAAATGGGCTATCCAACACTAAACGAATTTTTCAATTCGAACCCGTGGTTCCTGAAATTAGCGCGTTTAACCAAACAGACAAACAAACTCTTAAGAATATTAGTATAGAATATAGATTTAAACAAGCCCAGAGACGCTGTGACTTATTCTCTAGAGAGACTATAGAGTACGAGGAATAGGGCGGAAACTACCTCATCCTTCTTAAAGAAAAGGGAGGATCCTCCGACCAGACGGGTGTTGTTTGGCGGGCTACTGCCGTATAACTCTGCCTGCGCCATGTAGGATTTGTATGACGTCAGGTGTGATACGTAGTTCGTATGTGGCTTTATAGATGTCGCCACAAGATTCCCAAAAACATGAAGCTTTCTAATCATTATTTCAAATCAATCTGAGGGTTTTCAATTATTATCGAATCAATATTGGAGTTAGGAGTTAACATGATATTTGAGAGCAGATCTAAGTAGGTTCGTAGGTAGGTATGGTAGGTGGGAAAATAGGTAGGGTAGGTTCGTAGGTGAGTAGGAGTATTGATCAGGCTTCGAGAGTCAATATTTTCCTTTTACTACACAGATGAATGCAGTGATTTCAGCCTATTTTCACCAAAAACTAACACTAACAGAACATGGATGAGCACTTTTTTACGTGACCCTAAAAAAACAACAAATGGTTACAATACATACCTTTATCAACAAAGGAAGTGTTAAAAACACAGGGTAACTTAATTAACGGTTCACTTATCGCTTCACCCATTAATAAGCTACTTAACTACTCACTTAATTAACTAGTTTATTAATTTGCCGTTCAATTATAGACATTATGATTTTTTATTTTAAAACGTTATTTTCATGCTAATGTGGGTTGATTTGATTTTCACTGTTATAACATGAGTGTGACAATTATCTGTTTTGATCTCTTTTGACTCGACAAACACAAGTAACGTTAAACATTATTGTAAACAAAAACAATCGGTATATTTCGGTAATTATCGTTTAACAATTAAAAAGAAATAAGAGCTAATAAAAACTTTTTACAAAAAAAAAATACAACCGACTTCCAAAAACAACTACAAAGTGAAAAATAACTTTAATTTTGGAAGTCGGTGTCTAGTTAAATGTATTTTCGTTTTTTGCGACCGACTTCCGAAATTAAAGTTATTTTTCACTTTGTAGTGGTTTTTGGAAGTCGGTTGTATTTTTTTTTTGTAAAAAGTTTTTATTTTTCACTTTTTAGTTGTGGAACCTACCCCACACAAATTCTAATACCACTACCTGCAAAATAAACTAGAACATCATCCATATAAAATTGGGGAAAAAATACGTATTATTGAAGCTAACTCAAAAACTACCGAAGCAAAGTTAATCAATTTTATATGGGACCAACTGTGATGTATACCCTCTCGAATAAAACAAAAACAATCCAAATCGGTCTAGCCATCTTCGAGTAATCGGGGAACATACATAAAAGAAAATAAAAAAAAAAAATAGGTTCCGACGAATTGATAACCTCCTCCTTTTTGAAGTCGGTTAAAAATGGTTTTTCGCGAAGAACGGGAAGATTTGGCTGTCTTCCCATTTGTATTAGACACACCCTCACACACACGCACAAACAGGGCAGACAGGTGATGGCAAGAAGATGCTGGCATCTTTCTATGCTGCGATCCACCAAATCATTTGCTAAGCGAATGAGACTATTTAAATTCTATTAAGGGCTAATTTTTCAATAGTCAGATTAGTTTTATTTGAAGAATAAATATGACAGTTTGGCATATTTTCTATATAAAAGCTGTCAAACCGCCATATTTATTCCATAAATAAAAGTTATCTGACGATTGTTAAATAAGTAATAACACCTTATGTAACATGAAAAGTTGCACAATATTATTTACTGTCTGTAAGCAGTGATCCGATTTTGGGGTGCAATTACTAGGATTGAATGACGTTATTTTAATAAGTCATTTAATCCTGGTGTCCCTGTAATACCGAATTTGCCATGTAGTGGTTATAATAAGTTGTACTTAATATCAATTAATTATCTAAATCAGGTTTTCTAAAATATATGAAGCCTGGGCCAGATCCTTGTACTTAAAAATAGAGAAATAATAGGTCTTTACCTATAAAATTGCCGTTTTGTATGAAAAAATTTAAACGAATTTTTTTCATGCATTTTTTATTTGTATTAATCGAAGTAATCACCCTCGCAATCAATGCATCTTTGCCAACGCAGTGGCAGTTTATTGATGCCCTTCTTAAAGAAATCAGCTGGACGGGAGGCAACAAATTCTTCAAAGGCATTTTGTACTGCCTCTCGGGTATTGAATTTTTTTCCCGCCAAGAAGTTATCCAAATTCTGGAAAAAGTGGTAGGATCCATTTAAACGAATTATCTGTATTTTTCCCGAATTCTATGGATTTTCTCTTTTTTTTTTTTGAGGTAGTGTAAGTACGTGGCCCATTTTGAAACATCACCGCAACTGACATAACAATTATTTGAAGTCAGGTTAGCATTTTCTCAAAAACCCATGGCGTCATGAGGCTGCTGTCCATGGTGCAGTGAAGGCCTGCCGCCCTATTGTTGTTCATAAACTTAAATATAACAATTGCTAAATGCATTGTTTTCTCAGAAGATAATGAAGCTTTTTCCCAACTATGTTCAGGTCGGCTTCCAGTCTAACCGAATACAGCTGAATACCAACCAGTATTTTACATGGAGCGACTGCCTATCTGAACTCCACAACCCAGCAACTGCGATATCCCTTGGTAAGACTGGTTGTCAGACTTTCTGGCTTCTGACTACCCATAACGACTGTCAAAGATCCACGAATGACAGCCGGAACCAACGGCTTAACGTGCTTTCCGAGGCATGGAAGGAGTCTTGGTATGTAAAGATGACACGGACTAACTCCGGCAAGCGTCTGTTATAACTTAACCACGAGCTCCCGATGAGGCGTTTGTGGAACTTAAGGCCCTACATCCAAGCCTGGTTTTGCTCGGTGTGTTAGTGAAATGGCGTTATGGCTGTCTAGTTTGTCGCGCGAGATAGAAGACTCTCACGCGCATCGGAATTATGGCGTAAAAGTTGCAAATAAAATCGTATAAAATTAGAATCCACCACTGGATGCAGTTTGGCATTTAAAATTTTATGGTACATTTTTAATTATAATTATAATTGTTAATGAAGGGATAAACCGCTGTTAAAGATTATTAAGAGGTATGTTCGAAGATTGTTTTAGTGCATTAAAGTATGTTTATTTTTTTTAATTTATGTTTTGAGTTCCATCACTATAAGCGAAAAGGACTTGAAAGTATTATATTTTTTTTATTTGTCAAAAATATTACGGTTTATGAGATACACTGCTTTGAAAAACCAAATTTTTGTCCGTTTTCAAGAAATCTCCGCCTTAAATATACTGGCGAAATGTGGGTGTACTATAGATGCACCTTCTGCTTATGTTCCTTACCCTTCGGTGAATTAAAAAAAAAAAAATTATTACATGATCAAAGTTATAATAAGTGTTTTTTGCATGCTGAAAAAAGTAAGTAACATATGTGAAACTATTTATATTTAAGATCTTTTATGTACATTTCATGCAAAATAAAGATATTCTATTGATCTATTCTAATACAGACGTAATACTACGTTTATTTAATTTACTAACGATTCTATTAACCCCGCAATCCAATATCCCGCTGAACCAACGAACCAATCAAGGACCATTAGAGTTTCAAAGAACAAAAACGATACATTAATAGGCCAATTATCACGCTATTAACCACGGTACATTTGTAGCCCATTCTACCAATTACCCAGCGTGAAGTCAAATTAAAGTCCCATGATCAAAGGTAAATTAGTCTTACAGACCTGATCAATATGTGTTTATCAATAATGTGGGAACGAGAGTTTGTTATATCGGTAATCTTTGGGTTAATGTTGACTCTTTGGGCTTTTGGGGCTATGAAACAGGCGTTTTAAAAGAAACTGTGAAATTAAATGAAAAAAATGATTTTTGTAAGTATTACTTATTAGTCAACCGCACTGGGAACGGGACATCAACGAGAAAAAGATGATGGCGCCGAAGTTGTGACTATTCATTTACTATGGACGAATAATCTCGTTTCTCGTTGACGTCCCGTTCCCGGTGCGATGGACTATGTAGGTATTAGTCTGTCTTTGATACTCTTTTTGGACGTCAAATTATTTTGTCAATATTTTAAAACTAAAAGGCGTACTATAAGATAACTGACTGGTCCCTGAGAAGAAATGTCGACATTTTCTCAAAGGTATTTTTTAAAGTCCAAACATAAAAAAAAGAAAATAAAAAAAAAAAAAAAAAAAGGAATAGAATATTAGGAAAATATGTGAGTATAACAATGCAGGATAATGTATGCAGTACCCATTGCAGCTTTGAATCGTCCTGTCCCGAGACATAGCATGCATAAATGTAACTACATAATATATGTTTACTAAACAGCCTGCATTATCCCAGCACTTGGATTCCTAGTGGTGGCCGTGGTGGGCATAGGCCTTCCTCTATCTGACCCCAGTTATTATTTGGTATTTGGACCTTACCTAATTCAAGTGGACTTTTAGTTTCTCGGCGATACTAATGACTATTCTTATTCGGGATGTGATAATGTGGAATGGTATAACATCATCATTTGCCTAGCCTTTTCCCAACTATGTTGGGGTCGGCTACCAGTCTAACCGGATGCAGCTGAGTACAAGTACTTTACATGGAGCGACTGCCTATTTGACCTCCACAACCCAGTTACTGGGTAATACGATACTCCTTGGTCAGACTTTCGGCCTTCTGACGACCCTTAACGACTGTCAAAGATCCACGAATGACAGCCGGGACCAACGGCTTAACGTGCTTTCCAAAGCACGCAGGAGTCTCGGTATGTAAAGATGGTCAACCATCTACGGATCGACCCATGCGGCTGTCATTACTCAGCCACGAGCTGTGGAATGGTATAACATAAACATTAAACAGTTTATTTACAAAATAGCTTGTGTTCGATAGATTTATAAACTTAGTGTACCAAAAAGGTGTGGTCAAAATGGGTGTGGTATAGACCATCAAACTTAACAACTTTCTCCATGGGACCAACATCGTATTCGCAAAATAATTATCAACTGTCCCATACAAAACTTCAATACCTACTCGACCCAAATGTATGGGACGGCTGAATATTTTTTCGCGATAACGATGTTGGTCCCATTGAGAAAGTTGTTCAGTTCCACACCCTTAAATCTGACCACACCTTTCTGGTACACCCTGTATGTATTGTTACACCATATTGTTTGATCTTACAATGTGTAGTATTTTGAGGACTATCAGATTAATTTTCCGAGAAGGCTTTCCTATTGGCTAACAGTACATTATATTTTATGTCATTATTTCATCACCTGTCAGCAGATAACCTACAAGATCGGATTTTGACTGACGGAGCATAATTATAGCATTTTCATTTTATTATAAGCGTATGCGATTCTGCCCGCTTCTTACACGCTCTCGCTACAGCTGTTCTCGTAGCCACAAAATATAAGCGCCAAAGTAATTTATAGTAAAGATAAATCATTCAATAAACTAAAAACTCTGTCCTATTAATTATTTTCATTTTAATATCGGAGTGATGTATAGACATTTTTTATTAGAAGTTATAAATTGGGCCTCCATTTGTTTGAATAAAAGATAGATGCCGTTTATATTGTTTTAAAGGTTTAAAATGTTACGATTTTAAGTGAGAAAGGGATACAAAGTGTGATTGTAAACGATATTGATGATTGAGGTGATAGAAGCTAGGAAGATAAATACCTATCGATGTTCAATGAAATCTCCAAAAGGCTGGTTGACAGTTCACGGGGCCCGAGGACTGGCTTTTACCTTGGCCAGAGGCCAAACAACTACCATACCACGTGCCACACAATGCTATACTTTTAAAATCAAAGGCCATACAACGTGGCAATGCCACCAGTCTCTTGGTTAAATTACCAGTCGACAGCGGTGCGGATGAATTTGTCGACGCCATATTTTAATTTGTTAATAGTTTTAGATAAGTTAAGTTATTCTTATTATACTTATCATTAATTAATTAGTTATTAATTGTTCTATAAGGACATTTCATTTTAATTCTAAATACTTATTTTTATAAATAATAATCATTTTATTTCGGAATTAAATTTTACCGCGGAAATTTAACTCAATTGCGTTTTTCTTCAGTCAGAGTATTAATCAAAAAATAGTCAATAAACACAATATCCAAAAATGAAATCCATACACGCTGTAATAGTGGTTACGAAAAATATCCCGATTTATTTTGGTATCGCCTTAAAAATAAATAATAAGAGAAAATAATTTAGTATGAGAGACAGAGAGAGTTATATATTTCTTCTTCCTCATGTAACGTAATGTTCCTAATCGGGACGCATCTTTGAAATTTCACTCTCAATTCTCGTCCAATTGTCGAATCGCCTCCTAAGAAGTTTCACTTCAAAAATCGATTTGAAGTGTAAGTAATCCCAGTGAAAGATTTCACTAATCAAAAACGAGATAATCAAGTATAAGATAAGGCACGAGTACACGAGCCCCAAAAGGAGCAAGTTCGAAAACTCCTTTGTTAACAGAATCCGTTGCCTATACGAACTATAAGATCCCTAGTGATAAATTAACATTTTGATCGACCCATCCCGGATTATAGAAGTAATTTACGTAAGCAGTGTGCCGGTATCCTATCAGTTTCATAGAAAATTTAGGGCACCCGCAGACTGCCAACTTAACACCAATACAATAAATACATGAGCTTTACAGAAAAATTATAATGAATTTTTATGAAAACTACTGTTACTCGCGGCTACATCTGCGTGTATTTTGTATTTAATAAATTTTTCAAACAAATATCCAGCATGAAAATTGAGGGGCTCGTGGCTAAGTAATAACAGCCGCATGGGTCGATCGATCTGGTTAAGTTACGCTTGCCGGGTAGGTCCGTGGATGGGTGACCATCTTTACATACCGAGACTCCTCCGTGCCTCGGAAAGCACGTTAAGCCGTTGGTCCCGGCTGTCATTCGTGGATCTTTGACAGTCGTTACGGGTCATCAGAAGCCCGAAAGTATGACAACCAGTCTTACCAAGGGGTATCGTATTACCCAGTAACTGGGTTGTGGAGATCAGATAGGCCCTCGCTCCATGTAAAATACTGGTATTCAGCTACATCCAGCTAAACTGGAAGCCGACCCCAACATAGTTGGGAAAAGGCTAGGCAGATGATGATCCAGCATGAAAAGTAGCAATGTCCTTCTCCAGCTTGTCTGTTAAATATTCATAATGATTTGTTCAGTGGTTTAGGCGTAAAAACGAGACAGACAAATAGAGTTACTAGAAAATTTATAATAATGGTTAAAGAAATTTATTTTTCAATAAGAAATGATTACAAGGATTTTACTTACTTGAGCACATATTATTTAGAACTTAAAATATGCTATTATAAAAACTTTTACATGCAAATGAAGCTGCGTTATAGGTAAACATTTATGGAAGTGTCATAGAAACTGTAATGGAAAAACAAAATGGTGGCGTTAGATCCAATTTTGGCCACATGCTAACAGAACCTTGTACCGTTGATGTAGCACCTAGTAACAGTTTGGTTGGCCGTTGGACTAATCGGTTGTCTGCGGGCGCCCTTACAGAGCTACATCAAAATTAGGGGCCCCTCTCTGTTTATGATAAGGTACAGCTGTTGGTTACTCCTGAAGTCATAAAGTCTTAGGCTCTTCTGTTTTATGCGCCCCTGATCTGAATAGGGGATCTCATTTTTATAGTTTCTGCCTCGAGATTCTTTGTTGGGTTAATATTGGAAGTAATTTTGTAGTGAAAAAAAGGGCCAAAGTCGTTTGTTTTTAAAATTGGTACATTATTTTAGCCTGCGACATTAAAGTTTATGTATAAAGGATCTGGCGGTATCCTAAACAAGACCAGTATAACCAAAATAATGGCAAAAAGTGAATATGAGAACACTAATTTAGAAAAAGTTAAACTCAAAATTGCTTTTTCTTGTTTTACAAAAATGTGACATAAATTATGATTCACATTTTACCTGTCTACTACCACCTGGCCTATATTAAATGTTATACAAACAACATAAACTATAATTAACTATATTCAAACACAACGGAAATTAATAACTCTGGACTCGATATTAAATAGTAAACCTTCGCTCTTTTGTAATAAGGTCAATTTGATATTTTCGTCAATCGGTCGGCTTCCAGTCTAACTTAACCCAGAAACTGGGTAATACGATACCCCTTGGTAAGACTGGTTGTCTTATTTTCGGGCTTCTGACGACCCATAACGACTGTCAAAGATCCACGAATGACAGCCGGTATCTACGACTTAACGTGCTTTCCGAAGCACGGAGGGGTCTTGGTATATAAAGATGGTCACCCATCCACGGACCAACCGTGGCAAGCATAGCTTAACCTGATCGATCGACCCGTGTGGCTATCATTACGTATCCACAAGCCCCGCAAAAGTCTAGACCGATTGATTTTACATTTTACATAGATGTGATTGATGTGAGATGTGAGATGCTATGTTATAGCAGGTCTTAATGTTGAAGTTTCTCTCAAGTTGGGACGAAAAACCCGGTTCTTTAGCATCCAGTCTGTCCTAAGTGTCTCACGCTACGCTTTCGTCTGCAGCTGTCTGCTCCAACGGCCATTAGTAACAAACACAACAACATTCTTAAAAATATACTTAATTATATCCATTCATCCTAACTAATATTACAGGTAAATGTGAAAGTGAGTTTGGTTGTTTGTTATGCTTTCTTGCTAAAACGGGTGAACAGTGTGCCGGATTTCATCCAAATCCGTTCAACGTACCACCGAGGTAAAAAGTATCTTAAGTCCTAACCCAGTTCTTGGTCTCTTGAGCTGGGTGAGGACATAAGATACTTTTCACCTCGGTGGTAAGTTGCATGTAAAAAACCGGCCAAGTGCGTGTCGGACCACGCACAATGAAGGGTTCCGTAGTTGGGATGAATTTATCTTAAGAACAAACTTAACATTGTAGTTGAAAAACATGTTCTCCCATACATTCCAACTGTAAATGTAATAGATTTACCATGTTATTTTAAAACCACAGACTTCTTATAGGTTTTCCTGTAATCTACGGGTAAAGATATATTTACTGTATTTTTTCAAAATTTTAGTCTCAGTAGTTTCGGATATAAGGGGGGGGGGGGGAATGGTCAATTTTCGACTATTTTCTTAAATAACTTTAAAACAATTTATTTTAAAATTATAAAAAAAATATATTTGAGACGCTCATAGTAGCTTCTTTCATTTGTCATGCCACAGCATGCAGTGTAGTTTGCAAAACTTTTTTTTTTAATTTTCTTATTTGCCTCCCAAAAGTGACCTCTATATTCAAAATTCATTTATTTACTTTAGCCGTCCGTGTTTGGATCACAGAAACTCATATGTGTACCAAATTTCAACTTAATCAGTCCATTAGATTCGGAGCAAATTGGCTGTGACAGACGGACAGACAGACACACGAGTGATCCTATAAGGGTTGCGTTTTATCCTTTTGAGGTACGGAACCCTAAAAAGACGGTATTCTGTTAACAACACGCTGTGCACAATATCTGAGCAGTCCTAACCTAACATAAAGTAGGTACTTATACTTCATTTACAGTAAGACATTTAAACAAACCTTTTTACAGTCCGTTCAACCGATTTCGACTTCTATTGCGTTGGTGGCATGATAAATGGCAGCTGCAGTAAACAGTTGGTATTGTAACCACGTTTTTGCCTTTAATGCCATCCTTAAACCTACGAAATAGAAGTCAAAATCGGTTGAACGGACTGTAAAAAAGGTTTGTTTAAATGTCTAATCTTATTGTAAATGGAGTATAGGAACTATTATAGGCTTGCATGATTTCACGGTAGTATTTAATTATACTACTAATTGAATTTGGATGTTTCGCACAAAGATAATTTATAACCTGGATTAACACAGGCTACTTTTTATCTCGGCACTTACGTTTCCGTGGGATAATTTCCGACCTCTACGCAGGCAAAGCCGGGGGCAAAAGCTAGTATATCCATAAAGTTATACATGCGAAAGTTACTCTATTTGTTACCTTTTCACGCCTAAACCACTGAACCGATCGTTATGAAATTTATCTGATGGGCAGCCTGAAACCTGGAGAAAGTCGTCTTAAGCCTGGATATCCTGCATATTTCTATTAAAAAAGATGAAATCCACAAAATACATGCAAATGAAGTCACGTGCAGCAACTTGTTAAAAGATAAAGTATATTCTTATTAACCCTTCATTGTTCACGTGGGGTACAATGCACCAAAGTCAATCTTTAGAAGTTTATACTTTCTATTTTTCGCATTAAATTTTTCAGCACCTATCCAAATAAATCGTACGATACAGCCCTATTATAATTGCTACAAGGGTTGAAATAGAACAAACGCTGAACTTTAATTAAGAAGCTGTCAGTCGAATCGAGCCCCATGCGGAATGTTTAGAACTTCACGATTTGGATTTTGTAGCCTGAGTAGTGTGAGTGTAGTTTGTGGGTTGAGGTGGTTTGACTGCTTACGTCATCCGGGAAAGTTAGGTGTTGGGGGAATTATCGATCAAATTACCTACCAACAAAATTACGCATTGGGGCTTTCGATAGCTTTATTTACTTTGGTGATAGCATTTTTGAAAATATTTACTCCCTCTGCGTATTGGCAGTTCACAATCCGCAAGGCTTCCATAAACAGGCGCGACACGCGGTATAATCGCACGCGACACAAAGGCGCTCGTCGCGCGACACGCGTTGCCTTTGTGCCTTGTCGATTATATCGCGTGTCGCGCCTGTGTGAAGGAGCCTTAATTTATTTTTTTATTTTATTTATGTATTTGTACCGGACAACAATAAAGTCCATTTTGTTAGTAAAACATCTTATAACTAGTGTTAGTAGTACACAAATAAGGAGAAGAACAGGTGACTGAGGCAGGATGTGCAGAGAACGATAAAGCAGGGAATAAGCTACCGGACCATTCTCCCCACACAATGCCTAGAAAAGGGGAGTAAGGACTCTCTACCACTGTTTTCAGGATGCTATTGTCACTGACCCGCGTTCTACGCATCAGTGATGCATTTTTTAAAGGTAGGTACGGATCTGAAGGTTTCCAACCAAATATACCTAACTAAGAAGAAAATGATATAACTAGGCATTGTTGTGCATCAGAACTAAGAGGCGAGGAGCGGGAGGCGGTGGAGGTCGGTTACGCGGTCTGAAACTTGGAACTTTGAATTTGTAGCCGTGGTTATAGTTGTGATCAACTGAAACTTGGGGTTGTCGATAATACACTCGAGTTATGTATAGTTAAGGGTTTGTTTCGTGTAACAGCACAGTAAGCTTGTAGAACTAGTGCTGCACGAGATGGCTTGTAAACACTTAACCTACAAATTTATGTTGTGGAAAGTCATACTTCAGGGCATTACTTATTATGGACAATGACTTACTAGAGTCGGAAAAATAGCGAATTGGTTATTTAAGGCTAAGATTTTTTGGCACAGGCAACTGAAGGAACACGGGTGGATTTTAGTCAGTAAAAGTCTGACACGCCCTCCGGCTCCGCCCAGAGCGGGAGAAGTCATTTGATGATTTCCCATCCACAAAAAAAAAGGCTAAGATTTTTTTGCCTACTAAAAATCCGGAGTTCCATATTTCTATGAACTGCTCAATGATTCAATCAATCTGCCTAGCCTTTTCCCAACTATGTTGGGGTCGGCTTCCAGTCTAACCAGATGCAGCTGAATACCAGTATTTTACATGGAGCGACTGTCTCTCTGACCTCCACAACCCAGTAACTGGGTAATACGATACCCCTTGGTAAGACTGGTTGTCAGACTTTCGGGCTTCTTACGACCCGTACCTAACGACTGTCAAAGATCCACGAATGACAGCCGCAGCTTAACGTGCTTTCCGAGGCACGGCGGAGTCTCGGTTTGTAAAGATGGTCACCCATCCACTGACCAACCCCGGCTAGCGTAGCTTAACCTGATGGATCGACCCATGCAGTTGTTATTACTTAGCCACGAGCTCCACTGTTATGCTCAATGATTATTAGCAGATATTTTGACCATTACTTTACCAAAATGTATCGTCAAAATTACACTGATCATTAAGCTTTGTTCCAAAAATACATATTTACTTTAGATAAGTGACATATAGAAAGTTAAACACAAAAGATTACGATCAAAGTTACTCAACAATAAAACTGTGGAGCTATAAATGAGAAATTAAAAAACGTTAAAGTCCTTGTTTAAATGTCACCTGTTGTGTTCGAGTCTATTCTAATCGCTTGCTAAGTCGTAAAACTAAGTATTTCCGTATAAGGAGTCTAAGAAATAAGCTGCAGCGAGTTTTGGTTCCATTGTCACAGCGGATACAAAATTAAATTCACGATTCTTAAAGAAAATATCGAAAAGTTATATTAGTCCAATAAGTGATTTACGTATGCAGGGTCAAATTAAATTAGCTAGCAAATTTCCGCAGATGTAATGCTATCGATAAATAGACACGACAAAAAAAAAAGTTTTTTTTTGGGGTCAATTACCGCTTTGCTAGTGTTGTTACTTGAAGTTTGAGTTGATAAATCTGTTTTATTGTGTTGATCGACACCCATCATGTCTATAAAGTTTACACAAAGAAAACTGATTTTTGAATCTGATATTTCAATATTGATATTCTGCGGTTGATGACCCTAAAATAATTAATCAAATTAATTTAGTTTTTATTTCATCATGTTTAATTATTGACACCCAAGAAAACTTTAACCTTAAACTTAAAACTAAAACCTTAACCTTTAAACTTTTTTATTTTTTTATTTATCAATCACATCTGCCAAGTTTTGCTAGATAATTCAATTTGACTCTATGTAAGAGTTGTCCTCATGATTGAAGAGAACGGAACAACGAGCCATGAACAATTACACAGTTTATGGGACATTGCAATTTCCAATAGAGGGCTATGTATGTACACCCTTTAGAAACTTTAGCTTAGGTACAGGTTACGGTTTCCAGATTCAAAATATTATTGAGATAAAGTTCACCGTATCTTGGCTGTCATTCCAGCCTGCTAGCCACTTCCTAGACTAGATAATATCTAGGAGTACTGAAACAGCTACACATACGGACTTACAATTCACACCCTGCCATTTTATCCGTGTATTACATAACATTGATCAGGCAGAGAATGTAGTCTTTCCATAGTTCTTGGTAACCAATCCACAATAGCCACCCAAACCCATAGGCCCAATATGTTTTATTTTCATGTCCTACAATAGTCCTGCAACAACCGGGGGTTGTCCTTGGGTGCATTTGCATAGTGCATTTAGAGCAGTAGTGACGCAGTGGTAACGGCCCCGACTTACGAGTTGTAGGTCGTGAATTCGAGCCCAGGCAGGCGCGCTTTACTTTGTGTCATCACCACTGCTCCAAAACGGTGAAGAAAAACATCGTGAGGAAACGTGTGGTGTGGTGGATTAGAGCTCACTCCCTCTCGAAGAGGCTTGTATCCCAGCAATGGGAACATTATAGGTTGATTATGTATTTTGGAATAATCGTCGGTTGGTGCCTCCTCATCATTTAAAATTATCTAAGGAGCCTCTGCGAGTTGACTTCGACCTCTCGTATCCAAAGGTCCGGGATCCAGGGTCTCGAGATATTTTTAAAATAACAAAAATAATTAGGTAACCATAACCAATATTTAATTTGTGTTTCAATGTAATGTTTTTTTTTTTTGTTCAGTTTTAAAACGCTACCTCTCATTCTTTACCCCACAATATAGGTTTAATACTCATCAAACATCACAAGTGTCGGCCGGCACGCGTCGCTGTGTATACAACGATTTTTGACACCAGTTAAATATGACATGATATAAATCGGTTATAAACATGTCACACGTCTTTGTGTTAATATTGTAATGACGTGGCTGACGCAATGGTTTAAGGCTATGCGGCAAAAGGAAAAGGATGCAGTAAAAAAGGGCAAGTTGAGATCTTCTATCTACAGCGTGTATCAGAAATTATGTGGTCATATTACGCTTACAGTGGTTGGTCCGTGGATGGGTGACCATCTTTGAAAACACGTTAAGCCGTTGGTCCCGGCTGTCATTCGTGGATCTTTGACAGTCGTTACGGGTCGTCAGAAGCCCGAAAGACACAACCAGTCTTACCAGCTACTTATTACCCAGTAACTGGGTTGTGGAGGTCAGATAGACAATCGCTCCATGTAAAATGCTGGTATTCAGCTGAATCTGGTTAGACTGGAAGCCGACCCCAGCATAGTTGGGAACAGGCAGATGATGGTCTTTCTGATAGATGCTGTCTGTGTGCTGCTGTGTCTATCTGCATCCGATGCTGTCTGTTTCATGTTCATTGTCTGTGTTTCAGTGAGATGTTTGGTCAACCACACGTCAGTGCACTACGAAAACCCTTACTGCCACGAAATAGAAGAGCTTCACAGCTTTAGAGTACTTTCTTGTTACCACGGACGAGTGATAGACTGCACAAAAATAGAAAAGAAAATGAAAGAAGAGGTTTCATGAATAGTTTTCTTAAACGTTAACTAAATCCCATCCTTATTGACAGCTGCACTGACCTACAAAAGCCAACAACCTTACCATTCCACAAAAATTTCGCACCAAACTTTTAAAAAAGGCTCACAAAGATCTCTCCACCATGAAATCGGAAAGCTTTTAAAACAGTGGAAGAATTAAACTGCTCTCAGTCCGCAGTTTCTTTAATCCAGGTGGAATCGATTGAGTGGAGCAGTCTGCACTCTCAATAATGCAACGGAAAATGCTTAAAAGAGTCTGTAGACTGTCGGTGCTGTTGCAATGCTTTTGTTTAAGGCTGTGTGGTTTGTGACGAGCGGTGGCGGAGCGGCAAGAAAAGCTGCAGGATTTTTCGGCGTGGAATCTTGTGCGCGCAGCTGGAATGACGTTCTCAGGAATTCATGGCAGGTAAGATGTGTTAATTTTGTTAGATTTATGCAAAAACTAGCTTTTGCCAGCACCAACACGCAATCCAATGATCGGATTTTATCCTATGGAAACTTACTACCAAGATAAAAAGCCGGGAAACCTGAGCAAAAGTGGCGTATGTGAGGCAGTTACTTTAATCCAGGTAGAATCGAGTGAGTGGAGCAATCAGCACTCTCGATAAAACCGGGGAGTGGGGGGGTTCAAAAGAGTCTGTAGTCTGTAGGACTCTCGGAGCGATTATTTTGTTTAAGGGTGTGAGGTTTGTGATGAGCGGTGGCGGAGCGGGAATGAACTGCTTGGTAAATAAAGGACTTTTGTGCATGTCATTGGCTAATTTTTATATAACTAATAGCCAATTTATTATTATATATTATATTTTTTTTTTTTGTATATTTAGCCAATTTTTTTTATTTTTTTTTATATCGCGAGAAGACCCGTTCTCAATATGAATCTTAAATATATTCCGAATCTGCACTTGAATTGATGAAGACGAGGACGTTGGCGATTTAATGAGGAAATATCACAAAACTTACACCACGCTGATACCCTGGTTTCTCTCATTTTAAATCACCAATGCCATGTTTTTACCAACGAATAAAATCAGGATAATTATGAGCGGGTTTTTGTAATAGATTCTTGCATTCTTAAGGACCTTACACATGTACAGTCCACTGGCAGTCTACCGACAGGCAGTCCACTCATAAAAAATGGACCGCCAGTTTTTAGGCATGGACCACTTGCTGGACTGCGGACTGCGGGCGGACTGTACAATTTGAAGGGCCCTTTAGATTCCGTAAACGCAGAAAGTGTCGTAACTGATTTAGTCATCAATCAATCATGATTGTCTTATCACTAGGATAGGATAACTAAAAAAAACACTATCTAAAAACTGGTTTCATTATTTTTACGGAACATATTTCAACGGAACGGCCGTTATAGCGTCCGCTCTCACTGTCGACGCACTCGGTATCCACCGAGCTCCTGATTACATACGTACTGAATACGATATTCGATTTGAAATTAAAATCAACACCCGATGGTCCCACCACTGTTTTTAACTAATTACAATTTTAATTAAGATATCTTCTGAAGTATCGACGAAGAGAAGCATTGTATTGGAAAGTCTCATTTAGTGCGATACCCATTGGGATCGTGTTTTTTTTTTTATCATGGAATATGAGTTGCGTTCTTTTATCAACTGAATAAAAAAGAAAATCGAATAGGTATGCATATATTTTTCACTCTATTTTTTGTTTTAGTAAAATATTTATTAAACAAAGCATCTGCAGTCTGAATTCATATAGGAATAAAATGCGAACCTCATGAGGTGAATGCAGAAAATAAATAATTATTTGCGTATTTGGAAACAAAAATTATAATATTCGCTGAAAACCAGCGCTGGGGCTCCGTTTCGCATGGGGTCGTGGCATTATGCTGAGCGGTAGCCGTTTTGCGTAGATGTGACGCATATTTTCCCCAAAACTTGTTGATTAACTTTGCTTGGGTAGTTTTTGAGTTAGCTTCAATAATACGTATTTTTTCCCCACTTTTATATGGATGATGTTCTAGTTTGTTTTGCAGATAGTGGTATTAGAATTTGTGTGGGGTAGGTACACAACTAAAAAGTGAAAAATAAAATTATTTATAAAATATTTTTTTATATTTGTTTTAAATGAATCTTTTACGGCGGAGTGCATATAACTCATGAATTGTATTTGGTAGTAGTGAACTATTAGCATAATTGCCAACAAAAGACTGGTAAACTTTTCTTCTCTTTTTTGTTAAAAATAAGCTAAACGTTTGCCCCTTAATACATATAGCTATGGTACTGAAATAGAGGCAGGAGGGAGATGTTCACTCTCTATTACATAGCATGAGGGCATTTATGCCCTGCAAATCAAAACAGCGTAATTAATACCTACCTAGTATATATTTGCATGCATATTAGGGGAAATTAATTGTTAATATAATACCGTCAAAGAAAACAGTTGAGATTTGTATATAGAATAGAATACTCTTTATTATGCACACCATTTACTTACAACACTAAATATATATATATAGATATATAGGTATATATTTTGTGTTCCATTTATACAATGGAATCTGTATAAGATTTCGCCTATACGAGTATGTATTGACCAACCGCTTAGTGAATGAAGTAATTGCAGTGCGAAGTTTAAGGTAAGGTAAGGGAGGGGGGGGGTTGGGGGGGGAAGAGTTTTTGGTAAGGTACATTTAAATGATAGGCTGATATGAGTTCAACTTGTGTATTGAAAGTCACAATGAAAAACACGATGCTATGCGATTACTGATGCTATACTGATTGCTTACTCAAATACATGCATTTTATTCATTCGCTGGCCTCGATGTCAGAATAAAATTAATACTATTGATATGTGGGTTTGCTCGTACAATCATAAAACTATTTTTAACAAAGTTCGGTTAATAATGACCTCAATTACAGTGACATGTACTATGACCTATTTTTAAGAAACTATGTCTGTTTATAGTGACAAAGTGAACAAAAGCAGATGTAAATGTTAATAAATTATTCTATGTTTTTAATATGTTTATTTTGTTTCAGCTCACGTCTCTTTTTCTTTTTTTTAATAATAGATACATACATTAAGTAGTTGTTCTGTCTATTAAACTAAATACCTACGTAACAAAATTAGGAAGTTGTTTATTTTTTAAGACTATGCTTAGTATGACGTGTTTGTCACTTCCCTTCGATGATATTATAAGCAGATTTTACTGTACTGTCAATTTAAGGGTGAATTCGACCAAACTTTTATAGTCAGTATTATAAGTCTTGATCTTTGAATAAATTTTGAATTTTTGACAGTTTCTCCTTACAAAACTGTCAGTCGTCAGTTTTATTCCACGCATAAAAGATATCCGACTTTGGTCAAATTAGCCCTAAGTGGCTTAACAATTAATTTCCCTCACTTTATCTAGTAGATATTGATAGATATAGGTAGGATAAACTATTTTGCGAAAAGCTACAATTTCATGCAGTTGTCCTGCATTTTGCTTGGTCATAAAAATACCAAACACAAGTAAAGTGAAGAAATAATTACAGCTATGCAAGTAATTACAATAATGGTCGCAGTAAATGTTAATTGCAACGACACGAAAAGCAAGTTCAAAGAATTGAAGACTGGAAATAATTTTTACCAGAAAGCTTTTTATTAACTTTGTGAAATTACAACTATAAAAGGGAGTACTAAACTAAACTGCTTGGTCTACAGTACTTACACAATCATGTTTTTCAATTTGTGAACCACTTCACTAAGCTTCCATGCCCAGCCAGCCAGCCAGCCATCCAGCTGGCCATCTTTTTTAAAACATAATATATATAGTACCCATAACACAAGATGAATCTTAGCTTGGGTGCCAGTGGTTCATCAGTGATTGATGCAAGAATATTGTCATAGAATTAACTCATTGCCGCAAATTGTAAAATTGGAAATAAAGTTATTATATTGTTTGTTATTGTTGTTGTTATAGTCTCAATAATTATAATAATATACCTGGTTGTTCTCGTCTGGCTAACGGCGAGTACTTGCACAGGCATAACCAGTGGCCAGGATTAGTTACCAGCAACTTGCTTTGAAATATAAAAAAAAGCATTTATTTCAAATAAACCAATTACAGGCACTTTTGAATTGTCATGGGGTCGGTCAGTCAGAAAAATGAAGCTAGGCGCCCATTCCAACGCGTAGTAGGTACCTATGGAGAAGAACCGGCAAGAAACTCCACGGACACAATTTTAAATCAAGATATGGTTACAAAATATTGGTTACACCATTCATGTTGAATTTATAAATGTGAGAACGAAGCAGAACGTTAAAAGCCTAAAAAAAAACAATTCAAATGTTTAAACTAAATTAAAATAAGCCGTGGCAGCTATGCTATGACCAGCCTTCACTGACTGCTGGAATGTGAGGTAACGTATTACAAGTAGGTATGTGCCCGACCCAGTTCTCGAAAATGACCATATCACGTTGTACTGCGGATCGGCCTATCATTACTGACAGGACTGTTGTCGCCAATAAGCCTGACATAGTGGTGATAGATCGATTAGCGCGCCGCGCAATGATAGTCGATGTTACCATTCCTCATGGCGAGAACCTCGTGAAAGCTGAGAAAGAGAAATAAATAAAGTATGTCGACTTAGCTCACGAGGTTGTTGACATGTGGAATGTGAGGTCGGTTGTCATTATAAATTTGTATCTTGTGTGGTTAATGTTTTGTGTTGGAATATTGTGTGTTTAATGTTTTTTGTCCTATTTATCTAAAGAATTTTGTGTGTATTAATGAGTCCTTATTTGAGTTGTTAGTTAATGTTAAAGTAAAAGTTAATGAGTTACTTAGTTAAATAAATGAATATATTGTTAGATATCAGAAGCGGTTAATATTAAAAAAACAAAGCACTATCAACCTAAGAAGTTTCATTTCTTACAAATGATTTTACTTAACAAAAATAGATATACACAGAGCTGAAAGTACTGAAACTACAAATATTTATAACAATTACTAAGCACTACTAAAACGTCCGTCACGACCAAGAGCCAAACACAGAATTAATTAAAAAGTAACCGTCCGTTTTATTTATACTCTCTCCCTCGGTCCGGTTTGCTGGGTAGGAGTATTATTTAAGAATATATATATTGTGCCAATTGCTGATGGCCGAATGTCTCGACCAACATCTCTCGAGGCTCTCGTTGGGCGGTTGGATCAAGGGCCTGATTCAGAAAGCAGTACTCCTTGATACGATACGGCTCGCATTGTGTGAAGGTTCTTGTCTCTGCAGCCCTAACCAACCGCAGCTTGGACCCTGCTCCCGACACCGGCGGACCTCTATTTTTTATATTTTCATATGTTTTATTTATATCTTTTTTTTTTAATATTTAAAATTACTTTTTAAGATATAAAATGAATAAACGACATAATATCCTACCTTATGATTATAAGGAATTGTATAAAATAAAGATAAGCATAACTTGAATAGTTCTTCTCGGGGAATTTTGCTTTTGATCATCATTTTCAGGACGTATTATCGATACGGGCCATCATTGACAATTAAAATACAGTTGTCAAACTACAGTTTAAATAAATCACACAGCTAATAAAGTGTTTACTTGCAAAACAAACACGATACCCATTCAAAGTGTTCAAACACAATCAGAAACATGAGACTATTAATAAATAAAAACAAAAAATGTTCTAACCGAACAAATGAAATAATGCATTTCATGAATAAAAATATATCGAAAAATGTTTTATCCACAGTTTCATCGGATATAATAAAAACAGGCACAGGAACTTCAATCAACAATGTTTCATTATGTACATGTATAAACGTCAGTTTTCAGGCAACTCATGGAAACTGAAAGCGCTCATAGTTCAGCCTGAAACATTTGTAATTATGAAACTCTCAACACTAGGGTTGGCACTGGTACCTACTATTGTAAATTGCGTTACTGAAAAATTAATGTTAGGAATATTATTTTTTTTCATAAAATTATAGTAAAATGTATCAATTCTTTGAAAGTGATAGTGACAAAAACAAAAAATGTCATGTCATAAGTTGATAACTTACTTTCCTACTACAATCAATCATCTCTTGTAGATATATATCTCGAAGTCGTGTAATAACCGATATCGGTTATTACACGACTTCGCCAAAAAGGAGTGTAATGTTTTCAGGGTTCATGTATGTATGTGAGTTTTTTTATTCCACCATAACTTTTGAATGCATTGACAGATTTCGGTATCGTTAGAATCATTACATCATCCCGAGTGACACTGGCTATATTTGTTTCTGAAAAAATCAATATTCAATAATTTTCAAAATATGAAAAAAAAATTTTCAATTATTACAATATGGGTATCAAATAGAGGGTCTTGATAAGCACATTCCAAAAAAACTATAAAGTTATTGGCATACATTTTAAATAAGTAGGGTATATAATAATAATAATAATAACCCCACCGCCGTATCTCTACGTTGACGTCGTGGTGGGGCTTGCGCGCTCCGAACTCTGGGTCTGTGCCGGTGGAGTTTACTTTGCCGAAACAGGTCTAAGGTGAGGAGCCAGACCAAGAGAGATACGTGAACCCGCAGGGCAGCATGTGGCGAGCTGTTGGGCAGTAGCGACCCTACGGACCCTATTTCCCGGGAGAAGTCTTGTTCTTCACCTCTGGCTTGCCTTTATTGGCCGGCTGGAGTGAACACTGACGGGAACAGAGCTCCCACCTCATTCTTGCTTTTATTGGCCGGCTTGAGTGGAGATTCGCAAGAGCAAACGTGCTCGGAGGAAGGAAGTATTCCAGTAAGTGCTTGTAGGGATCTTGACCATCTTCCGGGCTCTGGGATTGTTCTGAGAGCCGTGGAATACCTCTCCACTCCTCAAGCACCTCAGGACATGTTGCCCCTTGTCGCTACGTCACTATGTGCTAGCGACCGTTTCCGGGGGCCCATTATTGAGTGTGCAAGTCACCCCCTGCCAATTTATCTGTGTATATTATATATTATTGGTCAGGCAGGGGACATAGTTCTTCCATAGTTCAAGGTACCCAATCCATGTAGCCACCCAAACCCATAGGCCCAATGTGTTTTGTTTCCATGTTCTGCAATAGTCCTGCACCAACCGGAGGTTGTCCTTGGGTGCACTTGCATAGTGCATACAGGGATAATCGTCGGCTGGTGCCTCCTCGTCATTTAAAATTGTCTAAGGTGCCTCTGCGAGTTGGCTTCGGCCCCTCGTACGCCTTCCAAAGGTCCGGGACCCCAGGGTCCGGAGATAAGCCAAAGACAAAAAATAATAATAAAAAAACGTTTATTTCAGACATCAATCCTAGCAAAAAAAAAAAAACAAATCCATAAAAATTAACAAAATAAAATGATTTAAATTAACAAATACAATAGAGATACATAACAACACAACACACACACACACAACAACAGAACAATTTTAAAAATTAAAATTATAAATTCAATGTCAAAGATGTCAAAGATGATTCAATTTCAATGTCAATGTCAAATTGATTGATTGAAAATGATTCAAGTTCAATGTCAAAGATGATTAAATGTCAATAAGGCAGTCAATCAATTATTAAGCAAAAAACATTAAATCTTTGGTTGCAAACGATTTAATTAGACTTTAGTAAGACAGTAAATTACTAAATTGATACTTAATGTATAAAATAAAAATGAATAATTAAATAAAATTAAAAAACACGACTGCCATGCCAAAAAACGAACTAAAAAGTAAAAAGCAAGTTGTTTACCCTGACTAAACAGATAACTAAAATTGTCATTGCAGTCGGGGGACCGCTTAGATTTAAAAGTGTACCACAGAACGGTCCCCCAACAGTAATGACAATATTTTTTTTCTTTTTAGTCAGATAGATACAACATGTTTTTTATTTACTTTTAGTTTGTTTTTTGTATGGCAGACGTGTTTTTTTTATTTTTTTTTTATTATTTCAAATTGTTGTTCTTTTAAAAGGATACTTTTGCTATCATCTTGATATAATCTGCAATATTAAGCCTGACTTGTTTCCGTACGTCGTCTTCGGGTAAAATCAGCGTTATCCTGTGCCTCAGCATCATGCTGTGGAAGCCAGCTCATCATGATCATGATGTGCAGCTGCCGAATAACTTCTGTTCTGTGTTGTAAACATCAGGGTCAAATTAAATTAGCTAGCAAAATTCCGTCGACGTGATTAATATCGATATAATAAACACGATAATACAAAAAATAAATTAACTTGATCATGTTTTTTTTTGGGGTCATCAGGCTCCGGTATTGTAGTCACTTAAAATAACAGTTTTTTTTAAATATCAGGTTTTTTTTTTTAAAAAAAAACAGGTTTTTTTTAAATATCAGGTTTTTTTATATCAGGTTTTTTTTTAATAAACTTCACAGACGTGATAGGTATCAATGTCTCAACAAGATAAAACAGATTTTATCACTACACACTTCAAGTAACAAACAACCCTAGAGTCTGTGCGGAAAGAGAATAGGAGTGGCGGAAAGTAGAACTGTTATATGATTTAAAAAAACGATTGTTATTTTTTTTATTGATCATAATCAATAAAAAAAATAACAATCGTTTTTTTAAATTTTTAGTTTTTTTAAAAAACGATTGTTATTTTTTTTATTGATCATAATCAATAAAAAAAATAACAATCGTTTTTTTAAATTTTTAGTTTTTTTAAAAAACGATTGTTATTTTTTTTATTGATCATAATCAATAAAAAAAATAACAATCGTTTTTTTAAATCATATAACAGTTCTACTTTCCGCCACTCCTATTCTCTTTCCGCACAGACTATTATTTCATCAAAACAATTATTAGGAATTTCATCAAAACAATTATTAAGACAGAATCTGAAACATTATAATATTCTAAAAGAGTCTCAAAATAGTCAAGATGTTACAGTCGCACTATAATGATGTAACAGTGTTGACATCATCACAAATACGGTAATTAACCACAGCTACGCCCTCCAATGTTATGCCTATTCTCTTTCTGCACAGACTCTACCAGAGGTCATTGACCCCAAAAAAAACAGCAACTCTTTTTATTTTGTCTTTTCTTATCGATAATCATCATTTTTGATAGCTAGCAAAACTCCGCAAGTTTCGCTAGCTAATTTAATGTGACCATGTATTTTTATTTTCTTTATTAAGCGGGATGCGCTGTGTGAAAATCTTAATGCGGTTCACAGAATATAATAGGTCAATCAATGCATCTTTGCCAACGCAGTGGCAGTTTATTGATGCCCTTCTTAAAGAAATCAGCTGGACGGGAGGCAACAAATTCTTCAAAGGCATTCTGTACTGCTTCTCGGGTATTGAATTTTTTTCCCGCCAAGAAGTTATCCAAATTCTGGAAAAAGTAGTAGTCTGTAAGCGCAAGGTCTGGTGAGTAGGGCGGATGACGGAGAGCTTCTAACCCCAGTTCTTGCAACTTGGAGACCGTCTGCTGTGCAGTATGAGGTCGCGCACTGTCGTGCCCGCGAAATTATAATTTTCTTGCGATTTATGCAATTTGCAGGTCCGTCTCAGGTTAAATTGTATCTTGATCAAAATATGATACGCGGCAATAAAACATATTGTATGTATTTACATAATTTTAACCATAAAAATCATCAATACATCTCTCTAAGTTAGATTTTGTGCAGATTCATTGAATGAACGAAATCTAACTTAGCGGGCTACCACAGTGCATCCTACTTAAGTTAACTTATGTTTTTGTATGCACTTTTTTCTGTGACTAAGAAATATATTTTTGTTTCTTCTTCTTGTTTCTTTAAATTATTCTAACCATGAACCCTGCAACAAAAAAAGAATATAAAATATAACATCAAGCCTTGTTATCCCGAAGGGTTTGGCAGAGAGGCGTACCCTACAGTACACGCATATTTCGCTAGTTAAAAAAATAAAGTAAAAAAAGACTTTATTTATGTTTTCGCGACAACCCTTGTGTAACTTGCGGACTGATTGCGAAAGTTCAGTGAAAAATATCGAAGCCTTTTAGTGTATTTTTGTTTGTGTATCAAAAGCGAATCTACGGGGCTTGTTAGTGATATACTTTGTATTGTGTGTATTGTATTGTATTGTATCGCAACTGAGAAGTTGAATGTTAAGAAACTTGATTGGTAAATAATACTCATTTGGCATTGGGCTAAACGATTACTGCAAGAAATACAACTAAGGTAACATATCTAACATATGCATCGTATTTATGTATTCCACAAAAAGTACTGTTACTGATTCCCAAACTAAGCTTAAGCTTGTATTTTGGAAAACAGTGTTCAGCCGCAGGAAGTATCACATAATAAAATACAACAAATTGGCTTGAATGACGCTGCAGTAGACTTACAATTTATAATTTATAAGATAATTTTTGGTAATCTTATACTTACTATAATCTAGATTTAGTTTTCAGTTTTAGTTTTCCAGTTTTAGATTAGTTTTATTTTTTTATGTTTAACAGAAGTGTGTGATCTCTGTTTGTGTGTGTGTGGGGATGAGTGTGTGTATGTGAGAGTTTGTTAACTATGAACCAATTTGTAATAATCAGAATTTTTTTTAGCGTTAAGTACCTACTAGTTTGTTTTTTAGTAAGTATAAAACAAATAATAGTATAACTAAGAAGCTATTATACATATTTATGAACAAATAAAAAGGAGGTAAAAAAAAATGAATGCTATATACTCGTTAACAGGATAATCTAAAATTGACTTTCGTATCTAATTTGCGCAAGCGCTGACCGTTGACCCAGCGCCTTTGTTTATTTTATACTATGCACTGCAAATGTTCCGTATTCATACGAAATCATGTTATTCAACACCTGTTGTGAGCCAATCCTCGCATTCAACGTCAAGAATATCAAACACGGTCGTGGAACGCAACCGACACGTTGCCAGATCGCACATTCGACCATGACGACACACAGACTCAGCGCTTACGCACTACACACGCGGCGCGGCGACGATGCGCATCACGCACAAAAACGAAATACCACAATACAAGTTGAGTTGCACTACAGTTTCTTGTACTCACACATGCATAGATTTGTGGGCTAGCGTGCGTGACGTCGTGCGGTCGCGTCGCTCGCGTTGGCTGTGCGAGCTGGCAACAGTGCGAGGTTATTTTTAGTTCACAGTCTGTCGTGTCGATCGCATCACGTATTTCGTTGTTAATAAATGTTTTGAGTTAATTTCATTTTGATTTTTGTATTAAAACAGTGTGAATTCATTGTAACAATGTTTTATCTTAATTCGTAAGCAGATAAGTCAAACTGTAATGTGTTAAAAAAATAAAATAAGTGACGGTTCGTGGTAGTTTTAGTTTCGTTTGAAAACTGACAACATCAAAGTTACAAAGGCATAAAAATTTACATAGGTATACATAAGACTTTTTCGTTGGACTTTGTGCCTTACTGAGACAGAATAAGGATACAAACGTGGATTTAACGGCTTTGCAATATGGAAGCCGTTTGTGAATTGGACATGAATAAACAAATGAATCTTATAGAAAGGTTGATTAAGGAGGTGGCTAATACTCCTTTACTGTGGAACAGATATCACAACGAGTATAATAGTCGATCGGCAATGGACCATGAATGGGAGCGAATAGCAACAACATTGAATAAAGATAGTAAGTATGTGTGACGTTGCTATTGTGTAGTAATATTATGTGTTACCCGAGTTTGTTCACCTGTCATTCGCTTAACTTTTTCATTCATAACAATAATAATATTTTAGAATCGAATAGGGTTTTTGTTATAAATTGTAATAAATAGGATAATATTGTGGTTAGGATGACTACTACTACTGATAAGAGGTTGACGTCACACGACTGCGTCTGCGCTGCGCCATTTAGGTCACTTCATTCGCGCCATCAGTGACGTAGGTAGGTTTGTTTATTTATTGCTTATCTGTAGTAGTGTCTGGTGATCGGGGTTTCTTTAGGTATTGGTTTGGCATTATATACAAATATATTCTACACATACATATAAATAATTCTACACATACATTATATAATGTTATTATTGTTTACCTAGTCGACCAATTGCGTTATCACTTTTGACAAAACGATCAGTGGCCTTAGTGCTAGCTGTGCGAGTTGTTATACCGTTAACTTGTCAATTTGTATATAATTGTGTTTCCCATTATAGTCACCAGACGGCGCTTATTCAGTTTCAGTACAAATTTAAGTTTACGTTAACGTGATCGAGTAAGTTTAAAAACTCGCACTAAGGTCTTAGTTTATTGAAGTTAAATAAGGTTAAAACTTTTGAAAATATCAACTGTAACATTGGTCCAGATTTGTCACAGTGCGCTTAGTCATGTCTGCTCTTTACGAGAGGTGACTATGTCCCAGCAGCCAGGTCGTCGCAAGCGACATTCAACCTTAACCTACCTAAAGCAATTTACTAGGTCGACTGTACATACCTTCTTTCATAAATCTATGGTACATACCTTCTTTTAATATTCAACAATGTTTAACGCTTTGAAAGCACGGCTGTACGGCTATAGCAGTAATAACAATAAAACTTTTATTATGTCTCGTTAGTGTCCTTCAAAGCGCTATGCAGATCAATCATTGTCCTCATGGACGCTAGCTTGGCTAATTGAAAGCGGGGTTTTGTGTTTGAATCCTGATCAGGTAAATTGTTGCAGGTTTTTTAACGCTTAAGTCAACAGCGCCACCATTGAAAAAAAAAAGTTGAGAGGTGTCAAGGGACACCCGGATGGAACGAAGTTCCTTTCGATTAATTAGTGAAGGAATTGTAATATTTTTTTTTTTGTTTTTTAAGTTATAATAATATTTTTTTTATTATTAACAAATATAATGTAATATAAACTTAATCTTTCTATAAGAGAGAGAGAGAGAGACTGACAGAGAAACATGCGCACGTCGCACAGCTTACAATAGCTTACTATAGCAAAAAGTGTCGTTATAACTTTTCGTGAGAATTTTTTCCGTCTAGCCCCCTTTTACAACGCGCGATAAGGAACTTCGTTCCAAAAATAGTAAGTCTGGAGATATGCCGCTTTTGACGTTAACTGCTATAACTTCGGACCTAGGAGGTTTAGTGTTGATTTGATTGATACAAAAAAATTTTCCTCATCGCAAATGTGACCATAGGAAATTTCAAAATGTTCCATATCTCCAGAGTTAGGTATTAATTTTTCAATGGTGGCGCTGCCGGTTCGCAGCTCTACATGCCTTAATGATTCAACAATAGTTACTATAATAAGACTGCCTAAGAATATTAGATTTCTTAGTATTGTGCTAGTATTGACCTATTGACCTTGTCACTGTGTAACATGTGCGATAACTTAGCTTCGTAATTTTATCCCTTATTTGTAAGGCAATACGGTTTCCTTTTGATTGATTGTATCTTCTCTCCATAGAAACGCGCGATTGTATCTAATTTTTGGGGTCACATTCTATTCATGAATTAGTTAATGAAATAAGAAGCAAGACGAAAAGGACAAAAAAGTTCTTACAAATCGTAAAAATAAACCATATTGTTGCGCTGATTTATATTCAAAACTGCTTTACCAAACTGTTCCTTTAGTAGGCGCCGGCGCGGAGCAGGGTTCAAAAAATCGAGGCATGGGAATACGGGATATGTAAAATACGTGCGTAGACAATGCCGTTCTTCGTTTATTATTGGACAGGCATTATGTAGGACATTATGTATGAAACAGTGTTCTTGTACATTTTTTTATATTCACGCCTTTTTTTGACAACCAAGTGATACTTAACCAACCTGGGTCAGATCATGTATGATTTATATAGCTATTATTTATAATATATATTTGTAACGTTTAATGTTAATTGTTACAGAAGATTTCGTAAAATACAAATGGCGGAACCTACGAGACCAATTCCAAAGGGAAATTAAAAAGGTAAAGGTTCCTTTCGATAATCCTACGAAGCCCTACATCCAATACTACAGAGGCAAGTGGATCTACTTCGAGCACATGCTTTTCCTAAAAGACATCTCAGCAAAAATAACCAACACGAGCTTCTCCCCATCAGAAGATATCGAAATACATGACGATGACATTATAAAAGAAGAACTAATAGTATTCGAAGATTCAGAAGATATGTTCGGAGAACAAGCCAATATTTACGATAATGAATCAGATAATTATGAAAAAGAACCTTCAGTCACTTCTAGGGTTGAAGATAATCAAAATATGAACTATCAACTCTTAATTCAACCTAAAATCGAAATAATTGAAGAGGTACAGCCAGAAGACAAAGGAATTAAAAGACACTCTTCTGAAACTAAACCTGAGCCTATAGTGCCAGCTAAAATTAAAAAAAAATCAGTAGCTGATGCCACATCAAATACTGAAGATTACGGAGAAATAGATGATGATCTATGTTTCGTTAAGAGTCTAGTGCCATATCTAAGAAAATTAACCCCAATTCGAAAGTTATTAGTTCGGAATGAGATACAAAGTTTGTTAATTAGGGAAAGTCTTTGTGAGAATTGTAAGTTTGGAAAAAGTTCGTCACATCACTCGTCGTAGCATATTGTTGTAGCATTAAAAAGTAACAATTTTTAAGTCACATTCGTTTTCTTCCCACCTCTTATGTTATAAACTGTTATGATTAAATGATTAACTTTGAAAGATTTTATCATCAACCTTATTTTAAATAACGTAACTATTTTTAGCATTAGCAAATAATTGTGCATACATTTCTTTTATAAGTGGAGTCATCGGCAAAATATGGTCGTCATCTTAAGGGCTATTTTTGTCTGCTCCTTGTACGGTAGAATCTGCTTTACCGATTCAGCATTTATTGCGTCGTTATGTTAATATCGCAGAATGACATTCAGATCTTTATATGTCAGACCGAGGATTGCATCCATTGAAACACTGTCGTTACTTCGATGTTGGTCCTCGAAGATATAAATAATTCTAAACTTGACTTTTTTACCTGCAATCCTGTCTCAATCTGTACAGTCAGCCATGCTTCAATCCCAGTTGGCAAATGTTTTTCTTTTGTGTAACATGCACGATTCGCACATAGATCTTGCCGAACCCAAAGAGTAAGAAGCCTCCTATCATTCCCACTTCGTTGCACTCACTACACTATTCGCGAAGTTGATCGAAGCTAAACGACTAGGAGAGTGTAGAAGGGCACTTCGGTTCCCTTTGTGCAACCTCGGCTCACCTCGGGCGACTTCTGATCTCTTGTAAAACTCGTGCAAAGTCTCGAGCTTTGCATGAGTGGTATAGTCACGTACTTCGGACTTCGGTCAATTTCGACTAGTTCTTTGTCGAAGGAACTTCGCGAGTAGTGTAGTGCAAGGTTTCAGGACCAGCCTTAAAATAAAATAAAAACACGAAAGTAAGTATTTCAGGCAAGTATTAACAAAAGAATTACCCCACTAATTCTCTGAACGAAACGTTGGAAGTCACTTGATCATAAAAATAGCCTTAATTAGGGAAAGTCTGCGAATGCCCGTTAATCAAGTCTCGGTAATGTTGTACAGTAAACATTTTATGTTCAATACGTTTTCTATTAAAACTTGGCATTTATAGCACAGTCTTACCTGACAACTAATGAGATAATCAATCTGGATGATAAAATAATAGATAAATTGATTTAAAGCGTAAGTAATGAAAAGTTAAATGATTTATGTTTGAATATTAACTATTTATTGTTAGTGAAATTGGTATCGATTTAAACCGAAAACTTTACAGGATGTTTAATTTACAGTAATGAGGATAATAATAGCTTAATAAGTAACTGATCTGTTGTACAATAAATTTGTTGCTAATCATAAAATATTCACATTGTATTTCAATTCATACAGGAATACAACGGCGGAAAAGAGGGGCTCATGGCTAAGTAATAAAAGCCACACGCATCGATCGATCAGGTTAAGCTACGCTTGCCGCGGTCGGTCCGTAGATGGGTGACCATCTTTACATACCCCTCTGACCCTCGGAAAGCACGTTAAGCCGTTGGCCCCGGCTGTCATTCTTGGATCTTTGATAGTCGTTACGGGTCGTAAGAAGCCCGAAAGTTTGACAACCAGTCTTACCAAGGGGTATCATGTTACCCAGTAACTGGGTTGTGGAGGTCAGGTAGGCAGTCACTCCATGTAAAATTAATCTATCTGTATAAATAAAAAGAGAAGTCCTGACTGACTGACTCAACACCGCCCAGCCCAAACCCTTGGACTTAGAAAGCTGAAATTATGCACAGAGGTTCCCTTTATAATGTAGACAAGGAATAAGAAAGAAATTCCTGTTAGTATGTTCCCGTGGGATATTTTCCGACATCCACGCGGGCGAAGTCGCTGGCAAAAGCTAGTTTATAATATTAGAACCAACGCAAGCTATTTTAAGAATTAATTGCTTACCTTTTCTGCCAACCGTTTATTATTTTTATTGATACACATCTTAAGGGTCGGCACCAGGGATTCGGGTTTTGTATAAGTTTATATAGAAAATTTAAAGTAGCCACGAAAACAACGTCTGGCTAGCTCAAAAGATTCATCAGTCAGTGAAAAAATCGGATTTAGGATAAATCTTGTGGACGATTGTTAAAAAAAAAAAACACTAAAAAGGTGCAAAAAGCACTGCCGTATTTTAATAACTTTGGCGTAAATAAGAAGTCACCTAATTATTAATATACTTAAATAAAGACAAAAAAGAACAGTGAACTTACTGATTTTTTCTGTGTTACATTACGAGTACATTAGCCCGCAGATTTGCTCGGTGCTCTAATCAGGTTAAGGTTACGCTCTTTAGAGCGTACTGTACATCGCTGTACTCATGCAGTCTGTGGGCTCACTACTCTAGTAGAAGTTACGGCGCCATCCGCGTCCAGTATAATAACGCGTTCAGAGCGGTGATGGGGTTACCCCGATACTGCAGCGCCTCGGGTATGTTCGCAGAGGCGCGCACCGACTGCTTTCACGCGACCATGCGTAAGCGCGCAGCGTCCTTGGTGCGCAGGGTGCGGGTTAGCCCCAACATCGTACTGGCGATGATTGCGGAAAGGCTGGACTGCCCCTTCATCCGACATTGTTCCAGCAGACATGTTGCTGTACCAGTGTCGGAGAGAATTTATTAATTTTAATTTAATGGACGATTGATTTAATTTTACTGTATGATTTATTTATTTATTTTTGATTTAATTGTATTTGTTTCATTATTTTAATTTATTTTGATTTGATTTAATTTTAAATTTTATTTGATTAATTTTTATTTGATTTATTTTACATGTCTGGCAATGGGTGTAATTTATCTGAAAATAAATGAATTTATTTATTTATTAGTTTTGCGTAAAAAGTTCGGAAAGTTTCTGAATTTTCGCCGTACTTAGTAATTTTGCATGGAGATGATGAGAGGTGTATCTCATTCTATTTTATTCACATATATATGTCAGAGTTGTAAACTTGAAATTCTCTCTGGTCAATCAATTAAAATTGAATACGAGGCTTTCGCTCACATTGTTTTTGTGTAATTTGTAATTTTTATTTAATTTTTTTTAATATGCGTTTTATTTGTGCAGAATAAACAGGTTTTCTTTCGTTCTTTCAATACGGCAGTGCTTTTTGCACGTTTTTGGTGGTATTAAATTGTTTTCAATAATCATCTACAACGTTTATACTAAATCCAATTTTGAAACTTACTTACTCTTGAGCTCGCCAGACGTTTTTTTTCGTGGCCTTAGTGCTTTAAGTTTTCTCTACAACGTGTCATTTTGCATCCTCGTCAAATTTAAGGTTGTGGTATAGACAATCAAACCGAACAACTTTTCCATGGCACCAACATCGTAATCGCGAAAAAATAATCAGCCGTCCATCAATCAATCAGCAGATTTTTTTTTCACGATTACAATGTTGGTTCCATAGAGAAAGTTGTTCGGTTTAATGTTCTTTATCACACCCTGAAATTTGACAAGGATGCAACGACACGTTGTATATTATAAACCTATCCGAGCCCCAAAACGCGATTTCCTAGTGCCGACCCTAAATCCTAAAACAAATAATACAAATTAAAACACAAATAAAACTCCTACGCAAACGACATAATTTTCGGACTTTCTCCACAATAGTATTAGTCAAACTGCTGACATTAAAGATAAAATAAAATGTGTTATAAACACAGGAATTTGTTATGTTGCACATAAATTAGATTGACGGCTGTCCAGTGTCCGTCAAGTTTCGTGATAAATGGGGCGTTAGCATATGTGATAAAAATTAAGAGATTAAAATACTTGCTGGGCATGGTGAATGGATTGAAGCGTTGCTTGGTGTGTGGTAAGTGTGTACAGCCAGCCAGTGTGTAAAGTTACAAAGTTTAACCAGTACCCAGTATGGTATTTATGGCCAATTGGCGTCTGCCAACGAATTAGTATCGGCGGAGTTTCTTGCCCTTCTTCTTCTTTCTTTCTTCTTACGAAAGTACGTTTTGGAAGGGGCGACTAGAATCAATTCTATTTTTTGTAAATTTTGACGTTCAAAAGTGCCTTTTATGTGCCTATTTGAAATAAAGGATTTACTCGTAACTTTGATTTTGAATGTACTCATGATTGCAAGAGCAACAAAAGTGTTCTTGTTGAAGCCGTACGGAGGCAATAGGTGGTGGCAGGAACAAAATGAACCGATGACCGGGTGAAGGTAAAGGCAAGGAGGACAGCACCCGTCGATGTTGCGACGCTTGGCCTAAATGACAGCAATGGGTAGTGGACGTCTTTCGGGTGAAATAATTGGCGGGCATATTGCTCGCAGAACGAAACCGCAAAGGTCATAGGAATTCGTTGGATGTGGTTAACTAAGAACCGGTTTTTGTGGCAGACCTTAGGTGGGTCTTTGTCTAGCAGTGGACATTTTTAGCTGAAGTAACTAAATACATTTTCCTACAGTGAAGTCGAGTGGCTGAACTACAGATTAGGTGTAATCATCGAGACACAACAGCTTTTTAATTGTTTCTGTAATTACCGGTGCTACGAGTAGTTTAAACAAAGCATTAATATCCAATTACTCCAAAGTGGGGCTCGTGGCTAAGTAATAACAGCCGCACGGGTCGATCGATCAACTTAAGCTACGCTTGCCACGGTTGGTTTGTAGATGGGCGACCATCTATATTTACCGAGACCCCTCCATGCCTCGGAAAGCACGTTAAGCCGTTGGCCCTGGCTGTCATTCGTGGATCTTTGACAGTCGTTACGGGTAGTCAGAAGCCCTATCTGACAACTAGTCTTACCAAGGGGTATCGTATTACCCAGTAACTGGGTTGTGGAGGGTAGATAGGCAGTCGCTCCATGTAAAATACTGGTATTCAACTGCATCCAATTAGCCTGGAAGCCGACCTAAACATAGTTGGGAAAAGGTTAGGCCGATGATGATCACTCCAAAGAAGCTCCATCAAAGAAAAACATTCACAAAATGAAAGCCTAAAGACAAATTGCACGATTATGGTTAAAACCATAATCGTGTAATTAACAAAGCCAAAAAACAAACTCCAAAGATAAATACCGATACTGATCCTTTTCATCTGAACTGAACCGCTTCCAACGAACGCAATAATGGCGGCCCGCATAGCGCTGCGCTGTTTACACGGCATTAGCCCGTTTCCATGTTGACATACTTATAGATTCACTGATTGTCGCGACAGGATAGCCTAACTATGCCTAACGAGGTAGTTTCGGGACGATATTCTGTAGCCTTTGTTTTCTTTTTGTGGAACTTTTGTTAGAAGAGCTGGCTGGAATGGGGTAGTTTTTAGTTTAAAAATTGGACGGTAAAGTCGTTCTGTGGTAGGACAGTCAGTAAGTAAATAAAACGATTGTGATTACTCTGTTTATACTTATGTTTGTGATGCTATTTAAGAAACAGAGCTAGTAATTCAGTAGTAATAATGAGTACATAAAGCATAATCAGCCTATAATGTTCCCACTGATGGGACACAGGCCTCCTCTCGGTGAGAGGGAGTAGGCCGTAATCTACCACGTGTATAAGTACGTATATATCTTTATAAAAAACAACCGGTCAAGAGCGAGTCGGACTCGCGTACTGAGGGTTCCGTTCCGATTTCTGAAAAAGTGTGCTATTTAGAGAAATCGTTTTATTTTCCCTGTAATCTTTGCATAAACTTCTATCACATAGAATAATTTCAGACTTTTCTCTAAGCTACCTTCGGAGATAAGGGGGGGTGGGGGGGGGGGAGAAACGGTATTTTTTTTTAATTTTTCATCAAAAGTCGATAACTATGCGGCCTAAAAAAAGGTTTGAGAATGTGCAAACAGTGTTCTTTCATATGATACCCCACATGCCCTAGTAGCCTTACTTCGAATTTGTAAGGCCCCTTCAGAAAAAAAAAAAATTTTTTTCTTCCTTGTTTGCAAAATAGTTTGGCAAACGACATCTAAAACTGTTCCAAATTTCAAGTTGACAACATTCCAGCTGTCAGGCAGACAGACTGATGAGTCGCACCATATGGGTTCCTTTTTACCATTTTGGTACGGGACCCTAAAAAGAATCAGGGCATTTTCGCAAACTTCTCGGCACCACTGTAAATAGGAAAAGTGCCCAAAAGGCGGCTAGCAGCATCATCACGTTGTATAGCAATGCTGATTCTTTGGCCAAAAAATTCGTCAACATTCAACAACAGCTATCAGAATCGATTGCAGAACAAAGGCCATTCCAGAATTAGTGAAAATAACACTACTCTACTAGTCTAGGTATATTATTACATCCTCCCTAACATTGTACTCCTGAGCTCCTGGGAGTAAGAAGTCTGTACTTCATTCTAGGGCAATCTAGAATCCGACGCTGTGAGTTGCTTTCCGCTGTGATATACCGGATGACTTTTTTTACGGTCTTGAAAAAAATAGGGTGCAATAGGTGAACGGAGTAGAAGCCTAAGGCATACCTAATTTTTTTCAATAGCTTAGACAGAAATTGATCAATAAATACTACGAATTCGAAGTAAACTTTTCATACTAGAACAATAAAAGCAGAAATTTTGAAAAAAAAAATAAATAGTTAAAAAATATCGAAATTCAAATCATTTAAATATGCACCCTGCATATTAATTTCTATTTTAATTTTATTTTTTGAAAAAAAAAACTAGGTATGCCATAGGTTTCTACTCCAATCAATCTGCCTAGCCTTTTCCCAACTATGTTGGGGTCGGCTTCCAGTCTAACCGGATGCAGCTGAATACCATTATTTTACATGGAGCGACTGCCTATCTGACCTCCACAACCCAGTAACTGGGTAATACGATACCCCTGGTAAGACTGGTTGTCAGACTTTCGGGCTTCTGACGACCCGTAACGACTGTCAAAGATCCACGAATGACAGCCGGGACCAACGGCTTAACGTGCTTTCCGAGGCACGGAGGAGTCTCGGTATGTAAAGATGGTCACCCATCCACTGACCAACCCCGGCAAGCGTAGCTTAACCTGATGGATCGACCCGTGCGGCTGTTATTACTTAGCCACGAGCTCCTCCATAGGTTTCTACTCCGTCCACCTAATAAAACTTATTATTTTCAAGACTGTAAAAAAAGTCATCCACTATACAGGGTTAGTTTTCAATGACCAGCCAAATTTTCACAGGCTGTTCTACCCATGAATATGGACAACTTTTACTATGGGAGCAACTTTAAAATCACGAAAAAAAAACAGCTGTTTTTAAAACGGCTCAATACCTACAAAAGTTCAATACCTACTCGATCAAAATGTATGAAACAGCTGATTTTTTTTTTCGTAATTTCAAAGTTGGTCCCATAGTGAAAGTGGTTCATAATCATGGGTAGCACACCCTGTGAAAATTTGGCTGGTCATTGAAAACTAACACTGTATATCACGAGTTTCAAATTTAAGCTGGTAGCTAAGTTATACACAACCTCAATGACATCACTGCAATAATAATGTACAACATAAACAAAACATGACAGTCATCACGCCTGTATTCCTCCAACCAAGTGTTAGATAGACCTGTACCTATAGTACACCCTCATTTCGCCAGCTATATTTGTTAAGTCCCGTGTGGGGCGAGCCTATAATAATAATAAGGTTTATTCACAAGATAAAAAATACAGAAACACATTTAAAATGTACATTACACAGTTCATAAAATTGCAAAATCTGTATAAAAAGTATATAGACCCTGTCTCTTAAACTAGAATAGCTTGTATTCTAAATCGATGTTCGCACGAACGTAAAAACATCGCGGCGATTTTTTTTCGCGCACTGGATTTTCATTGCTCTGCTTAGCACCGAGAGTGCAAAATCCAACAGTGTGTTTTTTCGACGCGCTAGAATGTACTCTGTTATTGTTAAGTTGGATTCTCAACGCTCGGCTCAACAATGAGAGTTGAAAATCCAGTGCGCGATAAAATCCCGCCGAGATTTTGTTACGCCCGTGGGAACGGGGGCTTAAAAAAGACAGTGTTCGGCCAAATATTTTTTTTTAAACAATTCAATACAAGAAATGAACGGTGTTAATTATTAAGCTTCTGTAATTTTGCTATGTGTAGTGAAAGAAAAGTTATGTATGTGTGTGTTAAATGAAATGTCGTGTTACGTTTGAGTTTATGATTGGGGAATATAAGTGCCTAACTGTGTGCGTTTTTTGGTGTAATAGCTGTCAGACCTACTGCCTAGGTGTTGGGCTGTACTATTGCCACACAAATCCAGACTCCAGGCTGCTACTGAGAAATTACCCCGATAACACTTTGCCCGACCCGGGAATCGAACCCCAGGACATCATACTCAGCAGTAGCGCTTGCGACACCAACGTGGCAGTCTATACATTAGTCATCGCCAAAATTAGAAATACCCCCCCCCTTCCCTTCCGCCAAATGCAGACAAAGCCACGCTTTAACATCAGTGAAGAATAAAATCGTATAAATTACGTCAGAAGCTCGGCCATTCGTAGAAATACTTTATCTATTTATCATTACCGTGACCTATAGAAATTTTGAGAAAGACTAATGTCCTAACACTTTGGAGGTCTTATTCTGGTAGATTATGTTTCCGAATTATATTACACTAGTTTTTGCCCGTAATTTCGTCTGCGATCTAGGTTCAAAAGTAGCCTATGTACCTACCTATCCCCTCATACGGTTCGTCCGTGAGTAATTTGCCTAATATTGTGCGTGGTATGGGTTCTATACCGGGAAAATATTTTTTTATTATTAACGTTGTTCCATCACTATTAAGTAATAGTAAAAAAATTACTTAATAGTGATGGAACAACGTTAATAATAAAAAAATATTTAAAATCTCACGGACCCGATTCACACCGAAACCGTATGAGCGGATATGAGCCAAACATCCAAATCCGTTTAGCCATTTTAACGTGAATGCGTAAAAAACAAACTCTTTTACTAGCTTTGGCCGCGTTAATTTAGAATTTGACTATCAAATACGGGTTCTGCTTGTATTCAATCATGATTCGAAAGACACGTGGCGCCATCTGTTATCAAAAGAACGTTATTGTTGTTTTCCTCGGGAACAGCACTTTTTCCGGGATGAAAGGTACCCTATGTCCGTTTCTGTACACCTGACAACGTATATGCAAAATTTCAGGATGATCGGTTCAGTGGTTTAGGCGTGAAAATGCATTTATTAACCGACTTCAAAAAGGAGGAGGTTCTCAATTCGTCGGAACCTTTTTTTTTTTTTTAATTTTTTTTTATGTATGTTCCCCGATTACTCGAAGATGGCTGGACCGATTTGGATTTTTTTTGTTTTATTCGAGAAAGTATACATCACAGTTGGTCTCATATAAAATTGATTAACTTTGCTTTGGTAGTTTTTGAGTTAGCTTCAATAATACGTATTTTTTCCTCACTTTTATATGGATGATGTTCTAGTTTGTTTTGCAGGTAGCGGTATAAGAATTTGTGTGGGGTAGGTACAGAACTAAAAAGTGAAAAATAAAAACTTTTTTACTAAAAAATACAACCAACTTCTTTGTAAAAAAGTTTTAATATTAGTAAGGATAGGATAATAAGTATTATTGAGAATTTGTTCGTCGGTCTAGTGGTTACAAGCGCTACTGCTGAGCATGAGGTCCTGAGTTCGATTCCTAGGTCGGGCAAAGTGTTATTGGGTTTTTCAATTAGGAATTTCTCAGCAGCAGCCCGGGGTCTGGATTTGTGCCCGGTCGAAGGCAATAGGCTCGCATATTACATGGGACTTAAAGTCACAAGGTTTCCAAGAAATGAACTGGAGCTACAGAATTCTTAGAAACTATGCCGCTAGCGCATTATGTAAACAAACGCGCGCCGCGGGCCGAATGACGTCAGCGGGTGGTACACTCGACTAGTTTTTTAAGCGGGCGTACCTGCTCGTGTGAGCGGCTAACTGGCGAAATGTGGGTGTAGGTACTTACTATAGATACACCTCTGCCTAACCCCTCGGAGAATGCAGCCGTAATGTTATATTATGTTTGTTCATAACGTGATTGGTAAAGTGGCTTAAATGGAAACAAAATCCCCAATTTTAAATGTTTAGTGCTATTCCAAATTCCAAGGAACATTTATATTGATATCTGATACAGCATACATGTATAATATTTATTACAGATTTATAATAATAATAAACATTTATTACATTTTTTTTTTATTTTTTTTTTTATTTATTACTTCCATATTTGTTAGTAACAATGTAAACTTATAAACTAGTGTTAGTAACATTTATTCTGAGGCCACCAATCCTGGGGAGTGTCTACTTGACTGCGTGGAGTTGTATCCACCGCCCCAAGATCGGAGAGTCCCACCTATCAGCCAACGTTCTAAGAATGGTGTTGGGGCTGCTGCGCACACGGCGTACTAGAGAAGCGCATCTCTTACGCATGATGGCCGAAAAACTATCCACATCCGCGTCGGCAAACATGCCGGACGCGCTACATGATGATTACAAGATAATGCAAAATAAATAGGTAGTACTAAAACATCTAAATGTGAAAACGAATTCTAATACAGATAAAGGTTTTCTAGGAAAACGACAACAACATATCGATGAAACATCAAATGAGCTCCAATCGATTTCAATCAAATAGGAATCGAATAAGGACTGAATCCGATTTAAAAAAAAACGATATATCCAGAATACGGGTCTGGTTCGAACCGCCTCAAACCGGTTCAGTAAAGTTTCGATTACTCAAATACTGAGACTTTGTTATCGAATCGCTTGTTATTTCATTGTACTGTTTTATCGTAATGGCTTATAGGACATATGTCTTATATTTTATTGTGAAGGCATTCGGGACCTTTGAACTCGGAAATTGTAGGTAACCTACCTACTTGATCCGGTTCATTTCGAACGGAAACCGTAAATAATAAATTACTGTTGAAATGACGTTGGTTCTTTTGTTTCGTATAAAAGGTAGTTTCTGTTTTCTTTCCTGCAATTCTAAACGAGGAAATGCTCTAATTCTGATATTGGTTAGCAATCAGTGGAGGGAAAGATTGGGTTAAAATAAATGTATCAATCTGCCTAACCTACTCCCAACATAGTTGGGATCGGCTGCCAGTCTCCTGAATACCAGTATTTTACATAGAGTGACTGCCTATCTGACCTCCACAACCCAGTTACTGGGTAACACAATACCCCTTGGTAAGACTGGTTGTCAGACTTTTAGAATGACATCTGGATCCTTAACAGCTTAGTGTGCTTTCCGACGTACGGAGGAGTCTTGATATGTATTTAATTGTTGTTCACCCATCCACAAACCGACCGCGGCAAGCGTAGCTTATTAACCTTCGATTGACCCGTGTGGCAGTTATTATTTAGCCACAAGCCCTTAGTTAATATAAACGTATCCTGACAATCCTGAGTAAAAAACAATCTTTTTTTCAATATTTACAGGTTAAACAGATTAGGTATAAGGATTTTACCCTGTTTGAAAATTGATCATTCATTACATCACTACTTATGTACCTTTTATGTAATTATAATAAATTATTCTTACACATACTAACCAAAAAACAATTAAAAACATAAGTAAGTCAAGCTTCGAGTTTTTCTACGTGATCGAATCGAAGAGAACCGCAGAAAAACCAAGGTAATCGACATAACTTGAAGAATTGTTAAACTTAAGTGGCAGTTGGAAAACCTCCCTAAAGGTAGGACCTTGTAGGATCTGCTGGATGCGGAAAGCACAGAAGCGGTCGAAGTGGCGGTGCTTGGGGGAGGCCTTTGTCCAGCAGTGGACGTCTTTCGGCTGACATGATGATGATGATGATGAATGATTTTTTTTTATTGTGTGGCAAATCTCTTCCATTATTGACATGATTATTATTGACATTTATGACTATTAATTTGATTAATTTTACACTATTTTATTAATATTTATTTAATTCAATAATACAATTTTAATGGGATTATCTGTTTAATGACTGCATGTTTATGATCCATAATTAATTTAAATAAAATATAATATGATTTTATATTTGCACGTCGAAATTCAAGGCAGGATAAGAGGACAATTTTATAAATATTCCCAACATTATGTACCTTATTTATGCAAATAAATGATTTTGATTTTTTTTTTATTTGATTTGATTTGATAGTCAGTCATGGGTACCGACAGAAGTGAAAACTTGACAGCGTGACGTAACGCGTGAAGTGATGCGAACTCGTAAGATTTCCCCAAAGGTACTACCAAAAGGAAGTTTCCACATCAAAAAATCCAAAAAATGTCTATTTTCTAACTATAGAAATAAAGTACCGTACCTGGACTATTTTCCGTAGGAATGTTGCTCTTCAACTCAAGCTCTTTAAGCCCTCCCGATGTTTTCCGTCCGCTGTAAGAGTTAGAAACTTCAATATCCACCTGTCTTCAGTAAGAAGTGGTTGTTCCAGGAAAACTGTTTGGTAGTAAAAGATTCATTCTCTTTTCTTCATTGTGCTATGGAACGTTGATTTAGTTTTTTTTAGCAAATACCCTAAGTATCTATATTAAAAACCTTCAGTAGCCCAAAAACTTCTTCACATTCAGAGAAACACACGCGCGGTATTTTATGCTTAATCATTTTAAATCCTAACCTAATCATTTAAAAATCTTTTTTAAAACTCAGTTTCATTTGAATTATACTTAAAGAAAAAAAAAAATTACTATTCAACAGATTCGTAACAAAATCGCCAAGCAATTTCGACACAAGGAGAAATAATCGCTTCATAGGTATTTGGATCTAAAAAAAACGGCCAAATGCACACGAAGGGTTCCGTACCACAAGGCAAAAAACGCAGAAAAAACAAGTTTCTTGGTTCTTTCAAGTGTGTACGTATTACGGTTCAAAAGCCGGACAGCGAAGCCTTAGTAATAGTCATAGGGTCCCGTTGGCACCCTTTGGGGAAGGTACCGTAAAACTTAATGAAATTTAGATTTTATTATTGCATTACTAGTAGTTGTATAGTCGGCCTCGGCTATCACCCGTATACTGTTTGTGCACCGAGACGTCAAAGTTATTATTCGAACCGAACGTGACATCCCGGTGGTGATGTGTGTGTTTTTAGTGTTCTTTATATAAGTATTCCTCTCATACTGAGCACCTGCCATCTAATCTCTTCACCACCCTTGGTTGACTGGTAGAGAATGCCTAAGGCATTAAGTCCGCCTTTGTACGTTTTGTGTGCGAAAAGGTTAAATAAATAAATAAACTGGATACGCAGCCATAACAAATATCGTTACTTCGGCCCGCGCCGTCATTTCGTTCTCGTTGACGCACCGTTGAGTTGCCGGTGGACAAACGGCCTTAGGTTGAATGTCACTTGCACAAGTCTATTCGTCTATGTGACAATGACAGTTAGCTAGTTTCATCCGTAGTGAAGTTTCAATTTACTGGGAATTGTTTTGAAAAGTTGTATAGTTCAACCCACAGAACAGATATATCTTTTATCTAGAGCTGTTCTGTGGTTCAACCACATAACCAACAACCAGCTGAAAGTTAATATTCTCCCGACATTAAAAAATCTGACACCAAAATATGGCACTGATTCTCACCGCACATTGCTGGCAAACAATGGCACTTACGCAATGATCTCATACATTGCGCGCCCCCCACTGACATTACCGGTGCACTTGCCTCATAAATATTCATTGGACACCGACTGTTGTGACATAAACGTCAGAGCCTTCCCGGGGTTTTTAATTCAATTTCGACAGCATTGTTTTGATTAGTACGGTCGGAAGAAAAAACACGTTTCTAATAAAATTTTAAGGTATATTAGCCGTTATATCCCCAGGGATATAGATATCTACCGTAACCTAAATAAAGCTGAAGAGTTTGTTTTTTTATTTGTATGTTTGAACACGCTAATCTCTGAACCTACCAGTCGGATTAAAAAAAATATTTTTGCAATTGATAGCCCAATTCTTTAGAAAAGCTATTTTTTTTTATTAGCCTACATTGTGTCCCACTGCTGGGCAAAAGCCTCCCCTTTTTCCTTCCAAACCTCCCTGTCTTGTGCGATCTCTGGCCATGTTGGCCCTGCAAACCTTATCAGATCGTCACACCACCTTCGCGATGTCCTCCCTCGACGATCTTTGCCCATCTCTCCGGATGCATTCGCGCGACGTGTCCGGCCCACTCCCACTTCAGCCTGGCTGTTTTTTCTCCAACATCTGCTACTTGAGTTATGGAGCGCAGGGTGGTGTTTCTAACTCGGTCTGTACGCTTGACGGCATAATGGGCGTCAAGAAAAGCTATAGGGTATTTAAAATCGCGCTAGAACCCTTAGAAGCCGAGCAAAAAGAAAAAAAGTCATAAAGAACGCTAAGCAAAAAAGAAGTAGGTAATAGCGCGGGCAGGCGATGCGATGCGACGAGATATGAAAGCGGTTCATGCGCTACGTCGAAATTGGTCGCAATAACAAAATTAGGGCACTCTGACAGTTTTCATATCTACTGTAATTATGATAGATCCCATATAAATATAAAAAAAAAATATCTATGCTATATCCCTACATAATTATATCACGGCTACAAGCATCTTACTGCGACTTAAACATCATGAAATAAAGCGAACTAATTTATATACGAGTAATTAAGCAAGTATGCATTCAGGAACGAAGTTAAAAGCTGGTAATTTTCCAATAGATTATAAGTTGACAATATTATAATATTAGTCAGAAAGTCCTTTGGGGCTGAAACTTGTTAGAAGTTAAAAAAAAGGACCATAGTTTGAAATGTTGGGGGTCCTATGGTCTTTTAAATTAGACAACCAACTTGATTCAATGTACTTTAATCAATGCGTAAAGGAATATACTCGTATTTTATAATGCGCTTTCAAGTGCTTACTTAGCTTAAAATTATACTTATGTTCTACAGGAGCGTACTTACTACGTTATACACTATTAGAGAACCTATATACATTTCAAGTTATACATTTATGACACTTAATTGCTTACATTCAGTTAGACTGAAATCCGACCCCAAAACAGTTGGGAAAAGGCTAGGCAGATTGATTTGCTAAATACGTAACTTCAAATGAAAAATATAAAAGTGAAGATCACATAAATATAATATTTATAATACCCAAAAAAGCACGAGTAGAAAATCATAGTATTTTGGCTTCCTATCATTCCTCCACTCCCTCGTCCTTTTTGACCTTTCATTCCAAAATTATTCTGCTGACGTTCCTAGCAAGCATCATGTTTGCACTGAATATAATTTCTTGGAACAATTGAATGTGACAGAATTGAAACCAGTCGTTATCTTGTCAAACAATAACACGACACGGAAAACCGTGTCCAATTATGTTAAATAGATATGGAACTATTTGGCAAAACGAACTTGTTGAGGTTGATTCCTGTTTTGACATTGTTTTGATAAAGATTTTGGAGAGTAAAGTTGACATTAGTGATACCTAGAAAATAAGTACTTGATTAATGTTTATCTGGTTCGAATCGGTTTGGGAAAAGAGTATCTGGATGATCTTTTGCCTAGCAGTGGCTAAAAGAAGAAGAAAAGACTAGACTTATACAGGGTGTACTTTCTCCAAGGGATCGTCATCGAGAAAAAATATCAGCTGTCCCGTACAAAGCTTCAGCAATATCTACTCGACCCAAATAGACGGTTGAATGGGACGGCTGAGAAATTTTTTTCGATTACGATGTTGGTCCCATGGAGAAAGTTGTTCACTTTGATGGTCTGTACCAATCAATCTGCCTAGCCTTTTTCCAACTATGTTGGGGTCGGCTTCCAGTCTAACCGCATGCAACTGAATACCAGTATTTGATATGGAGCGACTGCCTATCTGATCTGTCTGTCCCTTAAATAAGACCACACCTTTCTGATACATCCTGTATAAAAAAAATCACTAGAATTATATAAAAGTAGTTAGGTACTTTAACTACTTATTATACAGTATTTCAAATGTATGAGCCAACATTTGAAATACTGTCGTGCCATCGACACGGAAAAGAAGACCTAGTTGAAAAAGCTGTCAAAATAGTTATAATTTGGTTAGAAAACGAATTTATTATTCTTGTTGTGCCGTTTTATACATAAAAAATAAAAAAAAGTTGTTCTTCTTAACTACGCAACGGATTTTCATGCAGAAAACACACTATCACTGCACTATCATTTACAGAATTTAATTTGAAAAGGTTCATTAGAGGAATAATACAATAAAATATGTTTCATTTGTTTAAAGACTAACAGACTAAAAATAATAATTATTTATATAGGGGTACAAGTATACAAAAAAGGGGAGAGCTCATTGGTGGACTCTTCACGTGACAGAGGGTTGGCCAATTTTTAGGTCAAAGAATCAGCAGTGCTACCCAACGTGGCAACACTGCCAGCCTATTGGACACTCATTCCACTGACGGACGGATTTTTTTAATGCCCAATTATAATATTATACTTACATACAATAAAAAAACCTCGATGTTTTGTCAAATCATAAAAACCGTGCAAAGAATGTGCTGGTCGCTAGTGATCAATAATTAATTAAAGAAATCACCCACCATTTTATCAGATACCAGTAAACATAAAAATTAAATACCAACCAAAGAAATATAAATGAAATGAATCGAACCAGTACCCCCGTGAGCCGGCTCTATTTCTTCATGCTCACTTCATCAATCCACTTCGTTACCTTCAAGGACACGCACTGACCTGGCAATAATATAAATGAAATCAAAGAGAACAAACAAATAGCTTTGGTATTTAACAAATCGGTAGAGAATCAATTCCTTTCAAGTAGGTACTGCTGATAAGGTTGGTTTTTGTGTGATAGGATGCTTAGCCTAACAATAATCTCCTAAGGATTGTTTTGAATGCTTCTACTTATCTAGTTATCAGTTACCTATATTTTTTTCAAATCCAAATATACTGTGAACCATTTTACTTATTTAAACGGTTAGCAAGTACCAAACATCGTGTTTAGTTTGATCAGTTTTCGAAAATTTAAAGATTTCAGGGTCTATTTTTCAATGTTCAGATAACTTTTATCTGTGGAGTAAACATTGTGATTAAATATGTCAAACCGCCATATTTATTCTTCCGGTAAAAATTATCTGACGATTTCAAAATCGGCCCTACGTAATCAGAATATCTTAACGCTTTGAAGGCCACTACACGGCCATAGCAATCAATCTGCCTAGCCTTTTCCCAACTATGTTGGGGTCGGCTTCCAGTCTAACCGGATGCAGCTGAATACCAGTATTTTACATGGAGCGACTGCCTATCTGACCTCCACAACCCAGTAACTGGGTAATACGATACCCCTTGGAAGACTGGGTGTCAGACTTTCGGGCTTCTGACGACCCGTAACGACTGTTAAAGATCCACGAATGACAGCCGGGACCAACGGCTTAACGTGCTTTCCGAGGCACGGAGGAGTTTCGGTATGTAAAGATGGTCACCCATCCACTGACCAACCCCGGCAAGCGTAGCTTAACCTGATGGATCGACCCGTGCGGCTGTTATTACTTAGCCACGAGCTCCTCAACTATACGGCCATAGCAGTACTAACAATAAAACTTCTATTGTGTCTCGTTAGTGTCCTTCAAAGCGTTAAGGTGGATCCGCTGTGGTAGGCTGCGAAATTCTAAATTTAGCGTGATTTGGTCTGATATCGGAAATCAGAACAAACCACGACAAATCTAACTAAAAGAGATGTATTGATGATCAATATGGTTATAATTACGTTAATATCTTAATTGTTATTTTCGCGTATTATATTTTGATCAAGATACTACCTGACACTGACCTGTAAATTGCAGAAAAACGCAAGAAAATTTGGATAGCGCGGCCTACCACAGCGGAACCACCTTAACGCTTTGAAGGACGCTAACGAAACACAATAGAAGCTTTATTGCTTAATAGAAGTTTTTTTTTAGTTGTACAACCTCATACAACTACTCATCACATCAAAACCGTAAAACACCAAACCCAAACAAAAACTCAGCACCAGATATACCGGTAAACACCAAGTTTTATCTCGAGGACGTACAACAAACCGAACAACCCAGTTAGCTCCAAACTAACTTCACTCACCCAGCCAAAGCTTATTTGATTCAATGAACGAAATAAAAGACAAAAAGGTCAACAATAAGAGCCGAGACTTGAAAACTTGCATCCGCAGTTGCTTTTGAAACTAACCGCCACTTCTTAGGTCTTGGCTGACGGGGTCTAGACGCAGCTAAACTTTGGAAGCAAACAAACCCGAGAGTTAACTGGAGTTTACAAAACAAGCGATGCCTTAAGTCTTGGTTAGTTAACATGGCCATTTGGCTGCTAATTGAGGTTACTTAGCGTCTTGTGTTAAAGAGGATTATTATATTCACGACACATTGCATTAGCTCTCATATAAATACCTATTGTACCTATGAGAACATGTCTTGGTTGTCACTATGAATTTATAGAACAACAAGCCGTATGCCAGATGTAGTTTCTCATCTACAAAAATTACGAAAGAAAGATAATACATTTATTTGCGGTAAACATGACGCAAAGAACGATCACAAACTCGAAAAGAAAAATTTGAGGGAAAATATGCGTCACATCCACGCAAAATGGCCATCACTCAGCATAATGCTGCGACCCTATGCGAGACAGAGCCACAGCGCTGGTGCCTTGGCACTGACGAACTTCTGATATAAACTATCATCCCCTTTCAAGGGATCTATTTTCAAAAATCTTTCCTTAGTGCTCACCTTCTTTACATAAGGAACAGCGGTTTAGGCTGTGCGTTGCAGTATTCGATCAATAATAGCACCTTTCAGTGAATGAATTTAATTTATTTACTAAGGCTTGTTCTCTAAAAATACGGCGAAACTAAGTAATTTTGTGTCCATCGTTTACAGTAACTATAACATCTTTTTGATTGGAAAAAAATACACAGTAACCTACAATACTCACGAAGTGAATTCATTTGTCATGAAATCTATTTTAGTTTATGGAATTTAAGAGAAAAAAAATCCAAGTCTATTTTTTCTAGTTTTTACCATATTACTCCTACAAGTGTTCATAAATTTATACAGTTCTCTACAAAATAATAAAAAATGATTTCATGTCATTACTTTTTTTGTCCAATCAATAGATTATTTGTAAATAGATACCTAATTACTTTATATTTTGCAATAAATTACCAGCGTTGTGTCATCGTGCTTCGGGTTAGAGATGTCTTTATTATTTCCAATAAGAAATTTCACTTACTGCTTCTGTGCTTCTCTTTCTTTTCTAAGCAGTCCGACAGTGACCGCGATTTTACGGGAGGACAAGCCTTAAGTAAAAGATCGTCGATCGGTCGGTATGTGTATTACTTTTGTTGCTAAATCTGAGCCTAGAAACGTAAATGCCAAATCAGTTGTTGATTTCATATTATTGCAATATCTACTGATGTGATAAAAGTCAAAAAAATTGCTATGCGTGGGTAAGCAAGCCGTGATTTTCATGACTACGCTTTATGAACTTCTGAAAAACATAACCACCACATAAACTCGTTTGTTACCAACCAAATAATCGTAGCACTAACGATTCCACTACAATATTGATAGTAAACCTTGATATCAACAGAACCTTTCTAAAAATCCCATCAGCAGACAATTATGTTGAAGTTACCGAAAGCATTTTTTGAAAATATTGTCCATTATCATTAATGAATTCACGAGTTGAAAACGAAGTTACTTCACTAATTTATCTATGTCACGATTTTCAGGAGGGACAAACAAAGTTATTGACACCGTGACTTCCGTCCGATGATTGATTACACCCAACTTTGTCGGTATTTATTTGACGTTTTGATCGGTGTTTTCATGCGAAATTACAATTTGCGTAAAATGGTTTCGAATGTTGGTCGTGGTGTTGAAACGTAATTCTCTAAGTTTTAATTGACATCGTGTATCAATCATTGTGAGTACACAGTTGTAAGTTGAAAGTAGGAATTTTATTAAGTATCTAAGTTTAATTGTGCGTGAGAGACACTGACGAGCTTGAACTATGGAAAAGCCTGGGGAAGACCTGATATATAAACCTTTAATTTTAATAAATTGTAAAACTAGTTTTACAGATTGCTACTAAAGGCTATTTGAAATTGAAAATTGTATCGAATCCTCGTTTTTATAATTACGAGTCTAACGCGAATCACGATAATATTAAAAAGGCGAAAGTTTGTATCTGTGTTTGTATGTTTATTACTTCTTCACACTCAAGCAGCTGGACCGATTTGGATGAAATTTGGTATGTAGATAGCTTAAACCCTGGATTAACACATAGGTAACTTTCTATCCCGATCTACGCGGGTGAAACTGCGGGGCGCAGCTAGTTATAGATCACACACAAATATTAAAGAAAAGACTCTATACAACCAACTACCATTTAAATGAAGGTTTATCGTCTACCCAGTTACTAACTATCCTAAAAATAATTGTATATTCTTGTTATCGTTACTTTCTGATTAAACCAGAAACCCGTCGTTCCTTAATTCCTCAGTAAATCCAAAACATCTCCACTCAAGTCCACCCATGATTGTCTCCCAAAATTCAGCCTCTCCTACCAAGATGAAATACGAGCATCCACCTCAAATCCACTTTGTTTAAAGATAAGGATTTTTGGTAATTAAATCCTGAACACTTATCCAGATTGTACAACTTCCTTATACAAAATTGTGGCAGGAATTTATGAACATACAAGTGTAGGGGATTTTTCCGTTGACGAGGGTTCCGGGAGATCTAATTGAACGTGGTACCTATATTTTTGGGGGTGGGTACTTTGTACCAACGAATGGATGTGACATAAAGATGTTCTGCTAACAATGTGGAGTCCTGAGGGATGGCGCAGGGTCCGAGATGACGGTGCTAAATGATGATTGTTGTGGCTTTGATATGGGGCTGTAAGTGTTTAATGGAAATTGTATGGGAATTCGTCTCTTAGAATTATGATTTTAAATAATTCAGTGTTTTGGATCGTTCTAAACATAAAACAAAATAGAAAAACAATTCATAAATTCCAATTACGATGCAAACCATAATACAATGAGTACAAGCCACAAAAATGAGGTTGTTTCATAACAAATTATTTTATTAACATATTAAAATATTAATGAACATACAATTGAATCCCACTTCATTATGGAACTCATTATTCCCCAATAATTAGTTCAGACTTTTTAAATAATAAAATCGAAGGCTTTTAAAGGTTCGATTCAATTGGTATCAATAGGACGAGTTGAGTAGATGTCTGAGTAATAAGAGATAGCGGGTGCGAACAAGCGTTTGATGTGATATTTTATACCGTATAGAATTTACAGTTCCTTACTTTGGCATGCACACTTACTCAGCACACTCTTTTTAAAATAGACGTTTATTGCTCATCGTAATCAGTAATCAAATGTGGTTTCGTAAAATGCAAGACAATCACGAAGAATAATAGACAACCAACCTTTATCGGGCTGAATCGTACTACAAAATGAAAATAAACTCCTGCTATGGTGACTACAGGACCGACAAACGCCAGTTTTATATTGCCTAAAAGTATAAAATAATGATCTTCTGCTGTAAATAAAATCAGAAAAACATATGTTATTCATCAGGATATATTAGGTTGGGGAAAAAGTCTTTTCGCATTATAGTATGTATGAACTTAAAATAAAATATCTTTGGCTATACTATTTGTATCTGGCTAGTTTTGGTATCATTGAAAGTTTAAATTTTAAAGAACATAATTCCAAATTCAAATTAGGAAAATGTGAGATTTTCATTTGTTTTTTCGTACTGTCAAGATAAGTGAATCTAATGAAGAAATTCGATAGATTTTAAAATTTTACTACAAAAAAGGTAAAAATGCAACGCAAGCCGCGAAAAAAATTTGCGATGTTTATGGACCCAGTGCAGTGTCTGTGAGAGTAGCACAAATTTGGTTTAAGCGTTTTCAATCCGGAAATTTTGATGTCAAAGATGCACGTCGCTCTGGTCGCCCTATTACGGATAAAATGGATGCCAGTTTTGAAAAAGTGGAGCAAGATCGGCATATCAGTAGTTACGACGTAGCTGAAGAACTGGGAATTGACCACAAAACAGTTTTGGCGCATTTGAAAATAACTGGGTACACAAAAAAGCTCGATATTTGGGTACCTTACGAGCTCACTGAAAGAAACCTAATGAACCGTGTACTCATTTGTGATTCTTTATTACGACGTAATGAAACCGAACCATTTTTGAAGAAGCTGATAACTGGTGATGAAAAGTGGATCACGTACGACAAGAACGTGCGAAAAAGGTCGTGGTCAAAGGCCGGTCAGGCTTCACAGACTGTGGCGAAACCCGGGTTACCTCGCAATAAGGTGATGCTGTGTGTGTGGTGGGATCGGAAGGTCATTATTGATTATGAGCTGTTACCACCAGGCAGGACCATCGATTCTGATCTATACTGCGAACAACTGATGAGAAAAAAGCAAGAAGTTGAGAGAAAGCGGGCGGAATTAATCAACAGAAGGGGTGTGGTTTTTCATCATGATAACGCTAGACCTCACACATCTTTAGCCACTCAGCAAAAATTAAGAGTGTTTGGCTGGGAGGTGTTAATGCATCCACCGTATAGTCCTGACCTTGCACCTTCAGATTTCCATCTGTTTCGGTCTCTTCAGAATTCTTTAGGCAGTGTCAGGTTAACATCACGAGAGGACTGCCAAAACCACTTGTCGCGGTATTTTGATCAGAAGTCCCAAAATTTCTATAGCAATAGGATCATGTCCCTACCTACAAGATGGCAAAAAGTTATCGAACAAAATTGTACCTACATACTTTAAATAAATGTAAATAATGTATACATATTAAAAAATGTTTTAAATTTTCTTAAAAAATGCGAAGAAACTTTTTCCCCAACCTATTATGTTAGTTAGATAGTGTGTTGAAAACATAATACAAATTATTTGATATGATAGAAAAAAAATCAAGAAGATATCTCTAAAAATTTATTTTAACGAATATAAACCATCATGCAATCATCCTGATTTTTACCCGACTAAGGCAAAGCCAAAAGGAAGGGTTATGATTTTAGCAGTCTATGTATGTATGTATATAAGTACCTATGTATTTACCTGTGTCCCATCGTAGCGCCTAAATTATTGAACCGATTTTAATGAGTGAGGTATCAATAGATTCGTAATAATGGTCCGGGTGACATAGGCTATATAAATTCTCCCTAAATTTAATATGGTGGACTTTACACGTAAATTTCTGACCTCGAAAAAAATTAATTTGAGATAATAATGACATGTTGGGTGTCAAAAGAAAGGTCTTGACGAGCACATTACAAATATGTAATATATATGTAATATTTTTTAAGTAAATAAATATGTTTAAATTGTGAAAAATAAGTAAAAGTGTAGGTAAATAATATACTCGTAAATAATAGGTTACAGACAGACCGCGGCGAGCGTGATTTTTCAGTAGTCGTGAACTTGCTTTTTATTTGTCAGATTACAAGCAACATATTAACGTAACAGTGTTTTAATTTTTTAGTCCAATAAATAAATAAATATTAATAATTGATTAATTGCTTAGTAATAGGTAGATAGACAATTGCTTCATATTTTGCAATAAATTACCAGCGTTGTGTCATTGCGCTTCTCTTTCATTTCTATGCAATCCAACAATGACCGCGCTTCAGGTCCTGCAGTCCCCTTAATGTGATTAATTACGTTACCTGCGACGTTTTTCATGTCGTTGATAGTCATTTTATTGTTGAGAGAAAATATTTCATTGATTTCCAGATAAAAATAATAACATCAGCCTATTACTGTCCCACTGCTGGGCAAAGGTCTCTTCTCATACAGAGAAGGCACGAGCATTGATCACCACGCTTACTCAAGACGGGTTGGCGCTTTCAGCCTTATATTAACGGTATGTCCAGGTTTCTTCATGATGTTTTCCTTCACAGATGTCAAAAATATCACACTTCACACTAATATTATAAAGGCGAAAGTTTGTGAGTGTGTGCGTATGTGTGTTTGTATGTTTTGTTACTTCTTCACACTCAAACGGCTGGACCAATTTAGATGAAATTTGGTATGTAGATAGCTTATACCATGTATTAACACATAGGCTACTTTTTATCCTGGTCTACGTGGTTGAAACCACGGGGCGCAGCTAGTTCATGATAAACTCAGAAAGTACACTACATTATGCACTTTTCTCTATTAGATTGAAATCAACTTTTCCTGTTCCGCTGCCGCTCCTCCCAACACAAAAGCCACATCTAATTCCATCACGCACAGTAGCAATTTGAACGGTTTTTTTTGTGCGTGCTGCCCAAGTAATTGTAAGTATTAATTCGCCTCCCTACACCGCACGCGATCCAAATATTGTTACAGGCACTTAAATTTTATTCCCCATCACAATATCAGCTGGTTTAATGGTATTTAGGGGCGGGGCAGATGCTGGGGAAGATTTAGCGTTCATGGGAAAAGAAATAAAGGTTTTATGGGCATGTGAAAGAGAGAAGTTATCGTACAGCAATGAATACTTGAATTGAGTGGAAAAACGATGAGAAGAAGAATTAGTACCTACTAATAAGAGTAAAAAATACGAAAATAAGAGCACTAATAGGAGTAGAGAATTTTGAATATCGTAATACTATATTTCATAGAAATGGGTTCATTTTTTAACCGACTTCAAAAAGGAGGAGGTTATCAATTCGTCGGAAACTTTTTTTTTTTTTTTTTCTTACCCGATTACTCGAAGATGGCTGGACCGATTTGGATTACTTTTTTTTTGTTTGAAAGGGTATACTTCCCAGGTGGTCCCATGATCATCAAATCAGGATCTGATGATGGGATCCTGGAGAAATAGAGAGAACTCTTCCAATTTTATAGGCACACTTGAAGCGATTTGAATAGTTTTTGGAAGAGTACTTTCTTGGAGTGGTCCCATTTCAATTTGGTGAAGATCTGATGAAGAACTTCTGAGATAGGCAACGGAACTCCTCAATAAATGATAGCAAATGGACTGGGATTGCTGAAATCTCATGTCTGTTTGTTGTTCACACCAGTTCATAACATAACATCACGCCAGTATGCTGTGAAGGGGTAAGCACATGTGAACCACTAAAAAGTGAAAAATAAAACTTTTTTACAAAAAAATACAACCGACTTCCAAAAACAACACTACAAAGTGAAAAATAACTTTAATTTCGGAAGTCGGTGGCAAAAACGAAAATACATTTAATCAGACACCGACTTCCGAAATTAAAGTTATTTTTCACTTTGTAGTGTTGTTTTTGGAAGTCAGTTGTATTTTTTTAGTAGTGAATATTTGTGACATTATCAACAAAAAAAAAAAAATAAGTAGGCGCATATCAAAATAAGATGGACTCCGCGCGACGCGAATCGAAAGTGAAGCACAGTAAGTATGCCGGGACCGTTTGTACAAACATGCGCCTCACGCACACATTTACATCATAGTATGCCGACCGCCATTATGTGACATGACGGCGTCTTTGTCACATCACGCACACATAGATTGGTACGGTGCTTCACTTTCGATACGCGTGGCGCGGAGTCCTCCTTATTTTATATGTCTATGTCCGCGACGTTTATTTTCGTGAAAACGTTCGGTCACAGCTGTAACCTAGTTCCTACTGAGAGGGATTTGCTCGGCAGTGGATTTTTAGGCTTACTGTATTTCCTTATGATGCAAGCAAGATTTACTGACCGGATTTTTTTAAATTTCTGACCATATTTACGGCCGCTATGAGACGATATCTGTAATTATTTTGGCACTGTCAACTTCATATGCATTTTCGACCCTATTTTGGCCAATATTTCTGTTGTTTCTCTTTAGGTCCTAGTAGTGCTTTGTCAACTCTTGACAATGACGCAAGAATCAACATTCTAGCTAAACACATTTTTACGCTAAACAAATTGGAATTTCAACATATAGTGAAAAATAGAAGATCGTGCGCATGCGCCTGCACTCGCGATGTGACGTCATAGGCATATGAAACCCTGCTTCATCTTATTTACAGATATGATTGCGCTCAATAAAATAAGTGGACTGTAGATGAATACTCGTATAGGTGTAATACCATTAATTATAAGGATTGTCAAACTGAACAATGAAATGCCCGTAGTGGCGCGCTTCTGTGAGCCGAGTGGAGTGAAGGGCGCGCAGCGGCCGTCGCGTACCGGGTTCGGTACCCCGACACCCCGCGCTGTCCCCGCAGTCAATCACGCGCCTATGTGATGCGCCGACATATTCCCCGGGCTGAAGGGATTCTTCAGTCGTCGACTGGAAGGGGGCAGATGCAGTTGAAGGCACGACGAATGGTGCCCCGCTTCGTCTTCAGTTCGGCCACTCTCGTGACACCGTCTACGCCGGGATAGGTCTTAGTGACCCGGCCCAGGGGCCAGAGCAGAGGTGGCGTTGTTTTGTCCTTTATCAGGACCAAGGTCCCCGGCTTCACTCCACCTCTGGAATGAAACCACTTGGATTTGGCCTGCAGCAGAGAAGTGTACTCATTATGAAACCGTCGCCAGAAATGCTGCCTGATATGCTGGATTCTCTTCCAGCGATCCAGCCGCGTGATGTTGGCTTCAGTCACCTGAGGATGTGGTACTGATAAGAATGGCCGTCCAATTAGGAAGTGAAAGGGAGAAAGTGCCGAAAAACCGTAAGGGTCTGAAGAAAGAGGAGTAAGAGGGCGTGAGTTAAGAACCGCCTCTATGTGAGTGAGACAGGTAGCCATCTCTTCGAAGGTGAAATGGGTAAGATGCAGTAGTCGTTTTAAGTGATGCTTACATGATTTTACAGCAGCTTCAGCTAATGAATTGAAATGTGGGCTGTATGTAGGCGTGAAAATGAATTTGATACCTTGCTGTGCCATTTCAGATACAACATTTCGAACACACACACAACACCACGACATTTCGAGACTTCGAATACAAATTTGTAACTATTTGCTGATTTATGACAATAAACAATTTTTTTTTAACATTTGATGATTGCAAGAACCTATGCATCTCATTCGATGCGCCTACAAAGTTAGTCCCGTTGTCGGATGTGATGCTTCGTGGCTTGCCACGACGCGCCACGAAACGATTTAGAGCGGCCATGTAGGCCTCAGTGGTGAGGTTGATGACGAGCTCCAAATGTACGGCTTTCACTGCCGAGCAAACAAAGATGCACATATAGGATTTTGTAAGTTTGCATCCTCGGCCGTTACGATTGGCCACCAATACTGGCCCAGCATAGTCAACGTAACTATTTCGATTAGGAAACTCAAGATTTGTTCTTGAATTAGGTAGCTGACCCATTATAGGCTGTTCGTTCTGAGCCTTATGTCTGAAACATTTAAGACATTTATTCACGACAAATCTAGACAAGTTTCTGCCACCAAGTGGCCAATAAGTTTGTCGTATATGTGACAATAACAACTGTGGACCAGCATCGTCACTCTAGCATTAAAAATCTCGTAGTTATTAGCTGTTGAAATCTTACATGTTTTTGTCGGTCAGAAATATTGAACTTACTTACTTACCTACCACCAGTGTACACCGAGCAAAAAGTCGTTTTCCCGTCAACAAGTGAAATCTTAATAATTTATATAAAACAAAGTCGGGTTTGCTCGAACACTATATATGCACAACATCATTCATTCCTACACAGATACATGCGATGTTCCATCTATTCACAGTCCAAACCAAAGAAGTCACTCATTTTTAACACAATTTTAGCGATAATTCCTATTCCAAATGGCAAAAACATAATTTATGACTTAAACAAATAATTTTACCACATATACATAGGCAACCCTTTTAAGTGTAGTCCTAATGACTGTTATAAATATATCGACACAGCCGATTGCAAATTAAACTTTTTACTTATACGAAACTTATTATTCTGCATACAAGTGCGAAGAAACGTTTTTACTTTAAATTGTATACAATTGTATCACAATTTGTCATTTCTGATGATTCCAAATGGCTATAATAAATAATATATGCAGTGAACTAGATTCGCTAAACGTAGGTAACTCTTTGACTTGTAGTCCAGAGGATTGTCTGAAGTTCGTAAAAAATTCCGATAACAATATAAAATTCTTACATTTAAACATACGCAGCATAAACAAAAACTTTGAACAACTACAGGTATTACTACACTTAACGAAAATTCACTTTGATGTCATAATATTGACAGAATGCTGGCTTAGTAAGGTTAGTAACCTACCTGTGCTGCAGGGATTTCAATCCCATTTTACTGAAATAAACTCTAACCAGAATGATGGAGTCGTTATCTATACGAAACATGGCCTGCAAATTTCTGTGTGGGAACCTAACTTTATGAGTGGTAACTGTCTAGTCTGTCAAATAGATAATAAAAAAATTGCTGTGGTAGTAGTTTATCGCTCACCTTCTTACAACTCCCGGGAAAGTTTTGACAAGTTTCTAGATAGCTTAAACAGTGTCTACATTAAACTCTCCACATGGAAAAATATTGCTCTAATAGGCGACTTAAATATTGATATAAAACCGAGTAGTAGAAATGACCGGAGTCTTGAATATCTCATACTGAATACATCACACGGGCTTCTGCCAACCCACCTATTTCCCACTCGGATTGAAAACTGTCTTGACCACGCTTTCATAAAAACTAACTTACCTATCACCACATTAGTACTAGACTCTCATATTACCGATCACAAACCTCTCCTACTTACTATCGCCAACGCTAATCCCGAACGTAACACATGTCACATCTCTACCGCTGTAGATTACGATGCAATTAAGTTAGACCTACAAAGCATAGACTTTTCAGCCATATACAAAATTGATAACCCTAATACATCAATGAACAATCTCATAACCATTTTAACATCTGTAGTTACCAAACATACTCACCAAACCATAATTCCAAGGAAAAAAAGAACTATCAAGCCCTGGATAACCCCTGGCCTTTTGAAATGTATCCGAAATCGAGACAAAATGCACACAAAATCAAAAAAAGATCCAGAAAATCCTATACTACAAATTACCTACTCGCGCTATCGAAATTTTTGTAATGACTTACTTCGGAAATTAAAAATTGCCTATGAAAAGAATGAATTAGAGAAAGCAAAAAATAACCCTAAAGCCCTTTGGAAGACAATAAAAGATATAACTAGCACAAGTAAAACTAAAACAAGCCCTGTTGAACTTCTGAAAATACGAAACACTCCTAAATCTTCCATAAATGAAGTGTGCAAATTTTTAAGTAATGTAGGTAAAAACCTGGCTGCTAACATTTTATCTCGGTGTCATTTTCCCTCGAATCTGCCAACTAGTCCGGTGCTGAATACCATTAGCAATACCCCTTTTTCTCCTGCCAACTCTCTTGTGCTCCTGGAGGTGGATGAAACTGAGGTCGAATCCCTTATTCTGCAACTACGCAACGACTGCGCAATTGGTTGGGACGGTATTTCGCCCCTCTTACTGAAAGCATGCCTCCAGACTCTCACGAAGCCACTAACGTATATCTTTAATGGTTGTCTACAGAAAGGTGTTTTTCCGGATGCTCTTAAAAGAGCAATAGTATATCCAATCTATAAGGGAGGGGACAGAAGTAGTGTCAACAACTATAGACCAATCTCGGTTTTGACTGCACTCTCTAAGGTCCTTGAAAGAATCCTCAGCAGCCGTCTCAAGAACTTCTTGGATAGGTATCGCATCGTAGCTGATAATCAGTATGGATTTCGTACTGGGATCTCAACTGAGGATGCGGTACTGGATCTGACGCAAATGGTTGCTGGGAACCTTGATAATAAAATCAAATCTCTAGGTATATGTCTAGACCTTTCTAAGGCATTTGACACCGTTTCTGTCCCCATACTTATCGCCAAGTTGGAACTAATTGGTATAAGGGGTATCGCTCTTCAAATCTTCAAAGATTATCTCAATAACCGAACCCAAAGAATTAAAATTGATAAGTTCCTTAGTGACGAGGAATCCGTGTCTTACGGAGTACCTCAGGGAAGCATTCTGGGTCCTATTTTGTTCCAAATTTATGTAAACGACCTGTGCAGAATGACCCTCCCTAATACTAGGATATTTGCCTATGCTGATGACACCGTGATTGTAGCTTACGGAGCAACGTGGGATAGCGTTAAATGTAATGCAGAATCTGCTTTATCCAAAGTAATAAAATGGCTCAACTCAAATCTGCTTACTCTCAACTATAACAAGACATCCTACATCCCATTCTCTATCCGCTCTAACACCGCACCAGATCACACTTTCTCGATAATAGGTCACACTTGCCCACAGCTGTCATCTACATGTCAATGTCCACCACTCACAAGAACTGATAGTGTAAGATATCTTGGCGTACAAATAGACGTAGGGTTACGTTGGGATAAACAACTTAACGCCCTCACCTCTAGAACAATGAGATTGATTCATATTTTTAAATCTCTTAGAGAGTCGGCAAACCCTGATACACTGAAAATGGTCTTCTATGCTCTGTGTCAATCCGTTATTGGGTACTGCATTACTGTTTGGGGTGGTGCAACCAAAACTAGTCTAATTAAAGTGGAAAGGGCACAGAGAGCTATACTGAAAGTGATGCTACGAAAACCATATCGTTATCCTACAAAACAGCTATACTTGGATTGCAAGGTACTAACAGTCCGTCAGCTCTTCGTGCTTCAATCTGTCCTTAGAAGACACGCTAGCGTCCCCCCGTCTGATCCCAAAAAACGTACCAATATTCCCTCAGGCACTCGGCACAAAACTTCTTTTGCCAGACACCAATATTATACAATAAGCACACACATTTACAAAAAAACTCATAAAGAACTTAACATACTCGACCTGAATAGATATGAATTAAAGTCCAAGGTCACAGAATGGCTACTTCAACAGGATTACTCACAAACAGAATCACTACTTACAGACATCGCTTAATAATAATACTAATATATATATACTAATATTAATATATTAGTTTATACTCACAAGCTACCCTCACCAAATCTCACAATTTACACTAACACTATCACAAACATACACACACATACATCCACACACACACATACATCCACACACACACACTCTTGCATGCATTAAATTGTTTTCCCTTCTTTATTTTAATTATAAACTTGTAAACTAAACTAAACTAAAAATTATAATCACTAGGTAGATCGACACAAACCACAAGTTGTATAAATCTTATTGCATTAACCCCATAGCTGAACACTGTCTCTTAAGATACAGGTAACCCTAGTTTAAGAGGCAGGGCTCACCAATTATTGTTTACAGATTTCTACAGCATAGCTTATTCCTCCGTACTTGCTTCCTACCACCTTTTTGTTAACCAAGGTTTATATATAAGTCTGTAACCTTCTCTTTTTTGGAAATAAATAAATTTTATTATTATTTCCTTTATTCCATTTATATACATATATTTCACATTTTTAAATATTTTTTTATAAAAACATGAAATAAAAAAAAAAACATTTAAAAATATAAAACAGTAGCCCACCGGTATCGGGAACAGGGTTCAAGCTACCGGCGGTCAGGGCTCCAGAGAGAGGAACCTCCTAACAATGCGCGCCGTGTCCAGAAGTACCGCTCTCTGAATCAGGCCCTTAATCCAGCTGCCCAACGAGAGCCTCCTTAGATGTTGGTCGAGGCTCTTAGCCATTAAGCCATTGGCTGATACGACTATCGGCACAATGATCGCTGAGTCCACATCCCACATGTCGACAACCTCGCGAGCTAAGTCAAGATACTTGATTTGTTTATCTTTCTCGGCTTTCACGAGGTTCCCGTCATGCGGGACTGTTATGTCAATAATCATTGTGCGCCGCTCTGTTCGATCCACCACCACTATATCAGGCTTATTGGCAACAATAGTCCTGTCAGTGATGATGGATCGATCCCAGTACAATGTGATATTTCCATTTTCGAGAACTGGGTCGGGCACATACCTATAGTACGGCACTTCCGATTCCGCAAGGTTGTATTTCAGTGCAAGTTGCTGATGGATAATCCTGGCTACAAGGTTGTGTCTATGCAAGTACTCTTCGTTAGCAAGACGAGAACACCCGGAGATAATGTGTCGGATTGATTCTCCCGGACGGTGGCATGCCCGACAGATGTCAACCGTGCCGTCTTTCACAATATATTTCCGGTAGTTGTTCGTCATCATAACTTCGTCCATAATTGCACAGACAAAACCTTCGGTTTCCCCAAAGAGGTCACCGGAACGCAGCCAGGCTACGGACGCTAACAAATCTACGTCGGGTCCATGTAGGGCCCGGAAAAAGCGTCCGTGAAGCTCCTTACTCTGCCATACCTCCCTGCGATCGTTAGTGTCAAGCACTACAGATTTGCGCCAGTTCTCTTTAGCCAGGGAGAGCGGGGTGAGGCCCTTGTCCACCGCGACCACATCTCGATGCATCCCCACATCGGCTTCTAGGAAATATTCCCTGAGACTGCATATCTCGCGGTTGTGGAGAGTCTTAGCGTTTAAAAAGCCTCGGCCTCCACACTTTCGCGGGATATACAGTCTCATTACCGATGACCGTGGGTGATGCATTCGATATGCAGTCAACAGCGTACGGACCCTCCGATCCAAGGCGTCGAGTTCCGTCTGAGTCCATTTGAGTACGCCGAAAGAGTACATCAAAACCGGCATGACCCAACCGTTGAAGGCACGCACCTTGTTTCCGCCTGATAGAAGACTATTAAATACTTTCTTCAGGCGGCCAAAGAAGCGCTCCTTCAACGATTGCTTCATGTCAGTAACATTGATGCCCAACGCTTCCGACATACCCAAATACTTATAGGTTTCGGGTGCGGAGAGGGCTCTAAGGTTTATGGAATCCGAGAGTTGGGTTCCCACGGATTCCACAATCTCTCCTCGCTTTACATGCATGACCGCACATTTGTCCACACCAAATTCCATCCTGATGGCGCTACTGAATGTTTCAGTTACTTTCAGTAGCTCCATCAGTTGCAAATTGTTGGGGGCAAAGAGTTTTAGGTCATCCATGTAGAGGAGGTGGGATATAACCTGACCACCTCTTCGCAGCCGATATCCTAGACCTGAATCCTCCAGCAGTGTGCTTAGAGGATTCAAGGCTAAGCAGAACCAAAGCGGACTCAAACTATCGCCCTGAAATATGCCTCGCTCGATCCTTATCGGCTCGCTGTTCCTCTGGATATTTCGACATCCTGGATAGCGAAGGACCGTCCTCCATTGCCCCATACACGACATCAGGAAGGTGCGCAGAGTTGCATCTACTTTATACAACTCCAACACCCTTATGAGCCATGTATGTGGCACCGAGTCATAGGCCTTCTTATAGTCTATCCAACATGTCGACAGATCCTTTCGGGAACGACGAACCTGTTGGCTAATGGCCATATCAATGAGGAGTAGCTCCTTAGCACCACGGGACCCATTCCTACATCCATTTTGAGAGGCAGACATGATGGAGTTGGTGTCTATATGTTCGTTAATTTTAGCTCTCAAAATGGATGTAAGAACTTTATAGACCGTCGGTAAACACGTGATCGGTCTATAATTTTTGGGTTCCGCGGTGTTACCGGATTTATGGAGCAGGTGGGTAACTCCTGTCGTTAGGAACTGGGGTAGCGAACCAGACTCTAAAGCAGACTGGTACTGAGCCGCCAAGCGAGCGTGCGATCCAAGAAACCATTTGATCCAGAAGTTGTGCAGTCCGTCCGGCCCTGGAGACTTCCAGTTAGGCAACGGACGGACTGCACGAGCTACATCTTGGGAACAGATGGTAATAGCCTCCATTTCTCGTATTGGATCGCAGGCTCGCTCGACTTCCCGAGCCCAATCACCTTCGGTGTGACTGACAGGCACCGCCCAGATACTGCGCCAGAAAGAACACATGGCATCATCATCCGGCAGGTGCGTGTCAGTCACACCTTGGTCCGGTCGCTCCCAACTCCTATAAACCCACCTTTCATCGCTCTGGAAGGTGCGATTCTGAGTGTATCGTTCCACTCGCCGCTTATACCTACGAATACGGTTTGCCCATGCATAGACTTTCTGCTTCAGGAAGTTGATGCGCTCTGTGACACGGGACATATAGTCCTGAGGGCTGACATCAGTCCCTGAGAACGCCCGTCTCACAAAGCGCATCACTCTAGGGCGAGTATTGCCCTCCCTGAAGCAGATTAGTTTGCCGATGAGTGCTCTGGCCCCACCAATACGGCGCTCAATTCTGCACTGCCAAGCTGGTACGGCTGGTTTCGGTCGTGTAGCTCTAGAGTCATTAGCAAATTTGACGTGAGCTACACGACATGCCGCTACAGCCGCGCAGTACAGAATCGAATGAGTATCGGTGAGGTCTTCGCAGTCATCAAAATAGTTTGACAACTGCGAATCCAGAGCCGCCACAAGCGCCCTATTTTTGTTATGCATGGGCAAACGAGGTAAGCGTGGTCTAAGTTCGGGAGACATGAATCGATATTCCCGAATCGCACCTTCCAAAGCACTCCTCAATTCTTCATTGCACTGGGTACTTACGTTTATAGCCCTGTCATCACTTCCCTCATCAGCTTGGTTTGTGTCCGACTGTGGTGGTTCTATATTAGTCTGCGACGGGGGGGCAATGACATGGCTACTCAGCATTTCATTTCGCAAGCGATCAAGTACAGTGTCATCCAACATATGATTACGCTGGATGACCCGCACCTGATCCGACAGTCGTTGTGCCGAAACGTTGACAACTGGCTCAAGCACCTGAAAAAGAGAGAGCATCCGAACACGGTACGCGGTCAGATTGTTTCCCCCCTCTGTAGCCCCATAGTATGAGCGCATGACGTTCTCATTAATGGATCGTGTCCATCTCATGCGCTGCACACTTCCGCCGGGAGCTGGGACCCTATCAGAGGCCGGTGGGCCTCGAGGTCCTAAACCGTCCGGCGGCCGGCGTCCTCCCCGTCGACGAGCAGGTGGTGGTGTCGTGGGCGGGGAGAAATACTCGTCGCTCGAGCTCGACGCAACTACCGCGGCCAGTGTCGTCACAGCGCTCACAGTGAGGCTGGATACCGGCGGCGGTGAGGCGGAGCTGAGTGAAGAGTCCGGAGGTGGTAGGCGTGCTCTTCGTGCGGCTGATCTTGTCAACATATTTTGTCGGAATTTTTCATCGATGTTATTTTCGGAGATGACATGACAGATGTCATCTCCTATTCGGTAGTTTTTTATTCATGTCGAAATGCTCTTTTTGGATTTAATTGATTGTAGGTATATTGCTGGGTTTTTTTTTTAAAAGCACTTATAAAATTCAAAATATTGTTGATACCTAATCGTTAAAACTGATAAAATATTTGTATATTATAAAATCAAATTCCAAGACGTTTGTTGACGTTGGTGTTGCCAGCCATTATTATTATTATTTCCTTTATTCCATTTATATACATATATTTCACATTTTTAAATATTTTTTTATAAAAACATGAAATAAAAAAATAAAAAACATTTAAAAATATAAAACATAGTAGCCCACCGGTATCGGGAACAGGGTCCAAGCTACCGGCGGTCAGGGCTCCAGAGAGAGGAACCTCCTAACAATGCGCGCCGTGTCCAGAAGTACCGCTCTCTGAATCAGGCCCTTAATCCAGCTGCCCAACGAGAGCCTCCTTAGATGTTGGTCGAGGCTCTTGGCGATTAAGCCATTGGCTGATACGACTATCGGCACAATGATCGCTGAGTCCACATCCCACATGTCGACAACCTCGCGAGCCAAGTCAAGATACTTGATTTGTTTATCTTTCTCGGTTTTCACGAGGTTCCCGTCATGCGGGACTGTTATGTAAATAATCATTGTGCGCCGCTCTGTTCGATCCACCACCACTATATCAGGCTTATTGGCAACAATAGTCCTGTCAGTGATGATGGATCGATCCCAGTACAATGTGATATTTCCATTTTCGAGAACTGGGTCGGGCACATACCTATAGTACGGCACTTCCGATTCCGCAAGGTTGTATTTCAGTGCAAGTTGCTGATGGATAATCCTGGCTACAAGGTTGTGTCTATGTAAGTACTCTTCGTTAGCAAGACGAGAACACCCGGAGATAATGTGTCGGATTGATTCTCCCGGACGGTGGCATGCCCGACAGATGTCAACCGTTCCGTCTTTCACAATATATTTCCGGTAGTTGTTCGTCATCATAACTTCGTCCATAATTGCACAGACAAAACCTTCGGTTTCCCCGAAGAGGTCACCGGAACGCAGCCAGGCTACGGACGCTAACAAATCTACGTCGGGTCCATGTAGGGCCCGGAAAAAGCGTCCGTGAAGCTCCTTACTCTGCCATACCTCCCTGCGATCGTTAGTGTCAAGCACTACAGGTTTGCGCCAGTTCTCTTTAGCCAAGGAGAGCGGGGTGAGGCCCTTGTCCACCGCGACCACATCTCGATGCATCCCCACATCGGCTTCTAGGAAATATTCCCTGAGACTGCATATCTCGCGGTTGTGGAGAGTCTTAGCGTTTAAAAAGCCTCGGCCTCCACACTTTCGCGGGATATACAGTCTCATTACCGATGACCGTGGGTGATGCATTCGATATGCAGTCAACAGCCTACGGACCCTCCGATCCAGGGCGTCGAGTTCCGTCTGAGTCCATTTGAGTACGCCGAAAGAGTACATCAAAACCGGCATGACCCAACCGTTGAAGGCACGCACCTTGTTTCCGCCTGATAGAAGACTATTAAATACTTTCTTCAGGCGGCCAAAGAAGCGCTCCTTCAACGATTGCTTCATGTCAGTAACATTGATGCCCAACGCTTCCGACATACCCAAATACTTATAGGTTTCGGGTGCGGAGAGGGCTCTAAGGTTTATGGAATCCGAGAGTTGGGTTCCCACGGATTCCACAATCTCTCCTCGCTTTACATGCATGATCGCACATTTGTCCACACCAAATTCCATCCTGATGGCGCTACTGAATGTTTCAGTTACTTTCAATAGCTCCATCAGTTGCAAATTGTTGGGGGCAAAGAGTTTTAGGTCATCCATGTAGAGGAGGTGGGATATAACCTGACCACCTCTCCGCAGCCGATATCCTAGACCTGAATCCTCCAGCAGTGTGCTTAGAGGATTCAAGGCTAAGCAGAACCAAAGCGGACTCAAACTATCGCCCTGAAATATGCCTCGCTCGATCCTTATCGGCTCGCTGTTCCTCTGGATATTTCGACATCCTGGATAGCGAAGGACCGTCCTCCATTGCCCCATACACGACATCAGGAAGGTGCGCAGAGTTGCATCTACTTTATACAACTCCAACACCCTCATGAGCCATGTATGTGGCACCGAGTCATAGGCCTTCTTATAGTCTATCCAACATGTCGACAGATCCTTTCGGGAACGACGAACCTGTTGGCTAATGGCCATATCAATGAGGAGTAGCTCCTTAATACCACGGGACCCATTCCTACATCCATTTTGAGAGGCAGACATGATGGAGTTGGTGTCTATATGTTCGTTAATTTTAGCTCTCAAAATGGATGTAAGAACTTTATAGACCGTCGGTAAACACGTGATCGGTCTATAATTTTTGGGTTCCGCGGTGCTACCGGATTTATGGAGCAGGTGGGTAACTCCTGTCGTTAGGAACTGGGGTAGCGAACCAGACTCTAAAGCAGACTGGTACTGAGCCGCCAAGCGAGCGTGCGATCCAAGAAACCATTTGATCCAGAAGTTGTGCAGTCCGTCCGGCCCTGGAGACTTCCAGTTAGGCAACGGACGGACTGCACGAGCTACATCTTGGGAACAGATGGTAATAGCCTCCATTTCTCGTATTGGATCGCAGGCTCGCTCGACTTCCCGAGCCCAATCACCTTCGGTGTGACTGACAGGCACCGCCCAGATACTGCGCCAGAAAGAACACATGGCATCATCATCCGGCAGGTGCGTGTCAGTCACACCTTGGTCCGGTCGCTCCCAACTCCTATAAACCCACCTTTCATCGCTCTGGAAGGTGCGATTCTGAGTGTATCGTTCCACTCGCCGCTTATACCTACGAATACGGTTTGCCCATGCATAGACTTTCTGCTTCAGGAAGTCGATGCGCTCTGTGACACGGGACATATAGTCCTGAGGGCTGACATCAGTCCCTGAGAACGCCCGTCTCACAAAGCGCATCACTCTAGGGCGAGTATTGCCCTCCCTGAAGCAGATTAGTTTGCCGATGAGTGCTCTGGCCTCACCAATACGGCGCTCAATTCTGCACTGCCAAGCTGGTACGGCTGGTTTCGGTCGTGTAGCTCTAGAGTCATTAGCAAATTTGACGTGAGCTACACGACATGCCGCTACAGCCGCGCAGTATAGAATCGAATGAGTATCGGTGAGGTCTTCGCAGTCATCAAAATAGTTTGACAACTGCGAATCCAGAGCCGCCACAAGCGCCCTATTTTTGTTATGCATGGGCAAACGAGGTAAGCGTGGTCTAAGTTCGGGAGACATGAATCGATATTCCCGAATCGCACCTTCCAAAGCACTCCTCAATTCTTCATTGCACTGGGTACTTACGTTTATAGCCCTGTCATCACTTCCCTCATCAGCTTGGTTTGTGTCCGACTGTGGTGGTTCTATATTAGTCTGCGACGGGGGGGCAATGACATGGCTACTCAGCATTTCAATTCGCAAGCGATCAAGTACAGTGTCATCCAACATATGATTACGCTGGATGACCCGCACCTGATCCGACAGTCGTTGTGCCGAAACGTTGACAACTGGCTCAAGCATCTGAAAAAGAGAGAGCATCCGAACACGGTACGCGGTCAGATTGTTTCCCCCCTCTGTAGCCCCATAGTATGAGCGCATGACGTTCTCATTAATGGATCGTGTCCATCTCATGCGCTGCACACTTCCGCCGGGAGCTGGGACCCTATCAGAGGCCGGTGGGCCTCGAGGTCCTAAACCGTCCGGCGGCCGGCGTCCTCCCCGTCGACGAGCAGGTGGTGGTGTCGTGGGCGGGGAGAAATACTCGTCGCTCGAGCTCGACGCAACTACCGCGGCCAGTGTCGTCACAGCGCTCACAGTAAGGCTGGATACCGGCGGCGGTGAGGCGGAGCTGAGCGAAGAGTCCGGAGGTGGTAGGCGTGCTCTTCGTGCGGCTGATCTTGTCAACATATTTTTTCGGAATTTTTCATATTATCGATGTTATTTTCGGAGATGACATGACAGATGTCATCTCCTATTCGGTAGTTTTTTATTCATGTTGAAATGCTCTTTTTGGATTTAATTGATTGTTGGTATATTGCTGGGTTTTTTTTTAAAAGCACTTATAAAATTCAAAATATTGTTGATTCGTTAAAACTGATAAAATATTTGTATATTATAAAATCAAATTCCAAGACGTTTGTTGACGTTGGTGTTGCCAGCCCAATTATTATTATTATTTCCTTTATTTCATTTATGTACATATATTTCACATTTTTAAATATTTTTTATAAAAACATGAAATAAAAAAAAAACATTTAAAAATATAAAACATAGTAGCCCACCGGTATCGGGAACAGAGTCCAAGCTACCGGCGGTCAGGGCTCCAGAGAGAGGAACCTCCTAACAATGCGCGCCGTGTCCAGAAGTACCGCTCTCTGAATCAGGCCCTTAATCCAGCTGCCCAACGAGAGCCTCCTTAGATGTTGGTCGAGGCTCTTGGCGATTAAGCCATTGGCTGATACAACTATCGGCACAATGATCGCTGAGTCCACATCCCACATGTCGACAACCTCGCGAGCCAAGTCAAGATACTTGATTTGTTTATCTTTCTCGGCTTTCACGAGGTTCCCGTCATGCGGGACCGTTATGTCAATAATCATTGTGCGCCGCTCTGTTCGATCCACCACCACTATATCAGGCTTATTGGCAACAATAGTCCTGTCAGTGATGATGGATCGATCCCAGTACAATGTGATATTTCCATTTTCGAGAACTGGGTCGGGCACATACCTATAGTACGGCACTTCCGATTCCGCAAGGTTGTATTTCAGTGCAAGTTGCTGATGGATAATCCTGGCTACAAGGTTGTGTCTATGCAAGTACTCTTCGTTAGCAAGACGAGAACACCCGGAGATAATGTGTCGGATTGATTCTCCCGGACGGTGGCATGCCCGACAGATGTCAACCGTGCCATCTTTCACAATATATTTCCGGTAGTTGTTCGTCATCATAACTTCGTCCATAATTGCACAGACAAAACCTTCGGTTTCCCCAAAGAGGTCACCGGAACGCAGCCAGGCTACGGACGCTAACAAATCTACGTCGGGTCCATGTAGGGCCCGGAAAAAGCGTCCGTGAAGCTCCTTACTCTGCCATACCTCCCTGCGATCGTTAGTGTCAAGCACTACAGGTTTGCGCCAGTTCTCTTTAGCCAAGGAGAGCGGAGTGAGGCCCTTGTCCACCGCGACCACATCTCGATGCATCCCCACATCGGCTTCTAGGAAATATTCCCTGAGACTGCATATCTCGCGGTTGTGGAGAGTCTTAGCGTTTAAAAAGCCTCGGCCTCCACACTTTCGCGGGATATACAGTCTCATTACCGATGACCGTGGGTGATGCATTCGATATGCAGTCAACAGCGTACGGACCCTCCGATCCAGGGCGGCGAGTTCCGTCTGAGTCCATTTGAGTACGCCGAAAGAGTACATCAAAACCGGCATGACCCAACCGTTGAAGGCACGCACCTTGTTTCCGCCTGATAGAAGACTATTAAATACTTTCTTCAGGCGGCCAAAGAAGCGCTGCTTCAACGATTGCTTCATGTCAGTAACATTGATGCCCAACGCTTCCGACATACCCAAATACTTATAGGTTTCGGGTGCGGAGAGGGCTCTAAGGTTTATGGAATCCGAGAGTTGGGTTCCCACGGATTCCACAATCTCTCCTCGCTTTACATGCATGACCGCACATTTGTCCACACCAAATTCCATCCTGATGGCGCTACTGAATGTTTCAGTTACTTTCAGTAGCTCCATCAGTTGCAAATTGTTGGGGGCAAAGAGTTTTAGGTCATCCATGTAGAGGAGGTGGGATATAACCTGACCACCTCTCCGCAGCCGATATCCTAGACCTGAATCCTCCAGCAGTGTGCTTAGAGGATTCAAGGCTAAGCAGAACCAAAGCGGACTCAAACTATCGCCCTGAAATATGCCCCGCTCGATCCTTATCGGCTCGCTGTTCCTCTGGATATTTCGACATCCTGGATAGCGAAGGACCGTCCTCCATTGCCCCATACACGACATCAGGAAGGTGCGCAGAGTTGCATCTACTTTATACAACTCCAGCACCCTCATGAGCCATGTATGTGGCACCGAGTCATAGGCCTTCTTATAGTCTATCCAACATGTCGACAGATCCTTTCGGAAACGACGAACCTGTTGGCTAATGGCCATATCAATGAGGAGTAGCTCCTTAGTACCACGGGACCCATTCCTACATCCATTTTGAGAGGCAGACATGATGGAGTTGGTGTCTATATGTTCGTTAATTTTAGCTCTCAAAATGGATGTAAGAACTTTATAGACCGTCGGTAGACAAGTGATCGGTCTATAATTTTTGGGCTCCGCAGTACTACCTGATTTATGGAGCAGGTGGGTTATTCCTGTTTATTATTATTATTATTATTACACTTATAACTCGAGAACGGCCGGACCGATTTTCATAGTTTTTGATTTGTTGTATTTGTCTCCGTCCCGAATAGTAGAATAACTATTAAAAACATAAGAAAATTGGCAAAAAAAAATATGAAGAAAATTCATTTTCTCATACATGACATTTGGGCAGGGCAACGTCGGTCGGGAATCTTTCAATCTATTTAGAATTTCAAATTCAAATTAATTTTATAATCAGTTGATCATTAGTTTTCCTGCCGTTAGATTTATTGAAATTTTGACAGGACGTCTGGCGGATCACCTATGTAGTATTCTAAAATAAAAATGAATTGCCGACATTCATGCTCAAAACATTTTTTTTTTTTCAAATTAATTGGCTCCAATTAATCTTATTCATATTTTGACTTTTTTACTTTAAATTTATTTCGGGTTTTTTACTTTTGAGCAAAAATCGTAGTTCAATTCTTAAAATATTAATTAAGTTTTCCTACACAATTCAAAATGTTCTCAGCTTGCGCCTTCAGGAACTTCGCGCGTTTACATGAGAATATTCATAGCTAAGACAGAACAACGTCTGTCGATTCAGCTAGTAATGTATATAAATATAAGTTACCTGCATATTACTTTGTTCTGAATGTGGTGGGCTTACGTTTGAGCTATGATTGATATTTGCCTAGGATATCCCCTCGATACAGAGCTCAAATTTTTTCGCCGGTATTGGATTTCACTATTTCATTTATTTACCGAATATAAACAGTGAAGTCACAGTTACAACCTAATTCTAGGTAACTACAAATACTAATCCCTAACAACCTAACTAAATATAAAGCTAAACAGAATTCCGAATGAGTGTAAACGGCTCAGCCGTAGCTCATAAACATGTTTATACGTAAAAGGGTCGCACAAGGTCAGGTTAGGTCTCAGGTTAGGTCTCTGGTTAGGTTAGGACTAAGTAGTGATGCTACATCGAACGCTAAAGTAGGATATGAGCCAGAACTTTATGAGCAAATCGGCACAGTCGTTGAGTTTTGTGGCTTAAGTGAACGCATTTATGAAATTGGAAAGGTTTCGGGTTTTTTGGTAAAAGGTATATATAAGTTATCTCAGACTAAATAAAAAAACAAGACATAGCAGTTTGTCAGACTTTCGAGCTTCTGATGAACCGTAACGACTGTCAAAGTTCCACGAATGACAGCCGGGACCGACGTCTTAACTTGCTTTCCGAGGCACGGAGGAGACTCGGTAATGTAAAGATGGTCACTCATCCACGGACCAACCCCGGGGATGGTCCGCTTGCTGCCAAGCGTAGCTCAACCTGACGGATCGACCCGTGCGGCTGTTATTACTTAGCCAGGAGTCCCTCCCCTTGCGTGTTCTACATAATATATATTTTTATTTCTAGCCAGTTTTATTGGGTGTACAATTATACGCAGCGCTTTATCTTTGCATGCCACATGTCAGACTTAGATTTGTTACCCATGTAGCCATCCATCAAGCTGGGTTTATGAATAACTATCTTATGAAGTCCAATTTGTGTGTGTCTAGACTGTTGAGGATAATTTAAGGTAGTTTGTTAATAATATAGCTGATTTTTTATATGGAAATTGTTGTTGTCAAGGTTGTCTTGAAAGTGGTAACTTTGTCTTCAAGAAATCAAAACTGGGAAAACTGTGAGCCTTTGTTAGAAGGGTAGAACTAATTGCTAATATTTCTCACTATTTTTTGTGGTTTTTTGGGGGATGTAGATATTAGGTAAACATTATGTGTAAAATGGTTTTGCTCTACCAATAATAATTATTAATGACGATGATGGAAGAAATTTTAAATATCACGTGTCGTAAACTTTCTTTAAACTCCATACCAAAAATACAATTCATGATTATAAAATTGTATCCTATTCATGGCATCAGATAAGAGACCCAACTAACCCAAACATATTGCCACAAACTGAATCAACGAAAGACAAAAACCCAGTGCACATCATCCATCGACATTTATCATTGTGAAACAACCCAACCCCGGTGGTTACAATGGTCATATAACCTGTACCACGTCCTCATCTCCAGTTATGAATATCACGATCATTTACGTAACATTGTATTACATTGCGCGTCTGGTATGAGCAAAAGGATATGATGCAGACATAGATGCGTCACTGGACATCGAATAGAATTTTAAATTGAAACTGATGTGGTTTTGTTTTTTTTTTGTTTGGTCTAACACGGATAGTACAATTTAGCAACGAATAAATGTAAATAGTAGGCACCGCTAACTGTTGTTGATGCATTTTGATTTGGTTTTGTATTTATACAGGTTTGCATTTTTTTTCCATAAACTGCATATTCACATCGAAAAGGTTTTCTACAAAACCTAAGCCTTCTAAAATCTGCTGTAGGTGGTGAATGGAGCGATCGTTGAATTTGTTATTATGTAATTGTTTTCAAATAAAATCTTAGATGGTTATTTCATCATTCACGAGAGCAGTGCTTTCACCTTGATGTTTATCATAAACAACATCATCATTCAGCCGAAAGACGTCCACTGCTGGACATAGGCCGCACCGCCACGTCAACCAGTTCTGTGCTTCTCGCATCCAGCTGACTCCTGCAGTCTTCACAAGGTCATTGGTCTACCTTGTGGGAGGCCTTCCAACACGTCTTCCGGTACGCGTTCGCCACTCCAGAACCTTTCGACCCCATTGGCCATCTATTCTGAGAGCAACATTACATTGCAACTTACGTTTGGCAATTGTTTTTCAGGCTATATCGGTTACCTTGGACCTTGGTTGTAGGGAAACTCCAATCATAGCCTTGTCCATTGCCCTTCGGGTGACTTTCAAGTTTCAAATGAGATTCTCCGCTATTTCACGTGAAGCTTATTTCCAATTAGCATCATTTATGAGGCCTAGTAAATGCAACAAACATCACTAACATTTTTATCACAAACTAAACCCTATCACTGTTGTCTGTCTAAACAAGGATACTCACATTATTAGCTAACATTAACCCGCTAATATTTGCATCCCCTGATCACAATAATCCTGCGAATGCAACGCTATCTAAAATCGCCAATACGATCTAAATGGATCTATCAGTTTGCTTCCAAAATATCATACTTAATTTTATGTGAAATTCTGTAATTTTGTGACAGAATTAATGAAGAGGAAATATTTAATTCTTCTTCTAAAAACTTATTGACCTTTTATGATGGACACTTTTTTAAATTAATGTACCCAAAAAAAACTTTTTATGCTTCTAATGATGCACACTTTTAAATATTTGAGCCTTTTTTTAACTTTCTGGGCTTTTCCCACTGTTAGAGTAGTTGATAACAACCAAGGCGTTGGTCGCAATAATTAACCTACGGTACTAAGACTAAGCGGGATTAGGTTAGGTTAGACCCGTGATCCGAGCGCGAGCCGAGCGAGCGGAACGAGCGTGTCGCGGCTGCAGCCGGCGATCGCTACATCCAAATTGGTCGCAGTTACTTGGCTATTTAATATTTTTAGGAATTAATTGAGGTTCAGAATTCAATCATTATATTAGAGTGTTCAATAATATTTTTAGGGGCGCAAAATGGGAATTGTCATAGTTTAAATTATTGAACTGAACCTATAACAATTCCCATTTTGCATGTGCATTTTAAAAGATCAGGTTTTACATCAAAAGTCCTGTATGTATCATTATGTATTATGAAATCTGTAATTTTATGAACTCATGCGAGGCTGCCTTGAATTAGTAAGTGGCTCTTAAATAATATCTCCTGGTATACTGTTATGTTGGCTGAGAAAAAAATGATGTATGAGTATGAGTGTTAAGTTTATGTTCGTTACTTTGTAACAAACATCAAAAAGATTTTGCAACCATGAGAATTTGGTTTGCTAGAGCAAGCGCGCATTCGTTTGTTTCTTTCTTTGTTTGTTTCTTTGTTTGTTTGTTTCTTGGCTCTAGACATACTACTCGTATTATGTTTTATGTCTACTCTTCTTTATATACTCATTCGCACCCGCACACACTTCATAATAGCTTATCATGTTTTTTTTTTTTGTGGATGGGTAATCATCAAATGACTTCTCCCGCTCCGCCCAGAGCGGGGGAGAGGGCGTGTCAGATTTTTACTGAACCCACCCGTGTTCCTTCAGTTGCCTGTGCCAGGGCCACGGTATCTCTTTCGAATAACCTACAACCCCGGCGGCATCGGCCCTATCGGACCCCATCATTGCTGACATCTCTTTGAGGCGCGCGTGGAACATGACGCACTGTCGACCCGGGCCTGGTCCTTACCGGATGGCATAGCTTATCATGCTGTGATGTAAATATGAGCTACTCAACAAGGGAGTAACTAAGCCGATTGTCCAGTGCAGAGTTCCTGATTTACGAGTACAATCACTATCTTTGCAATACATTTAAAAGCAAAAACAAAATGTCTAAACTAAAACAGTTACAAAACAAAAAGCAAAACAAAACATAACAAAAACTTCGTAGATAAACTTTTATTTTGCTAGTAGTGGTGAAATAAATTTCAGTTTTTACGAAGCATTGTTTTTTATAGCTTTACCATTCTAGAATACAGACAGATAATTGAACAGTCCCATATTTCTTGTTTATTCGACATCACCTATTTAGAAAATACAGAACATAATTAAGTGTTACGAGTTACATAAATATTTAACATAATTACTTACCTTTGACGGACGAATTTTTTGATGCCCTATGAGCTCTTCCCCTTTTTATTTTTTATTATATACTTGTACATAATATATATAATTTAGAAAATTAAAAGACATTTTACAGGATATAATCAATTTTGAAGTATCCTCTGTGCTACTGTGCTGTGCTTCGTCCAAAAAACCTAGGCCTTACAAAAACAGGCTAGTTTATATTCACATTGATTGAATATATTCCAGAGGTGGGAAAAACTAGCTTTTTATAAAATCTCTATCCATATCCCGGTGGCGTTTACTTATTGAATATAGGTGTCCCTTTTGGGAGCAAATAAGAAAATTAAAAAAAAAGTTTTGCAAACTATACCGTGTGACAAATCAAATGAAAGGGCTTACTATGAGGGTCTCATATATTATACATATATATGTCGGAGAATCAAACGGATTAGCGTCCACGTGCTCGAAGTTGGTGTCTGCCATGTTGCTTCTTTATCAATCAGTGCGCACGACCGGCGCTGGCGCTGACAGATACAACATTGACACAGTTTCGACATTGACAACCCTGACTCGAACTGCTGACTTCAATGACAGCTGTTATCATTTTGATTAGTCGACTAACGTATCTCAAACGCTAATAGATGACGCTAGTAGTACGTAAACAAACCTTTTACTTCGGTTCTCCGACATATATTATTTATAATTTTAAAATAAATTGATTTAAAGTTATTTTTAGAAAATAGACGAAAATTTACCATTCTTCCCTTATCTCTAAAACTAAAAATACAGAAAATAGACCTTCACCTGTAGATTACAGGAAAATCTATAAGAAGTCTGTGGTCTTAAAATAACATGGTAAATCTTATTATATTGTGTGTACAAACTTACATTTTCAGTTGGAATGTATGTATGTAGGAGAACATGTTTTTCAACTACAATGTTAAGTTTGTTCTTGGGATAAATTCATCCCAACAACGGAACCCTTCATTGTGCGTGGTCCGACAACACTTGGCCGGTTTTTTTCTCCTATTTAGGGTTGAATTCAAAATGAAAAGTGCAATATAAGGACATTAATTTTGAATTGCTAAAGATCTTCTGTTAACTCTTGACAATTCGTAAACCATCGTTGTCAGCTAAAAGTGTGTCTAAATTATGGCCATCTGCATGGTCGCCATTTTAACTACATGGTTAAACAAGCTCCATGTAGATAGATAGTTAACTGCAGTTTTTTGCTAAGGCGAAATGGATCCCAAAGATTTTCACAAGATTTGACGCATTTCGGCTGCACGCAAAATCAATTTTTGTCCTCAAAAACGACTAATTTGCCTTATTTTTTCTTCTTTTTTTTATTTTTTCTTTTGCTTTTTTCTATTCTTTTTTTGCTTTCTTTTTTTGACTTTTTGATTTTTTATGATTAAAAAAAATGATTTTCTTTAGTAAATTATGAGGGCCAAAACACGATCGACTAAATTTTGCTCGACACAAAAAATCGCAGATTCCTCAGAATTTGCATATTTTTTTATGAATAGACACTGTTTGATTCGATTTTAATTATTAAAGTAATTTCAAGTCCACCATTAAAGACGTAAGCGGATAATGGGTCCATTTTAATGTAACAGAGCATAAGCATAATATTTTAAAAAGAAATATGTTTTATGATATTATACTCCGTTTGGCCATATCAATGATCCAAACCCCTTTACGATACCATTTCGCCTTAAAGCAGACCGACAGAAAGACGCTTCTCAACCGCCTCCAGATAAGTCACCTTTTACGATACTTACTAATACGACTTACATTGGCTGGGTAATACGCGATCCGAAACCATAGCCATAGATAATATTTAAGTAATAATTACTACGCTACGGCCTACGGTTTTACAATAAATGTATTTGGCATCGAACCCTTATTTCAATGGAGTAAGAAAAAGTCCAAAGTACCTAATATTATACTATACATTTTCCCAGCATTCCTACAGTTATTGAAGTACTCACACTTGAGCGCTCAGGTATACTCGTAACATTACACTCAAAGTAATCACATTACGCGCCATACTTGTACGATATGGGGAGAGGTGGAAAATACGTGAAAACTCAACTGAAAAATCATGTACACAACGCCTTATTCTACCAGATTTTAATAGCTGTGTCTTGCTTACGAAAATTGGGGAATACCAATGAAGAAATAGAAACACGGTTTACAAAAAAAAAAAAAAAAACAACTGAATTGAGAACCTCCTCCTTTTTTTAAGTCGGTTAAAAATACGAACAACATATTTATTTTACCATAAAATAACATTATGTCTATATTCCCTGATGGATTTGGCAGAGTTGTACCTACAGCACACCCACATTTCGCCACATATGTTTAAGTTCCACTTAATATGGCCTGAGCCTATTATCATCAATCGTGCACAAATACTGACTCCAGGTTGCTAACAGTAGCAGCCCGGAGTCGGTATTTGTGCACGGTAAAGTGATATTGGGGGTTTCTATCCACTAGTACGAAAGCGGCTCTACACAAAAAAAAACAGTCCATCGTACAGTCATGCGTACGCGCACCATGACGTCAACCGGTACTTCGCACGTGTTTACAAACAATGCCGAAGCGACGAAGATTCTTGGAATCTTGTAACGCTCGAATGTTTTTATGGATGCCAGAGAACTGGACTCTATCGTAGTTTATGTTTCGTTTGAATGTAAGATCGTATAAAATTCACAAAAATAGGTATGTAAAGAGCAAACACAGTTAGGTTCTGATTTCTAGATTCTAGATTTCTAGATTTTCTACATAGAAAAAACAAGCGATGACCTATATTTTTTATGGTTTAAAATGCATGCTGTGTTACGACGTGAATCAGAAATAAAACCACTTACCACAGTACAATATTCATTATTTAAAAGCTTCCGAAGTTGAGACAAAAACTTGTTATTGTTTACTTTAGATTTTATGACAGCGAAAATAATATTTTTTTAATGTCATAGACTAGTTCAGTGAGTTTTGTCGTATCTCAAAAGGTTCGGACACAGATAATCTATCACAGTAAATGCATGGAATTGGATATTACTACTTAATAGTGGTGGAACAAGGTTAAAAGTAAAAAAATATTGTCTTAGGAACTTTGTTCCCACGGACAATCTACTGTTAGGGAACAAACTTGCCGCGGTCGCGCAAGTGGCTATCTAGTATTTCACACAAAATACCAGATAGAAACCCCCAATATCACTTTGACCGTCCCGGGAGTCGAACCTAGGACTTCATGCTCAGCAGTAGGCGCTTGCAACCATTTAGACCAACTAGGCAGTTAATTTTGTCCTTTGTATTATTATACGTTGTTAATAATTTTGGTGTGCCTCTAAAATGTTCTGTATGTACATTTAACAAATAAATCAGCACAATCTGTTGTGGTACAGTCCCGTGACTTATGTTACGGTTTTCAATTTGTACAGGCGCGCACAGCGTGTTTAGCAGTTATAACAACATTTAATTCAATTTCACAAAACCGTTTTCGTAAGCAATTAGAAAATATTAATTTCAATTATGGAACTGAAACACTCCGCGGTTGGCGTGACGATCAACCCTAAAAATTCAAACAAATTATAATATCGAGACTGTCAAATACAATAGGTTCCGCGTAAGCTCGCGCACAACGCGTAATTTGTACAGGCGCGCACAGCGTGTTCTGGAGTAATTATACTGATGTTAATTCAATTCTGTGGCCGCTTGTACACGCGAGGCAATTTTTACGCGGCCAAGACAAAATGAGTTTAATTGGAGGGTACTGACTTGACACTTACCGTTTGAGGGTTGGATTTACGCGCGTGTGACATTTATATTTTTATGAAGGGGACGTTTTGGGGTTGAGGTGGTATATAATAGGTCCGTGTAACGAAGGTAAACATTTACATTGATGGAATTTGATGACTAGTTCGGGTAGATTAGGAGAATTTTCTTTCTGTAATTTTTACGATAGATTGTTGTCATGGAATATTTTTTATGTCAAAAAATGGGGAGCTTTGTAGAAACAGAAGAAAAACTAAAATGCTCAATGAAAATCAGAAGATTTTAATTCTAAATTCACCCCCTTATTCATAAAAAACTAAAATGCTCTATAAACCTATTTTGGTTATAGAAGTGTTTTGTCTTCTTCTTTCAAACTGAAATCATAATTCGTAAGAAATTGACAAAACACTTCTACTCGTATAACTAAAATAGTTTTATAGAGCGTTTTAGATTTTTATGAATAAGGGGGAATATGTTTAGTTGAATTCTCGAGGAGCCTTTCCCCAATTATGTTGGAGTCAGCTTCCAGTCTAACCGGATGCAGCTGAATACCAGTATTTTACATGGAGCGACTGCTTATCTGACCTCCACAACCCAATAACTGGGTAACACGATACCCTTTGGTAAGACTGGTTGTCAAACTTTCGGTCTTCTGTCGACCCGTAACGACTGTCAAAGATCCACGAATGACAGCCGGGACCAACTGCTTAGCGTACTTTCCGAGGCACGGAGGGGTCTTGGTATGTAAAGATGGTCCCCTATCTACGGACCAACCCCGGCTAGCGTAGCTTATCCTGATGGATCGACCCTCGATAGTTTGTGTATATCGAGTACCGGTACTAAGTAACCTCAATTTGTTTTTCGGTAGGCTTGACAAGATATTAAAATGTATTTCTAGACTAAAAAATCATAATACTGTTATAGCTGGTGACTTCAACATAGATGTCATGAAGTGTAACAATGTCACTTTAGATTTCGAATGTTTACTGCTAAAATATAATCTTACATTAGCACTTAAACAGCCCACAAGATCATCCAGTAATACTTGTCTAGATAACTTTGCCCATAACTTTAATAAAATGTGTAAGACGGATGATGACGAATTTGGCTTATCTGACCATACTGCCCAATTAATTAAGCTACCAGTTAAGAAAATATTTAAATTAAAATATTGGCGTAAAATGAAACGGGATTTCAGTTTAGAGAACATTCAAAAATTTAAAAAACATATTAAAAGCCTTTCTTTTGATGAAATATATCAAACCGATGATCCATCAGCAGCGTATCATCATTTTATTAAAATATTTAAATTACTTTACGATTTGTGCTTTCCGCTAATTCAAATCACTGTAAAAGTTAATGCCAAATTAAAATGGATATCGCGCGGGATTAAAGTGTGTAGTAAAAATAAAAGAGAATTACTCTGGAAGTTCAGACGGAAACCATCATCAAACTCAAAAACTCAAACTCAAACTCAAAGCATTTATTTCAATTAAACCAATTACAGGCACTTTTGAATTGTCAAGGGGTCGGTCAGTCAGAAAGATGAAGCTAGGCGCCCATTCCAAAGCATAGTAGGTACCTATGGAGAAGAACGGGCAAGAAACTCCACGGACACTCTTTTAAATCAAGATATGGTTACAAAATAATGGTTACATCATTCATGTTGAAATTTCATATGTGAGAACGATGCAGAACGTTAACAGCGTCCTTAAAAAAAAACAATTCAAATATTTAAATTAAATTAAAATAAGCCCTGACCGCTAAGGTATGCCCAGCCTTCACTGACAGCGCTTATTCACGAACCTGACGCATGGATTGGCTAAATGATCCAACACGCGCCACCATCAGCGAGACATTAGTGTGAGCGTCACATACTCTCAGCCGCCAGGGCACATTCAAGTCAAACAAAGACGTACCCAGTAAATGGTAGCTTTAGAGTATGTACATAGTACTCACACATGTGCTATGCAATTATATAATACAAAGGAGATTGAGTCTATACAATGCAATGATAGTCTTACAATCTTCAGCATCTCCAACAGTATCTTCAAATGTTAATTAATTAGTTGTGGTTGTGGAGCAGGACCAGCATTGAGCCAAGCATTTTTATCGGTTATGTAATCCCCAAACTTATAATATGCCTGCCTGCATAGTGTGCGTTTTATACAAGTTTTGAATTTAGTCTCATTGAGTTGAAGTATGTGTGGAGGTATTTTATTGTAACATTTTAAACAGTATCCCATGAACGACGTGTCTACTTTAGCTAGTCTGAAACCTGGTTGAGCTAATAGGTCCCTTTTTCTAGTACTATAATTATGCCTTTCACCTCTTTTACTAAAAAGATGTAAATTTTTCCTTACGTACATGATATTTTCGTAGATATATTGACAAGGTACCGTCATGATGTTAATTTCCTTAAACAGTTCCCTTAGAGAATCGCGCTTGCGGAGATTATATATGGCTCTAATGGCTCTTTTCTGCAGAATAAAAATTGACTCGATGTCTGCAGCCCGTCCCCAAAGTAAAATACCGTAAGACATGATACTATGAAAGTAACTAAAATAGACTAGCCGCGCAGTATCTACATCAGTAAATTGACGGATTTTTCTGACAGCATATGCTGCTGAACTTAGCCGTCCTGCAAGTGATGTTAAATGAGGACCCCATTGTAGCCTAGAGTCGAGCGTGATCCCCAAGAAAACGGTTTTATCGACGAATTCTAGTTTCTCTTGATTCAATACTATCTCACAATCACTACTTTTTACATTTGGTAAAGAAAATCTAATGCACTTAGTTTTTTTCCCATTTAATACTAAATTATTAGCAGTGAACCAATTTTGGACCTGCAGTAGGGCGTTATTAACTTCGTCAAAATTTGTATCACGTCTACCTACCTTAAAAATCAAGGAAGTATCGTCAGCAAATAACACCATTTGTGGTTGATTTTTTTTTTTTTTTTAGTGTTGATCAACTAATAAACAAAAATATACTAGCTATTCTAAACTGCTTAAACGAATTATAAATCTTACTGAGCGCGCACAAAACAATTACAAAATAAATACATCGACTAACAAGAGTAGAACTGCATGGCAAATTATAAATAATAATAAATTAAATATACCTAACGAGGCGACAATCGAATTAAGAATTAACGATAAATTGACATCAATTCCTAAACAAATTGCCAATGCATTTAATAACTATTTTATTGAAAAAGTAAAACCTCTCCCAGGTGCTGGTAAGGATGCCACAGCTCTAATCAATCATCAACCAAACTCAATGTTTTTATCACCAAGTCTGCCTTATCATATGCAGAAGATTATATCAAGTCTTAAAAACACGAGTAGTGTAGGATATGACGGTATTTCAACGAATGTGATCAAAGCAGTGAGTGAAGATATTTCTCAACACTTAAGCCATATTATGAACCTTTGTATTCTGAGTGGGTCATTTCCAAAAGATCTCAAATTGACAATAATTAAACCTTTATTTAAAAAAGAACATAAATATTTAATGGAGAACTATAGACCCATAGCATTAATTTCCGTATTCTCAAAAATTTTTGAGAAATATTTATATAATGAACTCAACAGTTACTTAGAACAACGTAAAATCCTATGTGATGAACAGAAAGGTTTCAGAAAAAATAGAAACATTAATATGGCGATTTACGACTTCATATACACTGTTTCAACACATGTTGACAAATCTTTACCGGTTTGTTCTATTTACTGTGACATGTCCCAAGCATTTGATTATGTAGACCACAATATTCTGCTAGATAAACTTGAAGCCTACGGGATAAGAGGTAATGTCTTGGAATTGTTAAAATCATATCTTACCGACCGTCAACATATAACTCAAATATCTAAATTTTATATTAAAGCTAAAAAGGTACAGAACTTCTCTTCTCAAAAGCGTCTTATTACACATGGGGTGCCCCAGGGAAGTGTATTGGGCCCTCCCCTGTTCTTATTATATATTAATGACCTACCAAATGCAACTAAAGAACCCATGACATTATTCGCTGATGACAGTACTGTAACTATAACATCTAAAAATTTATCTGACTATAATTTTGACGCAAATAATTAATTAAACTCTATTATTACCTGGCTTAGCAACAATAATTTGAAAATTAATCTTAATAAAACTAACATAATGCATTTTAGTCAACGGGAAAAATCACATAATTTATCAAAATTCAATTTATCTTACAATGACAATAATATACAAGAAGCAGATACAGCCCGATTTCTGGGATTAATCATAGATCGGCAATTAAATTGGAAAACACATATTAATGAATTATGTAAAAAAATCAGCAGCTCGTCGTTTGCCCTCTATAAACTTGCTCCTACTGTCAATACAAGCACCTTACTAATGGCTTATTACGGACTTGTGGAATCTATATTGAGATTTGGGATTATTTTCTGGGGCAATTCAACTGATAAAGACACAGTGTTCAAAGCACAAAAGCGTTGTGTACGGGCTATGTTTGGGTTGCAAACTATGGACAGTTGCAGACCAATGTTCATTAAGCACAGAATTTTAACACTTCCGTCACTCTATATATTGGAAATGGCTGTATTTGTAAAAAGTAATCCTCAATGGTTTCCTCTTTTGTCAAATAATTATGATAGAAATAGACGTGAGAAGTATAGGCTTTGGGTGCAGTCATACGCGGCCAAAACAGCACTTTTAAGGAAAAGTGTTGTATGCATGGCCCCATTAATATACAATAAAATTCCGAATAATATAAAGCAATTGAATTTTAATTTATTTAAGAAAACACTCAAAAAGTTGCTTACTGATAAATGCTATTACAACATTGTTGATTTTTTAAATGATGACTTTTGAATTTTATCGTTGATTTTAATTTTATTGTGTTTTGACATATTTTGTAATATTGAGTTATTGACTATATTTTGCACTTACTCTAATTTTATTTAAGAAACTGACATTAATTAATAATTTATAATTGCCAATTTAATTAACAACATAATATTATAAACATTTTGTACGCTGAGTGAGGCAAAACATGTTGATCCGATAAAAATATTTTTCCATCAATATGTGCATATTCATGTATCATGTTACACATGTTTTAACAAATAAGATTATCTTTATCTTTATCTTATCTTTATCTTGCGGCTGTTATTACTTAGCCACGAGCTCCACTATAAAATAACCAATAACAATAATCTATAATTCATCCTACAATTGGACCACAGATTGCTGCTTTAGGGCAGGTCAAGACGTCTGAACTTCTGATGCGTAAGCATTGGTACACGATACTTTTTAGTTTCAAAATCTTTCTTTCTCCTTTCTCTACTAATAATAATTGATGTGTTTGTACATGTATGTGGCCTTCTAAAAACAAAACAAACCAAACCAATACATTATCAAATTCTTCACGAAATTATACGTTCAGCTCAATATTTTCTGAATAACCAACTACTGTAAGTAACCAACACGTTTTAACGAACGGTTACTGGTTGCTGGTTGCGTGCCGCGCGATGTGCCGTCCGATTCAATTTGATTGGCCACAATTAGGGGCGGCCTGTGCTGAAAATAAAAGGAAAAGAAAAATACTACAATAGGGCACCGGGTTATTTTGTTGCTTTCGTTAGTGGCTTTAGAAATATGTGGGAGCATGAAATGTGTTTTCAGTTATTGTGGATGGGAGGATTTAATTGCTAATCGTACAGTCGACTGCATGGAAAGACCAAAAAAACGATGGATGGACTGTGTGAAAGATGACATGGCTAGAAAGGGGGTAACTACCGAGATGACGACTAATAGAGAAGTATGGAAAAAAAGGACATGTTGCGCCGACCCCAAATAGATTGGGATAAGGGCAGGAGAATGATGACAGTTGACTGCATGGTAACAATTTGACGTTAGCAGCAATAATATGTCGTACCACTGAGGGCGATTTTCGTTGTGTTACTACTGACGTTCGGTTGGACGTATGTAGTGTTAGCATGCATTGATGACTTGATGACTTGATTGACTGATTGGCTTCCTATTAACATAACGTTTTAAATATTATGTGTAATAAATACTGAACTACTGACTTCCGGTTGTCAGAGACATCATCGTCAGAAATTGCCGCAGGAGCGAACGATATCACCTGGACCTTTGTGAGATTGATGATTACTGTTGTGTACCTACGTGTACAATGTAAAATATTAACTGAAGTTGATTATTAAATACAGCATTAGCAAAGTGATTTGCCTTTTCTATTTGTAATCTACAAGTATATTTCACCTGGAGGATATGAGAACGCATACGTTCCAATAGTAGGTACTATCTGCGGAAGTTCTGTTATCACAGCAAACATAACTTCACGCAGAGATCTATTAAGCCACGAGACGATGACGACCACGTGGTTAGAGCTTTCTTTTTATAAATATATTTCTTGTTCTTTTTGCAAGAAAAGGATGTTAATAGTTTAAATTTATTCTAAGCTCAATTAAATGGCGACTATTGTTCATAGAGTCAAAGAAAAGACTTACGAATTAATTAAATTTCAATGGCCTATGGTTAAATAAAAACATATTCAGAAATCTTAACACTACATAAGAGCACGTTAGTAAAGTCGTTTCACTAACTAACTTTACTAATAAAATATCTGATTATATAAATATATCAAAAAGAATCTCGAAACGTAACATAGGCGATATGAAACTTCCCAAGCCTTTTATGATGTACTGTATATTATTTCTCGAAGTAAAGTGCAACAGCTGGCGTTACACAAATCGGTCCACTGTGCAGCTCGTAAAGGAAGCACCATTGTAGTTCATTCACCGTTATGACCTTAGAAACGTATTACTACAAGACAGGACAGCACTGAAGAATATCTACGTCGTGCTTGCTACTTTTGAACTTCGTCCACCGCTATTAAGGTTTATTTTTTACTAGCTATTCGTCTGTGTGTATTTTGATGTATTTGGAACCAAACGTAGCCCTTTCTTTCCAGGTTCCAAGTTTCAGGATCTGTCAAATTTCATAACGATCAATTCAATGTTTTAGTCGTGAAAAGGTTACAGACGAACATCGTATTTAAGTATTTAACGCAATTAAGTATTTAATGAAGTGTGGATATAATATTAGTAAGTTTTTACTGCCGACGTTAAACAGTATCTCAATAAAATTACTCAGTCAATATGCCTAGCCTTTTCCCAAACACTTTTCTTTGTTACGTACAAGGTTGAACAGTTTTTAATGAAGTTTGGTGGTGGATTTAGGACGCTGAAACGAGTGCGTCAGTAAATTGATGATCTTCTATCTCGAATGATTATTTTCTGCAGTAAAATCTAGGTTCATGGGGCCACGGTCACAATCTCTCGGATGCAGCTGAATACCAGTATTTTACATGGAGCGACTGCTTATCTGACCTCCACAACCCAGCAACTGGGTAATACCTCCCCCCCCCCCCTTTGGTAAGATTGGTTGTCAGACTTTTGGGCTTCTGACGACTCATAAGGACTGTCAAACATCCACGAATGAAGCGGGACCAATGGTTTAACGTGTTTTCCGACGCACGGCGGAGTCTTGTTATGTAAAGTTCTACAACCACTCATCCACTGACCAACCCCGGCCATCCCTGCCTGCCTGTCATCTCAGAAATTACATAACTGCAATTGCAGTTTCGTGACACAGTCTAAAATATCGTAACTCAATTTCATCACGATAACAATGATATTTATTGTTTATGAGACTATTATTACACTCAAGTCAGTTCAGCTTTTGCGCAGAAAAAAAACGGTTTGTTTGAGATGCGTACACATCCGTTCAGCTTTTCACGTCGTTCCATACAAAACTGCTTGTTTTTTTTATGGACAAAAGTAATTTAACTGAATAAGCGTAGTTAGTGCCTTAATGTTATTCTGATTTGTTACCAGTCATAATTACTATTATGTGTAACATTTAGCACCTGGGAGTTTATTGCCCTTCATTTGATACCTTTTATATTGTGATCTCCTAGGTTGAGAAGTGAACAATCAAACTTAATGTACACATCTTCTCAACTTTATGCAATGTGGTGATTACCATTCTCCTTTCTCTCTATCAGTCAGGAGAAACTTTTCCAAACTGGTCAATTTCAGTACCAATATATTAGGTCTTTACCTATGAAATTGCCGTTCTGCAGTACTGGCCATTTCAAATCAAAATAATTTTTGTTTGGCTAAGAATTCTAATTTCAAATAAATTTTATATTAAAAACATGGATTTTTTTTTCCAAAAGTAGTCATTTGTTTATTGATTAGTGTTACATTTTCATCGCATTTCAGTCTTTTTCGTCATCATGGATACGTTAAAAATTCGAGTAATTATGGAATATGAGTACCGTCGTGGCAGCAACGCGGCACAAGCGGCACGCAACATCAACGACGTTTACGGAGCTAACACAACAAACCAACGCACCACTTGTTATTGGTTTGCTCGCTTCCGTTCTGGAAATTTCGACCTGAAAAATGAACCTCGCGGTCGTCCGAAGACTTTGGTCGACAATGACGAATTAAAGGCGATTGTGGAAGCTGATGATACATAATCTACGGCTGAATTAGCAGCAGCTTTCGACGTTAGCGTCAAAACAATATTGGTCCATTTGCGTCAAATTGGCAAGGTAAAAAAGCTTGACAAATGGGTGCCCCACGAACTCAATGATCGCCAGCGCGAAGTACGCGTCGAGACGTGCCTTGCGCTGCTCAACAGACACACAAATGAAGGAATTTTGAACCGCATTGTTACCTGCGATGAAAAATGGATTCTGTTTGATAACCGCAAGCGCTCAGCAAGTGGGTGGGATCCTGGTTCAGCACCTAAACAATGCCCTAAACGAAAACTTACCCCTAGAAAAGTGATGGTCACTGTTTGGTGGTCTAGCGCCGGTGTGATTCATCACAGCTTCTTACCAAACGGGGTGAGCATTACTTCAGATGTGTACTGTGAAGAACTGAACACAATGATGGAGAAGCTGGCACATCTCCAACCAGCATTGGTCAATCGCTCGTCTCCGCTGCTCCTGCACGACAACGCGCGACCTCATACTGCACAGCAGACGGTCTCCAAGTTGCAAGAACTGGGGTTGGAAGCTCTCCGTCATCCGCCCTACTCACCAGACCTTGCGCCTACAGACAACTACTTTTTCCAGAATTTAGATAACTTCTTGGCGGGAAAAAATTCAATACCCGAGAGGCAGTACAAAATGCCTTTGAAGAATTTGTTGCTTCCCGTCCAGCTGATTTCTTTAAGAAGGGCATCAATAAACTGCCACTGCGTTGGCAAAGATGCATTGATTGCATGGGTGATTACTTCGATTAATACAAATAAAAAATGCATGAAAAAAATTCGTTTAAATTTTTTCATACAAAACGGCAATTTCATAGGTAAAAACCTATTATAACTGTAAACCTGAGACATGGTATAATTCAAAATACCCGCATTTACTCGGCATTCATGAATCTTAACAACTCGCGTCAATAGTGGAGGCACCCAGCGTTGCTCATTAAAACTTGTCGCCGAGCTAATAACTTACATACCTAGGTAAAGGTGCTGTTATAAAGAGGGGCTACCTGTGCGGTACCTGAAGTATAGGCTAAGAAAATACTGGACTGCTATGCTAACAAGCAAGGACATTAAAAAAAACACTTGGGTAAGAAAGACGTAAATTTTTTGACATGTATTCGCCATAAATAACTAGTTCTAGTTGAAAGGAACTTATCAAAAAATATTTGATAAAATTACAAATGAACAATTTTCCGACGTTTTCTTTTCTTGTACTGTGAGACCTCACTTCTTGCCAAATTTTATGATTCTAGGTCAACGAGAAGTACATACCTTAAGCTTTGATTTACTTGCGAGTATCAAAATACGTCGCATAAATGGCTGTATTTTTTTATTGCGTTGACTTAGAAGCTTCATTTTTTTAGAACACCTTGAGGCCAAAGACTTACGTATTTGATATTAATTTCAACTTAATACCTTCATGTGTTCCTGAAAAAAAGGGTCTTGATAGACAGGGCAATGTGAGCTGATGACCAACGTGTCTGCGATTAGCACCAGCATAGGCAGTAACGTCTTTACCATAGAAATATAAAAAAACAGACTTCCTAGACTATAGACTATAGCTTAAGATACTTATTATGTAAATAATAAATAAGTTCTTATAGTACCTTTTTAGCTTCCCAAAAGATACAAATACAAAAAAAGAATGGATTGATGCCACAGGAAGGCCACCTAACTGGTTCCCAACGAAATATAGCACCATATGCTCAATTCACTTTAAGGCAGAAATGTTCCAGCCTCTAAAGAAAACTCGCAGGCTTTTTGAATGGGCAATCCCAAAATTAAGAGTACGTCAAGTACTGAACAAATACCTCCACTTTACAGGTCAGTGAGTAAACACATCATAACAGGGTTCAACAATTCCTATGGTTTCACAGCCTAAACCAACTTAACCGGATTGTTTTAATTTATTGATTCGTGTTTTTTTTAATATACATTTTTTTTTATTTAAAATATATAATACTTTCTGGACATATCATTTTTTATTTTATTTTCAGGACCCCAAATTTTTCTTGTACTAATAAATGGAAGTATCGATAACTTTCCGATTTAGTCAATCACTAGCGTATATGTAAAATAAATTGCTTTTTGCACAACACAATAATAGCGCCAGATGTTTTTGTATGAGTAAGTTGTACGGTGCATGGTAAATGCACGCTGTGTGTGACGAGTTAAGGTTTATAATTGATTGTGTAGTATGTTCTGATTTATGAATTGCAAGTGTGTGCGCGACTTTGTATCTATTGCTTTTATTGAACTACATGTGTAGTAGTGGCGCGGTGGTGGGGCCAACCTAGCGACATCGGGTTCTGACACATTTTCAACTACCGGGCATATCTCCTTCTTTCATGTATCTATGGTCTTTACGATAAAAATAAAGAAAGCGCGACTACGTCAGCGATCGAGGATGAAAGTAGTCTATGTCTTTCTCCAGGCTACCAATCTGTTAACGATAGGATTAGTGGTTCAGGCGTGAAAAGATAACAGACAGACAAATCTACTATGGGATACTCTTTCCAACTTATAGTCATCACCATCTGTCTAGCCTTTTCCCAACTATGTTGAGGTCAGGTTCCAGTCTAAGGATACAGCTGAATACCAGTATGTTAAATGGAGCGACTGCCTGTCTGACCTCCACAACCTCTGATAAATACGAAACCCCTAGGTAAGACTGGTTTTTAGATTTTCGGGCTTTTGATGACCCGAAACTACTGTCAAAGATCCACGAATTGCAGCCGGAACCAACGGCCTAACGTGCTTTCCGAGGCACGTAGGGGTCTTGATTTGTAAAGATGGTCACCCATCCACGGACCAACCGCGGCAAGCGGAGCCCGAATGGATGATAATGCTTAATTTTCCAACTTATAGTATATTTTAATTATTAAATTTGCCTGAGGTCCAGACAGACGACTCATTATACCACGAGAATTAGTTACTTACGTACACTATGCACACACCCTTACCGAATGCGGATAAGTTTCCTTTAAGTTATGTTCAGCTGTGGTTTTCCGTGAGTATGTTGAATAGAGCAGTGGTAAGTAAACTGGGATACGCTTGAATAAACATACTTGTGCATCTATGAATAAGCATGTATATTATAAGGCAATTAAATGTTGGCTTGAGGAGGTTATGATATGTTGCCTGTTTTCCTTTCATTGCCAGTTAGAAAAGTTTAGTAGCTATGAGATAGTCGTGACTTGTAAGTTTATCAGAATTTAAAACTGATGTTTTAGTACTTCTTACTATGCATGCAGTTGTGCAGACAGAGGGAGGCAGAGCGAAGACCTCTTTATAAAGAGAAAACGAAAGAGTACACGCTCACAAAGTTCTCAGTGCTTCTGCGCGATTTAAAATTATTTTTATTCTAGTTTTCTTAACGATTTTATAATTCACTAGCTTTTGGCAGTGGCTTCGCCCGCGTGGATGTCGGAAATTATCCCACGGGAACCTTACGTTTTTCCGGGAGAAAAAGTGGTTTATGTGCTATTCTAGACTGTAATCTATCTCTGTGCCAAATTTAATCCAGATCCGTTCTGCCGTTCTGGCGTGATTGCGAGTAACACACATCTATCCTCCATCTGTCCAAACTTTCGCATTTAAAATTTAATAATAGATTAATAGGTAGATTAAAAAGGGGCTCATGACTGAGTAATAACATTCACATGGGTCGATCGATCAGGTTAAGCTATGCCGCGGTTGGTCCATGGATGGGTGACCATCTTTACATATCGAGATGCCTTCGTGCCACAGAAAGCACGTTAAGCCGTTGGTCCCGGCTGTCATTCGTGGGTCTTTGACAGTCGTTACGGGTTGTCAGAAGCCCGAAAGTCTGACAACCAGTCTTACCAAGGGGTACAGTCAACAGCAAAAGTAAATGATCAAAATCAGAAATTCAATACTAATCAAAACTGATCACGAATATATGGCAGCTGTACTAGTAGTAAATGTTTGGTATAATTTATAATCACATACTTTTGAATCACTTCGACGCCACACAGTTCTGACGCGAACTCCGTTCATTAGTATTGAATTTCTGATTTTGATCATCTACTTTTGCTTTGACTGTACCTTATTACCCAGTAACTGGGTTGTGGAGGTCAGATAGGCAGTTGCTCCATGTAAAATATGAAGGAATTATTGTGGTGCAATTATAAATGAACTGAAACTCAAACTCAAAGCATTTATTTCAAATAAACCAATTACAGGCACTTTTGAATTGTCAATGGGTCGGTCAGTCAGATAGATGAAGCTAGTTGCCCATTCCAAAGCGTAGTAGATCCCTATGGAGAAGAACGGGCAAGAAACTCCACGGACACTCTTTTAAATCATAATATTTTTACAAAATATTGGTTACATCGTTCAAGTTGAAAATATACATGTGAGAACAATGTAGAAAGACGTGCACGTTAAAAAGCGTCCGTAATAAAAAGATAAAAACTAAAACAACTAAATTAAATATTAAAATTAAAAATAAGCCATGGCAGCTAAGAGACGACCAGTCCCAACTGACGGCGCCCGTTCACGAACATGACGCATGGATCAGCACCAATTAGCTCAACCATTTTGAAGGGAACTTAATGATCCAACACACACGCCACCACCAGCGAGACATTTGAGTGAGCATGACATACTCTCAACCGCCAGGGCACACTCAAGTCAGTGAAAGACGTACCCAGTAAAAGGTAGCTTAATAGTAGCTACATAGTGCTCACACATGTGCTATGCAATTATATAATACTAAGAGATTGAATCTAAACAATGCAAAGAAAGTTTTCTCTCATCTTAATCTTCAGCAGCTCCAACAATATATCCGAATGCTAATCAATTAATTAATGCGTCCTTGTGGAGCAGGACAAGCATTCAGCCAAGCATTTTTGTCAGCGATGTAATCCCCCAAATTATATTATGCCTGGCTGCATAGTGTGCGTTTTATACAAGATTTAAATTTCCTTTCATTCAGCTGGAGTATGTGGGGAGGTATTTTATTATAACATTTTAAACAGTACCCCATGAAGGATGAGTCTACTTTAGCCAGTCTGAAACCTGGTTGAACTAATTGGTCCCTATTTCTAGTCCTATAATTGTGTCCTTCACCTCTTTAATGAAACTGTGATTAAAGTAATTATGTAGTATAATGTGAAAATAGTTCGACACACTGACAGCATGGGGCGACGCAGAGAGCGGTAGCGCCATCTACGGCAAAAATGCGCATTAACCGAGATTGCGTTCATACATTCTAACAAAATACTATTATTTCATCCAGTTAGACTGGAAGCCGACCCCAACATAGTTGGGAAAAGGCTAGGCAGATTGAAATAAGATTGTCAGTCAGTGATGACCGTTTTGACCAACTAAGGTACCAGAGCCATAGTCTGATGGTAAATAAAAAAAAAACAGCTACCTGATTAGTAGGGTAGGCTAACAAATATCACGTTAGTTAACCAAAAGGATTGGCCAAAATAACCACAACAAATCACATAATCCCATAAGAGATTTGATATCATAAAATTGAATAGGCTTCCAACCAGGAGTACTATACCTAGTTTTGAAAATCGAATCGTCCTGCCCACTCAGGCACTTTACGTTCAGTTCCGTCACGTAACAAGTTTCGACGTGTTCGCGTGACGTCACTGGCCCGCGGCACGGTGCCACTACATCCGTGACGTTTCTGGGACTGCAAAGAACGGGTGTATTCTGGAAGACGATTTGAGGACGATCGTGTTGTAGCAGTAAAAATTTTAATGTAATTAACGATTTTACATGAATAGTACACCTACGTTCAGTACAAATTGAGCAATCAGCTTCCATCGTCATCAAGTCATCAAGGTGTCGTTTAAAAAACACACAACCTCTTAAGGGGTACTCATAATTATGAACAACTTTTACTATGAGAGCAATCCTGAAATCGTGAAAAAATCAGCTGTCCCTTACATTTATGTTCGCATAACTCGTTAAACAGGGAACAGCAGATTTTTTTTCCCGATTATAAGTTTGCTCCCATAGTAAAAGTTGTTCATAATGATGAGTTCATAACATGAGAAAACCGTGATCATAGGAAATTCGCAGAAATTGTCCAATGCTGAACAAGTGAACATGTAATTCCTTCAGGACTGTTGTGCAATCAGAAATGATGTGGAAACATCATTTTAGCATAATCAGCTTATAATGTTCCCACTGCTGGGATACAGGCCTCCTGTCTGTGAGAGGGAGTCAGTCGTAATCCACCACGCGGGCCTGGTGCGGGTTGGTAGATGTCACATGTCTTCGAAATTTTTGTTTCTAGGACATGCCGGTTTCCTTAATATGTTTTGATGACATAATTTACACAAAGTAAAGTGCCTGGCGGGGTTCGAACCAACGACCTACAATTAGTAAGTCGCGGCCGTTACCACTTGGCCACCTCTGTCACCTCTGGCTACTCTCTGACATCATTTTAGATCGCAAGAATTTGTATCGAACATAGGTAAATATGTGGCCTATCCACACTTTTTCTGTCCATTGCTCGCTAAGAATTGGTCTCCATTGCTTGTGTAGTACATAGTACTTGCCATCCAGCCAGTAAGTAAGATTGTTCCCATTATCTATCAACAAAACAAAATACGCGCACTAAAAACAACAATAACTCCAGTCCCACACATCTCCACATTCAACAAACAGCTTACCGCTCCTCAGAATACCACTGCCAATATTTCCGAGCGCCCTCCACCTCTAAGTAAACTTCCGGGCGGCTCCGTGCACCGGAAAGAACAGTCGGGCTACAAAGCGGAGCAATATTGCTCCACCTAGCTCTATGGTTCGTGGAGATTCTGTTGTAGTGTTTTGTGCTTTGTGATAATTATTATTATTGTTTTGTTTTGTTAAAAGGATTCCTAGAAGTCTGTACCGTATTACCTTAAAACTGTGTTTATCAGTTGTTTAGGGTAAACAACTGTATAACATGACATTTAAGCTATGGAGTTTGACGTAAAAGTGACATTAGAAATGCGTTGAACATGTGTCTAAGTTTTTGTGGTAAGACCATAGATATATGAAAGAAGGAGATATGCCCGGTAGTTGAAAATGTATCAGAACCCGATGTCGCTAGGTTGGCCCCACCACCGCGCCACTACTACACATGTAGTTCAATAAAAGCAATAGATACAAAGTCGCGCACACACTTGCAATTCATAAATCAGAACATACTACACAATCAATTATAAACCTTAACTCGTCACACACAGCGTGCATTTACCATGCACCGTACAACTTACTCACACAAAAACATCTGGCGCTATTATTGTGTTGTGCAAAAAGCAATTTATTTTACATATACGCTAGTGATTGACTAAATCAGAAAGTTAGCGATACTTCCATTTATTACTGTACAAGAAAAATTTGGGGTCCTGAAAATAAAATAAAAAATTATATGTCCAGTAAGTATTATGTATTTTAAATAAAAAAAATATGTTTTTTTTAAGAAAAAACGCGAATCAATAAATTAAAACAATCCGGTTAAGTTGGTTTAGGCTGTGAAACCATAGGAATTGTTGAACCCTGTTATGATGTGTTTACTCACTGACCTGTAAAGTGGAGGTATTTGTTCAGTACTTGACGTACTCTTAATTTTGGGATTGCCCATTCAAAAAGCCTGCGAGTTTTCTTTAGAGGCTGGAACATTTCTGCCTTAAATGAATTGAGCATATGGTGCTATATTTTGTTGGGAACCAGTTAGGTGGCCTTCCTGTGGCATCAATCCATTCTTTTTTGTATTTGTGTCTTTTGGGAAGCTAAAAAGGTACTATAAGAACTTAATGATCATTTACAAAATAAATATCTTAAGCTATAGTCTATAGTCTAGGAACTAATTGGCCGCTGAGACAGGAGTGAGGTGGCGGTTCGCAACGCACGTACTGAGTAATGCGCCCCCGCTCCTCCATCCCACCGCTCACATACCTAAGGCGCGGTCAACTAGTTCCGCGCGGTCTATACTTCTTAACCTCACGATGAGTAAGCAGGTAGCAGGCAACAGGCGAATAGACTTTTGTTATTAAAAAAAAAAACCCTTAGTTAAGAAATAGTTAAATATATGAAAACAAACACATACCATACTCATGCATAACAAATAAATAGCATGAATATGTTGACTTATTTTAAGCAAAAATCACTTATATTTTATCTGAACCATACCGATTACTACAACGCATTCGAATCTTGTGGTTCATAGTTAAAGACTTTAGCGGAAGTAAAATACCAAAACCAAAAAAAAGTAAGGAAATATCACGAAGATGCGATAATTTAAACCCAAAAACACTCCACCTAAACATTAATAAACTTACTTTACGACCGTTGGTTATGCATTTCTCAACTAGGTACGCTGTAAAATAATCAAAAACAGTAAAAAAGATTATTTTACATTCTCAAAGGTTTTCCGACCGTACTTAAACGTCATCTTTTCAAGTGTTCCAACCGGGCTAAAACGGTTGACAAATTGAAAAATAAACTATAATAGCAATATAATATTCGTTGGGCAATCGACATTATTATCGATAGCCAACTTTAGTGTATCTTAACCTCATCACTATCTCGCCGCAAGACACAGCGGCTGTACTATGCGACGCTCCGCGTAAATAAAGTATCGTTTTGTTATTTTTACATTGCTTGTTCAGCCGCTTAGCGACATACTTAAGGTAGTGGTTAAGGAGCAATGTATTTGCTGCAAAAATAGTACAGCCGCTGCGATATTTGAAAACAAAAATAACGTAGTAAAAGCAAGAAATATTTTACGATTTGTTGTTTTTTATGATTTTAAAGATAAATACAGCAAAATACTTTTACTTACATATGGTAAGTGATTCCGTGAGATACGACGTTTTTAATATCACTTCGGTTTTTGCAGGAAACCACTGAACAACACGGCATTTTTATAATTTATCGTGACCACGGCCGAAATCGTACTAGTTCGCGGAGACGGCCATTTGGCGAGTAAAGGCGCAGCGCGCGCATAACGCGTGGACACAGATACGCGCCCATGCCACTTCTCCTGTTTTTTATATTGCTATGGGTTCCCTATAATATTTTTTTTCTGGCTCTGATTAAGAATTGGTGAATTATAAAGTTGAAACATTTAAAATACGTACAAATGTAAGTGTTACTGGTTCCCTTTTATAAATGATTGCGTGAGAATTGAACCTCATACAGTTTGTTTGCATTTTCATTTGACACTTTTGCAATAGACTATATTTGTTGAAAATATATCATATATCATATTTGGTGGAGATTTCAACATTAATATACTTGACAAAAGCAAACAAACACAGACTTTCTTACCTTAATGCGCTCACATAACCTAAAACAAATAATTCGCGAACCCACACGGATAACAAAGAGTACTTCCACTTGCATTGATTTACTTTTCACCAATTATAAATCCTTATTATAGAAGGAATATGTCGAAGATTACGGACTCTCTGATCACAAATCTATCAACTTAGAATTAAATACAAATTGCTTATATATAAACAACAACAAAATATGATATAAACAAAAAAGACTATTTACAGATAAAAACATAATAAACTTTAAAAATGCATTAAGATAAATTGATTAGCAAATAATTATAAATACAAATAATAACGTTAACGAAAACTACTATGCATTCATCACAACTATAACACAGCTCTTAGATAAAATAATAATAAAAACAAAGAGTGAAAGTAAAATTTAAAAAGCTAAAGGATGGATGACAACAGGGTTAAAAATATCATGTAAAAACAAAAGAGTACTAAACATTATAGTAAATGAATCTAAAAGCAATATTATAAAAACATATCATAGCAAATTTAGCAAAACATTAAAACGTAGCATAAAACTTTAAAAAAAACTCAAACTCAAACTCAAACTCAAAGCATTTATTTCAAATAAACCAATTACAGGCACTTTTGAATTGTCAATGGGTCGGTCAGTCAGAAAGATGAAGCTAGTTGCCCATTCCAAAGCGTAGTAGATCCCTATGGAGAAGAACGGGCAAGAAACTCCACGGACACTCTTTTAAATCATAATATTTTACAAAATATTGGTTACATCGTTCAAGTTGAAAATACAGGGTGTTAGTGTAAACACCGTTGTCCTTGAAACCAGTGGTTTGGTTTCACTTATAGAACGTAAATTCAATGAAAAATAACAACATTTTTTTTTAAAGAAAAATCTCCATATTTCCCCGAAAGTTTCTCACCCTATGCGCAAGGCCACAGATTGTAGCGCGGGGAATACCCAACCAGCCACGTGCGCGACGCGGCCGGCGGCGCGCGCGCGACGCCTCTCTCCTCGCTCACCTCAGTCTGTCAGCTGTCTCGCTATCGAGTGCACGTAACGCTTAGACTCACAGCGCGAGCGCAACGCCCGCGCCGCCCGCGTCGCCGCGCCGCGCCTCCCGCTCATCGCGTGTGTGTTAACTTGTTAAGATAGTTAGTGATAATGTCGTACACAAATGTACAGTGGACCGAAATGGTACGGGTTTACGCCGCAGCGGGTGATAACCTGAACGCGGCTCGGAGAATGTACGCAGAGTTATTCCCCGGACAACCTGTGCCAAATCGTGAAACGATGTTGGCGGCTACTCAAAGGTTACGTACCTACGGCCAGTTCACAGTGCCGGCCCATGCTCAGGGGCGTGGAAACCAGCAGCTGCCAACTGACCTCCAGGAGCGCATACTGGAATTCTTCGCGGATAACCCAGACGAGAGTACCAGGCGGCGGCCTGTATTTTTGATGTTTCGCACTGGACAATATGGAAAATTCTCCATATTGACCGTCAACATTCTTATCATTATCAGCCGGTTCAAGAATTGAACGAAAACGACAACATACCGCGGGTGGTGTTTTCACAATGGTTACTAGAAAACTTTGACAACGTTTCCATTTTATTTACGGACGAAGCGATGTTTACTAGGTCGGGCATTTACAATGTTCATAATGAACATTACTGGAGCCGGGTAAATGAACACCGAATACGGCAAGACAGTTACCAGCATCGCTTTTCCGTAAACGTGTGGGCGGGAATTCTGGATGGCAAACTAATCGGACCGTATTTTATTGACGGCCATTTAAATGCACAGTCGTACATGGAAATTTTAAGACATGTATTCGACAGAATGTTGAATAATGTGCCTCTTCGTTCCCTAAGAAACTTGTATTACCAACATGACGGTGCCCCTGCACATTTTCAGCTGCAAATCAGGGCTATGCTGGATGAGGAGTTTCCTGGGCGATGGATTGGCCGTTGAGGACCAGTCGCGTGGCCCGCGCGCTCGCCAGACCTTTCACCTCTGGACTTTTATCTTTGGGGGGAAGCGAAGCGCCGGGTGTATGCTACTGAGTTCCACACTAGATCGGAACTCAAAAGGCGAATTCGTAGTGCGTTCAGAGACCTTAAAAATGACACTCTTGTGCTTCCTAGAGTGAGAAACAATTTAAGAAAACGTGCGGAGGCATGCGTGGCCGTAAATGGATCGCATTTCGAACAACTTTTACGATTAATGTAAGTGTAAATAATAAGTGTAGATACCTATTCAATCAAGTGTAAATTTAGCAAGTGATTTTTAATTAAACTGTACATAACTGTGATTAACTTTTTAAATACGCCAAAAATACCTACCTAGTGTTTGTTTATTTTTCATTTTCTTTGTTGTTGAATCTAACTTACATTTGGACTGGTCACGCAACACATAAGGTAGGTATTTTTGCCTGTCCTAAGCCAGGGAAGTATGAAGGGAAAGTTACATCGCAGGTTGCGTGTACGTATTGTTATTATCGGAATGTAGGAAAAAAAAATAGGACGGGTGGCGGCCGGCAAGGGCGTCGACCTTTGCAGTGATCACGTGACTCGGGCGCAGTTATCCATGAATTTAAGGACGGTGTCAGACAGAAACTTTTTGAAATTTTTGAATGAAAATGACGTTTATTGTTTTTTAAATTCGGATAAATATTTTTATATTTAGGCCAACTACCTATGGTTTTAGTGACAACGGTGTTTACCCTTACACCCTGTATACATGTGAGAACAATGTAGAAAGACGTGCACGTTAAAAAGCGTCCGTAATAAAAAGATAATAACTAAAACAACTAAATTAAATATTAAAATTAAAAATAAGCCATGGCAGCTAAGAGACGACCAGTCCCAACTGACGGCGCCCGTTCACGAACATGACGCATGGATCAGCACCATTTAGCTCAACCATTTTGAAGGGAACTTAATGATCCAACACACACGCCACCATCAGCGAGACATTTGAGTGAGCATGACATACTCTCAACCGCCAGGGCACACTCAAGTCAGTGAAAGACGTACCCAGTAAAAGGTAGCTTAATAGTAGCTACATAGTGCTCACACGTGCTATGCAATTATATAATACTAAGAGATTGAATCTAAACAATGCAAAGAAAGTTTTCTCTCATCTTAATCTTCAGCAGGTCCAACAATATATCCGAATGCTAATCAATTAATTAATGCGTCCTTGTGGAGCAGGACAAGCATTCAGCCAAGCATTTTTGTCAGCGATGTAATCCCCCAACTTATAATATGCCTGGCTGCATAGTGTGCGTTTTATACAAGATTTAAATTTCCTTTCATTCAGCTGGAGTATGTGGGGAGCTATTTTATTATAACATTTTAAACAGTACCCCATGAAGGATGAGTCTACTTTAGCCAGGCTGAAACCTGGTTGAACTAATTGGTCCCTATTTCTAGTCCTATAATTGTGTCCTTCACCTCTTTTACCGAAAAGATTTAGATTTTTCCTTACGTACATGATGTTTTCGTAGATATATTGACAAGGTACCGTCATGATGTTAATATCTTTAAACAGTTCCCTTAGAGAATCGCGCCTGCGGAGGCCATATATTGCTCTGATGGCTCTTTTCTGCAGAATAAAAATAGACTCTATGTCTGCAGCCCGTCCCCATAGTAAAATACCGTAAGACATAATACTATGAAAGTAACTGAAATAGACCAGCCTTGCGGTGTCTACATCAGTGAATTGACGGATTTTTCTCACCGCATATGCTGCTGAACTTAGCCGTCCTGTAAGAGATGTTAAATGCGGACCCCATTGCAGCCTTGAGTCGAGCGTGATCCCCAGGAAAACAGTTTTATCGACGAATTCTAGTTTCTCTTTATTCAATACTATGTCACAATCAGTACTTTTAACATTTGGTAAAGCAAATCTTATACATTTAGTCTTTTTCCCATTTAATACTAAATTATTAGCAGTGAACCAATTATGGATCTGCAGTAGGGCGTTATTTACGTCGTCAAGATTTGATGCACGTCTATTTATCTTAAAAATTAAGGATGTATCGTCAGCAAATAACACCATTTGTGGTTGGTTTTTTAATAAATGGGGTAGATCATTAATATATACTAAAAAGAGGAAAGGACCCAATATCGAGCCCTGTGGAACACCCATTTGTACTTTTAGACCGAGTGAATTGACACCATTTATTTGAACTTGTTGCTGTCTATCATTTAAATAAGATTTTACTAAACTGAGCGCAAGTTTACCTAGTCCGTAATGCTCAAGTTTCAAGAGTAAGGTTTCGTGATTTACGCAGTCAAATGCCTTGGAGAGGTCACAAAAGATTCCTATGGCATCTTGGGCCTCCTCCCACGCTGAAAATATGTGTTTTAATAAAGTGGCACCCGCGTCAGTCGTGCAACGTCCTTTGGTGAAACCAAATTGCTGATCGTGCAAGATTTGGTTGGTGTTAAAATGATTAAGCATTTGATCGAGCATTACCTTTTCGAATACCTTGCTGAATACCGGCAACACGGATACTGGTCTATAATTGTTGGTGTGTTTACTGTCCCCAGATTTAAAAAGTGGTATAACCTTACTAAATTTCATTAAATCCGATGCGTCCGAGAGAGCGTATGGTGCTTGTGTGTACCATTCGGTCTTGTAATGGCAGTGGATCTATAGGCGTACAACTTCTAGTTTCTAGAAATCGTGTAGCGCCCATCAAACCAACGACGATACCGAGGCTTGAACTTTGTGGAGCTTTGTTAGGTGCAAGGCTGTGTACTAAGGTTCAGGAATCGCTTACTATAGGTACCCATTCATAAATGTAGATTCTGGTGCGACTCGACCATAGTCCTGGGTTGGCTCTTCACTCCTTCAAATCAATTGAAACCTTTTGTCAGAAACAGAGTCAATGAAATACAGGAAAGTACTTGTGGTCATACCTGGAGCTACGTACCGTCGAAGGACAACCCGGCGGATCTTGTTTCCCGTGGTCTCAGAGCCGACGTTATCATAGACACACCTCTATGGTGGTCTGGACCCACATTTTTACAGCATAGTGAAAATGAGTGGCCCAGTATGCCAAATAACGGGAAAGATAGTCTGCCGGAAGTAGTGACTCATTTCATTGGTAGTGATAGTGACAATCATACATTTATTGGTAATCATTCAGACGCAACCATTCATTCATCAATCATTCATGATTTCATGATATAATAGTAAAGTATTCTTGCTTAACAAAAATTCAAAATATAGTTACATATGTACAACGCTTTATTTACAATGTAAAAATAAATTACATGGTAATTTTTCAATAAAAGAACTAGAAAAATCATTAAACATTATTCACAACTTGAAATGTTTCCAGAAGAGTATAATTTGTTAAAGTCAGGACAAAAATTACCACGTAAAAGTAGATTGCTTCCTCTGATACCGTTCATTGACAATCATAACCTCATTCGCGTGGGCGGGAGGCTCGATAACTCCCCCTACGATTTTAATGTGAAACATCCTATTATTTTATGCAGTAAGCATACACTTACAAAACTTATATTTCAAATGCAACATTTAAAGCTTGTACATGCTGGTGTACAGTTGTTATTGTCACATATACGACAAACTTATTGGCCACTTGGTGGCAGAAACTTGTCTAGATTTGTCGTGAATAAATGTCTTAAATGTTTCAGACATAAGGCTCAAAACGTACAGCCTATAATGGGTCAGCTACCTAATTCAAGAACAAATCTTGAGTTTCCTTTTCTAAATAGTTACGTTGACTATGCTGGGCCAGTATTGGTGGCCAATCGCAAAGGCCGAGGATGCAAACTTACAAAATCCTATATGTGCATCTTTGTTTGCTCGGCAGTGAAAGCCGTACATTTGGAGCTCGTCACCGACCTCACCACTGAGGCCTACATGGCCGCTCTAAATCGTTTCGTGGCGCGTCGTGGCAAGCCTCGAAGCATCACGTCCGATAACGGGACTAACTTTGTAGGGGCATCAAATGAGATGCATAGGTTCTTGCAATCATCAAATGTTGTATCTGAAATGGCACAGCAAGGAATCGAATTCATTTTCACGCCTGCATACAGCCCACATTTCAATTCATTAGCTGAAGCTGCTGTAAAATCATGTGAGCATCATTTAAAACGACTACTGCATCTTACCCATTTCACCTTCGAAGAGATGGCTACCTGTCTCACTCACATAGAGGCGATTCTTAACTCACGCCCACTTACTCCTCTTTCTTCAGACCCTAACGATTTTTCGGCACTTTCTCCCTTTCACTTCCTAATTGGACGGCCATTCTTATCAGTACTACATCCTCAGGTGACTGAAGCCAACATCACGCAGCTGGATCGCTGGAAGAGAATCCAGCATATCAGGCAGCATTTCTGGCGACGGTTTCATAATGAGTACACTTCTCTGCTGCAGGCCAAATCCAAGTGGTTTCATTCCAGAGGTGAAGTGAAGCCGGGGTCCTTGGTCCTGATAAAGGACAAAACAACGCCACTTCTGCTCTGGTCCCTGGGCCGGGTCACGAAGACCTATCCCGGCGTAGACGGGGTCACGAGAGTGGCCGAACTGAAGACGAAGCGGGGCACCATTCGTCGTGCCTTCAACTGCATCTGCCCCCTTCCAGTCGACGATTGAAGAATCCCTTCAACCCGGGGAATATGTCGGCGCATCACATAGGCGCGTGATTGACTGCGGGGACAGCGCGGGGTGTCGGGGACCGAACCCGATACGCGACGGCCGCTGCGCGCCCTTGACTCCACTCGGCTCACAGACGCGCGCCACTACGGGCATTTTATTGTTCCAGTGTAAAACTTTGTTAATCTTTATAATTAATGGTATTATACCAATATTTAAGTACAGTCCACTTGTTTTATTGAGCTCAATCATTGAAGCTCTCTCCAAAATGTTGGCTTCGATAGCCCCCGTTTTTAACAATTTTAAAAGAAAAAAAATGGTGGCTTAACAAAATGAACTCACCGACTCTGGATCCCCCTGTTCCTGTCCCGGGACACAATTTTCCTCATGCACAGCACCAGTTCCACCTTCACAGAGTATTCTAGGAACCACTTATACGGAAATTCTCGAGGAATCTAAATATTTTGCCAGTAGCAAAAAAATAGAATATACCTGACAAATGAATAAGTTAGATAATAAAACTAAAACTATGTGGAATATTATAAATAACAAAACTGGCAAATGTAAGACAAGGCAGTATGAAAATATATCACTAAAAGTAAACAATAAAACTATTTCATCCCCTAAAAAGATATCAAATATATTTAACGATTTTTTTGCTACAGTGGGTGAAACAAAAATTGATGCAAATACAAATACTCCCTTAGAAACTGGACGTCCAGTAATGAACTCACCAACTTCATCAATGTACCTACGCCAAGTAAACCAAAAAGAAATACTTAACATAATTAAAATAATGAAAAATAAGCATAGCTGCGGAATAGACGACATACCCCCAATATTAGTAAAAAAATGTGCAGAAGAATTGTCAGCTCCACTCACATTCTTAATAAACCAAAGCTTTGAGTTTGGAGAATTTACCTACTGACTTACTAAAAATTTCGCTAGTAAAACCCATACACAAAAAGATGTTATTCACACCCCTAGTAATTATAGACCCATAGCGTTGTTGTCGACCTTTTCAAAGATTTTTGAAAAGGCTATGTGTAACAGGCTAAACTTTTTCTTAGAAAAATACAATATTATTGATGACTGTCAAAATGGTTTCAGAAAGACGAGATCCACAACATGTGCAATTTACAAATATGTCCAAACAGCTCTCCAACAAATAAATGACAAAAAGTATGCATTAAGCCTGCTACTCGATATGACAAAGGCCTATGATAAAGTATCGTATAACATATTTCTGACAAAACTTTACGGTTCAGGTATACGTGGCCATGCTTACAATTGGTTGAAATCATATTTAAGCGGGAGAAAACAACTAGTCCAGGTTGAAGACCACAATATTAAAAATAGGGAGACTAACAGTCCGATCCCACATGCTCCATCCCTCAAGGCAGCGTTCTAGGCTGTATACTATTCTTAATATATATAAATGACATCCCAAAAATCCTAAATAAACAAACTACATTACCGGTACTATTTGCCGATGATATCTCCATACTTGTGAAATGTGACAAAAGTTGTGACCCACACCCCTATAGAATCAATAAGTACCTAACTCGGTATAAACATAGACACGCATCTCAATTGGAAAAAGCACATAGAAACAATTAAATCTAAATTATCTAAATTTACTTACGCCTTATTTCAACTTAAGTACAGTACAAATACAGAAACAGCGCTATCGGTATACCTACTACGCCTACGCAAATTCGTGGCTGAGGTATGGAGTGATGTTGTGGGGAAAAAGCGTTAACGGAAGTGAAGTATTTATAATACAAAAAAAGTGTGTTAGAATACTGGCCCATATTGACAATACCCAAAGCTGTAAGCCATATTTTGTTAAATTGAAACTCCTAACTTTACCTTCTATATATATATATACTCGTACCTACATGACCTCTGCATATTTGTATTTAAAAATAGCAACATTTTTCCAAAAACAAAAGATATTTATAATGTAAACACACGCCATAAAAATAGATTACATCTTCCACCCTCTCGGATCAAAATGCTTTACCATAGCCCGTATTACATGGCAATAAAAGTTTTTAACAAATTACCGGAACAAATAAAAGAAGAAACCAATTTCAATAAATTGAACAGTAAATTAAAAGAATATCTAACACAAAAATGCTTTTACTCGGTCACAGAATACCTAGAACAAAATAATTACCTAGTAAATATTTGATAGCGAGATAAATAATACTTACAATTTTATTTAAATTTAATGTAAACAGGACCTAAAAATAACAAAATTATATCCTAACTAAACTAAAACTATTCACAAACTAAAACATGGCGTCGAAAATCTTCATCCTCATCGCTGTCGACTGGTAATGTACCCAAGAGACTGGCGACATTGCCACGTTTGTACGATATGATACATAATAAAATAAAATAAAATAATTAAATTAAATATAATACATAATTAAATTAAATAAATAAATAATTACTTACTCAATAGTATAGTCATGAAATAACCCAAAAAAAATAAATAAAAAGTTGAGAGGTGTCAAGGGACACCCGGATGGAACGAAGTTCCTTTCGATTAATTAGTGGAGGAATTGTAATATTTTTTTTTTTAAGTTTTAATAATATTTTTTTTATTATTAACAAATATAATGTAATATAAACTTAATCTTTATATAAGAGAGAGAGAGAGACAGACAGAGAAACATGCGCACGTCGCACAACTTACAATAGCTTATTATAGCAAAAAGTGTCGTTACAACTTTTCGTGAGAATTTTTTCCGTCCAGCCCCCTTTCACAACGCGCGATAAGGAACTTCGTTCCAAAAATAAAATGAAAATGCATGCATACATACTCCACGTTGTTATTATTAGTAATTAAGTTAATTGTTATTATGTTGCCGTGCCCAAACCGGGTTTCATGTTCGAACTTACCTCAATTGTAACAACTTAATGTACCTACACATGAATGCAATAAAGAGTTTTGAATTTGAATTTTGAATTTGAATATAATATAAATCCATGTAAAAAAATCCACAAGGATACCGTTTGTCTGGGGAAAGTAAGGTTTGTCTGACCGGAGTCTCGTGAGCCTGAAAAAAAAAAAACTTTTTCCCGCGTAAAGTGTAACTATTATTTGCTTTCATTTCTCCATAGTATTTATCAGAGGTAGATAGATACAAATAATCTCTACAATATTCACCGATATTATTTAGGTTTAAACGATAAGTCAACACCAACACAGTAAAGTGCAGCTAGACACTTACTATGTTAAAGACATGGTAACATTCTAAGGTCCCATTAAAATAGATGGACAAACTTTTAAAAATAATTTAGACCACCAAAATAAGAACAATGGTAAAAAAATAATAATAAAAACGTATTAAGTAGATACTTGAACAAAAAAAAAATCAGCTAAAGAAAGTACACTAAAAATGTTGGTCTTTGTTATCTCATAATTCTGATACTTACAAATTAGCAGGCGCACGTGACCACCGCCCGCGCCCGCCGCGTTTTTGTTATTATTTTAGGTCAAAATAAAATCACTTTAATCAGTTTTTTTTTTGCTTAGATATCTTTGGTTTGACGTATTGAACGCTGTGTTCAAATTTGTCCAGTTATTTAATGGGACCTTTTATTGGGTTTTTTTCTGGAATTTCTCAGTAGCAGCCCGTAGTCTGGATGTGTGCTCGGTTGTTAGCAATAGACTCGCCCCCTATTACATCGGACTAAAACATAACTGGTGACATGTGGGTGTACTATAGGTACACCTCTGCCCAACCCTTTTCGGAAACAAGGCGTGATGTTATGTTATGTGAATGAGTCATTCAACAAATATTGGTCCCCGTTTTGTTTAGATGAGAACATGGAAAGTAGCCGCAACAATACTAATCTAGGCAGGATAAATATCGCTCATTATTAGCTAATAAAATAAAGTTTATATCCACTGGCGCGACCGCGGGAACTTTGTTCCCCAACAGTAGGTTGTCCGTGGGAACAAAGTTCCCAAGACAATCTTTTTTTACTTTTAACCTTGTTCCACCACTATTAAGTAGAAATATCCAATTCTATGCATTTATTGTGATAGATTATCTGTGTCCGAACCTTTTGAGATACGACAACACTCACTGAACTAGTCTATGACACTAAAAAAATATTATTTTCGCTGTCATAAAATCTAAAGTAGCTTGTAGAAGCTTGTAAATAATGAATATTGTACTGTGGTAAGTGGTTTTAATTATGTTTCACGTTAAGAGTTAACACAGCATGCATTTTAAACCATAAAAAAACTTTTTTACAAAAAAATAGAACCGACTTCCAAAAACAACACTACAAAGTGAATAATAACTTTAATTTCGGAAGTCGGTGTCTAGTTAAATGTATTTTCGTTTTTTGCCACCGACTTCCGAAATTAAAGTTATTTTTCACTTTGTAGTGTTGTTTTTGGAAGTCGGTTGTATTTTTTTGTAAAAAAGTTTTTATTTTTCACTTTTTAGTTGTGTACCTACCCCACACAAATTGTAATACCACTAACTGCAAAACAAACTAGAACATCATCCATTAATAAATTGTTTTTTCTTTGTAGAAAATCTAGAAATCTGAAACTAACTGTGTTTGCTCTTTACATACCTATTGTGAATTTTATACGATCATACATTCAAACGAAACATACACTACGTTATAGTCCAGTTCTCTGGCATCAATAAAAACATTCGAACGTTACAAGATTCCAAGAATCTTCGTCGCTTCGGCATTGTTTGTAAACACGTGTGAAGTGCCGGCTGACGTCACGGTGCGCGTACGCATGACTGTATGATGGACTGTTTTTTTTTTGTGTAGAGCCGCTTTAGTTCTAGTGGATGAGGGTCTGTACCATCATAATTATATGTAAATTTTGTTGATGATTTCTGAAAAAGTGTGCTATTTAGAGACATTGTTTTATTTTTCCTGTAATATCTACATAAACTTCTATCACACAGAATAATTTCAGATTTTGCTCTATGTAAACTTTGAAGATAAGGGGGGTCATTTTTCATCAAAAGTTGAAAACCATGCGGCCTAAAAAAAAGAAAAAAAAATGTGAACGTTTGAGAATGTGCAAACAGCGCTCTTTCATATGATACGACACTTAAAAGACCCACTTTAAAGACCCACTTTCATATGTTGCTGCAAAAAAAAACTTATATGCAAAATAGTTGGGAAAATGTCATCTAAAACTGTACCAAATTTCAAGTTAATAGCATAAGTAGTTCTTGAGATATCCAGCTGTGACAGACGGACATATAGACAGACTGAATCGCACCAGAAGGTTTTTTTTTATCATTTTGGTACGGAACCCTAAAAAAGAGATAGCTCAAAAAGATTTGCTTCTCGTCCAGAAAGGTCTTGGCAGAGCAATCTACAGAAAATGTGTTTTCTAAAGAGAAATCATGCTTTCACAGCGGTAATACGATATACAATTATCGTTCTTATAAAGTCGGAGCAGACGTCACACTGAAATCAATTTATTAATTGCAACAATCAAATTTAAGCATACTTGTAAATGTTTTTTAATCTGAAGCCCCAATCCGTACCTATAAATAAGACAAATTTCTGATTAACTAACCCTAAAGAAATCAACCCGCTCCAGCTGTCGGTCCTCCTATATGATCTGTCAACTCTTATAAAACCCGATTCTCACTAAACAAGCCACAGACTAATCAGTATTCAGGCTACTTAATATAACCCTTATAGTTAGCTCATTTGTACTAGCATAAAGAACCGAATGGCCTGCTAAAAGCTAACGACTATAGTTAACAAGGAGAAAAAATAACAGGAGTAGAAAAGAAAATCACAACTAAAACGAAATAGTAGTACTATAAAAGTATTCGAGTTCCGAGAGATAATGAAAAAAGTTGGTCAAATGATCACCCTCCTTCCGGCCGAACAGGGACGCGAGCTTGCAAAGTATCGAGACGGTGAGCGCTGAGATGGTGTAGATTTTAAATGTGCTGATTTGATATACTTTGCTATCAAAGTTTATTCAGATACTTTTTGTAGATGTGCAAATAACATAAAAGCCATAAACATTGTACTGATCATGAGCTACTTCATGAACGCTACACTATGGACATTCGTACAGAATATAAATTGACAATATATCACCACGGTATGCAGATGCACTGATGACAGTAGCCGATGACATGATGACAGATGCACTGATAACCTGATAACAGATGTAGCGTACTACGTTCGTCATTTCATACGTAATTGGATGAGTGGAAAATTATTATTCTAGTGCACGTCAAATAACTTGAAATGACGTTATACGTTTATTTTACAGCGACTGTAGTACATGCGAAGTCAACGCCATTTTGGGTCTAGTGTCTAGTTATTTGACGCGCACTATAATAATGTTGCGACACACGGTTTACAAAAACTTTACAGCTTCAGAATATTTATGTCTAAACTCTAAAGGTAAGTCAATTCTCTACAAAATATCCTTACATAAATAGCATTACTAAATACGCGTCCCGACTCCTCCACTCTTGATTCCTTACAACTTCTGAGAGATAATTACTTCCTAGATGTAAAAACTGGCGTCTTTTATACTTGAGACATGAAACAAAAACTCGTTTTGTAACTCCCTTAATAAACTAGAAGCTGGTTCAAGTGAGGGTAGTTGGCTAATTTTTAACGACATACTTACCTATTAGTAGAGTCACAGCAAAATTTTTTTGTGAGTTTTTAAATAAACGTTATTTTTTCGCGTTCTGTGAAAAACTATGTTTTCATGTTTTTGTTGGAAAATAAGAAAGAAAATTAGGTTAATTTGTCACAGATACAAAAAAATAAGTTAATTCGAATAATAAAGAAATTAAAAAAAAATACTGCCATGTGCGATTTTCAGAACTCAATCAAACTGCCTAGCCTTTTCAAAACTATGTTGGGGTCGGCTTCCAGTCTAACCAGATGCAGCTGATTACCAGTATTTTACACGGAGCGACTGCCTATCTGACCTCCACAACCCAGTTATTGGGTAATACGATACGCTTTGGTAAGACTGATTGTCAGACTTTCGGGTTTCTGACACACCATAACTACTGTCAAAGATCCCTAATGACAGCCGGGACCAACAGCATGTAAAGATGGTCACCTGGCACGGAGGAGTCTCGGTATGTAAAGATAGTTGGACGGTCGATCCACGGACCAACCCCAGCAAGCGTAGCTTAACCTGATGGATCGACCCGTGCGGCTGTTATTACTTACTACTAAATATTGGTAGGGAAAAAATAAATGGAAAACTGGAAATCAAAAGGTCTTTCTGATGACGATGAAAAATGATGCCCTTTGACAAGACTTTAAAAAAACCTATAACAGCTTTTTAATATATTATTTATTTCCATCCATAACATTGTCTACATAAAAATAGTTCCTAAATTATTTTAACTTCTAATTATAATTCACGAAGCGGAAACGGAACCCATGACTCTAAGGACCAAAACCGAACACCGCACTATAATAGGTACCATTCAAGTCAATTTAAAAACATCGTTAAATTTTATGGTGCGTATTCTCGTAATTAATTGATCCAGAAAGCAGTATAAAGGAACTCTAAAACACTGAATTCCAAAATAAAATGGAGCGACTAAAGTTAGACTATTCGTTTTAACCGGGCTTGCGGTTATCCGGGTCTGGCGGCGCAAATCACGCGGAAACATACCCGGTTCTGATAGGACCAAATTAAATATAGGTTGGAATTTGAAACTGGTGTACCTACCTATTTCTGGTTTCTATTGGTCCAATCTAATTTGGTTATGGACTTCTACAAGAACTTTCAGGACAGCTACACATCATCAAACTGAACAACTTTCTCCATGGGACCAACATCATAATCGCGAAAAAACAATGAGTCGACATTTGTGTCGAGTAGGTACTGAAGGTTTGTATGGGATATTTGATATTTTTTTCGCGATTTAGATGTTGTTCTCATGAAGAAAGTTGTTCAGTTTAATGGTCTATACCAGACCCTTAATTTTGACCACACCTTTCTAACACGAGAATCGCCCCACTTAAATTGGCCTATTTTTATTTACCAGTTTCTGGTCGACAGTTCCCGTGACCCAAGGGCTGACTTTTACCTTAGGCTAAGCATTGCCATACAACGTGGCAATGCCGCCCGTCTCTTGGGTACATTACCAGTCGACAGCGATGCGGAGAAACGACGCCATATTTTAGTTTTTTAATAGTTTTAGTCAGGTTAGGGTTTTATTTTATTATTCGTATGTTCGTAGGTTAGGATATTATATTTTTATGTTAATAATCTGTTTGCAAATGTCCGTGATAAGGCCTGTCGTACTTTATGGATGGAATGCTAGGCAGTGAAGAAGACGGATGAAAAAAGATTGCATGCAACGGAAATGAGAATGTTGAGATGGCTGTGTGGAGTGACGAGAATTGATAAAGTAAGAAATTAGTATATAAGAGGAAGTTTGGAAGTGGCGCCAGTGGCAGAAAAGTATAAAGGAAATCGTTTGGCTTGGTATGGGCATGTGATTAGGAGGGACGAAACGCTTGTGACTAAAAGAGTGATGAATGTACATGTTGATAGAAGGAGAGGGAGAGGAAGGCCAAAGAAAAGATGGACGGATTGTGTGGGGAATTATATGAAAGAGAAGGGAGTGAATGATAGCGTGACGGTTGACAGGGGAGAATGGAAAGAGAAAACGTGTTGCGCTGAACCCAAGTCACAATGGGACAAAGGCAGGAAGATGATGAATCTACTAGTAAATAAATAACGATATTTGCCAGTTAGGTATCTGTTATTATGCGATTGTTCCATCTAATTTCTTTTCTTGCATCAATACGAATCAAACCATGAAATATCACAATTACATTTTGATAAGAACATTATCTACTCAACACTATTTACAACGGGTCTCTAAGTGCGATCGAGATACGCTAAACGCATGATTTAGTAATTAGGCTCTAACTAAACATATTAACCGTGTTCCAAGTTCTAAATAAAGCTATGGTTTTACCAATATTTGCAAAAGTACTTTGTATCAGTTAGTAACCGGAGTGCACCAACAAATGGGCAGGCATATTATAAGTTTGGGGATTACATAACCGATAAAAATGCTTGGCTCAATGCTGGTCCTGCTCCACAACCACAACTAATTAATTAACATTTGAAGATACTGTTGGAGATGCTGAAGATTGTAAGACTATCATTGCATTGTATAGACTCAATCTCCTTTGTATTATATAATTGCATAGCACATGTGTGAGTACTATGTACATACTCTAAAGCTACCATTTACTGGGTACGTCTTTGTTTGACTTGAATGTGCCCTGGCGACTGAGAGTATGTGACGCTCACACTAATGTCTCGCTGATGGTGGCGCGTGTTGGATCATTTAGCCAATCCATGCGTCAGGTTCGTGAATAAGCGCTGTCAGTGAAGGCTGGGCATACCTTAGCGGTCAGGGCTTATTTTAATTTAATTTAAATATTTGAATTGTTTTTTTTTAAGGACGCTTTTAACGTTCTGCATCGTTCTCACATATGAAATTTCAACATGAATGATGTAACCATTATTTTGTAACCATATCTTGATTTAAAAGAGTGTCCGTGGAGTTTCTTGCCCGTTCTTCTCCATAGGTACCTACTATGCTTTGGAATGGGCGCCTAGCTTCATCTTTCTGACTGACCGACCCCTTGACAATTCAAAAGTGCCTGTAATTGGTTTAATTGAAATAAATGCTTTGAGTTTGAGAGTTTGAGTTTGAATGAGCTTAATCAAGTTACATTCGATGCACCAAAGTGCCTGAATTTTGATTCTATTAAAATTTTGCATGGAAGTTATGAAATATGTGCTGTGCAGAAATTAAAACGGGAAACACAGAATACACACACACACACACAGCACAGAATATTGTGCAACACAGTTTACAATTAAACACAGTTCAAAAAGAGATAGCCAAAATCGCCACGTTTGGAAAATTATTATGTGATTGTAGTTGGTTGGCTGTGATAAGGATGCTTCAACTTTAGTGGCAAACTTAATAGTATTTTTGATGAGTTGGATTGTCCAACTGTTGGCTTATAAGTTGGCTGCGAATTCTACGCAAGGTAAGCTGTTGGCAGTAGCCTGGTCATGCTTGTCAAATGACCGAAGGACGGTGGAGCAGACGAGTCCTGGAATGGAGACCGCGTATTGGCAAGCGTAGTGTGGGACGCCCCCCAGCTTGTTGGACCGAAGACCTTAAAAGTTGGCTGGGACAGACTGCATACGAAAGGCAGAGGACAGGGTGTTGTGGCAAAGCCTGGGAGAAGCCTAAGGCCAGCAGTGGACTGCGATATGGATGTGGATGAGTTGATTAAAGCTGCTGGCAAAATCTACAAAGTAGAGATAATTTTCTCGCATGTCAACACCTCACATAATCAGCCTACAATGTTCCCACTGCTGGGATTCAGGCTTCCTCTTTAAGAGAGGGTTGCTCATAGCGTAACAAAAATAAGCCAGCTTAGCCATAAACAAGCCAGCAGCTGTGCCAATGCTTTGCCGAGCAATCTAAATAATCACTCGTAGAGAATTTTAATGCACCAAAAACCCACTGCATTACTTGGCACAAAAGGGTTAAAACAATTTTCTAAAATAAAATCCAGCTATTTGTTGTAACCCGCCGTGCGGCTACGGGGTCTAAACATAGAATAAAACGTTGAGGTAGAAGTGACACTTCAAGTTCGAACTAATTCTAAAATAGTGTCGTCGACCTTCAACTGTCATGATAAGGACATGGACCATCTCCTGTAGTTGGTCAATTGACAGTTGAGAGGGCGTTCGTCACAGCCAGGGTTGTTATTGTAGGTCCATACCGTACTGATCAATTACCTACCCTCACTACTTATTGGCGACTTGAGTTGAATTTTGCAAGGTTTATTAGTTTGGCAAATACAATTCTTATTTTTTATCAACAAAATATTGACCACTCTATCTTGATTTGGGTAACCTCGTACCTGATAGCGCAAATGGGTAGGGTCCCCTTTAGGTGGGCTGATGATCTGGTGAAGGTCGCTTGAGGTCTGATGCGTGAAACACAGGAATAGGTGAAGGGGCAGTTCTTGTTGAGGGCTATCTTGTGAGCGTCTTTTGGCTGTTCAATAAAGATGGTGCCTAAAGGTTCATTAGAAAACCAGCATCAGATAGCATCTGTCTGGCATTAATGCTGAAATGAACCATTTTGGCGCGGCCGTGAGGCGCACACTATTGTTAGCTGTAAGGTAAACATTATTTTTACTTTTTATTTTGTTATTTGTATTTTGTTTTTCACGAACTGTGTCAAATAAACGTTGTTCCTGCCTTTTTTTTTCTTTTATTTCTGATGAATCGTGTGGGTTCAATAGCAGGCCAGGTGCACTCCACATTTTAGGTATGAAACTACAAGTACGCGGCGGGCTCAACTTGTCGGGCTAATTCAGTTTGGGCTGCCGCGCACGGGCCGCCCCGCGTCGTAAAAGAAGGCAACCCTAACGAGTAAGAAGGTATAAGAGTTACGCGGTAGAAAGAGAGGCAACATCTAGGTGAATATAACTGTAGGTAATTAATGCTGTGCGACCTGAATTGCACTTTATTGTATCGTAGCAAGAGTCGCTATTAATTTAAATGATTTTGCGGAGTGAATCTTCTATACTTGTGCTATTATGTATTCTGTGGTCATAGCAAGATCGTTACATGTTTTTTTCGGTGTTATCCACCTACAAAAGAAAGCTCACTATGGGAAATATTTTTTTAAGCATGTCACACAACAGAGTTTTACCATGTTATAGCCATTTTATACAACTGTCAAACAATGACAGTTGTGATTTGAACATACGGACAATTTAAGTAGGTAATAGGCAATTTCCTTTTTTAATAAAAAATTATTTCAATTATTTATTTTATCCTTACCAACTAAAATACATACATAGCATTAACCCAAAATCTTTGTCCTAATTATAAATCTCACATGTATCTAAATTAAAGGAAAGCACGGCACTATTAATTTTACAAAAGAATTTGAATTTACAGAAGAATTGGTGTCGCTTCTTCACATTGTTCTTCTGTGGTCTAAGCGAGCAAATCGCGTGGAAACCGAGCGACAGTTATTGGACCCGATGACCGGCCGAATTAAGTTCCATTGCGTTCGGCCGAAGCGTTTACGGGTCACCGTGTGCGCTTCTACAAACACTATTTGTTACATACAGGGTTGAACAGTTTTTAATGGAGTTTGGTGGTGGATTTAGGAAGTTCAATATATTGCGTCAGTATTGATGATCTTCAGTCCCAAATGATTACTTTCTGCAGTAAAATCTAGGTTCATGTGTTGACGGTCACAATCAGATATTGACATAAAGCCACCTTCACCTCTTTCTTTCACCTTCTTCAACCAATCAGCCTAGCCTTTTCCCAACTATGTTTTGGTCGGCTTCTAGTTTAACCGGATGCAGCTGAATACCAGTATTTTACATGGAGCGACTGCCTATCTGAACTCCACAACCCAGTAACTGGGTAATACCATACCCCTTGGTAAGACTGGTTGTCAGTATTTCGGACTTCTGACGACCCGTAACGACTGTCAAAGATCCACAAATGACAGCGGGACCAACGGCTTAACGTGCTTTGCGAGGCACGGAGGAGTCTCGGTATGTAAAGTTGGTCACCCATCCACGGACCAACCCATCTTTCATCTTCTTATTCCTAGTTAAAATAAAGAAGCCCGTTAAATAACGTAGCAAATCATATCGCAGGCTCTAGAATCCACAGCTGCTATTTTCTTTTTTAACCGACTTCAAAAAGGAGGAGGTTCTCAATTCGTCGGAACCTTTTTTTTTTTTATGTATGTTCCCCGATTACTCGAAGATGGCTAGACCGATTTGGATTTTTTTCGTTTTAGTCGAGAGGGTATACATCACAGTTGGTCCCATATAAAATTGATTAGTTTTGCTTGAGTAGTTTTTGAGTTAGCATCAATAATACGTATTTTTTCCCCATTTTATATGGATGATGTTCTAGTTTGTTTTGCAGGTAGTGGTATTAGAATTTGTGTGGGGTAGGTAACACAACTAAAAAGTGAAAAATAAAAACTTTTTTACAAAAAAATACAACCGACTTCCAAAAAGAACACTACAATGTGAAAAATAACTTTAATTTCGGAAGTCGGTGGTAAAAACGAAAATACATTCAACCAGATACCGACTTCCGAAATTAAAGTTATTTTTCACATTGTACTGTTCTTTTTGGAAGTCGGTTGTATTTTTTTGTAAAAAAGTTTTTTTCTTCAATGTGTTAAATGATCTGACTGGAATCTGTAAAAAGATACACGTATTTTATAGTATAAACATAATCAGCCTATAATGTTCCTACTGATGGGACACAGGCCTCTTCTCGGTGAGAGGGAGTGGGCCGTAATCCACCACGCGGGCCCAGTGCGGGTTGGTAGATGTCACATATCTTCAAATTTTTGGTACTAGGACATGCCGGTTTCCTCACGATGTTTTTCTTCACGGTTTTAAGACCAGTGGTGATGAAATAATTTACACAAAGTAAAGCGCCTGTCAGGGCTCGAACCTGCGACCTACAAACATGTAAGTCGCGGCAGTTACCACTGGGCGACCACTGCTCTCATGCTCTGAATTTATGCATATACATAATTACAAAATAAAACCCAGTTTTCTTCATGCATATTTGCAGAACAGAATCAATTTCGAAATCAAATGATCGCAATACCCCACTAATGACCACCACTGCAAACAATGAACAAAACATAAAAAAGTATTTTCAATTACAACACAATTCGGATATCAAAGAGAATGGTAGAATGGTATAAAACGATATACAAAATAATTGCGGATGTTCTCTCCGCTACCGGCAAATGGGAGAATTCACATCCGCCGGACGTAGGCACCGGCGGAAGTTTACTTAGCCCGCGCGAAACCGACGGAGGCCGCGTCACCCCCGGTTATGTTGGGAGGGTGGTCTTTAGAGCGCGATTTTAAGATGCGACTTTTTAAAAAACTTTTTTACAAAAAAATACAACCGACTTCCAAAAACAACACTACAAAGTGCAAAATAACTTTAATTTTGGAAGTCGGTGTCTGATTAAATGTATTTTCGTTTTTGCCACCGACTTCCGAAATTAAAGTTATTTTGCACTTTGTAGTGTTGTTTTTGGAAGTCGGTTGTATTTTTTTGTAAAAAAGTTTTTATTTTTCACTTTTTAGTGGTTCACATGTGCTTACCCCTTCACAGCTTACTGGCGTGATGTTATGTTATGAACTGGTGTGAACAACAAACAGACATGAGATTTCAGCAATCCCAGTCCATTTGCTATCATTTATTGAGGAGTTCCGTTGCCTATCTCAGAAGTTCTTCATCAGATCTTCACCAAATTGAAATAGGACCACTCCAAGAAAGTACTCTTCCAAAAACTATCCAAATCGCTTCAAGTGTGCATATAAAATTGGAAGTGTTCTCTCTATTTCTCCAGGATCCCATCATCAGATCTTGACTTGATGATCATGGGACCACCTGGGAAGTATACCCTTAAAAAAATAATCCAAATCGGTCCAGCCATCTTCGAGTAATCGGGGAACATAGGTTCTGACGAATTGAGAACCTCCTCCTTTTTGAAGTCGGTTAAAAATGATCGGCGTGGTCGCTAATTTTAGAGTGATTTTATTTAGGATTTTTCATACGCGCGTTTACTTGAACAGTTTACTGCTGGGACACAGGGTCATCTGTATGAGAAGGAGTACAAATGAGACTAGTATTTGAACAGTACCGATGTTTTTAGGGTTCCGTACCACGTAGGGAAAAAACGGAACCCTTATAAGATCACTTAGTTGTCCGTCTGTCTGTCTGTCAAGACCCTTTTTCTCAGGAACGCGTAAAGGTATAAAGTTGATATATTTGTCAATGTATGGTCCCTTACAGCTCTAAAAAAATCAAGCTTCTAAGTCAACGCAACAAAAAATATGCCCATTAGTGCGCGACATTTTTTGATACTTACAAGTAAATAGAAACCTAATATACTTCCCGCTGATCTAGAACTACGAAATTTGGCAAGAAGCAAGGTCTCATAGCACAAGTAAAGGAAGAAGTCCTAAAATCGTTAATTTGTAGTTTTATCACATTTTTTTCTTCTATTACAAACTTACATTTGCAGTCTGTGACATATATCGATATATGCGAGAACATGTTTTCCAACACAAAGTCTGTTTTGGGATGAATTCAACTCAACTACGGAACCCTTCATTATGCGTGTTCCGATACGCACTTAGCTGGTTATATGTACCATAAAATTCACTAAACCAATAACTTACCTAGTAATTATGCATATGAATTTCTGATGGAACAACTCATTCACTTAACACAATAATTACACGAAAATATGTCCCGGTGTGTACCTACCATAATTAATGCAAATTGGAGTTGGCAGTATTACTTTAATAGATTCATGTATTTACATGGTAATGTGAGCTTGTCATCCTACCGTTTAGTGGGCAGCTACTGAAAGGGTTGAAGTTGATCTGTGTAGGAAAAGAGTCAGTGTTCCAAATGGATGCCCTCGAAACACACACTCTTTTGGGATGTAAATAAGAGGTAGTTTTTCTTGTAATGAAAAAGTGGGGTTGAAGAAAAATAAGTTAATCCATTCTTCCATACTATCCATACTTAATAATAATATTAAAAATGAAAAAGTCTCTCTATCTGTTACCTTTTAATGACTTAATGACTGAATAGATATCCACCTCCTCGAGGGCGAAGCCGCGGGAAAATCTAGTAATTCATAAGTACTAAAATTATTTTAAACGTGGGGATGAGGGATGTCCTCCAAATTTTATACTTAGTCTTAATTGATTGTAAAAAGGAGTACCTACACGGACGAAACCTAGAAAAACAAAAGGATTGAAGGATCACAATAACACCCTTAATAATTATGAACTTTTTTCTGTTTAGCAAAAACAGTTAAACCTTAACAATTTAGATTACAAAGTTTAAGCTTTATTAAAAAGGTTGACTGTTAGAATTTAACAATGAACACATCGCGACCAGTCGCCTTATCGGAACCAACCTTTATCCCTCAGCGGTTGCGTGTGCCCACCAGTTACTGCAAAGCGAAACACACAAAAGAAACGATAAGGCTCCGACATTAGGGCCATCCCTCTTACGATGTATAGAAATTAAGCCTGTAGGCCTACCGGCTGCGAAGATAAATGTACCCACTCCGAGATCGCATGGACTCAGCTAATGTTTAGACGTGGAGTAAAATTAAGTGGGTTACAGAAGGTGGCTGCAAGGTTAGATGGAATGAAGAAAAGTTGGTTCAGCAGCGTCCAGAGGGCCTATAGGCAACTGGCTATTAAAAAAAAAGAAGAAAGTTTATTGCATATAAATATTATATAAATATTATAAATATTATATATATAAATATTATATTTTTTTTTGTTTTTTTTTTTTATTTTTTTTTTTGTTTGTTTTTTTATTTAGAGGAGCTCGTGGCTAAGTAATAACAGCAGCACGGGTCGATCCATCAGGTTAAGCTACGCTTGCCGGGGTTGGTCCGTGGATGGATGACCATCTTTACATACCGAGACTCCTCCGTTCCTCGGAAAGTACGTTAAGCCGTTGGTCCCGGCTGTCATTCGTGGATCTTTGACAGTCGTTACGGGTCATCAGAAGCCCGAAAGTCTGACAATCAGTCTTACCAAGGGGTATCGTATTACCCAGTTAATGGGTTGTGGAGGTCAGATAGGCAGTCGCTCCATGTAAAATAATGGTACTCAGCTGCATCCGGTTAGTCTGGAAGCCGACCCCAACATAGTTGGGAAAAGGCTAGGTAGATTGTTGATTGTTTGTTTTTTTTATTGTTTATTGCTTTTAAAGCGTTTCTACAGCGGCTTTCAACGGGAATGATATAAGCTTTTCGGTAGCTTATGTTCAGAGATCAGAATCGGTAGAGTATATTTACCTAAATTTTGAGGGAGTAAGTAACGTAGAGTGGATAATACCTCCTCTAAAATTCCGGAATAATGATAATGACGTTTTAACCCCGGGATTTAAAAATCACCAATTATTTATTAGACTTTTTTAGAATTACAAATTATTGATTTAAAGAAGCATTACAATTTTTAAGAAAAATTAAATTAAGTTGGTTGGTTCATGTCCTTATTAACCGACTTCAAAAAGGAGGAGGTTATCAATTCGTCGGAATCTTTTTTTTTTTTTTTTTTTTTTTATTTTTTTTTTTTTTTTTTTTATGTATGTTCCCCGATTACTCGAAGATGGCTGGACCGATTTGGATTATTTTTTTTTTGTTTGAAAGGGTATACTTCCCAGGTGGTCCCATGATCATCAAGTCAGGATCTGATGATGGGATCCTGGAGAAATAGAGAGAACTCTTCCAATTTTATAGGCATACTTGAAGCGATTTGGATAGTTTTTGGAAGAGTACTTTCTTGGAGTGGTTCCATTTCAATTTGGTGAAGATCTGATGAAGAACTTCTGAGATAGGCAACGGAACTCCTCAATAAATGATAGCAAATGGACTGGGATTGCTGAAATCTCATGTCTGTTTGTTGTTCACACCAGTTCATAACATAACATCACGCCAGTAAGCTGTGAAGGGGTAAGCACATGTGAACCACTAAAAAGTGAAAAATAAAAACTTTTTTACAAAAAAATACAACCGACTTCCAAAAACAACACTACAAAGTGCAAAATAACTTTAATTTCGGAAGTCGGTGGCAAAAACGAAAATACATTTAATCAGACACCGACTTCCAAAATTAAAGTTATTTTGCACTTTGTAGTGTTGTTTTTGGAAGTCGGTTGTATTTTTTTGTAAAAAAGTTTTTTTTGTTTAAGTGGATATTTGGTCTCACGCACATTTTACAATAGAAAACGATAGTTGCTATCTCTTTCACACAGCTTTTTCATTGAATGAAAGAGATAACAAATAACAACTCCTACATAATATGAAAGCGATAGTAAAATTATATAGCACATGTTGCTGTGTAGTAAAAAGATATTTTGAAGCAATAGGAACTACCTGGGTAAGAATTACCAAATATGTGTAGACACAACAAAATGTATGTAAATATGAAAGTATTTGAAGCACAAGTTTTAATTTACCTAATATCCACGTAAACAAATAAGCACATAAACCCAACTTAATTTGGTTTTATCTTCTTAAAACAAAACTTTTTAGTACGGAACCCTAAAAAAATGTTACATGATTCTTTAAATCAATCATTAGTAACTATGTCTTTAAAAATTCTAATAAATAATTCGTGATTTTTAAATCCCGGGAAACGTCATTATCATTAAACCGGGATTTTAGAGGAAATTCCAATAAATAATTCGTGATTTTTAAATCCCGGGAAACGTCATTATCATTAAACCGGGATTTTAGAGGGACCCCTCTAAAATCCCGGTTTAATGATAATGACGTTTCCCGGGATTTAAAAATCACGAATTATTTATTGGAATTTTTAAAGACATAGTTACAAATATACCTCCTCTAAAATGCCGTAATAATTATATGTTTAATAATGTTCCATTCTAGTTACTTATTCCCTCGAAGTATAGGTAAATATACTCTACTTATTCCAATCTCTACTTGACAGTGATAATTGAACTTGACAGTGAATGACAGTCACATACATTTTTGACATTTCCGTCATCGTTATCGCTGATAGAATGTCACTTTGTCTATGCCCTCAGAAGTGACGATACTAAAGTTCTTACGTTCAGATTAGGTTCCTTCAGCAGTCAGTTTTGCTATCAACTTACGAGTAACTGTTGGCTTATCTTTCTTTACCGCGTGGTGATATGAAATATGTACCTACACTTCCAACATTGAACTGTTTTGCTTTGATTGCCAATCAATCAAACCAACTCAATTAAATTCAGTTAAGTCAACTTCTACCGACATCTACAAATATATTTTATTTTTAGGGTTCCGTACCTCAAAAGGAAATCTATTGCTTCCATCAACATTTTATTTAAAATTATAACTAAAATAAGCCTTTTTGAAAGAAAGAAAGAAATTTTATTTGCTCGTACATATGTAGGTATACATACAATACAGAGTTAAAATAATATATGCATGCAAGATCTTAAAATAAGAGTGGGTCACGACATGTCTGCCATTTCTCATGGCGTGCAAATATCACATGTACAATTATTATTATTGAATAAATTATTTTTTTATTTATTATTTAATATATATTTTTTTTAAATAAATAACTTTGTTTCTATTATAAAACGGAACTCTTAAACACTACTATTTTTTAATTAGTACAAAAAAAAAATGGGGCTCTATCCGTACCCGTTACTGATCATATTTGTGTAGTCAAAAATCAAAAAAATGAAATCCCAAAACTGTCCACGAAAATTTGTCATAATTGGTAAATTCATAATTGAATCAATCATTCATAACAATTGCTACTAGAAAATACTACGCGCAGTGCTTTTCCATGATTAATGAATACTACTATGTAGCCTGTACAATATTTCCATAAACTGAGTGACATTTTGGGATATAAACAAACACTAATAACTTTGCTGTTTATGAATATTATTTATTGAGACTTTACATATTATATATAATAACAAGACCTTCTATTATAAGCCCTTTAGGTATTTGTACTAATTAAAAATTAGTGGTGTAGGATCACTTCACTGTCCACCAGTCTGTCAAGATCCTTTTTCTCAGAAACGCGTGGAGGTATCAAGTTGAAATTAATATCAAACACGAATGGTCATAAATGGTCCCTTGGATCACTAAAAAAATCAAGCTTCTAAGTCTAGTAAAAAATTATAAAAAAAATACAGCCATTTGTGTGACATATTTATACTCGCAAGTAAATCAAAACCTATAGGGTACTACCCGTTGACCAAGAAACATGAAATTTGGTAAGAAGCAAGGTCTCACAGCATAAGTAAAAGAAAAAGTCCGAAATATATTATTAGAAGATAAGTAGTTTTGAAGGTATGAGCGTATATGATGAACCGTAGGCGCGGGCTTGCGGACGGCGAGCAATGGGTAGCTCGCAGTCCGGTAAGGACCAGGCCCGGGTCAACAGCGCGTCGTGTTCCGCGCGCGCCTCAAAGAGATGTCAGCAATGATGGGGTCCAATAGGGCCGATGCCGCCGGAGTCGCGGGTGGTTCGACAGAGATACCGTGGCCCTGGCACAGGCAACTGAAGGAACACGGGTGGGTTTTTGTCAGTAAAAGTCTGACACGCCCTCCCGCTCCGCCCAGAGCGAGAGGAGTCATTTGATGATTCCCCATCCACAAATAAAAAAAGGTACAGATGAACATACACACACACACGTACATACGACACGCGTACATACGACACACGTACATACGACACACGTACATACGTATGTACCAGTCAAAATTATAAACCTCATTTTTGCTTCGCCGTGGTCGGGTAAAAACTAGATTACGAGTAGGTCGGCGTTTCCTATTTGACTTCTCTGAGAAGAAAGGCCCAAACAAACTCAGATGTCACAGTCTCTTATAAAGTCCAGAAACAATCTTGGTCAGATCATGTGAAGACCATGTAGATTGGTGACACAGATTGAGTGGACATGTCCAGTCAGTGCACGCATTTGTCAGTAATCGTGCAGCTCAACTGAGAACCTCAGGAGCTGAACGATTCGACGAACAATACCAAAGAAAGGACATTTGGGTAGGCCGCATAAATTACTCAAACTGCCAGACACGTAACCGTGTAATCATAATTCGCTATGTAATAAAAACTTTTTAACCAACCTTTTCGCGGTGTTTGGGAAGTAGTTTTGGATGTCATCATTAGTTTTGTTAGCTTCCCAAAAGGCTCACTAGGGGTAGATTCAAGGCATTCGACGTTTTGAAAGCCTTTGAATTTAATTTCTTTTTAATTGAATACAGTTAACACAAGTATTTAACTGTAAAGGATTACACAAATGTTTTTCTCTACAAATACTCCTCTATTTCGTTTTCGAAGGTCACAAACATAAAATACGCTTTCAAGTAAGATCTTTCTAACAGGCTTACAATTTCCAATAACATGAGCTCTCACAAGCCGAAAGCCGAGGCCAAAGGACGAAGGCCGAGAAACTCTTAGAAACGCTAAAACATTAATAGAAAACAAGAAAATACAAAGAAAAAGATGGCATGGTCGGAAATTAAGGGGCGGGCCGCAGACGCGAACCATTTGTCCGTCTGTCCGTTACACTTAACTCGGGAACTTCATTCGCTTAACACTCACCTGGGGATCTATGCTGGGGTTTAACGGGAGGATAGTTTGGAGGGGCCCGCAGCAGAGGAAAATTAATGAAAATGAGACTTATTGGCTCGGCAAGGTAGCAAAAACCTACAAAGTCATTTTTCGAGGGTGGGTTAGGAAGCTGTTTATTTATTAAGGTCAAAATTGTTAAACTGTAAGAGGAGAACTTGCCTTAGACCATTTTCAACCATAAACTAGTCAATACTAAGATAAATTAAACCAATCTTCAAATTCAGCTCATTTCAGGCTCCAGGCAAGGCCACAGTGAACATATATGGAATGCGATCTACTTAAATTACGAGTATATTACGAAAATGTGTTAATACGGTATTTTACTCTTTATGAGAAAAAATCTAAAAATATATTATTTAGATAGCTTAGACTAAAAGCAGTCGGAAAATGTTAGTTTTAGTTCATAAATTAGCAATATAAATTTTAAAATTCAATTCAAAGTTTTCAGTTTTTTTTTATCTTTTTTAATAACACCGTGAAAGTAGCCGCCATGTTTTTACGTCATACGGCTGTGTAAATTAAAAAGTGTCAATGTCAACTGCCAACTGATCAGCGTATAGAAAGTGTTTATTTACACAGCCAACTGACGTCATGGCCACAGAGCAATATGGCGTCCACTGCGTCCAGCGTTTTCGTCAAATTACGTGCGAAATTTGAAAATGTATAATTTAAATGCAAATTATGGCACTTATCGGTTGAATTAAAATTTTGTGTTTTTTTTAGTGCCTTATTAGCACTATAAAATCTAATTGAGACACTTTTAAAAAATGGGTGTAATACCCTATTGTACGGAAAATATTTGTTTTGATAAATATCACCCGTCTGATCACAATTCCATTGCTTGCTATCATTCATTCATTCAAACAGATTTTTCACTGAGGTCTAATTATTACATAAAGGCACGTTCCCATTATCGGCCCGTAAGTTTCCACTCCTAATACAAGCCCTTCTCCAGCCTCTTAGTTTAGATGAGATAAGATTAAACGTTTGGCTCTTAACAATACAAGAGGGACAACATTTTTTGCTTCAAGCTCTTTTTAGGGACCCTAAAGAACTGTTCTTTGGTAAATTGGGAACCAAAGAATTGAATAATGTATCCTATTTTATTGTTCAGACGTTCAGAGCTGGATTACTAGTTCGTAGTTGAGTTTCGGGAGATTTGGCTTGACAAAATAAGACATTTGTATCTCAGGTAACTTTATTGTCGTCTTGAGGTTGTTTTTTTTTTTGTTTTGGAGTCTTTATCAGGTTTATCTACTATATGTATGTATTTTGCTTGAATTAGGGTTCCGTACCAAAATGTTAAAAAATAACCCTTATGGTGCGACTCAGTCTGTCTGTCTGTCCGTCTGTCACAGCTGGATATTTCAAGAACTACTAATGCTATCAACTTGAAATTTGGAACAGTTTTAGGTGACGTTTGCCCAACTATTCAGCAAATAAATAAGAAATAAAAATGTATAAATTGTTTTTTTGGAACAGGTACTGAAAGGGGGTCTTAAAAATTCGAAATGGGGCTACTAGAGCATGTGGGGCAGCATATAAAAGAGCGCTGTTTGCACATTCTCAAGCATATTTTTTCTTTTTTTTTTTGGCCGCAGTTTTCAACTTTTAATGAAAATTGTAAAAAAAAAAAAATACCGTTCCCCCTTTATCTCCGTAGCTTGCATAGGAAAAAATCTTAAATTATTATATTAGGTTGGGGAAAAAGTCTTTTCGCATTATAGTATGTATGAACTTAAAATAAAATCTCTTTGGCTATACTATTTGTATCTGGCTGGTTTTAGTATCATTGAAAGTTTAAATTTTAAAGAACATAATTCCAAATTCAAATTAGGAAAATGTGTGATTTTCATTTGTTTTTCGTACTGTCAAGATGAGTGAATCTAATGAAGAAATTCGATACATTTTAAAATTTTACTACAAAAAAGGTAAAAATGTAACGCAAGCCGCGAAAAAAATTTGCGATGTTTATGGACCCAGTGCAGTGTCTGTGAGAGTAGTACAAATTTGGTTTAAGCGGTTTCAATCCGGAAATTTTGATGTCAAAGATGCACGTCGCTCTGGTCGCCCTATTACGGATAAAATGGATGCCATTTTTGAAATAGTGGAGCAAGATCGGCATATCAGTAGTTACGACGTAGCTGAAGAACTAGGAATTGACCACAAAACAGTTTTGGCGCATTTCAAAAAAACTGGGTACTCAAAAAAGCTCGATATTTGGGTACCTCACGAGCTCACTGAAAGTAACCTAATTTACCGTGTACTCATTTGTGATTCTTTATTACGACGTAATGAAACCGAACCATTTTTGAAGAAGCTGATAACTGGTGATGAAAAGTGGATCACTTACGACAAGAACGTGCGAAAAAGGTCGTGGTCAAAGGCCGGTCAGGCTTCACAGACTGTGGCGAAACCCGGGTTAACTCGCAACAAGGTGATGCTGTGTGTGTGGTGGGGTTGGAAGGGCATAATTCATTATGAGCTGTTACCACCAGGCAGGACCATCGATTCTGAACTCTACTGCGAACAACTGATGAGATTAAAGCAAGAAGTTGAGAGAAAGCGGCCGGAATTAATCAACAGAAGGGGTGTGGATTTTCATCATGATAACGCTAGACCTCACACATCTTTAGCCACTCAGTAAAAATTAAGAGAGTTTGGCTGGGAGGTGTTAATGCATCCGCCGTATAGTCCTGACCTTGCACCTTCAGATTTCCACCTGTTTCGGTCTCTTCAGAATTCTTTAGGCAGTGTCAGGTTAACATCACGAGAGGACTGCCAAAACCATTTGTCGCGGTATTTTGATCAGAAGTCCCAAAATTTCTATAGCAACGGGATCATGTCCCTACTTACAAGATGGCAAAAAGTTATCGAACAAAATGGTACCTACATAATTTAGATAAATGTAAATAATGTATATTAAAAAATGTTTTGAATTTTCTTAAAAAATGCGAAGAAACTTTTTCCCCAACCTATTATGTGATATAAGATTATGTAAAAATGACAGGAAAAATAAAACAATGTCTCTAAATAGCACTTTTTGAGAAATCGGAACGGAAACCTCGGTACGCGAGTCCGACTCGCTCTTGACCGGTTTTTAGATGTAAAACAAGCTTTATTTCTTGTCATGAGCTGTATGGCAAAAGTTCACTTCGGGGTAAAAAGATTTGTTTCTTTCCAAGGTTGGCAGCGGAGTTGACTTTCAAAAATGCCGAATACTTAATTGTTTCTCTTACCACTTCCTGTGATTCAACTCGATTTTATAAAATCGAGTTGAATCACAAACTCAAACTCAAAGCATTTATTTCAAATAAACCAATTACAGGCACTTTTGAATTGTCAATGGGTCGGTCAGTCAGAAAGATGAAGCTAGTTGCCCATTCCAAAGTGTAGTAGATCCCTATGGAGAAGAACGGGCAAGAAACTCCACGGACACTCTTTTAAATCATAATATTTTTACAAAATATTGGTTACATCGTTCATGTTGAAAATATACATGTGAGAACAATTTAGAAAGACGTGCACGTTAAAAAGCGTCCGTAATAAAAAAACTAAACTAACTAAATTAAATATTAAAATTAAAAATAAGCCATGGCAGCTAAGAGACGACCAGTCCCAACTGACGGCGCCCGTTCATGAACATGACGCATCCATATCAGCACCAACAAATTATATGTTTAATTAGTGTACACTCTACATTAAAAACATTTTTTTTTTTATATACCACTGGCAAGATTTATGAGTAAGAGCGTGAGTTTTGGCACTACACTTTGTACCGACCTCTAAACAGGATAATTCAAAAAACAGATTATTATGTACCAACACAAGTGGTAGTACGAACAGCGGCAAGCACACCCACTATAAATCTCTTGTATTACGAATGGGTACATAAAAATTCATTGCTTTCCTTCGATTTATCCGAACAGTTTTCTTTTCATTGTAAGAGTATTATTTTATGCACCCCCAGTGAGCGTTGATGCTTAGATTCTGTTAACGTGGAATGGCCTATCTTGTCTTGTTTTACGCTCAGTTAAGAAAGTTTATTCCATTTACCCAATGGATGGAAAAATATAGGTAGATTAATGTCTACCAAATAGAAGAAGATCATTTAATGTCACTTTTAGGGTTCCGTACATCAAAAGGAAAAACGGAACCCTTATAGGATCACTTCGTTGTCCGTTTGCCTGTCAGTCTGCAAAGACCGTTTTTCTTAGCAACGTGTGGAGATACTTATCAAGTTCAAATTAATATAAAATAAGAACGTGGGTCTACGGTCTCTTGGAGTTTAAAAAAAAATTAAGCTTCTAAGTCAACGCAATAAAAAAATACGGCCATTTATGCGACATATTTTGACACTCGCAAATAAATCAAAACCTATAGGGTACTTCCTGTTGACCTAGAATCATGAAATTTGCCAAGAAGCAAGGTCTCATAGCATAAGTAAAGGAAAAAGTCCGAAAATAATAATTTGTAGTTTTATCACATTATTTTTTTTTTGCGATTATAAACATTTGCAGTTGGAGACCAATGAATTGAGGAGCTCGTGGCTAAGTAATAACAGCCACATGGGTCGATCCATTAGGTTAAGCTACGCTTGCTGGGGTCGGTCCGCGGATCGACCGTCCGACCATCTTTACATACCGAGACTCCTCCGTTCTTCGGAAAGCACGTTAAGCCATTGGTCCCGGCTTTCATTCGTGGATCTTTGACAGTCGCTACGGATCGTCAGAAGCCCGAAAGTCTGACAACCAGATAGTTAAAATAGTAGTAGTAGTAGTTAGTTTTGCTGTAATGCCAATTAAACGCATTTTTCTTTCTTTCTTTCTTTTTTTTTCAGTCGCTCCATGTAAAATACTGTATTCAGCTGCATCCGGTTAGACTGGAAGCCGACCCCAACATAGTTGGGAAAAGGCTAGACAGATTGATTGAGTTGGAGAATTGACCGTAACGTATATCGATGCACTGGAGAAGGTGTTTTTCAACTACAATGTTAAGTTTGTTCATGGGACAAATTTTAATTCATCCCAACTACGGAACTCTGCGTTGTGCGTGGTCCGACACGCACTTGGCAGACTTTTGTTATTGTCGCTACGAACGAACGAGGAATAACTCGCTCGACTCACATTAACTTTGTATAGTCCATATTCAAAACGGAGTGTTCACTTACCATATAAGGAACTTATCAACTTAGTGCGTATACAATCATGTACCTAAATAGTGTGAAGTTATCCATTAATTCGACTTCTTTCTTTAAACTTTAAATGTAAAACAACTTCAAACAATCTTAAACCTAAATTCTTTATTTCACATTAATCATATTACCACCCAAATGTTTACACAAACTTTCCCTTCCTTTCTTCACATACTCCAAGCATGGCTCGCTTTTTACTACCGATTGGAAATGAGTTACAGTTGAGCAGAGCTATGGATTTCATCTCTGTACTGATACATATGGGAGTGGTATTATTGCGCCTCGCTACATACGAAGATAGTAAGCAGAGAAGAAAATTTAGCATCGTAGGAGGTAATGTATGAGTGTTTATGTAAGTTTAGACCGGGAATTAAAAGGCTGGTTTATCCATACAAAAATAATAATATCCTATCATTCCTTGCTTCCCCGAAAAGTTGGGCAGTGGTGTACCGGGACATCCACATTTCGCCAGTTACTTTTGTCTCATGTAACAGGAGGCGAGACTATGTTCTATATGTTCTATGTTATAGGATTTGGTTTCCGCACTTAGTCCTTCATGTGGACCATTGTGCGTGGGCCATGGCGGCCGTCGGGGGTTTATTCCAACCAACCCACCTCCCTCCAGAAATCAAATCTCCGGGTTTGTTAAGAACATCTGTGAAAGATCGGGATATTCCGAGGGTTTCTGTTCTAATCTGGGTGACGCCTGTGCATTCAGGAGGCGAGACTATTTCCATCAACCGAGCACAAATACAATCTTCGGGCTGCTACTAAGAAATTAGGGATGGAAAAACCCAGTGATCCAAAAGTAAAAATATCTATTATTACAAATTATATCTATCATTACTGTTATGTATTTTTATTCATCAGTGAATTGAGTTTGAAATGTAGAGTACCAGAATTTAACATGTAATTTTTAGGCTGGGCGTCAAGTACAGAAGACATTAGAGCAATTTGTCCTTCAATTCAACTATTTTACCCTACTACGGCGAAGCAAAAAGAAGGGTTATGATTTTGACCAGCATGTATGTTTGTATGTATGTTCATCTGTTCCCTCATAACTTCTAAACTGCTTGTCATAATTTGAAAAATGAGGGTATCTTTGTAAGTGTCTTGATCGTCTGCTGGCTATGTAACGTCATAATCAATTGAATATGGCGCCCTTTAGCGGACAGAAAGTCATGACCAAAAACATTTTTTTTTAATGATGCCGTGTTTAGTATCAAATGAAAAGGCAAAGTTTCAAATATATATATATTGTTAGCTGTAGCTCGCGGCTTTGTTTGCAATCAATCATTGCAAATTAAAAATCCGGAGTCACACGTCGTAATATGTTCGATTTATGACATGACGTGTGACTCCGGATTTTTAATTTGGCTGTCTTTTTGTAATTTTAGATGAGAATATTTTCTTATTTCATACTTTTTAGAGCGTGATTTTTTAGTGGTCAGGTAGTTTTATAATTTACTTTTTTTAGTTCATCAATAGGAACAATTACTATATTTTTGTTAGTTGCTTCATCTAGCCTTCCTAATGTTCAGTTCTGACAACAATGGACAGTAAAGCAGTAAAATTGGAGTAGGTCCTACTTAATTGCATCATCTTTGCATATTGATATTGATTAGGTATGCAATATAATGTTAACTTAAAGTATTTAATCTATACTCCATCGACTTAGCTAATTAAATAAAGGTAAAAAAAAACACGTGTCTGGTTAACCAACTACACGCAATATTTGTCACTTCAGTTGTCATGCTACGACACAGTTTTATTCTTCAATTTAGCAACTTTATAATTTGTTGTATAACGCTGCTGAATTGAAGAGTACAACTGTGTCGTGGGATGACGACTGAAGTGAAAGGTGTTACGTTTAGTCGGTTAACCAGACATGTGTTTTTTTTTTGTTTACCTTTGTTTAATTACCTAAACCGATGGAGCATAACTATAAATTAAAATGTAATACTTGCAGCGCCCTAACAGGTTCATGTAGGTACTCTTAAGTTTTAGCCTAGCTTGTAACTGAGTGCACATTGTGAAAATAAATAAATAAATAGTAGATTTTCAGAGATTAGATTTAACTATGAATATGGAAATTCACCACTCTTTTTACTAGGAAGCGAAATATGTGCGACGTTTTGGCAAGTAAATGGCGATTTGGCACCGTCTGGAGCAATACTCGTATAAAGAGATGATCTTTATGAGATAAGGGTCCGTAAGTTGAAGGGTGCTCCGATTGTCTGGGGAGACACAATGAGTCATTTTGTGCCAGGTTTAGAGAACATAATCAAGTAATATATAATAATGATATCCTTTTCACACTTATGACTTGAGTGATTTTTTAAAAAAAATAAGTAAATGATTATGATCTATAGCTAAATTTCCTTCTAAATAAGTGGACACTGGTAAATAGATACCAGTATGATAAACCAACGTTATTGCACTTTTTTTTCTTATTTTTTATCGTTGAGAAATGTTCATGCATACTGAACTACCACGGGGAGTTAGTGCAGTTATGTGGGACTCTAACCCACTAAAACTACACGGTGTCCTCCTCTGCTGCTTACGGCGGGAACACGGGCACGCGTTAACACTCATCCGTGATCCCGCCGCGGCTGTCAGTCACCGGACCCTCAACTATATTGTAACACAGCTCAAACAACATCGTATCAAATCCTGTGTTATGGGTACAATCAAATGGTCATATAACTGACTAGGTCGTGCCCGCGACTTCCTCCGCGTTGAAGTCATCATCATCAGCCTAGCCTTTTCCCAACTAGGTTGGGGTTGGCTTCCAGTCTAACCGGATGTAGCTGATCACCACTATTTTACATAGAGCAACTTTACTGCCTTTTTTTTTTTTTTTGTTGACGCTGGGAAAAATGCATTACGCATGCCCACCCGTCGGGGGACGGGTAGGGTATGTGGGACTCCCCGGTAAATCCGGTATACCCACTAAACGACCCAGCGGCGCTCCCGCATCGCCGTGACGGGAGGGTCATGGGAAACTGGCTCAGCCTTTACATCCACAACCCTCCCGGCGCATGCCCGCCTAGCTGGCGGGCCCCGCTTGCCCCCCAGCAGGTTGAGGGGCTACGGGAATGGCCGGGAGCACCTGACCATTCCCGTCCGGCACTGGTGGAGGTCCGTGCGATACAGGCAAGGGTGCCCCCGCACCCGTTGCCTGCTGGCCTCCACCTGGGAGGAGTCGGAGATGAGTATCAAACTCACGTCTTCTTCGACCCCTCCTCCGCCTTCGGAGCGGCGCCGCGTGAGGATCATCCTCCCGCGCCCGCTCCGCCGCCTCCTTCTGGGACATGACGTGTTCGCAGAAGGAGGCGACCGCCGCCCAGGACCTCTCATCCGCCAGCATGGCGTTAACCACGCCGGGGAGCGAGAGGTCCGGTCCTATCACCGCGACCAGATCGCGGCGCGTCTCGGACCACGACGGGCACGACCCGAGGGTGTGCTGCGCCGTGTCCTCCGCCGCGCCGCAACCGTGGCACGACGGCGTCTCCTCCCGTCCGATTCGGTGCAGGTACGACCCGTACAACTTTACTGCCTATGTAACCTCCACAACCCAGTTACTGGATAATACGATACCCCTTCGTAAGACTGGTTGTCAGACTTTCGGGCTTCTGACGACCCGTAACGACTGTCAAACTGATCCAAGAATGACAGTGGAGTCAACGGCTTAGCGAGTTTTTCGAGGCACGGGGACCGGGGTTCTCGGCATGTAAATACAGTCACCCATCCATGGATCGACCGCGGCAAGCGTCACTTAACCCGATCGATCAACCCGTGCGATTGTTATTACTTAGCCACGACTCAATCCCATCCGCGTGAAAATCAAGAATCTTTCCAAAGCGATATTCCACAGGTGACAATAGACAACCTGATACTCAGCATGCCACACCGATTTAGAGCCGTCACTAATTCTTTGCGATGGAACAACAGTTTATAAAAAAGTTGATGAGAATGTTTTTTATTTAATGTTATATTCCGGGCTTCGGTTTTTTTTTTAATCTACAAAAAAGTAATTTTTTCGTTTTTAGTATACATACTCGTTATTTTAGATTTTCATGCTTTTTTTTTCATCTAGCAACTCTTTTATTTAATCACACAATTAAGATCTGTATTCTACTGATTAAACAAAATGTTACATATAAAGTAATAAAATTAAAATAATTACTTTGAATACCCTTGTTCCCTAAGATTTGGGTGAGTAGTGTATCATTATTTGAAAGCCAACAAAAAGCTTAAAACATAGGTACATAGAAGTGACTTAAACATAGTTAAAATACAAACTCATGAATTACTTAGAAAATTAAGGTATTATTACTGAAACAATACATTACCTCCGTCTAGGTCAATTTTCCAGTAATAACGTAAAACCTAGTAAGTAAAATAAACTAACGGATATTATAGGAAAATTGAGAAGTTTGTTAGTTTCGTAAGTTCTAGAATTGTGTGAAGAAAAACGAAGCATTCCCGTTTGAACACCTATTTTTTGAGCACCAAAGGTATTCATATTTGAGCACCAATCAATATTTTAACGTGGTGCTCAAAAGGGAATAATAAAAATATTCAACTTTATTACCTTCTGAGCACCTGCGGTAGCTTCTAGTGATGGGCTATTTAAAAAACATATCGATACCAATTGGCAGTACTTTTGAACAGCATGTGATACCTTGAGGGCATTGACATTGACCTTGACCTCAGTGTTATTGACCTTGAGGTCAAGGACAAAATTCTGAATCTCAAGATCTGAGATTCTCCTAAGGTCACTGACTTTGACCTCAGGGTCAACCTCAAGATTAATTGTTTTTTTTATTATTTGTTTGATTTGATTGGGTCAAGGTCAAAATTCCAGAAGTCCGATTCGCGGTTCGTATTTCTGTGTAAAAGTTTTAAAGTAATCTAACCAAATCTAACCTCGGGGTGTCCTTCAAGGCAAGTATTTCAGTATTAAATAAGACAAATAATGTAGTACATAACTATACTACCTTAAGTTCTTCGTGGCAAAAATGCATAATTACCTATTTCAAATGAAATGATGTTTATAAATAGATCTTAGTAAATTTTTGGTCAATATTTTAAAACTAGATGCTGCTGGTATCTTAGTAGGTATCCTACTAATATTATAAATGCGAAAGTTTGGATGGATGTTTGTTACTCAATCACGTCAGAACGGCTGAACGGATCTGGACAAAATTTGGAACAGTGAAGATTATAATCTGGATTAGCACAAAGGCTACTTTTTATCCCGGTAGTTCGTTCCCGTGGGATAATTTCCGACACCCACGCGGGCGAAGCCGCTGGCAAAAGCTTATCTTTAATTTAACATCGTATTTATTTTCGCATGTTAGTTAAATGTAATTTAGTTCCACACCTTTCGTATTACCAAACTAAACATAAGCAAAGCCACGGGGCAATATCAACAACAGCCAACGTAATATTTCAGCCAGTATAGACCACCGTGGCGGCGGCCTTTGTGTCTCAATCGACCGGTCAATTTGCATAATAACTGTTATTTTGTACGCGCTATGATGCTAACCCACACTTTACTATGGAGGTATTTTGAAGGAGTTGTTAAGATTATTAGGTCAGATTATTGGCGACTACCAACGTGAGGTTTTATGGTGGTCCTAGCATTATTTGAGATTTAATTTTGATTGTAAGGTTTGAAGTTATATGTCGTCGTTAGTTCGCTGAAATAACTAGTAATAAGTTAGTTTAAAAACTGGTTTATATTAGATCTATTGATGACTGAAGAATAAATCGGTAATAGATTTCAGACTTAGTCCGCGGTTTGCGAAATTATTATTAAATAATTATTTATTCCCTGTATTTCCTGTGCGTGTCCAAAATAATAGTAAATTTTGATACAAGTGGAGAATTTTTGTTATTGCATTCGAGGCGGAATTAACACCCGAGCCGTAGACGAGGTTGTTTTTGAGCCGAGAACTGCAATAACATATGTACACATGTATCAAACGACGTTTTTCAATACACTTTTGAAGAAATGAAATAAAATAACGATACATATTTTTGTCATGAATTAAGTGTTAGGAAACTATGATTTAAATTTTCTTTTTTTTCCGTGCTTTGCTTTTGTCAGGTTGAAGGAGAAGCAAAGGTATAAAGCCGATAAACAGCCTAATATGAAAAATAGAAAATTCAAATATTTTTGAGTTTAGAACACAAATAAATGTTAATTTGTTCATAAACGTTTTTTTTTTATTATAATAATCATGGTTTTGGATGATATTCTATTTATAAACATTATTTAAATAAAAAAAAAAATATTAACGGCGTAAAGACGCCTCTTTGCCGAGATTAAAAAAAAAAAACAAACCAAACTGTTCATGGTGCATCATAGAACGTTATAATTTAGTTACGAATCAAATGCTATCAAAATTCCCCACAGAGTAAAAAATGCTTCGTCTATACTATCATTTGTCTAGCCTTTCCCCAACTATGTTGGGGTCGGCTTCTAGTCTAACTGGATGCAGCTGAATACCAGTATTTTATATAAGCGACTGCCTATATGACTTTCCTAAGACAAGTTGTCAGACTTTCGGGCTTCTGACGACCCGTAACGACTGTCAAAGATCCAAGAATATCATCCGCGACCAATGGCTTAACGAGCTTTCCAAGGCACGGAGGGGTCTCCGATGGTCACCCATCCATGGACCGACGCGACAAGCGTAGCCTGATCGATCGACCCGTGCGGCTGTTATTACTTAGCGCGCTTCGTTTATACTAATCAAACTTAAGTAACTATCACAAAAGAAACTCAATCAACCGCTCTGATCACATTTTTACCTTTATTGCAATTTCACACTTTACGTTTCGTTCAGACTTACCGATAATATGTTAATAGCAGATATCGTTGCCTCGCCGCCCCGTCGGGCAATCATTACAAGGATCTTATGCTCTAAGTGTAGGGCAATCTTGTTGAAATAATAACACAAGCAATATCTTAAGGTGTTGTATACCTTTTAGCGAATATCTTGAGCAAATTATACAGTGATTAATTGATAATAAGGCTTTATTTGCATTGTCGTCAATACTTATAAATGTGGGTTTTATCCATGAACAGTTGTTACTGCAATCTGCATGTCTTTTAAGACTTTTTAAACCTACACGTTGATGAAACCACGGTAAAATTAATCGCATAAGGTTGTTTGAATCGAAAAACCAACTTACGGATTCATCTCTAATTCAAAACCGTTATATTTTTTTTTCCCAAATGTAATAAATAAATATGTGTTTGTAGGAAAAGATTACCTAAACAAACCCTTTTCAGAAACATTCAGCTGTTGTTGAATGCTCATTACGAAGTAGGTTACTTTAATTATTTATCTACGAGAATTAATAATTTAATTTATTTATTTATTGATTTATTCTTACAGAAAGCTTACAGACTAATATCATAATTAACAATCATTCATAGGCAGGACAATTAGCTAATGATAAGCTTACACATTTATATACTTCTATATACAAATATTTCAGTTGACTGTGTTTGTTAACAGCGATTTGCAAACAAAAATAAAAAAGTTTATAAATGTAATAAATACTAATAAATACTAATAAGTCGAATCGTGCAGCATCAAAATAGTTTAACAGTTATTCATGACCATCTCCAAAATATTCCTTATTTAGCATCTTTCTAATACTGTGTGCGTTGGTACAAAATAGATTTATATCCAGTATTATTAGTGAATTGAATAGATTACTTGTTATAGACGAGAACATAAAGCACCAACAATAATAAAGTATGATGAAGGTAGAACACAAAAAAACGTAGGAATATTTTAAGCACATCAATGCACAGTGTCTAAAAACACGAAAGTTCGAAATGGAACAAAACAATGGAACAAAAGAAACTACACGGGTTCGATACTACTCGTATTAAGCTTAAACTACTTAAAGATCATCACACTAATAATATAAAGGCGAAAGTTTGTGAGTGAGTGTGTTTGTATGTTTGTTACTTCTTCACGCTCAAACAGCTCGACCGATTTGGATAAAATTTGATATGTAGATAGCTTAAACCCTGGATTAACACATATACTACTTTTTATCCCGGTCTACGCAGGTAAGAAACCGCAGGGCGCAGCTAGTCTCATATAAAATGTCATTGAGATACAAGGAAAACATCAGAACTTCAAAATAAAACTAAAGGAAGTATTCTCTGCACACCAACTGCACACCGATCATCATGTTTACGGACAGTTTACGTGCACTGTAATATTTATAGCCAGCGCAGGCGCACTTGTGCACAAATTGCCCCGCATTACATGTGGCAGTTATGATAATGTAGCCGCGATTCACACCTGATAGGTTACGAAGATGAGGAGTTTGTACCTTGAGGGTGTATTTTAAAAGTTATTTTAAAGATACAAAACCCTTTGTTCATCGTCTTCGACTTAAAAAATCTACTTACCTACTAAGGTAAAATGGTGCTTTAATCTGACCTTTAATTTATACCTGAAATTACAAAGTCAGTTTGTATAAAGCGATAAAATATTATAGTATTTTTTTGTAAAAAAGTTTTTTTTATTTCACAAAAACATACTATAATATTTTATCGAACACACAACAAGAAAAGAAAAAAGTCCGAAAATTGATAATTTGTAATTTAATCACATAAAAATTTTTTTTTTTTTGGTTTACATTGTTAAGTTTGTTTTTGGGATAAATTCTTTTCAACTATGGACACCTTCATTGTACGTGGTCCGACACGCACTTGGCCAATTTTTTTTTTTTCTTATTTTGTGTAAGGTACACCAAATGCATGCTATATCTATCTATCTATCAAGATATGATTTGTAACCGTATTGAGAATCGCAAGTATAACGATGTGTACATTTCAAACTTTAGCTGGATGATCCTCATATACCATATACCTATATTATAAATATACTTAACTTTAATTCGATTACATTATGACACGTAAGTACTTATGTATGAAATTCTTGAACTAAAAGCCATTGATCTCCATTACAATTCTCCTTCGCCAACAATCCACTCCTAAAAGGATTCACTAATCAAAACTTCAGAAAACATCCCACAAGAAAGGAAGGGGCAATCAAAAGAAAATTAGCGTGGCCACCTTCTTACAATTTCAAATGGAAAAACTTGGGCTTGGTACGGAACCAATTTGTGGTCGCGGGGGACACACTAGGATTAATTAGAACCACCGAGTTTGTTCCACTGTTCCACTGTTCCACCCTTATGATTGGGGCTGTGTAATGTGGACCTGACTTAAATAAACCATCGGGTTTTTTGGTTAAATACTCGTTCGTTGTCCCCTGGGAGGTTTGCGGTTAGGAGTCTTTGTTGAGAGAAGTTCTCTGGGAAAAGAGGTACCTGTGTAAGTTTGTGAGGTTTACTTAACTCTTAAAATGTCGATTGTACACCATGTGTACAGATAACAATAGAATTTCAATTGTGTCTGCTAATTGGCGCGCGACGGGTTAACCAATTTTTGTTCCTTATTAACTTGGAATAGTAGATTACTTAAAACGGAAATCGGTTTTATTTAAAACTAGCTTTTGCCAGCAGCTTCGCCCGTGTAGATGTCGGAAATTATCCCACGGGATCGTACTACCGGGATAAAAATGTATTCCATGTCCTAGCCCAGGTTATGGTCTACCCATGTGTCAAATTTCAATCAAATCCATTCAGCCGTTTTAGCGTTAAAACGTAACAAATAAAGAAACTTACTTTCGTAGTTATGATATTAGTTAGGATGCTAGCAAAAAACACAAATCTTGTAGACCTGTGACAGGAAAATTTAAAACTGTAAGTAAATGAGGACGACAATCATCACCAATAATTATTGTTTAAGATTATTTATCGCTTTATTGACGTGGATTTTATGGCCGGTCTTGCCATAACAGCCTAAGGTTCATAAACTGCTGAAGTTGTGAAAATATATATATTTTTTTTTTTTGTAACAATTTACTCATATATTTTAACCGACTTCTAAAAAAGAAGGAGTTTGTCAATTCGTTGAAATCTTTTTAAACTTCAAGTGAGCTTGATAATATTAAGAATCTGAAAGCAAGAATTACAATTTATAATGATGCTCCAGTTTTACTTTTTACAAAAAAAAAAAAAAAACCGGCCAAGTGCGTGTCGGAACACGCACAATGAAGGGTTCCGTAATTGAAAAGAATTTATCCCAATAAAAAAAGTGAAAACCGACTTCAAAAACCAAAAATGAATAAAATAACTTTCTTAAAAAACTTAACAGCTTCTGAAGTCGGTGCCAAGCTAAAGTGCATTGAAGGACTAAAGACACCGTCTTCTGAAGCTGTTAAATGTTTTAAGAAAGTTATTATATTCATTTTTGGTTTTTTAAGTTGGTTTTTACTTTTTTAAAGTAAATTTATTTTTCCATTTTTAGTTGAATATTCAATTACATTTAATATGTAAGCCCAAGACGAACGAAAAGAAGAATCATCAAAATCGGCTTAGAAATGCCGGATATACAGTATATTTATGCATATAACTTTGTACATAAGACTAATTACATAATGTATTATCTACTAAATCCTTCCTGAAAGCATTTAGATCACGTCAGTGAAAGAATCATCAAAACTGGTTCATTAGTTTTTGAGAAAATCGCAGACCAACAAACATACATACTTACTCGTACATACATTCATACGGGTTGAATACAGAACTTCCTTTTTTTTGAAGTCGGTATTAACCGACCGAGTTTGTTTTTAACCGACTTCATTAGAAATCGGTTAAAAACAAACTTATCAATGGATCTCAAAAAAAAATTTTTTATGTCATTAAACTACAAATTAACAATTTTCGGACTTTTTCCTTTACTTGTGCTGGGAGACCTCGCTTCTTGCTAAATTTCATTATTCTAGGTCAGCGGGAAGTACCCTATATGTTTTGATTTACTTGCGAGTATCAAAATATGTCGCATAAATGGCCGTATGTTTTTATTGTGTTTACTTAGAAGCTTGAGTTTTTTAGGACTCTAAGAGAACATAGACTTACGTATTGGATATTAATTTCAACTTGATACCTTTACGCGTTCCTGAGAAAAAGGGTCTTGACAGACTGACAGATAGACAGACAGATGGACAACGAAGTGATCCTATAAGGGTTCCGTTTTTTCCTTTTGAGGTACGGAACCCTAAAGAAAGACAATCGACTTCCAAAAAAAAACACTACAAAGTGAAAACTTATACTTAGTAACTAGGTGTGAATGTCCTTAGAATTAAGGTTCTTTTTTTTCTGTTTTTTAAAAGTGGAGACCTGTTATTGGCTTACCGATTAATGTACTGTCCGTGATCTGTTTGTTCTAGCTGTAAGTCTACCATATTATTTAAATAAATAAATAAAAAATAACTATAATTGCGGAAGTCAGTGACTTTGGTTTTGCATTTTCGTTTTTACCACCGACTTCCGAAATTAAAGTTATTTTTTACTTTGTAGTTTTTTTTTATTTTTGTAAAAAATTTTTAGTAAAAAAGTTTTTTTTTTCAATTTTTAGTTGTGGTACCTACTCCACACAAATTCGAATACCACTATTATTATAACATCATCCACATAGACTAAGTGGGAAAAAAATACGTATTATTGAAGCTAACTCAAAAATTACGCAAGTAAAGTTAATCAATTCTACATGGGACTAACTTCGAGGTATACCCTCTCGAATAAAATAAAAATCATTAAAATCGGACTACTCTATAAAAAGTTAAGCGTGGTCATACATAAAATATATATATATATATAACTTCTTCTTTTTTTTCTTTGGTTAAAAATACAACTTGACCTAAAGTCGCAGTAAACACTCTCCCCTCTGCCTCTTTCAGTTGCCCTAGAAACATATAGGAAACGAGTTGAATGAAAGCCTCGAACGAGTTTGGACAAGTTTTTGTCGGTAACTCCTCGTGTGCACTTTTGCATGTTCGCTGAAAAAAGTTGTAAATATTGAACTTGTGGGATTTTGTTTTCGGTTTGCGAGTTTACCAAGGTTTTGGTTGTTTCCGTTTTGCTGAACAGGTTAGAAATGCGACTGAAAATATTGTTTTTACCAAAAAGTGAAGAGAAGTAGTATTTTTTTGGCATAGATAGATCTAACTAGGATCCAAAATAACCTTTGAAAGGCAAATATTTACAGCTTTAGAAAAAAATGTGAAAGTTTTTAAACTAAACGCCGAAAAGAAAAATACAACAACACGCTCTTCACAAATTCCGTGAAGTGCAATTTCGAAAACCAATTAAAAAGTTATTACTACAAAGCATCAATAAGTAATTTACATCCCAAAGGACATCAAATACAGATTGGCGAACAAGTGTAGGTACTACACGACAACTCAACCAACCCGATCAGACTAATAACAAAGTTGTAGGAAGACAACACACAATTACAGACAAACTGACACGCGGCCAAACTCACATAGGTGAACTGAATACGAGATTTATTGATTCCCAGACGTACAAAATTCAGGACATGGTCACTAAATGGGTAGGTGCAAAAGGCCAACTCAATAAAATGGCAGAAAACGGGACCCAGGATAACGGCCTGATTTACGAGTCGGGGGATTAAATAATTAAATATACAATAAACTTAGGCAGCAAGCATTTTACGTTGTGCAATTTATTTCATCAACAAAAAGCATTGAAGATGAAATAAATTGCGTTTGCGATTACGATTTTGTTTTGATTTTTAATTGATTAATTGTTTTTGTTTTATTATTTTGCGTTTTGAGAGCTCAAAACGCTGTAGAACTGGCATATCCTAGAACCCGAAATTCGAAGATAAATGACATCCACCAACCCATATTGAGCCCGCTTGATGAAGTACAACATACGTGTCCCAGAAGTAAGAACATTTTAGGCTATATAGATACGCGTCTACGTACAGGGACTGCAAATGCACTCGCAACTGACATTCGTTTGATTAATTCAGGATCGCCGTAAGTACACGTCTATAGGGGCGTGCGTTTTGGCTTGTTGTGTGGAGTCCGCCTTCTGTGCCTGTCTATTCTGTGACATAGCTGCTTCCAACCAATACGTTTCCAATTACTACAAAGAACTTCTGAGAGCGTCCAACGAGGATTTTCCTATGTTGAGACGCGACTTGCTCTCGTAGTTGTTTTTAATGACTGTTGAGTTTGAGAGTAGATCAGGCGCTCGGGTTTCATCAGAAGCCGATAATGTTTATTGGTGAATATTATTCGGATGATTTTATTGAATTTTAATTTGCATAAAAATATTTTTTACTTCTATTAAAATAAAGTGTAACTAAAATAATGTAACAAACAATAGAACAAGTAAATAAATTAAAAAGTAAAACCAGTCAAACTTTAAAATATTAAAGTTTTCCAAAAATAAACCAGGTTTTCTAAAAATAACCAGATAACATTCTCAATAACACAGCATAAAACAAAACCCAACAATTTATCAACAAAATCCATTAACAAAGAAACTTAACACCAAATATAATAAAAATCGAAGGCTTTGCCGCAGCCAAGGCTAGTGACGTCACCGGAAATCTCCACTCCCCGCCCGCCCTGGCCCGGACAAACTTCCTGTACGAGGGACGCCCGGAAACCGGATGTAGTATCCCATTCGGAAAAACTCGACGACCAAGTCTGAGTCTATTAAATAGTTCTTGTAGACATTCTCCTATTGGATTAGATGATGTTGAACTGCTTTATGTGCTTATTATGGGAAGTATGCCTACGTTTTGTTACTATAAATGTTCTTGATTTTATTATGAGTCAGTGGCTCGTGGCTAGTTGACTGGTGTCTGAATTGACCGAAACGTGAAGACTTGCTCTCTGAAATTGTATCCTGGGTTGGTTAGGTATCGTAGAAATTCTGTTTTAGATTTCAAAAAAAAAATAAAAATAGTTTATTGGTAAAACTACTATTACTATTGGTAAACTATTCCATGAGCGAGAATCTTACCTTGCCGTAACACAGTCCTTGACTAGCACGGGAGGTAAAGAACTTTTCTCTGTATACCGTCATTGGGCAATTATTAAAAAAAAAAAAAAATAAAATAAAATAAAACAAATTTAGGTATAAACAACATTTTTGATTGGATCCTCCTTTTAGGCAGATAGTGCCTGTATTAGGAGAGTCCGCTCTTCCATAATAAGACGTGTTAATACAGAAACCAAAACGTATCATTGAAAAGACAAAAGACTGGCCGTCTGGTCTCACACACGATCTGTGTACCCCATTTTTTTTCTAAAGTAAAATACCAATCGATACATAATTGGAGACGAGAATTTGGCTGCAAAAAACCACTTCGAGGTTGGCTCCAAGTTTTCAAGCTGATGATTTAATTTCCAGTGTGGTGTTGAAGGCACCGTATTAATTATAATTAAATGCCTGTGTGTGCTGTACAACAGCTGCTAAACCTAAATTGAGAGGCTTATGTAATGTTATTATCATTGAGTTCCAAATGACAACACAATATGAGCGCAATAATGACGTCACATAATGAAATGATATAATTTTCTACAAATTAGATGAGTTTCGGCTTAACATTGAAGATAATGTGATGTTATTGTTATGATACTGATTTGACCCAAACTCACAAATTTTATACAACATATAAGAATGAGTATTGGTGTAGTAATGTGTTTTTTAAATCTATACTTTAATATTTTTCGTGTCTGTCTGTTTGGCCGCGTTGTCCTTCTGAAATACGCAACGGATCTTGATGCGGTTTTCACTACCATTTAGAGAATTTATTACGGGAAAGTATATATGTTTAAAACCTTAATATTTAACTTAATATAATATAGAATCCTTCATGTTTTGTCAAGTCGTAAAAACCGTGCGAAGCAGGGCCGGGTCGCTAGTAATCTACAAATGTGAAAAACTAATAATAGAAAAGGAGATACAAATTTGGCCACCAATAAAGTCACTGAGATGGGTACCGTTGTTGCAAATATGGAATCTACGATAAAAGAAAAAAGAAAAAAAAATGTTTATTGAAGAAAAGCCAAAGTAGGTACTAACTAAAACAATGTTATATTTATAACTAGGTGGCTATGCTATGCACAATACATTGAAACCCTGATCTCCAAACTAGGGGTAGGTATCCCTATATCTTAGAGATCAGTGTCCCTCCGCAGCAAAGTCACAAGCCAATATTTGTAACTCATTGGTACAAAGCATTTCTTTAAATAAATAAATGAAGAGAAAAAAAAAACAATAATAAAACTCTTCGATAAAATAAAATATTTATATTATTCTCATTCACAATTTTGTATGAGTGTGGGGTAAGTGTGTATGTGTGTGGGCGATGGCCTAAAGTTGAGTACCAAAACTGAATGAAGAGGGATATTATGGGCATATGCCTCTTTAAAGCCATGAATTCAAATCATCTAGAAGACAATCAGAAAAGGTTATCAAGAGGGATGTTCAACAAAGTAATTACACTAGAAATTCCAAACATACCATAAATAGTTCCAACAAATTCAGCCTACATTCAGCTAAAACATTCATTCTGTAAACAGTGTGAGCATTTACTTACATCCCAACAATCGAGGAAGGCCACAGACCTTAAATAACTGGATATGGCTATATAATCATGTATCGATCGGTTGTGACGAAAACATTAGAGCAACGCTTTGACAAATAAACAGCGAGCGTTCGAAATGAAGCGGGTAAAGTGGGATAAATAACTGTTTTACGTTTGTGGATTAAGTATTCGCTTCGGTGGAACATGTTTTGACTCTTGTTTATGATATATAATAAGTTCTGAATTATGTGTGAAGTAAATTATTTTACCTTCATTCTCCTACCCTTATCCCAATTTATTTGGGGTCGGCGCAACATGTCGTTTCTTCCATACTTCTCTATTAGTCGTCATCTCGGTAGTCACTCCCTTTCTAGCCATATCATCTTTCACACAGTCCATCCATCGTTTCTTTGCTCTTCCCCAATTCGTATAGCCATCCATATTCATACTCAAAACTTTCTTGGCGTTAATTAACTTCTGCCTTTAACTTTTAACTGTTTGGTGTTTTAGAAAATTTGGTGACATCAAAAGATTTGTTAAAGTATTAGGTACCCAATGGAATAGCATTGAAGGCCATTCTATTTTTAACCGACTTCAAAAAGGAGGAGGTTCTCAGTTCGTCGGAACCTTTTTTTTTATTATTTTTTTTTTTATGTATGTTCCCCGATTACTCGAAGATGGCTAAACCGATTTATATTTTTTTTTGTTTTGTTCGAGAGTGTATACATAACAGTTGGTCCCATATAAAATTGATTAACTTTGCTTTGGTAGTTTTTGAGTTAGCTTCAATAATACGTATTTTTTCCCCACTTTTATATGGATGATGTTCTAGTTTGTTTTGCAGGTAGTGGTATATGAATTTGTGTGGGGTAGGTACACAACTAAAAAGTGAAAAATAAAAACTTTTTTACAAAAAAATACAACCGACTTCCAAAAACAACACTACAAAGTGAAAAATAACTTTAATTTCGAAAGTCGGTGGCAAAACACGAAAATACAATTAACTAGACACCGACTTCCGAAATTAAAGTTATTTTTCACTTTGTAGTGTTGTTTTTGGAAGTCGGTTGTATTTTTTTTAGAGTTTAAAGAAAAGTGATATTTAGCAACGAATCCTGGGTAATAAAAAAAAAAAAACAAAACTTAGGACTTTTCAATTCCCACGAATTTCCGCCTTGGCTTTATGGGGTGCTTAACTGTTGCAAATGGGTCATACTATCACGTCCTAGAAGGAATAGCTCGAGTTTCAATGTCACCCTGTATACATAAACAAACCAACAACACAATGTGTTAGTAAGATCCATTTTGCTGTGACAACCTCAAATGTAATTAATAGTGAACATAGCTGCTTTATAAAAGCAGCTATGTTTGTACAGTCATAAACTGTGATTAGATTAGAGATTGTGTTAGCAACAATCAGGTATCGTGAATGATTATTATGTGTTTTGATGACGATGTGATTAATTTGGAACAAACAGGAATGTTAAATTTATTGCTATACTAAGTTGAGTGCAGTAAGTTTAGATGCAACCTGATTGCGATGGGTTGACGGCAACCAGGTAGGAACTATTTGACATTCCATAACTCTCGTGGGTGACAGTGTTGTATATTATGTAAACTTTATGTCTAGACGCAGATATATGTTTGTTTATGAAATAAATAACTTGTACTGTCTTCGTCAAATGTTTCGTCAAGTCCACGTCGAATGAAAAAAATTGATGCGAAACGCTGCTTGGTTGGTTATCCGACTACCATGCACCACACTGGATCGGCCAGAACACACACAGTCTGATTGTACCTTAGCCTCTGTGCTTGACAGCAATTTAAACTAGTACCATAAATCTGGAGAGTTTGTTTTGGACGCGCTTATCTTTGGAACTACCTGTGGGATGATGCCCCAATTCTCGAGGAAGGTTATAGGCTATTTGACATCACGCTACGATCCTTAGAAGCCCAGCAAAAGTCAGAAAGAACGCTAAGCAAACATGAAGTAACAGCGCGGGCGGGCGATAATTTCAGGCGGACATAGACGCGGGCAGAAGCTAGTTTATTACAAAGTCCGTCGAAAACAAAGCTCGCTTCCTACAAAATAAGTGGTAACTAAAGCTCAATTTAACTTAGTTTACAGAAGTTGCTAACTTCTGAAAACGCGTTGGATAATTTCTGCGTTTTCCTTTGAGCACCTGGTATAACAGTAACGTTCTCATCTTTCATTCCTAGAAGTGTGATTTCTAAACCGCTTTCATGAAAACGACGATTTAACCTTAAAACGAAAAGAAAATGGAGGAAAATCTAAAAAGTCGTACACCATTCGTCATTGTCAGAGAAACGTCAAATTAGTACAGAAGGAGTGATGGAATCTAGGTATTGATTGGGTTCAGCATCATCCATCATTGCCCGTTTATTGGCATGTCAAAATTGTACCGTCTAAGGTTGTGTCTTTTTATTAGGATGTTGTTATAGTTATTGTAATGTTATGTTGGTCGTTGATCCAAGTTGGTCCTTAGAAAACATGAATATTGTAAGTGGAGTGAATTTTTTTTTTATTTTAATTAGATGAAAATAAGAGAATTTTTCATTTGAATGTCAAAATCTCAGAGTTTTAAACGAATAAAACTTTTATGTAGGAACCTACAAATTCAATACAAAATGAATGATAAACTATTTATAGGGACTACTACACTAGGGATTTTTTTTGGTATTTTAGTTTTTTGACAAAAATTAACGGTTGGTGTGCATGTCTTTGTGCTCCCAACTTAATAATTCACCTGAGTAACAGGTGTAATCCAACCCAACTTCCGAGAAATTTTAATAACTTGGAATTTAATAGCTCAACAATTCTGAAATCACAGGAAAACTTCTAAAACACCCCTTTCACAAGCGTTTCTGTGAACCGTTTAGACTTTCTCTTTACGTAAGGTTTCGCGGAACCCGATCTCATTTAGGTAATCCGTAAGTCACAACTGTGTGGAAACTCTAGCAGAAACTGTACCGGTTGGAGTTCCTAGTCCAGTAACAGTAAATTAAATTTCGAACGAAGACTACATAATATTATAATATTATGTAGTCTTCGTTCGAAATTTAATTTCCTAACACACGTAGACAAATATGAGTTTTTTGAAAAATAACTTTAATACCTACCTTAAAGTTCAGTTTGCGCTACTACTTCAACATGTTTAATGATTTTTTTACTGCTTGTTATTCTTTAAATCAACTTAATTTCAATCTGCCTATCCTTTTTCCGACCATGTTGAGGTCGGCTTCCGGTCTAACCAGCTGCAGCTGAAGACCAATATTTTAAATGGAGCGACTGCGCATCTGATCTCCACAACGCAGTAACTGGGTAATACGATACCCTTTGGTAAGACTGGCTATCAGATTTCGGGCTTCTAATGACCCGCAACGACAGTCAAAGATCCACGAATGACAGTCGGGACCAACGACTTAACATGCTTTCCGAGGCACGGACGGGTATGTAAAGATGGTCACCCATCCACGGACCAACCCCGGCAAGCGTAGCTTAACCTGATGGATCGACCCGTGTGGCTGTTATTACTTAGCCACGAGCTCCATTTATCAACTTAGGCCTAGTTTGGAAGTATATTCTATGTAATACATTTTTTGTAAGATGCCTTTGAGTGTCTGTCATATTTTTAATGTATTTTTCTTTTAGTGACTAATAATAGTAGTTTATGAAACTGTTGCATACTGAGGCGTATTAAAACACGAGTGTTTAATGCGTAGGTATGAACAGTTTCATACACTACTTTATCTACTCTCATACATTGGGATTGAACCTAAATAAAAATTTTCCCACGAAATTCAATAAAACAAAACGTATGAATGGCGTATGAATGGTGACCATCTATACATACCGAGACTCCTCCGTGCCTCGGAAAGCACGTTAATCCGTTGGTCCCGCCTATCATTCGTGGATCTTTGACAGTCGTTACGGGTCGTCAGAAGCCCGAAAGTCTGACAATCAGTCTTACCAAGGGGTATCGTATTACCCAGTTAATGGGTTGTCAGATAGGCAGTCACTCCATGTAAAATAATGGTATTCAGCTGCATCCGGTTAGACTGGAAGCCGATCCCAACATAGTTGGGAAAAGGCTAGGCAGATTGATTTTGATCTATTGATATTTATTTAAATAGAAATAAAGTCAGTTGTAAACAATGATTTGAATATTATAGACCTTTGGTAGGACTGCTGAACTCAGGGGCTCGGTGCTAAGTAATAACAGCCACACGGGTCGATCCATCAGGTTAAGCTACGCTTGCCGAGGTCGATCCATGGACGGACTAAGACTCCACCGTGCCTCGGAAATCACGCTAAGCCGTACGTCCCGGCTGTCATTCGTGGATCTTTGACAGTCGTTACGGGTCTGACAACCAGTCTTACCAAAGGGGTTTCGTATTACTCAGTTACTGGATTGTGGAGGTCAGACAGGCAGTCGCTCCATGTAAAATACTAGTATTCAGCTGCATCCAGTTATGCTGAAAGCCGAGCCCAAATTAGTTGGGAAAAGGCTAGGCAGAATGATTGAGGTAGGACTGCTGAATTCCACGTCCAACAATATCTAATCTAAATGTCAAAATGTTGGGAGTGATGTACTTTTGCTTAATATTAGAATTCTAATAACATTACGTACCTAATATGTAAAGATCATTTTGAGAACAGCCAATTTAGAGCTATTTTAGATGTTGTACAAAGTTGCATTTTTTTCATTTTTATTATAGGCATATATATAATTTAATATATTTTTATTTCTTCTTTCCTTCAATAAACGCAGGTTATCGACAATAATAAATAAAAAGTAAGTTGAAAAACTTAAACCCGACTACCGAAAAATCGCGCTCGCCGCGGTCGGTCTGTAAGTTATTTAATTAATATTATTTACTTTTACTTATTTTTATCAATTTAAACGTAATTATTTATGACATATATACATATCTGTAATGTGCTTGTCAAGACCTTTATTTTGATACGAAACATGTCATGATTATCTCAATTTATTTTTTTTCGAGGTCAGAAATTTACGTGTAAAGTCCACTATATTAAATTCAGGGAGAATTTATATAGCCTATGTTACCCGGACCATTATTACAAATCTATTCATACTTCATTCATTGAAATCGGTTCAGTAATTTAGGTGCTACTGTGGAACACACGTAAATACATATTTATTGTGTAATACATACTTACATACATACATAGGCTGCTAAAATCATAACCCTTCCTTTTGGCATTACCGTAGTCGGGTAAAAAACAGTTTGGGATTATGATCATGATACTCGCGAACCATCATGAAAACATTGATTATTGATGTGATTCAAAGCAACTATTAAGAGGACCCATACATCCACGGGTTACCTCATAAGAGGATTCCACAAACATCATAAATAAAATCCTCTTAAACAACCGATCCGTCCACCTTGACCTTCACCAGAAACTCCATCTTCCTTTATATCAACGTCACATTATTCAAGCGATGTGGGTAGTTGGGTAGTTTTATTTATTTTTGCCATTACCTTAGCGGAACTCTGAGAAAGGGTCCAAGATTAATAAGAACTCAGCTAGTAATGGTACCTTTTTGTTTTATTGTACAAAGCCGTCTTGACGGGGCCCATTAGCCGTCCCGCCCATTCATTCGTCCCCTCATTCGTTCACTCATTCGTTCAACGATCACCTGGGGACTAGGCTAGGTTTCAGATAATCGGAGGTATTACACTGTATTTCTTGTGTTGTTTTATTTTTTGGGAAATTCAGCCTAATTTCTTGTTCTGTTTTTGTTGCGATTTCTTTCTGAAATCCTCTCTTTAACGCTAATTATAACAAGTATTGAGAGCTACGTCTATTTATTTAGGATCTGCTATAATGAGGCTTATCAATATAAGGTGTTTTATATCAAATGAATACTTATCTACCTATTTCACATGTTATGATTGTGTTATGACTTTCATGGCAGAAATCTTATTATTATTAATGTTAGGTACATTAATAGCATTATTATGGTTCCGTACAAAAATGGTAAAAAGAACCCCTTTATGGTGCGACTCAGTCTGTCTGTCTGTCACAGCTGGGTATCTCAAGAAATGCTAATGCTATCAACTTGAAATTTGGAACAATTTTAGATGATGTTTGCCCAACTATTTTGCAAATAAAAAAATATATAAATTTTTATTTGCAACAGGGACTGAAAGGGGGTCTTAAAAATTCGATGTAAAGAGCATGTGGGGTATCACATGAAAAAGCGCAGTTTGCATATTCTCAAACTTTTTTTTCTTTTTTTAGGGCATAAGTTTTCAACTTTTGATGAAAAATGTAAAAAAAAAAATCTCTGCAGTTTGCATAGAGAAAAATCTGAAATTATTTTATGTGATAGAAGTCTATGTAAAGATTACAGAAAAAAAATCGATGATTCAAAATAGCACACTTTTTCAGAAATCAAAACGGAACTCTCTCTCAGTGCGCGAGTTCGACTCGCTCTTGACCGGTTTTTTATATTAAATTAATTTTACGATTATCAAGCAATTTTTATTCAAAGTCCAGTTAAAATACTTAACGTAATCTGAATAATTAACAAGGTAATTAAGATTTCACCAAACCACAACAAACACACCGAAAACATTACTCAAAATTCATGAACCAAAAATAAAGATATTTATTTTAAACCATAAATGTTAGGTCTTAAACACAAAATCAAATCAAATCAAATAATTTATTTGCATAATACATGTTATAAAGGTGTTACAGATATAAGTAGTACATTGTATTATAACCTACTGAGGTGTGCAAATTAATTTATTACGTTACATAACAACATTAAATAAATACATTTTAAATTAAGTTACATAAAAAAATAGAATGTCAAATTAAAAAAAAAAAAAAAATAAGATAAATGACAATTATTATAACAAGTCAATCAAAATTACAATAATCACTATATTTGTGGTGCCTTTTCAGATAAGATCAGTCATCTTTCATTTAAATAATCATTAATTGAATAGTAACATTTTGCTACCAGGAATTTATGTAAAAATAATTTGAATTGGCCCATTTTGTGTAGGTCTGTGATACTTTTTGGCAACTTATTGTATATTTTGGGTGCCATGCCCAAAATGTTTTTATTAAATACTGCTTTTTTATGTCGTCTTACGCATATTTTATTTTTGTGTCGGGTGCTTATTGGATGGCTATAAAGATGTAGATTAGCTTTGACAAAGATCGCCACTTCATATATATAAAGACACGGGAATGTTAGTAACTGGAACTGTTGAAAATGTGGCTTACAGCTTTCTGTGTAAAACAAGTGAGGTTCAGCTCAATAAATTCTCAATCCAGTCTCTACTCTAATTAGGACGGTGGTTGAACGGCGCGGCTACAGTGTGGACATAGCGTAGATAAGCTAATTGCCTGTCTGGTTCGTTTTGGGCCGACGCCGACGATACGATACCGACGACGAGAGGAATCGGGATTTGACAGAATTTAAAATGTAAACTGTCGGGTGTTGATTGGTGTACCGATTTGGCACACCTTCAAATATTTCCTTTGAATGGGATGGAAAATATCAAGACGTAGCAAATACCTACATAATAGTGCAAAGTACGGTATAGCAGTGGTATAATCGACTCGAAGGAGTTTATAAAAGGAATGCCCATAATTATTCTAATTATTATTATTTTTAAATTTTGTATTTGTTTTTAATTTTATTTGTCAACTTAATTTTATTTACATAATTTAAAATCTAACAGTCTTTAAATAATAATAATAATAAAAAGAGAACTGGCACAAACCTGTAGTGCTTGACACTAACGATCGCAGGGAGGTATGGCAGAGTAAGGAGCTTCACGGACGCTTTTTCCGGGCCCTACATGGACCTGATGTAGATTTGCTAGCGTCCGTAGCCTGGCTGCGTTCCGGTAACCTCTTTGGGGAGACCGAAGGTTTTGTCTGTGCAATTATGGACAAAGTTATCATGACGAACAATTACCGGAGATTTATTGTGAAAGACGGAACGGTTGACATCTGTCGGGCATGCCACCGACCGGGAGAATCAATTCGACACATTATTTCCGGGTGTGCTCGTCTAGCTAACGAAGAGTACTTGCATAGACACAACCTTGTAGCCAGGATTATTCATCAGCAACTTGCTCTGAAATACAGCCTTGTGGAATCGGAAGTGCCGTACTACAGGTATGTGCCCGACCCAGTTCTTGAAAATGGAAATATCACATTGTACTGGGATCGATTCATCATCACTGACAGGACTATTGTTGCCAATAAGCCTGATATAGTGGTGGTGGATCGAACAGAGCGGCGCACAATGATTATTGAGATAACAGTCCCACATGACGGGAACCTCGTGAAAGCCGAGAAAGATAAACAAATCAAGTATCTTGACTTGGCTCGCGAGGTTGTCGACATGTGGGATGTGGACTCAGCAATCATTGTGCCGATAGTCGTATCAGCCAACGGCTTAAATGCCACGAGCCTCAACCAACACCTAAGGGGGCTCTCGTTGGGAAGCTGGATCAAGGGCTTGATTCAGAAAGCAGTACTTCTGGACACGGCCCGCATTGTTAGGAGGTTCCTCTCTCTGGAGTCCTGACCGCCGGCAGCTTGGACCCTGTTCCCGATACCGGTGGGCTACTATTTTTTATATTTTTAAATGTTTTTTATATATTTTTTAAGAAATATTTAAAAATGTATTTTAGAAGAACAAAAATGAATAAACGAAATAATAATAAAGTGTACAAGTATATTGAAAAGGAGGGGAAATAATCATAATAATAATTTCTAAATATTAAGTAAAATAAAACGAATGGCCAAAAGCTGCACTGCTGAACAAACGTAGAGGGATAGCAAATAAGTACTATAGAAAAAAAAAACAAAGAATTAAAATTATAATACTTACCACAATGATAGTACAAAGACGTAGGTACAACAAAACAAAATACAGATAACAATGAAAATGTAGCTCCAAAAGTCGTCGTCGCTAAAATTACATATAAAGCGAAAAACGAAAGTGGAAAGATTAATTTTGGCAAAGTTAATCAACAAATGTAAGAGCATGGACCAGATGGCCTCCCAGCGGCTCGATGGGGTATCAAAATGCTATTTTACAATAATTTTAATCCACTAATTGGACACGCCGTGGTCTGCCCAGAAGGGATAATTAGCAAATTGGCTGATGATATTATTTTTAGTATTGATAACGGTCGACCCTCTGTGCCGTGGTGCAAGGCAAGGATGGAAGAAAGTGAATTGGCAATTTCTGCCTTTGAAGTGATAAAGGCAATTTGTTGGCTGAGAAAGAAAATAAATTGTGCTTGATGAAATAATAATTGTAATTGGCGCGTCCTGGAAAACCATTTGAGCGAATCACAAAATTGCCACAATTTTCACTATTGTTTTTGCAAAAGCAAACACCTGGTATTTGATTACATGGGTCAGTTTCATCGTTGTTTTAAGGGCAAAATTACAATTATAGGTCTCCTGATTCCCATCTATTCATTCAACTGTAACATTGCAGGTTGGATGAGTAAAAGTCTCATTTCAACCGCAACCCTCTTTTGTTTTAAACCAAAAAGGTCTGGTTTATCTACCTCATTTTAAATTAAGCAATTCAGATATCGCTTATGATAATCCTCCCCAATGTGTAAGGCCTTTCGTGGATTAATTATATTTTATTAATTTTATGCAGACGTACCGAAGCTGTTATTTCTCTTGTTAACGATGTTTTAATTATCATAATGTGATAATCATGCCCGCATGTTAAAGTATCTTATGAAAAAGTGATTATCGAGTCCTTTGTGTTTTGTTTTGTTTTTGAAAATGAGGCTATGGTACAACTAGATGCTGAATTGTATAAACCTGTACAGTGTGATTTGTTAATTCAATTCAGGGTTTTAACATTAGTATCAGTTAATTTTTATATATTTTATTTCATTTATTGTTGTTTTTATCTTGGGGTGGCCTTCCAGGCTATCCGAATGTATTTAGCTAAATTTCAGTCTTCAATACAACCATTATCAAGGACAATTTCTACAATCATTCCACTGGTAGAGCAGTGGTGGCCCAGGTGGTAACGGCCCTGACTTATGAGTTATAAGGTCGTGGGTTCGAACCTAGGCAGGCGCTTTACTTTTTGTTAATAATTTCATCACCACTGCTCTCAAAACGGTGAAGGAAAACATCGTGAGGAAACCGGTATGCCCTAGAACCAAAAATTCGAAGACATGTGACATCTACCAACCCACACTGGGCTCGCGTGGTAGATTATAGCTCACTCCCTCTCGAAGAGAGGAGGCCTGTGTTCCAGTAATGGGAACATTAAAGGCTGATTACTTATTCCACTTTTAGTAAATTGACATAATAAAGGTTATCTTATAATGAAAATTAGAAAGACGCTGCCAAACAATAACGTCAACCAACAATGATCACAAGATGACCTATAATTACAAATTACCCCATCATCTCCCAATTCCACAATACTAGGAACTGTAATCTCATCGTTACTTTACCGAACATTCACGAACCGAACACGAATTCCCTAGCCACTTCACAGACCCTTACAATACAGACCTTCGATATTAAATTGAAATAATCTCCCATCGGCATCCTGCCATTGAATCCTGTACAAACGGTATTAAATCCACTCGACCTAATTTCAGATAAGTCGTAAGGAATTTATCTGTCGTTAGCAAAAAGAGGAATACAAAGGCATACGATACCGGCGCTTGAATTAATTTCCCTGCCCGCATTTTGTTCAGATTCAACCTAGCTACCCTTACCACAGTCACGTTTTGATTAGGTTTTTTGTGAACAGTAGCATTATAATTTGGTGAATTACTGTACATTCGTATGAGATGGGGAAGGTAATGAAAGATAAAAAAAAAACGACGCAGACAAATAAAAAATGTAAAAAAAAAAATATTGGTTTTATAATGGATGTGATCTAATTACTTATTTCCAGTAGCTCCTCATATCCCTACCGAAAAAATAAGGGGAAAAAATAATGTAAAAATTACTTATTACTTAGACCAGTTTTTGCCCAGTGGTAACGGCTCTGTCTTACTAGTGGAAGGTCATTGGCTAGAACTCAGACAGGCGCTTTACTTTGTGTAATTAATTTCATCACTGCTGCTTTCAAAACGATGAAGGAAAACGTCTTGAGAAAACTGGCACGTCCTAGAACCAAAAACTGGCACGTCCTAGAACCAAAAACTGGCACGTCCTAGAACCAAAAACTGGCACGTCCTAGAACCAAAAACTGGCACGTCCTAGAACCAAAAACTGGCACGTCCTAGAACCAAAAACTGGCACGTCCTAGAACCAAAAACTGGCACGTCCTAGAACCAAAAACTGGCACGTCTTAGAACCAAAAACTGGCACGTCCTAGAACCAAAAACTGGCACGTCTTAGAACCAAAAACTGGCACGTCTTAGAACCAAAAACTGGTACATCCTAGAACCAAAAACTGGCACGTCCTAGAACCAAAAACTGGCACGTCCTAGAACCAAAAATTCGAAGACATGTGACATCTACCAACCCGCACTAGGCCCGCGTGGTAATATTGATGATTACCTGTAAAATAAATCTTATTTAATCTGCTTTAGCGGAGTTTGCAGATTAAATTGAACGCTAATTAAGCCGCAAACTTTCGAAGACACAAGCTGCTAAGTTCTGTGAGCAACCATACATTTTCAATTTAAATATATACTAATAATAAAGCTGAAAAGATGTTTTTTGTTTGTTTGAACGCGCTAATCTCTGGAACTGCCAGTTGTTTTTTTTTTTTTGTATTTGATAGCACAATTCTTGAAGGAAGGCTATACGTAGGTACGCTATTTAACATCATGCTAGGACTCTTAGGAACCGAGCAAAAAAAAAAAACGTCAGAAAGTACGCTAAGTGAAAACTAAGTATAATAGCGCAGGCAAGCGATGCGATGCGACTGGGTGGGATGGGGGAACAAGAAATATCACGAGGATGAAGTCGCGGGCAGAACCTAGTAAGCTATAGTTATATAGTGGTCTATTTGGTTACGTATAGGTACACTAGTAATAGTTATCTAAGACTCAAATCATTTATTTCAATTAAACCTTTCACAGGCACACTTAAATTGGTAAAGAGTAGGTCAGTTAGTCAGAAAGTTGAAGCTAGTTGCCCATTCCAAAACGTAGACCTCTATGGAGAGGAACGGTCAAGAAACTCCATTTATTTATTTATTTTAAATAGAACGGCCGAAACCAATTACACTATTTAAATATAATTACTTACATTACATAATATATAGTTTGTTTAACACAGTCATGCATTCTTCTCACAAAAATTCAAGCACTCTGACAGAATCATCTTCCATTCAGTCACAAACACATCAAAATCTGTGTTTGAGTTCAGGAGAGCGTTAACAGCGGCTAATGTCCGAGGAATAGGTGACTTGGAGCGTGCAACAGTACGACAAGTTGGAACAGCCAGTAAGCGGTGTTTTCTGCTACGACAATAATTGTTTGGCACAAATAGATTGCAGATTTCATTATGGAGATCAGGAACATCAATGGATAATAATAATAATAATAATCATCCATGGATACTTAATATTGTTTTACGTATTTTCATTTAATATTATTAGTCCTTATGATTTTTCTTAAGAACCGTACCATTTTATGGTCGTTAACTACGATACCAAAATAATAAATTTTATGGCACCACAATTTTTTATATTTTATATCAATAAAAACTTTTTTACAAAAAAATACAACCGACTTCCAAAAACAACACTACAAAGTGAAAAATAACTTTAATTTCGGAAATCGATGTCTGTTCATATGTATTTTCGATTTTTGCCGCCGATTTCCGAAATTAAAGTTATTTTTCACTTTGTAGCGTTGTTTTTGGAAGTCTTTTTGGAAAAAGTTTTTATTTTTCACTTTTTAGCTGTGGTGCCTAACCCCACACAAATTCCAATACCACTAACTGCAAAACAAACTAGAACATCATCCATATAAAAATAGGGGAAAAATACGTATTATTGAAGCAAACTCAAAAACTACACAAGCAAACTTAATCAATCAATTTTATATGGGACCAACTTTGATGTATACCCTCTCGAATAAAACAAAAATTTTTCAAATCGGACGACTGTAAAAAGTTATGCGTTGACCACGCACATAAAAAAAAAACATACGTGTCCAATTGAGAACCTCCTCCTTTTTTTTCGTCGGTTAAAAATACAAATACTCACTATTTTCATCTAGAAATGCTAGCTGTCTTTTGAGTAATTATGTGTAAAAAAATTTACATGCAGCGGTTGACGGGTTGATATAAAATTTATTTTTCTTACAATACGTGACTACCGTCTATTTAAATATTTACCGGACACATAACTTAAATCTATAGCAGCTACACGAATATCGTTCTTTTTTGTTCCCTTTTCGACATGATTTTACTATGTAATCTTGTTAATGGTAGATTATTTTACGTAAATTATATAATTTTCATGCCTTGCCTCATAAATTATGCGAGTCAGTCAATGCACATTGTTAAGATTTTTTCAATACATCCACTTGGTTACAGACGATGGAAAAACTTTAGGAAGTAGGTACTTCCATGTGCTTTTCATAAGCATAGGGTTTCTATTTCTATAAAGCTAGAAAGCTCGACTAGATGCATTATTGTGAAACCCTACAAAGTGATCTAGAATATTGCACTAAAAACTACTCTACGTTAGATAAATACAGAATATTATTAACAAGACAACTGAATATTACTTTTCAATACACTTTCTCGAAAATTGGTTCATATCGCATTACGATTAAGTTCACAAAGCAATATATTTCACACGCGTGCGATTTTTCATTTTCCAACACGTGTGCGGGAATAAAAATTGCCACAGATAACTTATACTTATTCCAAATTGGTTCAGTGCCTATAATCACACCGTCTCTATTCGGAGGTGAATGTTTTTTTTTAATCTCGGCAAAGAGATATGCAAGACGCATATCTCTTTAATGGCGTTAATATTTTTTGAATATTTAAATAATGTTTATAAATAGAATATCAACAAAAACCATGATTATTACAATAAAAAAAACGTTTATGAACAAATTAACATTTATTTGTGTTCTAAACTCAAAAATATTTGAATTTTCTGTTTAACATATTAGGCTGTTTATCGGCTTTATAACTTTGCTTCTCCTTCAACTTTGTGAAAGCAAAGCGCGGAAAAAAAAGAAAATTTAAATCATAGTTTTCTAATAATTCATGACAAAAATATTTTTCGTTATTTTATTTTATTTCTTCAAAAGTGTATTGAAAAACGTCCTTTTATACACGTGGACATATTGTATCAAAATGTACTATTTATTTTGGTAATGGTTGCTAATCAAAGATATATGTATTCTATACTATGTATTTACTTTAGACATTTTTTACAAAAAAATGCATGATGAAAAAGTCAAAATCACATTCATAATACACTTTCATTCTAGAACCGATGGTACCCGCTCACCGCAGACCACCCACGTGGTTGCGATGCACGCCCGTGATAAATCTATCTCTCTATAAATTCGCAACTGTCCATTATGTGACGTCACGACTCACGGTGGGCACGCCCCTTTAAGTGAAACCCTCAGATGACTTATTGTTATGGTCCTTTTTGTGTTTATGGGCACAAAATAAATGGTCCTCCTGTACAGAGGTGAACATCGTGATTGATGCTGATTAATTTTTCTCGCTGTTTCACGAAGTATTTTGGAATTTCTTTCTGAGAAATGAAAGCGTGGAACGGAATGGGGTATTCCTTGTTTTTGCATTGTGTATGATGAAGAATCTGTTATGGCTGTGTTGAAATACTGTTGTTGGGAATGGAGTTTGGAATTGTGAAATGTAGTACGGCTAACTTTAAACAGGAGCAGTGGGGGTGTTGATTGACTAAGAGGATAATTTTGTGCAAAATATGAAGGAGATTAAGAAGATTATCAGCGTGTTTAACCGTTGCTATTAAAAGTGTAGTGGAAAAGTAGTTGACTGTATATTTGTGCTGGGTATAAAAACTTTTTTACAAAAAATACAACCGACTTCCAAAAACAACACTACAAAGTGAAAAATAACTTTAATTTTGGAAGTCGGTGTCTGGTTAAATGCATTTTCGTTTTTTGCCACCGACTTCCGAAATTAAAGTTATTTTTCACTTTGTAGTGTTGTTCTTGGAAGTCGGTTGTATTTTTTTGTAAAAAAGTTTTTATTTTTCACTTTCTATTTGTGGTACACGCTACCCCACACAAATTCTATTACCACTACCTGTAAAAGAAACTAAAATAAATAATAATAATAAAAATGTTTATTTATTCAAAAACACGAGTTCGACGTACAGGTTGACATTTCGTTTTAGAATATGTTTATCGTTTCTGTTACAAAATCTGTACAAAAAACTAATACTCTACCTCTTAAGCTAGGTTATACCTGTATTTTAAGAGGTAGTGTGCGGTCTAGGTTTACAGTGATCAACAAAAACTTATCTTAAGTGGACTGTGTCATTCTACTGTTTGATATAAAAATGAGAAAGAATAAAATTGTATGTAGGGGTGTGTTTGTGTGTGTGAGTGGTGTGTGTGTGTGTGTGTGTGTGTGTGTGTGTGTAGGGGTGTGTGGGTGGGTGTATTACGTAAGATAGGAAAGTAAAGACTCCATATAAGAGTAGTCCTTAAGGAGCAGCCACTCTGTTAATTTAGATTTAAGTGCATGTGAGTTTAGATTTATAATATTGAGGTGTTTGTAAATGTTTTTTTAAATATGAGTACTTAGAATATAAAATTGATGTTTCGCGAAGGAAGTCTTGGCAGTCGAACCGTAAGTTCTTTACAGTCAGAGAACAGTTTAGTTGTTGGATACCTATAGGGCTTTTTCGTCTTGATTTTAAGTATAGCTCTCTGTGCTCTCTCCACCCTCAGAAAGCTAGTTTTTATGGCACCGCCCCACGCAACTATGCAATAACCAATCACTGATTGGCATAGTGCGTGGTACACCATCTTAAGAATTTTTAGTTTGGCGGACACTCTGAGAGACTTAAATATACTCGTAGAACTAAAAAATATAGAAACTAGAACATCATCCATATAAAAGTGGGGAAGAAATACGTATTATTGAAGCTAACTCAAAAACTACCCAAGCAAAGTTAATCAAATTTATATGGGACCAACTTTGAGGTATCTCTCGACTAAAACAAAACATTTTTCAAATCGGACGACTCTGTAAAAAGTTATGCGTGGTCGTACATAAAAAAAAAACATACGTGTCAAATTGAGAACCTCCTCCTTTTTTTTTTTCGTCGGTTAAAAACTAGCAAACTAAACGGAGAACGTAGTGGGTAGCATAATTGTTAAATGTAATATTTAAGTTATTTTGTCTATTTGTTATTGTGCTACTGTTTGTTTTCCCTAAATAAATAAATAAATAAACTAGAAAATAGTTCACAACAAGAGGCTTCAAGTAAGAACTTGCTGTTATCAAGTCATATAATGGTGGACCGTCAATTTGTATCGATATGTTTTATTAAACACCCCATCACTAGAAGCTACCGTAGGTGTTCAAAAGGGAATAAAGTTGAATATTTTTTATTGTTTCCTTTTGAGCACCACGTTAAGGCGATACCAAAATAAATTGGAGGCTTTTTCGTAACCATTTGCAGCATACTATTGCAACTATTGCAGCATGTTTGGATCAAATTTTTGGATAAAGTTTAATGACTATTAGATTAATACTTTGACTGAAGGAAAACGCGATTGGGTTAAAATTCCCCATAAAATTTAATTCCGAAAAGACCTCTACCTTTTTTTATATTTTTTTCTGTAATTCTAAAATCCCAAGTAATTTCATTGCGAAACTGTATTCAAAATGTGCGCATTAGGTAATGAAAAAATCTGACTGAAAATAATTTTGATAGATAGCTTAATTTATTTTTAAATAATTTTTATTTGGTTTGGCGCTTTTATTTTGGTTCCAGTGCATTGTTGCGCTTTTTTTTTTCGCATGTGGAAGTAATTGACTCAGTCACTTTCTTATTTGGTGCTCAAAAAATAGGTGCTCAAAAATAGGTGCTCAAAAATAGGTGCTCAAAAACTTTTTTACAAAAAAATACAACCGACTTCCAAAAACAACACTACAAAGTGAAAAATAACTTTAATTTCGGAAGTCGGTGTCTGATTAAATGTATTTTCGTTTTTGCCACCGACTTCCGAAATTAAAGTTATTTTTCACTTTGTAGTGTTGTTTTTGGAAGTCGGTTGTATTTTTTTGTAAAAAAGCTTTTATTTTTCACTTTTTAGTGGTTCACATGTGCTTACCCCTTCACAGCGTACTGGCGTGATGTTATGTTATGAACTGGTGTGTATGTGGTAAACAACAAACAGACATGAGATTTCAGCAATCCCAATCCATTTGCTATCATTTATTGAGGAGTTCTGTTGCCTATCTCAGAAGTTCTTCATCAGATCTTCACAAAATTGAAATGGGACCACTCCAAGAAAGTACTCTTCCAAAAACTATCCAAATCGCTTCAAGTGTGCCTATAAAATTGGAAGAGTTCTCTCTATTTCTCCAGGATCCCATCATCAGATCCTGACTTGATGATCATGGGACCACCTAGGAAGTATACCCTTTCAAACAAAAAAAAAAAAAAATCCAAATCGGTCCAGCCATCTTCGAGTAATCGGGGAACATACATAAAAAAATAATAATAAAAAAAAAAAAGGTTCCGACGAATTGAGAACCTCCTCCTTTTTGAAGTCGGTTAAAAATAGGTGCTCAAACGGGAATGCTTCGTAATTTCGACTTACGTGAATGGATAAGTAGCGGACTTACTTTACGTAGGTATCCACATTCAAGAATCGACGTTTACGGGGCAAAATGGTATGAAAATAAACAATAATTGGGAAGTACATTATTTGATATATACGAGTACAACTACTCCAATATAGTTTTTCGCAGGAACATATTTTGTCGAGTTAATTAACAGTGTGGCTGGGCCAGAGCATCCGCCTTATATACTTGGCTGCGGTTTTGATTCCCGCGCCGTGGCAAATATTACCTGCTATAATTATGACATGTTTATATTTATGCTGCAGATGGAATAACACTATGGTATGGGGAATTCTGGAGTAGTTTTAGAGAAAATAATGTTGGATCAAATGAACATTTATATCGGGCTTTGTGACATCCTATCCTAACTAATAAGTATTATATTATTATAACTATTAAGTCCGCCTTTGTACGGTATTTTTTTTTTACTTGTGCATAAAGTTTTAATAAATAAATAAATATTATAAATGCGAAAGTAAGTTTGTTTGTTTGTTTATTACCATTTCACGCCTAAACTACTGAACCGATCATCCTGAAATTTTGCATATACGTTGTCAGGTGTACAGAAACGGATATAGGGTACCTTTCATCCCGAAAAAAGTACTGTTCCCGAGGAAAACAACAATAACGTTCTTATGATATTAGATGGCGCCACGTGTCTTTCGAATCGTGATTGAATTATATTGTTACAAGTAGAATAACCCGAATTGATTGTCAAATTCTAAATTAACTCGAGTGAAGCCGCGGACAAAAACTAATAATTAACATTGTGTGTAGAATAAGGTGTTTATTTTTCTAACAGAATTTTGTTTGCATATTGATCTTGTTTCATGTGACATCACAATTATTTGCGCCCGCACTTGTGTAAAAAATTTTCCGCGTGCTACGCTACTTCTGCTTCCATGAATCATTAATTTGGGCGTGATATCCTATCAAACAGGCAGACAAAACTATTTGAACTATCAAATAGTTTTGTCTGCAAATAATCTTCTTCGCCGCTTTAATTCACTATATTTCAGCCCCATCCCATCACTAAATCGAGAACCATTTAATCCTAAACCTAATCTTCCAGAAAATGTTGCCATAAAACAGCTATAAATAATTCCGACATAAAATATAAAGGATTTAAAGAAAATTTTCAATATCTGTCGAGATATTTATCGTTGCCCTTTCGATCCATTAGCCGGGTGGGGGCCGGTTCCGGTTTCCGGTATCGTTCCGGCGGAAGTTAGAACACATGGCTCCCTGAACCGGTCGATCGTAAAAAATATCTTATGAAAGATGTCTTGCGTTGATGTCCAGCTTTCCAGAAATTTATTCAACCCTTGCTGCGGTTTCCAGATTTATGATTTCAGGGTGATTTGGTAAAGGAATATATGGTTTTGGTCCCAAAGACCTAGAATATGTTAAGATAAATTAGGTTTTCGCTTTTTGCATATATTTGAGCAGTCTAAATATTCATATTTTACTATGCAATATGGTAGGTCCTCATGTTTTTGGATCAAGTTATTCAAAGGCTCTTTGAATGATTTATTTTATGTAATAAATCATAGCAAAAGAAACAAGAAGCAGAAAAAGCAAACTGAAGTGACAATGGGCTGGCCGTAGAACCAATGACCTTTGGGGTAGACTTGTTCTTGAGTGGAGACCGCAAATTGGCAAACGTAAGGTAGGACGTCCTCAGGCTAGGGGGAGTGACGATCTTCGCAGGGTGGCTGGTAGTAGCTGGATGACAGTTGATGAGAATCGAGCTGAATGCCGTGCAATTGGACGGGCCTATAATGAAAATATAGAAACACAGCAATCAGAAAGAAGACACAAGTCATATGCCCTTCAACACGCCCAAGCACTGAAATGTAGATGTGTGGGCCATCTAGCGCGATCAGATGACAGGTGGCCCCTTAGAACAACCGCTTGGAAAGACCCACACGGCAAGAGAAGAAGAGGCAGACCAGCAGAGCGTTGGCACGACGAGATAGTGGAATTGGCTGGCAAATCCTGGCTTGAGAAAGCAAAAACCAGAAAAAACTGGAAATTACTGGAGGAGGCCTATACCCGGCGAAGGGTCCTTAATTAAAACTTATTAAATACTTTATTTAGTTAACTTCATTAATTGTAATTAAGGAATAATTAAAGGCTTTTTTTTTTATTAATTATAATGACAATAAATAAAAACAATTCTACACAACCTTGCAAGCAGAATTCCAATTGCTTTAAAAGACACATTTTAGTTATTTGTAGGCTAATTTTCAATAAACGGGTGTGAAGTCAGAAATAGTATTAAATTGGGAAGTTGTGCGAACACACGAGCAATGTATTGTCACTCACTGACCGTTGGAACTTACTATAGTAACACCGAAAACTGTTGGCGTAAAAGTTTCATCAGTGGCGGTGAAGATTAGAATAAAGTAAGACGGTATATAAATGGTTCATTGTAATTTAAGAATCATCCGTTTTAATGGGTTTGCTAGGTTAAGCTCTAATTGCCACTCAAATCGTCTGATTCTATAGGTACCTATACTTTAAATCAACCGAAAGACCTGTCCAACTGCGGCTAGTAAATACAATAACATACACACAATATATAAATCAAAAACCGATACTTAATAAGATTTATTTTGTTAGCATATCAGGCGAATATCTGAAAGGTTTTCAAAACTTACCTAATCTCAATATTGTGTGGATGTTTGATCTATTTTTGCGACGCACATTTAATTCTAAAACCGTATCATACTCGTAACATTATTATAAGTATTTTTCTCTCAAACAATTTGTACGAAAAATAATTTCCCAACGGCCACTCCTCTGCCCTCTTTCAACCCCATAGACTGATCTCATATTCATCTCACAACTCCACCCCCAAGTTAAGGGTCCGTATCACTAGCCGTAGGAAGTTGTCGCACCGTCTGTCCCAGAACAACTTGCGAACTACCCAACAACTTATGAATTGTTCCGTTTACAATTGCCACCTGGAACTTTTTGTTGAATGTTAAAGTTTGTTCGTTCAGGACGTGAACGCATGATAAGGAGTTGGAGGTCCTGTTTGGTATGTTTCACGAGTAGTATAGAATTGTGGAGTAGTGTTGCATAATCAGCCTAAAATGTTCCCACTGCTGGGATACAGGCTTCCTCACTTCGAGAGGGAGGAGGATGTAATCTGCCACGCGGGTTTAGTGCGAATTGGTAGATGTCACATGTCTTCGAATTTTTGGTTCTTGGACATGCCGGTTTCCTCACGATGTTTTCCTTCACCGTTTTGAGAGTAGTGGTGAAGAAAATATTTACATAAAGTAAAGCGCATGCCTAGGTTTGAACTCCCTACAACTCGTAAGTTGGGGCCGTTACCACTGCTTTCTCTGGAGTAGTGTTGGGTAATTCTGAAATGTTAGCTTCTCTAGTATTATTTTGTAAAAATCTCAGCGTGAAAACATAGTGAAATGAGCTGTCAATACCAATACTCCATTTATTTATTATTTATTTTTATTTTTTTTAAGATTAGACATTCAAACAAACCCTTTTTGCAGTCCGTTCGACCGATTTTGACTTCTATTGCGTTGGTGGCAAGACAAATGGTAGCTGTAGTAAACAGTTGATATTGTAACCACTCTTTTGCCTTTAATTCTATACTTAAGCCTACGGAATATAAGTCAAAATCGGTTGAACGGATTGTAAAAAAAAGTCAGTCTTGAGTAAACAGGTTGCTTCTGAGACAGCATGCCCTAATAGTCGATCGCATCATCACTTACCATCAGCGTGAGATAGAGATCAAAAGCATACGTATCTAATACAATTAATAATTGCAGGTTTTGGGGTCAATAATGGCGTGTGCCAATGTGTTTTTTGAATTTGATTTAAGGCACAGCTAGGTCCTGGACTTGATTGGTTTGAAATTGTTAAAAAACACACTGATCAAACGAGAAGATAAATGCTCCTTGTTTCAAATGCTCATACTGTAAAATCAGATTTTTGGACTTATCAGTGTATACCAGACACCACAGCGCAAGTTGATTTGTCAAAATGAAGGTCATTGGCATACTATAAAATTTCTACATTTATAGATCTGTAATATTTATGGTGTACATAATAAAGAGTATTATTCTACTTGTCTATCTTTCCAATAAAACTATCATAAGTTAGCTATGCTTAAACATAAATTCCTTGAGAACCTGCAATACCTGCCTAAAAACAAAAACAAACGAAAAACGTCGTAAGTTCATAGAATACCATAGAATTTAGCTACTTATTGTTACTGGCATAATGAAGTAGTTTTCGTATCACTGTCGAAGGACAGAAGGACCGCGTCTGTCTGTATACAAATCACGTCGGACATTCTAAACTAATTATACAGCGAGTATTACTAGAGGACCACTGAAACGTGTTTTTGTTGTTATTAACAGAGGACTGCACATAGATGTAGAGAGTATGGATATCGCAGATATTTCATCCGTCAGGCTTATAATAATACGTACTATTGGTTGATGCTAAGGTTTGTTGTCCCATGTCTTGAACACAGAACATATGGCTATTGCTATTTGACGCAGATGTTTGATTTCTGTATGCAAAAGTTTATTTTTGGGGCAATTGTTAATTTAAATCGAGCACTGGATACTGGATGCTGGAGTATTTACATTGGTCATATTGTATCAATTTGTTTCTGGATGTCAGCGCTGGAATGAAATACTGAACCAATGTAAATCAGTAATGTTTCACGTCTGGGTGTTTATCCTAGTAAGTATTTGCGTCTGAGAAATCCTTGTTGTAACACAATGAAACAAAACCTAAGAAGATTGGAATTTAAAAACAAAGAGGTAAGTTTAAAAATGCGTGACTGTAATGGAACACTCGGTTGGAAGAAACTTCCTATTAACAATATGATGAAAAATAATAATTTGGTGTCGTTTCCATGGTTTCCTAGGGAGTTCACAATTTCGATTTCCAGCAAATATGCTATATACATATTATTATGTAATATTTGAAACCATAACGACACCCATGACGAAAACGACACCCATGACGGAAAATTTAAAAATTTTTGAAGTCGCCATCTTGGATTTTCATTTTGACCTCATTATCATTTTCAGCGCCCTCAAAAACCACGGAATCGACACCAATGACGAAAAATTAAAAATTTTTACTTCATTATCGTTTGCAGCGCCCTCAAAAACCATGAAAATTAACTATGACGAATAATTTGGAAATTTTTGCATTCGCCATCTTGGACTCAAAAACCTCATTATATACATAAAAGTTACATTTTTAAATATTAGATTAAAAAAATAACACACACAAGGGCCGTGACGGAAAATCTTATTTTTTTCGCCTAGCCCCCATCCTCCAAGTTCGTTCCGTCCAATATAGAACTTTGTTCCAAAAATACATTGCTTTGCAAAGTACGAGGGAGAAATGTGGCTAAACTATAGATAAATAAATGTATAATAAGAAGCAAGTAATATAAGGTTCTTTAATTTTTTTAATTTATTTTTTTATAATAAGAATACGAAGTGTATATAAGAAGATAAGTTCTTGTGCATGCTGTGGTCTCCTATAAGTGACGAAGTACAGCTACTTTATACCTGATGTTGCCCTTTGTCACAGAATAATAATGTTACAGTAGTTTATCTTCATAGAAAACGGCCGAAACGACGCCCTTCGAAATCTCAGTATATACCAGTATGCAACAGTTCGAATGTGCGGCAGTTACGCATGGACGGAGGCGTATTTATAAAACATCCGTGATATTGCATACATTATTCTTAGGTGCAAGTTGGAAACTACTTACAAAAATTGTTGTCATAATGTTAATAACAACAAAAAAGTAAACCATTTCCATTCAATCTATATCTGTTACCCACCAGCCGCTTACGTATTCGAACCCAAAACTATGTATTTGATTAAGTACAGACTAAGTTTTATAGGGTCGCTCCCGGTCCAGCGTTGATGGTAAGTTAGTTTTATGTTAACAACATAGATACTTCGCTCACGATTAAGTGCAACTTAGTGTAGTGACTATTGTGGTAATTTAGTGCTAAGTTAGTTTCATAACAGTTTAGAGCTTAGTATATTATTTATGTATGAGGTAACTGACGGTAAGGGATTAGAAACTTCTAGAATAACTTACTATGAATTTATAAGATTAAAGTTAGCTGGATTTAATAAGTTTAAGTAACAACGGATGTATTGGAGGTGTATTTTGTCATTCTACCTATGTAACATTAATATTGATGTTTGTATTTATACAAAGTGTAACTTAACTGACGCACAAACTCTTAAGGGGTCATTGTACTCATCATTATGAACAACTTTTACTTCAAAAACCAATAGGTAACGATTAAAATAACTTTCATAAAAAATTTAACAGCTTCTGAAGTCGGTGTCTTCAATTCTTCAATGCACCTTAGCTGGGCACCGACTTCAGAAGCTAATAAGTTTTTTATGAAAGTTATTTTATTCGTTTTTGAAGTTGAATTTTAATTTTTTTATTTATCGTGATTTCAGGTTTAGTCCCATAGTAAAAGTTGTTCATTATGAATATTGTCAAAATGTAGGGAACAGCAGATTCTTTTTGGCGATTTCAGGTTGTGTTCCCATAGTAAAAGTTATTCATAATGATGAGTACAATGACCCCTTAAGAGTTTGTGCATTATTTAAGTTACACCTTGTATATAATGGGTGTTGACATTCATATTTCAAGACCGGTAAACTCCAACTTCGTTAGAGCGATCATCATGAAACTTGGCTCTTATGTATTTTTTCATGTAGATTATTTTTATAGGTTTTTTTTCCCGACCTATCTGGAGGTGAAGCCGCGGAAAAAGCTAGTTATGCGTATAGAAAGATAAAGGCAAGGTCTAAGTAAATATAAAATTACCGTAACTAAAGTCCCGAAATAAAAATCAAAGCATAAGCATATTCAGCCTATTATAATGTTCCCACTGCTGGACAGGCCTTCTCTCTGCGAGAGGGAGTGGGCTGCAAACTACCACGCGGGGCAAATGCGAGTTATTAAATGTCGCTTGGCTTTGAATTTTTGGTTCTAGGACAAGTTTCCTCATGATGTTTTCCTTCACCGTTTTGAGAGTCTGGGCCACTTTCTGTATAGGTAATCTAATAGAAATATTTTTTTGAAATAGATAATTATACTATAATATTTAGGATGAACAAGGACCATTAAGAACGAGGAAAATATAAAATAGAATGGAATACTCTAGAAATATAATACACTTAAAAAAATACTATAGACTTAGAAAGTTTCATAGCCTTTTACATTGGACTGTCCTGCCGCTAAAAGCGATCTTTAACAGATAAGAAAGATAAATAAAACTTGTTCATGTTCATACGTCCATAAAGCACTTTTATGTCCATTTTTACACAATAACAGCACTCATCACATTAATATTCCACACTTCCCTAATAAAGGCGCAAGTGAAAAATTTACACTGTAAAAAATCGCACCAACAAAACGGGGAGCGTGTTAAAAATTTATGTTGAATGGCCATTCATTAAAAGGCATCCTGGACGCCCCTGTTGCGTCGGCGATAGCGATCGTGAAGAAATTACACTTCCTTCCTTATTGCCGGCGAGCGAAATACGGTAGTTTAAGGTAAAAGTGAAGAATTTATACTAACGACTCTCTATTAAATGTGAGTTGAAGAATGGGATGGTTTGTCTTTAAGGAAATTTATTTAAATTGTGCTGGCAATATCAATAAAGTAGTGGTACAGTTAGGAAAGGAACTTGATTGTGTCAGATTGTGACAGAACTGGTATCCAGACAAAAAAACGGAGACTAGGTAGATCACACAACAGATAGGAACGATGACATAGCACAGGAGCAGAATTGCTGGAAACAAAACAGCTTGGAACCGCTGGTGGAGGTTTCTACCGCTATCGATAGCGGTCCTTGTACACATATCTAATAGAGACTGTTTTGTACGTTCTTAATTTTAAAAAAACTTTGTTTATGATAATACAATTTTATTTATCATCAATATATGTATAAAGCTCTTATGATAATGTTATGTGTCACATTAGTAGCGTTAAGCATTTATTCTCAAACTGAGGATCATCTACCGTCACAAGAAAAAAACCGGCCTTGTGCGTGTCGGACCACGAACAATGAAGGGTTCCTAATTGAAAAGAATTTTATCCCAAAAACAAACTTAACATTGTAGTTGAAAAACATGTTTTCCCATGCAATGACATATATCACAGTTAATTCTCCAACTACAAATTTAAGTTTGTAATCGCAAAAAATAAAATTATGTGATAGAACTACAAATTAAAAGAATTCGGACTTTTTCCTTTACTTGTGCTGTGAGACCTTGCTTCTTGCTAAATTTCATGATTCTAGGTCAACAAGAAGTAATACTCTACAGGTTTTGATTTACTTGCGAGAATCAAAATATGTCGCATAAATGGCCGTAATTTTTTATTGTTTTGACTTAGAAGCTTGATTTTTTTAGATCTCCAAGGGACTATATACCTACGGGTTTGATATTAGTTTCAACTTGATGCCTCTACGCGTTCTGAGAAAAAGGGTCTTGACAGATTGACTGCCAGACAGACAGACGGACAACGAAGTGATCTTATAAGGGTTCTGTCTTTTCCTTTTTTTTGACCGGTTTGAAAAACATGGATTCCAGTAAAATAACAGTCACACATAAACTAACTAACTAACTAACTTTGCTTTTAGAAACGCAGTAGTAATCTTGTCTAATCAACCATAGCCAATACACCAGTAATTAATCTTTCGCAAAAAAAAGATAAAATACCAACAGTCACAAAAGAACCTCGATGTCAGTTAAAAAGAAACATTGCCCAGTAATGAAACAACAAAATAAAAAGATAAGGACACAAATGCAAATGAATCTAGTTTTAAATTGAAATAGCCGACTGCGTCCAAGAAAATTACTATTCGTTGTTTCAAATGAGAATGTTCTACAGGAATACGCCATTTTTTATTTCGGGTCGTTGATTAACTTTTTTACTTAATTATGTTGAAAGTACATTTTTCACAAGATTTTTTCAATCAATTTTGCATGGAAACATGATAATAAGGAGTATTTATGTGGAGATGGCAGTAAGGGCCTGCGTACACTGGCTGGACGGCACGGCAAGGGATTTTTATGCAACGAATAAGAATATAAACCTTAAGTCATTATCTGCCGAGCCTTTTCCCAACTATGTGGGGTCGGCTTTCAGACGACCTGGATGCAACCGAATACCAGTATTTTACATAGAGCGACTGCCTATCTGACCTCCACAACTAAGTTACTGGGTAATACGATACCCCTTGGTAAGACTGTTTGTCAAACTTTCGGGCTTCTGACGACCCGTTACCACTGTCAAAGATCCACGAATGACAGCCGGTACCAACGACTTGACATGTTTTCTGTGGCACGGAGGGGTCTTGGTATGTAAAGATGGTCCTATCGACGGACCAACCGCGGCAAGCGTAGCTTAACCTGATCGATCGATCCGTGCGGCTGTTATACTAAACTTAATAGTAAGTTTTACAATAAAATTAAAATTTCATTGATACCGCCTAATGCCTTGCCCTTGCCTAAGGATACCGCGCCATCGTTGCTGCCAGTGTGCGCTTGCGTGTATTAGTGATGCAAAAAGAATGCCGTGCCGTGCTGCCAGTGGGTGCAGACCCTAACGATTTGTGGCGAAAAAGAAAGTATGTATAATTGACCTCGTAATTGCTATTATCACTTTTGAAAACAGTTTCCCGTAAATTGAATCTTCACTAAGGTTGAAATTATCCGACTGCCACAAATACCTTCTCGTTTCATGACATTTAATTTTAGGGTGATAAAGCATTTACGAGGTCGACTATACCCACTGTAAAAGTAATTCTATGGACCCAAATGTCTGCAAATAAACGATAAATAAAATAAAATAAAATAAAAATGTTCACGCAGATTTATTAGGTTGAGGGAGCAACCACACCTCCGGTTCGGGATGCATTTAAATCGCATATTATTAAAAAGTGTCTATATGCACAAAAACAGAAGCGGGTACAAAATAAAGTGGTGCAGATTCTCTTGTACACCGAAGTAAACTATCACTAAAACTTACTTTTGGCTATTAGAATCTTAAAGCTATTCTGTAAATAATTTCTCTAAATTTCTCGCAACTCCGCGCGGTACTTGTTTGCCCCGAGAATGTGTTTTAGAGCCGGAGGCGCGCAGGGAATGCAGCTTCAACTTGTTTTAATTAGAATTTTTCACTTTTTGTATGGAAAATATGAAAAATTTCAAATTTTCTATTATTTATTTTTACCTACATGTTAAGTTTTAGAGGTTTATGAGATTTATACAGTGGGCAACATTTTTATTATTTTTGCTATAAGACACGCCGTTTTCGAGATATAAACAAAAGAAAAAAAGATAAAGTAGGTACTGTTTTTGCACCAAGTCAAGTTGTTGGGGTGATTTGAGTTCATAACAACTAATTTTATTCCACACCTTTTTAGTCGCGATTAAAAATAGTCTGACAATCAAAATTTATGGTGAAAAACGTCAAATTCAGAATAGCAAAATTTTCATTTTCACAAAATTAATAACTCAGTGCCATTTTAGTGCTGTCAAACTAAAATATAGTTAAGTTGTGTCACTTAAGTCAATTTCAGAATGTGAAATCGGTGTCTTACAGTAATAAACTAAATTTTGGTGATTTTAAGTCTACTTTAGAGGCATTTGTGACAAGAAAATCGACACCAATATCTAGCTACACAGTAGGAGCAGCTCGTGACTAAGTGATAACAGACGTACGAGTCGATCCATCAGGTTAAGCTACGCTTGCCGGGGTTAGTCCGTGGATGGGTGACCATCTTTACATGTCGAGACTCCTCCGTGCCTTGGAAAGCACGTTAATCCGTTGGTCCCGGCTGTCATTCGTGGATCTTTGACAGTCGTTACAGGTCATCAAAAGCCTGAAAGTCTGACAACTAGTCTTACCAAGGTGTATCGTATTACCCAGTAACTGGGTTGTGGAGGTCAGATAGGCAGTCACTCCTTATAAAATACCGGTATTCGGCTACATCCGGTTAGACTAGAAGCCAACCCCAACATAGTTGGGAACAGGCTAGGCAGATTTTTATCTAGCTGTAGTAAAATCAGTAAGTCCTATCAAGTAACGTAATTTTCACTTCAGTAGCTCAAACATGTAGGTTTTGCCGCCTGAAATCAGAGAGCAAAATGCGATTTTGCTCACTGAGTGGGACCAAGTAACTTTTTAATTTTTTTTTTTCAGAGAGCCGCGAATATCTTATTCAGCCTTGGGTTAATCATACAATTCGAAACATTCACACTCTGTATCTTTCCCGCCATTAGAAAGGGAGAGAGACAAAGACCAGCCCTTTCGAAGTTCCGATTTTGAATTCGACCTCAAAGACAAACACGTTCGGAATTTCGTACTAACTAAAGAAATTTTTCAAAAAGATAGTTATGTCTTTCAATGTAATTTATTGAATTATTAACTTATTGTTGTGTTTAAACGAAAATAAGTATTTACTGCAAATAAAACTGGTATTTAACCTGTAAATATTTATTTCTAGTTTCAATAATGTTACGTAATATATTTTGAATAATAAAATAGCATGGGTGCTATTTCCGAACGCGCCTTAATTTAAAATAAAAGAGTGGGAATAAAATTTCGTGGCTGGCGTAAAGAGTTGAATAGGTTAAAAATATTAAAATAATCGTAAAATATGAGTGAAACTAGCGACGAGAACAGTATTTTAACCCCGGAAGAGTTAAACCAACAAGTTATTAATGCAGAATTAAGTTTCCTACCTGCGAAGTCTCGCGAGAAATATCTGAAAGCATACCATGTCTTCAATGAATGGAGACTTACAAAGGGCGCAAGCAGTTTTTCGGAGACGGTGTTGCTATCTTATTTTTTAGATTTATCACAGACGAGGCGATCATCTACAATGTGGACTATTTACTCAATGTTGAAAGTTACTTTGAAAACAAAACATAACGTGCATATTGCAACATACGCAAAACTAGTATCTTTTCTAAAAATAATGTCAGTTGGGCATAAAGCTAAAAAGTCTAAAATTTTCACGGCCCTTAACATAGACAAAATTTTTAATGAAGCTCCAGACTGCAATTTTCTTGCCGCTAAAGTAAGTGGTACCTATGAATCTATGTTGTTAGTTATTATAATTTGTGTGTAGACTGTTATGTATAAAGGTAGTTACGGCCTACTACTAATTTTTGGAGGCGCAATGAATCCTAGTCTGGCTTAGCAATACTGTTAAAATATTTATTACGATATGTAAAAGATGCTGTAAATGTTAAATTATGCATATTAATTATGTAATATTTTCATTACAGGTTGTACTGATCATAGGAATTAGTGGAGCGTGTCGCAATAACGAGCTATTACAGCTAACAGTAAATAATATCGAAAAGCATTCAGATAAATTACTGTTAGTAAAATTGAAAAATACGAAGACGGGCCTTGACACGTTTTTTGTCGTACGCGAAGAATGTGTAACTATTGTAGAAAAATATCAAAATTTACGTCCAGCCAATATAAAAACCGACCGATTTTTCATACAATACCATAATAATAAATGCTCATGACAGCCTATGGGATAATTTTACTTTTAACTTTTAAAATGTTCCATTTTATTGAATTGGTACCTCTACCTACAATGTTAAATAATTTCATTCACAATAAATAGTTATTTCAATCTATTCTTGTTTATTATTTTATTTCCTAGTGTTCTCGCTACTGAAGTGAAAATTTATGTGTGTTACACGAGAGCAAAGTTTTTTTCCATCTCGTGCCTTTGAATCCCTCGCCACACTCAGGATTCAAAATCAGCACTCGCAGCAAAAAACGACTTTGCTCTCTTGTTGCACAAATAACTATTTCAATCTCCCACAAAGTGCAGCACTATAATCGCTTCAACCGGTATAAAAATAAAACTCCTCAATACCAGCAAATTGCCAATTAACTAACCTATTCACACATTCCTTTAAAACTTCCAATCAGAACTAATTGCACATCAAACGCCGCTTTTTCCTTTACTAAACGGAACGTTTACAAACTGACTCGTAAATTCACACACGTTCCCAATAAGGACATTACATGCAGGCCGAACCAGTGCAAACCGGTTCGGACCGGTGTGAACTGGATGAAGGACCGCTAATTGGCGACGAGACGCATTTAGCGCTAACCACCGGCCATCGTTCGCACCTCCACACATTAATATGAGAAGGTTTTTTAATACAAGTTATGCGATAAATAAAACTGCACTGTTATAAACGCAGAAAAAAAACTTCACCTGGATTGACGAAAGCTTTGTGGGAATAGAAACTGTTCCAAACCAGCATCCTAATTGCGTAACACACTATCGATCGGAGTCTGTATCATTTTGAAGCAAATTACTAATCCATTGCTTCATATGTTCGAAAAATTTGTCTGCTCGACAACCTAAATAACGTAATGAATGTTGTGGAACTGTCAAAATTAAACCGATTCCGGTCGATAGTGTGTTACGCAATTAGGGTACAGGTTAGTTTCATAATTTAATTATATTCATCTTGTCGACACAGCAACGGCTGAACTATTTATATCACATCACACTAATATTATAAAGGCGAAAGTTTGTGAGTGTGTGTGTGTTTGTATGTTTGGTACTTCTTCACGCTCAAACGGCTGGACCGATTTAGATGAAATTTGGTGTGTAGTTAGCCTCTACCTTGAATTAACACCTAGGCTACTTTTTATTCCGGTCTACGTGGGTGAAACCGTGGGGCGCAGCTAGTTCTTATTAAAATGCAAAAATAGACTAACTGACATACAACTGCGAACAGCAGTAAATTGACGAATGAATTCATGTCTATTTCGAACCGGTTTGAAGCAGTTTAACCGGTTAAAAGCGGATTATTGGCGACGAAACGCCGTATATGGCGCTAACCACCGGCATTAGTGTTATTTCGCGTCTCGACACTTTAATGTGTGAAGTGCTTCATAAAATTCACACGACAAATTGTCCTGCACTTTATGTCACAGAAGTTAATGTTTAGGAACTTTCTCAACTGCCTGCTAAACCTGGTGAAGTCTAAAATGACTGCCGCTCAAAACGTCGTAAAATAAGTAAACATAGCAATGTGAATACAGACTAACAGAATAAATGGTGGACATTGAGATGTTTTTCACGCAATTCTTTCATTATTATTTCAATCCGCACTAAGTAGGGTAAAGCGTAAACGTAAAAAAAAAAACAAAAAAAATGAGTCTTGCACAGACCAGGGAAGCATGGCACTAAAGGAAGGAGGCATATCCTCAGCAGAGGGTGGAACAAGGCTGCCAATTATTATTTTGATGATATTGATATCAGATACTACGTGTTCTTCACCTTTTGTCCAAACTCAACCAAATAATCCTAATCCTAACTTCCTAACTAATAGTACAGATGCAAAAGTAAGTTCGCTTGTTTGTTACCTTTTCACGTTTAAACCACGCAACCGAACATCCAGAAATTTTGCGTATACATTGTCAGGTGTACAAAAACGAACATAGGTAGGGTACCTTTCATCCCGAAAAAAGTACTGTTCCTGAGAAAAACAACAATAACGTTCTTATGATATATGGCGCCACGTGCCTTTCGAATCATGATTGAATTATATTATTACAAGCAGAGTACAACCCGAATTGATTGTCAAATCCTAAATTAACGTGAGCGAAGCCGCGAGCGAAAGCTAGTAATACCAAATTTCAAGATGCACAGCCGCTTTCGCTCTTCCTAGATCAGCAAGCAATTAACCTTTCTGGATAAAGTTAAAACATAACTCGTGTTTCCAGGCACTAAATTTCTAATGCTGCATAAATATTTTCTCTCTCATACAGTCATACATCAAAGCAGTAATTTTTAATTACCACTAAACATATTTTATAGCCTTGCTTGGCAACGTAAAATATTATGTTTTGTAGTCATTTGACGTTGTTCTAATAAATTATGCCATCACGTCGCCTGATTCTATTAGAAGATGCCAAGTAGGTAAGCAAAATAAAAAAACACTGTTGCCACCCAAAAATATAACATTAGAAAGGCGGAAGAAAATTAGAACTGTTAGTGAAGATAGAGGTCATTTTAATTGATAAAAACAATATAGCAGATTGCAGGCTGAATTTGTGTTTTCACAAGTGTACACACAGTGCACTCACTCTTCTCTCACTCTCATAGTCCGATGGAACGGCAATCCGACACGACCGGAGAGAGATCAAGAGCAGGACCAATTAATGGCTTCTCGAGCGAGGCACGGGAGTCACACCACCAACTTCCAAACTCCGGGCTGTTACTAAGAAATTTCTAGTGAAAGTATTGATTGCCTATGTAAATGTACCTTTTGTTAACAGACAATCTTATTTACCAATCAGCCCATTGAAAAAGTTTATCAATACCTTGATTAATTTCATTGGAAAAGGAAATCCGGAACAAGATTGTGAATCTTCGGAATTTACTTTTCCTATTTCCTCATTCCCAGTAGCTACCTCTTTCCTAATTAGATCCAGATTATCATCCCGGTGACTAAACGTATAATGAGGGTAGTTTAACATAAAATACGAGCGCATTCATCGGTGGAACTTCCATTACCATCTTGTCAGACCTGTTGATCCCATCGGCGTTATTGGAACCGATTTGCGGATCGGCCCGATACGTTGTTATTGCCCCGGGCACATAATTTGCGCTTTAATGTCACAAATGAAGGTGGCGGCCATTTTTTTTGTTGTGCGTATAATTTTCGATGAATTGATGGGACGTAATTTCAGGTGAGAGTTTTGGATGGTATTAATTTATTGATTGGGCGATAATGAATTGTAGGGTGTTATTTTCTGCCGTTATTTCCTTGCGGATATGTTGATGGCATTTAATAACACTTGAGTAATTGTTTGTCAGCGCAAGCGCAGCGCGCTTTATTTAAGTTAAAAATTTGGAAGCCTTTTAACGTTTTCAGAATTTTTTTAATTGCCCTGTCAAAGATGCGTATATTCAGCTAATGTTAAATAAATGGTTGGCATGATGCTATAAAACGTTCTCTACGTGACAATTGCTTGGAGGGAACCGATAAACATTCCGGCAAGCGACTGTGGAGCGTAGAAAGGCCTTCACGCACATTAGATTCTAGAAATGGGGTTGTACCGAATTATTCTTTTGGAGATTACCTACTTATAAAATTAGGTCACTACACAACGCAAAGCAAAAGACAAAGCTAGTCTTTACACATAATTGTGAGAATGGAATAAACTGTTACATTGAAGCCATTTCACACCACGGAGAATGGAAACGACGCTTCAAAAACCGCTCACACGGATACGCACGTCACCGCGTGGGCATGCAGCTGGAAACATTCGGACGTAAGCCGAGTCGTAACACGCACGTCTGAGTGACGATGAGTGTTAGAAGTGATCGCAGTAAGGTAGTGCGTAATGGACTTTATGGTTGTCTGAGTCTATCGTATAGGTATGTGTTGTCGTGAATTCAAGAATTTAACTAAAGACCATTTGGACTTCTTGTATGAATACGATAATACAGATTAACGTAATTTCCGGATGGAACAAATGTCTGTAAGTACTCCGATCCTGACAAAATGTCTGCAGGCTACACTTATTTCATCGAAATAAGAGTCAACTTAACTTTAGATAATTTTATTTATTTAAAAACTGATACAACTATCATCACAGGCTTACCTAATATTTACAATAGTGTAGTTATAGTTATAATAGCTTACAAAGATTAGACTTTAGAATTTTGTGATTTATCATGTACAACCAAGAGTAATTTTACAAAATGCGGCCCGTGTGAATTCATTTTTTAACCGACGAAAAAAAAGGAGTAGGTTCTCAATTCGACACGTATATTTTTTTTTTTATGTAGGACCACGCATAACTTTTTACAGAGTCGTCCGATTTGAAAAATAATTGTTTTATTCGAGAGGGCATACATCAAAGTTGGTCCCATATAAAATTGATTAACTTTGCTTGGGTAGTTTTTGAGTTAGCTTTAATAATACGTATTTTTTCCCCACTTTTTTATGGATGATGTTCTAGTTTGTTTTGCAGGTAGTGGTATTAGAATTTGTGTGGGGTAGGTACCACAACTAAAAAGTGAAATAAAAACTTTTTTACAAAAAAATACAACCGACTTCCAAAAACAACACTATAAAGTGAAAAATAACTTTAATTTCGGAAGTAGGTGGCATAAAACGAAAATAAATTTAACCAGACACCGACTTCCGAAATTAAAGTTATTTTTCACTTTATAGTGTTGTTTTTGGAAGTCGGTTGTATTTTATTGTCAAAAAAGTTTTTTGTACAATAATAAAATTGAAGCAGTCAATCTGTTGTGACGTTGTGCCACCATATTGAGTGTACGTAGCGCGCGCGTCATCGCCGCGTGCTGCAGCAGCATCTTCTATTTCAAGGAGTTCAATTCAAATTGAACTCTTTATTAAAATGCTGGTTACAAGCGTACAAACATATCATGCTGTGCAGAAATTGAGCCTACACCACACAACCCTTAAAAACAGACACTAATCGAGTTATCAAGCTGGTTATAACACCCACTTCCCAGATCATCAAAATATCACATTTAAAATATTCATAGCCGAATCGGATAAGCTTAACCACATTAAACGACCATTTTACCGTTTTGGGGTATACAGACTAAATGGTTCGTTTAATATTTTCCAGTTTGCGTCGCCATTACGTTCTGTCGTCTGTCGCTGTAATTCCGGAGGGTAGGTACCTACAGCCGCACGGACGATTTATGCTTTGTTGATGTTATTCTGTTGTGTACTCGGAGTTCCGTTTGTATTTACGGGTAAAAGGGCAATTTTTATGTGTTTCAAGGATTTTGGGAGATTCAAATTTGGGTTTTTTTTGGGATTTATATATTATTGTCCTGGCTATTATTTATGTTGTTGGCTGCAGGTGCATCTGATGAAAAGTTTTTACTTTTGCCTATAAACCCGCAACACCACAGGGTTTGCAGACGCATTGTCAACTTCATCAGAGATCTGACAAGCGACTTCAGATGGTATTTCAATTGCTTAAGACGCAGATAAGTGCCAGCGGCCTTAAGTAGTTAGCTTGCGTGTTCTGTGCTGAGCTCACGCAACGCGTCTTATGTCCATCCAGTAATAGGACTCGCCCATCAAAAAGCGCTGTACAAAATTAGACACATTATTAATTTACTCGTATTACATATAAAAAAGGTATTATATTAAAACACGTATACTCATCATCTTCCTGCCCTTACCCCATATTACTTGGGTCTATGGGTCTATGGATCTTGGGGTCTACTTGGGGTATACTAAGAGATTAATAATTAAATTATCTTTAAAATGGTGAAGGTTTCATAAAAATACGCCTGATAGGTTTTCTGTGATTCTCAGTTTTTATCCGCGTTAGACATGACTTTATAAATTAATTACACTATGTTATATAAACACAATCTTAAATATTCACATAACAAGTTATTAAGAAAATACTTTAATTAAACATATATTTTTCCAAATCATTAACAATGCTTGTTTAAATGTGATCGTTTGTTTAAAATCATTAAAAGTCGCTTATCGGCGCCTTAAGAACGCCTTTTTAGCTTGGAACATGTACAGTTCGTGTAAGCTGAAATGATGCAACTCACTACTTAAAATAGTATATGTACACTACGGTGAATAAGTGGCGCTTAGACAAGCTCCTACCAATATTGCTTTACGGTTGGAAAATTACATAAGACAGTCCCACAAAACGCCCGCCCTTCACCACTTCCTAGTGCTTTAGCTGGAAAGAAGTGGCGCAACAAACTCCCCAGCAGCACAGCTGTCTGTTCAGTTAGTCCAGAAAAACTTGATTCTATACAGTAATTGATAAATATAGTTCTGAATATACGGAGGAGCTCGTGGCTAAATAGTACAGCCGCACGGGTCGATCTATCTGGTTAAGCTACGCTTGCCGGGGTTGGTCCGTGGATAGGTGACCATCTAAAGATGGTCAAGTCTCGGTATGTAAACACAACCGAGATTCCTCCGTGCCTCGGAAAGCACGTTAAGCCGTTGGTCCCGGCTAACCTTCGTGGATCTTTGACAGTCGTTACGGGTCGTCAGAAGCCCGAAAGTCTGACAACCAGTTTTACCAAAGGGTATCGTATTACCCAGTAACCGGGTTGTGGAGGTCAGATAGGCAGTCGCTCCATGTAAAATTCTGGTATTCAGCTGCATCCGGTTAGACTGGAAGCCGACCCCAACGTAGTTGGGAAAAGGCTAGGCAGATTGATTGATTGGTTGGAATAAATGGAAAGCCTTTTTCTCTATCTCGAAGAAGCATCGTAAAAAAAAGGTCTAGTTGACCTAGTAATTGCTTTAGCACTTTTGGCGACAATTCCCAAGTAAATTGAAACTTCACTAGGGCTGAAAATAGTTGTCTGTCACATAGACAGATACACCTTCATATTGTTTTATGGCATGCAAGTGAAATTGAGAGCAGTCGTGGCCCAGTGGCAACGGCAGCGACTTACGAGTTGTAGTCGTAGGCTCGAATTCAGAATTATTTCATCACCACTGCTCTCAAAACGGTGAAGGAAAACATCGTGAGGAAACCGGCATGTCCTAGAACTAAAAAAAAAACTAGCACTGGGCCAGCAGTGGGAACAGTATAGGCTGATTTGTATGTAAGTGACATCCAACCTGTGTGTTGTATAGCAATTATGATTCGACTGTACCTACCCTTTCATCAAAAACCTTTTTTAAAAGAGCAATACTCATAAGTTAATATATAGTAAATGACCTACGTGACCTACTTAATCTCATTTCTATGAGGAAAGTCAACATAATCGCTCTAATATAGTCTGACGAAAAATATCTTCAAAACTTCCGCCTCCACTTGAATGTTAAGCCACCAATTCTCCAGAGAATTCAACAAAGTGAAGTATTATAAAAAACAAGTTAAAACTCAGTCCAAGTGTATGACAACTGATAACAGTGAAGTCAGTGGCGCCCTCTCCCGGGGGCGAAGTGAGTTAGTGGCCAAGTTTTCGTACGGCGCTGTACGAGTTTTAAGATACGGTGGTTAAATTTTGTGGGAGTGTGGCTTTATATTCAATACGTTTCTACAAAGTATGTATATATGTGTTCTGTACAAAGTGAATCAATGGAATTTTTGAGGAACTAAGTAGGTAAGTACAGTAGGCCAATATGCCTTTTTAGTTGTGGCGGTCTTTTACGGAATCTTAGTACGGAATCATCTTCCTGCCCTTGTCCTATGTTACTTGGGGTTGGCAACACGTTTTCTCTTTCCATTCTCCCCCCACACACGGAATCTTACTACTGAACGATTTGTCTGATTGTGCTGAAAATTACTTTCAGTGCTTTTTTGTGTTGAAGCTACGGGAGAGGGGCGCGCTCGAACTCAAAAACTACTGCAACGCTCACGCCGCAAGGGGCTGATAATACTTTGTCAACATGATCCCCAGGATCATCTTGCCCCTCCCGTCGTGATCATCTTGGACCGGTGTACAAGATAATTTTTTGGTAGTGTTTTAGAAAATGAGAATTATAAGATAACAAGGGCAGCGCCCGCCGCGCAACTGACGCTCCCGCCTCGCAGTCGCGCAGGTGTGCAACGCGCCATAAGATAACACGGGCAGCGCCCGCCGCGCAACTGACGCTCCCGCCTCGCAGTCACGCAGGTGTGCAACGCGCCATAAGATAACACGGGCAGCGCCCGCCGCGCAACTGACGCTCCCGCCTCGCAGTCGCGCAGGTGTGCAACGCGCCATAAGATAACACGGGCAGCGCCCGCCGCGCAACTGACGCTCCCGCCTCGCAGTCACGCAGGTGTGCAACGCGCCATAAGATAACAAGGGCAGCGCCCGCCGCGGAACTGACGCTCCCGCCTCGCAGTCGCGCAGGTGTGCAACGCGCCATAAGATAACACGGGCAGCGCCCGCCGCGCAACTGACGCTCCCGCCTCGCAGTCGCGCAGGTGTGCAACGCGCCATAAGATAACAGGGGCAGCGACCGCCGCGCAACTGACGCTCCCACCTCGCAGTCGCGCAGGTGTGCAACGCGCCATAAGATAACACGGGCAGCGCCCGCCGCGCAACTGACGCTCCCGCCTCGCAGTCGCGCAGGTGTGCAACGCGCCATAAGATAACAGGGGCAGCGCCCGCCGCGGAACTGACGCTCCCGCCTCGCAGTCGCGCAGGTGTGCAACGCGCCATAAGATAACAGGGGCAGCGCCCGCCGCGCAACTGACGCTCCCGCCTCGCAGTCGCGCAGGTGTGCAACGCGCCATAAGATAACACGGGCAGCGCCCGCCGCGCAACTGACGCTCCCGCCTCGCAGTCGCGCAGGTGTGCAACGCGCCATAAGATAACAGGGGCAGCGCCCGCCGCGGAACTGACGCTCCCGCCTCGCAGTCGCGCAGGTGTGCAACGCGCCATAAGATAACAGGGGCAGCGCCCGCCGCGCAACTGACGCTCCCGCCTCGCAGTCGCGCAGGTGTGCAACGCGCCATAAGATAACAGGGGCAGCGCCCGCCGCGCAACTGACGCTCCCGCCTCGCAGTCGCGCAGGTGTGCAACGCGCCATAAGATAACACGGGCAGCGCCCGCCGCGCAACTGACGCTCCCGCCTCGCAGTCGCTTTGGCCGCTTAGGCGTGGACGAAGCTTAATGGTGTTTAAAATCATACGGTGACATACGAGTATATACAAAGACGCCTCAGTAAAAATCACAATTAAAAAGAGAAGTATTTATTTTGTTTCCAACACAATTATTTTCTCTTATTATTTTCTCACGTATTTTCGTAAACAAACCGTATCTAACTCTAGATTGTTGTCATAGTATATCTTTTGTACTTATAATGAAGACGGTGATATAAAAGGCAGTCCCTGAGGCGTTGCTAACTTCATTAGAGAAAAAGTCTAGACAGAGTCGGTATGAGACGACTATTGTGTGCAAAATCTAAGTGTTAGTTAGCATGGAGATAATTATTTGTTATCTAAGAATTATAACGATGTAAAGAGCTTCTCTTACTGGCTAAAAGAGGTATTGTTATAAGTTTAATACAATTGTAAAAAAATGCGTGTACGATTCTCTGACAAATCAAAGGGGTACTAGGTGACAAACTGACGAATTTCAGCAACTTTTAGCACCCATAAACTAATTATTTTAATTTTTTTTTTTTTTTTTTCACCTGGGATATAGGAAACTGTTTATCTTGATAGTACGTTCCCGTGGGATAATTTATCCCCTCCACGCGGCGACACCGCGGAAAAAAGCTAGTGTTCTTACACCTCCGCCCACTGCTGGCTGGTCCATTGACTGCTAAAAGTGTCTTATAGGTCTTTACCTATGAAATTGCCGTTTTGTATGATAGAATTTAAACGAATTTTTTTTTTTTATTAATCGCATTTTTTATTTGTATTAATCGAAGTAATAACCCATGTAATCAATGCATCTTTGCCAACGCAGTGGCAGTTTATTGATGCCCTTCTTAAAGAAATCAGCTGGACGGGAGGCAACAAATTCTTCAAAGGCATTTTGTACTGCCTCTCGGGTATTGAATTTTTTTCCCGCCAAGAAGTTATCCAAATTCTGGAAAAAGTAGTAGTCTGTAGGCGCAAGGTCTGGTGAGTAGGGCGGATGACGGAGAGCTTCCAACCCCAGTTCTTGCAACTTGGAGACCGTCTGCTGTGCAGTATGAGGTCGCGCGTTGTCGTGCAGGAGCAGCGGAGACGAGCGATTGACCAATGCTGGTTGGAGATGTGCCAGCTTCTCCATCATTGTGTTCAGTTCTTCACAGTACACATCAGAAGTAATGCTCACCCCGTTTGGTAAGAAGCTGTGATGAATCACACCGGCGCTAGACCACCAAACAGTGACCATCACTTTTCTAGGGGTAAGTTTTCGTTTAGGGCATTGTTTAGGTGCTGAACCAGGATCCAACCAACTTGCTGAGCGCTTGCGGTTATCAAACAGAATCCATTTTTCATCGCAGGTAACAATGTGGTTCAAAATTCCTTCATTTGTGTGTCTGTTGAGCAGTGCAAGACACGTCTCGACGCGTACTTCGCGCTGGCGATCATTGAGTTCGTGGGGCACCCATTTGTCAAGCTTTTTTACCTTGCCAATTTGACGCAAATGGACCAATATTGTTTTGACGCTAACGTCGAAAGCTGCTGCTAATTCAGCCGTAGATTGTGTATCATCAGCTTCCACAATCGCCTTTAATTCGTCATTGTTGACCAAAGTCTTCGGACGACCGCGAGGTTCATTTTTCAGGTCGAAATTTTCAGAACGGAAGCGAGCAAACCAATAACAAGTGGTGCGTTGGTTTGTAGTGTTAGCTCCGTAAACGTCGTTGATGTTGCGTGCCGCTTGTGCCGCGTTGCTGCCACGACGGTACTCATATTCCATAATTACTCGAATTTTTAACGTATCCATGATGACGAAAAAGATTGAAATGCGATGAAAATGTAACACTAATCAATAAACAAATGACTACTTTTGGAAAAAAAATCCATGTTTTTAAAATAAAATTAATTTGAAATTAGAATTCTTAGCCAAACAAAAATTATTTTGATTTGAAATGGCCAGTACTGCAGAACGGCAATTTCATAGGTAAAGACCTAATATAAGCAAGGCTTATATTTATCAGAGATCTAGATGACGTAATATTTTCTGGAATTTAAACTTAAAAAGAACCGGTCAAGAGCGTGTCAGACCACGCACAATGAAGAGTCCCGTTGTTGAAAAGAATTTATCCCAAAAACAAACTTAACGTTGTAATCCCTAAAATTTTTTTTTTATGCGATAAAGTTACAAATAAACAATTTTCGGAGTTTTCCCTTTATTTGTGCTATGAGACTGCTTCTTGCCAAATTTCTTTTTATAAGATATGTTAGAAAAATAACTTTAATTTCGGAAGTCGGTGTCTAGTTAAATGTGTTTTTGTTTTTTGCCACCGACTTCCGAAATTAAAGTTATTTTTCAGTTTGTAGTGTTGTTTTTGGAAGTCGGTTGTATTTTTTTGTAAAAAAGTTTTTATTTTTCACTTTTTAGTGGTTCACATGTGCTTACCCCTTCACAGCGTACTGGCGTGATGTTATGTTATGAACTGGTGTGAACAACAAACAGACATAAGATTTCAGCAATCCCAGTCCATTTGCTATCATTTATTGAGGAGTTCCGTTGCCTGTCTCAGAAGTTCTTCATCAGATCTTTACCAAATTGAAATGGGACCACTCCAAGAAAGTACTCTTCCAAAGACTATCCAAATCGCTTCAAGTGTGCCTATAAAATTGGAAGAGTTCTCTCTATTTCTCCAGGATCCCATCATCAGATCCTGACTTGATGATCATGCGACCACCTGGGAAGTATACCCTTTCAAACAAAAAAAAATAATCCAAATCGGTCCAGCCATCTTCGAGTAATCGGGGAACATACATAAAAAAAAAAATAAAAAAAAAAAAATAAAAAAAAAAAAAAAAGATTCCGACGAATTGATAACCTCCTCCTTTTTGAAGTCGGTTAAAAAGAACCGGTCAAGAGCGTGTCAGACCACGCACAATGAAGAGTCCCGTTGTTGAAAAGAATTTATCCCAAAAACAAACTTAACGTTGTAATCCCTAAATTTTTTTTTTATGCGATAAAGTTACAAATAAACAATTTTCGGAGTTTTCCCTTTATTTGTGCTATGAGACTTTGCTTCTTGCCAAATTTCATTATTCTAGGACAACGGAAAGTACCCTATAGGTTTTGATTTATTTGCGAGTACCAAAATATGTCGCATAAATGGCCGTTTTTCTTTATTGCGATGACATAGAAGCTTGGTTTTTTTAGGACTTCAAGGGACCGTAGACAAGAGATATATTATTTAATATTAATTTCAACTTGATATCTCCACGCGTTCCTGAGAAACAGGTCTTGACAGATAGACAGACAGACGGACAACGAAGTTATCCTATAAGGGTTCCGTTTTGCCTTTCAAGGTACGGAACTCTTTTTTTTTTTTTTTTCTTGGGGAAATCCTCATGGATACCCTCCGTCTGGGAACAACGGAGGGTTATGTCGGACTCCTACCGACTAAAACCCCACTGTTCCTTCTAGTGCCATGAGTCGGGGGCCCGGGAGATACTTGTACATTCACCGCACCCTCGACTGGTATCAGGCCGCCTTGCCTAACAGGCCCTATCACCATGTGCGGCCGAACATACGACCGCACGTCTTCCCATTAAGGCGCGCATGTTATGCGTGCCACCTCTTTGAGCCTGACTGCTCGAGCGGCGACACCGCCCCAATTTCGCCACATACAAATATCAAACATTTTAAAGGTACGGAACCCTACAAATATTTGATAATAGTTTGAGTGTCTCTAGACTGGTCCTGGGCGTGTTTGGTAAAAGACAATTGGGCTTGTTATCTTTTATACAGCATTATAACAAAGCTAGCTAAATGTTGGTTCAGTTCCATTTTAGTACACATCTCTGCCTACCCATTCGAAAATAAGTACAATTACTTATGTTGTCATGTTTAGGTGTTCAGTAAAAAAGCAAGGTGCTCGCAATCTGTGCCCTAAACAGCTCACCACCACATTATTTGAATCCAAATTTCAATTTGTTGTACACGCACACTGCTCAAAGGCAGGCGTTCACCACAGAACCACTATGTAACCTATACCACAGATTAATACAGATGGGACACTCCGCAAAATCATTTAATTAAAAAGCGAGTCTTGCTACGACACAATAAAATGCAATTCAGGTCGCACAACGCTTCATTACCTAAAGTTATATTCACCTATAAGTTGCCTCTCTTTCTATTGCGTAATTCTTATACCTTCTGAATCGTTAGGATTGTCTTCTTTTACGACGCGGCGCGTGAGTGAGTATCGAACTAACGTGCGAGCCGGCCGGTGCGCGGCAGCCCACACTGAATTGACCCAGTGAGATGAGCCCGCCGCGTACTTGTAGCTTTATACTTAAACTACGGAGTGTACCATCTGTATTAATCTGTGCCTACACAAACAAGTAGCAATTCTGGTGTCACTTTTGATAAAACCTGCCGTCTTTGCCTCCTGAATATTACATTAACAAACGGCGGTTTTTTGTCATGACGCTCGATTTGCATGTTATGAGTTGAGCACGTCATGGCGAGTTCTTTTGTGGGTAAGGGTGAGGCCCGAGATGAAGACATTGAAGAGAACATGTTGATGGTGCTAGCAGGGTGACGAGAGGGGCGGGTTGACTATCAACACTTATTTTTAAATGTCGCAGCATTATGCTGAGGCCTTTTGGCCTCGTGCAGGACTTCATGTTTTTTTAGGATTGCGTACCTCAAAAGGAAAAAATTATAGGATCACTTCGTTGTCCGTCTCACAGCGCAAGTAAAGAAAAAAGTCCGAAAATTGTCAATTATTTTATCACATATTTTTTTTTTTTGGGATTTGCTTTTGGGTAAAATTCTTTTCCACCATAGAACCCTTCCATTGTGCGTGGTTCGACACACACTTGACCGGTTTTTTCTTATCAACTACGGAACCCTGCTTTGTACGTGGTCCGACATGCAGTTGGCCGGTTTTTTATAGGTAGGTACGCTGTTGTTTTTATTTTTCTTTTTGTGTTTTAATAATTTAGTCCGTGCTCTTTCTGTGCGAGTCCCAGTAAATACAGTTTCTTTCTTTCGTCCTAGTAACATTTCATAAGCCGATAAATCCATTTTACCTACCTTTTTTACAGAAACTGAATAAAACTGATGTTAGTAAGGTTGATAGAATTTATTCTCAAATATTATGGTTTCGTGGGAATTTGATTAGACCATCGATTTTTAACATTAGTTCAGTATGAATTAACAGCTTTTGATGCTGTTTCATTGCATCTGAATGTGTGTCTGTGTGTGTGATGTGTGAGCGCGGAGAAAAAGAAATGGTCTTATTGGCTTTTGTTTCGTCACTCCTCAATATTGTTATTTGCTCATTTTTTGTACTACACAGAACAGTTAGCCAACTTTCGTACGGACGTAAAATATTGCGGCGAGATTTTATAGCGCACTGGATTTTCAAATCTCGTTGTTGAGCCGAGCGTTGAAAATCCAACCTAATAACAACAGAGTGCATTCTAGCGCATCGAAAAGACACACTGTTGGATTTTCAACTCTCGGCGCTAAGCAGAGCGATGAAAATCCAGTGCTTGAAACAAAATCGCAGCGATATTTTTACGTCCGTGCGACTTTCATTACATTACAGTACAGTTTAATACTACGACGGGAATTCGATAGACCAATTAATGTGTTTTTTTTAATTTTTTGTACTTTTTTTATGTAGGTATTTTGATACAGTTATCAACCAAATTATACGTTTTAAAAAATGGCAAAAACATTATTTATTTATTTGTTTCGCAACACTTTGTAATTATTAATTAACATTATCTTTGACACAGGACAATCGTGTGGTTCGATTGAATGACATTGTACGGTTTGTTTTAATGCAGTGTGTGTAAAGCTTTGGTTTCTTATGAATTACTATCTAACAAGTTGGGGTAAGTCTCGGAAGCCATATCCCAACACCCCAAACCCCACCCCCGCTTTATCGAAGAACGAAGCTTATAGTACCAATATGCCATTTAATTGTCACCGCAATCCATTTGTGAAAAGGAGGAGCTAAACAATTTTTTATGGTAGCCTACACTGTCCCACTGCTGAGCAAAAGCCTCCCCCAACTCCTTCTAAGCATCCTTTTCCAGGGTCACCTTGATCCAAATAATGCCTGCATTTTTCACCTTCAACCATCCGGCACTCTTCTAAACACGCTGATTTAAATTTTGATTGATGTTTTCTGATTTGCAAATAACAATAACATTATTTATTTGAAAAATTGAGCGCCTAACAAATTTTGTAAAGCAACCGATTGCAGGAACACGTCTGACAAACGATAACATTCGTGCAGGAAAAACTCACGTTCAAACGATATTGAAATACTAGCGATTCGTCCAAAGGCTATGAAAATATCCAAGCAATATACTTTGTACGTTTCAATAGAATATTGACAAAGTAACGTAGGATTTCAATGTTGGAATAACCAGGATGTTCGATGGGAAAATAAGAATGGTGATTATGGTTACAACCTTACGTGAATTCTATTTAATTCAAATTAAATGTATATTCTTCAATTATTTGCTTCATTTTTTAATCAATTAACTACCGGAAAGCCTAGAGGTGGAGCATAGGGAAGATCTTATTTGGATTATAAACATGCAAGGTAATAAATGTCGATAGAACAGCAAAAAATAACCGTGGCTTACAAATTGCCATTGCACCAATCCTCCTTTTTTTGCAGTCGGTTAATAAGGCATCATCACTGCTATTGTCAAACAAACGTATTACTGATCAGTACCACGAAACTCCCCACTGCCACACAAAATGACAACCATTCCAAATCAATCATCATTCAACCTCCCAAATGAACTACTTTCCTCCCCGTCCTTCCCCCTAGCAACGACAAACAGTACACAAATCTATCAGTTCCGGTAATTGAAATCCCATTAGTGTTGGGTGATGAAAATGAAGCGGGCCCGGGGCGAAATCAGATGGCAAATAAAATGCGAATCGCCCTTTTGTCTGCCCCGGGCGGACAAGCAAGATTCAATTTGTCAGGAATCTGGAAATGGTGCAAGTTTTAGACGACACTCGGACGGACGGGATTATGGTAGGTAGTTGGAGGGTTGAGGTGTTGTCACTGCGGAAAGTACTTTATTGGTGGCATTAAAACACCAATTTTTCTAGATTGAATAAATTGTTCCTCCGATAATCCAATGAATATCAAATACTTATTGCAAATAATTTTTTATGATTATGAAAGAATAGCATCCGCTAATGGTGACATAATTAAGTAGATACTTACTTTAGGGTTTTGCATTGTATTATTTAACGGGCTGGTGTCCACAACTTCACGTCCATGCGCGCATTTTGCGTACCTACTACATTAGAGTAAAAAATTGAAATCCACGTTCAGCAATAAGATTGTTGCAATAACTTTATTGGTGTTAGCAGGTAGAATTTCTTAGTCATTTTTTATCTACGGAAAAACAATGGCCTAGACTTTGCCGATAAACAACAATAGCTAACAAGCTATTCAAAATTATCGACTAAAAATAAAAGAACTATCATACTAACTATACCCGCTGTCGCTCAACACTCAGCACCACAAATTGGTGACACGGAGAGGACAGCCCCCGGGGGTCCAGGGTTTTTGTCGTCCGACACCTGCCCAAAAGATCCTGTTTCTTGTTTCTGAATTCTTATTGGAGACAACTGATAAGTTTGCTTTTACTTTACACGATTTTGGAAGTGATCGGGTATTGATAGCTGTGCAGGTATTAAGTAACAATGTTTTGGTTATATCTAAATTTACAGTCGTCCGTCAGTTTGTTGCTACTCCTCTACAGGTCGTATTTTACAACCGATCTGAACGAAACTTGATACACAGGTTTAACGACTTTATATAATTTTTCTTCGTTGGGGATTTTTGATTGGAAGGAAAATACTTCCTCCAAAAAGGGGCCAAAAAGGAGTTACTGGATATCTCCGCCTTAAGAGATCCGATCTCGATGGTTGTTTTATTTGAAAGGTAGTTACTTTAAGTTGGTCTCTTAAAAAATTGGTGAAGATCTGATGAACAAAAAAAGAACATAGTAAATATCCCGTTTTAAATAACTTTAGTGATATATTATTTATTTTTATTATTAATAAATTGTTGCAAAAAAGTTTGTGCTGGCAAGATCTACTGTCAGAACTACTAGTTTATTTATTGTTATTTGTTAAATTATTGGTATTTTCGTTCAGAAACCTAACTTTCATTCTAACCTTTACTTACTCATCATCTTCCTGCCCTTATCCCAATTTATTTGGGGTCAGTGCAACATGTCTTTTTCTTCCATACTTCTATAGGACAAAACAACACTACAAAAAAACGTCAACTCTAAACATCCTACGAGTACCTAACCGATTTGCGTCACACACTGACACACGGGTCACAGGAGAAATCAATTGGTCCTCAGAGTCATTCGACACGCTACGAGTTGTGCACTTGTTCGACACCCGTGTTGAACACACTGACTCGGGACTGATTGTAACTGAGTCAGGGATTTACGGCCCATTAGGCTGATGTTTGTACTTTGATGAAGGATTGGTACATTTTACAGAGAGAAAATAAGAAGATTTTACGTATCTTATCCTTAGATAAATTAAAAGAAATACAGAACAATTATCATTAAGTAAAGTCAAGTATTATACCTACTTATAGGAGACGAATCTTTAGTCATTAACCGCGCCCGAATCCAGCACATAATGCCTAGAATTCCCTTATGGAAAATCTTAATAAATTTTGCGACGAATCAAATCCAAAACCCATTCAATAGTCTCAACCAATAAGGCAAACAAATAAGACACCGTTTGACGTCATAATAATTACACAGAGGTGTAAAAATGAAAAGTTATTACTCTAATTATAGTTATCTTTTACTCCGATCTAAAATAGCTAATAAATTAACTGCCTAACATGCGTTGCAAGTTGTAAACGTCAGGTGACGGAAATTGTATAAGGGTAAGCACCGGGCAGGCGTACCATATCACTTTTTCTTTAAAAAAAACGTGCATTTGTTACTTTTTTTAACTTAAGTAAATATTATTTTATTTTTGCTTTTCATGGTAGAAAAAAGTTCTCAGAATGCTTTGAATAATATTTTTGCTGATTATCTGGCTAGACAAAGTAAGATATAGAGGCCTTGGATTTCCCTCACCGTTGAATGAATTCTTGACGAAGGCAATGCGGAGAAAATCTGAAATGACTTTCAGGACATTTGTCTTGCCAAATAATACGACATACCTAGTACTTATTCAAAATATCTACCTATCCTGTATCCTGTAGTGATTGATAATTTCATTTAAAAACAAAAATAAAAATGCTTTTATAACAAATATCTGTCCCAAATTATAATCAAACTTCGTTTAGCTGTGTCCAACATCGATTCCCGGAAGAGGTTCCCAACGAAACCTTTTGGTCAGCTGGTCAAAGGAGAGTAGGCAACAAAGGACATCCTTTGTAAAGAGTGAAACGTATCGTACAATAATACAATACATTTTAGTCTCTGACTTCGGGATAGGAACATTTATAGCGCACTGCACGACCTGAATTAGTTTTAGAAATACTGAAACTATTTTTGGTGTGGAATGGATGCATCCAAAAGAGGGCCGATCATTCAATTGTTTCACTTGGGAATCCTTAAGTAAATAAGTTGAGCTACACATGCGTGACTGGACAGGTCCACTCAAATCTGTGTGATGATCCAAGATTATGTCTTTAAAAGAGACCGTGACGTGAGATCTCTTTAGGGTTCCGTACCTCAAAAGGAAAAAACGGAACCCTTATAGCATCACTCGTGTTTCTGTCTGTCTGTCTGTTCGTCTGTCACAGCCAATTCGCTCCGAATCTAATGGGCCGATTTAGTTGAAATTTGGTACACATATGAATTTTGGTGACCCAAACACAGACGGGTAAATAAATGAATTTTGAATATGGAGGTCACTTTTGCGGGGCAAATAAGAAAATTAAAAAAAAAAGTTTTGCAAACTATACCGTGTGCCATACGAAATGAAAGGGCCTCAAATATATTTATTTATATAATTTTAAAATAAATTGTTTTAAGGTTATTTAAGAAAATAGACGAAAATTGACCATTTTCCCTTATCTCCGAAACTACTGAGCCTAAAATTTTGAAAAAAAAAATACAGAAAATAGATCTTCACCTGTAGGTTACAGGAAAACCTATAAGAAATAACTGTGGTCTTAAAATAACATGGTAAATCTATCAATATTGTGAGGACAAACTTACATTTTCAGTTGGAATGTACCTATGGGAGATCATGTTTTTCAACTACAATGTTAAGTTTGTTCTTGGGATAAATTCATCCCAACTACGGAACCCTTCATTGTGCGTGGTCCGACACGCACTTGGCCGGTTTTTTTTTCGGTGTTTCTTAACAGAGTAGTCGGTTATGAAACAATGACCTCATCTAATTTTAAAATATTATAATTTCTTCTTGACGTGTAAAAAGTATTTTTAAAGGTAATTTAGTAATTTATAGAAAAAAATCACTTAATCAAACCCTACTCAAAGCGTGGGAATCGAAACTAACGACATTAGCTTAACAAATCAAAATCGACAAAAAACAATATCATCCCCAACTGTGATACAATCCCTCTTTATGAAAACGTCATTAGAACATTATTTACCAGACTTTCTCCATCACTTAATTATTTCACCCCCTATAAAGGCAAGTGTACACAATCAAACCAAACTCCCCCCTCATTACGAACCATACCGCCGTAAAAGTTACAGAGTTATTATACGAAATTATAGTACTGCTATAAAACTTACAGCTACAGTACATATCTGAGGCAATCTTGGTTTACAACCTATAAAGATGGAGGTATAAATTGATACTACAAATAGTTTGTGAACTAACTTGCTTTGGTTTATGTATTTTGTATTTCCTACTTTTAGTATTGAAATTACAGTGGATACATAACCGAGTGAAATACATAGTGTGAAAGACATACTAATTATCATAGACGTATAAAAAAAGGCGGACAGATTCTCGGTAACAAAAAACTGTGTCTATCGGAGTCAGCCAGCTCGCTGTACCTACACACATTTCACAAGACATGCTGTATTTTTACATTATATATACAGGGTTACTGGTAACTCGACGTATTCCTTGCAGGACGACATAGTAGGGTTAAAATGCAGCAAATTAGGCCACCAAATGTTCTACCGAAATTCAGTAGTTTTTGAGTTAATTCGATTTTTAGCTTTTCTATGAAAAATCCCAGATTAAATCATTTGGAGCCAATTTAAAAATGATTTACGGCGCGACTGTACTGAAATTTAAGTTAACATCATAGCTGACGCCGTAGCAGATCCTTGTTAATAATTCAAAGTTCAAAAATGCCAAAAACTTTGGCAAATATCACTAAAGAAACATTTAGTTTTTTTGTGAATTTTGCTATTACTTCATACAAAATGTTGTCTAGTGAAAAAAAAAATTACTACGTCTGATGTACAAATTACTAGGAAAATATCCTTGTCTTATCAGCTATTCAGAAAGGTATGAAAGTTAATACAAAGTTAAGGACTACATTATGTGCGTCTCACAAAAAGGTGATTATTCGGAAAATCAATAAAACTATTTCGTGAATATTAGCATTATTTTTAATAATAAAATATCAGTTTAAAAACTTTTACTACACTTTCACACGTCTTGTTCGATGTGCTGCCCTCGGTTTCTAATACACGTTCTTATTCGCTTCCTCACTTCAGTTTTTGTGATTCTTGATGTGATTGTTGCCCTCATCTGGTCCGCTGCATCTCTTATTCTCTCCCTTAGTTCTTCAATTGAATTTACTGGGGTCACATAAACTAGGTCTTTCATATGACCCCAGACGTAAAAGTCTAGTGGCGTAAGATCAGGGCTACGTGCAGGCCACGGAATTGGCCCACCGCGCCCTATCCATCGGTTTGGGTAGGTTTCATCCAGCAATTGTCGAATTGTGATTCGGAAGTGGGCTGGACATCCGTCATGTTGATACATCATGTTTGCTCTTCTGTCTTCCGGTACATCCGTGAGCAGTGGTGTTAAATAATTTCTTAGGAAATCTTCATAAAGTTCCCCATTTAATGTTTGGGGTAAAAAATGTGGGCCAATTAATTTGTCGTCGATAATACCCATCCAAACATTAAGCGAGAATCTACGCTGGGATGCGGTTGGTTTCAGTTTCTTAGGATTTGCTTCTGCCTTCGGTGCCCAGTAATGTAAGTTGTGGTAATTTGTGATACCATCACGGTCAAAACATGACTCATCGGTCCACAGAATGTTTTTTAAAAAGTTTTCGCTTTCGGCGTCGGCATTTAGCATAAAACGACAAAATTCAAGCCGTCTTGGCGGATCTCCCTCTTCTAATGACTGGACAGGTTGATAGTGGTATGGATGTCGGCCTGATAAGTGAACTACAGACCAGACTTTCCACTGTGACATAGCAAGCTCACGCGCTACGATGTTTGTCGATATGTTGGGGTCGTCAATAAAACGTTGAAGAATCAGCTCTTCGTCCTCAGCCGTGTATCTCCGAGAACGACCAGTGTCAATTTGCCTGCTTCTTTGGACGCTGCCAGTTTCAGATAATCGCCGATAAGTCGATCCAAAAACACTAACGTGTGGGAGTCGGCGGTTGGGAAAACGAAGTTGATATTCTCTCCGCGCCTGAGCAGCGTTACCGTCACTAAGTCCGTAACAGTACATTATGTCAGCGTATTCAAGGTTAGAATATGCAGCCATAGTCAGCACTTATGAAGGCACAGCACAGCACAAGAGCAAGATACGCAGTATCAGTTAAGGAAATAGCCAGATAACAAAACACGAGCTTGCGCGACGTAGAGTTGAAACTAACTGACTCTGACGACCAGATTTTGTAAAGTCGCACCCCGTGTCATGCCGGGAGAACAATAGTGACCAATCACAAAGCTTGCCGAGTGTTTGGGGTTCAAGCGCAGGTAAAAACTACGAATAATACGAATATGAAACAATAGGTTGACCGTCTCGCAATTTTACCTGCTCCTCATAAAACTCATTCTTTCCCTGTCACACATGCAAAAGTATTAACAATCATACCTTTCTGAATAGCTGATAAGACAAGGATATTTTCCTAGTAATTTGTACATCAGGCGTAGTAATTTTTATTTTCACTAGACAACATTTTGTATGAAGTAATAGCAAAATTCACAAAAAACTAAATGTTTCTTTAGTGATATTTGCCAAAGTTTTTGGCATTTTTGAACTTTGAATTATTAACAAGGATCTGCTACGGCGTCAGCTATGATGTTAACTTAAATTTCAGTACAGTCGCGCCGTAAATCATTTTTAAATTGGCTCCAAATGATTTAATCTGGGATTTTTCATAAAAAAGCTAAAAATCGAATTAACTCAAAAACTACTGAATTTCGGTAGAACATTTGGTGGCCTAATTTGCTGCATTTTAACCCTACTATGACGTCCTGCAAGGAATACGTCGAGTTACCAGTAACCCTGTATACCTTATCATATTACGAATACGTTACCATTTTACGAATGGTTGACTAATGTGTGAATGTGAGCCTGTAGGTACAGCGAGCTGGCTGACTCCGATAGACACACTTTTTTGTTAGCGAGAATCTGTCCGCCTTTTTTTGTACGTCTGTGGTAATTATGACAATTTTTTTTGATGTTCGCAGATTACTTGCATATACCTTGGATCTAGTGGATGTGCATCTAAATCGAACACATACTACCTTATTCCGGAAGGTGTAGGCAGCGGTGTAAGAGTACTTTCAGATTTCACAACTCTAAAGTTCTATTGTACTTATCTTGACTACAGGGTACATACATACAAATGAGAAATCAGGATCGATCTCGGGACTCTGCGCTCTACAGTTGCGCTAACCGCTTCAGTGCTCTTATACCGAACTAAACAGAGTACATGCCGTGTGTGTATCTAGCATGATATTGAAGCCACAGAATAAAACAACCGACCACTCGACCAAATTGGAGCGTGGGACTTTTCCTTACCAAGAGCACGGTACTGCTTTTTGTCATAGGTTATAAAAAGTCTCTGAGAACACTTTAGCGGAGGGCTACTTACACCATACAGTCAAATCAAAAGACGTAACCATAATATTATCCATAAGGCCCTTTATACACGGCACGGTTTAAGGGCATGTAATTCGCGCCGTAAAAAAACGTGTCTGTTATCTAGTTTCCATAGTGATCCATACAACACTGACGACCGTGCTTACACGCTTACACACGGCGTGTAAACTACGCTATAGAAAAAACGTATCCGTCAACAAGCTTCCATAGTGATCCATACAACACTGACGACCGTGCTTACACACGGCGTGTAAACAACGCTATAGAAAAAACGTATCTGTCAACAAGCTTCCATAGTGATCCATACAACACTGACGACCACGCCTACACACGGCGTATAAAACACGCCGTAGAAAAAACGTGTCTTTCAACACTGACACTGACAGTGTTGTATGGATCACTATGGAAGCTACCCGTGCATACACACGACAAATAAACCGTAGCTTTTCACAGCAAGAACAGCGTGTGTGAAAAAGGTTATAATAAAAATGCATTTCCAAATATTTTTCATCAAAATGCTAGAACTATGATCAACAATAAAACCAAACAATCCATTCACACAGCATTCTAACTGAACTAAGTAAAGAAGTGGTACCTAACTTAATGTATTACCTAAGTGGCAACGCAGAGAGATATTCCCGGGAAAGCTGTAGCATTTCCAACCCGTTTCTGTCAACCAAGTAAGCAAGTAAAGCTAAGTTGTCAACCGGGAAAAACGGTTACTTAACTCACTTTACCTGTTCACCGTTTCTTTGAGAATTGAATGCGGTACAATGCATTTGAACTGGAGAATTTGTTAGTGATCTTTTGGGTTCAGGTTTGAGATAGCGCTGTTGGTAGGTACTAGGTGTGTGTTTGCCTGTCTGAATGTTTGTTAATGCAGCTCTTTGTGAATGATTTCGTCCGTGAAATAGAATGAATTGAAAATGGTTTCAGAAACTGGTGTGGTTGGAACAGTTAGAAAGACATAGCTGATAGTGAAGAGATGTTTCAGCTTTGCATCTCGGTGACTAACGTAACCTTTAGTAAGATTTTCTACCCTCTATACGTAATCTAAACTAATGTAAGCGGGCCTTTATGCCTGGAGGCTTTTGTTTAGGTATAAAGTTCTCTTTACGTTTTTATTTTTTCTGTTTGAGTATAGTTTTCGATGGTTTTTGTTGGTCTATGGCGTGTGCTAGCTGACATATCACGGTAATATTATAAAAAGCGAAAGATTGTGAGTGTGTGTGTGTTTGTATGTTTATTAATTCTTGACGCTCAAACGGCGGGACCGATTTCGATCAAATTTGGTATGTAGATAGCTTGTACCCTGGATTAAGTTATGGGCTAATTTTTATCCCGGTCTACGAGGGTGAAACCGCGAGGCGCCGCTAGTGGTAAATAATTTAATGTTTTGTGTTGCGTAATGTTAATTATTTTACTCATTTTTACTTTCCATTCCAAGGTTGCCTAGAAGAGATCGCAGAAAGCGATCAGGCTGATTAAATTGGATTGTATGTTCTATGTATTTTCTGGTGTACAAACTCAAACTCAAAGCATTTATTTCAATTAAACCAATTACAGGTACTTTTGAATTGTCAAAGAGTCGGTCAGTTAGTCAGAAAGTTGAAGCTAGATGCCCATTCCAGAACGTAGATCTCAATGGAGAAGAACGGGCAGGAAACTCCACGACAAGCTTTTAAATCAAGATAAGTAAAGTAATACAACATCCTGGGTACATTATTTTTGTTGCTTCTACATGTGAGAACAATGTAAAAAATACTTAAAATCAAGTCAAAATATAAAATTAAAAATAAGTCCTGGCAGATAAGAGATGACGTCTCAACTGACGGCGCCCGTTCACGAACATGACGCGTAGACAAGCCCCATTCAGCTCAACCATTTTGTAGGGAACCGAATGATCAACACACGTGCCACAAACTCCCAGCTGCCATGCTCTTTCCAAATCAAACTTACAAACATCCTAATACAATAATAAACGGCCCCATGGTACTCTCATTCACAAAAATTTTAAAAAATGCTTCTAATTTATACAAAACTATATTTTGCAATGAGAGGAGCTCGTGGCTAAGTAATAACAGCCGCACGGGTCGATCCATCAGGTTAAGCTACGCTTGCCGGGGTTGGTCCATGGATGGGTGACCATCTTTACATACCGAGACTCCTCCGTGCCTCGGAAAGCACGTTAAGCCGTTGGTTCCGGCTGTCATTCGTGGATCTTTGACAGTCGTTACGGGTCGTCAGAAGTCCGAAAGTCTGACAATCAGTCTTACCAAGGGGTATCGTATTACCCAGTTAATGGGTTGTGGAGGTCAGATAGGCAGTCGCTCCATGTAAAATAATGGTATTCAGCTGCACCCGGTTAGACTGGAAGCCGACCCCAACATAGTTGGGAAAAGGCTAGGCAGATTGATTTATATTTTGCAATGAATTGAGATGAATTAAATTTTACTACTTACCAAAAGGTAATAAAATCATTAATATTGAAGAATTCAACAGCTAAGACGCAATTAAATAAAAAAATAATAAATATTTAAAATAATCGTAATGATAGAGAGAGAGAAAAAAAGGGAAGCATCTTTTCCAAATATTAAAATGTTAACAAGTGGACCCAAGTGGCTGTGGAGCAGGGCCACAATAAAGTATAAATAAATATTATGCTACTATTGTATAGGATCAAGTTCTTCTAACTGAACAGACAGCTGTGCTGCTGGGGAGTTTGTTGCGCCACTTCTTCTTCCCATCTAAGGAAGTGGTGAAGGGCAGACGTTTTGTGAGACTGCCTTATGTAATTTTGACGTTAGAAAAGTACTGATTCTCAGCCTAGTTTGAATAAATGACTTTTGATTTTGATTTAATTGTTAAGCAAATTGTCTAGGTACCAACGTAAATTGTCCGTATACACAAATCACGATTACTGTCATTCTATGACAGTTAAATGAAATGGTTGTAACACGGCAAATTGATGGTTGGTGCTAATTTTCTTTTTTGTACCGACTTCAAAAAAGGAGGTTCTGTATTCGACCCTGAGGTTCTGTATTCGTATGTTTGTTTGTCCGCGATTTTCTCAAAAACGAATAAACCTGAACCTGATGAATCTTTCACTAACGTGATCTACATAATTTCAGGAAGGTTTTGGTAAATAATACATTATGTAATTATTCTTATGTACGAAGTTATATACAAAACAGCAACTAACGATACAAAAACAAAAAACAACTAAAAAAAACACCAAAACCAAATAAAAAAAAAACACCAAAATAAAATTCAATTCTTCAATACACTATAACTTCGCACCGCCTTTAGAAGCTGATAAGTGTTTTATGAAAGTAATTTTATTCGTTTTTAGTTTTGAAGTCGGTTTTTACTTTTTTTCATTGATTGTGCTTCGAAATAAAGTGAAAAATAAGTACGTGATTTAGGAGTTTCTGTTACTCCTGAATTGTCATTTCGCGATCATATAAATGAGATCTGCAAGCGAGCATTCAGAAACATGGGTTTCGTACTGAGACAGACACGAGACTTCACCAACATTGCAGCCGTCAGGGTCCTTTATGACGCACTAGTCAGGAGTCATCTGGAACATAGTGCTGTCATATGGACTCCACATGAGGCCAAATATTCTGTAATGTTGGAGCGCGTTCAGTACAAGTTTACGCGTCACTTGTACAGGAAGCTCTATGGGGTATACCCGTTTTACCCGTTAATGTACCCCACTCTATTTGTACTGGGTATGGTCGGGTACAATGAATTGAGGGTGCGACGGGAATTTACACTTGTCGCCTATCTGGTGAAATTACTTCGTGGCATCGTGCATAATCCTGGAGTGCTGCATCGCTTAAGTTTTTGCGTACCGGACCGCTATGTGTGGAGGCGGCGGCGCCCGCCACTGCTGGCCGTGCCGACAGCTAGAACCAGCCTACTCGCCAAAACACCAGTGACTCGGGGAATTCATATAATCAATGAACTTCATTACAAAATTGATGTGTTCACGTGTCATTTGAGTGAATTCGCAAGGACACTGTTATTTATTTTGTGTTATAATATAGATTAATATAGGTGGTAGGTATGTTTTTTGTGTTGTATTGTGTTAAAGTTAGTATTATGTTACAAGTTTTTTTTTTTGTTATATTATATTTAAATTTTAAATAAGTTAGTATAAGTAGTTTTGTAAATGACCGCACTGTCGCATTGGGTACATACACCTGTAATGATAGTGTAAGGGAGATTTGAATAAATAAATAATAATAAATAAATACAGTTTTTATAACCAGTGCTAGTACTTCTGTGGCAGCAAAAGTAATGCTATTTACCTAGCTACGGGTTACAAGAGTAGGCAAAGTAATAGTACGAGTATTTAATTATACCTAATTACTCATACGTCAAATGCAAGCGCATGTTACACATTGAAGTACCTACACAATTGGATTGCCTTTAATTACAGACTTTTACTTTGAATCCAGTTCATAAAAGCTCCAGCATACAACAGTACGGATGTTGACAAATTAACGTAATATAGATTATTTAAAAATATTGGACCCGTATTTTTCTTTCTTTTTCGTAACCAAAAGATTACGGCGATACATTGAGTTAAAATGTGGCATGAAGTCACTTATTGCTATATTTATACGTAGTTTGTTATATTTATGATGTAGCGAGCCTCCACTTCCCAACTTTAATAGGTTTCATATAATATTTTTTTACTAATAATTATGTTAAACCAAAAAATACGTGTCTAATATTTTTTTATTATATCTGATTGACGAACTAAATATATACTTTTTTTTTTTACCCAGGAAACATCTTTATTCCTATTCTTACCTTACGAACTATCACACATAGAGCATTTATTTCAATTAAACCAATTACAGGCACTTATGAATTGCCAAGGAGTTGGTCAGCCAGAAAGATGAAGCTGTGCCAGAGTGTAGTAGGTTCTTATGGAGAAAAACGGGCACGGACATTCTTATATTATTCTCTTCCTTCTCCTTCCTTTTCCTTCTTTTTTCCTTCTTATTCTTATATTTTTCTTCTTCTTCTTTTTTTCTTCTTCTTTTCTTATTATTCTTCTCTTTTTCTTTTATTCTTTTTCTTCTTCTTTTATTTTTTTCTGATATTGGATAATTCATGTTAAAATTATACATGTGAGAACAATATAAAAAGACATACACAACACAAGACTACTCGCCCACCCATCCAAATCCAAACCTCAAACATTTACTTGACTTACAAAACAAAACAACGTACATCCTCCAGGTATCACAACAATAATCAATAAACCATTCCGGCCAGTCGGAAACCACATTCATTATTCAGCGCTACAGCGATTGTATCAGCTGTGTAAAATTACACTTCCTTCCCCTAGTTACGTGGAGCGATCGCTTGAAGCGGTGCAGCGCTTGAGGTGTAAGGGCCCGTAACTCGTTCCTTTACGGGTTGTTGAGCAAACAGCGCGCTTTAAAAAGTTCGCTGAGTGTTGAAATGTGAAATCTTGCGATTTTTTTGCTGGCTGTATTGTTGGGGGCCGATCGACGTGTTTTGGATTTATATCTGGGTTCTTCCGACAAATGTTTACTTTGGTTACAGTGAAATGTAGAAATTTTCTGACCGTGTTAATTCTAATTAGATCTGGAAAAGTATGTGAGATTTTTACCAGTGACCTTTGACCAGTGGGCATACTGCTAGTTTTTATTACCTAGAGTACCTAGTCGATTGCGTTAAAATAAACTTCAATTTGTACTGAAACTGAAGAAGCGACGTCTGGTGACAATAATGGGAACTACAAGTGTTCCAAATTGACGTAGGTTAACGTTAACACGATCTAAATCGAATAAAAACTCACACTAGGCCCTCTGGAGTGGTACAATATAGGTGAAAAAAAACTGACAGTGACCATAACTAAAAGAGAAAAAACACTTTCTTACAAAAAAAAAAAAAACAACCGACTTCCTAAAAAATACTACAAAGTGAAAAATTACTTTAATTTCGGAAGTCGGTGTCTTTGGATCTGTATTTTAGCTTTTTGCCACCGACGTCCGAAATTAAAGTTATTTTTCACTTTGTAGTATTTTTTTGGAAGTCGATTGTTTTTTTTTTGTAAAAAAGTTTTTTATTTTTCACTTGTTAGTGGGTCAGTCTGTAATTTATCTAAGTTAAAATAGCCTAATGTCAACTGCTCATCACCTTTTATAAAATATTGCTTTTCCCGATACAAGGACGTTAATTGTTGAAGAGTTCTCCAAGTAAGGAACCAGAAGAACTGGAACTGATGGTGAAGTCACCATCAGCTCCACTTCAATATATGTATTGTGACGAGCATAAATTGCTTAGTAATAATCGAATCGCAACCCGTGAAATACGTATTATTGAGTAGTTCCGATGGCCATCTGTGGTCTTCCTCATCAGTTCCACTTCACCGAATGGTGCTTTCCGGGAGCAATGCACGAGTTACTATAAAAAACACCCAAATCGCTATAGGTGTGCCTATAATATTTGAAGGTTTTTTTGTTAGACTGGATGCGTAAGGCGGAGAACAAGGTGTTGTGGCGCAGCCTAGAAGGGGCCTGCGATAGACTGACTTGAAGCGTTTTGTTGTGAGGTTATAATACATACTGGAATCACCAATCATACTGCGAAGCTTGGAGATTATGGCTCATCATCATCTGCCTAGCCTTTTCCCAACTATGTTGGGGTCGGCTTCCAGTCCAACCGGATGCAGCTGAATACCAGTATTTTCCATGGAGCGACTGCCTATCTGACCTCCACAACCCAGTAACTGGGTAATACGATACCCCTTGGTAAGACTGGTTGTCAGCCTTTCGGGCTTTTGACGACCCGTAACGACTGTCATAGTTCGACGAATGACAGGCGGGACTAAGGGCTTAACGTGCTTTCCGGGGCACGGAGGATTCACGGTATGTAAAGATCGTCACCCATCCACGGACCAACCACGGCAAGCGTAGCTTCTATTATTTATTAACCACGAGCCCCTCTGGTGGCTATGCTATGGCTATGCTCTTTAAATGGAAGGCCCTTATTCAGGAGTGAAAGTTTTTGGATCTGGCAGGTGCCAAAATGTCCTATATGCAGAAACCCATTAATCACCAGCCAAGCAAAAGGAGAAAATTTGTACAACCACATCTCATCAGTAATAAATAACTGTTGGCGTATTTTTTATTTATTTAAGTGCAAGCTATCTCGACGGGAAAGAAATATGGCCGGCACGTGACGACTTAATCTGTCCAAAGCCGGTACAGTGCGAGAAATGTGGAAATAATATTTATTTGCGACTCTTTTAGAAGAGGAATTTGGTGTTTATTTTATGAGTTTCTGTGACAATGTTCACGATCTGTGATTATGAAGTCTGGTGGAACCTATATATTGTGCAACGTCAATCAAACAATGTAGATACCGCATCAAATTTTGTATGACAGTGTACAAAAAAGATTTTTGAAGATCTGTTTTCGAATTACCAGATAATTAACAAAAAATTAGAACAGAATTTGAAGGAAGTTACCGGCCACATAATTTTGATTGAACCGTCTCTGGAAATTGTCGAACTGACTTTTACTGAAACTTTATGGCGCTTAAATAATAAGGGTTTAAAATTCTTCGCTTCGATAAAGTATTTAATCAATAATTACTTTTACGTTCACAAGCTACTAACCTCTTAAATGTACCACTATTAAAACAACCTCAAAATAATAACAAAAAACAATTCACATTAACATCCCTACATCCCAAAAGCTGAAGGAGCTCACATCCAATTCACTTTCAAGAGTCGTCAGTACGTCGTCAGTTCGCCGGTCTCGTCCCAAACACTCGTTGCAATTTGCAACGAAAACACTCCTTTTTAAGACCGAACTGCAGCAAAAGACTTATTCGGCTTCGTACGCATCCTATTCAAGGAGTTAAGTAAGGAAAAATCGGGTCTCCTTTTTTCTTCCAGGCTTTTCAAAGCTACTGTGAAAGGGGTTGTCAATATTTTGAGCGGTATGAATGGGCCTCTGTAGTGGATTTCAATGGAGGCTTAAGTGTGGTACGCGGTTTTCCATTTGGTGTGATTTGTGTCGGGTTTTCGTGGAAAGTTGTGGAACAAAATTAGCAGATTAGTTGTTAAGTCATACAGGATGGAGGAAATATTATTCGACTGTTTATTCATAGTTATTGTTCGTACAAGTTATCGTTAGTTATCGATTTCAAACATCAAAAACAAAAAGATTTATTTGATTTGTTAAAAACTTTTGTCAGTCAACGTCAGTCCCCATGTTTAACATGGGACTGACGTTGACTAAATGCTATAATAATGCAGTAACAATGAAGACCAAAATCAAATAAAAATATTGACAACTCTGAATTAAACTATCATGGACTAATAGAATCTGTCACTAAATGGTGTAATTGAAATATACGATTTAACTTTAACAAGCACTTAATTTTGCTTGTTATTTATGTTTACTTATTCAAGTTTACTGATTAAAAAAAAAAATAAAAAAATCTGTGTCGATGCCATTGGCAACACACTCCTAACGTGCCTACCCCCTTTTGAGATAGCTCAAAGCCAATTAGATGCGGTGACAAGCGTAGGATAGCGGCGTGAATGGCTACGTAGCGGCGGCGGCGCAGGCGACGGCCTTTACAAACGTTACACCGATGTGTTTAGATCTATCAGACGGTGGAACGAGGAGTTTGCATGCATTGAGAAAGTGGTTGAAGGTGGGCAGTTCCCTATACGTAGGGGGAGAAAGGGAAATAAGGGGTTACGTCAAGAGGATTGCAAGTTGACGTGTGAGCCAAGTTTGGTGATTAGACGAATTTTGTAATTTAATTGTCTGTTATTTTTTTACTGTGGTAATTTAGGAATGGGCTGATAAAAATAATATTGCACTATTGATAATTTATAGATACAAATATATAAATACGAGTATAAACAAAAAAAAAATATTATTAATTAAGATATTATAAACTGAAATCGCTTGTAGTGATCACGGTGTTCTTTTAAACTACACAAAGGATTTTGGCGCGGTTTTCACCTTTAACATAATTTATTCCGAAAGATTTTATGTGTAGTAGGTATGGTAGATCCTTTAGGGTGCTGGTTGTGAAATTAAAGCCCCGTTGAACTTAATGATAATCTATTGGCAACTTAACGTATTTTACGTTACACGTTAAAATAATTAATTTATCATGTGGCAACCCTAAGTGGAGGGACGAAAGGGACTGCGTGGCTACGCGCCCTTCAGACCTCCCCTACCTGACTAGTTCCTGAAGCCTGCTAGGCTATCGAAGCAGGAACTAGGCTTACTTAGGATCAGAGAAGGCTGCGTGGCTACCGAACTCTGCACCTCTAGCTCGTGAATGATGCATTTGTTCTTTTTTTTTTTATTGACCTTTTCGCAATCGGCTCCGGAAGCCTCTATTGCTTAACCGGGCGTTGGCGGGGCCAAAAGAGCCTGTTGCCGTGTTAAAAATTATTTTTGTTCGAAGACAGCTCTGCTTATTAAGGCGGACAGTTGCCATGTGTGTGTACAATATCTACACGCAGTCGTCTGTAGTTGTTGTTTTCTACTTTATGAAGCCGCTCATCATAGTGCTTTGGACAAGTTACACTAGATGGTGCTGTATATTTGTTACAGTACTTTAATATAAAACTTGTACTTACATGAATCAAAAAAACTTGATTTTTGTCAAGTCGTCAAGTTTGTAGTGCAAGCAGTGAGATTTTCTATGAATCAATTTATTGTTTAGTTAATAGCTGCCCAAATTTCAGCACTTCTACGAATCTTATTAACAAGAAATTGAGAACATGATATTATTTATTTATTCGATCATTATAATATTCATATACCAGTGATCAAATTTGATCAAACTTATTATTATACTTGTTACTTGTTGTTTATTTTACTTGTTATTTAGGCAGGTATTTTAGTAAGCTTCGTTTACTAATTAGAATTTACTTAGCGATAAATGATTATTTTTCAGTAGCACCATAAAATTGGTTGAAATATAAAAAATAACAATAACAATTAAAAGTAGATAGGTATTATATAGGTACACAATTGATCCTTATCAAAACACGTATCAATCTGCCTAGCCTTTTCCTGTGTTAGGGTCGGCTTCCAGTCTAACCGGATGCAGTTGAATACCAGTATTTTATATGGAGCGACTGATTATCTGACCTCCACAACCCAGTAACTGGGTAATACGATACCCCTTGGTTGTCAGACTTTCGGGTTTCTGATCACATGTAACGACTGTCAAAGATCCACGAATGACAAGCGGGACCAACGGCTTAACGTGCTTTCCGAGGCACGGAGGAGTCTCGGTATATAATGATGGTCATCCATCCACGGACCAACCCCGGCACGTACAGCTTAACATGACGGATCGACCCGTGCAGCTGTTATTACTTACCCACGAGCTCCTCCTATGAAAACACGTATATTTTTACTAAAAAGATTTGTCAAGAAAAAACCGTAGTTAATCTACACTTAAAGTAAGCTTATAAACACAAACTCTAACTCTTATCAGATGAACTTGAAGACAAAGACATGTATTAGGCAAGCCGTAACTCCAGCGGTCGGCCCCAATCATAGCCAGCCAAAGTTGGCCCTTAATTAAATATCTAAACTTGGTCAAGTAAGTCTTTAAGCGAGTTTCAAGCACCTATTCAGGTGTTGTCCATAATAAAAGCAAGTTGTCCGGAACTGGGGCTTAAGTTTGAATACACCGAAGTTGTCTCTGGTGTAAGTTTAATGTATGTGACGGTTACTGTGAAGCTTGATTTGGAGACGGATAGTTTACTTTAGGGGATTAGTTGCTTTGGTTAGGTAAAAAGAGGCTTAGTTGTGTTTTAAGTTAGGTTTACATGAATTAAATTAATATATTGGAAATATGTTCATAAGCAATATGACCATGTATTAACATTAACGAAGCAAAAGCACACACATCCTCACACATAACATAACACCAATATTGTACACTTAGTTCGCAATAAACGATTTGACTTTGACTTTGAAAGAAGTATGTAAGGATCGTAGCAGGTGGCGTTCTTTAGTTTCTGCCTACCCCAATGAGATGAAGTTTATACATGACTAGACTACTTGACCAGTGATTAAATGAAATGATAAAAATGACGAAATGAAATGATGTTTACGTGTTTTAAACAGCAACTTGATTGAGTAACCATTTTTTCTATTTTGAGTCTGTTGGAAATGAAATGCAGCAAAAAGCAGCCTGACTGTTCTTTTTTTTTTTTTTTTTTGTGGATGGGAAATCATCAAATGACTTCTCCCGCTCTGGGCAGTGCGGGAGGGCGTGTCAGACTTTTACTGACTAAAACCCACCCATGTTCCTTCAGTTGCCCGTGCCAGGGCCACGGTATCTCTTTCGAACTACCCGCGCCTACGGTGGCCGGGAATCGGCGATCGATTCCCGCCGCCCAGGGCGTCTCCTACGGCGGCTAGGGGCGCGAGGGCGCGGCCGCTGCCTCTCCCTCACGCATTCCGCTTCCTCTTCTGCGAGCATTACTGCTTCGCAGAAGGAGGTGACGACCGCCCATGCACTTTCGCTCCGCACCATGGCCTGGACCAGGTTTGGACGCGAGAGATCGCCGCCGCCGATCGCCTCCGTGTGAACACGACGGTGCTCCGCCCAAGCCGGGCAGACCTCCACTGTATGCTCCACCGTGTCCTCCGGGCAATCCACACAATGGTGACACCCGGGCGTTTCCTCCCGCCTTATCCGAAACAGGAACCTTCCGAAACAACCGTGTCGTGTGGGTCACTATTGCCCTGCTAAAACGTTACTTTTTGCTAAATAACAATATTACAAAACCAACCTCTTACAAGGAAAACAAAAGGCACAAATCAGACCGACCCCTACCGACCGTTGCCTAGTAACTTAGTAACACTTATATTTAAATACAAATTAGGTACCAAGTGTACGTACAAACAGGGACGTATTTCTTCTTCAATTATTTCTTCATAAAACGTGTCTTATACAACTCGACCAGCCCAAACTCTAAAACCATAGCTATAAAACTCTCTTTCAAACATCTTCGTTTATGAAACCTCCACGACTTTCCAGACGGAAAACTAATTACAGAGAAAAAGTGGAAAAAAAATAATACTTGAAAAACATTTTTAACGCTTCCTTAAAACGCTGGATTCAATTGGCTAGCTAATCAATCTTAGTTCTTCACCTAATTAGAGCCCAGTCCAACAAACTTCGTCATGAAAGAATCTGGGGAAAAATAAGGGCAAGCGGGAAGTAGAATCTTTGTACAGGGTTCCGTACATAGTAGAAGTTTTCTTGTAACTTTTTGAGCTGCCTGTAATGAACAAAAATCACGTCAAATGTAAGTGTTGGCGAAACGGGACTGAACGTATGAAGATCAAAGTAGTTACAATACACCACTTTTGTTTTGGTATTTTGTAATAGTGGTGAGTTGGGAAGTAGCCGAAATATCTGTGTTTTTAATTTTGACATCATTCGTTCTTTTGTTTCCCTCTCTAGTGTTTAGTAACGAGTTCGTGAAATGAAATATTTTATTGTAAATAGGTAGGTACTTAGGTTACTTAACTACACTTCTGGACACATCTTTTGGCCCACCTTGTATTTTCAGTTTCGTTTGGTCCTAGCTAAAATTTTATATTAGGTCGAGCAAAAAGTTTTTATGCAGTTTTGAGCCTGGCACATTCACAATTTCATTCAATAGCCTTTTTTTTAATTTCGAACACAGAATTTAAAGAAACAAAAGACAATTTGGAGCCTGTTTGTTGATATCAAACAATCGAATACTAAGAAAACTTGGTTTTATTGGTTTACTTGGATTTAATTCTTGAAAAAGTGATTGATATCTTTGGTTTTGCAACAAACATTACTTATTCTTAACATTAAGGTGAGGTTCTGTCAATAATCTATGGATACTTCACCTTAAGTCGCCGCCCAAGCTGTGGCAGTTATTCAGGCCGGACACAGCCAAAGAAACGTGAGTGCTCAACTTAATTTAAGTCGATCTGCGGTCCGAAATGTTTATCGGAGGTACCTAGAGACTGGCGGCTTTGTTCGTCGCCAAGGAAGGCCACGATCTCGGGTCACAACTGAAAGGCAGGATCGATTCATCGTGACGACCAGCTTGAGAAATCGTCACCTTACCTCCATTGAGATACAAAACCAACTTCGCGACTTCCACGGAGTATCTGTGAGCGCTCGAACTGTTCGAAGAAGGTTAAAAGAACGCGATATGGTACCACACAAGCCAGCTAATGGCCCCAAACTAACGCGAGCCCACCGAACAGCGCGCCTTCATTTCGCACGCAGTCATTTAAATTGGACACAGCAAGATTGGAGCCGTGTACTCTTTTCTGATGAGTCTAAAATTGTGTTACATGGCAATGATGGAAGGAAGAAGGTCTACCGACGTAAGGGAGAGCGTTTCGCACAATGCTGCTTTGAAGAGAGGGTTGCTTATGGCGGTGGCTCATGGACTGTCTGGGGCGGTATATCCGCGAGCGGCAAAACTCAACTTGAGGTTGTTACAGGACCACGGCTGCCAACATTAAATGCTGAAAGGTACATTCGTGAGTGCTTAGAACCTCACGTGATACCATACGCGGACTATGTGGGCCCAAATTTCCTTTTTATGCATGATAATGCAAGAGCCCATGCGGCCGGCATCGTCAGGGAATATCTTCGGGATGTGAACATCACAGTTATGGACTGGCCAGCCAGAAGCCCAGACATGAACCCCATTGAGCACATGTGGGACGAGCTAAAAAGACGTGTTAGGGCTCGTCAGCCAGTTGCCCAGACGATGCAGGAGTTGAAAACTGCCATAGAAGAGGAATGGGAGATGATCCCTCAAAATTTCATAGAGCGGTTGATAAACTCTATGCCTAATCGTATGAGAGCTGTGGTAGATGCCCATGGAGGCAACACGCGTTATTAAATTAAACCTTTATTTGATAAAACATGTTTTTTATTCAAAAATCAATTGCCTTTAACAAGGCGCATATCCGACTTGTTAGGCGTAGCTCCATGTCGTATGGTATTCTGAATTCAAATTTAAAACAATACGATCGAAAAAGATGGTAAAATGTATCAGGTTTAAAACTGCATCAACAGTTTTTGTTCAATCTATCAATCATATTTCGGTAGGGGCCATCGAAACCTAAACTCTAAGGTGGGCCAATAGATGTGTCCAGAAGTGTATTAACAATAAGATATTTTACCTATGTTTTTATATTTTATGCCGTATGGTATTCTATGTTCTAAGTTAGAGGGTTTGGTTTCCGCACTTGACCTAGGTAGCCGTCGGTGGTTATTCCAACCAGCCCACTTCCCTTATTGGCAGAAGTTGATTAGGTCTACTGATCTGTCAAGAACGTCTGCAAAAGGTCTTGGTGCCCCGAGGGTTTCTGTTCTAATCTGGGTGGTGCCTGTGCATTCAAAGAACACATTGCGTAATGGTTTCCTCAGCCTCCTTGCTTGCCCTGGAAGTATTTGTTGAGCACTGTACCGTGATGTTTAATTTTAGTGTTAGTATTCTATATTAAAAATAAGTCATAATTTTGCGCTGCTTTATGCTTTTGCTTGTTCATTATTATTTGGATATACTAAAATGAGAATTGTAACACTTACTATCGGAGAAATGAACATCTTTATACCGTAAGAACTATTCTTGCTTGCAGCGCTCGGCAGTGACGCTTGCTAATATGATGAGGTGATCGTGTGCACGGGATTTTCTTTTAAAATTGGACTGATGTAAGTTTCCTCGCTAGTACCTACCTATTTTATGATATCCCCGCGTATATTATTTGCATGCATTATTTATTTTTGCACATGTTATGCTAAAAGATCGTAAAAGCATTATTTTTTAATGAAAATAGCTATCATTCCCGGAATTATCTGAGTCTGTCATCTACAACTACAATCACAAAATTATATTATTAATTAATTTTATTATTATTAGACTAGAAAACAATTACGTAATTTCTTAGAAAGGCGTTAGTTTTGGCTTGCGGAATCCTAAAAAGATTTTCTTGATGCTTAGCGACGACCCTCTGACTAAATGATCCTTCAGATAAATTAGGAAGCTCATATTTCTAATCTGGGTCTGAGCTTATAATTTAAGTCGGTACTTTTTTTATTTTGTATCATTCACCTTTTGTTGTTGCGGTATAGGCAGAGAGATGTAGATTTTTGACAACGAAGCAATCCTACTTGGTAGGTATACGTTATGGTAGGTACAGTCGAAAGTCGTTGTGCCTCACTCGTTTCAAAACTTTTTCGGTTGCACGTTGAAATCGTAATTTGCAACGCCCTTTTTTTGTTTGACCAAAGAATGATGGATGAGGCTTGTTTTTAGAGTTAATTGTTTTTGTTTGACCAATGAACGAAGAATGTCGCCTAACAAGGATGACCCTAAAATTAACAATGTCCCTTTTATTCCAGTTTTTTTTCTTAAATTGGTTAGAACCCTTTTTTATAAATTATTGGTAGACGAAAACAATGCACGCAATGCAGGCGGGGCTAGCCACTGGCCCGTGCATACGAAAAGCGCCCTTATATGGGTGAGGGAGAAAAGTCGTTGACTGTACTCTATTTATTATACGATGGATGTGAGTAACTAGAGATCAACCAAAGTTACTTGAAAATAGAAGAAAGCGATGTCCAGTAATTGTAAATTCCTATAAGTTGATGAAGATTATGGTACGTACAAGATTTTTTTTTTGAAATGGGCCAATTTCACCAATGAAACCGAACATGATTAACACATTTTTAGTGGTGGCCAAGTGGCAACGGCCGCAGCTTACAAGATGTAGGTCCTGGTTTCGAACCCAGACAGGCGTTTTACTTTGTGTAAATTATTTCATCACCACTGCTCTCAAAACGATGATAGAAAACATCGTGAGGAAACCGGCTTGACCTGGAACCAAAAATTCAAAGTCTATGACATCTACCAACGCGCAATGGGCCCGCGTGGTGGATTACGGCCACTCCCTCTCACAGACAGAAGGCTTGTGCCCCAGCAGTGGGAACATAGGCTGATTATTATTAACACACTAAAACCGCGTTCAAGAGCTGTCAATGTTGATATTCCACAACAATGATAACACTGGCAGCTCTTGAAGACGTATTAGAAGAGCTGATCCCATTCAGCATCATTGGTGAAATTCACCCTTAGTAATCATATAACAGCATACTTACTATGACTTCTATTTATATAGATAGGTACCAGAACTAGCTCCAGACCTACTATTTTCTGCAACGTGATTAGACAGTACCTAGAAGTGAAATCAAGCAATCAGGCGGATCGTTGGGTGGATGAAAAAGGAGTGAACAGTGGCGTGTTGGCACCCGGCCGATACCGGATGCTCGCTAAATCTGTTTACTAAGGATACTCGAGGATGACTTGCTATTGAAGAGTTTCTTTGAAGTTTGTTAAGTAAAAACCTTTGAAAATTTTCAGATAAACGTGTTGTACCTAACAGCAAAACTTAGAGTATTTTTAATAGATTTTTTTGAAGGTATCAACTAAGCCACTGATAAGAATATTGTCTGCATTTTGATAATGAATATAACTTATATGGTAATAACTATCTCATCAAAAGAAAGAATGAAAATGTATTAGCACATGAAGATTCCTTGTCCCAACTATGTTGGGGTCGGCTTCAGTCTAACTGGATGCAGCTGGATACTAGTATTTTACATGGAGCGACTGCCTATCTGACCTCTAGAACCTAGTTACTGGGTAATACGAGTATATTATACCAACACCTTTTGCAGACGTTCTTGACAGATCAGTAGACCTAATCAACTTCTGCCAATAAGGGAAGTGGGCTGGTTGGAATAACCACCGACGGCTACCCAGGTCAAGTGCGGAAACCAAACCCTCTAACTTATAACATAGAATACCCATACGGCATAAAATATAATATAGATATAACATAAATACAATATAACATAGGTAAAATATTTTATTGTAAATAGGTAAATAGTCTTACCAAGGTAAGACTGGTTGGTAATAACAGCCAGGACCAAGGGCTTAACGTGCTTTCCGAGGTACGGAGGGGTCTTGGTATTATGTAAAGTTGGACAAGAAGATAATACTAAATCATTTGACACAAACATGGAAAGCAAAAAACAACTGTGTATAAATGATTTATTTCTGTAAGTTGGTTTGTACAAACACTTTTACACGTCAACCATATTTTTAAAAACTAGATAAGCTCGGTGTTTCCTATCTGACTACATAGTATAAAAATTAAACATCCTTCATATCAATATGATGCTGCGACATTTAAAAAAATTATGCCGCCAAAGGTAGTATTATTTTACTATAAGTACCTAATAGATTGAAAAACCGGTTGACACCCCACCTGATGGCTAGTGGTTCCCACCTTTAAATATGCCTACAACACCAGGAGGGTTTCCGATGTGCTGTCAACCTTGACAAATTGAAAAAGTGTAATAATGCCTGGTAACGTCATCCCTTTGATACTGTTAACACCTACGAAAGTTCTAATAAAACACCGTAACACCTTTTTAGCTTTTTCGTAGAACCCTATGTACAACCGGATAAAAGCCAAAGATTTAAATCGTCAGATTTGCCCGACCGCGCCAAAAGATGGTCACGTTGGTTACGTTTCTGTTTCATTGTCTCATACTGACAATAGTATGTAATTTGTTCTATCTCTCACTCATCCCACGAGTGAGCTCACTCTTCTCAGTATGGACACTTTTTCGCGTAACCCAAATACGGTGAGGGCAAATCTAACGATATAAATCTTTGCTACAAGCGTAATTTATTCATGAGTTCGTCATATAACTTTAAGATAGTTTTGAAATTTCCCGTCTTACATGTGAGCCAGAGGGAGAGACACATAATATAGAGAACTGATGAAATGTAGGTACCTAAGTAATACAGTACTTAGGTACCTACATTTCATCAGTTATGTTTTAAGTCCGAAGTATAAGTTTACAAGTATTACACTGCTTGTCTACCGCTCAACGTCAACGGGACGTCAACGATAAACGAGATTATTCGAACCGAAAGTGATGTCCCGGTGGTGGTGTGCGGTGAACACGCAGCCATAGTTAATGTATGTATCGCTACTTCGGCGCCATCATATCTCATTCTCGTTGACGTCCCGGTAACGTGGCGGTGGACAAACGACCTTATTATATTCTTGTATTGTGTTGTCTTGTATTGTTGTCTTCTTCTTCTTGTTGTTTCTTGTCTTCTTGTACTGTACAACAACGTTTAAAGGTTCCATCGTTTATCCTCGGAAAAAACCGAACTTTGCCGAATTTGTTACTGACATATATGTCACTCTCTTATTGGACCAGTAACATTTGACACTGATATATCAGTCTATAATAATTTAGGTGGGAATATAATACAACTTCCATTGGTCGATAGACACATTTTATTCAGTATATTTCGGTTTTTACGAAGATAAACGATAGAAGACTCATAAACTTCGAATAAATCCGTTGCAGTTTCCTAGATTCACGAATCTCTAATCCAAAATTCCAAATAAATCCAAATTCGAGTTCCCTTAGTAACGCTTCCCAAGATTAGACAGAGCTGAGACAGTTTCATTTGGCGTGTCTGCATCGGAACAAGCCCTGAATAGCAAGGAGCCAGCTGGAACCGCTTTAAACTGGATCATCCAGACAAAATGGACGCTGGATTGTATTGAAGTCGCAACGAATTGTTTATGAGAAATCTGTTGTTTAGTTAATTAAGATTTTCTGGTGAAGATGGAGGTATTTTTTCCTAAAGATAACTTGAAATATAAGAGGGACAGTATTTTTTTGCAGAAATTCTAGATTATTTAATTTATGAACGTGTTTTTTGGGGTTTTAGGGCTGAATCAATAAAGATGATAAATCTAATTCTAGCTGCACAATACATAAAATACAATATTATTAAATGTTTTCTTAAACACGGATAAAAAAAATATTTCAGATATCATGATCCATACAACTTTATAACAAGATTACAAAAAAAAAAAAAATAAATGGTACTTAAAATTAAAATGAAAATAGAAATTGAAATTAAAATGGAAATTAAAATTAAAATGGAAATTAAATTTAGGATGTAAATTAATATTAAATGACTGATTTAATAAAGCACCTCCAAAGTGAGTATGAGATCCTATCAGCCAGTCTTCAAAATTTCATTGCGGCTGCCACGCATTCTGCATATCAAGGATACCATTCTTTCCTTTCTGTTAAAGGACATTCTAATAACTTTAATATTTCTAACTTTTGTTTATGAGAAGACTTTGAATACACACCCAGGATAGAATTAAAAACTCCGCCATAATAATTTCTAACCAACCAAGATAGCAAAACTACTTGTATCCTGTTCGAATGCCTAAATAAGTCACGTGGCCGAAAATTATTAAAAAATACCAATTTAATTAGCAAAATTATTAGTCTAAAACTTCCAATATCAAAAAAAAAACTTACATAAATATCTAAGGCTCACATAAATATCTTCTAATAACAAATATTTTTCAACTACCCACATGATAAAAACCTCAAGACAAGTACTGCTTCTAGAATGGAACATGTTTGTATAATGGAACGAAGCCAGAGCTCTGGAACTTTCTACAAACTAGTTATTTTCGTATTGGAATAACATTATGAGAGTGTTAAGGGGGTGTTGTACAGTTTAAAGTTAAATTGGCTGGATGGAATATTGAATGTTATTAAGCTCTTATAATTATAGTTTAGAAAGCGTAGCTTTTGAAAGCGATGATACTTAACTATAGCACAGAACACGTAATAGTACAAGTGCAAAAGATTCACTCCGCAAAATCATTTAAATAATAAAAAACTTTTTTACAAAAAAATACAACCGACTTCCAAAAACAACACTACAAAGTGAAAAATAACTCTTATTTCGGAAGTCGGTGTCTAGTTAAATGTATTTTCGTTTTTTGCCACCGACTTCCGAAATTAAAGTTATTTTTCACTTTGTAGTGTTGTTTTTGGAAGTCGGTTGTATTTTTTTGTAAAAAAGAAATATTTTTCACTTTTTAGTTGTGTACCTACACCACACAAATTCTAATACCACTATCTGCAAAAGAAACTAGAACATCATCCATATAAAAGTGGGGAAAAAATACGTATTATTGAATCTAACTCAAAAAGTACCGAAGCAAAGTTAATCAATTTTATATGGGACCAACTATGATGTATATACCCTCTCGAATAAAACAAAAAAAAAATCCAAATCGGTCCAGCCATCTTCGAGTAATCGGGGAACATACATAAAAAAAAAAATATTAATAAAAAAAAAGGTTCCGACGAATTGAGAACCTCCTTTTTGAAGTCGGTTAATAAATAGCGACTCTTGCTACGACACAATAAAGTGCAATTCAGGTTGCACAGCGTTAATTACCTTCAGTTATATTCACCTAGAAGTTGCCTCTCTTTCTATCACGTAACTCGTATACCTACTGACTTGTTAGGGTTGCCTTCTTTTACGACGCCGCGCGTGAGTGAGTATCGAACTAACGTGCGAGCCGGCCGTTCCGCGGCAGCCCACACTGAGGTAGCTCGACAAGTCGAGCCTGCCGCGTACTTGTGGCTTCATACCTAAAATGCGGAGTGCACCTGGCAGAACTGTAGTTGGTGTACGAGTATACTGGGCTACAGATAGCTAGAGTTGTCTGTTATCTGTGAAACATATTCAAGTATGTATTATGGCTATAACGCCATTATTCGTTTCAACACGTTTCAACGTTTCGTAGCAACAGTATTTGTTGTTATAGTTGTAGAATTGAAGACAGGCAATAAAAAAAATCAGCCAAGTGCGTGTCAGACCACGCATAATGAAGGAGTAATTGGGATTCATTTATTCCAAGAATGTACGCACAATAATGTTGTGTTGTTGTTTATTCTATATGAACATGTTATTTTAAGACCATAGACTACTAAAAGGTTTTCCTGTAATTTGTGAGTAAATGGCCAGTTTCAGAGATAAGGTGGAAAAGGTAAATTATCTATAAATAACTTTTAAACTATTTATTTTAAAATTATAAATAAAATAGTTTTCACACCCCCATAACATGCTCTTTCATTTGATATACAGGGTGTCCTGTCCCTGGAAGTATAGATCTAATCGAATAGGTACGTGGGCCGGGTCATTTCCAAACATTTTAATCCCGAGAATGTCGGTGCAATTTTTTTACGGTTCAGAAGTTATGACCAATTTTTGTTTTTTCATCGCATCACTTCGCATTTTGCTCAAAGAAAAAAATTATAAAAAAAAAAAATCTATCAGGGCTATCAATATATTTTTTTTTCAGGACGTTCTAGAAGTTGTTTTTTTTTGTACTTTTACGCCATGTGTTCAATAAGAAAAAACATTTACTGCAAAGGGTCTTTGCTTTGGTCTGGCAAAATTTTTTCGAGCGATTTAAAAAAAAAAATGCATCGACATTCTTAGGGTTAAAAAGTTTGGCAATTTGATTTAATCCATATTTCCAGGGATATTTACGTAAACAGTCCGTGTTTGGATCACAGAAATTTAGATTTGTACCAAATTTAAAATAAATCGTTCCAGTAGATTTGGAGTAAATTGGCTGACAGACTGACACACGAGTGATCCTGTAAGGGTTCCGTTTTTTCATTCGGACGTAGGGAACCCTAAAAAGAATTAATGCAATACCTACAACACATGTTGTATTTGTTTTTTTATTGAACAAATTATTACTCACATTTTTATTACATCACATTATTAACCGACTTCAAAAAGGAGGAGGTTCTCAATTCGTCGGAACCTTTTTTTTTTTTTTTTATTTTTTTTTATGTATGTTCCCCGATTACTCGAAGATGGCTGGACCGATTTGATTTTTTTTTGTTTTTTTCGAGAGGGTATACATCACAGTTGGTCCCATATAAAATTTATTAACTTTGCTTTGGTGGTTTTTGAGTTAGCTTCAATAATACGTATTTTTTCCTCACTTTTATATGGATGATGTTCTAGTTTAATTTGCAGGTAGTGGTATTACAATTTGTGTGGGGTAGGTAAACAACTAAAAAGTGAAAAATAAAAACTTTTTTACAAAAAAATACAACCGACTTCCAAAAACAACACTACAAAGTGAAAAATAACTTTAATTTCGGAAGTCGGTGGCAAAAAACGAAAATACATTTAACTAGACACCGACTTCCGAAATTAAAGTTATTTTTCACTTTGTAGTGATGTTTTTGGAAGTCGGTTGTATTTTTTTGTAAAAAAGTTTTTTTTTTGGTAGAGATTTAAGTCATTACGTCGAATTCAAACCCATGACCCCTGGATTATCACACCATTGATCTGACTTCTTAGCTACCGAGACCCATTTGCATTTAGTCAAATCCACTTAAAGTGCTAGAAGGATCTATTGCCTATTGAATGACCTTGATGAATGGTGTTGTTGTTGGTTGGTGGTAAACATTTGTGAAATTGTTTTGTGGAATTTTATTTAAAACAAAACCGGTCAAGAGTGAGCTGGACTCGCGCACCGAGGGTTCCGTTCCGATTTCTGAAAAGTGTACTATTTAGAGACATCATTTTATTTTTCTTGTTATCTTTACATAAACGTCTATCACATAGAATGATTTCAGATTTTTCTCTATGCAAACTTCGGAGATAAAGAGGGAACGGTATTTTTTTTATATTTTTCATCACAAGTCGAAAACTATGCGGCATAAAAAAGTAAAGAAATGTTTGACAATGTGAAAACAGCGTTCTTTCATATGATACCCCACATGCCCTAGTAATCTCACTTCAATTTTTTAAGACCAGGGGTCTTAAAAATGATTCAATGAGACTAAATTCAAAACTTGTATAAAACGCACACTATGCAGGCAGGCATATTATAAGTTTGGGGATTACATAACCGATAAAAATGCTTGGCTCAATGCTGGTCCTGCTCCACAACCACAACTAATTAATTAACATTTGAAGATACTGTTGGAGATGCTGAAGATTGTAAGACTATCATTGCATTGTATAGACTCAATCTCCTTTGTATTATTTAATTGCATAGCACATGTGTGAGTACTATGTACATACTCTAAAGCTACCATTTACTGGGTACGTCTTTGTTTGACTTGAATGTGCCCTGGCGACTGAGAGTGTGTGACGCTCACACTAATGTCTCGCTGATGGTGGCGCGTGTTGGATCATTTAGCCAATCCATGCGTCAGGTTCGTGAATAAGCGCTGTCAGTGAAGGCTGGGCATACCTTAGCGGTCAGGGTTTATTTTAATTTAATTTAAATATTTGAATTGTTTTTTTTTTAAGGACGCTTTTAACGTTCTGCATCGTTCTCACATATGAAATTTCAACATGAATGATGTAACCATTATTTTGTAACCATATCTTGATTTAAAAGAGTGTCCGTGGAGTTTCTTGCCCGTTCTTCTCCATAGGTACCTACTATGCTTTGGAATGGGCGCCTAGCTTCATCTTTCTGACTGACCGACCCCTTGACAATTCAAAAGTGCCTGTAATTGGTTTAATTGAAATAAATGCTTTGAGTTTGAGTTTGAGTTTGAGTTTAAAAATTTCGGTCTCTGTTGCAAAAAAAAAAAAAAAAAATATTTCTTTCTTATTTGCAAAAAAGTTTGACAGTTTTAGATAAAACTGTTCCAAATTTCAAGTTAAAACAATTTGTAGTTCTTGAGATATCCAGTTTTGACAGACGTACAGACAGATAGACAGACTGAGTCGTACCATAAGGATTCCTTTTTACCAATTTGGTACGGAACCCTAATTAAGATCCCCGTACATTTATATCTTTTAGTTTCTTATAATCTGACCACTTTTCAAAAATAATTCAACCAACTAATACCCCTTTTTTAACCGACGAAAAAAAAGGAGGAGGTTCTCGATTCGACACGTATGTTTTTTTTATGTATGACCACGCATAACTTTTTACAGAGTCGTCCGATTTGAATATTTTTTGTTTTATTCGAGAGGCTATACTTCAAAGTTGGTCTTATATAAAATTGATTAACTTTGCTAGTTGTAGTTTTTGAGTTAGCTTCAATAATACGTATTTTTTTCCCATTTTTATATGGATTATGTTCTAGTTTCTTTTCCAGGTAGTGGTATTAGAATTTGTGTGGGGTAGGTACCACAATTAAAAAGTGAAAAATAAAAACTTTTTTACAAAAACGAAAATACATTTAACCAGACACCGACTTCCGAAATTAAAGTTATTTTTCACTTTGTAGTGTTGTTTTTGGAAGTCGGTTGTATTTTTTTGTAAAAAAGTTTTGCCTCCATTGGTTAACACAGCTCATCTACGCCTTAAAACATTCTGAACCGACCGCCGTTCACTTGAAGTCATTCTTATTAAACTCGAACAAACTTCGATCTTATTCGAGTACTGCAATATTTCAGCGGCTATTAGAACGTAACTCATGGAATGTGAAATAAAGTTTCAGAAGTTGGAAGGTAATAACTTTTTCAATGTGGCGTAGGAGTGATCTTGTGCGGGTTTTATTATGAGTCTCATCAAAAACAAAACAAAAACAGTACTTGTTTTTGCCTGCAGCTTTGCCTGAGTAGGTCGGATATTATCCCACGGGAACGTACTACCGGGATAAAAAGCGATCGTCCTAACTCAGGTCATGGTCTATCCGTGTTAAATGTCATCTAAATCCGTTCAGTCTTTTAAGGTGATAAGAGGTAACCGACTTTCGCATATAAAATATTTGTATGCAGGAATGAAAGAACAATCCCTCCGCCTAGCCTTTTCCCAACTATGTCGAGGTCGGCATCCAGTCTAACCGGATGTAGCTGAATACCAGTATTTTACATGGAGTGACTGCCTATCTGACCTCCACAACCCAGTTACTGGGTAACACGATACCCCTTGGTAATTTTACACAATTTAAGAAAAAAATGAAATTGTTCTTAACTGATAAATGTTATTACACTATTGATGAATTCTTAAATGACGAATTAATTTAGATTTGCAATTATTATTAGTGACATCAAATAATTTTGACATTTTAATTATTTTTGACATACATATTTTTTTTTTATTGACATTTTAATAATTCCTCATTTAAGGTCCGACATAATTTGAGTATTAAATAATATGTAATTGTTCAATTTATTTTCTAATTTAATACCATAATTATGCATGTTTCTTTTTTTTTTCAATTATTTTTAATAGATTTTAATTTATAATATTATGCTAGATTTACAAACCATATTTTTGTACGCCTCCTGGCATAACATAGCGCTCTGTTAATCAAACATATGATCTGTATTTAATTTTTTTTTACCTATGTTAACAAATAAAAATAAATAAATAAATAAGTCTGGTTGTCAGACTTTCGGGCTTCTGACGAGCCGGAACCAATGGCTTAAAGTATTTTCTAATGCACGGAGGGGTCTAGGTATGTAAAGATGGTCACCCATCTACGGACCGACCGCGAAAAACGTAGCTTAACCTGACCAATCAACCCATGCGGCTGTTATTTACTTAGTCACGAGGCCCTCTTTAGGGATGGAAGAATAGGTGATAAAAAAGACAGTGCTGAAGTATACTTTACAAATAAAAAATAAAAAAACATACGTGTTGAATTGAGAACCTCCTCCTTTTTTTTTCGTCGGTTAAAAAAGGCTATTGCCATGATAATAACAATATCTGAGAAAACTAATAAAAATACTTTGATGAGGTAAATGTTTAGTTTTTATACAAATTATTTTGCAACAATTTAACTAAATAAGTATACCTAAAGATATACGATACACGGTAACTTGTTTATACCAACTCTCAAATGAAAAATTTTAAAATCACTGTTCAATGGGAAAAGCATGTCTTAAACACATCAAATTTTATATATCCGCATTCTATTCAATTGCCACTATCATATTAAATGTATGCAAACTTTAAGTGAACCATCAAAGAGTAGGGATGATAGCAAAATTTTTTTTGTCAGTCGTATAGGTGGCCACGTATTTTTCTCTTTTTACGTAATCAAAGATTACGTCGCGGCGATACATTGAGTTAAAATGTGGCATGAAGTCATTCATTGATAGGTTTTATACGTAGTTTGTTATAGTTGTGCGTTTTATCTAAGTTTTTTTTTGTAAGGAAAAAAATACGTCTAATGTTTTTTTTTATTATCTGACTGACGGAATAAATAGAATTTCTTTTTTTTTTAACCCAGGCACCATCCCTATTGCAATAAGAGGCTATAGGCGAGGTCATGGACCGCGTAGCGCCTCTACGAGTGTCGCTACGAGCTGCTACGATAGCTCTACGAGCGTAGACTGAAAATAGGATTGCATTGATTTATGGACAGAGTTTATTACTGGCTTTTTAACCGACTTCAAAAAGGAGGAGGTACTCAATTCGTCGGAACCTGAAGATGGCTGGACCGATTTGGATTTTTTTTTATTTTGTTCGAGAGGGTATACATCACAGTTGGTCCCATATAAAATTGATTAACTTTGCTTCGGTACTTTCTGAATTAGATTCAATAATACGTATTTTTTCCCCACTTTTATGGATGATGTTCTAGTTTGTTTTGCAGATAGTGGTATTAGAATTTGTGTGGTGTAGGTACACAACTAAACAGTAAAAAATAAAAACTTTTTTACAAAAAAAAAAAATACAACCGACTTCCAAAAACAACACTACAAAGTGAAAAATAACTTTAATTTCGAAAGTCGGTGGCAAAAAACGAAAATACATTTAACTAGACACCGACTTCCGAAATTAAAATTATTTTTCACTTTGTAGTGTTGTTTTTGGAAGTCGGTTGTATTTTTTTTTTTTGTAAAAAAGTTTTTATTTTTCACTTTTTTTTTATTAAAAGAAAGTAGTTTTTTTTTTGTATATTTGGAAGGAAGAACGGATGGGATTTTATCATAGTTTAAGTGCTTTAAAATAGAAGTGTTGGTTATAAGCCGCCCATGTTTTATCTGGCCTATAATATTGTGAAATTTAATTTTGTTTAGGTTTCATCGAAAATTAGTACTACCTTGATTATCTTTCTAGAAAACTAGTTTTTTCTCTATTAGTGCTATAGCACACTCACCAATAATTCACTGGTTTTAAATATCATCACCTGCCTAGTCTTTTGCCATCTATGTTGGGGTTGGCTTTCCGCTTAACCGGATGCTGCTGAATGCCAAATGGGGCGACTGCCTATTTGATCTCCACAACCCAGTTACTGGGTAACATGACACCGCTTGGCATGACTAGTTGTCAGACTTCCGGGCTTCTGAATACCCGTAACAACTATCAAAAATCTACAAATGAAGCCGGACCAACGTGCTTTCCGAGACGGTTTAAATATTTAATTGGAAAAAAAATCCAACAAACACAAACAAACATAAACACAAATCGATAAAAACAGCTGTTATCCCCAAACTTTTTTCCGCTTCAAACCAAACATAAAATTTACAACTACCCATCAAAAAAACATCCAAAAAAGCTTCGTCAGCACTTCAACTCCGGCGTCAGATCGCGTGTCATCGTCAGATTAAATTCCAAATCGTTACATATTTGCATAATTGCATTACCAGGCCGGAGGGAGGCTTTCATAAAAAATATATTAAGAGACACCTGGTTTCCCCGTAACTTTTGCCTCTAAAAAAAAATATTTATATAAAACTTCTTTCATAAATCAGGATAAAGTTGTTTACAAAGTAATCTCGCGACCCGGTTCCTCTCGCGAATATTTTATATTACTGCTGTATATAAAAATAAATGACACTTTTCAGTTTTGAACGTTTGGAGTGATATGTTTTATATTTGTGTAGCTGATGGTTAATTGGCGAAGTTTGTCTGTTTTACTTCTTGGTAGCTTGGGGTTTGATGACGTTACTTGCCGTTGGAATAAAGATCAGCATCGATACCTACTCAGTGGAACTATAACAATACAGTAATAATTATTTAGGCTTTCATTAAGATCCAATCAAATTTATTGATTTGATTGGATCTAAATGAATGCCTTAATAATTATTATTGCACTGTTGGATTTTCAAATCTCGGCGCTGAGCCGAGCAGTCAAAATCCAACAGTACGGTTTTATTTACACATTAATTTTGGTGTTTCTTAGGTTAGTGAAAACGGGAATCAGTGTTCAAAGCCTACTTACTGTTTAGTAAATCTTTCTATCTTTTGACTTTGCAAGAAATGAGTAATTGCATTAATTCTTGAAATTAATCATGTGAGAATTAGCAATATAGTACCATTTCCATCCTATCTCTTTAGAGATTAGATAAGAATAAAATTGCGCAAAAATTCTAATCTCTAAATCTTGTGTCACACCCTCACAGTTTTATTCAAGAGCAATTCTTTCGAAAAATTTACGATTATTTGAAAAGTAATCGAGATATCTACGGCCGGGGGTTAACAAGGAACCTCCTTATTTGTCCCCAGGGATGAACTACCCACCTTTCATATGAAATATTTAAAGTTTTTCACAAAGCATTCGTTTATAACTTTTTGGTATATTACTGTGCGAGTCCCGTGTGTGAAAGTGTTAAGGATTCTTAAACTATTCTTTGGGACTTTCAGGTCACTTTCTTAAACTTTTTTTTTCTGAATTTTCGTTAGTGTTCCTAGACCTGGTAGTTTGGGTTTTCTTTGAACCAATATAAATTGAGCTTTTTGTAAGACTCAGAGTTTTATTAAAGTCTTCTTTCTTAAATAATATGTTATGAGAAAATTATAATATTTTTAGATTTCGCATCCTGTCTTTGTCATTGATAAAAAAAACCGGCCAAGTCTGTGTCGAACCACGCACAATGAAGGGTTCCATAGTTGTATAGGTACATACTTGCTATACGTCGGGGTCAATTCTCCAACAGCAAAATTAAGTTTGAAATCCCAAAAAAAAAAAAAAATTATGTAATAAAATTACAAATTTACAATTTTCGAAATGTTTCCTTTGCTTGTGCTGTGAGACCTTGCTTCTTGTCATATTTCATGATTCTAGGTCAACGGGAAGCAGCGAGAAGCGTTTTTGATTTACTTGCGAGTATCAAAATATGTCGCTTCAATGGCCGTATTTTTTTATTGCGTTGACTTAGAAGCTTAATTTTTATAGAGCTCCAAGGGACCATAGATCTACGTATTTGATATTAATTTCAGCTTGATACCTGAGCTTTCCCGAGAAAATGGGTCTTGACAGACTGACAGACGGACAACTAAGTGATCCTATAAGGTTTCTGTTTTTTCCTTTCGATGTACGGAGTTCCGTATTTGGTATGTTTTTAGAGTTCTAAAAACATACAAAATTAAAAATCTTAATCTGAAAAACTCAAACTCAAAGCATTTATTTCAAATAAAACAATTACAGGCACTTTTGAATTGTCAATGGATCGGTCAGTCAGAAAGATGAAGCTAGGCGCCCATTCCAAAGCATAGTAGATCCCTATGGAGAAGAACGGGCAAGAAACTCCACGGACACGGATGCGCACAGATAGTCATTTAAGTTCAGTTCCGACCGATTCTTAACAGCTGTTACAAAACATGATAAACAACTCAACAACTTTCAACTCACCTTTATAGCACTCACGCAATCATTTCATAATTACCTGTCTGGATTTAGACTCAAAAAGAATCTTTACTCATTAACAAGTCATCGTCATTATCATTGTTTTAACATGTCCACTACACTAATGTATAAATTAGGAAGATAAGGTTCGCGCTTATCGACGTGGACCGTACAAACAAATTGTGTTAAACGCACACAATCAGTCACAATCGAACTGGCTTTTGTGTAGCACGTTAAGTTAAATTACCGTAATCGTCCAAACCGTAATCGTCCAAATAAGCAGCAACAATGCCTTCATGTGTTTCCTCCAGTTCTGGAGCCACAGCGCTTGATGGCGCGCTTCTTCCAGTTTGCTCCGACTTTCGGTATCTCGATTCACTCGTGCAAAGCGATGGCGAAGTAGATCGGACGGTTAAGCATAGGATTAACACTGGATGGATGAAATGGCGGCAGGTCACGGGAACAATCTGCAACTCCCGCATTCCCCTTAAACTTAAGGGGAAGATATATAAATCAATGGTTAGACCTGTTGTTTTGTATGGATCAGAATATTGGGCCACAAAAGGGATGAATTAAAAGCAATTGCATGCAGCTGAGATGAGAATGCTAAGAGGGATGTGTGGTGTTACACGATTGGATAGAATAAGAAATAAGTACATAAGAGGAACTCTGAAAGTGGCACCGGTGACTGAAAAGTTGTGCGGAAATCGATTTTCATGGTATGTGCATGTGATGCGGAGGAGTGATGAAAATGTCGTGAGTTTGAGTATGAATGTCGATGGCTATAAGAGTAGGGAAAGACCAAAGAAACGATGGATGGATTGTGTGTAACATGATGACATGGCTACCGAGATGACGAATAATAGAGAAGTATGGAAAAAAGAACATTTTGCGCCGATCCCAAATAGATTGGGATAAGGGCAGGAGAATGAATGCCTTCATGTGTTTTCAAAATGTGCACAAATAGTTCAAAAACCAAAAACAAGTTCCACGGGATTACCGTAAGTACAGACAAAAATGTTAATTAGTTAAAAATTATAATAATATTGAATGTTTGCTTCGCCATGTTTGTGAGAGCGAGATAGACCTGCAATATGATTCATAACTGTAAGCATTCGGCGGCTAACGCGATTTTGCTTGCACGACAGAGCCGGCTCATATTTCAGTCCTAGTCTAACGGTAACTGTAGGTTTGCTACTGTGATCACAGATGTGCAAGTTTCGGTGCATGTAGTCGTGCACCGAGTCCAGGTTTAGTGATTGCGATGTTAGCGCGTAACATATCTTCCTCTAATATATCAATGGTCCACTACCATACGCCTCCCCCAAGCTTCGCCATATCGACCGGTCCTGAGCTTTTCGCATCCAGTGGATTCCTGCAGCCTTCACAAGGTCGTTAATAATAAACTGGTCAGATTCGCATAGATTGAGGCACAGTTTCCAAACAGCTAGCCACTAATATCACGCAACAGACTCGGTTCTAGCTACCATAGCTTCTCTAAACGATATAAGCCACCGACTTTCATACGTAAGAACAGCAAGCAGATCCCGGGAAGTCACTCGAGCAGAGATATTTAAGAGGATACATCGAAGCGCGGTTTAGATCGGTGTGTAAGTGAAATGCCGTTATGGCTGTCTAGTTTGGAGCGAGCGATAGAAGTCTTTTACGTGCACCGTAAATAAACGCGCTTCGTTTAAATGTAATTTATGACGAAATGTTATACTTAAATCAATTTGTAGCTTCATAAGTTCTTTACTTAATTGTTTAAATATCTTCGATTTAAAGCAAATTTTACTGCACAATAAGGAACTGTTTACGTATAAAAATAGACGGTGCTACTTTTGAATTTTTTTTCTTTCGAAATATTTCAGGTAATCATGTTTCGCTTTTAAGACAGCAGTAGACAATGTAGTCAAATGACGCTTATGGAAAATCCAAATGATTTAACCATAAAAATTGATTTTATAGGAAAAACAAAAACACAAAAACAAAAACACAAAAACAAAACAAAAAACAAAACAAACACAAAAGACAAAAAGAAACAAACAAAAACAACAAAAACAAAAACAAAATACAAAGACAAAATTTATCGATGTATCCCCTTAACGTCAGCCCATAAAATAGTACAAGTGGTCAGGGGTCTTGCACCGCCCCTCTGCTTATAGCTCGAGAAATAATGGCAGAGAGAAAATAGTCTCCTATTTTAAAGTAGGTATCTTTTGTCAATGGTAGTGTTGTACGTTTTTAAGGGGCTTAGCACGAACGCGCGGAGTCAACGTTACGTAAATAATAATGCAAACGATTTTAAAATTGAATATACTCTTGTCGCAGCATAATACTCGTTTAGGTAAATATTATGTTTACCTAATTTAAGTGTGATACCAATTGTAGGTACTTGTCAAAAAAAAAAGAATATACTGTGCGTTTACGTCGCGTGCTTGTGCTAGGGCCTCTTAATTATAATTTAATTTGTTTCATAAAGTTTTATGTGATGAATATAGCCCGGGTGTTGAACAATCCTGTTCACCGCTCTAAATCAGCTTAAAAATTATGTTTTCAATACACTTCCTCGAAAACTGGTTCATATCGCACTACGATTAGGTTCACAATGCAATATATTTCACACGCGTGCGATTTTTCATTTTCCAACCCATATGCGGGAGTAAAAATTGCCACAGATAACGTATACCTGTACTTAGTCGAAATTGGTTCAATGCCCCTATTCACACCGACTCTATTCGGAGGTGAATGTTTTTTTTTTAATCTCGGCAAAGAGATATGCTTAATAATGTTTATAAATGGAATATCATCTAAAACCATGATTATTACAATAAAAAAAACTTTTATGAACAAATTAGCATTTATTTGTGTTCTAAACTCGAAAATATTTGAATTTTCTAATTTTCATATTATGCTGTTTATCGGCTCTATACCTTTGCTTCTCCTTCAACCTGGCGAAAGTAAAGCGCGGAAAAAAAAAAGAAAATTTAAATCATAGTTTCCTAATCATTCATGACAAAAATATTTTTCGTTATTTTATTTTATTTCTTCAAAAGTGTTTTGAAAAACGTCGTTTAACACACGTGAACATTTGTTATTGCAGATCTCGGCTCAAAAACAACCTCGCTTACGGCTCGGGTGTTAATTCCGCCTCGAATGCAATAACAAAAATTCTCCACTTGGTATCAAAATGTATTTTGCAACGAGTTTTCTTCAAAAATGTCAAATATGGGGTCCAAAATCAAAACCTTTATTCAATAATCCGACTCTTAAACTGTTTGTCCACCGCAACGAGAACGGGACGTCACCGAAAAAACAGATGACGGCGCCGAAGTGGAGACAGTAATTTACTATGGTATGGCGCCGTCATCTGTTATCTCGTTGACGTCCCGTCCCAGTGCGGTGGACAAACAGTGTTATAATAATTTGTTCAACATCGAATAATAGAAAAGCTAATTAAATACAAATAATTCAAGACTATTTTTTCTTTCACATAAGAAATTTTAAAATAAAGACTTCCTACTACGTTTACTGCGCCATTTTTGGGGCGGTAATGACAAAATTAATACGTCACAGGTAATTGGTTCTCGTTTTCAAAAAATCTTCTTATCACCTACTTAGTCACGTCATGAATAATGTAAGGCAGTCTCAAGAATAGCCATTACGACTGTGTTACGCAATAAGACTTCTAAGAGTAAAAAGGTTCCTTTCAGACATGATGTACCTTCTAGAATTTCTTTGAAATTATGTAAATAACTTATTTATGTAAAAGAGTACCTATCTAAATGTCAGCGTTATGAAAAAAAAAAACCGGCGAATTTCATGTCGGACCACGCACAATGGAACCCTTATAGTTTCGCTATGTCCGTCCGTCTGTCTGTCCGTCCGACCGCAGCATAGCTCAGAGACTCTTAGTACTAGAAAGCTATACTTTCGTATGGACATAGATATACATCACGCCGACAAATTGGTAAAATAAAACCTAGAATTTTTTTTTTTTTAGGGTACCTTCTGTACATGTAAAGTTGGGATGTTTTTTTTTCTCGTCTACCCCATGGTGTGGGATGTTGTTGGATAGGTCTTTCAAAAATATTGCGGGTTTGTGAAAACCATTTTTCGATTTAGAGATCTGTTTCTGAAATATTAAGCTTTAAATTGCAAATTTTTGTTAGAGTCAAGTGTCCCTCCCCCTGCCAGCTAAACGATTAGTTTTGGATGGGTGAAAAAATTGACGGTAGTAGTATAAAATTATAATGAAATTAAAAGGAAAACTATCACAGCTAAGTAGGCTTTTCAAGTTTACGACTAATAGTCAACCAACTTGTAAAATGTACTTGGAAGATATACTTTCAGATTGGTCCAATTTTTATCAAAATCCAGTTCTGATGATAGGATCCATGAGGAATTTAGGGAACTCCTCAAAAATTATAGGCATACATATAGCGATTTTGGTATTTTCATCAACAAATCAAGCATTTGCATTCAGAAAGTATCATCTGGTGAAGTGGAACTGATAAGGAAGACCACAGATGGCCACGGGAACTTCTCAACGATGATAAGTATTTCACGGGTGGCGATAAGATATCTGAATTAAGATAGTTAAGCGACTATGACGAAGCTTTAAATCAATGGTTCTGATGAAAATGGTACCATCGAACCGATCGGATGAAGAAGCCGGAAGGTAGGCACCGGAACTCAGTAATAAAACAATGTATTCTAGCCGTGTTTGGGCTTATTGGAATTGTCATGAGGTGCACTCTGGCTATAAACCATTTTAATGGTAATTATATGCCACTTCACATTGCGCTACTTGAGTTGTATTAACATACATGTGTGGCATTGACTGTCAGAAGTCAGATTTCGTAGTCTCGTTATCTCCATCAACATAAAACTACGCCTTCCTAACTTCTGACACGGCTTAGCACGATGTATCTTTGCCTTTTTGCAAAGTTTTAATTTGAAATGATATACTCCTGAGATGGTCGCATAAAATATCTTCAAGTTCTGATGAGTGGCTTTTGAGTTAGCTTCAATAATTTAATACGTATTTTTACCTCACAGTTTTTGTAAATGATGCTCTAATTTATTTTGCAGTGTTATTGGATTTTGTGTAGGTTAGGCACCACTAAAAAGTGAAAAATAAAAACCTTTTACAAAAATAAAACAACAGACTCCCAAAAAAAAAACACTACAAAGCGAAAAATAACTTTAATATCGGAAGTCGGTGGCAAAAAACGAAACCAAAAAACCAATGACACCGACTTCCGAAATTAAAGTTATTTTTCGCTTTGTGGTGTTTTTTTTTGGGAGACGGTTTTTTTTTTTGTAAAAAGTTTTTATTTATCACTTTTTAGTGGTGCCTAACCTACACAAAATCCAATACCACTGCAAAATAATAATTAATTTATTAATGTGATAAAGCAAAAAATACGTGCCTAATATTTTTTTATTATCTGAATGACGGACTAAATTTTGATATAAGTAGTTATTTTTTGTTACCCAGTAAACATCCCTATTGTGTTATTCATTGATTCTTTATACATAGACTCGTCAAAAGTTAGCGACTGTTGTGTGTTTATTAATTTTTTTTTGAACATATAAAACATATTTACATATTTTTTTTTTTTTTTGTAATAGTTCCATTAGCTCAAAATTAAAGATGGAAATGGAAAGCTGTACTATATTATTATGGCATGCTGTTTGGAAATTTGGGTTTGCAACTAAATATAGGTAAAGGGACCTATTTCATTTTGGGTTGCACAAATGTTTGGCTCTCTATTATAAAATAAAGGTGAGACATGAACTTTTTATCGTTGAGGCCTTCAATTATATACAACTTCACTTTATTTACAAGATCTTGGCGTAACTCCACGGTTTTAATTTCTACACAACTCCGTTACCTTAAACAACCATCTTTTCCTCCATTACCACCTAATTTACCCCCAATAACTTGCCAAAAATACAACACAGAATAAAATTCAGACACGTGTCAACCCTAAATTCAAGTGAAATGGCGCTCAATGCCCTCACGCGCTAGGGCTGTGCAGTTTATTTCCACGTGACGTTTTATGCGTTCATTAAAGTTTTTAAAGGGTTTACGTGCTGCGACTCGCCAATGTTTGAAGAGACTGGCCACTTTGATTTTGTGGCGGTACTTTTTTTTTGTATTTTCTTCCATGTTTTTTTGTATGTGCCTCAAAGGTTTATTCTTTTTGATCTGACGCATTTATAAAATTAAATATAGCATACATGTACAGTCAACAAAAGAGATATCTAGGCAGGGTATACAAACATATTTGTATGTGAATTGCTTCATGTACAATTTTACATATATTACTTTGTTTTTGTAATACTCCTACATTGTAACACACCAACACAAAATTGTATATTTTCACGAAATTGAACATAAAGCGACAAAACAACAAATATGTTAGTATACCCTGCCTAGATATCTCTTTTGTTGATTGTACATGGATCGTCCGTGTGGCCAAAATCGCAATTAATGTCGCCATTTTGTTTCTCTTCAATACATTTCAGGACTGTACAAATTGTTTACTATTCAGTTGTTAAATCCTAGTCACTCTTTAATATGTGTATATACTCTGTATGTTTGTGAAAGTTCCTAAACTTTTTAGAATTATGTGATAATAGATACCTACTATATAATAATAGATTACAGATTATAATTATACTATAAATCTAATAATAACAGAATATAATGATAATATAATACAGTACAATTTAATATGAATATGAATATTTAGTAATGTAATAAAATTCTAGACTTAACGTAAACATTTATATTTAAGAATGTTCTAATTAATAATGTAACAGACACAATATTCTAGTTTTAAGTTGTCTTGCCGCGCCCCAACGGGGTCATGTACTCATTAGTTGTAAGCAAAGCCTGTAACTGTGTGTACATTGTGCAATAAATAAATAAATGATATAAATATTATAGAGCTTACTATTGCTTCTAGTGCAAAATAAAGTAAAAGAATGCGGACACCTCATAAGCCGCCAGAAACAAAACCGGAATGAGTTATTAACTTTTAAATTCACATTATAAGTGGATTAACGTTGTTACCGTCATGGTGGGTTACTTTGACTCTAGAGCATAACTTAGGCCCAAATCGAGACAAATTTTTAGTGTCATTGAATTCACACAACAGTTTCGCAAGTACCTACGCGGCTTTATCGACAACTAATTAGTTACCGAAGGAAATACAACGTCCTGTTGTATGGTCGTGACACGGCGGGCAGTTCAAACATTTGTCTCGATTTCCCATACACCCTGTATAAAATTAAAGGCCAACACATGATTATAAAAGTAAAATCAGGAAAATACCTATATGCTTAGCATTCATCACAACCAAGAACTAGACAATTTTATTTTCTCCTCGACTACTCTAACAAAACTATACATAAAGCACAGTTACAATAAAAAAAACATACATCTTCAAAACTGTACAACATTCATCACACTAGCGCTCCATTTCTCAGCCACATAAAAAATGGCCACAACCACAACCTAAATATCGAAACAAAACACCGGGGACAATTAAAAAAAAGCTGCAAAAAATAAAAAAGACTCACTTGAGCAATGTTACATAATTATACAATGGAGTTTCGCGAGTTGAGCAGAGCGCTCGCAACGTGTCAACAGTCGCCAACAATAAGCGGCAGGAGGCGCTCGAGAGCGTAATCACTGGCGCTACGAGTGGAGGCCGAGAGTTACGTTAATGTTTTGTTTTAGTTCTACAAGTAATTTTTAAATTATGAGTTCTTGTGTTTTAAATGTTTGGGATTTTATTTTCTTTTTGTCTTTAATAATCTTCAAAAAAAATATATACGTTTATGCGGTTGCTTGGCTTGCTGGATTTAGTTTTCAAATAAAAAGTACCTATATTTCTATGTAACAATTCGTGTGCCCGTTGGGATTTCTCGTCGGCCAAAATGACAATATTTAGCCCCTTAAGGGCACGCTAGTCGCGCAATCTTCCATAATACAAACGTAGTTTGGTGATTACTCATCTGTTGCCGGTGTACGTTCAAAACTAAAAATTATTTCTATTTTCATTGTCATTATCTAGCCATGTATGGAAACAGAATTGGAAAAAAAATATTGGTTTGGAAGTTATGAGCGTCGAAAATTCCATAATTCAATGCTATTTTAACGCATCTGTGGGCGTAAATAAATAACTCCCCGAGAATGAAAATTGCAAAATTGTTACCGTACAGGGGTAGATAATTTATTGAAGAATTTAAATAACTTAATTTTAAATAAATATATGCAGTAGTTTTTTTCATAATATTTAAACGCCGAAAGGTCTGTTCATGAAATTTTATGAGCTCGTTTTCGTTATAAATCATCGTCTATTTCACTAAATACATATTAAATAAAACTAAATAAATAAATAAAGTACCTAACTAAATAGCATGCATATTAGCACGCCACCAACGAGTGCGAGTCGCCGACTAGGAGCTCCTTAAGGGTCAGTCTCCACCAAGAGGAAACATCCTCGCGGACGTCCATTATCCGCGAGGATGTTTGCACATTTTAAATTTCACTAAATAAGTAACTGTCTCAATATTGACTTTAAGTATAAAATTTGATGCAAACATCAAGCGATTATCAAACGTGATGCCTGCGTCGAATTATTTACTTAATGTTAACATCATAGATATCCTTGGTTAACATTGATACCATTACATATTTAAGTGAAATTTAAAAAGTGCTCCAGTATCCGCGAGGATATTTCCGCTTGGTGGAGACTGAACCTCAGGGTATAAATTTCCAAAAATCCTTCCTAAGTGCTCACTATCACTGTGAACTCTTGTGCCAAATTGCATGCTTCTAGACCCAGAGATTTTAGGCTGTGCGTTGGCTGTCAGTGAATAAATGAATTTAAGATTTTTAATAAGTTATTATTATCTAGGCATGAATCCTTTCTATTCTAAGGGCTATTAGAAGCTAAAGATTGATGTTCAAAAGTGGACAATCCGACAACCTCATGCATTTTCGATCAAAACTATTCATAATAGTAAAATACATTTTAGAGGATGAAAAATAGGTCAGTCACTGAAATTATTTTTGTAAATGGAATACATTCTTTTATATAATAACGACCCGCCCTACATAGCACGGGTAGCCTGATCACTAAAAAAAAAAACACTTCACGGCTCAACGCGCATCTCCCGCTGGGCTAACCTGAAGCTTGCGTAAAAATTTCATCAAAATCGCTCCAGCCGTTTTGGAGTCCATATGGAACATACATCTATTTTTATACTATATAAGGATAAGGCGATTTAAAAACGTTCCTACCAGCAACAATTCCGTAATAAAAAATCAGAAAACAGCGATAAATTGAAGTTCCACTCCAGCCGGGTGTTAGGGGGCACTCCACGCCACTCGGTGAATGATCTCCGCTCATTAGCGAGGCTTCAGCATCCTTCATCCGATCACTTCGTATGCATATACGAAGTTAACAATTTATTGTTTATGGAGATTCTGAACTGTATCCAATTTTATAATAAATTCGATTTTTGACGGCTCATGAAGAAGCTATTTGATGTAGATACTCGTACTAGCGACCTGCTCCTACTTCGCACGGTTTTTACTATTTGACAAAAATCGAGATTTGTTTAGGTACAATCAAGACTAATATTGTCACACAAAATTATCGGAATAAATTCTTTAAATAATGGTGAAAAACGCATCAAAAACACAAAAAACGATTTTATTTTCTATTATGTTTTGGTATATAAATCAAATGCTGAACATTCGATGTTCTTAAAATCTTAACGGCAAAAGAGAAAAAAAAAACTATAATCACCATGGTTTATAGTGTTGATGACCGCACTTTGTTGTTATACGCAGAAAAGAGGACATTGCCTTATGTCTCGTTATAAGGCAAATCTCGATATAAGAAAATATCACTAAGAGGTGTCTCGACATCTCTTAGTGATATTTTATTCTGGAATTACTTTTCAAGGTTAGTCATTTAGGTACCTACGAATGGGGAATAAGTGGTATGGAATAATGACCTATACTCTGGTCACAAAAACTCAGAACTTCGTCATATCTACTAGGTATCAGAACTACACAAATCGTAAGTCGAAGTCAAAATGTTTATTGCAAACTAAGTGTACACAATAGCATAGTCTTGTTAAAAAAATAACATAAAAAATACGATGTTAGTTGTATCGTTCGTTGTTCAAATAATTTCTGCGCTCATTCAGCAAAAAAAAAAAAACCGACATAATACAAATGGATATTTTGCTATTAAATAATACAGAATTCGTTGCCGCTATATTGTATTTATGGTTCCCTGTGGCACCCTCTGGCGTTATTGTTTTAAACTGTTGACCCGGCATCAAGTGGCAAACGACGCCTCGACACTAGTGCTAGTGATGTAGCCGCGTATATTTTCGGATAATTAGGACAAGCGCGGATATTTTCGGATAATTAGGACAAGCGCAAATATTTAAGGGTCTAATCCAGAATTATAATTTTAATTGTTGATTTCATTATTTTCTACAACTATACAGATTTCATGATGGAATTAAAGAAAGACGTTATTTAATTTCATGTTTAATATAAAACACTACAAAAACCAGTCGATTGACGATCTAAATAAATAAAATACTTATTTTTGTGCAAACATAAATAAATTCCATAAACGGCGCAAGGTCACTTTAAAGTTAAAATCAAAGAATAAATTTCAAAACCATTTTTTTTCTTTCTATTCTAGTAAATACTTCACAATTTATTTATTCGCTTCAAACAGCTGCACTGCGGATACAACTGTCACATCACTAGCAGAAACACGGCACAGCACTTGAGAGTTATAACAATGTTATATGAAAAATGAACTTATGAATGCTATTTTTTTCCAGACGCAATTCATTCGTATTTACGAGTTGAAATTTTGTATGTTTTTTGAGTGAAATTGTCGTAATAACGTTGTAAGTTAGCTATTATTGTTTTGAAAATTCTTTCTTTATTTAATAAAATTATGTATTTTTATGCAACACGAAAGTTATTGAAAACAATACCTAGTTGTATCTCTACTGAGTTTGCTGCACAAAATTTTTAGCCATAAAAAGGCATGAAGGCAGAACCTTCCTGCCTTTATATGCCTAAAATGTTGTACTGCTCTTTAAAAATAAATCGTACATTTCTGACCAGGTATATTATATATATAGTGTGTGTATTCTGTGGCGTACTTTCCCGCACTAGTCCGGGAATGGAAAGTAAAAGTCAATTTTCGAGCAAGTGTGTTGTAATAGTAGTTTATGACATAATGAGGGATATTAAATCTCGAGTGATACTATTAGTATCACACAAGTGTTTTAATACCTTGGTATGTGCAGTTTCATACACTACTTTATCTACACTCATGCAGTCATGCAGTTACCTATTTAGATAAAATTTAAAACTAAAGTTAGCAAAAAGTAAACAAACACAATAATGGCTCCGAAACCATCACAGGTACTTATCTCTAACAAGAGAAAGAAAACCATCGAGACGTGGATTACGTTACTATGGTTACGGAGCTATCGCTTCGTCAACCGCGCATGCGCCCTAGCGCAGGCCCCATATACAATGATAAAAATCGAATTGAAAACTCCTTGGTCGATCATAAGTGTACTTTAATAGAAAACAATATTTTATAGCATTATCTTGCTAAGAAATCTGTGTCATAATGAAACATTTTAATTTTATTTCAGTTGTACACGCATAAAATCTGTCATTAGGGTACTATTTTTGAATTCATAATCAGTACTTAGCCGACGTAGCTTTCAGAGTTAGTAAACTGAAGTGGCAGTGGGCTGGCCATGTTTGTCGAAGGACCGATGGCTGGTGGAGCAGACGGGTTCTAGAGTGGAGACCGCGTATCGGTAAGCGTAGTGTGGGACGCCCCCCAGCCAGATGTACCAACGACCTGAAGAAAGTGGCTGAGACAGACTGAATGCGGAAGGCGGAGGACAGGGTGTTGTGGCGCAACCTTGGAGAGGCCTATATCCAGCAGTGGACTGCGATTGGCTGAGTTGATTGATTGATTGAATCAGTACTTCACGATATGAGTGTAGGTTATTTTGAGAATGAAAGGCAGCAAATTTCCATTTAAATCATCTAAACGTTATCCCTTAGTTGCCTCACAGCAAAAACTCGCCTCACCGTTTCAATTCTCCAATATCCCCGTATCATTTCTGTCCACTACACTACTCCACGATCTCACTGCTCCATAACACTCCGAAGTCCCACTTCCCTCCACATTACCCAAGCGCATCTCAGTCGAAAGTGTAAAATGCAGAAAATAAAATTTTCCTTCTTCCAATATAGTATAGTGTATTGTAGTGTTCAAAACCGTTTCGGTACCGTGAAGTTGCCTTTTAGGGACCGGCATTTCCCACTCAATTTGAATTTATATTCGCGAATAAAACCGCTGGAAAACTTTAGTTTTACGTCGGAAATGTATTTTGTATATATCGGGGGATGTGCAGCGGGTAAGGTGCCCGGGGACTGTGTTTAGAGCTGGTTTTTAAGGAACCTTTCTAATATCACTTTTTTATTCGTTTGCCACAGAGGTTTTCCTTAAGATCTATGCAACTTAGAAATTTTATATTTTGGCATGTTGTTAGGCCTCGGTGACGTGCACACAGGTGCATCATCATCGCCACTCATAGACCAAAAATATTATATATACGAGTATTTTTTTTATATTTATTTGGTTAGTTCGGTCCTAAGCAAAACGGTCTTAAAAATATAGCTCAAAATTTGCAAAAAATCACCGCTCCGACATTTTTTCTTAAACTAAAATAACGATATAAGTACCTACTTAGAATTATTACATATTGAGTCTAAAGCCACAAAGCGAACTTTATACAATATAATTTTTAAATAAATGTTTAGAAGTGAGCTAATAAGTTACTAATAATTTTAAACAAATTTTTTAATGACATTCACACTAATGTTGACATTTAAATCTCTTTACTGCTTATCATGCTTTTGACCAGTAAAACTACCGACTGTACAAGTGTATATCAATGCCACTGGCGTAAGTGACAAATATAATCTATCTATCTATATAAATAAAAACAGAAGTCCTGACTGACTGACTGACTCATCAACGCCCAGCCCAAACCCTTGGACCTATATAGCTGAATTTTTTCACAGAGGTTCCATTTATAATGTAGACAAGGAATAAGGAAGGAATTACCGGTAGTACGTTCCCGTGGGATATTTTCCGACATCCACGCGGGCGAAGACGCTGGCAAAAGCTAGTTTGTTACAATAATGGTTATCACGGTAGGTACTACATCACTCATCACCATCACCCTACTCCCCACCACTTTACATCACCACTTAAACTGCTCACCCCCTCAAAATAAGCTTAGCATTACACTAAGAGCTCATTGTACCATAAACAGGCATCCAGTATTATCATGCTGCGATGGTTCGGCGCTACGCTGTCACACGGTGTGAATTGGTTTAGAAGGTTAGTTTGGAAGAAGAAGTTAGACGTGCCATTTAATGGGTTATATATAGACAGAAAAATCATTTATTCAAAAGAAATAGCACTACAGGCATAAACACAATTATACTGATAACTAATTACAAGAATATATCGATACTGGAAATATGAAATAACGTAAGGGACAAAACTAAGGTTTTCAGGAGAGCAAAAATAAGATATTTTTCTTACAAAACTGGCTATAATTTTTTAACTATATATTTTATGTAAAAAGTGTCTAGGACAAAGTTTCTTAGATTTCTTCATTCTTTGCAGCGAATATAGTAAAAAATCAATAAATCCTACAGTTTCAAAGATAGCATGTCCCTTACGTTAAATAATAATGAATACGAGTGATATACGTTTACAAAATTTTTGATGTAAATAAACGGCATTGATGTATGGGACACTTAAGGAAATAAACATTTAGAGTTTTTCAAAGTAAAGGTCTCTTAATGGTACACTCTATATTGTTAGTGCTGTTAACAAATATAAAAAATAGAATTTTATACATTCGTGACCTACTATGCCTATGCCATACAGTTTAAAACTACTTGCTGACTCATAGGGATAAAAAATAAACGAATAAAATAGATCAAAACTTTTATTTGTGCTCACTAATCTTCTTTTATAAACGCAATTTAGGTACTCTCATAAGTTATGTTAAGTAAATTCTGTTTTAAATCACAATAAAAAATAGCTATTTTGGCTTACTAAAATTAGACTCATTGTCCCAAAAGAAAAATAAAATTCACTTATAAAATAAACAAAATCAACAAATCAGTCTTCTTAATGTTAATAATAGGTCTTTACCTATGAAATTGCCGTTTTGTATGAAAAAATTTAAACGATTTTTTTTCATGCATTTTTTATTTGTATTAATCGAAGTAATCACCCACGCAATCAATGCATCTTTGTCAATGCAGTGGCAGTTTATTGATGCCCTTCTTAAAGAAATCAGCTGGACGGGAGGCAACAAATTCTTCAAAGGCATTTTGTACTGTCTCTCGGGTATTGAATTTTTTTCCCGCCAAGAAGTTATCCAAATTCTGGAAAAAGTAGTAGTCTGTAGGCGCAAGGTCTGGTGAGTAGGGCGGATGACGGAGAGCTTCCAACCCCAGTTCTTGCAACTTGGAGACCATCTGCTGTGCAGTATGAGGTCGCGCGTTGTCGTGCAGGAGCAGCGGAGACGAGCGATTGACCAATGCTGGTTGGAGATGTGCCAGCTTCTCCATCATTGTGTTCAGTTCTTCACAGTACACATCTGAAGTAATGCTCACCCCGTTTGGCAAGAAACTGTGATGAATCACACCGGCGCTAGACCACCAAACAGTGACCATCACTTTTCTAGGGGTAAGTTTTCGTTTAGGGCATTGTTTAAGTGCTGAACCAGGATCCAACCAACTTGCTGAGCGCTTGCGGTTATCAAACAGAATCCATTTTTCATCGCAGGTAACAATGCGGTTCAAAATTCCTTCATTTGTGTGTCTGTTGAGCAGTGCAAGGCACGTCTCGACGCGTACTTTGCGCTGGCGATCATTGAGTTCGTGGGGCACCCATTTGTCAAGCTTTTTTACCTTGCCAATTTGACGCAAATGGACCAATATTGTTTTGACGCTAACGTCGAAAGCTGCTGCTAATTCAGCCGTAGATTGTGTATCATCAGCTTCCACAATCGCCTTTAATTCGTCATTGTCGACCAAAGTCTTCGGACGACCGCGAGGTTCATTTTTCAGGTCGAAATTTCCAGAACGGAAGCGAGCAAACCAATAACAAGTGGTGCGTTGGTTTGTAGTGTTAGCTCCGTAAACGTCGTTGATGTTGCGTGCCGCTTGTGCCGCGTTGCTGCCACGACGGTACTCATATTCCATAATTACTCGAATTTTTAACGTATCCATGATGACGAAAAAGATTGAAATGCGATGAAAATGTAACACTAATCAATAAACAAATGACTACTTTTGGAAAAAAATCCATGTTTTTAAAATAAAATTAATTTGAAATTAGAATTCTTAGCCAAACAAAAATTGTTTTGATTTGAAATGGCCAGTACTGCAGAACGGCAATTTCATAGGTAAAGATCTAATAGTAATCATTAAACATTAAAAAAAAAATTAACTTCTTCCTTAATAGAAAGCCTACAGTTAAATTGAAAAAGTCTCAAAAATTAGTCACTATCTTTATCAGTCTCATCATCGTCGGTGTCATTGAGCCTATCTTTAATTATACTCTTATTAGGAATATTCAAATATTCATTGTGAAACCTATTTGGAATTATACCATTGTCACATAATTTTTTGAGATCTTTAAACTTTGGAACTGAAATTGGCAGTCTTTCCTTATACAGAAATGGTAAGCTGTGGTATGCTACTGGGCACAGCTAGATTTCTGGTACTTTCTTATTCGGGTTGATCATTCTTTGCAAGGCTCTTGCCCTTCCCTTTACCCTTCACTGTCCTTCTTCCAGTTTGCATTTCTTTGCAGAGTTCTATTTTGTGAGTTGTGCCATCCTCTAACATCGTATATTTTACTTCCACTATCTTTAAGTTCGATTTTTGAAATGTACATATTCAAAAGCAAAATCACACACAAAATCCGTATTGCTATCTAGTTCAGACAAGTTGCACCGTTTTGCGTGTGTGACAGAGACGCATAATCATAATCATTCAGATAAATTTTGAGGAATTGTACGGATCACGCAGTCCAGTGTGATGTAAAGGACAGATCAATTTATTTTCGATGCTGACAAATTAAGTAAGTGTCAATATAATGATGATAATTTGAGTCACAATTTAATGTAAGGGACATAGTATTTGTACCTTCTCAGGGAACACTAATGTATAAGACAATAATAAAACATCTCAAATTATGGAATAACTTATGTGACCTGCTGTAAAATGTACTCGATTTTGATTTAATGTAAATACCAAATACTGTGAGTAAAGAGACTTACATTAGTTTTTATAAAAATATTAATTTAAATGTCATATACAGCCAGTTTCTAGAAATAAAATGGTCTAAGCCTACGGAAAATATGTGATGTAAAGGACATTTTTTTTAAGATATCGAGATTTTAAATATACCAATCGATAGAGCAAAAAATTCCGAATCCAACGATATATATAACTCATTTTCGACAAAATGTCCCTTACGTTATTTCATATTTCCAGTATCGATATTATAAAAACTACGAGGTGCCAATATACAAAAAAAAAAAACACATTTTAAATAAAGAAAGTGACATTATGACATATCTAAGTTTAAATAAAGAACAACAAGCATGTATCAGGCAAATATACCTACAATACGACACAACTTAGATGTAGCATCGGCAAAATTCGTAAAGCCGAACACGATCCGAACTGAGTCAGCCTTCAAAATTACCAATCTTTAATACTGCTTTAGACGAAAATGATCTTTATGCAAACGCAATAACTTAAGTCATATTTATTTATTTATAATAAGCACACCAACAGCATGGTCACTTACAATTCAAAATAAAATAACATAAAAAAAAATGAACCAAAACCAAACCAAACAACCAAATAATAATACCAAACCGTAAAATTTAAATTAATGAATGTTTTCAAATTTATGCTACATCTAAGTTGTGTCGTACTGTATCTGACGCTGATATTCATAGGACAGGACTACACTACATAACATAACTGTCTACTGGCCGTTTATCCAACAACTAATATGCCTGGGCCAATGCCACTTCAGTTTGGCTGTCGTATGGGGTATGTCAACGACTTTGGTTCTTTTTCAGATTAGGTCGTCCCGGATTTGATCCTTCAGAGAAAATCCGAGCGTAGTTTAAAGCATACTTGACGATAATTTGTGCACCAGCCTCAGTTCACGACTCCGTTTAAAGTCTATTCAAATTCTTAATCATAATCATTTATATTTTACAAAACACACTCTAGTTTTCACATACTGCCATAATTACGATTTTCATTTTTCTTTTTAATAGTTTTATAAAAATGTGTAATTTATACCTCACTAGCACAACAAATCAATTGTTAATCAATCAAGGAAGAGCGAGGTTTATCCCATCACAAGTATCTTCGGATTACTTTCTGGGAATCCCCGACAACTTAATTGTATAGATTTAAGATAATAAACACATTTTTTTTTATTTTTTTTTATTTGCAATAAGTATTGGTACAGTATTGGTCTTAAAGTCAGTAGGTAAGTTAAGTTCCATAGACAATCGTCAGACATTTGACATGTATAAAATTACAATGTATTTAATGCTACAGTATAATATTTATGCCCAATGGCATGCTTTAAATGCTAGTTTCTATTATTCATTAATTTTACAATACATGCAATTACTAAATGTCACATTAATTTAAAACAGAATAATTAATATTATTTGCAATACAATATTTTTTGTTTGCTTGTTTCCAATTGATATTATTGTCACTTAATCAAATATCAACTTTATGCAAGTGTAAATTAAATTGATTTTAGAATGACTAGACAAAAAACTTTACTACTACTTTACTTTACTTTTTCTATTTCTAGACAAAAAATTTGATGGTAAGGTATAAAAGGTATTTTACCAGATACACATATTTGTTTACATATTTGGAAATGAATTTGCGAACGGAGTATAGTTCAAAAATCACAGGTCACTGACTTAGTTCCAGTTACTCAGCGGTATATAATTATATTTTCATGCCTGTTACATTGTAAGTTTCTGCTAGACTTTCTGACCTTCCTTACACAGTGCTCACAGCACTCGAGACGCGGGGATTAGTATTCCTCCAACGTTCATTCTCCAAGCAAAATTCAGGGAACCGAGGCCGTTTTTCGATCTTTATTAAAAGGCTCGTGTGCAATAAACAAAATATTGTCGTTCTTAGTGTTAGATTTGATTAGAGAAGTTAAGTTATCACCAAACAGGGCCTTTTTCGGTAGTCGACAGATCCATCGTCAAATAAAGTTCTATGAGGATCTTGTGGCTAAGTAATAACAGCCGCTCGGGTCGATCGATCAGGTTAAGCTATCCTTGCTGCGGTTGGTCCGTGGATGGGTGACCATCTTTACATTCCAGATATTCATGCACATGTTTGTAACACAGCTGCAAACTCGAAATGTAATTGCCCAAGTATTCTTAACACGAAAACTATTAAATATCTTGGAGTAATTATAGATGCTACTCTAACATTTAAAAATCACATTGACCTATTATGCAGTAGAGTCCGTAAATTGATGTTCATTTTCAAGAAAATTCGTTCTTTTGCCGACTCTAAGGTGATAAAACAGGTACATTACGCTTTGTGTCAATCGATCATTACATATTGCATTACCTCATGGGGAGGAGCGGCTAAAACAGTTTTGCTACCATTGGAGCGCGCTCAAAGAGCTGTATTGAAAGTAGCCACATTCCGGCCTATCCTATTCCCGACCCAACTTTTATATCAATCTTGCAATGTTCTGACAGTGCGGCAGTTATTTATTATGAATACTTTATTAAAACAGCACTCTAAATTGCCTTACAATAGATTTGTCGCTGATAAAAGACGTAAAGACATCTGTATGGATAATTATAGATTAAGGCATTCTTTTATGTATAGATTTTTTATATTCTTAGGACCATTTCTTTATAATAAAGTAAACGCAATTTTGTCTATGTCTGCATTAAACACGGTACATTGCAAAAATGTAATTAAAACTTGGTTACAAAAATTGTCTTATGATGACACAGAAAAGTTACTGGTTGTTTTAAGTTAAATATTATTTTTAATTCAATGTTTTCATTTCATTAGTCTTTTATGTTATTCATTATTTATGTATTATCATCAATCTTAGAAATATTTTTGTAAACTAATTTGCACTTATGATACCTGAGATACAGGTTTATCCTAGTTCAGGTTAAGCCCATTATTATATACCTACCATTTTAGTTTAAGCCTTAATATTGTAAATATGCATTATTTAAATAAATAAAATAAATAAATAAACATACCGAGACTCCTCCGTGTCTCGGAAAGCACGTTAAGCCGTTGCTCCCGGTCGTGGATCTTTGACAGTCGTTACGAGTCGTTAGAAGCCTGAAAGTCTGACAACCAGCCTTACCCTAATAGCATTTAATGTTGGCAGTTGGTTGGGCCACGTGCACTTCGTTAGTTGGACAACGGTTAGGTTTGGCCATCTTATAGAGGTAGGGCCTACAACAAAGGGCCATTGTAGAATAATAGAGGTAGGGCCTACAACAAAGGGCCATTGTAGAATATCCTACTGAGGGCCATTGGTTGTTTTGCATTGTAGGGCCTTCTTAAGCAATATTGACAGTTACCCTACAGTTGGCAAACGGTTGGGGTTAGAGGTAGGGCCTACAACAAAGGGCCATTGTAGAATATCCTACTGAGGGCCATTGGTTGTTTTGCATTGTAGGGCCTTCTTAAGCAATATTGACAGTTACCCTACAGTTGGCAAACGGTTGGGGTTAGAGGTAGGGCCTACAACAAAGGGCCATTGTAGAATATCCTATTGAGGGCCATTGGTTGTTTTGCATTGTGGGGCCTTCTTACACAATATTGACATTTACCCTACAGTCGGCAAACAGTTGGGGTTTGGTTTAGTGTAGTATTACAGTAACCCAGCTGTGGGACAAAATAAATGTTATTAGAAATAAAAAAAAGTATTAAAATAAACCTCTTTTATTGAACAAAAATTAGGCAGACACTTAATAAATGTTCCTTAAAATTGAAAGTTAACAATTTAACTAAATGAACAGATAAAAATATTGTTTAATAATCAACCTTAGGAAACTAATTTAAATAGGTACAGTCAGCCGCACATCATTAGAACACCTTGGACTTGGGACGGACTGTATTACATAGCGCTGATGTTTCCAGAAGTGTTTCCACTGGCGTGCGGTTGACTGTCCTTTGCAATAGGCAGTTTTATCTAAATAATATGAATTCTAATAAAGTTACTTATACCAGGGCGGCTGAAAAGTTTTGAGCCAAGTACCTTCTAGTGTCATTATTGTCTCGCGCTGCTTACTACTAATTTGCGAATTCTTTAAAATAAATACCGAGTTTCATGTTGTTAGCATCATTGCACTTTTAGTAATGAATCAGTAAACATCATCATGTCTCAAAACGCGGATAAAACGCTCAGAGGGGCTAAAAAAGTGATGGTTTTCACACGCGGCCCCTCCCTAATATCAAAACCACCACTATTCAGCCCCCCTGGGAGGGCTTGATGGGCCGCGGATGACTGAGACATGATGATGTTTACGGATTAATTACAAATTAGTAGTAAGAAGCGCGAGGCAATAATGACACTTGAAGTTAGGCTCAAAACTTTTCAGTCGCCCTAGCTCTTGAGCAAAACTGTCAACTGAAGCCCAACCATGCTTTCAACCAGCCAGTTTAATGTTTTCAACACAATAAACTGGTTTAAATGACATTCTTACAATTTTAAAGGGTGGTATAAGGCACAGTAAAACTTTACTATTTTTAGTATGGATGGGCTAGAGTACATTTTTAGATGATTATAACCCCTTAATCTATTTAATGACTTAGCGTCATATTGACAAATGGCAAACATACAAATGTTTCATTTTCATTAAAACAAGGTAGAAGTAAACATTTTTTATCCAAAATGGATGAACAGATATAAACTTTTTTGGAACAACAAACCTTATAAATACCTAGAAGACTACTTTCAATAGGTACTTTGTAATAGTCAGTCTTGTCTACAAAACAATCGCAACCCAATTGAAATAAAAGACCATCAGAAATCTTTTCAATGGATTTTATCCTAACAATATCACCATCTTTGGTATTGAAGCACGAATTAATACTTACACTGCAATTATTACCTAAAATTATTTTATGTATTACATTCTTCTTTTTGACTATTGTTGATATTTGAGACTTTTCACTGATATATTTCAATTCACCCATTCTTTTGGCTACTTGTTCTAATGGGTGGTTGTGCGATCGAACCATTTGTTTAATTTTAGTCATAAAATTTTCAAAAGGAAAAGCGGAAAAATTGTCTAGCTTTCCAAAGTTCTCAACATCTGCTGTAAGATGTAAAAGATTGTGAAAATTGTACACAAGAAGTTCTTTTGTATATAGAATTGGTATGTTACGAACAAAACAATGCAATAATTTATTTGCGTACTCTCGCCATTCAGATTCAGCACACAAATCACCACATAATATATAAATTGAACAATGCAGTGTTAAAAAATGTTCATACAATTTCTTTGATATGATGTTATATAAAACTACAGGGCCTAGGTATAAAAGGAAAGATCTAAGTTCTGTAGCCTTCCAATATTTGAATAACTGTATAGGCCGAGGTCGTCTTGAAAACTCCGTAGGGTAATTGTTTTTACTAATTTCAAGCAATCTCTCCGATATTTGAGTCACTTTAAGTGCACTCAATTTACACTTTTTTGGTCCTTTTTCAATCCAAACACGGATCAACTTTTTCACTACTCCTAAGCACACTAAATGCATGTAATCCAAAGGTACTTGCGTCACTAATCCAATTTCAAGATTTGTAAGTACAGTCTTTGTTATCTGGTGGTCTTCATACAGTTGGTTGTGAAAGGCATGATCGGTTCTAAGATTTAAGTTTGATTCATATTGCCATGTAGTCCTGCCGATATAAATACCTTCTTGGGTACATTTTTCACAGCCATACAGAGAATTATGAGATTTTATACACTTTAGAAAAGCTCTTGCTGGTGCATCAGCAACAATGCAACTAACTCTAAAAGCATATTTTTGTTCATTTAATGTAATGCCATTTTTTGTCAAATCAATACATTCGTCCACAAAGGGTTTTAGATAATTATTCACATCTTTTGGTTTTGTTTCGCCATAGTAAAGTCCAACAATAAAGGGATTTGTATTGATACTCTGGTCTAACACACATAAAATAGGCCAGAATGACTTATTTGTACTAGAGTGTACTGGCAAGCCATCTATATTAAGGCTTACAGATAAAAGTAAATCAATATTCATTTGACGCATTTTTCTGTCAATCATAGGATAATTTGGTCGAATCAAGCCACATGAAGCTCGCTGTATTATATGAGCGAAAAGTCCAAAATAAATATATGAATCGCCCCCACAATTTGTAACATTAACGTCCCTTGGTGTACGTAATAAAGTCCGCGAATCTTTAGGTAAAAATGGATGAAGTGGTTTTAAAATCTTCAACAAACCATCTACAGCAGAGTGGGTAATGTTATGCTCTTGAGACCATGACATAAGAGATTTGCTAAGATCAGTATCATTAAAATCTGCATTTTCAGTTTTACCAGTAGAAAAAATATTACGCGTCAAAGTGATTTTCTCAGAACCAAACTCATCAGAATAATCTTCCGATACACTATTATTATGATGTTCATTGATAAATGATGGATTAGTACTTGAATTACCACTAGTAACATTACTTTCATCATTTATCCTTAATTTACCTCTAAATTCAGTTTTTATTGCATTTCGATGACACCTCTTTGTTCTTGCAGATAGTCCAGAATGTTGTCGTGTAGAGCTGCTGTTAATAGCTTGATCTTGTTCTTCTGTTCTCTCGTCCGCCATTTAACCTAAACCAGCTTGTTATGAAACCTGTAATTTCAGATTCAGTTGCTATCTCTGCCACCTTGTTTCTTCGCACAGCAGCTGTAAACGATACCGTACTTTAGCATTTGATTTAGAATAACACAATCCATAAAGTTATATTATACTACAAAATAGTTTATTTATGATAGTATAAATCACAAAAAAAAAATATATATCTATTTTTTCAATTGACAGTCAAAATAATACCTATCATTACAATAAATATATTATTATCTAATATGTGTAATCTTCATAGTCATACACACCTATAATGACTTTAATCAATTGTAAATTTTTCAAACTGAACTTATTATTCTTTCCAGTCCAGTTACATTGTATTGCCAAAGAGTTGGTGAAAATGCGTTCCAGAATTCTTCTGGTAATAGTGCCAGTTCCTTTGCCACCAATATAGCTCAAATTATTTATCTGCAACAAAAAGTAAAATCAATAAGCAATTATAAATAAAAGCAAAACAATGTATGCATGTATGTATACTATATTATTATACATATGATAGTAGTATTATAACTACTTAGTATATTATACATCATCAGTGCGTCCAGTGGTCTTGCTTGCTTGTAAAGCTTGTATATTTCTATTAGAATATTAATAGACTTACCAATTGTTCTTTGTGTTCTTCTTCTTCAAGCCAATTTTTAATGTTTTCAAGATCATCAAGTGTTTTCAATGGCATGTCTATCTCTACTGGTAAAGTGGCTAATGCAGTTGAAGAAGAAGATGATGATATTCTCAATAAAATATCATTTTGAGTTTGCTTCAATTCCTCAATTTCACTTTTTATGTGTCCCAAACATTCGGCAATGATATCTAAAATAATAATAAAGTATAATGAATTTCTTTTAAAGAAGATTCCAAAACCATATAAATAAAATCTATCAAATGAAGTATAATTATCCATCCATAGTCATCTCATTGTTTGAAAAGTTTCACCAGAACATTTAAAACAATAATGTTTCCATTTTGAATAAGAGAGTAAGAGGGCAAGAAACTCTTTATCACCGATGTAAAAATTTAAAAAGTAATTTCATATTCTTGTAATATTTACCTAAAGAAGAATTTATTTTTTCCAAGACCGGTTTTTGTGTAAGTTTTGACTGCAATGTCGTTGGTGTGGTTTCTTCATTAGTTGGAGTTGGGTTATGTGAAGATATCGGAGAATCTGTAAAGTAGACACTATTATTATTATGATAATTATAAACATAATTTAAGTCATTTTGATGTACTACTAACACTCTATGGACCAAAAGTCTGAATTAAATGTTTTTGAATTTGAATAAACAATCTCACTGGACACCTGAAACTGTAAAAAACTAGCCAGCCACATGCCACATGTTACCTATCTCACACCCTAAAGTTGTCTGTAAAAAATTGCTGATAGCAATAAGGCCACCGCATTGTATACCAGTGCCCTGTTTATGAAAACTTACAAGCCTTGTATTACAAGCAATTTTCCTGTAATAAATTTAATTATCAAATATGTGTTTATCAAAACTACACGTGTAAATTACGAGTTACAGGGGTCATTATTTATTTCACAAGTATATTTTTACACTTGTATTCGTGATTTTGTTCATCAAAAATCCCCTGTAAGTTACAATTTGAAGAAAATCTTAGCAAATCCTGAGAGTGTCCGGCGATTCTCTATTTCGTCTTACACAAGTGTCGTGCTTAGTACCGCAATAAATTTTTAAATTTGATTTTCTTTCTTAAAATGTGGAGAAGTGACTCAAGCAATGATGAAAATATTAGAATAATGGAACCAAGAACCTAAGAACAAGAATTGACTACGGTCATTATGGAGAGACGACCTATGAATTTAACGAAAGGTTTCGACTTCAAGCTGAAAAATTGGAACAATTAATTAACATTTTGTTCAACAATTAATTCTCACAACAAGCATACTTACAAAGTAGCCCTTTTTAAATTTGCCAGCAGGTACCAGACCAAGCAACCGACATGTAATTCAAATATTCTTCCACTCTTGTATTTTTTTTGTTTGGACATCCTATCGCTAAATGCATCAAATAAAATGTATTTTTTGTCGCGAATCAGTTAAAAAACCGTTATTTTGTTATCATTTCTAGACATTTTCCAAGAAATCGCAAAACCTTGCCTCAAATTCTCTTCAAGTTTCAAATTATAAATAAATGGCAGGAATATGGAATACCTATTGTACTTTGTCGCTACTACTATTTTGTAATGTCCCGTCAACATTAGGCACAGACAATATACCATTCAGCCATGCGTTTGGTGGATATTCAATTAAAAACAAAAAAAATGGCGGGAAAAGAAAGCGCCATACATTTTTGATTTTAGAACTTACAAGTACTTAGAACCTACAAGTGTTCAATTTTACAAGCCCTGTAGATTTTTTTTTGATTAACGTAATTTACACAAACTTCCTTGTAAAGTGTAACTTGTGAACGTGTAGACTTGTGAGTTTTGATAAACAGGGCACAGATACCTGTATGTCCTAGTTTTAATAAAATTGTACATTCTGAATTTAGTACACAATAAAGTATATTGAACTGTAGGTACTCATATTGTATTGGGGTGATCTTTTGTTACCTACCAACAAAAAAATTTTGTAGAAGTCTTGGTGATGAACTGGTTGCACGTACTGGTGGTAAAATTATTTTTGGTGGAATTGGATATTTGATTTGACATTCATCATCACTTTCTTCATGGTCATCATCACTGTCAATTTGAAAAGGACGAACTTTCCTCTTCCTTTTCCATTTATCTGTTTCAGTGTTTTCTATATCAGTGGAAGCCAATTCCGATTCACTTTCAGCCTTTTTACATTTTTGTCTGGCTTTAGATATGTCATCTGTAAAATAATATTTTATTATTATGGTGTTGTTAAATAGATACCAGGGCAGGGAATCCGCTTAATTACTCATCATTTTGATACTTATTGAGTATGAATCAGTTCTTGAAACTTTGACTAGGTTCTGAAAAGGGGTCGGTTTCCAGTCTAACCGGATGCAGCTGAGTAGTAGTATTTTACATGGAGCAACTGCCTATCTGACCTCCACAACCCAGTAACTGGGTAATACGATACCCCTTGGTTTTTTTTTTTTTAATTTGTTTGATTTGCATACTTTGTTTCTTGTGTTTTATAGTTTGATTTTAAGTTTTATCACATATGTTACAGTATCTGCGATTAATACCCCTTGGTTAGACTGGTTGTCAGACTTTCGGGATTCTGACGACCCGTAACGACTGTCAAAGGCCCACGAATGACAGCCGGGACCAACGGCTTAACGTGCTTTCCGAGGCACGGAGGAGCCTCGGTATGAAAAAGAAAGAAAAGATGGTCACCCATCCGCGGACCAAGCCCGGCAAGCGTAGCTTAACCTGACGGATCGACCCGTGCGGCTGTTATTACTTAGCCACGAGCTCCACCACAACAATACAAATCTAAATTTAAAAAAGTACCTTTATACTTGGCGCCTAAACATCATACCATGAGGCTTACAAACAATGGATCGACTTGATATTGTTGAAATGGAAACGAAATCTTACTTACAGTGGTAATCTAACCACCACAATTTTTTTTTTCATGACTCGGTAAGTGCTGAGAAATGTTATAAATTATGACAAAACTATGAACTAAATAAACTTACAATATGTTACACTTCCTTCTACCAAAAAGAAAGATGAAAGCGTTTTTAACTAAACATAAATCTCACCTGTAGTAGGTATAATAATAATAAGTAGTAGTCTTATGCTCACCTGTTTCGTAAAAAGTACGTCGAATTGAATACACCGGCCAATTTTCATCTGGTACTGCTTGGGTCATTAGGCACTTGTTAAATTTGGAAATAATTTTGTGAGGCGGCCACAGACATTGTCTCTTTCGTGGAGTCATCCATTCTTTGCGGATGATGCCTACACTGTCATCTTGAAATTCTACCACCTTAAACATACTTAATCACTTCCTATAGTTATTTTTTTTAAATTCACTAGCTCTGCAAGCGAGCCAATAAAAAAAAGTACTCTGTGAAGCGAGCACTCAACAAAATGGCAGGCGCGCGCGTCGTACGTCGTTGCCGCGCTGCGCTGACCCCCTCCCCCACACCCCCTGCCCTCTTCCTTTATAGCTGAATTCTTTTTTTACTTTACATGACATTTCTTACAAATGTTTTTACGAACGCACCGCTAAATAGTATACTTGTTTACCATCTATAATTTAATTTATTATTTTAATAAACACGCACCAAACTTCATCACCATTTGCGAATAAAAGTCGAGTATTTAAACTTCCCAATTATTATTGTCAAAAATTGTCATTGCACTTTCCGTTGTTTTTTATTAATGACAGCAATGAAATAGAGGCAAAGTTTGAAGATCCGGGGTATCATACGACATTCAAGAGGTTAAAGTAGGAACTGTGGGTTCTTAAATCGATACTGGAAATATGAAATAACGTAAGGGACAAAACTAAGGTTTTCAGGAGAGCAAAAATAAGATATTTTTCTTACAAAACTGGCTATAATTTTTTAACTATATATTTTATGTAAAAAGTGTCTAGGGCAAAGTTTCTTAGATTTCTTCATTCTTTGCAGCTAATGTAGTAAAAAATCAATAAATCCTACAGTTTCAAAGATAGCATGTCCCTTACGTTAAATAATAATGAATACGAGTGATATACGTTTACAAAATTTTTGATGTAAATAAACGGCATTGATGTATGGGACACTTAAGGAAATAAACATTTAGAGTTTTTCAAAGTAAAGGTCTCTTAATGGTACACTCTGTATTGTTAGTGCTGTTAACAAATATAAAAAATAGAATTTTATACATTCGTGACCTACTATGCCTATGCCATACAGTTTAAAACTACTTGCTGACTCATAGGGATAAAAAATAAACGAATAAAATAGATCAAAACTTTTATTTGTGCTCACTAATCCTCTTTTATAAACGCAATTTAGGTACTCTCATAAGTTATGTTAAGTAAATTCTGTTTTAAATCACAATAAAAAATAGCTATTTTGGCTTACTAAAATTAACTCATTGTCCCAAAAGAAAAATAAAATTCACTTAAAAAATAAACAAAATCAACAAATCAGTCTTCTTAATGTAAATAATAGGTCTTTACCTATGAAATTGCCGTTTTGTATGAAAAAATTTAAACGAATTTTTTTCATGCATTTTTTATTTGTATTAATCGAAGTAATCACCCATGCAATCAATGCATCTTTGCCAACGCAGTGGCAGTTTATTGATGTCCTTCTTAAAGAAATCAGCTGGACGGGAGGCAACAAATTCTTCAAAGGCATTTTGTACTGCCTCTCGGGTATTGAATTTTTTTCCCGCCAAGAAGTTATCCAATTTCTGGAAAAAGTAGTAGTCTGTAGGCGCAAAGTCTGGTGAGTAGGGCGGATGACGGAGAGCTTCCAACCCCAGTTCTTGCAACTTGGAGACCGTCTGCTGTGCAGTATGAGGTCGCGCGTTGTCGTGCAGGAGCAGCGGAGACGAGCGATTGACCAATGCTGGTTGGAGATGTGCCAGCTTCTCCATTATTGTGTTCAGTTCTTCACAGTACACATCTGAAGTAATGCTCACCCCGTTTGGTAAGAAGCTGTGATGAATCACTCCGGCGCTAGACCACCAAACAGTGACCATCACTTTTCTAGGGGTAAGTTTTCGTTTAGGGCATTGTTTAGGTGCTGAACCATGATCCAACCAACTTGCTGAGCGCTTGCGGTTATCAAACAGAATCCATTTTTCATCGCAGGTAACAATGCGGTTCTTTATTCCTTCATTTGTGTGTCTGTTGAGCAGTGCAAGGCACGTCTCGACGCGTACTTCGCGCTGGCGATCATTGAGTTCGTGGGGCACCCAAGCAAGCAAGCTCAAAGCCAAGCAAGCTTTTTTACCTTGCCAATTTGACGCAAATGGACCAATATTGTTTTGACGCTAACGTCGAAAGCTGCTGCTAATTCAGCCGTAGATTGAGTATCATCAGTTTCCACAATCGCCCTTAAATCGTCATTGTCGACCAAAGTCTTCGGACGACCGCGAGGTTCATTTTTCAGGTCGAAATTTCCAGAACGGAAGCGAGCAAACCAATAACAAGTGGTGCGTTGGTTTGTAGTGTTAGCTCCGTAAACGTCGTTGATGTTGCGTGCCGCTTGTGCCGCGTTGCTGCCACGACGGTACTCATATTCCATAATTACTCGAATTTTCAACGTATCCATGATGACGAAAAAGATTGAAATGCGATGAAAATGTAACACCAATCAATAAAGAAATGACTACTTTTGGAAAAAAAAATCCATGTTTTTAAAATAAAATTAATTTGAAATTAGAATTCTTAACAAAAATTATTTTCATTTGAAATGGCCAGTACTGCAGAACGGCAATTTCATAGGTAAAGACCTAATAGTAATCATTAAACATAAAAAAAAATTATTAACTTCTTCCTTAATAGAAAGCCTACAGTTAAATTGAAAAAGTCTCAAAAATTAGTCATTATCTTTATCAGTCTCACTAACTACTCTTATTAAGAAGATTCAAATATTCATTGTGAAACCTATTTGGAATTATACCATTGTCACATAATTTTTTGAGATCTTTAAACTTTGGAACTGAAATTGGCAGTCTTTCCTTATACAGAAATGGTAAGCTGTCTATGCTACTGGGCACAGCTAGATTTCTGGTACTTTCTTATTCGGATTGATCATTCTTTGCAAGGCTCTTGCCCTTCCCTTTACCCTTCACTGTCCTTCTTCCAGTTTGCATTTCTTTGCAGAGTTCTATTTTGTGAGTTGTGCCATCCTCTAACATCGTATATTTTACTTCCACTATCTTTAAGTTCGATTTTTGAAATGTACATATTCAAAAGCAAAATCACACACAAAATCCGTATTGCTATCTAGTTCAGACAAGTTGCACCGTTTTGCGTGTGTGACAGAGACGCATAATAATAATCATTCAGATAAATTTTGAGGAATTGTACGGATCACGCAGTCCAGTGTGATGTAAAGGACAGATCAATTTATTTTCGATGCTGACAAATTAACGTAAGTGTCAATATAATTATGATAATTTGAGTCACAATTTAATGTAAGGGACATGGTATTTGTACCTTCTCAGGGAACACTAATGTATAAGACAATAATAAAACATCTCAAATTATGGAATAACTTATGTGACCTGCTGTAAAATGTACTCGATTTTGATTTCATGTAAATACCAAATACTGTGAGTAAAGAGACTTACATTAGTTTTTATAAAAATATTAATTTAAATGTCATATACAGCCAGTTTCTAGAAATAAAATGGTCTAAGCCTACGGAAAATATGTGATGTAAAGGACATTTTTTTAAGATATCGAGATTTTAAATATACCAATCGATAGAGCAAAAAATTCCGAATCCAACGATATATATAACTCATTTTCGACAAAATGTCCCTTACGTTATTTCATATTTCCAGTATCGAAATAATGATCTAAATTGTCTAAACAGTTGCATTGGCCCAACTTTGGTAATTGCTTGGGCGTAATGATAATATTTTATTGCACTGGGCCAATGTTAGAAGATATCTATTATGGCCTACGATAATACACTGCAGAAATGCCAAAAGTTTTTAAGTAACGGTAGGTAGTAGTAGCATTGGCGCCACGTTGGTAAATGGTTGGACGCTATGATAATATTTTACTGCATTGGGCCAATTTTAGTTGATATTTAGTAGGGCCTACGATTTTTAAACTGCAGAAATGCCGACAGATTTTAAGTAACAGTAGGTAGTAGTAGCATTGGCCCAACGTTGGTGAATGGTTGGACGTAATGATAATATTTTACTGCATTGGGCCCATGTTAGTTTTATGTAGGCAATCTAACTAACTATATCCCAACGGATTCCCCACCGTTGGCCAATTGATGCCAACATAAAATGCTATTAGGGTACCAAGGGGATAGTATTATCCAGTTATGAGTCCATCCAGTTATAGTATTAACTACTTACCGAATAAATTCAAAAATGGAACAGAATTTGTATGAAATTATCTGCAAAGTAAGTTAACAGGAACTTAGGTATTGAAAAAGGCCCTTAGAGTCCGCTGTCGTGATGGCCCCACCTCTCCTTCTCGAGGTTGGGGGTTCAAATCCGGGTAAGTACCAATGAACCTTTTTCAATTCATAATGATCTTTCTGACTTTATCTTGGGTAAGTCTATCTTGGACTTTTAATAGTATTCACTAACTTGACAGTTCGAAGCAAAATAATTTAAGTTTTTATTCAAAAAATGGTATAAACGAATATAACGTGTTTCAATTAAAACTATAAGCACATCAAGGTAGTTTCACTAATTCTTTTTTTCAACTCAATTCCTTTTTATTATCTGGAAGTTATCCCTTTAACTGTCAAGTTACTGAATACTATTTAAAGTTCAATGAAAAGTCTGATATCGCCAAACCATCTTCAGCAAGCGTAATCATTAATAAACTGCTTGGAAAGAAGCCTTTTCTCTGCAGCGGGACGATCATTGGTATTATTAGAGTTTGTTAATTACCAACAATAAGAACAATGGAACTCTACTCTTTACCGCACAAACTACATGGCTTGGTAAACCAAAATAATACCAAAAAGCATCTAGCGGAAAATTACAAAACTTAAAAAGTAACGCTTTGCTGAAATAATCATGTTCAACGATTATTCCACAAAACGTTAATATTTTAAAAGTTTTGTGGGCAATTAGTGGAACCAGCTAGTTGGTAATTCAGCCGGAATGATGCTACCGTGCTGTGAACGAGCGTGGTGAGGATACGGTGATAAGAGCAGCGGGAGCGGGAGATTTACATAAAATGTAAGTTTATGCAGTAATTTAAGTTTTGTAAGTTTATGGAGCTCGTGGCTAAGTAATAACAGCCGTACGGGTCGATCTATCTGGTTAAGCTACGCTTGCCGGGGTTGGTGTGTGGATAGGTGACCATCTTTACATACCGAAACTCCTCCGTGCCTCGGAAAGTACGTTAAGCCGTTGGTCCCAGCTGTCATTCGTGGATCTTTGACAGGTCGTCAGAAGCTCGAAAGTTTGACAACCAGTCTTACCAAGAGGTATCGTATTACCCAGTTACTGGGTTGTGGAGGTCAGATAGGCAGTCGCTCCATGTCAAATACTGGTATTCAGCTGCATCCGGTTAGACTGGAAGCCGACCCCAACATAGTTGGGAAAGGCTAGGCAGATTGTAAGTTTATGGCGTATCATACTGTCTACGAAAAGGTCGCATTTCTTGTTCCCCCGAGCAACCCCGTCGCGTCGCCCACGCTATTACTTCGTATTCGCTTAGCGTACTTTCTGACTTTTTTTATTTTTGCTCGACTCGTAAATGTCACAGTGTGATATTAAATAACCTATAGCCTTTCTTAAGAATTGGGCTATCAAATGCAAAAAGAATTTTTTAAATCCGACTTGTGGTTCCAGAGAATAGCGCGTTCAAACAATCAAAAAACAATCTATTCAGTTTTATTATTAGTATAGATTTAGCAAGATGAAACTTGCAGTGCGTTCTAACAGGGTCATGTAACAGCCTTGGTCTTCAACTTAGTGTAAGTACATACATGTGCAATAATTGAATAAAAAAATTAAGGCCTTCAAGATTCCAACTTGGCACTTCACTAATTTCCTGTTCAAATCGCAAGCGAATATTAGCTGACCGATTTTGTAGTGTTCACTGAAGCGGCAACTGCACTGATTTACACTAGCACTGCAATCACGTAATTGGAACTTAGATAGGCAATATTATTCTATACCTGCCCAAGGTGGAATGAATCTGTCCAGAATTTACTGCAGTAGTATTCATTACTTGTATCCATAATATGGATATTCGATGGATATTCGTAACAGAGTATTCACTAGTTTTGTGGAATAATTTTAATTTTCAGAACACTTACTGCTGAGTTGTATACCCAAAAATATTTTCATATATTATAAAGATCAGGCATTTTTTAAGTAAATATAAAACCTATTAACACCCGTCATCTTATTGTGAGGTTTATGAATGAAATAAGAAGGCCAAAAATCAAGCTGCCTAGCCTTTTCCAAACTATGTTGTGGTCGGCTTCCAGTCTAACTGGATGCAGCTGAATACCAGTATTTTACATGAGCGACTGCATATCTGACCTCAGCAACCCAGTAACTGAGTAATACAATACCCCTTGGTAAGACTGGTTGTTAGACTTTCGGGCTTCTGATGACCCGTAAAGACGTCAAAGATCTACGAATGACAGCTGAGACCTACAGCTTAACGTGCTTATAAATTTTCCTAAATTATTTAAGGCATTATAATATATCTGTGAGTCGTCATCCAATACCACATTATGAGGCTGTATATCTTGCTGGCTACAGTATCCAAACGACTGCTGGGACTATCGCGCATTCGCCGCATCAGGGACTATGCGCAAACGCATGAGCACTGCAAAAGCGCGGTAGTCCCTACATCATCAACAGCATTATTATATTGGACTCGCAGAGCACTGTACGAGTTTTTTGTATAATTGACCCATAGATAGGTAGAGTTGGTTGGTTTATTTATTTATTTATTTATTTAACCTTTTCGCACACAAAACGTACAAAGGCGGACTTAATGCCTTAGGCATTCTCTACCAGTCAACCAAGGGTTGGTTAGTTGTGATTGGTTGTTATATGGTTATCTTTAAGTCCCATGTAATAGGGAGCGAGCCTATTGCCATCAACCAGGCACAGATCCAGACTCTGGACAGCTATTGAGAAATTTCAGATAGAAAAACTCAATAATAACACTGCCCGACCTGGGAATCGAGCCCCGGACATCATGCTCAGCAGTAGCGCTTGCAACCACTAGACCAACGAGGATAAATAGGAAGTCAATATCAATCTGCCTAGCCTTTTCCCAACTATGTCGGGGTCTGCCTTCCAGTCTAACCGTATGCAGCTAAATACCAGTATTTTACATGGAGCGACTGCCTATCTGACCTCCACAACCCTGTAACTGAGTAATACGATACCTCTTGGTAAGACTGGTTGTCAGACCTTCGGGCTTCTGATGACCCGTAAAGACTGTCAAAGATCTACGAATGACAGCCGGGACCATCGACTTAACGTGCTTTCCGAGGCACGGAGGAGTCTCGGTATGTAAAGATGGTCACCCATCCACGGAATAACCCCGGTAAGCGTAGCTTAACCTGAAGGATCGACCCGTGCGGCTGTTATTACTTAGCCATGAGCTCCTCTCAATATAAATAGGAAGTAAATACATGGAGAAATAACTAAACTTTCCTTTCACTTCACGTCCCATCCACACAGAAACACCCGCTCCACGCTAATCTCATCACTGTGCCCTCACCCTTACAACACGCGTTAAAAGGGCAACATCATCTGCAATGCAGATAAATATCATATTTCGTATTTAATTTAATTAATGAGAACCATTTTATGACGTAAACGGCTGACACTTATAGCGACATCTATTCGAGAATTGGTGAACTAGTTATGCGGTGACCTAGGTTCTCAGTATCTTCAGCAAGCATTTAAAACATGCCATTGCACATAAATACAACATGTCGTTTCAGGGTGTGGTACAGAACATCAAAGCGCATAACTTTCTCCATGGGACCAACATCGTATTCGTGAAGAAATTTTTAACAGTCCCATAGAAAACTTCGAAACCTACTCGACGCAAATGACGGCTGATTATTTTTTCGCGATGACGATGTTGATGTCATGGAAAAAATTATTCAGTTATAGACCATCAATACGAGGACGCAAAACGACACGTAGTACCTATACTCTAGTATTAAATACATTGTAAGGTTTTGCATGTCAATGTCTAATTAAAACTTACCTAATTACTGACTCTAAGACCAACACTGACCAATGTAACCACTGTACCAAGTAAATGATTATGATAATGAACCTGAGTTGTAAATAAGAATGGAGAAATCTGGAGCCTTGCCTGGTTTCTATGAATATTAAGGCGAAAGCGCCAGGGCAGTCCACGAAAATAAAAGGAGACAATTAGTTTACCTAATTACTGACTCTAAGACCAACACTGACCAATGTAACCACTGTACCAAGTAAATGATTATGATAATGAACCTGAGTTGTAAATAAGAATGGAGAAATCTGGAGCCTTGCCTGGTTTCTATGAATATTAAGGCGAAAGCGCCAGGGCAGTCCACGAAAATAAAAGGAGACAATTAGTTTTGGGCAAAATATATGAAAGTGGGCGCCAAAAAAAAAAGTTATATTCCGATAGAACATGTCATTCTCTTCACTTTTCACTTTGGGAAATCTGTAGGGTCATTCGCTGCACTGTTAAATGAGTTTGAAAAATACTGTTTTCAGTATTATTAATTAAAAGAATAATAATAATAAAAAAAAACAGAAATAAATAGAGAAAAACCTATTCCTTCGGAAAATAGCTTTTTTTTTTGTTTGGCTATTTTCACATTTAACCCAAAAATGTATGGGTAGTGAATGATCTCTTTTTCTTACATTTTTTTGCAATTTGCAGGTCAGTATCAGGTTATAATATGTTGATCTGAATATGATCCGCGACCGTAACAAATCTGTATTTATATAATTACAAGCTTAGGCCAGCGGCTTCGCCTGCGTGGATGTCGGAAAATATCCACGAGAACGTGCTACCGGGAATTCCTTCCTTATTTCTTGTCTACATTATAAAGGGAAACTCTGTGCAAAATTTCAGCTTTCTAGGTCCAAGGGTTTGGGCTGGGCGTTGATGAATCAGTCAATCAGTCAGTCAGTAAGTCAGTACTTCTCTTTTTATTTATACAAATAATCATTAAAATTATCAATACAACTCTCTAATTTCATATCACCAGAATGAATGACTATTTTCATGAAATCTTGACATTTGAGGATTATACTAACTTAAGAAGTTGTATTACTGATTCTAATGATTATAATTTTGTAAATACATACTTGTTCCGGTCGCGAATCAATTTTTTTTTTTTGTTATGTTTTGGTTCAGCATTAATAATTAATGAAAAAATGTTGGAAGTGCCTGTACAAATAAATTATTTATTTGTACAGGCACTTCCAACATTTTTTATTAGTTAGATCTCTTAGTTCAGAAATACATTGACAGACCTTTTGTCTTTCTGGTCTGTAGCACCTTGGTCCTGTTTCCCAACAAAAATATCATAGCAAAAAGGATAAATATATTTCGTTAGACTTATTACTTACTAATTCGCCTTGTTTTATTCGATCCGCTTATCAACACAACAATAATAATAATCACACTGGAGAGGATTAGCTGAGTTCTGTATTTTCCACAAGGGAAAAGGATACGTGCATACACATTTTTAAATATTAAAAACAGCACTTTAAATGTTGCTTTTAATATTTTCCGTTTTTAAAGTATTTTTAATTTGAAAATCTTAATTATTTATACATATATTTCCCATTAATTTGTAATTTAAAAATTCCTATATATACAATACATATTCTATGTCTAAAAGATTTTCAACTCTAAATATCGGTGTGGGTAATTAAGACCAATAATTCGTTCCATTGTAACCGTTCTAAAATCCGTTCACCCAAATAAAAGTCAGCGTTGCACCTAGATTCAGTGTAAAATCAGCTGGTGTAAGGTCATAAGTCAGCCGGGGTAATGTGCCCATAAACTACGACCCGCATCCCACCCAGAGATTAATCAAGAAACTAGTTTGTTCTAACTATGAAAATATGTGGAAATGTGGTTGGCCTTTTTAAAACCGTACCTCTTTTCTCCTTTTGTTGCGGAAGAAAATAAAAATGGAGAAATAAAAATTGGCTATGTGTTTGTTTTGTAGGAAATGATACAGTGTGTGTGGTTTTAAGTACTGGTGAAGTGTTGAACGCTTTGTGAAGTTTTGTTCTGTTAAATTTTGAGTGAAGTGAAATGTTTTAGTGTGACTTTAGGTTTAGATTTGTAGTTTATTGTCCGGCGGGACCCACTCCACTCTCACTGTCACCTTCTTCCACCCAGTTCAAATTTTATTTGGGAATTTGGTCCTAGTGTACTTATTATTATTAAATTATTTTTCAGAACTTAAAGATTTTGTGCCATGTGATTTTGTTTAAATAAATATTTTGCCTCCACTAACATAAAATACTTCGATTAGTTTCAGATTATTTTCTTGTTTCTTGCTTTTCAGTGTATATTAAATTAAATTTAATAAATTACCTACTTATATAAAAAGTGTTAGCTCTCTCAGCAGTTTTAAATCTCGACTATCCAAACACAACTGAAAACTGTCTTGACTAAAAGTCCTCCAATGTTCTTTAATGGTTGAGAGTTGAACTGCTGAATGAGCATAGAATAATATATAATTATAATACTATACATTATACTTTGGTGACGGTAACCTAAAATAAGTTTACTGAATGTTTCTTGTCTGTTCTCATGTAAGTGGCGTTTTTGTCTTTTATGAGAATAAATGATATAAACCTAAATTTGAACCTTATTTAGGGTTCCGTACCCGCAGGGTACCAAACGAAACTCTATTAGGTACTAAGCCTGCGCTGTGTGTCCGTTCGTCGTTCGTCTGTCTGTCACAGGGCAGTATCTCATGAATCGTAATAGGTATACAGTACAAAATTATAAAAAAAATATATTTGAGACCCTCATAGTAAGCCCTTTCATTAGACATGCCACATGGTGTAGGTTGCAAAACTTTTTTTTTAAATTTTCTTATTTGCCCCCCAAAAGTGACCTCTATATTCAAAATTCATTTATTTACTTTACCCGTCCGTGTTTGGGTCACAGAAATTCATATGTGTACCAAATTTCAACTTAATCAGTCCATTAGATTCGGAGCAAATTGGCTGTGACAGACGGACAGACAGACACACGAGTGATCCTATGAGGGTTCCGTTTTTTTCCTTTTGAGGTACGGAACCCTAAAAAACGAGAATCAAATGAAATAACAACGAAACAAAAGTACTCACACGACATACGACACACAAAAACTGTGAACTAAAAATATAAAACAGCCATCCAGCTGCCATTCTCATCACAATAAAAGTTGACGTGTTATCACGTCGTGTCGGGGGCACGTATGTACTTTCGTGTCGTGTCACGCTCCTCGACACGTGAGGTACCTACAACGTGTTACACCCAAATTAGACGGCTCAGAATGTCCACTTCTTACAACGATGCGTGTTTCGACACAAAGACATCCAAGTCAAATGTCATGTATGTTCTTTCCAAGTGAAGTGGGGTGGTTTTGAGCTGTTGTCGTAGATTTCACGCAAATAAATAAATGTGATATTCTTCTGTTTTTCGTACGATTTTAAGTGTGTTATATAAAATAATCCGGTTTAATCCACTTTATCCCTTCACATTATTGTCTACTAGCAATGCCTTTTACTTTATATGAAAACTCTTTTACACGTCAAACACACCAAAATATGGCATCTCACCAGACCTTTTAGCTATCGCCAGACTCATATTCAGACCCAGATTAGGGCGAATTTCACCAACAAAACTGAACGCGACCAGCACAATCTCAATCTGCCTAGCCTTTTCCCAACTATATTGGGGTCGGCTTCCAGTCTAACCGGATGCAGCTAAATACCAGTATTTTACGTGGAACGACTGCCTATCTGGCCTCCACAACCCAGAACTGGGTAATACGATACCCCTTGGTAAGCCTGGTTGTCAGACTTTCGGGCTTCTGACGACCGGTAACGACTGTCAAAGATCCACGAATGACAGCCGATATCAACGGCTTAACGTGCTTTCCGAGGCACGGGGGAGTCTCGGTATGTAAAGATGGTCACCCATCCATTGACCAACCCCGGCAAACGTAGTTTAACCTGATAGATCGTCCCGTGCGTCTGATATTACATAGCCACGAGCTCCTCTCCACAGCGTTCTTTGAAACAATTTACTAAATTAAATATGATTTAATATTTACATGATGTTTCGTTTGATTCTAGGAAAATTGTAGGAGGATGGATTACGACGAGAAGATACTTGATTGTTTTGAAGAATTATAATAAAGTGCATAAGATAAGATAAGATAAGATAAGATAAGATAAATTTATTTGCTCAAACATGTGTACACATACAAGAATAAAAACGTGCATGCAGGATAACAATAAAAACAATAGGTAGATATAGTTCAGACATGTTTGCCACTTATTATGGCGTGCAAATATGAATAATTATGATTGTTATTAATTTAATAGTCAAGTCAATATCATTAATTTACCTTGAATTTAGCAAACAGTAATAAAATTATATATGTCAACAGTAAATAAAAATAATTAATAAAAATCTATGTCAAAATAAATGGTTCTGTCAGAAACTCTTTAATATTATAATATGCTTTGTCAGTTAGAAATGACTTAAGTTGTTTCTTCAATTGTACATTATTAAGCTCCCTCCAACTTTTCGGTAACTTATTATAAATAATGGGAGCCATGCAGAAAACACTCCTGCGCATAAGAGCAGTCCTACTACTATGCAGACGGAGCTGACTTTGATCACGCCTGTTTCTGGGAAATTTATCTGCCATTCGCGAAAATAAAATATTATTATTTCTAACGAACATTACTAATTCAAGAATATAAAGCGAAGCTAATGTCAATATTTTGTAGCGTATGAAATAGGGCTTACAACTATCTGTAATTTGCAATTGAAACATGGCTCTGAGGCATCTCTTTTGCGCTTTAAATACAACTTCTTTGTTAGTTGAGTTACCCCAAAAGATAACACCGTATCTGAGAACAGATTCAGTTAGCCCGTAGTAAGCCGTAAGTAACGCATCTATATTAACAGTGCGTGACAGAATGTACAAGGCGTATGCACTACTGCTTATCCTTTTAGTTAAGGCCTCTACCTGCGCTTTCCAATTTAAGTTACTATCTATTGTAAGTCCTAGAAACTTAGTTGTATTAACTGTGTCAATTGTAATGTCATTGTATGTTATGTCAAGATTGGAAAGAGTCAATGCGCGCTGGCTAAAATGCATAATTACAGTCTTATTTAAATTTATTTTTAAATTATTATTGTCCAACCATTCTATAGTTTCTTTTAATGTATTATTTATGTCATCTTTATAAAAATCCCTTTGATTACAAGGTATAGTGATTGTACTGTCATCCGCGAACAGTGTCATAGGATGTTTGATTGCCATTGGAAAGTCATTAATATAAAGTGTAAAAAGCGGTGGTCCTAATATACTTCCTTGTGGAACTCCGTAGATAACGTTACGTTCCTCCGATAGAAAGGTTTCTTCTCTTTTGGTGATTACATTAATTCTACTTATTTCCGTTATTTGTTTTCTATCGTGTAAGTACGATTTTAGGAGCTCAAGGACATTGCCTCTTACACCGTAAGCATCAAGCTTTTTTAGTAAAATATTATGTTTCACATAATCAAATGCCTGGGTCATGTCACAAAATATGGCACACACTGGAATGTTTTTATCAATATTTGTCATAATAGTATGTAAAAAGTCATAAATAGCCATGTTTATTGTCTTGTTTTTCCTAAATCCTTTTTGTTCGTTGCAAAGAATATTATTCGCTTCCAAATATAAATTGAGTTCTTTATAAATAAATTTTTCAATTATTTTTGAGAAAATTGGTATCAATGAAATCGGCCTGTAGTATTCCATTAACTCTCTATCTTGTTTTTTGAACAATGGCTTTATCACAGATTTTTTCAGGGCCTTTGGAAATACACCCTCGCTTATACACAAATTTATAATATAACTTAAAGGGCAACAAATTTCTTCGGCTACTGCTTTGAGTATTTTTGTACAAATACCATCGTAACCTACACTATTTGTATTGTTTAGGGCTAAAGTAATTTTTAATACGTCATTTGGCAAACTTGGAGCCATGAACATAGAATCTTTCCTGTTTAAAATGTGTTTTGTGACGCTGTCTCCCGAATTAATAATTGGTTGGATTTTATCAATGAAATAATTATTAAATAAATTAGAAATACATTTTGGATCTGAGATAATTTCATTATTATTAATTCTAAGTTTATTAATATTATTCTTTGGTATATGTAACTTTGTTTGATTTATAATTTCCCATGTTGTTTTAGATTTATTTTTTGATGTCTTTATTTTATAGTTATTTTGAGCTCGTTGAGTCAAATTCATAATCTTTTTAAACAGATTTGTGTAATTTTTAAATCGATTTTTATTCTGATCAGTAGGTTTTAGTCGGAACTGCCACAATAATTGCCGTTTTTTCTGACTACATTGTTTGATACCACGTGATACCCATTTTTGTTTTTTATGGACCATTACCGAGACGACATTTACGGGGAAGCACTGTCTATAAAGTAATAAGAAAATCTCTAAAAAGGCGTTAAAGGCTACATTTGGGTCATGTGTTTCATACACTTCTGAAAACGTCAGGCTTCGCAGGTAAACCTTAAATTTATTAATGTTATCGTTATGATAGTCACGTCTTCTCCTCCTCCACCGATTAAAAGTACATACTGTGCTAATTGGGCATTTCAATAACTGGGCTGTGTGATCCGACAACGCTAACTCTAATACTGAAGCCTTACAGAATCTGTTAAAGTTATGCGCAAAATTGTCAATGCATGTATTGCTCCGCAGACGAGTCGGTTGATAAATCGCCAGTTTCAAGTTAAAGCTTAACAATATATTTTCGAATTCTATTGATTGATTATTTCTTTTAAGTACATCTATATTAAAATCTCCCGTCAAAACAATATTTTTACAATCATTTTTCATCAAAATATGTAATATCCGTTCCAATTTACTTATACATTCATTAAAATTATTGGCATTTGGTACTCTATAAATGCAAACACATACGATTTTGTGGGTAATTAGTTCAATGGCACAACATTCAAAGACTCCACTTGTAGATATTTTTGCTATTTTTGGCAGTTCTCTCCACAGATGCCCGGACCTCACTAATATGCATGCACCCCCTCTTTTGGTTTCCTTCCGACTGAAACAAGCCGCTAAGCAGTAATTGTTTAAATTCAGGTGTTTTTCATAACTTTCCATCATAAAGTGCTCCGTAATGCATAAGACATCCACGTTTATGTTTCTATCAATTAACTCATTGAGACATACTGCAAGAGTATCAGATTTAGCTAGCAGGCCTGCAATGTTTTGATGCATGATGTTTAAGTGTTTAGTCAAGAAAAAAATGGTCTTCTGTTTTATTAATGTCATTCACATTGTCATGTATATCAACATTTTGTATGATGTCAGTAACTAAGTCCAGTAAATCCTTAAATATAGTACGTAGTCCAAGTTTATTTATTTTGCCAGAGTATTTATTAAACATGCTGCAGTCATATTCCAGATTCAGATTACTGTCCAAAAGGAATGCGTGTCCATGCGTTAGTATATCTAAGTATAATAGATTATTAAATGTCTCCACCCGACAGTTGAATAAACTAGTGTCAAATGGATACTTATATGTTGGCATGCAAATAACTACGTTAGTGTGTTGCACAGCTTGAAGTACCTCTCGAATATGGAAAATAGTGTCATAATAATCATTAGTTCTCTTGAAGTCTTCTTCCCCAAGTAATACAATGCAGAAGTCGTTCATGGTGTAATTTATTAACTTTGTCTCCAGACCACTTATAAGCTGTTTTGTATTTCCGTGTGGTTTTAAATAATGACATAGATTGCAGTCGTTTGGGAATTTACTTTCAGCTATTGACAATACGTCGTTTTTGTTATTAGTACTGAGTAAACATATCTTACGTTTAGATGTATATTTTGGTTTTCGATGGTCATTTTTTAAGACACGGGAAGGATCTCCTTGTTTTACCATTTCATGCGATGTTGAATCTACCGGTTTTGCCAATGGAAGTTCGCTATTCACAGGCAGTACATGAGGTTTACATGATGACTTCGGAGTCCTTGAAACACATTTCTTTTGAGCAGATTTTGGCTTTGGTGTGCGAATAGTTTTTTCGGCTGTACAGACTTGTTTATAGTTATATATTACTTGTTTACATTTTTCTAATTCTCGCTTTAACGTAGTGTTTTCTAAGTTTAGGTTAGTTACTTCTTGATTCGCAATTAGTAATTCTTCTTGTAATTTATTAACTTTATCGTGAAGTTCTGTATTTTGAGATTCATTCATTGACGTATTAGGTAAACTTAAGATTGTTGCGTCAAAGAGAGATTGGTTTGATGACAAGTCACAAAGCGAACTTGAACGTTGTGGTTTTCTGAATGTGATATTATCACATTGCTCGTTCTCCATTGTAATTACCGTATTATAACTGTTTTGTATCGTGTCAAGTAGGTAGTAGTGAGAAATATTTAAAAGATTTTTTAAATTCCAAAAACTTCCGCTCGGTCCCAGGAGCGAACTTCTTAAACTACAGCAAATTAACCAAATTTCTACTAAATTAAAATGTATTTTTTTATGTGGTATTACTTTTAATTCTTCTACTTGCCACTTGAGGCCGTAATGGCGCTAGTAGTACTACTTACTAGTTCGCCTATTCACTGCTTGAGGACAATATGGCGCTAGTTGTTGGATAGTAGCAGAGATCAAAGTCCAAATTTCGAAATATTTTTCTTAACTGTTTTTATTTTAGACGTTTTTCATTGTAGAAGTATAATACTCACTAAAACTTAATGATATCGTCGCTGTTTGTAAATGAAATGTTGTTGTGTTGTCATGAATACAGATTAATTGTTTATGATAGGATAACGTTGAAGATAAAAAAACTGAACATTTCATTGTCTTATATACTTTTACACTTATCACAAAGAGTCACAAATAATGTTACATGTAAATTATGGTTACAGCACTCGGTTACACCACTATTTATACAATTTGAAATGTTTATAAATATTTTTTGCAAATTTTAAAATATGCGGTGAAGTGTCACTCGGCCAGTGTTGCATATGTACTTAGGTATGTAAGTTTTTTTAACCTATTCTTCAATGCGAAATTCTATTCTTCGACCAGCTCAATCTAAACCGCTTTTAAGAGCTGTCAGTGTCAATATTCCCCACAGCAATGATGAATGCGGTCCGAAGTGAACCTTTTGCATCAATCTGTTGAACGTTCAAACGTGTTCGTCCAGACGGTCGTGATCGGACCTTTGCCTGTCGAGTTTTATTTATTAGAACGACCGTCGCATTCACACGGTTAACTATTAGGTACGTTGTGATTTTCAGAAATAACCCTGATACTCATGTACCTATCGGTTGGATTCAGTAGTGGTTGTTCAGGTTATTAAGTTAGGTTTTTGTTTAACCGGTTGTTTTTAGTGCCTGCTTTGTTTCTTAAGTGTAAATGTGGGATTTTCTGAAACTGAAAATTGGTCTTTGTTTTGTTTGGTTTTGTCGTTTGTTTGTTGTTGTTTTTTTTATCACATTGAAAGAATTCTAAAAGCTAATTGAAGGTACAGTCACAAGCATATAAGTTACAGTTACGCAAACTTAAAAAAATGTTTTTCTCCTGACGTAAAAATTATAACTTTGACATAAGAATAATTGTATATTTTTCTCAATAATATTATAAAATATCTATTAATACTTGAGGGGAAAATTGCTTTTGAATCTTGCGTATAAGTAGTAATTTTATGCTCGCGACTGTACCCATGTACGACAGTAAGCTACATCAACAAATCAATCAATTCCTAAAAAAAAGACAGGTCTACACAAATCACTCACACCTCTAATTTAATAATCCATTGCGGTACATACTGAGGTGGACGCGTCATAAATCTGTAGCGAACGCGGCAGGTAACGTTTTTTATTCGAAATTAATCAATTTCGGCCAGTTACAGGGATTCACAATGTGGCCCTATCGCATGAATTGAAAACAGAATAGACATTTCCATTCCAAAGAAAACAAGGAAATTTATTTTCATTAATAAGCCATACTAGTTCATATCCATACTAATCCATACTTAATATATAACGTGTCGTTTTGCATCCTCGTCAAATTTCAGGGTGTGATACAGCACATCAAACCGAACAACTTTCTCCATGGGACCAACATCGTAATCGCGAAAAAATTTTCAACTGCCCCATAGAAAACTTCGATACCTGCTCGATGCAAATATATGGGACGGCTGGTTATTTTTTCACGATTACGATCTTGGTGCCATGGAAAAAGTTGTTCGGTTTGATGGTCTATACCACACCCATAAATTTGACGAGGATGCAAAACGACACATTGTATACATGTGCTATAGATTTATAAATCTATACCTATACAGGTGTGAGTGTAAACAGTGGCAACCTTTTGAGGTCATTTGTACTCATCATTATGAACAATTTTTACTATGGTACCAAACCTGAAATCGCGAAAAAAAAATCAGCTGTTCTCTACATTTTGACGAATTATGCGAACATTAATGTACTGAACAGCTGATTTTTTTACCGTACACGCGGGCGAAGCTGCGGGCAAAAGCTAGTTAATTGTGCATGGCTTACTTAAGTGGAATTGTGGACAGCTCCATAAAGGCAATTTTTTCTTTGACCACAATAGTGTGGTTGTAACCGGCTGAGTATATTAAGGGGCACATACATCAAGTCACGATAAAAGATCGGTTATCTCCGGCCTAGTTCGTATGCCGGTCGCGAGCCGTTTGAATGAAACCGGCCATCCGACAGGGCTACCGAATTGACGGGAGGCTGGGATTCTATTTATTTAGTCATTTACGGTTTCGTGAGATAAATCTAGTTTTGTAGATTTTGAGTTCTAGAATAGAATAGATTATGTACCTATGTTTTATTAAACAAGTATGACATACCTCTAGGGTGCAAATGAATTCAATGTTTGAAACTCTTTTGTTTTTTTTAGTAAATTGAGTTCAATATTAAAAGCTTGTTTTATTTAATTCTAAATTCATTCAGGAACCTATGTAGTATTAAATTGCTTTATCTCAAAAAAATATAAGTAATATGAATCTATGGAATACCTCATCATTTATTTGTGATCACAGTAATAGTGATCCTGCATAAAATAAATTAAATAAAAAATTAAAAATATTAAACAAAAAAAATCGCTGAAAAACATGTAATACCATCCTTAACTAAACCCTATTTGACACGAGCCCCTAAAACAAAATTTCATAAAACCGATCCCTTCCCAGCCCTACATCTAATCCGACCATTCATCTGGATTGAGGTTGATCGAAAGGTATACCTTAATCGCTCCATTGCAATTTATATGTTTGTTTCTTAGAAGATACAACAAATAGTGTGGATTGCTGCCGATTCCAAAGGATTTTCTTTCTGCTCATTTGCTTTGCAAATCTGTACATTTTAGCGGAAGGATTATAGGTACTCAATTCATTTGAACAGAATCATATTTGGTGTAAGGATTGCCGGCATTTTTAGAGCCCCAGAACTCGTCCAGACCAGGCCTTATTTGCGTAGAAGTTTTGTTTTAGATACTTTGATAATTAAACTTTCTTCAATCAAGGGAGTTAGGATTTGGTTCCTGAAAGTTTTGGTGAAAGAGATTAAGTATTTTTAGAGTTATCAAGCTTAGGTAGGTACTGTTCTTTCCGTTCGTTAAAGTTTCTGGATTAGTCATTATGGTTACCTACTTGTCCTTTTTCAGAGGCGAACTGTTTCGACTTGGGTAAATAAGTTTATGCTGGAATTGGATTGACCAATCCGTTTCGAACTGTTTTAAAATCATGACCTTCCTTCACCATATTGAACGGACTTCAAAAAAGCGTTTGGTCATCCTGTGGGCCTAGCACAACCGCGGGGGTAAACATAATGTAAATTCGAACGATTTTAAAAACTGAAAACACTCGTCTCGTAATGTTTACTTTGTTTTAAGACTAAAGTCTTCATACTTTACTTTGATTATATTCATATTATGGATGATACTACTTATGCTTGTTGCAAAAATTTAAACTAAAATGATATAGAATAGTTGTATTTCAATTCAAAAATCGTTTGATATTACGTTATGTCGATAGAGGAGCTCTCGGAGACCAGAGAAACTCAGCGTTAAGTGTTGAATAAGTTTATATTTCGGTAGCCTTCATAGCAAAGCCAAATGTCTAAAGCATTACAATGTATTTTGTTGTTAGCTTATGACCCAAATTCATACGTCATTATGTTACTGCTTATTATCAATGTACCAGTGCACCATTGAATTATGACAACATGCTTCAGTTGTTGAGTTGACGTCACACATCCTGCTAGGGCCTCTATTCGTCGTATCAGCCTGTAACTTAACAGCAGGACCAAGACTTCTCATACAGAGAAAAAACATGCTTTGATCACCACGCATCATTATTACTTGTTAGCGAGTCCGACTTAAAAACACTTATGCTAATAAAAGTTTTCCCAAAATTAGTCGTTAGCAGTTTGTGGACAAAAAGGGCTCAAACACATCAGCCTATTTTTCCGCTGCGCCTAAAACCAGCAGCGTTTAACATTAATTACCACTGTGCTATCCACATTTCGTAGTATTGTGCTGGGACATACTGCTCATGTGGCCGGCGATCATGCTAGAGGCAATTATTTTAATAAAACAAGGCGTGTGCCCGATGGGACTTTTGTACAAACTTTCATCTCCTATTTAATCCCTTGGGAGAGATTTTCCATAAACCCTTCCTAGTTATTATATCAAAACAAGGCGTGTGCCCGATGGGATTTTTTTACAAACTTTCATCTCCTATTTAACCCCTTGGGATAAATTTTCAAAAACCCTTCCTAATTATTATATCAAAACAAGGCGTGTCTCCGATGGGATTTTTGTACAAACTTTCACTCCTATTTAACCCCTTGGGATCAATTTTCAAAAACCCTTCCTTAATTTGATATAATAATTACGAAGGGTTTTTGAAAATTGATCCCAAGGGGTTAAATAGGAGATGAAAATTTGTACAAAAATCCCATCGGGGACACGCCTTGTTTTGATATAATTAGGAAGGGTTTTTGAAAATTTATCCCAAGGGGTTAAATAAAAGATGAAAGTTTGTAAAAAAATCCAAAACAAGGCGTGTGCCCGATGGGATTTTTTTACAATCTTTCATCTCCTATACATTATACTTATATATCTAAAAAAATTCTCTCTCTTTTTTGTTTTCTTTCTGTGACTTTTTTTTTTCTTTTCTTTTTTCTGTTGTATCTACATTTCATATTCGCTTTTGCCGCCCTACTATGACGAATCATGCCGACCCTAACACGTTATCAATTCAGGCTACCGAGCAAGCGCTCCATCCTCCCCAGCCATACCGCCAACACATAAACCGTTGCCAATGCGGGGCTCGGTGCAGCCCCTACAATTTATAGCGCACATTTAGCTCGCATACTTTACGCTTTGCCCTCTTAACGCAACACTACATTACGACTGCAATGCCCGATGTATCGCGGTGTTAGGATGCTGCGGGTTTTAGGAAAATGCGTTTATTATGATTACGTTTTACTTTTATAAGTACTACCTATAGTTTGTTGAGAGTGAGGGAAGAGAGAGTGCATCTGTGTCTGCGCACATTCTTGTGCACTATAATGGTGCCGATTCTCTTGTGAACGCACTAAACTAAAATTAGAGAATCGCTATCTTTTACTAACAGGCAGCGCGAGAAAAGGACGGCTATAGCTATGAACTAAGTTGGAGATGTCAAACTAGTTCACGCCTTGCGCTTCACTGTGTATTTTAGTCGACATGTTTTTACGTGTCGTCTAAATGTCTATGGAAAAATTAGTTCTAACTAATTTGACAGCTCTAATTTACTTCCGTTCCTTTCTTGTCATAATAGAGAGAAAAAGTTAGCAATATCCTAAATTAAGTTTAGTTTCTCCCGCGCCAAAGGCTGGTCTCCGCTGAGAGTGATCGCCATGGCCGAAATTCGGTCTGGAGGACTATAGTTTGTTTCAAAAGTATCTGATTACAATGTTAACAAATTGATTGCTTTGATTTAATTATTTAAATATTTAAACTCGAAATTCTAATTTTAAATTACTTTAAAGATGTTTTTCATTTAACAATAAAATTGAGGTTAGTGTTAGTTATTATCCTCAATTTATGTCAACGAGTTTACAATTGACATAAATTGAATTGAATTTACAATTTAATAATTTTATCAAACAATTGTTGGAAAAGTTGGTGAGATAAACCTTACTGTAACCTTCTAAATACGGAAGAAAATATTACTAATTTCCTTTAGTGAGTGATTGCATACGAATTTAACCTGAATAGGGGTTTGTTTACACTTTCATCAGATTCTTTTGGTACAGATTTCGTTTATTTTAATTGCACTTGACATTTTTTTTTTTTTTGTAATTCGGTGAACTGTATACTTTGTACCTACTCTTTCGTTTATTAATTGCATTTGACATTTTATTTTAATTCTGTGATCTTTATAATCGTTTATTTTATTATAATTGCATGGCATTACTCTATTCTGATTTATTCTGTTGCAGTATTGTAAAATTTTATTGTTATTTTTATTTTATGTAATATGGCTTTGCCTGAATTAAATGAATTTATTTTTTTTAATTTTTTTTTTTAAAGTGCTACCTCGTAGTAGAACGACTCGTTTGTGTAGTAGTCGCAAACTCGATTATGAGCTCCTGAGTTTGGGTATCCAAGCCAACAATATATTTTGATTGAAAAGTGTCCATGAAATTTCTTGCCCTTTCTTCTCCATAACCCTTTTATAATTCTAAAGTGCCTAAGAATGGTTTAATTGATAGTAATAATAATTAACTGTTTTAAGTTTGAGTCGGGTCAAGTGTTATTGTACTTTCTCATGAGAAATTTCTCAGAATGTTCACCTGGTTGAAGGTATTAATCTCTCTTCCTATTGGACCTTAAAAATAACGCTTCTGTCGACCTCTTCGGGAAATACAGACTCGATATTTTGTTATGTGAGTGACAGAAATATATAATGTGGCTATAGATAAATGAATATAATTAACTAGAAAGCATCACTGATTACTTAATCTGCCTTTTCCTAACTATATTGGGGTCGGCTTCCAGTTTAACCGGATGGTGACCCATAACGATTGTCAAAGATCCATAAATGACAGCTTGAACCAATGGCTTAGCGTGCATTCCGAGGCATGGAGGGTACTCGGTATATAAAGATGGTCACCCATCCACGGACCGACTGTTAAAGCGTAGCTTAACCTGATGGATCGACCCTTGTCGCTGTTATTACTTAGCCACGAGCATCTTTGGTTACTCTCTAATTAAATCCCGATAAACGTTACATAACAAAACAAAACTGTATGATAGCTATATTATAACATTGTTATTATAATTAACAACCGTGTAATTAAAGCGCGCGTGTTAAACACGCAGTATCTTATTTCAATTATCTGGAGGCCATGTTCTTCCGTAACAACAAATAATGTAGGTTATTATGTTTGAGGAAAATTGCAAAAGGTTATGGAGATGATTGAATTACAGCGAATGCTGATAAACGGCAGTGCCCTAAATGACAGTGCCCTAAACGACAGTGCCTTAAACGACAGTGCCCTAAACGACAGTACTCTAAACGACAGTGCCCTAAACGACAGTGCCCTAAACGACAGTGCCCTAAACGACAGTGCCTTAAACGACAGTGCCCTAAACGACAGTACTCTAAACGACAGTGCCCTAATCGACAGTGCCCTAAATGACAGTGCCCTAAACGACAGTGCCCTAATCGACAGTGCCCTAAACGACAGTGCCCTAAACGACAGTGCCCTAATCGACAGTGCCCTAAATGACAGTGCTCTAAACGACAGTGCCCTAATCGACAGTGCTATAAACGACAGTGCCCTAAACGACAATGCTCTAAACCACAGTGCCCTATAATTGTCATAGTACCTAATAAACAATTCAAATCGTATTTGAATTATTTCAATAGGTATAAAGTGCCTGCCTGTGTTCGAACCCACGATCTACAACTCGTAAGTTACCGCTACCACTGGGTCACCACTGCTCTGTCTATTACCTCACAGTGGAACAATAACGTATGCTTAGGTATACAGGGGCAAATTAAATTATGAAGCGAAACTCCGCAGATGTAATGGGAATCGATATCTAATTACTGAAAATCATTAATTTCAGTAACTGATGTACACTACCAGCGGCCGTTGACCCCGTAGTCTGCTGTAGTGACTTGAAATAATAAGAGTTTAGTTTTATCCATAAAAGCCCATACTACCTCAGGTTTTTATCTCGCTCGCGCGATACTACTCGCGGACTGAGTGAGAGCGAACCTGAGTGCGGTGATAGTTTAGGTGATTGCTTTTTACGGTGAAAATAAAAAACATATGACCTGCTTTATAGTTAGTTCAGTTAGTATGCAAAGTTTCATGATTTAATTTGAAGTATTTTTGTAATACCAGCGGTTTATTGTTCGGTTTGGAGGTAACTTTGGATTTTTTTTCTATCGAGAAAATTTTATGGAATGTTTTCATTAGACTTAGTACTTAACATTAATCTATTCTATTTCTATTTAAAAGTCCTCCGAAGGGGTGGAGACCTGGTAGCCTGAAATACAGGCCTTACGCCTAGCTCAGGCACCAGTCTCCCACAGTATAATTAAAAATATTAATATCTTGATCATATTTTGAAAATGTAGATTTATATTGTGGTGAGAAATAAACCTTTATCTTATCTTATCTCAATCCTCAACTTTAACATAATAATTATTTCAAAATGAATACTGCAGTATTTTCGACAAAACTGAGGATTCTAAGACATTGGAGGTTAGTATAAGCTCTTAATATCAATACCCATTACGCCGGGGTTTTGCTAGCTAATTACTCCTGCATGTATTATTCTTTCTTTCCCAGCAGAACAACAATTCCTATAAATAGATTTTCAAAAGCGGACAATTTGTTCAGTCCATAAAGTATTCATTAAAGGTCCGTTGCAGTGCGCCTGACAAATGAATGTCCACCACTGTGTGACACCGGTCGCCTCCACGTGAATTAACTAGTCAATATTACGCGGCGCTAGCATTTGCATATGAGGTGTAGTAACGGAAGGTTAACATTTATTTCTGCAAGCTTAAATTTGTTTGGTAGTTACGATCTTTTCACATTCATCACCTTTTCCAGACAGGAAACACAAAGTCATTTTATTTTACTAATAATTTCCTTTTTTGTACAGTCTGATTTATCACACTAAAACGAACAAATATTATTTTATTTTATAACCGACGAAAAAAAGGAGGAGGTTCTCAATTCGACACGCATGTTTTTTTTATGTATGACCACGCATATCTTTTTACAGAGTCATCCGGTTTGAAAAATTTTTGTTTTATTCGAGAGGCTATACTTCAAAATTGGTCTCATATAAAATTGTTAACTTCAATACGTATTTTTTCCCCACTTTTATATGGATGATGTTCTAGTTTCTTTTGCAGGTAGTGGTATTAGAATTTGTGTGGGGTAGGTACCACAACTAAAAAGTGAAAAACTTTTTTACAAAAAAATACAACCGACTTCCAAAAACAACACACACACAATTAAAGTTATTTTTTACTTTACAAGTAAAAAATAACTTCAATTTCAGAAGTCGGTGGCAAAAAAACGAAAATACATTTAACCAGACACTGACATCTGAAATTAAAGTTATTTTTCACTTTATAGTGTTGTTTTTGGAAGTCGGTTGTATTTTTCTGTAAAAATTTTTTTATTGATAACTCAGATGCACTTCCCTTTTCAAGTCTGAACTATTTAATAATAACAACGCATCCACATTTCAACCGGTCGCCGCACGACGCACAGTGGATCGTCCCCATACAAGAGGTCGGACATAGAATTAAAAATTGAAAAAGTATTTAATTGAAAAAAATGAAATATGCAGTTGCATTACTCTATTAAGGAACTACAAAAAATGTTACTACAATTTTTTTATTTGACCAGTACTTTATGAGCAATTCGATGAAAAGTGTTATTTTTCTATGGAAATGGTCACAAAAATGTCTGTATCTCATGATTCCCTCCTTGTTTCGATTTGCGGTTTTCACTACTGTTATCTACCCATTTTATGCCACATTTTCTTCAAGGACACATGGTGCCCCCAGCGACCCCCTTCCGAGATATTTTGCTTTTAGTAACTTTACTTTTTATTGTATAACTGATGATATGGAGGTACATTAAGTATATTCATTACTGAGAATAAGTCATCCCTAAGTAGTTCCTTAAATAACAGGTGCATTTACGATTACTTTAATGACTTATGAACGCTTCTGTTGCCATACAACAAACGCGTTAATGAGTCCTTAAGTGAAGATTCACAGTACTTGCTTAATCTAATTAGTTATTGTAATTACTATGTTAACAGCCCTTAATCTCTGCATTGTTATTAACTAATGTCATCATTAGCTTATCAAATTCATTGCTAGTTGCCTACTTGCTGCCCTATATATTTGAGTGTGTTTAGCAAATGTAATTCAGTTGTAATTATAACTTCTACCAAGTGTTGTCATTATGGCTTTCCGTGGGTTTTCTACTTACCTAGATCTTTACGTTGCTCTTCGTAATCATAAAGATCTTCGTGACTATGACCATTTATTTAACACATTGAAGTCGAATACTAACGTCCAGTTAAGTGAAAGTGATGTGACGGATCTCAAGAACTGGTGTCGACGATTTTGCTATAGGGTTTACACCAAATGGGTGCAATCAAGAAGGACAGTTGACAGGTTCATTAACAAGAACGAAGAGTGGTTAAATTCCGATATCGTTTTGCCAGATTGCTTTAAAGAAAATGTTGTTGACACTGAAGAAGCAAATGAAAATGAGGCAGAAGAGGTAGTCAGTCCATCAAAATCAGATGCATCTACTTCAACATATACATCTCCTCGCAAACGCTTTGAAGATTTATCAACTAGACACAAAAGAAGACGTGTTAATGAAAATGTTACTAGTTGCAGTCGTCCGGATGAGCTTTTGCATACTGTTGAAAGTATACTTAAGTCTGCCGGAAAAAATGATATAGCCAGAATAATGAAAAATTTGCTGGAAAATCCTGAACACGTCTCAACAGTTATAAATGTCCTGGAAACTAAGCAGAATCCTCCGCTTCGTGAAGTTCCTACTCACAAAGCACTTGCTCTTTACGTTTACTTGCAGTTATCCAAGTGGCGTTACATCACACTTCGGGACTTTAGTTTAAAAGAAGGTCATGCGAAATACCCAAGCTACTACTTGTTAGTTAAAGAAAAGCTTAAATGCTACCCGGCAAAAGAAGACATAACTGTGACTGAAACTTCCGCAAAGATACGTATCCAAGCCCTCCTTGATCTCACCGTTAGGAGGCTGATCGATTCACTTGAATCAAATTTTGATGCTGGTGAACAACTTGTGCTTCACAGTAAATGGGGTTTTGATGGAGCTTCAAGTCAAAGCATTTACCATCAAACGACAACAACAAGTGAACAAGACTTATCCAGTGTATTTATGGCAAGTCTTGTACCACTTAAGTTAGTGACTTCTAGTGGAAGTATAGTGTGGCAGAATGATCGGCCATCGTCAACCACATATTGTCGCCCGATTTTATTTACATTTATGAAAGAAACGGAAGCGAATGTTAAGGCTGAAATGGAAATATTTGAGACCGAGATTCGTGAACGGAACCCGACTGATTGCGGCAATGCTACTGTTACTCACAATCTATGGCTAACCATGATTGATGGTAAGGTACATTCAATCATATCTGGTACATCGGCAGCAGTGTGTGATTTGTGCAAAGCTCGCCCAAGCGAAATGAATAACTTGGAAGAAGTGAGAGCTAAACCCGTGAATACAGATTTATACAAGCATGGATTTAGTTCATTGCATGCTTGGATTCGGTCCATGGAATGTTTATTACACATTTCTTACAGAATGGACATAAAATCATGGCAAGCAAAAGGTGACGAAAATAAAAAAAAAGTTAAAGATAAGAAAGAAGCCATTCAAGAAGCTTTCCGAAGAAGAACAGGCTTACTTCTAGACGTTGTTAAGCAGGGTAGTGGCAACACAAACACTGGAAATGCTGCAAGAAGATTTTTTGCAAACCCTGAAACGACTGCCGAAATTACTAAATTAGATGTTAATTTAATTAGAAGACTCGCCGTTATTTTGCAATGCATTTCCTCAGGCGAAAAAATTCAAGTCCAAAAATTCAAATCATATTGTGATGAAACAGCAAATTTATTCGTGGAATTATATCCATGGTATAACATGCCAGCAAGTTTACACAAATTGCTGATTCATGGATCACAGATAGTGGACCACTTATCAGTAGTGCCTATAGGTTTTTTGTCTGAAGAAGCATCTGAAGCAAGAAACAAGGACTTTCGCAAATTTAGAGAATGTCATACACGAAAGCATAGTAGCATCGCCACTAACGAAGACATTCTTCATAATCTGCTATTATCTTCCGATCCTCTTCTCGCCAGCTTACGACCGAAGATGACAAATAAAGCCAAAAAGTCTTCATTTAGAGAACTAGACGATTTACTCATACGTGATCAGAGTGAATTGGAGTTCATTGACGTTTCAACTGATACACTTGCTGCATGTAGTGACGTTGAAGAAGATGATGACGATGATAATGATCATGATGTCGTTATTGATGAAGATGAAGAAAATATAGTTTAAGTCTTATAGTACCTAATATTATTATTTTACAAGCAGTTTCTTTGTTAATTTCTAGTTTTTGTGTATTTTTTTTATTCTATTCTTTTTTTCTATTCTAGTTTTTGTGATTTTTTTTTAATTTTATTCTTTTTTTGTTTTGTGTTATGCCACCCATCAGCCAATAAATGGTTTTTTTCTTTCTTTTCTATTGTTGTTAGTAACTACATGGTCGTGTTAATTAATTAATTTCCTATTATAATTTAGTTTTTAGTAGTTGTTTATTTTTTTAGTTTGTTTTAGGGTACATAGTTATTTTATTTTTAAATTATTTTTACAGTGTTATATTATATAAATAAAAAATATATTTATACCTACATATTTTCTTATTGATCATAAAACTCTATTTCTTTTCGATGTGTTATTGTAAATGCGACTCAGTCATTACTAAGCTAATGATGACATTAGACAATCACAATGCAGAGATTAAGGGCTGTTAACATAGTAATTACAATAACTAATTAGATTAAGCAAGTACTGGGAATCTTCACTTAAGGACTCATTAACGCGTTTGTTGTATGGCAACAGAAGCGTTCATAAGTCATTAAAGTAATCGTAAATGCACCTGTTATTTAAGGAACTACTTAGGGATGACTTATTCTCAGTAATGAATATACTTAATGTACCTCCATATCATCAGTTATACAATAAAAAGTAAAGTTACTAAAAGCAAAATATCTCGGAAGGGGGTCGCTGGGGGCACCATGTGTCCTTGAAGAAAATGTGGCATAAAATGGGTAGATAACAGTAGTGAAAACCGCAAATCGAAACAAGGAGGGAATCATGAGATACAGACATTTTTGTGACCATTTCCATAGAAAAATAACACTTTTCATCGAATTGCTCATAAAGTACTGGTCAAATAAAAAAATTGTAGTAACATTTTTTGTAGTTCCTTAATAGAGTAATGCAACTGCATATTTCATTTTTTTCAATTAAATACTTTTTCAATTTTTAATTCTATGTCCGACCTCTTGTATGGGGACGATCCACTGTGCGACGCCTCGCATATCACTAACGTCCAGTGAGCAGTCCACACGTCATCACCTCAACTCCCTTCAACATGCTGTAGTTAACGTGCTTCAGTAGGTTGAAGGCTTTACTTTTGGGAATATTTTTTATTGCGTAGAAAATGTTTTCAAATATTTATTTTTTTTATTCATTGGCAAATGGATTGGAATCTCCAGAAGCTGCTTTAGTTGGTTTATTAATCTTTACCAGAGGTCGCAGGTAACCAGATGAAAACTCGTTGATTAAATTTTTAAGGTAATGAAAAATCAAACAAGCCAGAACTAATTTTACTTCAGATAACATGCAAGCAATTAAGTAAAATAATTTACTAAAAATTTAGAGACTAAAAGACATGCAATCTGACGGCAAGTGACGTCACAATAATTATGTATAATCAACCAGCGACAGCTTGCGGTCAGCGCACCTTACCGATGACGTCATGTAACATCACTTTATAAGCATTACCTAGAGTCAAAGCTAGCACAGCCAGCTAATGCAGGTTGTACCAATCACAAGCCTTGCAGACGTCACAATTTGGTAGGCTCCGGATTAATATCATCAATTGGTGTCAATCTTATAAAAACCAAACTTCTTCTTTCTTAGAGAAAACCATCCAACAAGAAGATTTTTTTATTTAAATTTAATGTGAACAATCAAAGCTAGAGTCAACAATACACGACGTACCAATCACAAGCTATGACGTCACAATGTGGTAGGCGCTGGATTAATACCATCAATCTGCGGCAGCGCGCGGTCAGCGCACCTGCGATGACGTCATGTAACGTCACTAACTTGTTAGGATCTGTCGGCAATTTGCGAAGGATTATGCTGAAATATCCGGTTTAGAGTTGAATAAATAAACGGGGCAGGCATGGACATGTTTTATTTATTGTTATTGGGATGAAATAGCCGTAAAATTAACAAGCCTTCCTGTGAGGTTTAACAACAGATGGATTATGACCGAAGAAATGTTGATGAATGAAGCACTCATGTTTGTCTGCACCTGCATGCTGTGAGCAGCAAAAATAGTTTTCTTATTTCATATAAAACGTTCAACATTGTTGTTGATGTGTGGAGTGACAAGAATGGATAAAGTGAGAAATGAGTATATAAGAGGAAGTTTGAAAGTGGCGCCAGTGACAGAAAAGTTGAAAGGAAATCGTTTGTCTTGTTATGGGCATGTAATGAGGAGAGACAAAACGCATGTGACTAAAAGAGTGATGAATATAGATGTTGATGGATGGAGAGGCAGAGGAAGGCCAAAGAAAAGATGGATGGATTGTGTGAGGAATGATATGAAAGAGAAGGGAGTGAATGATAGCGTGACGGTTGACAGGGGAGAATGGAAGAAGAAAACGTGTTGCGCCGACCCCAAGTAATATGGGATAAGGGCAGGAAGATGATGATATAAAACGTTCAACATTAATTAAATAGTCTACGTAGTCATGGGTAGTCAGAAACCCGAAAGTCTGACCACACCAAACTTACCAAAGTGTATCGTATTACCCAGTAACTGAATTGTAGGGTCAGATAGGCAGTCGTTCTATGTAAAATACTGGTGCATCTGATTAGACTGGAAGCCAACCCCAACATAGTTATGAAAAGGCTAGGCAGAATGATGATGATGAGATATCTTTTTGGCGCAGACGGAGTTGTCTATCCCATTCCTACCGCCTAAAACCTTACATTGGTCATCTTCAGCCTTTGAAAAAGGATGGTTTTTATTTATAGTACTTATCCTGTATGCTACGTGTAAAGTACCTACCTCTAATTTTGGGATGTTGCTTGAAATCAACCAAGCATACGAACACCAGACCAACGATTCAATACACAATTCATTCAAATCCAAACAAGACAGAAAGTAATACACAAACCGAGTTCGGCGCACAAACGTATGATTGACGACAGCATCTCGCCACATAGCAGGTAGATAGAGAAGTTCCACTTGCAACAAAACATTGAGAAGGCAATTAGTCCGCTTTCGCTTTTACGAGTACATAGTATTTTACCAAAGAAATTTAAGATACTATAGACTATAAGAAGAAATTTCATAAAAACACTAATGTCATGTTTTACGCCAACATACACAGTTGATTGTGTCTGGCGGATCTTTCACCGCTACATTTGATCTGGCTACTTACAAATAATATTGAAATAGTTCCCCGAGTATCATTATATAAAAATTAAAACTAACTTTAAGTAAGATGACGTCAAAAAATCGCCAACGGGAGGTGTCTGACAGTATTGATTATTAACAATAGTTTGTAAAACATTCATAAAAATCAGCAGTCAGACTTTAAAAAAGTGAGTAAATTTTTACGTAACTTTAGTACCTAACACCTGAAAATTTGCCGTCGGCCCAAGCTAGCAGGTATGCGTATAAGCAAGGTCTGGCGGCTCCGAGATCTTGGACAATAAGTTTATATGAATGTCTTTGTATCTTGCAATATTATATGTCTATCTCTTTCATACATCCCTTCCTTGAGGAAGAGCCGGCAAAAAACTCCACGGACACGCTTTTGATATTAATTAGCTTAAAAAAAAAACTAAATATTTTATTTCACATAAACCTACATGGGCACTTATGAAACGTCAGAAGCAGAAGAGCACAGTTCCAAATTGGTCGTTTCCTATGGAGAAGAGCCGGCAAGAAACTACATGGTTACTCTTTAAAAAATAATTGGCTTTTACAATATTTTCAAATAATACTGTTAATAGGTATGAGAGGACAATGTAGGCCTTTCAACAACTACCAGGTACCTAACAAAATAGAAAATAGTCAACAAATGTACAGTCAACCCACTTGCGCGCCCGCGGGAAGTTTGTTCCCCAACAGTAGATTGTCCGTGGGAACAAAGTTCCCAAGACAATATTTTTTTTACTTTTAACCTTGTTCCACCACTATTAAGTAGTAATATCCAATTCCATGCATTTACTGTGATAGATTATCTGTGTCCGAACCTTTTGAGATACGACAACACTCACTGAACTAGTCTATGAGATTAAAAAAATATTATTTTCGCTGTCATATAATCTAAAGTAAACAATAACAAGTTTTTGTCTCAACTTCGGAAGCTTGTAAATAATGAATATTGTACTGTGGTAAGTGGTTTTATTTATGTTTCACGTTAAGAGTTAACACAACATGCATTTTTAATCATAAAAAATATAGGCCATCACTTGTTTTTTCTCTGTAGAAAATCTAGAAATCTGAAACTAACTGTGTTTGCTCTTTACATACATAGTTTTGTGAATTTTATACGATCATACATTCAAACGAAACACACTACGATGGAGTCCATTTCTCTGGCATCCATAAACCCATTCGAGCGTTACAAGATTCCAAGAATATTCGTCGCTTCGGAATTGTTTGTAAAGACGTGCGAAGAGCTGGCTGACGTCACGGTGCGCGTACGCATGAGTGTACTACCGACTGTTTTTTGTGTAGAGCCGCTTTCGTATGAGTGGCTACTAGGCCTGCAACTTTCTCACTTCTCACTTTACCAATGCTTTGGAATTCAAGTGTTAATAGGTATGAGAGGACAATGTGGGCCTACCAATAAGTTCCATGTATAATATAATAAATGGCTACAGGGATTGCAACGGCTACTTTGGTAAAGGGAAATTGAACCTTCTATACATGTCTATTTTGGAGCATAAAGGACCCGTGATTGACGCTGTAGGCTCAGCGCTACATCGCTTGAGCGGACAGACGGGCGACAGGCTAGTTTTATGTATGTCCAGTCTCCCAAAAAAGTGAATAGGTTTTATTGCTTTCCATTTTGTTTCAATTAAAAGTTTTAAAACATTCGTTTGCCTTCGGGGCTTTGCTTGCGAATTTGTTTTACGCAAATTAAACTTTTTTGCTAACACGCTTTATTAGCTTTACCTGTATGTATGTAACGGAATCTTTGAACTCGAATTTTACCCACTTTAAAATGTCAGATTAATTCGAAATTTTGTACACATAACAGGGCCTGATGACAATACAATAATTTAAAAATTTTGTCCCATTATCCTGATCAAGATCATCAGGACTAACGGTTTATCTCTAAAAAATTGTAAACTAAATTATATTAAAAAAAAACTAAAAAACATGCTTAAACTGAACTAAAAAGCAAAAAATAAATTTTTCAATATAAGAAAAGTGATTAATGAGAAAATTTGTCATTGTAAAAAAAGCGTGGTTGTACGGCATTCTTACACTAACTCTGTAATTCGAAAGGCCCCCACGCTTTTTATTTCAGTTTAATGTTATTAAAGCGTGTTTTTTAGTTTTTCTTTGAAGTGAAAACATTTTTAGGCGCTTTGAGCGTTTTGTGGTTGGCAAAAATCTTACGAGTTCGCGTCACCGACATGCGACATGCTAATATTTACACCTACTCGTATTTGTTCACTTCTGTCGTCAGTTCCTATGCCTGCCATTTTTTTTTATTGGTGATGTTCTTCAGAAAGGTATGAAGCGAAAGGAGTTTGTGAGGACCATAGCAGGTGATGTTCTATAGTTTCTGCCTATACCTCCATAGGAAAAGGCGTCAGTTTTTATGTGTGTAAGTTTAATAAGCTTTTTTTTCAAGAAAGCTAGCAAATATTAAAATCATTTTGGTGGGCAGTAAAATATTGATAGGTTTACGTAAACTAAATGCAATCGCGATTATTAATGTTCGCATCGCAATCATTCGGTAGCGAATTTTTTACATTCATCAGTCAGTATTGCTCATTAATTTGGTCTCACAATAAATCATTTGCTCGTTTTTGAGGGACGTCACTATCGTGGTTCGTATTCGTTTTCAGAGTTTTACTGGCTGTCTGTCTGATGTAGTATTTTATTTTTTTTATAAAAAATCATGTCAGCCGCATGCTTAGCCACCGCTAGGCAACAGTCTCCACACGGTGGGTGCCTGAGGATAGACGGCGCCGCTGAGGTTGGTCCAGGAAGAGGTGGTGAGATGACCTAGATGCGTACCGCAAGGGTTGCATCGAGGTAGCCCTGGAAAAGATGCTTGGAAGGATTTAGGGGACGTCTTTGCTCAGCAGCCGAAGTGGGTGTGGCATGCGCATGCCAGAGTTTACGGCCGTATTTTTATGCCTCTGGGAAAATTATAAATTTTGGTCATACAGTCCAGAAGTTATAAGACTTTCTTTTAGGAACATTCTTCTTCTTTTTGAATATTTTTTTTTTTAGATTTCAAAAATCTTAATTAGTTTTTAAAATATTTGCAAAAAAAAATTAACCCTTATTTTAATTTCAGTAAATTGTTTATAACTTTTGCAATTTTTGCGAGCGAAACTTTATTTTTTTCAAAAATCATCTATATGCTATTCCGAATCGAATGACACCTTGTTCATATTTTTCCGAGATGCTGATAAAAGTTGAACAAAAAAGCACTTGTACCACCTTTTCAATATCGTGATATTCAATATTATAATGATCGCGTCAAAAATCGTTTCGTCAACTTTAGAATCCATTACCAAGTTGCACAAAGGTTTTTTTCAAATATATTGCAACAAGGCAAAAAAAGTTTGGTAACACACAAGCAGACCCACAGTAAACACTAGTACACCCGATCTCACAAAAAGTCGTCATTTAAAATCGGAAACTCTACTGTCATTTACCATTTCCAATATGTCGTCCGCAGTGCGATAACGCAACTGCATCGTGGAGATTTCATAAAAAACGCGTCCAATATTCACTAGTCTGGAATCGTATGTCCAAAGTTAATTAATTTAATTTGATACGGAACATCTTTTGTTTTCGCGAGTGTGTAACAGGCTTAATTGTTGACTTTCAATTTGGGATGGAAGATTTGTGAATGCGGTATTAATTTGGAGAGAATAATTGTTGCGGAAAAGATTAATTATGGCGCTATGCGGTGACACGTACTTGTGCGTGATAGGAATAAAATATAACATGCCTAAGTATGTCTATCTAAAAAACCGGTCTAGTGCGTGTTGGACATTTAGGGTTCCGTACCAAATCTGATTTATCAATATATTGGTATCTGTTAGTAAAATAAACGTAATAATAAACATTATCCCCAAATTTCAACTTCATAGCTCAATGGGAAGTTAAAAAATTCTTTGGAACAACATTTTAAGAAAAAAAGCTGACTTTATTGGCTTCTCATTCCTTTGTTTTCCAATATTTTATAAAAAAAAAATATATATATTTCTTAACTCCATGAATTCTAAACAACACTAACCCAATCGATGGGGTACCTAGATCAAACGTTTTCATTCGCACCTTCCTTTGGCTATATGGAAGCCCCCCTTACATACATATACTCGTACAAATATTTTTCGACAAATTGTATAGCTTTGGATCGACAACTGTGAAAATTTGAAGACTGTACCTCTAACCGTTTGGCTGTAAAACGTGACACGTGAGTGACAGCAATATTATAGGGCTCCGTTTGGACCCTTCGAGTGCGGAATCCTAAAAAGTATAACAGCACTAGATCTCAAAGCTGGTTTAAAAACGGAAAGGAGCATTTAAAATAACATAATTCCTTGGACGACACTTAGGATAGCATACAATTTTAAATGAACCGACAATGGTGCCGATTCTGTTGTACACCGAACTAAACTAACTAAACTATTACTAAAATTCCTTACTTTTTGCTATGAGAATCTTAGAGCTATTCTGCAAAAAAAAACCTCTAAATTTAATAACAATTTTGACACAACTAAAATCGAGTTTGACAATCGTGACTCCGCGTGGTATAGTGCCTGTAGTATATTTGACCCAGTGGCATTAATTGGAACTAACGAAATCACTATGAAGTGACAGGCTTGTCATATTTTGTTCACCGACATCGCTGTCGTTACCGGGTGAAATATCTTTTAGAGCTGGAGGGGCGCAGGGAGGGGGCAGCTTCGACGTGTTTTATATGGAATGTAGGTACCTTTTTTTTTGGTACCTTTTTTTTTGGTACCTTTTTTTTGGTACCTTTTTTTTGGTACCTTTTTTTTTGGTACCCACATGTTGAGTGATAGGTGTTTATGAGATTCATAAAGGGGGGGCCAAATTTTTATTATTTTTGCGATAGGACTCACCGTTTTCGAGATATATGCAAAAGAAAAGAAAAAAATACGCTACTGTTTTTGCATCCGAAGTCAAGGTCTCGGTGTGAATTTTAGTTCATGTCAACTAATTTTATTCCACACCTTTTTAATCGCGATTAAATATAGTCTGATTTAGTTTGACAATTAAAATTTTAGGTGAAAACAGTCAAATTCAGAATAGCAAAATTGCCATTTTCACTAAACTAATAACTCCGTACAATCTTAGTCCTGTCAAACTAAAATATAGTTAAGTTGTGTCACTTTAGTCAATTTCAGAATGGGAAATCGTCGTTTGACAGGAATAAACTAAATTTTAGTGATTTTTAGTCTAATTTAGAGGCATTTGTGACAAGAGAATCGGCACCGCTGTCACATTAAACCTGAACTAATCCTTTATGCACTACGCATTTCCTTTTAAAAATAGGGTTAGAAAGATAACAACAAAACAATAAATCCTAGCACACTTATCGCACAGACAAATGCAAGTCGACAAACGCAGTGTTTACTCAACATGTGGGGCAAGCCGGGTCATAATATGGGCAAACTGGGGCGAAGTGCAGGCGCCACGTCATCTGATTTATACGCCGATTTGTCATTGGTCCAAACCAGTGACCTTTGTGTTACGACAATGTGCGGTCAAGATTTGGGTGGCCTAAGGTAGGTGGAAAATGGACTTTACGTTTGAAAATGTTTCAGTAGATTAGCAGTCGAATGAGACAAGTTTCAGAAAAAAAATGTATCGTCACTGATGAAAGAAAAGCGGCCAAGTGCGAGTCATACTTGCCCATGAAGCGTTCCGTAGCAGCAAGTATATATATAAAAGTTCTTGTAGTTCGTTGTAACTTTGATCGATATTTTAATAATTGAGTTGATTGAAAAAAAAAACTACTTACTAGATCTCGTCTAAACCAATTTTCGGTGGAAGTTAACATGGTAATGTACATCATAATTTTATCATTCTCTTATTTTAGAAGTTACAGGGGGGGGGGGGGACACATTTTACCACTTTGGAAGTGTCTCTCGCGCAAACTATTGAGTTAAGAAAAAAATGATATTAGAAACCTCCATATAATTTTTGAAGACCCATAAATACCCCACACGTATGGGTTTGATGAAAAAAAAATGTTGATTTTCAGTTCTAAGTATGGGGAACCCCCAAAATTTATTGTTTTTTTTTTCTATTTCTGTATGAAAATCTTAATGCGGTTCACAGAATACATCTACTTACCAAGTTTCAACAGTATAGTTCTCATAGTTTCGGAAAAAAGTGGCTGTGACATACGGACGGACAGACAGATAGACATGACGAATCCATAATCATAAGGGTTCCGTAGCCAAATGGCAAAAACGGAACCCTAAAAAACTCGAAACCTATCTTTCTTGTCGATATACCGAAGCCACCACTCTTCCTCTTTCCGTGGGTATCAAATAACACAAGAGTTGCTTAGGCAAAATCAACAAAACACAAAATAGATTCTGCAAAAAAAACAAAGAAAAAGCAGAAACGATACACGTCAGTAAACAAAGTATATACTACCAAGCTTCCTACAACATACGCACAGGAAATACACCTTCTACATAACTTTCGTGTAGGGAATAAGATGCCAATATATCACTCCCGTAACCTGCTAGTGTTGCCAACATTTTTGAGGCTGAAGACAAAGCCACTCGCGGGATTAACGCAGTGATTAATTACGAGAAGCGTCTCTATGCTAAGTGGGGTAATGTTGGTCACACGATACAATAGTGCGCGAGCTAGTTTGATTTTTTGAAGTAGTTTATTAATACGATAACAATGTACAGGATAAATTTATAAAACTAAATTAACTAACAAACTTTTTTGAGTTTAGTTTGTAAGATATTTAAATCAATGTTAAATTTTTTTGTGGACAGATGAGTATTGAATTCCTATTAAAATAAACAAGAATTTATTTTTTATTTCGAACTTTAAACAAATGGGAAGCTATCATTGTAAAACTGTTTGGCACCTATTTTTTTAATAACTTGAGTGGTTTTTGCCATAATCACCGTGTTTATCAACCGGTGATAATCTACAGGTTTTAAAACAACCTCATCACTACCTATTCTCCAGAATTACTCCATTAACCATTTCTTGACACCCACATTACTATAAGCAGCGGTATTTTTCTAAATGCGTATTCTCGATCGTCCATCACTGCTGCCTATATTCACTATATTCCAGTTATTATAGAGTACCGTCAACAACGTAGGACATAAAGCGAAGAACACACTAGGTGTCGGCTGGTAATTCGACTATTAATCACGCGACCGCGCGCCATGTGCAGTACTCACACTGCATCATAAATACTGGATGCTTTTAGATCGTACGATACGGGGACGTTACGATTATGTTTGGTGTGATGATGAGATTTTTAATAAGCTGATCTGGGACATTTAAGCCCACTTCATCACGAATCACTAAATACGTTTAGCTCTAAACGAATCTATATAAAAAGCTTTTTTACAAAAAAAAAAAAAAAAAAATTCGAAAGTCGGTGTCTATGTATCTGTATTTTAGTTTTATGCCACCGACTTCCGAAACTAAAGTTATTTTTCGCTTTGTAGTGTTTTTTGAAAGTCGGTTGTTTTTTTTTTTGTAAAAAATCTTTATATTTTTCACTTTTAGTTATGGTACCTACCCCACACTAATTCGTATACCACTACTTGCTATGTAAACAACAGTGAAAAAAAGTAATAGAACATCATCTAGATACACAAAGTGGATTAAATACGTATTATCGAAGCTAATTCAAAAACTACCCAAGCAAAGTTAATACAATTTATAAGGGACCACCTCTGAAGTATGATCTACAAAAAAAAAAAAATATCAAATTCAATTCATATCATTCATTTATCAATTCTTTCAGCGATCTGTAGGTAACAATTGCAAAAGCGGTGACCATCAGGTTCTCATCCATCATCATCATCTGCCTAGCCTTTTGGGGTCGGCTTCCAGTCTAACCGGATGCAGTTGAATACCAGTATTTTACATGGAGTGACTGCCTGTCTGACCTCCATAACCCAGCTATAGTAGGTACTACGATACCCCTTAGTAAGACTGGTTGTCTAACTTTCGCTGATGGTGGCGCGTGTTGGATCATTTAGCTAATCCATGCGTCAGGTTCGTGAACAAGCGCTGTCAGTGAAGGCTGGTCATACCTTAGCGGCCACGGCTTATTTTAATTTAATTTAAATATTTAAATTGTTTTTCTTTAAGGACGCTTTTAACGTTCTGCATCGTTCTCACATGTAAAATTTCAACATGAATGATGTAACCATTATTTTGTAACCATATCTTGATTTAAAAGAGTGTCCGTGGAGTTTCTTGCCCGTTCTTCTCCATAGGTACCTACTATGCTTTGGAATGGGCGCCTAGCTTCATCTTTTTGACTGACCGACCCCTTGACAATTCAAAAGTGCCTGTAATTGGTTTAATTGAAATAAATGCTTTGAGTTTGAAATTTGAGTTTGAGCTTCGGACTACCCGTAATGACTGGCAAAGATTTACAAATGCCAGCCGGGACCAACATTTTCATCCATATCTTGTGATGTAAAACTACATGCCATACAACCTTTAAAAATGATTACGCGTTTTTTTCTGCCCAAGTGTCATTTTCCAAGAATATTCGAACTCAAATCGTGCATTGTAAACAGCTTCTCCGAACCTTCATTTTTCACAAGCCGCATGCATAGTTCACGAGGGAAATATTAGTAGGAAAAATGCTGAAGTTATGTATTTATGTTGTACGTAGATGGGCTTGAATTAAAATTGTATGAGCTGAAAAACTGGCGGTGAAGGGATGAAATGAATGGGATGGGATGTGCCGACGACATCTTCGGGTCTTGCGAACTTGTGAATATGAAGAAAGTTGCTGATTTATTGTTTTACTGGACTCGGTAAGATAAACGAGGAGTTTTTTTGGTATCTGCATTACGTGATGCTTTCGAAATATGGTTGTATGTGAGTTAAAAATAATGTAAATGGATTAAATAATGTATGTATTATTATAATAATATTATAATGCGACGACGACGATGGCAAGTGACCGGACGGCATGTCTTTATTTCCATCGAAGGTGGGAAGGCCTTTAGTGTGGGACGCAACGTGTGTCGATACTCTTGCGCCATCTCATCTTCCTGGCTCCGCGTGCTGTGCTGGCACTACTGCTGCCGCTGCGGAAACCTCAAGCGGCGGAAGTATATTATCTTATCGGTAATTATATTTTCGAGCCGTTTGGGATTGAAACCCTTGGGCCGTGGGGTCCGAGTGCTCATAGTTTGTTCAACGAAATCTCCAAAAGGCTGGTTGACACTTCCCGTGACCCAAGTGCTGGCTTTTACCTTGGCCAGAGGCTTAGCATTGCCATACAACGTGGCAATGCCGCCAGTCTCTTGGGTACTTTACCAGTCGACAGCGATGCGGAGGAATTTTTAGACGCCATATTGTAGCTTTTTAATAGTTTTAATTATGTTAGTATATAATTTTGTTATTTTTAGTTTATGTTTACAGTTAAAGTAGAAATATTTCAAATATTTTTTTTTTAAATTAAATTAATGAATTTAGTGATAATTTTGTAACATGTTTTAAACAAATGTAGTTATTTTAATACCTTTTAATACTGTGTTGGCATTTACCCTGCATTGTGAAAGTATAGGCATAATAAAATTATATTATGATACTATAATATTATTAGTTTGAGTGAGACACCTCATAGTGAAAAAATCGTTACAGTGGGATTATCAATAGATACCATCTCTTTATAAGAACAGCTCTTTGCACTGCAGTGGCATAGTTACATGCCTATCAATCAATCTGCCTAGCCTTTTTCCAACTATGCTCGGGTCAGCTTCCAGTCTAACCGGATGCAGCTGAATACCAGTATTTTACATGGAGAGACTACCTTTCTGATCTCCACAATCCAGTAACTGGGTAATACGATACTCCTTGGTAAGACTGGTTGTCAGACTTTCGGACTTCTGACGACCCGTAACGACTGTCAAAGATCCATGAGTGACAGCCAAGACGAGGCACAGAACAGTCTTGATATATAAAGATCCCATCCAATGCGGCTGTTATTACTTAACCACGAGCTCTTCTTACAGTTAAAGGCCTATGTTTTAACTAAAATGTAAGCTAAAAGCACATGAATATTCCATCGCTAACATTTTAATCCGATAGCACAGAGTTATGACATAATCCCAGTCTGCAAAACTGTTGCTATATCTATGTTTATAGTTCGCGCGTTTAGTTCAGCTAACATAGTGCAAAACTAACAATAGCTCCAATAGCAAGGCTATGTATGTATGTGTCGTGTATCTGGGTCAAAGAATCGGTATTGCTAAACGAGCTGAAACTGATAGATTTTTGTTGATTTGAGATTGTTTTGTGGTGGTTTTTCGCTTGTTCGTAGATGGAAGTTACAGTACTAGAACGTTCAAAGCTCGTTTATCTTCGGAAAAACCGAACTTTGCCGAATTAAATGTGACTGGTACAGTAAGGGAGTCATGGAATTAGTGCGTCAATCTATAATATTTTAGGTGGGAATATATTTATATTCCCACCTAAAATATTATAGATTGACGCACTAATTGCAATTGCTATTGGTCGATAGTCACGTTTTATTCGCTTTAATTCGGTTTTTCCGAAGAAAAACGATGGAACCTTTAAACTTTGACATACTGTACGTGTACAGGCAGATGGCGTTCATCGTTTAGTAAATAAACACGAGGTATCTACCTACTGTTTTGTCATTATTTTTTAAATAATAATATTAACCGTTAAAGCGGGCATATAATGATTAGGTTTTATAACGGCAGACAAGATGACTACTACTCAACCGTTACGTGCCTACTGTCTAAAGAATACGACATCTTTCTTATATAATACACTAGCTTTTGCCAGCGGCTCCGCCCGCGTGTATGTCGAAAATTATCCCCGGGAACCGAACATTTTTTCGGGATAAAAATTTGCCTGTATGCTATTTCAGACTATAATGTATCTCTTCGCCTTCCAGATCTGTTCCGCCATGGTTGAGTAACAAACATCTATCAATCAAAACTTTCGCATTTATAATAGTAGTAGATTATGATAGGATTGGGTTAACCTAACAATGTGATAAATAAAATAAGCCTCTCTTTCCGACATTAAACTATCAAACATTGCACATTTATTTCCGACATCAAACTATCAAACATTGCACATATTTCCGACATAAAACTATCAAACATTGCACATATACATATTTTTTTCTTTTGTTTTTGTGTTTGTCGAAGTGTGTCCAAATAAACGTTTTTCTTTCTTTCTTTCTTCCACATATATTTCCGACATGAAACTATCAAACATTGCACATATTTCTGACATAAAACTATCTAACATCGCACATATATTTCCGACATAAAACTATCAAACATTGCACATTATATTTTCGACATGAAACTATCAAACATTGCACATATTACTGACATAAAACTAACAAACATTGCACATATATTTCCGACATAAAACTATCAAACATTGCACATATTTCCGACATAAAACTATCAAACATTGCACATATTTCCGACATAAATCTATCAAACATTGCACATATTTCCGACACAAAACTATCAAACATTACACATATTTCCGACATAAAACTACCAAACATTGCACATATTTCCCACATAAAACTATCAAACATTGCACATATTTCCAACATAAAACTATCAAACATTGCACATATTTCCGTCGAACAACTAATAAAGACACCTCTAATTAATAGCTGTTAAGGTAGCAACTTCACAGCATATCAAAATGGCGTGCTGATCCATTTAACGGTAAAGCACACAGATTTGTCAAGCGTAGGTACGTAACGGCTCCAATTAGTGGCCTCGAGCTAACGAAGGGGAATTCCAAGGAAACCCCACCGGGGCTAATAAGGTAACCAGAGCACTGATCTTGTGGTTGAGCCTTTGATTTTAACTTTGGATAAAATAGGAGTTTTGTACTGAGAATCGATTTTGATAAATTGATTGTAATGTGTTTTTAGGTTTCATCATCTGCCTAGCCTTTTCTCAACTATGTTGGGGTAGGCTTCCGGTTTAACCAGACATAGTCCAATAACAGTATTTTACGTGGAATGCCTATTTGACCTTCACAACCCAGTTACTGGGTCTTACTTATTAGATTTGTCACCTGAAATATTAGTGAGTATCAAAATATTATTATTTTGGTACCTATTGTAGGCTTCCTTTGGCAGGGATAAATACCAATTATATTATAAATAATTCTTCAGTGTGTAAAGGTACTGTACCCTTGTGTGTGGTGTGTAGCCTTTTCTTGTCTAGGTTTTATGCGCTCTAGATTCAATAACTACTGAGAAGAAATAGTCGACTGCAAGTGGCAGGTAGCGCTCATTAATACTTTTAACCGACGAAAAAAAAAGAGGAGGTTCTCAAGTCGATACGTATCGCATAACTTTTTACAGAGTAGTCTGATTTGTTTTTTTTTTTTTTGTTTTATTCAAGAGAGTATACCTCAAAATTGGTCCCATATAAAATTTATTAACATTGCTTGTGTAGTTTTTGAGTTAGCTTCAATAAAACGTATTTTCCCCAATTTATATGTGGATGATGTTCTAATTTCTTTTGCAGGATTAGAATTTATGTGGGGTAGGTAGGTATCATAACTAAAAAACCAGCCAAGTGCGTGTCGGATTACGCACAATGAAGGGTTCCGTAGTTGGGATGAATTTATCTTAAGAACAAACTTAACATTGTAGTTGAAAAACATGTTCTCCCATACATTCCAACTGTAAATGTAAGTTTGTACTCACAATATTGATAGATTTACCATGTTATTTTAAGACCACAGGCTTCTTATAGGTTTTCCTGTAATTTACAGGTAAAGATCTACTTTCTGTATTTTTTTTTAAATTTTAGGCTCAGTACTTTCGGAGATAAGGGGGAGGGGGGGGGAAGGGTAAATTTTCGTCTATTTTCTTAAATAACTTTAAAACAATTTGTTTTAAAATTATAAAAAATATATATTTGAGACCCTCATAGTAAGCCCTTTTAATTTGACGTACCACATGGTGTAGTTTGCAAAACTTTTTTTTTTTAATTTTCTTATTTGCCCCCCAAAAGTGACCTCTATATTCAAAATTCATTTATTTACATTAACCGTCCGTGTTTGGGTCACAGAAATTCATATTTGTACCAAATTTCAACTTAATCGGTTCATTAGATTCGGAGCTAATTGGTTGTGACAGACAGACAGACAGACAGCGGACAGACAGACAGACGGACAGACAGACAGACAGACACACGAGTGATCCTATAAGGGTTCCGTTTTTTCCTTTTGAGGTACGGAACCTTAAAAACCGGTCGTGTCGGACCACGCACAATGAAGGGTTCCGTAGTTGGGATGAATTTATGTTAAGAACAAACTTAATATTGTAGTTGAAAAACATGTTCTCCCATACATTCCAACTGTAAATGTAAGTTTGTACTCACAATATTGATAGATTTACCATGTTATTTTAAGACTACAGACTTCTTATAAGTTTTCCTATAATCTACAGGTAAAGATCTATTTTCTGTATTTTTTTCAAAATTTTAGGCTCCGTAGTTTCGGAGATAAGGGGGGGGGGGAATGGTCAATTTTCGTCTATATTTTTAAATAACTTTAAAACAATTTATTTTAAAATTATAAAAAAAATATACTTGAGACCCTCATAATAAGCCCTTTTATCTGACATGTCACACGGTGTAGTTTGCAAAACTTTTTTTTTAATTTTCTTATTTGCCCCCCAAAAGTGACCCCTATATTCAAAATTCATTTATTTACTTTACCCGTTCGTATTCGGGTCACAGAAATTCCTATATGTACCAAATTTCAACTTAATCGGTCTATTAGATTCGGAGCTAATTGGTTGTGACAGACGGACAGACAGACAGACAAACAAACAGACAGACAGACAGACGGACAGACAGACAGACAGACAGACAGATACGGACAGACAGACAGACAGACACACGAGTGATCCTATAAGGGTTCCGTTTTTCCTTTTGTGGTACGGAACCCTAAAAGTGAAAAATAATTACTTTTTTACAAAAAACAAAATATTTAATAAACATAATCAAATTTGTTTATTTTTTCAATTGAAAATGTCATAAATTTTTAAATGTCCATCATACGTTTTTGTTAGAAATTGACGCTAGCCTTAGTGTAAATAAGGACCTTTTTGGCAAACACCCCTAACATATGCTCATGTATTTATGTAAATCTACAACAGCACAACATCCCAGTTTTATTCCACACAACAAAAGCAAATCTCGCTGCAAGATACCCATGCATTGCTCTAATTAAGTTTAAACAAAACATGAATCATTAAAAGCGGTGTAATGCGCGTTGCGGGGGTGAAGGCACGGGGTGAGGGGGTGCGCATCCCCTCTTGATTTATACCCCGATTTGTCGTCGAGCCAAACCGCCCCTGATTCACCGCTGTAATGCCGTGTTTACTGATAAACACAGGAATACCGAATGGACGTTGTAAATGAGTTTTCATTAAGTGGCGTATTTTTGGGGGAGAGAAGGGGTTGATTGATTTCTCTAAATGAATGAAAGTATTGAGAAAAAAAACAAAATAACTAATTAACTTATAAAATAAAGGTGAGCGATCACGGGTTTGGAGCATAAGTACGGAGCGATTACCTTACTGTGCAAACACATTAGTGCGGTTATGTCAATAGTATGACATCACGTGAACGGAACGCAAACCAAGCAAATTCGTAAGATCCCAATAAACCCAATGAATTCGCACCTTATATTGACCAAAAGTCCTCTCTTTGATGAACAGACCGTTTTGTTGTAAAATATTTCCAGTGGGCAACATTAGCTTGTTACCAGCAAACTGATAACAAATCATATTAAGGGCTTCATCACACTGGCGTGTTTCAAGTGAGGCGATTCTTTAACGCGCTTGCTGTTTAAAACTGAAACTGAAAACGTAAATAAAAGTAAGAACCGGTATTTATAAACCCACCGAGAGCCATGAACAAATGCAGTACCTACCTATTCTGTAAAAACGAAAATATGGAATAATCAACCTATAATTAATAGACTTTCCACACTACACTCAGAATTGGCTAAACGTATTATTTTTCAGTAATATGAAAAATAATTACCCTAAACCCTAAATAACTCGTTAGTTATTGAGGGTATTAGAAAAAATGCAGCGAAACTTTTAGCAAACCAAAAATAAAAATTTATTTGTGATGTGGTAAAACCAAACAGTTAGTGTAAAAATGTGTTGATAAAAAAAAAATAATAGCTGCCATGGGAGTTTTGTCCTTTTTCTCCATGAAGATCTAGTTTTGCGGACGGAGAACTAGCTTTCTAATTAAGGTTACTTATAATTAACTGAAAAGCCTAATTGAAATTATATGTGCTATTCGTCATAAAATCCTTTCCATGCACACCACATTCATAGGTACTTCCATACACAGTAAATAAAACCAGTAACCATTCTGACAATCAAACATTTCTAAGTGGATATTTCATACAGTTTTTAACTGTGCGTTTTTAGTAAAATATTAAATGTAAATTTTTTTTCAAGAAACTTGTTCAAGAAACTTCTCGAGGAGCTCGTGGCTAAGTAATAACAGCCGCACGGGTCGATCCATCAGGCTAAGCTAAGCTTACCGGGGTCAGTCCGTGGATGGGTGACCAGTTTTACATACCGAGACTCCTCCGTGCCTCGGAAAGCACGTTAAGCCGTTGGTCCCGGCTGTCATTCGTCATCTTTGACAATCGTTACGGGTCGTCAGAAGCTCAAAAGTCTGACAACCAGCCTTACCAAGGGGTATCGTATTACCCAGTTAACGGGTTGTGGGGGTCAGATAGGCAGTCGCTCCATGTTAAATACTGGTATTCAGCTGCATCTGGTTAGACTGGCAGCCAACCCCAACATAATTGGGAAAAAGCTAGGCAGATTGATTTTGTTCAAGAAAGTTCTCGCATAGTCTTCACCTGCGACACAAACCACTATCCACCCAAGATTTTATATCACAAATAAAAGACACAACAGATCATTTAAACCCATCCATTCTTACAAGCACTTTAGTGTATAAAATCCAGCAGTGTAACTCTGGGAGTGGGTAAGTCGGCCATAAAGTAGGAGTATGTACGTGACCGCAGGCGCCGGCGCCGAGGTAATATAACTCATGAAGGCAGATTGCAACGTACCTGTAAGTAGTGTTTAGAGTGTTATTACCTGTGTTTGTTGGTATATAAAATATGGAAGGTGCAGACTGGCAATTGGGAGGCAACTGAAAGTTGCTCATCTACTTAATCAAAATCTTAAATTCACTGACAAACAACGCACAACCTAAACCGCTGGCTCTAGAAGCTTGAAATTTTGCACAAGAGTTTCATTACCAATGCGAGCACTAAGGATAATTTTTGAATTCATTCCCTAAATGGGTTAAATAGGGGATGGAAGTTTGTATGTAAGTTCATCGTTTTTACTAGTGGGCAGTCCCATCGGGCACACGGCTTGTAGGTAGCATAAAAATATATTAGTTTTCAAAAACTATTCCGGAGAGAGTCATAAATTTGAACCATTTTTTTAAATTAAAAGACAACTGCTTAATAAAGAGCTTACTAACGGCTCGGATCTCTCTGGAGCTCTGACCGGTGCAGCTTGGACCCTGTTCCCGATACCGGTGGGCTACTATTTTTTATATTTTTAAATGTTTTTATATTTTTTTGTATTCTAATATCTAAAAATGTAATTTTTATGTATACTTGTGAAATAAAGGAAATAGCGTACTAAAATGATAGAAAAATAATTTTCCAAGGAAATGACGATGGACGAAAGCTGTCAAATATTAAATAATAAAATATAATATTAAAATTATAATATATAAAATAAAATATTTTTTAGCAAAGCGTGCTGACACGAACCTGCAGATCTAAATACAGCAACACACACACCCATAATCACACACACACACATATACAATAATCAACACTAACACACATATGAGTCACTGTAACAAAATTTTTTTTTTGTGCTATAGTGTCATGTATGTGCCAATTTTATTGAATCTTTTAACAGGTATTGTGAAAAAAAAGTTTACCACCTCCACATGACGTACCATACGTGTCTGAATTAAAATAAAATTTTCTCTGACAAATGACAAGGCGACCACTCTGCACTTCCTTTTCACATCGTGAAGTTATTTCGTATTTCAATTACAAACACGGTGTCATCAATAACAACATAATTATGCACACAGCGAACACGACACTCCCGTGTTGATGTCTAGTGTTGGCTCATTAAAATGAATTATTATGAGTCGGTACATGGCCGGCGCGTTGTAAATCATTGCTCACTTACATGCTAAAGTTGTTCGGTTTATAGAATGGCGATTATTTATTGAGAGTTTAGGCTGGTGGCTTAATATAGTACGGCATTTGTTAGTAAGCTGTGCGTTCGGTGGATTTGTTTAGTTTTAGGGTTCCGTACCTCATAAGGCAAAAACGGAAGCCTTATAGAATCACTTTGTTGTCCGTCTGTTTGTTTCTCTGTCTGTCAGTCTGTTTAGACCCTTATAAAGTTGAAAAAAATGAATCCCTATTTCCCTTGGTCATCGCATCACGCGTGAACGGATGGAACAAATTCGCAAATTTTTTTTTTTGTGTTTATGATAGTCAGGAGAAGGTTCTTATGAAAAAAAAAAATTAAGAAAATTTCGCAGAAAATTGGAAAATTTCAGAAAAAAACATTTTAACTTCACGCGTTTACATTAGAATATTCATAGCCAAGATAGGACAACGTCCGTCGGGTCAGCTAGTATCAAATAAGTAGGTCCCTTGAAACTTTAAAACAATCAGACTTCTAAGTGAACGCAGTAATAAAACATTTTGTTACTCGCAAATAAATGAAAACCTATAGGGTACTCTACCTTCCGTTGACCTAGAATTATGAAATTCTCAAAAGCAAGGTTTCACAGCACAAATATAGGAAAAAGTCCGAAAATCGTTAATTTGTATATGTTTTATTAGAAACTAGCTGACCCGACAAACGTCGTCCTGTTGAAATTTCAATAACTCATACAAAATTCCCATAGAAAATTCACTTTCAGTTTTCCCGAATTTTCCAAGTTTTCCGGCAACTTTTCAAACATTTTCTTTAATAAAACCTTGCCCTGCCAATTACAAACACAACAAAAAATTGGCCAACTAGATGCAACCGTTCTGAAGTGATGCGCGTACATACATTCGGAAATTGATTTGTATTTATGTAGATGATGTTGATGATTATCACTTAATTTTTTCTTCGATTACAACTTACATTTGCAGCTGAAGAATTGACCGTGACTTATAATAATAGTCCTCCAGACCGAATTTCAGTCATGGCGGCCAATATCAGTGAAGACCAGCCTTCAGCGCGGGAGATATTATAGTGCACAAGTGTGTGCGCAGACACAGGTGCACTCTCTCTTCCCTCACTCTCATAGTCCGATGGGACGGCAATTTGACACGACTGGAGAGAGATCAGGCGCAGGACCAACAGCTTAACGTGCTTTCCGAAGCACGGGGTAATCACACCGCCAACTTCCAAACTCCAGTCTGTTACTAAGAAATTACTAATGGAAAAACCCACACACACAACACAACACTTTGCCCGATCCGCCAATCGAACCTAGGAGCTCAGCTGTCGCGCTTGTGACCACGAGACCAACAGGGCAGTTAAAACGGGGCCGTGACGTTTGCATCGATGCATAGGAGAACATGTTTTTCAACAACAATGTTAAGTTTGTTTTTGGAATAAAATCACTACAGAACCCGGTTTTTTATACTAACGCTCAGATAGAAGAAACTAAAAAGACCCAGAGCAAACATACATACCTACCAATGTTTTGTTCTGTACGGGAAACAAACCTAAGATCCGTAGCGTAGAAAGAAACAGGTTAGCGTTTGCAACAATCCGGTTATTCCGTGTTTTCTTAACAAAACAGCTGCATTGTTTTTCATCTTCATATTATGTGGAATTATTTTTTACGCGTTTTCTGAAAGAGAATTGTTAGAATATATTTTCAGGGCGTGATTGACGACTTTTAAAACTCGAGGATACTAATACGTATCGCCATCTATGTGCAACACTAGAACCACTCCCGAACAAGATCAAAACATAAACAAAAGCATGAAACTAAAGATCCATTTAAAGGGTGCAAGTTTATTGCCTGTGATGGCATACAATAAAAATGAAGCAATAAATGTCTTGCATCGTCTATGCACTGTTTTGACGGTGCAACTTTTATTGTTGCGCCAACTTATGGCATGCCACAGGCAATTTAATTGCTCCGTGTAAATCAGACTTTGCTTTAAAGAAAGAGTGTTCTTCCTCGCATGAAAGCAGTGTTTTTTGCTTCAAAAAATACAGGTGACAAATAAAAACATCTAATTTAAACGAAAAGTTACAGATAAAACTTTGTGAACATTACTTTGTCGAATTACCTAGAACTGTCCAAATAAATGAAATAAACTTCCCTAATTAGAATTTATTTTGCAGGGGATGTTAAATGGGAGATATTTCACGATGCCTCGCCGAGGAACTGAGTGAGAAAGACTCGTTTGTGTGATCATAGCCTTGACGACGATCAGCGTCTTTAAGCTACGATTGCCTAAAAGAGCGGTGATCGCACTTAACGGCTGCAGTGATGGTTGTCATGAAAATTATGATAGTGGCAAAGATTTAAATCGTTAGATTCAAAAGATAGTAGCGTATTTCTTTGCTGGACAGAAAAAAAACCCAAATTTACCCCTTTTCGTAATATTTAATCAATCTCATAGCTAGAAAACATACGTTTTTTTCATATTTTTTATGTAAATGAAAAGGTAGTAAGATTGTTTAGCGCAATTCGGTGAGTTTGTCGTAATAAAATTATTAAAATAATTATTATGTTAAATACCTACCAAATGCGCGAGGCAACCACTCGCGTGCCTACTTCAGTTCAATACGCCGCTCGAGCGCCGGATCATAGGGCCTTGCTGTGTGAGCTCACTCTTCTCAGTATGGACAATTTTTCGCGTGACTAAGTACGGTGAGGGCAAATCTAGCGATTTAAATCCTTGGGGGGCGGGGTTTGAAAATGACAGATTTTCATGAGAGGCGTTATAATTTGACGAAACCGCTTTCCTAGGAAACCCTCGAGGAAACCAAAGCTAAAGGAAGAAGATTATTACTTTTTGTGACTGGCCAATAATATGCAAAAACAGAAAACCCGACTACTATGTCCTATGTGTAGCTTGCCGGCCCCGCTGCACATCACTTCAGTCCAGTGGTCGCAAGCGCTTCTGCTAAGTATGGGTTGGGTTTGATTCCCACGTCGGGCAAAATGATATTGGGTATTCCATCAGGAATTTTTCAGTAGCAGTCTGGAGTCTGGATTTGTGAAGTTCGCCCCCTATTACAGGCAAAATGTGGGTGTATTTAAAGGCTCTGCTTTACTCTTCGGGGATAAAGGCGTTATTTTATGTTATTGTTGTGTTATATCCTACTAGCTGACCCGACAGACGTTATCCTGTCTTAGTTGTGAATATTCTAATGTTAACACGCGAAGTTCCCGAAGACGCAAGCTGAGAACATTTTGAATTATGTAGGAAAACTTAATTTATATTTTAAGAATTGAACTACGATTTTTTAATCAAAAGTAAAAAACCCGAAATAAATTTAAAGCATAAAAGACAAAAATATGAAAAAGGTAATTGAAGCCAATCAATTTGAAAAAAAAAATTGTTTTGAGTATGAATGTCGGCAATTGATTTTTATTTTAGAATACTACACAGCTGTCCTGCCAGACGTCCTGTCAAAATTTCAATAAATGGAACGACAGGAAAACAAATGAACAACTGATTATAAAATTAATTTGAAATTTGAATTCTAAATAGAATGAAAGATTCCCGACGGACGTTGCCCTGTCCAAATTTCATGGATGAGAAAATGAATTTTCGTCAATTTTCCAATGTTTTTCGCTAACTGTCTTCTTTCTTTACTTTCTGTTATTCTGCTATTCGGGACGAAGACAAATACAACAAATCAAAAATCATGAAAACCGATCCAGCCGTTCTCGAGTTATAAGTGTTCGAACAAACCCGCTTTGTTTTATATTTAAGATGTTTACCTTATTTTAAATCTCATGGTGGATCAAATACAGTACACGAAAAAAAAATACAGCAGTTCTGAATACAGCAAAATCTGCCGGCCATGCAAACGCTCAGAAAAGGAACTGGCAAAATAATAAGAACCGTATCAAAAAATCTAACACACTGCAGTCTTTATGCCGCACAGTGGCCGAACTTAAAAACTGGACAAAAAACGCCGACCGACGCTAGTCGGTTTAACTGCCAATATCACTGTCATTTGTCTCTGGGCAGCTTTGCGAAACAAAAATTTATTTTGCAGTTCCCAAACTTTACTTTGAACTTTACTAACTACAGAATAAAGGTAGATTTTCAGTTTTGGTGGTGTAAAATAGTAAAATTGTACGCCAATAACAGGCTCTCAGTGACATGTACGTTTTGAAAGCGTTTCGCTTTATGTCTCTAATTGCGTTAGGCACTGAAATATTTTTGAGTGGTCATATTGAAGTTTTTGACTTAAATGGTTAGTTTTTGTGCACTGTGCAAATAACAAAGAGGTTTGTCATTGAAGTTTTCGTCGAATATTTGACAAAGCGCATGGTTGTCATTTTATGAGTGTTTCATGAAATATAAACTGGTGTAATGTTTTGTTACTTTGAGCTGGGATGAAGCATATTTGTCGAGAGCTGGAAGCAATCATTTCATCGTGCATGGTTGGAAATGTTATTATTTACTGTTTGAAATATTTTTATCGTTTAAAACCGGGTGGATAGTTTAATGATAGAATCATTATTGAAATATTTACCTGCCATAAATAAAATAAGTGCCTATGTAGGCACTTATTTTACATGACTCTTACTTACTTACTTTTTTGACATGTGTCACAAGTCAAGCTCCGAACATTCTGAAGTACAGCTATCGTCACTTACACTAATTCTGTTTAAATGCACCTTAAGTTATAAATCTTAGCAAAATAAGTGTTGAACGAAAATCTATTGTTTACATTTCTGTAAATTTAAAAAGCAAAATAAACATGAAATTAAAGGAACAGCACAACGTAACGCAATTAATTAAAAAATATAAAAGAACAATAAAAGAATAAACTTTTTACTGTGAAATTCTTAGTGAATACTCCATAAATTATAATTATCGTAATATTTTTCCTTAGTGAGAATTTTTTTTAACCGTTTTAAACCTTACAAGCGAGATTTATTTCGAAATAGTATTACCGTGAGTAATATTTGATGTCCTCTTCAAAATCTGAACATGCAATTGTGTATAAGATTCGTCAATAAAAAAATCTTTAGTACCATGGGTCACCAAGCATGTGATAACAGGGTCGTCTAAACAAGTACACTGAAGAAGATCATAAGATCTTTTTCAGTGTACCTACCTGTTCAGACGAAGTTCCCTTATGTGGCTGACAGCTGGTACAAAAACGACGGTGGAAATCCTGAAAGTGTGAGAAATTATAATTAAATGTTTAGCTTATTATTCAAAAAATAATAATGTATAAAACTATCAACTAACAAACACTATTTTCATTTTTAACTGACAATACAAAAAGGGTACACCTCTGCCTAACCCCCTGCGGGGATTCCAAAAGAACTTCAAAATTTTCTTTCCCTCGCAATCTTTCCGAAAACATAAAATATTCAAACTATACATTTTAATTTTACGGTTAAAACCACAACCCGTAATTGTTTTCCTTTGTCGTAAAGCAAAAACCGCAGTTTTCAATATCCTCTGTCTCAGCTGAGCAATTTTCATAAGAAATTACTATTTCGCAATCAAAATGGGAACAATTGTAGATTGTCAACCGCCGCTGTCAAAGTTGACGGTTGCTGTCAAGCTATTCAAAAGACAAGATGTTCTGAAATGTCCTCATCTTTTTTGCATTTCTCATTTATCGGATTTTATACCTACTTTATGCCTACTTTTGTTTTTTTTTGCTTGACATTTTCGGCTTATTAAAAACGTTGCGGGTTTTGTATTTGAAGAGGGATGATAAAGTGGACAGTGGGTGTATTTATTAAAAAGCTTTCTACGTTTTTTTGCTATTTGTGGAATCTTTTTTAACCGACTTCAAAAAGGAGGAGGTTCTCAATTCGTCGGAACCTTTTTTTTTTCTTTTTTTTTTATGTATATTCCCCGATTACTCCAAGATAGCTAGACAGATTTAGATTTTTTTTGTTTTATTCGAGAGGGTATACATCACAGTTGGTCCCATATAAAATTGATTAACTTTGCTTCGGTAGTTTTTGAGTTAGCTTCAATAATACGTATTTTTTCCTCATTTTTATATGGATGATGTTCTAGTTTGTTCTGCAGGTGGTGGTATTAGAATTTGTGTGGGGTAGGTAGGTACCACAACTACAAAGTGAAAAATACCTTTAATTTCGGATGTCGGTGGCAAAAACAAAAATACATTTAACTAGACACCGACTTCCGAAATTAAAGTTATTTTTCACTTTGTAGTGTTGTTTCTGGAAGTCGGTTGTATTTTTTTGTAAAAAAGTTTTTATTTTTCACTTTTTGTTTAATGAAGTTTTGTACATTTCTGGCAAATTTTGTGGGTGTCATTAGGTATAATTTAATTAAAAAACCAGCCAAGCGTGAGTTGAACTCGCACACGAAAGGTCCCGTACCATATATGTTTAAAAATCACAAAGATAATTTTGTATTTCATAATTTTGTGCTTTATTTGTGCCATTGCTATAAAAGTGTCTATGCTCCTGTATTCTGCTAAAATTAACTCAGACATTCATGTTAGATGCATTTTAGAGTTCCGTACCTGTAGGGTACCAAACGGAACCCTATTACTAAGCTTTCGCACTCCATCCGTCTGCCTGTCACAGGGCTGTAGCTCATGAACAGTAGAATTGAAATTTTCAAAGATTGTGTATTTCTATTACAGCTATAACATCAAATAATAAATATAAAATAAAGTTAAAAATGAAAGGGGATCCCCATATAAACTTTACATTAAAAAAAAAAATCTTACCCTAGTATGTGAGGTGTCATTGTCTAGAAAACATTGATTAAAGTACAAATATACTTTTTATTTTTTTTTATCTTCAAAAATGAAGAAATAGGGGACGTAAAAGTTGTCAATTTTGGACCATTTTTGTACGACCTCTCTCGCAACAATTAAACAAGTTAAGAATTTGAAACTTCTGTATATTTTGTACCGTATACCGTATTTAATCAATAAATACTAAAAACGCCGATTCATAAGGTATTTTGTTTAAATATGGGCGATTTTCTGCAACTACAAAATTAACCTTATTATTCACAGTATAATAAATCTTCCATTCAACATTCATTTATTTATAATCTCTACACATGAATCAAGCTGTCGACGAACGACGCATTATCTTTTAAACAGTAAATCCACCAAGTTTTTAACGAGAAAAGTAACCATTCCCGAACTCATTCTACATTATATTGCCGTAAACAAACGTGCCACATGCTGCAAAAGTACCTCATACTTTCCTCACGTACTGGAAATAAATGACATGAAATTGCCGTAACTATTTTAGTCTGTGGCAACATTGTATCGCGCTGGGTCCGCGGTACACAGTCCACATATTTTGTTACTAATTACATTTTTTACGAGGGAATTTTTATAGCGATACTGAAAGGTTCCTAAATTATGTTTTAACGTATATTGGTATTCGTTCGGTGGTAATTATTGTGTGCCTGAAAATTTAGTGGTGTTCGGGAAATGGTTCTAAATTATCATGGAAGGTTGTGTCTGTTAAATTATTTTCCTAACCTGAACAAGGTTAGCAACATAATTTACCAATTTTATTTAAGGGATCCTTTTACGTTGTTCAAAATGTGTTGCCTATATTTTTTGTTTTTATTACTTTTGACAAGGACTTTTTAAAAGCTATCGGTTTTCAACTAAGCTTTTATTACTCTCCATTTATAATAACCAACTTTATATTAAAGTTTCTAGGGATACGTTTAATTTTATAACAGTCCAAAACATTAAAATATTCAAGAATTATAATAATAGTATATGTCGGATCCGGTCAATAGTACGGACGCGTAACGAATCGCAAGCGCGCCACTGGCGACATCACGTGAGGTGCCCACGCCTACAGCGCGCTTCTACAGAGTCGTGATGTTTTAACCTCATGGCGAGCAGAACAGTCTAGTGTTGGATCGCATCGGAGCAACATCGGGGTTACTACGCCATGGAACTGTATTCGATTCGTTGTGCTTAGTGATTGTGTTAGATTGTGATTTTAAACACCGTGTATCGCACCCAGTGTGTTTTCATTGCACGAAACCCATCTTCTGCCCACATGTCTGTCTAAATCTAACTGAGTAAATCCTGACGTCCCGACATATATATTAGTTCATTTTGTTATATTAATGTTATCAACTTACAGTGGTTACTACGGTACTTGGATAAGGCAGCATGACGTCACGTCCGCCCAATGACGGCACGCCACCATGCGGCACGCCGCGCGCCGCACGGCTATCGGAGAATTTAGAAAAAGACGTTTTACTAGTGGATCGCCCCACTCTGCGCGCAGATCTCAGCGAGTGCACAACTGCCTACAAGTACTCACCGTGTGCATAAGTCCTAACTACTTTGTTACTTATTTCCTAAATTAGTTTGATTGTGGCAGCTAAGTATGTGAATTAAAGGAAAATTGATAAATGTGCTGAATGTGGTTTAAAATATGGTTATTTACGTATTTTGATAACATGTCCATATGTGTTTATAAAACATATTGCACTAATCTGTGTTATTTCTCATACTAAGCAAGACTCCACAGCCCACAGCCTACAAAAAATTCTAAAACCCAGTACACCAACTTTTTCTTCCATCCCCAATCCAAATCAAACTTACCTTAATTTCGTGCCAATCTTGCAGCAACTTCCAAAACTGATTCTATTTACGAAATTTCAGTTTAATTAAGAATTTATGAAAGTTGTCCTCGTTTCCACGGTGTTCATTTTAAAACGTCGTAACTGTATTTCGTGATTGTTCGTCCAAGTAATTGCGAAGTCGGCACTATCCTGTATTTAGTTGTAGCGACGACGACGGCTTAACGCCTTCTCTGACTCGTTATGAATAGTAATTTTTGGCTGTACTGAATTTCGTAGTCTGTGTCTATAATTATGTTTTTTGTAGGAACTGTTTTGTATACTTTCCGTGAATGATGTAAATATCAATATATTTAGTGTTGCTATTCTGTAGCAATATTTTTTTCTTGGAAAATATTTCAGTGGGCGTTAAACGTGTCGTTTGATTATTCAGGTTTACTAATGAGGTTTAAGGAGTTGATTAAAAAAAAAACTACATGGGAATTCAAAGATGTTAATATTTAAGCCACAGACTGACTTATTGACTTCGTGGATATTAAACTAAACATTGACTTTTTTTCTTTAATAGAAAACCTATAAAACACACTGTCCAAATAAGATTTTTCCGTTAACACAAAGCACTACGCCACTATCATACATAATCAGCCTATAATGTTTCCACTGCTGGGACGCAGGTCTCCTCTCTTCAAGAGACAGTGGGCTGTAATCTACCACGCGGGCCCAGTGAGGGTTGGTAAATGTCACATTGTCACATGTCTCCAAATTTTTGGTTCTAGGACATGCCGGTTTCCTCACGATGTTTTCCTTCACCGTTCTGAAACTAGTGGTGATGAAGTTATTTACACAAAGTAAAGCACCTGCCTAGATTCGAACCCACGACCTACAACTCATAAGTCGGGCCATCACCACTGGGCCGCTGCTACCATACCCAACAAAAACAACAGAATCCCGAACTCTCCAAAATGAAATTGGACAACGTCTTAACGGGAACATTTTCGATGTCCAACGACTTCCACTGCTGGCCATTTCAACCCACTTATCTGAATAGTTGGCTTAAGTTCGCTAATTCAATAACCCACTCAGAAACGAACCGAATTAAGTGAGGAGTTAATTTTTTAAATGGCGAAAGGGTTTCGAGCGTCGTCGTACGAATTCTGTTCATGAAAGGGAATAACGTTGAAATGGCGGGATGTTTTAATGTTTGTATAAGAATCTTAGGTAAATATTTAGGGTTGTTAGCTGTTCACTAGTAAGTAGGAGGTAGTTTTTTTTTTTATTAGTTTGTTTTTAAAGGAATGATATGAAGATTATCATTATTATTACGAACGTTTAACGTTACGAATATTTTGAAAAACACTAACAGAAATTGCGATTGTAATTTGTATAAATCAGAATCATTATGCAATTTTTTTTTGTTTAAGCTTACAGGTCTATTAAGAAAGCACGATTACCAATTATTTCCCTGTCTATTACAACTTTCGGGTCACCAGTTGTCACGTTAAATAGTACGTTGTAATAGACAGGGAAATAATTGGTGATCGTGCTTTCATCATCATTTCTTAATGATGATGAAAGCCACATGCGATAGGAGAAGGTGTAGTCAGTTCTTTCTATACACAAAACACAAAAAAATAATCATATAAGTATTATTGTAAGTTACAAAATCACTTACAAAACTGTGAAACATCCCCACAAAATAAAACATTTGCAAAAGACAAACCAAACCACAAAACCTACTTCTCCAACTTAGTTACAAGTAGCGCCATCTAGCGGTTCACGCCGCAACTTCTTCAAAGAGCCCCAAACAAGGTTAGCTCGCGATGCCCCAATTGGATAGCGCTGCTGGTTTAATAACCGGGGAATAGTAATGTTGGAGGAGGTACTTGGTGAATGCTGAAATTATGAAGACAGATTTTTTTTTTAAATCAGCTAGCTAGGGTTAGTTACGCTATTAGGATGTTGAATTAAAAACACTGAATCTGAACACACTATATAAGTATCACAATCTGATTGATTTTGAAGGATATTGCTAATCCATTGCTTCATACGTTCGAAAAATTTGTCTGCTCGACAACGTAAATAACGCAATGAATGTTGTTGAACTGTTAAAATGAAACCACTTGCTACTGTAAGTGTGTCACGCAATTAGCTCTTTTTGTATACAATTTATTCCAAAAATGACTTAAATATTCGTAAGTATTACTTTTGGGAAACCCTTGAAACTTACAGATCGATATTCCGAACTTGCAAACCGTTATTTTCATCAAAAAGAGTAAAGGTGTAACACAATATTGCTAATTATAAATTACCACTTATTTTCAAGATGGTACCTTCTCCAAAATTACTGCCAACTCTTGGTCTATAATTATTGTGTACACTCCAAGTTTTGAGGGGTGATGTGACTTTGTACAGAGGTGCTATCGGATGTTTGGTCTTTCAGTCTCTGGAAAGTTTTTGAAGTTAAGAGTGAGGTAAAGGAGTCTAGTTTATTTGATTTGTGTGAACATAAACAGTAAGATCTTTTTAAGTTTATTGTTCTTTTATGTATGTCAATGTATTTTTGTTTTTTGTATAATTGCTAGCTTATGGTTTGAAGTTCTTTAAAAATAAATGTTTAAAATGGAAATGCATTCAGACTGTTCACGATTTACTAGTATACCGTGACTGAACAAACCCAAGACTTCCCTAAATTGTTCTACAGCTACAAATTTTTGTAATAATGTAATCTTAATTCACCATGAATTACACAATTACACAATTATTCAAACGAAGACTCGTAAACACCAAATTATAACACTAACAAGTTAAACAAAATGCAAATCTATCAGAAACAGTGTCACATAATCCGGTTGCAGCCGCCTTAGTCTGGTTATAACTGGTTCGCGCCGCTTTCATCCGGCTATAACCGCTCGAGCAAAGATTACAGGGTGCTTTACCAACTCGCGAGGGCTTATTGAGCGTCTAGAAGCGAAAATGTAAATTAGCAGTGAAATTGCGAAGTGATGTTCGACTTAATGACACTCATTCGCGTTCTTGAGTGTGTTAAGTTCAGTCTGCAATCAGCTCGTGCGAACGTCTTTACGTATTGCTAATAGCTGCCGCTTCTGTTAGCGTTTAAGTCTATGCACATCGAGGAAGGATGTTATGTTGTCGTGTGCAATAATGCGTGTTTGTATGTGTATGAAAGATATTACAGAGAAACTTTTTTGAATAATTATCTATATGGGTGTTACGTTAAATTTTTGTTTAACTAGCAATGTATAACCTAGACAAAGCAAAATTAATTCATCACAGATATTTCATAGCGGAAACGAAATTACACCAAACGGACGCAGATTACACAAATACAAATAAAAAACACAGCCACTCAAAAACCACCAAATAACAAAATCCGAAGCACCTCTACACCACAACCACCACCAAATAAATCCGTGTACACACAACCCGTAACACCATAAACTAAAACCCAAACTTATTTTTCAGCCGCCAGCGTCGACGTCAATTGAATTAGCGCCGAGTTCGTGTGCCCTAGACGTTATGCCCCGGCCACACGTTACACGCTCTTAAGCAAACTTTGTAACGCTATTACCAACTTGCCACCACCACTGCCATGTCAGATCGGTAATGGAACCTTCGGAATACAATCTCGTTGGACTCTGGGACTTGAGAACTACAGTTCTGCGAAATTGGACGCGACTAACGTCCGTGAAGTTGGGGGGTAAACTCTTGTTGGGATAGTTGGTCGTGCCCGCATGCGGTTGAGAGACAAATTGTGAAGTTTTCTTTAAAAAAAGCCTGAGTGCGTTTATGACAGTATACTAGAAAAGGTTGCAATCTGAGCTCAAAATAAAACAATGGAAGGCGCTTGTTTGCAGCTGCTAAGCATCCGTAGATTATAAAGAAATAGAAAAATAAAAATTCTAACATCTATGACATCGGCCGACTAACCGCATGCAGCCATGCGGGTACGGACTCAAAAGTGGCCAATGTCCTTTAATCTTATTTTTGTTGACTTAAATGATGGTCTCGTTGTATAAAATGATGACGGCAGTAAACGATGGATCCATTGTTAACAGGATTGGCGTTCTATGACGAGGAAATGATGAAATGGATTTATATGCGTGACCCAGGAAATAGAGGGTTTGGGTAACGTACTTGGAGGTTGTAGTGTTTTAATTCTGGAGCAGGGCTGAATAAATTTAGGATGTGAAATTAGAGTGGGTGTTTTGAATGTTTTATTGTTCCCTTTTTGAAGAACATGCAAAAATAAGTACTCACTGAAAATACACTAAGAAGAAGAGCTATCTTGGTGTGGATTATATTAGTTTCATGCTATTTAAGATGTCCTTATAGCAGCACTTCCTTGTTTCATTTTATCCACACCTTGATAAATAGTTAGTTCCACAAGCAGAATTTCTTAAGATTACGTACTAGCTGCACTTCTGAGAACAAAAATATTTCACGTCATTGAATCGCGTGTTTATTTATTTACCAGAATTGTAATATTTAGGTCATTACCTATGAAATTGCCTTTTAGATAGAAAAAATCAAACAATATTTTTTTTTTAATTGTTGATGCTTTTTGCCATTTTAATGAAAGTTCGTTATTGCCTCTGCTATAGAAATCCTGGGGACGGGAATCGATGAATTCTAAGGCGTTCTTCACCGCCTCGTTGCATTTGTAATTTTTTCCCGTGGCTTTTCTATTGTTGAGATCAAAATTTCCAGAACGGAAGCGATAAAAACCTAAAACGCACCGTGCGTTCACTTGCGGTACCTAGTCCATACACGTCGTTAATATTGCGTTATGTCTGTGCTGCATTGGTGCCAGGACGGCACTCGTGTTAGAAAATAGCGCACTATTTTGATTTTTCTATGGTTACAGAAACATCAAAGAAAAATCGAACGGCGGGAAAACAAATGAACAACTGATTTTTTTTTAAATATCTTGCTTTAATATAAAATTAATTTGAATTTGGAATTCTAAATAGAATTAAAGTATTGATCTTCACACTAGCCGGTATCAAAAATCGGAAATTTCATAGGTAAAGGACCTTTATGAGATATCATCATCTGCTTAGCCTTTCCCCAACTATGTTGGAGTCTGCTTTTAGTCTAACCGGATGCAACTGAATATAGTTCGCGTCACGTTTTGCTACTCTGAAGTAGGCTACAAATGACTGCGCAGTAATCAATAGATATGCTAAAACAGCAGCGCGCCATGCCATGCGCATCGAAATGCCTGGTTTCAGAGCGGCAAACTCACGTGACGGGAACTATATGTACCAGTATTTTACAGGCCTATCTAACCAGTTACTTGGAAATACGATACCCCTCACGTTATCAAACGTATTCAATCCAAATACTGTTTTCATTTTGGCAGCTTTTTCAGATTCTACTCTGACGTAAAAATGGATTATTAACACGCCCGTAAATTGTAAAAATCAATCCTTCAAAAACTCGACGCAACCCAATTTAAATTCACACGTAATCAGATTAAGGTGGAGGTAATACATCACGGAGCATATTTCTCTTATTCATTCATCAAAACTTGGGAACAATCAATCTTGCGAGGACAATGACACCTCGTTACTGTGTCATTGTTATGTCACCATTGCTGGCAAATGATGGGGGCTCATTGCCCATGCTGGCCATTTTAGGTAGTTGGTTATTTTAATGGGGGTTCCATTGTATGATGGTGAATGGGAGGCGTTTTGGTGTTAGAAGTGGGGAAGTGAACTTAATGTGAGCTGATGAGTTAATATGTCACAGGGTCGACATGCTCTTTTGTTTCGAAGCACTTGTGACACAGATTGGTCTTTTCAAAGGGCAAATTCTGACAGATTCTCTAAAGAAAAGTAATTACGTCACTTTCATTATCTATAGTTTAGTATCAAAAGCCACTTAAGTCATCCATTTTAAACATGTTTACCTGAAAAAATATTCCTGTTCATAGTTATGTAATTTTAATTAGTTATTATTAATAGCATGCGTATATGACCAGATTTGTGAACGTAAACGAGGCAATAGGAGTATGTAAGGGAAGTGCAGGTGGCGTTTTGTAGTTTCTGCCTACCCTTATAGGAAGAAAACGTGAGTTTATGTATGTATGCATGATTAATACTATAAAAAAAGAATCGGCATAAGGTATATTACTATAAAAGTTAACGTACTCCAGTGTCTTAGTTTTTGTTTTACAACTAAAGGTACATAATACACTAAAAAAGGTATTTTCACATACCCATGTACTCGTATCAGGTTCACAAAACCAAGGACAACGCAAACGGTTTTATTGGAAAATCGCTCGGGCCAACACAGGCCAGCAGTAATCGCGTTACCTAGTAAACCGGACAGGAACGTCGCTAGATTAAAATGATGTTAGGTACGCTAGATTTGTTACCCTGGCTTTCAATTTGATTAGAAAACATTGTTAAGCTTTATAAGGTTGAAATGTGGTTTGATGATCATAATTATGTGAAATCATTTGTTTCTCTTTTTATGAGAAAATAGTGTGTCATTTGGTGTGTAAGTAATATTTTACGAATGTACTTACCTTTGGAGATTTAAGAGCATAAAGTCTGGAACTTTTATATGTTTATCCTTTTAGTAAGTTAGCTTTTAAAGCACCATAAAGTACTGAATGCATTGAATTGTCACGTTTATGCATCTCAGGATTTGAATCTAAATACGTAAATGTAAGGAGCCTTAACTCTTAAAGCCCTGTAGGTATTTATTTCAAACAAAAACTTACTTAATTACAACACCATGATTTTGTTGCTGGAAACACGTTATAATACATATACTGCATACAATGTTTCCAGCAAAACAAAAACATGTTGCCGAACTTTTGTTTACCATTGATCATGATCATTATCTTGCACGAGCGACTGCCTATCTGCCTACTATTTTTGCTGTGCCCGACAGGGTCCATAATGATCACTTATAAATTAGTTACACATTGGTGCCGATTCTCTTGTGAACGCACTAAACTAAAATTAGAGAATCGCTATCTTTTACTAACAGGCAGCGCGAGAAAAGGACGGCTATAGCTATGAACTAAGTTGGAGATGTCAAACTAGTTCACGCCTTGCGCTTCACCGTGTTTTTAGTCGACATGTTTTTACGTGTCGTCTAAATGTCTATGAAAAAATTAGTTCTAACTAATTTGACAGCTCTAATTTACTTCCGTCCCTTTCTTATCATAATAGAGAGAAAAAGTTAGCAATAGCCTAAATTAAGTTTAGTTTGTGCACAACAGAATCGGCACCATTGTGCAATGCAAATAAATTATTGAGTATTATGTATCTGACCTACATAATCCAGTTACTGGGTAATACGATCCTCTTGGTAAGACTGGTTGTCAGACTTTACATTTCTTCAGACTTGTTTACCATGAATCATCATTCTCCTGCCCTTATCCCAATCTATTTGGGGTTGGCGCAACATGTCCCTTTTTACCCATACTTCTCTATTATTCATCATCTCGGTAGTCTTTCTAGTCAAATCATTTTTCACACTGTCCATCCACCGTTTCTTTGGTGTTTCCCTACTCTTATAGCCATCGACCCTCACGATATTTTCCTCATTCCTTTGAATCACATGGCCATATCATGACAACCGATTTCCGCACAACTTTTCAGTCACCGATGCCACTTTCAAACTTTAAAAAGTGGTCCAAAACAATTGCACCACAAACTTACCAACCCCATAAATAGAAAAGTCAATACCCCAGCTTACCAGCGAACAGCCTCCAAGCTGGAGCAGCTCAACACCCACGGGATACTAACCCCAACATATCTTTAGACTAGACGAGTCTGGGTAAATCGAAAAACTTTAAATGGGTCCAATTTCCAGCCCTCCCCTCCCCGCAGCCATGTCCCGCGAGACGTGGGGCAATTAAAAGAATTGCCCCGCTACGATTCAGTCCGACGACTAAAAATGAAAATATAATGGGGGATGATTGAGACGGAGACGTTGCGGTCGATATTGAAGTAGGTATTTCTAAGGCATACATTAAGTAGGTACACGCTTATTCATTAATTAATCGTCACATTAGATGCTAGGTTATCTGTCAATTATAAGCAGAGTTCGGATAATCCGATGCTTGTTTACCTAAAGTTGAGGTGTTGGCTATTAAGGAATTCAGTTTTGTATCAAAAAAACCCGAGATTCCGGGATCGACAAATTTAGAGTTCTGATTATAGAATCGAATGTATAGTTACTTACATTCAGGTGTTGGCTAATATGGAATGCACTTTTGCATCGATCGTAAAAATCTCGCGATTACGGAATTGAGAGTGCTATTTGACTATAAAATCGAATGCTAGCTAATGTTTTAAAGCTAAACTGGTATAGCAAACGTCAGGATAAATAATGTTAAAAATGAATTTCAAGTAAACAAATACGAATTGTTGTGCTCCCGAAGTCCTGGTATTTTTTAAAATAAATAATACCACATATTTAAGAAGTCGTTTTTTCATACCATGTATCCGATTAGTTGTATATTCCCGGGCTTCCTGGAATCCTGGGATTTATAATAGTATAAAAATAACTAAAAACAAATATACATAGTAATACATACTTAATAAAAACTTTACTAATCAGAAAAAAAAAAATTAAGAAGCCGCTTCCATAATTTCTTAGCAAAAATTAACAAATTAACTTCAGGTAAATATGCATGGAGTGGAGGGAGGCATTTGTCCAGGAATGGGACAGAGTAGGCGAGTCAAAAAAATACATCCCAAAATAAAAATGTGTATGTGTGTTTTAATCTGATTTCTGATTAAAAGTCAATCACAGCAGTGATTATGACAAAACTAACAGCAAAACCTGTCGTCTAATTGGCCCCTAACAGAAGTCGTCCTACCATGGACTGCTTAAAAAAAAACTATCGCAGTTATTAAAGTCAACGACAAACGAAGTGAAATTAAGTGTGATATGGGTATACACATCTACCCACTCCTTTAAAGCAAAACGAAAACATTTAAATCTCACAGTGACATACTCGCACTTACTGACTGATAAATAAGGACTATAGTAGGTAGATCTAGTCCATATTTACCAGTCAATAAGTGACACCCCTAAAGACACACGCACAGGTCATTAACCTTGACTGCTGGCATCTGATTACCTGTAAACAAGAGTGTAGAGTTACCCCATTGAGTGTGATTTACGAGCCGTCGTCTTGGTGCGATGGCGGCTCGAGTAGAGGCAATAATAAGTGTTCAATGGCTGATGAGTTATGGAGGTGGCTGCTAGTTGGGTTGGTTTGAATTAACTACGTGGGTTTTAATTAATTAATCAACAAAGTAAAAGACTAAATAATACTCGTTATAATTTTAGATACTTTGTAGTCGTAATTTTTGTATTTTAAAGCCTAAAAAGCCAGATGGTGTAAGAAATGTCAAGGTCACAATAACCCAAGTTATCACTAACTGCCTTGGAAAGCACGTAAAGTCGTTGTTTTTGTGCCTAATCACTCCCCAGTCGTGTCTGATTGCCGTCCCATCGGGATGTGAGAGTTTTATCCTCCATTTACACGGTGCAAGTTTCTGGAACGTTCAAGAGCAATAATCGCATGCCTAAAAGCACGTTCAAATTTATTGCCATTCAAGAATGGCATGCAAGTGTTTACATGCGTGCGATTTCCATAAAATGGCATACAATAATTGAATGCAAGTTTTGCCATTCAATAAACGCGCGACTTACACCAAAGCAATAAAAAGACAAGGTGATTATTGTATGCATGTTTTGCCTCGTCTAAACACAGAGTTGGAATCCCTTCTACAATTGATGCAAATATTACCCGCATTTGCGCTGCCAAATATTTAATTCAATTTTATTAAACATCTTCTTTTGCTAGCTCATGTTTGAATGATTGAAAATTTTCATTTCCAGGATTGAATGCGATTTTATTCCATTCAAAAAAATTGTCGGACAGGATTTTTTTTCTGTTTCTCTCAACATTTTCCACTTTGCGAATACGCAGCTTTAACGCCCAAATCTATGTCCCGTATATTCCAAATCAAAGATATCCACGATGCGGCGCTTGTTCTTCTGCGTCGTTACACCAAGAATTAAGTCTTAATAGGCTAGTTGAAACACCTCCAATTACAACAAGACAAACTAAGGTATATATCTGTGGATTGTTTTTATTGAAGTTATATTGTTGTTGTTGTTGTTGTGACTTATTTGGTTACTGTTAAAACGTCAACAACTATTGCTTTATCTGGTTAGTAATCTATTTGGCACCTAAAATAGTACTGTAGTGCTATTCTGTAAATATCTCACCGTGAAAACATGAGTGAAGTGATCTTAAAGTGAGCTGTCAATAGTGTCAACCCCTAGCATCAGGTGGAATGACGGCTCACTTCACGCTCACTTCACCTGAGTTATCACGGTGAGATGTTCACAGAATAGCACTACTGAAGTCAAAAATTTATTTTGAATTTAGGAAAAAGTTATTATAATTGTATGCTGGGAACGCGTCTGATACCGAAAATTTAGTTTTAGAATTTTTGTCTGTTTTTCTGGATGTATGTTCCGGATTGGCGCAAAAACGGCTGAACGGATTTCGAACAGATAGTTTATAACCTAGATTAACTCTTTATTCCCGGTAGTAGATTCCCGTGGGATATTTTTTGACATCAACGCAGGCAAGGCGCGGACAATAGATAGTTCAGAATTAAAACCTAGAGAATAATTACGTACATACGCGACTAGAATGATCGCGCTGCGAATTTCACATTCATTTTATTATGATCGCGTACTCGCGCAGCAATCGCTTCTGGATATGACGCGGCCTAATTATTAAAAAAATTACGTAGAATTACTTTCAATACTTACGAACTTTTCGTGATATTTTGCTCCATTAGTTATACGTAATTGCTTAGCTTGGTTACTGATACTAATTTACTCAATGTTACAGCATTCTACATGTTACTCATTCCGACGAAATCATTTAAAAACTATTTAGTCCTCTTAATAGCCCAATATAATATAATATAACCATCAATATTTTTTTACAATCAAAGTGTAAATGAATGAATCACACTGGTTCCACGCGATCCCTGTGCACTGATCCATGTTAGCGGTTCGTCCCGAAGGTATTCCTTTATCGCAACCGCAATCATTGAACATGAATCTCTTTCAAGATTCCGCCTTCCTAGATATAGAAGAAATTAGAAATGCAAGTCTTGGGATGGACAAAGTAGGATTTGTAATATCAGTTGATAACTGTGTCAATGCAAGGGACTTTTGTATTTTGGAGAGAAAGCGTAATTATCATTGCTTTACTTAATTATTGGTTTAAAATAAGTACCTACCTAAAATTTCAGCTTTCTAGGTCCAAGGGTTTGGGCTGGGCGTTGACGAGTCAGTCAATCAGTCAGTCAGTCAGTCAGGACTTCTCTTTTTATTTATATAGATAACATATAACCTACTCCTTTTTGGAAGTCGGTTAAAACAAATTGACCGACCTTTGCGATTCATCAGCGCGCAATGATCATAAATTGATGTGGGTATGAGCATTCACGGGCCGTCAGCGTCGCCGCGATGCTATGGCGTCATGCCATGGCGCGGCGTCATGAATTTTGGCGTGATTGAAAATCCAGAGTAGATATACATCACTTCAACGGATTTTAACATTCATAATCAAATTTGGATGTACCTACATCATGCAATTTGGCGCGGTGGACTCACTGTGAATACATAACATAATCAGCCTATAACGTTCCCACTGCTGGGACACAGGCCTCCTCTCTGTGAGAGGGAGTGGGCCATAATCCACCACGCGAGCCCAGTGCGGGTTGGCAGATGTCACAAGTCTTCGAATTTTTGATTCTAGGACATGCCGGTTTCCTCACGATGTTCTCCTTCACCGTTTTGAGAGCAGTGGTGATGAAATAATTTACACAAATGACCTGATGATGATGATGATGATGATGATGATTTTCACTGTGAATGACCAGCTTTAATCAATAAACCAAGTCCATCGAAAAAAAAAATCTAATGAAAAGTTGCCTTGACACCACCCAATTTACTCGTGACGACGTTTCTGAAGCAAGTTCAATAAATCTCAAGTTATCACAAACTAACATATGTAAATAATATATGTTTGTTAGTCGTGTTTACCATCATGTCTGCAATAAAAGCCTCCACTTTAAACAAGAGGGTTCAACAATGTGTTGTTCAGATACTTAGGTAAACACTATTTAATGAAATTGTCTGACTTTGGCGCGAGGGTCGCTAGCAAAATAACAAAGCAATTTAAAACTCGATACTATTAGTGTAAAGGTATATGTATACTATAGTCGTTTTGAGATAGTGAAAATTGACTTGTAAATTTGTTTTTCCATTTTTAGTTGAATTACTTACATAAGCCTAAGACGAACGAAAAGAAGAATCATTAAAATCCGCTTACAAATGCCGGAGATACTGGTGTGGCAAGTTATTGCCCCTTACATCTTTTTGATTGTGGGCGGTGTTAAGGTGTCTGTAGTCTGCCTTAGGCATGTGTTGCTGCCGGGGACATGTGTGGCGCGGGCTTTGAGGATTCACCGGCAAGTGATAGCTAATGACGGCTGTCTGACGTCAAAGTGCACCGGCGCCGTTCGAACGCATTTTCTTCTCACCACGAAACCACGTTTTCAATCTCAATTCATCGCACCCGCTAAAACCATAAACTTTTATGTGTTATCCCGTAATCTTTGGGGATTTACCGTTATATGGTTCAAAATTACAATAATAACCCGCGTCCGATTAATTGTGCAATATTAAAGACTTTCAAGTGACCAGTGTACGGGCAAGCAAGGTGGCCACCTGCTCAGAAGAACTCACAGATCAGGACTCAACAAGGATCACATGTACCGCTTTGCATTATTTGTTGGGGTTAACTACAGGCGCCATCTGACCGCCACCAATCATCTTGAAAATTTCGGACAAAATAGGCAATTTGAATTAGCGTGCAATCCAGACGTTAATTTTTCCTCGTCCTCAACCCGCATAGAATACACGGCTATTTACACGCCTGTCCCTCCAGATACAGTACATTTATGCATGTACTCGTAATTTCGTACGTAAGAATAATTACCTAATAATATTATTATACTAAAACCTTCCTGAAAGTATGTAGATTACGTTAGTTAAAGAATCCTAAAAATTTGTTGATTAGTTTTTGAGAAAATCGCGGACAAACAAACATGCATACATACATACATACGGGTCGAATAGTCTCGTTTTTTCACGTGGGTTAAAAATAAAAAAGTTTTGGTGCAGATAGCAGGATTTGAGGAATCTGTATCGGATATATCGATCCCTAAAACAATGTAATTCGAAAACATTGTAAAAGCCAATTATTTATAGAAGAGTACCTAACCGTTAATTGCCTCGTTGGTCTAGTGGTTGCAAGAGCAACTGCTGAGCATGAGGTCCTGGGTTCGATTCCCGAGTCGACACAGTGTTGTTGGATTTTTCCATGAAGAATTTCTCAGTAGCAACCTGGTGTCTAGATTTGTGCCCGGTAACCGTAACTGTAGAGTTTGTTGACCGTCCTTCTCTATAGGAAACGACCAATTGGACCCGTGCACTTATTACTATTACGTACATTTATTTATTTAAATTTAATTTATTGTTCACCAGAAAATACCTAACAGAAATAATTAATTTAACACTACAAACATACAATATCTGGTTTAAATAAAACCAGGTTCAAAAAAATAATTCATAATTATGAACCTGCCTGTTGTTGCTGACGCAAGCAGTAATGTGTCCATACCTTTACAATTCTAACATAATAAGGGACTCGATTGGTTATAAACTTGCCTACTTAATGTTATTTTATCCTCTATAAAAGAATTCTCTTTTTTAACACGTCGTTTAAATTCACAGGAGCGTTTAGGTTATGGGGTTAGAGGTGAAAGGCATAAGCGATAGCGATTAACTACGACTAATTTCAGCGACTTAAGATTAGATTTAGCAATAAAATAATTATGCTATTAGCGCCATTTTTTCAGAACATAAACATAATAAAAAAATGGAAACTGGGAATCTTTTAGGATTGTGTATATACAACACTGGGCTTCTTTCTTTTTCGTGTTCTTGTTAGTGACCCGGTGTGTGTCAGTTTTATGCCCGCCCATGGGCCTCTGGCTTCACATGCCGTCGAGAATTAATATTAGGTCTTTACCTATGAAATTGCCGTTCTGCAGTACTGGCCATTTCAAATCAAAATAATTTTTGTTTGGCTAAGAATTCTAATTTCAAATTAATTTTATTTTAAAAACATGGATATTTTTTTCCAAAAGTAGTCATTTGTTTATTGATTAGTGTTACATTTTCATCGCATTTCAATCTTTTTCGTCATCATGGATACGTTAAAAATTCTAGTAATTATGGAATATGAGTACCGTCGTGGCAGCAACGCGGCACAAGCGGCACGCAACATCAACGACGTTTACGTAGCTAACACTACAAACCAACGCACCACTTGTTATTGGTATGCTCGCTTCCGTTCTGGAAATTTCGACCTGAAAAATGAACCTCGCGGTCGTCCGAAGACTGGTCGGCAATGTCGAATTAAAGGCGATTGTGGAAGCTGATGATACACAATCTACGGCTGAATTAGCAGCAGCTTTCGACGTTAGCGTCAAAACAATATTGGTCCATTTGCGTCAAATTGGCAAGGTAAAAAAGCTTGACAAATGGGTGCCCCACGAACTCAATGATCGCCAGCGCGAAGTACGCGTCGAGACGTGCCTTGCACTGCTCAACAGACACACAAATGAAGGAATTTTGAACCGCATTGTTACCTGCGATGACAAATGGATACTGTTTGATAACCGCAAGCGCTCAGCAAGTTGGTTGGATCCTGGTTCAGCACCTAAACAATGCCCTAAACGAAAACTTACCCCTAGAAAAGTGATGGTTACTGTTTGGTGGTCTAGCGCCGGTGTGATTCATCACAGCTTCTTACCAAACGGGGTGAGCATTACTTCAGATGTGTACTGTGAAGAACTGAACACAATGATGGAGAAGCTGGCACATCTCCAACCAGCATTGGTCAATCGCTCGTCTCCGCTGCTCCTACACGACAACGCGCGACCTCATACTGCACAGCAGACGGTCTCCAAGTGGCAAGAACTGGGGTTGGAAGTTCTCCGTCATCCGCCCTACTCACCAGACCTTGCGCCTACAGACTACTACTTTTTCCAGAATTTGGATAACTTCTTGGCGGGAAAAAAATTCAATACCCGAGAGGCAGTACAAAATGCCTTTGAAGAATTTGTTGCCTCCTATCCAGCTGATTTCCTTAAGAAGGGCATCAATAAACTGCCACTGCGTTGGCAAAGATGCATTGATTGCATGGGTGATTACTTCGATTAATAATTGTGTTTTTTGACACCAATAATTTTTTGGAAACTTTAAAATCGACTAGGGATACTGTGTATCTGCCTGTTAGTTTTAGACACATAATAGCAAGGCTATTAGCTTTTTGTATAAACTCAGACATAAATAGTATGTCGAAGTCTTGTATTATTAACACCACAATGGTTAGTAATAATACTAATAATAAGGTGGTGAGCCTGAATAAATGTAGCTCAAATGCTATAAATATTTACACAAATTGTACGAAGGAGGTTCGATGTCCCACACTCACTAGAAGCTCATTGCCTGGTGATGATATTGAAGTCTTGGGGTTAACTCCGGATAGTAATTTAAACTAGTTTGTAAGACAACAGAAGGTACCAGTAAGAATATTCTTATACCTAACAACAACAAGGTGTCTTCTTGCTCTAAAATAAATAATTGTCGAAAAGGAGTTCAGCAGAATGCCTTGAAATTATTCCATCAAAATATTCAAGGTATTTCTTCCAAATTATTAGAAATTGAAATGTTTTTAGAAAAAACAAAGTTTGACATTGTTTGTTTTACTGAACATTGGTTAAAGGATTACCAAATGCTAATTAATTATGAGAACTATAGTGTGGGCAGTTGTTTTAGCCGTAGATCTATGCTGCGTGGAGGTTCTCTAATTTTGATAAAAAATTGTTTAAAATCTAAGCAACGTAATGACATAGTTGGTTTATCAGTGGAACATTGCGTCGAACTATCCTGTGTTGAGCTGGATAGGCATGTTGTAGTGTGCGTGTACAGACCCCCTAATTGTCAGAACTTTTCTTTATTTGAGTCAATAATGGAAGATGTACTAGCGAAACTTGCATCCGGTAATAAAGCTGCAATTTTTTGTGGTGATTTTAATATTAATATTCTGGAAAATAATTCAAATAGCAGGAGATTATTAAGCCTTTTTAAATCATTCAATTTATCTAATATTTTTACAGAACCGACTAGAGTAACTCTCACTTCTGCTACTTGTATTGATAATGTTTTCTGCGATTGTGATTATTTAGATAAAGCCATCGTAAATTATTTACCATCTGATCACAGTGGGCAAACAGTAACTTTTAAGTCTAAAACAACTTTGCAAAAAGTGCAAATACAATTTAGACCAATAACAGCTGGCAAATTAAATAGATTCAATAGTGCCCTAGGTAATAGGTTAAATGTTCTGGGCCATAATATGGACGGAGCAAATAAACTATATGAGGATTTCTTTTCAGTAGTGCTCACTGAATTCAATAAAACTTTTGAAAAGAAAACAAAAAATATTTTCCCTAACTTTTTATTTAGTGACTGGGCAACTAGAGGTATTAGGATAAGTAGGGAAAGATTATTCGAATTGTATGGCCTTAAGCCTTACATTAACACTGTGACGTTCAACAGGTATGTTGCTACATATTCCAAAATTTTTAGAAATACTTGCAAAATAGCTAAAGCCCTGTATATTAGTAACAAGATCAAATCAGCAGAAAATAAAGTAAAAGCAGTGTGGAAAGTTATAAATAATGAAACTAATAGGAAAAAAATACGAAACACGGATTTTACATTGGAGACTTCTCATGGTGATATAAGCTCTAACTTAGAAGTAGCTCAAGAATTTGTACACTTCTTTACAAATATACCATCTAAAACGACGGAAGCTTTAAATTCCTCACCCGATGTCTCAATTGATTTATTAAGAGCGAACGTTCCAAGCTGCCCGGTTGAATTTCAATTTAAACATATAAACCCCATGGTAGTTAAAAAAGCTTTTCGGCACATTAAAATCAAATTGACCGAAGATCTATGGGGAATGTCTATCAAAGTTTGTACATCCATAATCGAGACTATAGCACCATACTTAGCATTAATATTTAATTTGTGTGTGGATGAAGGAGTCTTCCCGGATTTAATGAAATTTAGTAAGGTTATACCACTTTTTAAATCTGGGGACAGTAAACACACCAACAATTATAGACCAGTATCCGTGTTGCCAGTATTCAGCAAGGTATTCGAAAAGGTAATGCTCGATCAAATGCTTAATCATTTTAACACCAACCAAATCTTGCACGATCAGCAATTTGGTTTCACCAAAGGACGTTGCACGACTGACGCGGGTGCCACTTTATTAAAACACATATTTTCAGCGTGGGAGGAGGCCCAAGATGCCATAGGAATCTTTTGTGACCTCTCCAAGGCATTTGACTGCGTAAATCACGAAACCTTACTCTTGAAACTTGAGCATTACGGACTAGGTAAACTTGCGCTCAGTTTAGTAAAATCTTATTTAAATGATAGACAGCAACAAGTTCAAATAAATGGTGTCAATTCACTCGGTCTAAAAGTACAAATGGGTGTTCCACAGGGTTCGATATTGGGTCCTTTCCTCTTTTTAGTATATATTAATGATCTACCCCATTTATTAAAAAACCAACCACAAATGGTGTTATTTGCTGACGACACATCCTTAATTTTTAAGATAAATAGACGTGCATCAAATCTTGACGACGTAAATAACGCCCTACTGCAGATCCATAATTGGTTCACTGCTAATAATTTAGTATTAAATGGGAAAAAGACTAAATGTGTAAGATTTGCTTTACCAAATGTTAAAAGTACTGATTGTGACATAGTATTGAATAAAGAGAAACTAGAATTCGTCGATAAAACTGTTTTCCTGGGGATCACGCTCGACTCAAGGCTGCAATGGGGTCCGCATTTAACATCTCTTGCAGGACGGCTAAGTTCAGCAGCATATGCGGTGAGAAAAATCCGTCAATTCACTGATGTAGACACCGCAAGGATGGTCTATTTCAGTTACTTTCATAGTATTATGTCTTACGGTATTTTACTATGGGGACGGGCTGCAGACATAGAGTCTATTTTTATTCTGCAGAAAAGAGCCATCAGAGCAATATATGGCCTCCGCAGGCGCGATTCTCTAAGGGAACTGTTTAAAGATATTAACATCATGACGGTACCTTGTCAATATATCTACGAAAACATCATGTACGTAAGGAAAAATCTAAATCTTTTCGGTAAAAGAGGTGAAGGACACAATTATAGGACTAGAAATAGGGACCAATTAGTTCAACCAGGTTTCAGACTGGCTAAAGTAGACTCATCCTTCATGGGGTACTGTTTAAAATGTTATAATAAAATACCTCCCCACATACTCCAGCTGAATGAAAGGAAATTTAAATCTTGTATAAAACGCACACTATGCAGCCGGGCATATTATAAGTTGGGGGATTACATCGCTGACAAAAATGCTTGGCTGAATGCTTGTCCTGCTCCACAAGGACGCATTAATTAATTGATTAGCATTCGGATATATTGTTGGACCTGCTGAAGATTAAGATGAGAGAAAACTTTCTTTGCATTGTTTAGATTCAATCTCTTAGTATTATATAATTGCATAGCACGTGTGAGCACTATGTAGCTACTATTAAGCTACCTTTTACTGGGTACGTCTTTCACTGACTTGAGTGTGCCCTGGCGGTTGAGAGTATGTCATGCTCACTCAAATGTCTCGCTGATGGTGGCGTGTGTGTTGGATCATTAAGTTCCCTTCAAAATGGTTGAGCTAAATGGTGCTGATCCATGCGTCATGTTCGTGAACGGGCGCCGTCAGTTGGGACTGGTCGTCTCTTAGCTGCCATGGCTTATTTTTAATTTTAATATTTAATTTAGTTGTTTTAGTTATTATCTTTTTATTACGGACGCTTTTTAACGTGCACGTCTTTCTACATTGTTCTCACATGTATATTTTCAACTTGAACGATGTAACCAATATTTTGTAAAAATATTATGATTTAAAAGAGTGTCCGTGGAGTTTCTTGCCCGTTCTTCTCCATAGGGATCTACTACGCTTTGGAATGGGCAACTAGCTTCATCTTTCTGACTGACCGACCCATTGACAATTCAAAAGTGCCTGTAATTGGTTTATTTGAAATAAATGCTTTGAGTTTGAGTTTGAGTTTGAATACAAATAAAAAATGCATGAAAAAAATTCGTTTAAATTTTTTCATACAAAACGGCAATTTCATAGGTAAAGACCTATTATCATCTCTCAGGCACGGGTTTGGTTTCCTCACGAGGTTTTGCTTCACCGTTTTTTAACTAAATAAAATTCATGGCGGCATGGCGGATGGGCGAGGGGGGATTTTTTGGCCATTTTATATTTCTTTACAGAAGTGGCATACTTCGGAGCTGATTTTTTAAATTCCCATAGGTACTCTGCTCATACAAGTAGGAAGTCCAATATTTTAATATTAAAACCGACCGAGGGCAAAGTGAGTGGGAAATAAACCGCAATAATAAATCTTCATTAAAATAATGACTACAAAAAACATTCCTGTATTATTTACACTGTAATTTTCCAGTGAAGTCACCAAGTGAGTAATGAGAAATATTGTAATGGTGGAATAAACTAAAGTTAAAATATTATGTAAAATGTAAAATACTGGTATTCAGCTGCATCCGGTTAGACTGGAAGCCGACCCCAACATAGTTGGGAAAAGGCTAAGCAGATGATGATGATGGAATAAACTAAAGTTAAAATATTATGTTAAATGTAAAATACTGGTATTCAGCTGCATCCGGTTAGACTGGCAGCCGACCCCAACATAGTTGGGAAAACGCTAAGCAGATGATGATGATGGAATAAACTAAAGTTAAAATACTATGTAAAATACTGGTATTCAGCTGCATCCGGTTAGACTGGAAGCCGACCCCAACATAGTTGGGAAAACGCTAAGCAGATGATGATGATGGAATAAACTAAAGTTAAAATATTATGTAAAATACTGGTATTCAGCTGCATCCGGTTAGACTGGAAGCCGACCCCAACATAGTTGGGAAAAGGCTAAGCAGATGATGTTGGAATAAACTAAAGTTAAAATATTATGGGCTGTTCATTTAAATAATTGATACTTTGCCGTCATTTGTTTGGATGGTGGAAATAGTCACTGTCCACGGCTCACTTCTTGTATTCTCGCTACTTCTTATAAAGAGAATTTTAATTATCTCTTGAACTGATAAAGGTATAATTTTAACATCAATTTATTAATTTGTACCATAAAAATCCTAATCCACGAGTCCATAATTGTTGTTGGTGTCTTCTTTTTTTTGTAATTTATTTAAAATATTAATAGCGTCGTGCAGGACAAATTAAATATTTGCACACTATAGTATAACGTAAAGGGGCCATTATTTTTAAGATCATACGTTGTATACCTACATTCTAGCAAATAAATGAATTTGAATAAATGAGCATTTTGAGTTCAATAGAGTATGCGTTTGATTACATATAGGGTGGCCAATTCGGATGCATACAATTATTTTAGCCCCCATTCTGATTTGACGCCAAATTTTGCAGCTGTTTATGTATATTATTTAGTTAAAATGCGGCAAATTAATTCATGCACAGTCTATAAGTCTATGACCACCGCAGTACTTTCAGTAATATTATCCTGAAGTTCTTAAACGAATTTAATAAATACTTTTTTTACAAAAAAATACAACCGACTTCCAATAACAACACTACAAAGTGAAAAATAACTTTAATTTCGGAAGTCGGTGTCTAGTTAAATGTATTTTCGTTTTTTGCCACCGACTTCCGAAATTAAAGTTGATGAAATTGAGAAGATTGGAGAAATGGCAACAGAAACTGGAGAATGTTGGCTTGAAAATCAGCAGAACCAAAACTGAATATATGTTCTGCGATTTCGGCGGTATCTCCAGTTCTGGAGGCATAGCGCTTGATGGCGCGCTTCTTCCAGTCTGCTCCGACTTTCGGTATCTCGGTTCACTCGTGCAAAGCGATGGCGAAGTAGATCGGACGGTTAAGCATAGGATTAACACTGGATGGATGAAATGGCGGCAGGTCACGGGGACAATTTGCGACTCCCGCATTCCCCTTAAACTTAAGGGGAAGATATATAAAACAATGGTTAGACCTGCTGTCTTGTATGGATCAGAATGTTGGGCCACAAAAGGGATGAATGAAAAGCAGTTGCATGCAGCTGAGATGAGAATGCTAAGAGGGATGTGTGGTGTTACACGAATGGATAGAATAAGAAATGAGTACATAAGAGGAAGTCTAAAAGTGGCACCGGTGACTGAAAAGTTGTGCGGAAATCGGCTGTCATGGTATGGGCATGTGATGCGGAGGAGTGAGGAAAATGTCGTGAGGAAAGTCTTGAGTATGAATGTCGATGGCTATAAGAGTAGGGGAAGACCAAAGAAACGATGGATGGATTGTGTGAAAGATGACATGGCTAGAAAGGGGGTGACTACCGAAATGACGAATAATAGAGAAGTATGGAAAAAAAGGACATGTTGCGCCGACCCCAAATAGACTGGGATAAGGGCAGGAGAATGATGACTTCCGAAATTAAAGTTATTTTTCACTTTGTAGTGTTGTTATTGGAAGTCGGTTGTATGTTTTTGTAAAAAAGTATTTATTTTTCACTTTTTAGTTGTGTACCTACCCCACACAAATTCTAATACCACTACCTGCAAAAGAAACCAGAACATCATCCATATAAAAGTGTGGAAAAAATACGTATTATTGAAGCTAACTCAAAAACTACCAAAGCAAAGTTAATCAATTTTATATGGGACCAACTGTGATGTATACCCTCTCGAATAAAACAAAAAAAAATCAAATCGGTCCAGCCATCTTCGAGTAATCAGGGAACATAAATAAAAAAAAAAAAAAAAAAAAAAAAAAAAAAGGTTCCGACGAATTGAGAACCTCCTCCTTTTTGAAGTCGGTTAAAAACGACCAAATATTTCCAACAATTTATTAACAGTAACAAATACCATTATGATCACTGAGGATTTCTCAACACGTCCTGACTTTTTCCGTGGGGTTATCTAAGGGGACGTTTCGTGGTCAGTCTTGAATATGAAAAGCAGAATGTTTGTGAATTTGTTAGCGCGATACCTGTAAATAAATATACCTATACCTATACCTGTTTATAAAGTATGCGAAAATTTAATGAAAAATACGATGCAAAACGATCGCATTTTGAAGTTAAAAAAAAAAGAGATTGGCAGATCTTATATACCGTGTAAAATTTCTAAGCCTGAATAATTATAGAAACATATCTGGAATTTTCGTTTGTAATAAAAATAATCTTGATTTAAAGTTGTATACTTCTGAATTAGCCACCTTGTATTTACTTAATAATTATGTTACTCGAAAGTTCATGTCTTAATATAGGTTGAAGTGGGACTCAAAACATTTTGTTGCTTTACCAGCGGTGGAAACGTAAAAAGCCAATTAAAGAAATAAAAACGCCAGAGTAACAATAAAAAGTAAGAAACTAATTAAAACATGGCGACACTACACATGACCTCTCACTCACATATTATACTGTGCAGGGAAAAGGCACGCTAAGCTCTTTTGTTTGGCCGGTATTTTCAATGGGGCAGACATCGCAAGGCTATGAACAGGTGGCGCTACTATCGCTCGACTCATAACATCGCACTGTCATTTTTATCTCTCAATGTTTTTCGGGTCTTAAATAATTATAACTTATACTAGTGTGTGTTTTTTGTTAATACAATGAATAATGTATTCAACGTGGACAGTACCTCAGTCAAAATCCGAACTGAAGAACTGAGGAGCTTCACTAAGAGGCCGAAAAGCCTATTTTCTTGTTAATAATTGAAGAAAATAATCCAATTTCATAAATAGCAACATATCGTTCATTAATATCGTAGTAATTAGTTACAATCTTTTACGTACTTACACAGTAGTTTTATAACATATTCGATGTTTCATGAGCTACGAACATAACCTAGAAATTAAATCTGAATGTTAATTAAATTTGTTACAGAATCGAATCATTTGATCGTAATTTGAACTGTGGGATACCTTAGCAGCATGAAACTGCTGATCCGAGATGGTTAAGAACATAATCTTCAAATTTTCGGAAGCTGTAAAATTGCATAATCTCTTAGTCGCTCTTTCCCATATTTTATTAATCGTAAGTCTTTAGGAATATAATGATTTCCATTTTTATTACAACAGATTACGCGCAAACGTAGCATTTTTTGTCAGATGCCATCCAAAGTTTTTTGTAAACAAGTTTTGTATGTAATTTGACAGCTAATGTCGCTTTCTATGAGTCAAGCGATACCAGCAACACCTCGTGGAAAAACTTATCAGTTTTCTTCCCCATTCGTTTTATTGATGGCGTGGGTTATAATTGTTACAATACGTGCCACTGAAGATGAAACTTTACACACCACGTGGTTTGAATTGCGCAGTAGATGATTTTGGGTCTCTTTAGCGGTATGAGGTCTGAGCGCGGGAAGGGACCGGGCGTCATCGGGGCGGCGGAAAGAGTGCGGGAGGTACAGTCAAGTCTCATCTTTCGTGGCGCGTATTGTAAAATTTTAAATAAGTATTTCAACATCATCTCCCGCGCTCAGCTTATGACTTGTGTCGAGTGTCAAAATGTACTTTTAGTCAAAAACACATATATTAGTGCGTAGTTATATTGGTTTCTCACGAAACAGTGTTGCTATGAACATAATAGACCCATCGTCTTATGAGGTTGATATTATTGTCTATGGTGTTCTTTACAATTGTACCAATATACCTGAATAAAATTTATTTTAGTACCTATTCGTTTTTTTAATTGCGATTATTTATCTTTTGTGTTTTTAAGTAGGATTTGTATTTAACTCTCGTATGTCAAATTGCAAAGAAACAACGGATCTTGCATTGCGACATGATACTGCACTGCGAGCTTCATGTACATGAGTTTGTCTAGACATGATACTGATCGTACGATATGAGCCCCTTGTGAATGAGTTTATCTAAGAGTGATACTGACCGTACAGTATGAGCTCCATGTGAATGAGTTTGTCTAGGACTGATACTGACCGTATAGTACGAGCTCCGTGTGAATAAGTTTGTCTAGGACTGATACTGACCGTATAGTACGAGCTCCGTGTGAATAAGTTTGTCTAGGACTGATACTGACCATATAGTACGAGCTCCGTGTGAATAAGTTTGTCTAGGACTGATACTGACCGTATAGTACGAGCTCCGTGTGAATAAGTTTGTCTAGGACTGATACTGACCGTATAGTACGAGCTCCGTGTGAATAAGTTTGTCTAGGACTGATACTGACCGTATAGTACGAGCTCCGTGTGAATAAGTTTGTCTAGGACTGATACTGACCGTATAGTACGAGCTGCGTGTGAATAAGTTTGTCTAGGACTGATACTGACCGTATAGTACGAGCTCCGTGTGAATAAGTTTGTCTAGGACTGATACTGACCGTATAGTACGAGCTCCGTGTGAATAAGTTTGTCTAGGGGTGATACTGACCCTATGACATTTGATTCAAACTCAAAAATGCCATCATTTTTATTACAGTTGGTTTAGGCCCATGTTATCAGTTCTTCCCAGCTCACCAAGGATATAAAATAAATTGTAAAATAATATTATACAATAATGTTAAATCAAAATTTATATTTAAATAGAACTAACGAAGTGAAAATAACACAGATTTAAAACATCACCAGCCTGATGAAAACAGTACAAACAACCGCAAAATCAATTTCAATTTGTTAGCCGCAACTCAACAGAATTAATTTTTTAGTAACCATTTAGGCTGATACATAATTTACAATATTTTACGTTGGTGTTTAATTAGTTCTTAAATACTAACTATCAACTAATGTAATGGAAAAACTCAAAAAATTCTCGATTTTAAAAATTCTTTCACTTATAGAAAGCTACATTATTAGCCAATAACATGGGCTGTTTCTTATCGACTTCCACGCGAACGAAGTCGTGGGCAGGAGCTAGTTAATAATCCTAACTACGAGGGGGGATCAAAAAGTAGTCAGAATGAGATAGATTATAATGACTATTGATAACTTAATAATTTATTTTTCTACATAGTCTCCGAGTCTCTCCACACACCGAGTCCAGCGCTTTTCCAAGACTTCAATCCCTTTCAAAAAAAAAGTTTTGTCTTGGTCCTGCAAAAAGCTCTCCACGGCATCCATCACCTCGTTATCGTCTTCGTACCTGTTTCCCCTTAAGTATCCTTTCAATTTGAGGAACAGATAAAAATCGCTAGGCGCCAGACCTGGTGAATAAGGGGGGTGGTCAACCAATTCGAAGCCAGCTTGCTGAATGGCAGCCATCGCAACTGCCGACCTGCGCGCGGGTGCGTTGTCGTGATGAAACAGCACGCCCCTTCGAAGTTTCCCTCTCTTTTTCTCTTTGATGGCATTCCTCAACATGGGAATTAAAGCTGCATAATATTGGCCTGTAATAGTGGTTCCACGCTCCAGGTAATCAATCAACAATATCCCTTCTAAGTCCCAAAATATTGAGTCCATAACCTTGCCAGCCGATGCCACGGCACGGAACTACTTCGGGGTCGGTGGTGATGGCCGTTTCCATTGCGAAGATTGCTGCTTTGTCTCGGGATCAAAATGATGGACCCATGTTTCGTCCATTGTTACGAAACGAGACAAAAAGTTTTCAGAATCTTCTTGAAACTTGTCCAACAATATCTTCGAAATGTCAAGTCGATGTTGTTTCTGACTGTCGGTTAACATTCTCGGCACCCATCTTGCGGAGACTTTTCTCATATTCAAAGATTGTTATAATATGGATTGAATACTTCCATATGAAATGCCCGTTTCTTGAATTAAGTATCGGATGGTAATTCTTCGATCGCTCAATACAATTTTCTCGACTTACGCAACATTTTCTTGGGTGACTGACGTCGATGGACGGCCGCAACGATGTTCGTCTTCCGTGCTCGTTCTCTCTACTCGAAATTGAGAAGCCCACCTTGCGACAGTGGAATAAGGCAGAGCAGACTCTCCTAATGTTGCCTCCAAATCGCAATGAATCTCTTGCGTCGTTAACTTTTTTAAACAGAGGTATTTAATAACGGCTCGCACTTCGTTTTTCTCCATTTTCAAGAACACGTTCCGACACGAAGCAAACAAATGACTACATTCAGAAAAAAACAAAAGAGAATCGAAGATTTTTTTCTTTATTAATATTACAAATATGTATCTGAGCTATGCCTGCCAATATTTATTTTTTTTCTTACCAAGGAGTATGTCGTTCTCACTACTTTTTGATCCCCCCTCGTAATATTATAAATGTGAAAGTGAGTTTGTTTGTTTGCTTGTTACGCTTTCACGCTAAAACGGCTGAACGGATTTGGATGAAATTTGACATACAGGTAGACCATGACTTGGAGTAGGTCATAGGATACTTTTTATCCAGGTAGTACGTTCCCTTGGGATAATTTCCAACATGCACGAGGGCGAAGCCGCTAGCAAAAGCTAGTAATTAGATACTTTTCCAATTTTCTTTATGGTGTGCCTTCTCCAACCAATCAGTCAAGAACGAGTCCAAGTATGGGATGAGGAGGCCTTTGTCTGGGAGTAAAAAAAAAAATATATATACAGTGCCACGGAGGCCTATGTCCAGCAGTGGATGAGGTTTTTCGGCTGAAATGATGGCAGTGCCACTGGATCGATATTTTGACCAATGGGACCACTTTTCAATCCAATCCAGCATCTTAACTCCAGTATTAGAGTTAAATCAAAAACCATGGTATCGCCACACCGCCCGGCAGCATTTACAGACGGCAGAACTAATACAATTCGTGGTGTTTTTATGTCTATGTGCGTCACTTTCACGTGAATATAAACAGTTTTTCTTTCTTTCTTTCTTTTCTTTTCTTTCTTGGTGTCGGCAGTGCGTAAAGCGCTTTATTTCTATCACGGACCGAAACTCAAAGCCGTCAGTTTCTCTACGTCATTTTTGTCGTAGGCGGTAACGTCCACTGGCATGACTGATTTATATGGAAAGTGTTGAAATTTCCACCTTTAGCAGCGGCCGCCGAGGCGTCTGCGTCCCATGTGATTGAAATGAAGCAGTCGCTAATTAGTCGACCACTGAATCAAAGTTCTGGATCAATGTAATCAAACACCTAAACTGAAACAAAACGATCACATCAGGAGATGCGATGGCTAAATAATAACAGTCGCACAGGTCGATCTTCAAAGTAAAGCAACGCTTGCTGAGGTTGGTCCGAGGATGGGTGACCAATTGACCATCCATAATATACCGAGACCCCTCCATGCCGTAGAAAGCACGTTAAGCAGTTGGTCCCGGCTGCCATTCGTAGATCTTTGACAGTCATTACGGTAGTCAGAAGCCTGAAAGTCAAACAAGGCAAGCGAAGGGGTATCGTGTTATCCAGTAACTGGGTTGTGGAGGTCAGATTGGCAGTCGCTCCATGTAAAATACTGGTATTCAGCTGCATCCGGTTAGACTGAAAGCTGACTCCAACATAGTTGGGAAAAGGCTAGACAGATGACGATTATCTTGAAATTCTGTAACCCGTAAACTAAAACAAAACTTTTGTTTCTCCTAATTACTAATCCACCTAACTGTCTACTATAACAAATCGTGTACCTACACAGAATTACTCGCTACTCTAAGCCAATTCAGTCGTCGAAGCAACAAAATGAGAATTTAATAACACCGTACAGTTCCCTCGTTACCTACACCCCACTGAGTTCATTTGCATGGAAATACGGATTTGAACCGACACGACTAACGTGTAGGAGGTTTAATATAAAAATGTCGTCGGATTTTTTCGGTTATTGTACTCTCTTCGCGTTTAGTTTGTGTTTTTTTTTAATTAATAACGTTAAATGAGGTTGGTTGAAGATATTGAGTTTGTTAACTGGTTGTCAAGTTAAAATGTTTCTGGAGTTTTTTTCCTAAATTTCAGTCACTTGTAAAGAGTATAATACAATCAGTTTTTTTTTTTTTGTGTGTATATAAGATAACGTTCACTAGGAAACATAGAAAAGTTATAGGTGGGTGAATGGAAGTCAGTCCTCTGGCTTTAGGCACTACAGTCACCCAACATTGGCACTCTGCTGGGTGACACCACATTCCGGCTCGCTACATGTTTGCGTCTGGGTGCTCCTTGCGGGGCTCCGCATCGCTGTCAATGCGGTAAAGGAGTCGACTGCCTCGAACACTATGGCCTATCCTGCAGCAAAAGCATTAGCAGCTGGACATTAACGACATCATCCGTCTGGTTCTTGTCACCGCTGGGGTGCAAGCTGTTCTAGAACCCAATGGCTTGGAACGCAACGATGGGAAGAGGCCAGGCGGAATAACCATAATACCTTGGAAGTTGAGTAGGCCCTTGGTGTGGGATGCAACCTGTGTTGACACCCTTGCGTCATTCCATATTCCTAGCGCGGCGGGCGGCTGCTGCAAGTGCAGAAAACCTCAAACGACGCAAATATAATAACCTTATTGGGAGCTATATGTTTGACCCGTTAGGGTTGAAACACTAGGGCCGTAGGGTCCGAGTGCTCATTCAGTATTTCGGGACTTCGCCAAGCGGTTGGTCGAATCCTCACGTGACTAGAGGGCTGGCCTATTTTTAGCCCAAAGAATTAGCATTGCCATCCAACGTGGCAATGCTGCCAGCCTCTTGGGCACTTTTCCCACTGACAACAATGCGGATGATTTTTTTGATGCCCTATGAGCTCTTCCCCTAAGAGGGAAGAGCTTGTACATAATACCTATACAAGTTTGATATTACCGAGAGGCATTTAATTATACCTCATATTCTTTGTATCATTTTCAGCCTCTAGACTAAAAATCAGATAAATAAAAGCAATAGTTTAGTCACAGGATTATTTTTTAGTTTTTTCTTTGTTGAAACACCATGTATCTGCTCTAACAGCTGACTAAGTAAGGTCATACACCTTAAAACGACAGAATTTTTGCGATGTTGTCGCTCTGCATTGTAGGTAAGTTTGAAATATAAACAAGGAAGCAATAAATCACTGAGATAAAGTACTATGCAATAAATACACATATTTGCACTCTCTTAAAAAGCTTTTTTACAAAAAAATATAACCGACTTCCAAAAACAACACTACAAAGTAAAAAATAACTTTAATTTCGGAAGTCGGTGTCTGGTTAAATGTATTTTCGCTTTTTGCCACCGACTTCAGAAATTAAAGTTATTTTTTACTTTGTAGTGTTGTTTTTGGAAGTCGGTTGTATTTTTTTATAAAAAAAACCTTTTATTTTTCACTTTCTATTTGTTGTACCTACCCCACACAAATTCTAATACCACTACCTGCAAAACAAACTAGAACATCATCCATATAAAAGTGGGGGAAAAATACGTATTATTGAAGCTTACTCAAAAACTACCAAAGCAAAGTTAATCAATTTTATATGGGACCAACTTTGATGTATACCCTCTCGAATAAAATAAAAATTTTTCAAATCGGACGACTCTGTAAAAAGTTATGCGTGGTCATACATAAAAAAAAAAAATAAAAATAAAAAAAACATACGTGTCGAATTGAGAACCTCCACCTATTTTTTTCGTCGGTTAAAAAGAGAGTAACCGATCATGCTAAACGCCTCCCTCTAAGCGGGCGGCTAGTAAGTAGGTTCCGGTCACAAATTTTACTTTTTTTAGTGCGACGACAATAGTCACCTTGGGTGCATGTTACGTAACACGAAAGAATGCTCCTGCGCGCGGTCTAACGCGCACGCGCCATATTGTCATGCCGGGGCCACATTTGACGTCAACGTCAATGCATAAAAACGCTTTAAATATCGCGGTATAGTTAAATTCGGTGAAGATTCAGTCAAATTATCGCGGTAACTGGTGGCTGAACCTAGGGTTATCGCCCTTCAATGCGATAATCAACGGCACATCCCGTATAATGTGGCCCCGGCATCAGAGTTTGTTTATTTTTTATTGCTATTGTGATACGACACTGAACTTAGGATTATTTGTAGTGATAGTCCTTATTTTGTATTGTTGGACAGGACACGTAAGTTATTTAGAAACCGAATTATTTCCACATTTAATCAATTAAAGTGACATTAATGTAAGAATAAAGAACAATATTTTACGTCCACGGACTAGTCTGTGTATTCGTCATTATAATTTGTGTGTAAATGCAAACGGCTGACATAGGTGCCGATTCTGTTGTGCACAAACTAAACTTAATTTAGGCTATTGCTAACTTTTTCTCTCTATTATGACAAGAAAGGGACGGAAGTAAATTAGAGCTGTCAAATTAGTTAGAACTAATTTTTCCATAGACATTTAGACGACACGTAAAAACATGTCGACTAAAAAACACGGTGAAACGTAAGGCGTGAACTAGTTTGACATCTCCAACTTAGTTCATAGCTATAGCCGTCCTTTTCTTGCGCTGCCTGTTAGTAAAAGATAGCGATTCTCTAATTTTAGTTTAGTACGTTCACAAGAGAATCGGCACCATATTCAAACATTTAAAGATTTAAAGTGTTGTGTTGAGAATTACTGTGTACGTAAGTACTATACTGACATTTAATTATTATTATTTTTTATTGTACTCGTATCTTCAAATGTTACCTACACTCATCACATGTTACCTACCTACCCGGCTGCCTCGCTTTGTCTGACTGCTATGCGTCGCACGCGCTTGGTGATGCTACTTTGCCGTTTTGTTACGCACGTCAGTGGAAATCTCTACAAAGGATGTTTACATTTCATTTCGATAACTAGGCTATTTTATTTGTTCTAAAAAAGTTTCTTCTTATTTTATTTTACTTTTTTTTATAGTTCCGAGTTAACATTATGCACCTATACTTTATGAGGTTTGATTAAATGCCTCTCGGTAATATCAACCTTATATATATTTTAGTGTTAGCTTGTTTATTGTAATTAAGATTTGTTTATAATTTTTGCTTATATTCCTACATTGTTTCTTTTGTCCAAAAGTTTCCAATCGATAATCGATTTGAAATAGCAATATTATTTTAAGAATGGATATAAAATCCAATAACAATTGTATTTCAGTTTCATAGAATATTAGTTTAAGTTTAAATCTGTTAATTTCAAGTTTAGCACTTTGCAAAGAAAAACTATTGTATTTTGTGTCAACTTCACAATTGGCTATTACAACTTTTTCTTTTGAAGAGTTAAATCAAACTACTATTACTTTGTATAAAACTGTCTGCAACATAAGAATAGATAGTGCTAGGCAAAGTTATATTATTATATTTAAAGTCTGCAATAGCCCAGAATGTCCGACGTCCGTGGACGTGGTCTTGTTCGATCTGCTTCATAGAGATCTACGTTTTGAAACCGGCAATTAGCTTCAACAGACCGCCTCTTTGACAGTTCAAAAATCCTGTTTAAGTTTTAATTAAAATAAATGCTGCACTTTGAGCATTACATTACCAGTCATTCAGTTATGTCCTATAGTAATCAGCCTTAACTCAAGTAAGATTTAAACACTTTTTAGGGTTCCGTATCTCAAAAGCATAAAACGGAACCCTTACAAGATCACTTGGTTGTCCGTCTGTCTGTGTATCTGTTAGTCTGTTATGACCATTTTTCTCAGAAACGCGTGGAGGAATCAAGTTGAAATGAATGGTCTAAAAATCAAGCTTCTAAGTCAATGCAATAAAAAAAATACGGACATTTTATGTGACATATTTTGTACTTACCGTAGACCTAGAACCATTAAAGGCAAGAAGCAAGTTCTTACAGTATAAGTAAAGGAAAAAGTCTGAAAATAATTAATTTGTAATTTTATCAAGTATTTTTTTTTTTTTAAGATTAAAAACTTAAATTTGCAGTTGGAGAATTGACCGTGATGTATATCAATGTATGGGAGAACATGTATTTTTTTAAATGTTAAATTCGTTTTTGGGATAAATTATTTTCAACTACGGAACCCTTTATTGTGCATGGTCCGACACACACTTAGCTGGATTTTTCCTTGATGCATGACTACAAACATTGTTTTGTTATAGTTTGTAACTACAGGTTTATTTTAACATGAAGGACCAAATCAGGGGGGGCAATTCCCGTATTTTTATAACAACGTTCGCAATCTCATCTCAGTCTCAATCTGTCAAAATTGTATAGAGTTTGCCTACATTTTTGACATTTGATTGTCGCTGGCTGACATTGCGACTTCGAATTTGAACGTTTTTAATTACGAGAATTGGCCCTCTGGTCATAATGACATAATTGACATCGCGAACACGGCACCATGCATCACTTAACACGACAACACGATCGTAACCTTTTGACAACCGAGTCTTGTAACATAATTACATGTTTCATGACTCTGTTACTGACCTGACATTGCACAATCGAATACGAACAATAAAATAATGATATGACGTAGTGCAGTTGCATCAATTTTATGAATATCTTTTAGAGTAGGGTGCGTTTGCGTGCTTCGGAAAGCAGTTATTTCCGGCCGTCATTCGTAGATCTTTGGCAGTCCTCTCAACTGTCGATCGACCCCCTAGAGGTCGGTAACAATAGAAATTGAATTGTGTCTCATAATATTAGGTTGGGGAAAAAGTCTTTTCGCATTCTAGTATGTATGAACTTAAAATAAAATCTCTTTGGCTATACTATTTGTATCTGGCTGGTTTTGGTATCATTGAAAGTTTAAATTTTAAAGAACATAATTCCAAATTCAAATTAGGAAAATGTGTGATTTTCATTTGTTTTTCGTACTGTCAAGATGAGTGAATCTAATGAAGAAATTCGATACATTTTAAAATTTTACTACAAAAAAGGTAAAAATGCAAAGCAAGCCGCGAAAAAAATTTGAGATGTTTATGGACCCAGAGCAGTGTCTGTGAGAGTAGCACAAATTTGGTTTAAGCATTTTCAATCCGGAAATTTTGATGTCAAAGATGCACGTCGCTCTGGTCGCCCTATTACGGATAAAATGGATGCCATTTTTGAAAAGTTGGAGTAAGATCGGCATATCAGTAGTTACGACGTAGCTGAAGAACTGGGAATTGACCACAAAACAGTTTCGTAGCATTTGAAAAAAACTGGGTACACAAAAAAGCTCGATATTTGGGTACCTCACGAGCTCACTGTAAGAAACCTGATGAACCGTGTACTCATTTGTGATTCTTTATTACGACGTAATGAAACCGAACCATTTTTGAAGAAGCTGCTAACTGGTGATGAAAAGTGGATCACGTACGACAAGAACGTACAAAAAAGGTTGTGGTCAAAGGCCGGTCAGGCTTCACAGACTGTGGCGAAACCCGGTTTAACTCGCAACAAGGTGATGCTGTGTGTGTGGTGGGATTGGAATTCATTATGAGCTGTTACCACCAGGCAGGACCATCGATTTTGAACTCTACTGCGAACAACTGATGAGATTAAAGCAAGATGTTAAGAGAAAGCGGCCGGAATTAATCAACAGAATGGGTGTGGTTTTTCATCATGATAACGCTAGACCTCACACATATTTAGCCACTCAGCAAAAATTAAGAGAGTTTGGCTGGGAGGTGTTAATGCATCCGCCGTATAGTCCTGACCTTGCACCTTCAGATTTCCACCTGTTTCGGTCTCTTCAGAATTCTTTAGGCAGTGTCAGGTTAACATCACGAGAGGACTGCCAAAACCACTTGTCGCGGTATTTTGATCAGAAGTCCCAAAATTTCTATAGCAAGGGGATCATGTCCCTACCTACAAGATGGCAAAAAGTTATCGAACAAAATGGTACCTACATACTTTAGATAAATCTAAATAATGTATATTAAAAAATGTTTTGAATTTTCCTAAAAAATGCGAAGAAACTTTTTCCCCAACCTATTATAACAGTGGAAGGTCTGGGCTGTGGAGGTCAGATAGGCAGTCGCTCCATGTAAAATACTGGTATTTAGCTGCATCCGGTTAGACTGGAAGCCAACCCCAACATAGTTAGAAAAAGGCTAGGCAGATGATGTTCTTTTAGAGTTGGATCAACACAAAATTCGAGAAAATTACATCAACCTTTCTATACAGGGTGAAATTGAATTTATGGCAATATTTTAAGGGGTCATTGTACTCATCATTATGAACAGTTTTTACTATGGGAACAAACCTGAAATCGCGAAAATCTGCTGTTCCCTACATTTTGACGAGTTATGCGAGTATAATGTATGCAACAGCAGGTTTTTTTTTCACGATGTCTTTGGTCCCATAATAAAAGTTGTTCATAATGATGAGTACAATGACCCCTTAAAATATTGCCCATGAATTCAATTTCACCCTGTAGAAACAGTGCTTATGTTTGTGTCTCATGACTGGTAAATGACTCCTCTAAGGTGCAAATTTTTCTACTATGTGTGTTTCTTGTCCATGGCTCCTCCTAAACAATAACTATTTCAGGAATAAATTGTATTTTGAAAATAATGACGTTTAATTTAACATGGCGGATGTCTACAAACTGTTGAACAAATGCTGTTTAAAAAAAATTGTAAATCAATTAGTTAATTCAAAAGTTAGATTGGCATTAGATACTCTCGTTATGAAACAATTTCACACTACACAATGTAACCCTTATTATTGTTATTATTATAACATAAACTATCAAGATGTCATTCTTCACAACCGCACGATGAGTGCCGGTAGCAATATAGCCGAACACAGCCGAATATAGCGCAATAACCAGACCGCGACGTCGCGAATGATGTATGACGGAATTTGTACACCATACGGTATTGTGGGCTAAATTATGTACATTGTTGGTGGTTGTGTCGGTTGTTAGTTATTTATTACGGAGATAATTATTACAGGTGGTAATTATGTAGTTACAGGCAAAACTTTTCATAGTTAGGCGACATCGTAAATGCTTTATCATTTTTGACGAAAAGTACTAGTGAATGGCAGCAATTCTCGCAATTTATCCCGCTTGGGGGCGTTGTTGTAGATGTAGACCTGTCAAAAACTTTTCGTCTCAAATTATCCTGCCATTCTAGTCAATAAATTAAATCTCCATGGAAACCACTTACCTAGTTTCCATGGAGATTTAGTACAATACGATTAAAATGAAATGTCATGTTATAAAATTCAAAGACAAGAAACTCTTACGCATCATAATGTAGAGTAACAGAGATGGGTATACAATTTCCGTTCATTAATTTTTGAACCGATTACGATTCTCGTAATTTATCCCGCTTTGGGGGCGCTTTTGTACATGTAGACCTGTCAAATACTTTTCGTGTCAAATTATCCTGCCATTGAAACTTCAAGAAGGTAAAAAACTATACAGACAGGCAGGGACATCGACGCACAGCCTGTTACCATGGATTCAGTACATGATTCTGGTCCCCCAAGAGTTGAAATTTTTAGTGGGTTATTAAAAAAAAAATTGCTGATGTGTCAGCGGGGCTGTACTGGTGTCTGTGTCTCGCCACGTCAATAAACCTTTATGCTTAGGAACGCCATCTTGTTTCTGAAATTTTCACATAAATCTAATTGATCAACTAGCACACTATGGTTTGTCAGATAACGTTCCTTGTTTGAAATAACATATCCTAATTTTTAAATAACAAATCTAATTTTATGTAATTAATAGTAATTAAATTCATTATAATCACTATGCATGAATCCATATTTTAATTTAATTAATTCACACTTACCATTCATTTGTCATGGATCTGAAGTTGATCTCATTTATGTGACCTAGTTTTTGTCGTCTATAGCATCTGACACAAATTCACTGTAGGTACATATAATACATAAGAAATACCTACACAATGACCTAGCCAATACATCCTTTGTTACATAATTCCATCAAAACATCCATTGCATAATGCGCTTGCGCAATCTTAAATTATTATGTAAGTAAAAAAGTAAAATATTTCTGACAGCTACGCGCACAGATAACTTACGCATCCGGCGGCATGTCTTTGCCCTATAGCTAGATAGTGTCTTCACCCTTGAACAAAAGCGAGTTCCGCTTTTCTTCAAAAGTAATTCGACATTTGAATGATAGAATGTCAGCCTGGAACATTATAAGTTTGACCATTGCAACAAACCTCAACAGTACTTATGGAGAAGAACAAACACACGGAGTCGGCAGCTCGTCCATATTATTATTAGATGGAATTATTCATGTAACTAGGCAAACATAACGGAATAGTTGTAAACCAAACATTCCCAAAGAATTCACATCATTATTAAATTACAACTAGTTGTACAACGATAATAATATCTTCACGTAATTTTAAGCTCGGAAAATCAACATCCTAACAACAACACACGTTGCTACGAGGCTACGCTGCTACGCCGCTACGCCGCTACGAAGCCTCTACGCGCTACGAAACATCTACGGTTTCCCGAGAAATGTTAATTAGGTAAAGTTTGGTAGAAATTTGTATGCTTAGAATTTATCGTATGTATATATAATATACGTGTATATGTATTGTATTGATAGCAGTTGCTTTAGTTTGTTGATGTTAGTTATAAGTTCTTAATAATTATAAGGTAAGGAATTTGTATGTTTATCTTGTTACGGAGTTGGTTAGGAATTAATTAGACCATTGAAATAGGAAAACAACAACGCTGATCGATTGCTAAAATATTATTATTGCTTCTAAATAGCGCTACAACTAAACCTAAAAATATGTACACACATCAAGAAAAGTTTGTGATCACTAGCAAAAACTGATATATTTTTAAAATTTTACTTTATCAAGAAAAAGTGTTTACGTTATCTTCTATAAATATAAAAATTAATCCCCATTTCCCTTGGTCATCGCATCACGCGTGATCGGATGGACCAATTTCGTTAATTCTATTTTGTTGTGTTTATTATTGTCAGGAGAAGGTTTTTATGATGAGAAAAATTGGAAAAATCGGCGAAAACTGAAAGTGAATTTTCTATGGTAATTTTGTATAAATTATTGAGATTTGGACAGGACAACGTCTGCCGGGTCAGCTAGTATACAATAAAATACACTGTGTATATCTAATAAAAATATATATATATAACGTAAACACTTTTTTTTTTCTTGATAAAATTAAATTTTAAAAATATATCAGCTTTTGTGACCACTAACTTTTTTTGAACTGTGTATATACTTATATTGCATGTATGAACATTCCCTTACATAATAATATTCTTACACTCTGTATTCTGTTGTTAACTAGTACTCAGTAATTAATTGCAGTAAATTCTACAATATATGAGGCTGGCATGAAACTGCTTTAATACTAAAAATAATATCTTAACCTAGTTAGAAGTTTAAACATTAAAGTAAATAAAAATAAGCGTCATGATGACAATATAAATTTTGAGGAGGTTTGAAGACAAGGTTCAGGTTACAAGTGCGTGATATAAGTTATGGTATTTCATAACCTTCGTTTCTAATGTTTTTAGGCTTATTTAAAAACAGATTTCTATTTATATTTTTTAGAAATTAATTTCTATACTTAATATCAATAGACGAGGAGCCCGTGGCTAGGTAATAAAAGTCGCACGGGTTAATCCATCAGGTTAAGCTACGCTTGCCGGGATTGGTCAGTGGATGGGTGACCATCTTTACATACCGAGACTCCTCCGTACCTCGGAAAGCACGTTAAGCCGTTGGTCCCGGCTGTCATTCGTGGATCTTTGACAGTCGTTACGGGTCGTCAGAAGCCCAAAAGTCTGACCAGCATCCTAATCGGATGCAGCTGACTGGAAGCTGACCTCAAAAGTATAGTTGGGAAAAGGCTAGGCAGATTGAATTAATATTAATAGACTTTAATTGATAGACTTCTGTTTTTAAATCCGTACGTCTCCTTGCCTGCTGCACAATAACTAACAAAGTGCAACTACTTTTAGCATCAAAATATTCGTTATTTTGATCACAGTGTTTTTTAAAACCTTTTTCCTAAATGCTCTCTTTCACAAAATCATTTAGTGTGTTTCCGCCGTCATTCGCTCACGCCAACATTTAGCTGTTATTGTTAGCGTTTATTTATCTCAGCACCTGGTGACTACTACGTCAACGCCGTCACCACGTCAGTCTGGTGACCGCTGCTACACCGCGACGTTGACAACGCACTGACGTCACCTAGTGAGAATAATTTTAGCGCGAAAATGATTTATTTTTAGTGCTCGAATTAAGTCAAGTTAGCTGAATTGTTGCAGTGCAAAATGTTTAGGCTTGTTGAAGTGGCTTTTAGTGTTGTCAATCTTTTCTTTTGTTAACTGCCAAAAAAGGAGATTCTGAAATCGATGCGCAGGTATATTTTTTCGACAGATAGCCTCTGTCGAAAAAAGAAAAGAGTTGATAGCTTTTTTATAGAAATTATCTTATTGGCTTTAGTGTTACTGAGTTTAATTTTTATAATGTGCGTTTTATTTGTGGAGAATAAACTCCTAATAGAAATCCCTGTAAAAGATTTTGTTTGAGGAAGTAAGATACAGCGATTGTAAGGGCAAGTCCAGATATGTTAAGGTTTTTAGAAATGTACACAGGCCAGCACATCAAGTTACCCCAATCTGTCAAATTTTCTCATTTGAATATGAACCTTATTCCTTTGTAGTAAAGTTGAAAATCTATCAAAGAAATTTGACAGATTGGGGTAGCCTGATGTAGATGGCTCTGTACCAGAGAATTTACACACATGAGAAATTTTTGAAATGTTTTTGGTGATGATTTCTTGACATTAAGACGCACATTCTAGGTGGACGTCCCCTTACAAGTTAATATCTATTCTATTCTATTCTATTACATTCTATTCCATTTATTTTAAATAACAATGACAGGCACTAGTTGCCCATTCCAAAGCGTCTTAAGTTCCTATGGAGAAGTGCTTACAAAAAACACCACGGACACTCTTTTAAATCAAAATTGTGTTACAAAATATTTGTTACATCATCTATGTTGAAAATATACATGTGAGAACAACGTAGAAAGTCGTGCACGTTAAAATCGTCCGTAATAAAAAGATAAAAACTAAAAATAACTAAATTAAAAATAAACCATGGCCGCTAAGAGCTGACCAGTCCCGAGTGACGGTACCCCTTCACGAACATGACGCATGGATCAGTACCATTTAGCTCAACCATTTTCAAGGGAACTTAATGATCCATACATAACAAGGCGTGATGATACATTAATGATCCATAATGAGGTTGTCATCAGCTGAATCTTTTCCCGGTTTCGTTATAACTCGATTAAAAAGTAACATATCAGATAACTGATATCATTTACCATAAACCAAATCAGCTACGATGATTGGCAGTATTACAGTAAAAAACCTATGAAACGATTACTCATGCGAATATCGGCTGTCCAATCGATTCAATCGATTGTGATCAGTGATCACCATTGACAGACAATTGATTTCGTACTAGCATTCAGCTTGAACGTCAGACTTTAATTCAATTACATATTCATTTTCGAAGTACCGAGAATCGGACGGTGTTGCGAGCCGTGAAAAATTGCATTATTGCGTAACAGGATCTGTTGTGTCGATATGCCTATGTGTGTAAAAATGAATAGGGCAACTTTTTGTATCAAATTGTATAAAAAAATTTGGCAAGCTTTTAAAATGAATCCCCGGACCAACTACGAAAAATTGAATAACGTTGTAGTTTTTCGGCGATCCATGATTTCTACCTACTTGGCTTGTAATGTGAGTGTACTACAACTAATACAAGCAAGTTTTAAAACTATAATAAAATTGAGTTTGCTTCCAATTGTGTGCGATCATTTGAATGACGAGTGCAGTGTACTTTACAGAATGGCATTATTATTATAGTGAAGGGAGTCCAAACGTGGGAACTGTCATGTCAGCACAATGAATATTATTGTCTGTGCCACGGACTAGAAAATAAAGATGGAGTCCGCGCCAAGCATATTGAAAGTGAAGCACAGTAAGTATGCCGGGACCGTTTGTACAAACACGCCTCAGCACACATTTACATCATATTATGCAGTCCGGCCGCCATTACGTGACACGACGGCGTTTTTGTCAAATCACGCACACATAGATCGTTATGGTGTTTCGAAAACTTTCGATACGCGTGGCGCCGATTCCTTCTTTTGTTTTCTAGTCCGTGGTCTGTACCAAAAGTATCTAATAAAAGTGTAAACAAACCCTGTTGTGGATAAATTATTACACAATCACTCACTAAAGGCATTTAGTAACACATTCACTTTATATCTCACGACTTTTTTCTGCAATTAGTTTACCACTTTTTCAATCATAATTTTTTGAATAATATTACTAAAATTAATTGAAAAATCATCGATGAAAATTGAGGTTATAAAATTAACCTCAACCTAGCAGACGCCTACCTAACAGTGCCCCGCGGTTTCGACTGCGTAAATCTCAAACCCGTAAGAATATCGGGATAAGAAGTATCCTATTTGTAATACTGTCTGTGTACTTACCAAATAACATTAATTTGCGTGAAAGAGGAGTAACAAATACCCATCCAACATCACAAACTTTCACGTTTATAACATTAGTAGGTGTTTGAGAAAATTGTTTACTTTTGTACCGATATATGGCGTTGTGCCGTTACGTCACTTTTCTGAATCGCGGTATCAAGAGCCGTAGTGGATTTACCTATTTTCAATATCATTATCTTCACTCCTGCTAATAGTATAGAGTGCTGCAGAAGTGTCTTTCTGTGAAAGTTTGTTGTGACGCCTAGATAACGGGTTGTTCAGTAGGATTATTTAAAATTAAAAATAGTCTAATAAAAACACTAAATTTGTAAGCTGCACTGCAAACTGGCATCCACAGAAACGTTTTCTGATCCAGTTGTAAACTTCATTAGTTTATAATACACACATCAAAAGTGTCTAGGGATCAAGCATTTTTATGCGGATTTCTTGAGATTGAGATGTGGCTTTGTAATAAATTTATGATTTTATAAATTTATATGGATCCTTTTTGGTGCATTTCATAATTTGAATCAGGAACTGTGAATCAAATTCGAGTAAAAGATGAAAATCAGCTGTCAATATTTTCCCTATAAAAACATACAACGCATTGAAGACATTATTAGTGCTACTGTTTCCCTACTACTGATTAAAACCAACGTTATTATGGAGCGGCGACGTCATTTAAGCAGGGAAGAAATGCTCAGAGCCGTGGGAATGATAGAAGCTGGTTCCCGGCAACGTACTGTGGCTTTAGCTCTGAATACAAGTCAGAGTGTTATCAGTCGACTTTGGACACGTTACCGAAGCACTGGTACCGTGGCTGAGCGCCATGGAGGACGGTATCGCTGCACCACACGGAGACAAGACCGATACATTCAAATCTTAACTCGAAGAGCTCCAACTATAACCGCCATGATGTTAGCCGTGAGGCTTCATCACTCTTCAGGGAACTTAATTAGCGACCAAACAGTCAGAAACCGCTTGCATGAAGTGAACCTTCATTCCCGAAGACCGCTACGGGTACCACCTATAGCAATGCACAATCGTAGGATTCGATATCAATGGGCTCTTGAACACAGAAATTGGGCAGAAGAACAATGGCGTTTCGTGTGCTTTTCTGATGAGTCTCGTTTTGGTATGAGACCGGATACAAGACGTATACGACACTGGAGAACCCCTGGACGCCAACAGCGATTAAAATCCTGCCAGGAAGTCCATCCTTATAGTGGTGGAACCATCATGGTATGGGCGGGTATTTGGATCGGCGGAAGAACTGAGTTGATTTGGATCAGAGGCAACCTCAACGCTCAAATTTATGCTGAGACGATTGTATCAGACGTCATCGTTCCTCTACAAGTGCAAATCGGTCCCTTATTTCAGTTAATGCATGATAATGCACGACCGCACACCGCAAGAGTTGTAAGACAGACTCTCGCCGCAGCTAACATCAATGTCCTGCCCTGGCCTGCTCAGTCGCCAGACTTGAACCCGATTGAGCATGCATGGGATATGCTACAGAGAAGAGCTCTGCCGAATATGGAGGGTATCCAGTCGCAAGAAGACCTTTTTTTGTTGTTGCAACGAACATGGGCGGCCATTCCACAGCGTGATTTGGATGAACTCATTTTGAGTATGCCAAACCGATGTTCTTGTGTTGTTAGTGTTCGCGGTAGAAACACGGATTATTAATTGTTTAAGTTACCCAATAAAATTTTAAAGAAAACTGTTATTTCAGTCTTTTTTTCGAACTTTAATGTTAGTGGTTCAAATGTCAAAAATCCCTTTATTAGGAAAATGGCAAATTTCTTTATTAATGCAAAGGTGACTTGGTTTATCGTTACTGTGACAAACGAAAACACTTTATTTGATGAATCCTTAAAGAAAATTTTAATTAATATCAATCAGGAGAAAAGTTATTGCAAAAATATATGTTGATCCCTAGACACTTTTGATGTGTGTATATTATTCAAGCCAAAACAAAATTTACTAGAACAAGAATAAAATCAATACATTTTTAGAGTTCTACTATTTCACGATGTCCGAATAGCCACCACTTACTGAATAAATTAAAAAATGGAACAGAATTTGTTTGAAATTATCTGTAGGAACTTAATCATAGGTGGTGAAATAGGCCCTTAGAGGAGTAGTTTAAGGCAACCAATTTTCCTGTTACGTAAGCAACTTGAGGTTAAGCAACACTTGCCGGGGTCGGTCCGTGGATGGGTGACCATCTTTACATACTGAGACTCCTCCGTGCCTCGGAAAGCACGTTAAGCTGTTGGTCCCGGCTGTCATTCGTGGATCTTTGACAGTCGTTACGGATCGTCAGAAGCCCGAAAGTCTGACAACCGGTCTTACCAAGAGGTATCGTATTACCCAGTTAATGAGTTGTGGAGGTCAGATAGGCAGTCGCTCCATGTAAAATACTGGTATTCAGCTGCATCCGCTTAGACTGGAAGCCGACCCCAACATAGTTGGGAAAAGGCTAGGCAGATTGATTGTTAGCAACTTGATAATTAATTCAGGAACCACTGTTACTTAACTGTACAATGTTGTAACACCACTAACCAGTAAACTTTATTCGTGCAGGACAGTAAGCGACAAAGTTAACAACGACACTGCAGTTCAACAGTTATAATTGTCACGCTGGTTAAATTTGTGGGTCATTATCGACAGCTATCTGCGTATACCCACCGACATGAGGTTTAAGGTTTAAAAACTGACTGGTTTAATAGTGATTGGATTTATGGAAGATTTAATTTGTCATGGTTAAATGTACAAAAAAATATTTTGGGGTGATTCTAAATATAAAATTATTGCTTATGTGAAAATCTGGTCAAGAGCGAGTTGGATTTGCGCACCAAATTCGGAACGGAACCCCCGTTCCGATTTCTGAAAAAGTATGCTATTTAGAGACATCGTTTTATTTTTTCTGTAATCTTTACATAAATTTCTATCAAATAGAATAATTTCAGATTTTTCTCTAAGCAAACTTCGGAGTTCATTCTCCTGCCCTTATCCCAATCTATTTGGGGTCGGCGCAACATGTCCTTTTTTTCCATACTTCTCTATTATTCGTCATCTCGGTAGTCACCCCCTTTCTAGCCATGTCGTCTTTTACACAATCCATCCATCGTTTCTTTGGTCTTCCCCTACTCTTATAGCCATCGACATTCATACTCAAAACTTTCCTCACGACATTTTCCTCACTCCTCCGCATCACATGCCCATACCATGACAGCCGATTTCCGCACAACTTTTCAGTCACCGGTGCCACTTTTAGACTTCCTCTTATGTACTCATTTCTTATTCTATCCATTCGTGTAACACCACACATCAAGCAAACTTCGGAGTTATGAGGAGGGAACAGTATTTTTTTTTACATTTTTAATCAAAGTCGAAAATTATGCGGCCTAAAAAAAAGTGTGCAAACAGTGCTCTTTCATATGATGCCCCACATGCCCTAGTAGCCCCACTTCGAATGTTTAAGACCCCTTTTCAGTCCCTGTTGCAAAAAAAAAAAATTCTTTCTTATTTGCAAAATAGTTGGAAAAACTTCATCTAAAACTGTTTCAAATTTCAAGTTCTTGAGATATCCAACTGAGACAGACAGACTGAGTCGCACCATAAAGGTGAGCGTCCACTGGTCCGCGCCGGTTGTGGCCGGCACACGCACGGCACGCTATGAAATTTGGTTTGCATTGTATGAATTAATATAGCACTGCACTGCGTCCACTACCAGACGGTACCGCCCGCATTTTCATTTATTCATACAAACAAACGATAAATACATAAATGATAACATCGATAAATTGTGAGTTTTTAAAATTCCTATAAAACCAAATTAATATAGAAATCAATTTGGTTTTATAGGAATTTTAAAAACTCAAAAATTATCTATGTAAGAATATTCCCTTAAACGGTCCACTGCACGCTTAGGCCTTAGGGTTCCTTTTTACCATTTTTGTACGGAACCCTAAAAATGACACAGTATGCTGTCAGTGGCAGTTGGTTATGGCAGTGATGATGTTTGTTATCATAATCAATGTAGGACTTCCAATAGCCGCTAATAATAATCTCACGTGGCTCATGGGCTCGTGGCTAAATAATAACAGCAACACGGGTCGATAGAAGGCTTAGCTAAGCTTGCCGCGGTCGGTTCGTAGATGGGTGACCATCCATTGCATATCGAGACCCCATCGTGCCTCGGAAAGCACGTTAAACCGTTGACCCCGGCTGTCATTCGTAGATCTTTGACAGTCGTTACGGGTAGTCAGAAGCCCAAAAAAGTCTGACAGCCAGTCTTACCGAGGGGTATCGTATTACCCAGTAATTGGGTTATGGAGGTCAGATAATCAGTCGCTCTATTTAAAATACTCGTATTCAGCTGCATCAGGTTAGACTGGAAGTCGATCTCAACATACTCGTAGTTGGGAAAAGGCTAGGCAGATTGATTGACTTCCAATACCACTGCATGAACTGAAATTAAAACATTTCACAACAGAAGACGGATCGATAATCGCAGATGAATACGCTGAATGGAACCTAGAATACAACCTATCGTCTGTTCAGGCACCTACTGCACTGGTAATTCCAGGGTTTAGAAACCGTTATTTCCATCATCACCATCACGTCTATTGCCTCCCCCCACCAAGCATCGCCACACAGGCAATAACCGTTGTATTGTCCAAATTAAAAATCTCGTCTCCCCACTACATTTGCGCAACAAGAACTATTCACACATTCAAAGCAACAAATCTAGCATTATTTTGTAGGGAAGTTACTTCTCAGTAAATAGAGGGGTGATGGGGAGGGGTAACCGCAGCTCCAAATAGCTGGACGTCTGCGCTTTATGCACTCGTACACGAACGTGAGAACTGTGCTGCGGTGGGAGGTGATGTCAGGTTTGTTGCATGATGTCCAGTAAGTAGTATTGGGATTCATAACTTAACCGGACACACAACTTCAATAAATCAAAACGAATGCATGGCATTATACACATATTAGTGCAAAAATTGATCCCAAAAACAAACATAATACTGTAGTTGAAAAACATGTTCTCCCAGACATTGGCTTACGTCACGGTTAATTCTCCAACTGCAATTTTTTTTTGTGTGATAAATCTAAAAATTAACTATTTTCGGACTTTATCCTTTAATTGTGCTGTGAGACCTTGCTTCTTGTCAATTTTCATGATTCTAGGTCAACGGGAAGTACCCTATAGGTATTTGATTTATTTGCAACTGTCAAAATATGTCACATTATATGGATGTAGTTTTTTATTGCGGTTACTTTAATAAGCTTGATTTTTTTAGAGGTCTAAAAACATTTGATATAAATTTCAACTTGAAGTAGGGTCTTGACCGACAGTGAAGTGACCCTAAAAACGAAGTAAATCATCAAGACTTGCTTAATACGTTTATGATAGAAATGAAATGAAATTTATTTATTTGCCAGAATATAGGTAGTTGCATAATGGTGCCGATTCTCTTGTCACAAATGCCTCTAAACTAGATTAAAAATCACTAAAATTTAGTTTATTCCTGTCAAACGACGATTTCCCATTCTGAAATTGACTATAGTGACACAACTTAACTATATTTTAGTTTGACAGGACTAAGATTGTACGGAGTTATTAGTTTAGTGAAAATGGCAATTTTGCTATGCTGAATTTGACTGTTTTCACATGGTTTTCACCTAAAATTTTAATTGTCAAACTAAATCAGACTATGTTTAATCGCGATTAAAAAGGTGTGGAATAAAATTAGTTGACATGAACTAAAATTCACACCGAGACCTTGACTTCGGATGCAAAAACAGTAGTGTATTTTTTTCTTTTCTTTTGCATATATCTCGAAAACGGTGAGTCCTATCGCAAAAATAATGAAAATTTGGCCCCCCTTTATAAAGACCATGAATCCCTAGGACTCAACATGTAGGCACCAAAAAAAAAGGTACCTACCAAAAAAAAAAGGTACCAAAAAAAAGGTACCTACCAAAAAAAAGGTACCAAAAAAAAGGTACCTACATTCCATATAAAACACGTTGAAGTTGCCCCCTCCCTGCGCCCCTCCAGGTCTAAAAGATATTTGACCCGGTAACGACAGCGATGTCGGTGAACAAAATATGACAAGCCTGTCACTTCATAGTGATTTCGTTAGTTCCAATTAAAGCCACCGGGTCAAATATACTACAGGCACTATACCACGCGGAGTCACGATTGTCAAACGCGATTTTAGTTGTGTCAAAATTTTTATTAAATTTAGAGGTTTTTTTTTGCAGAATAGCTCTAAGATTCTCATAGCAAAAAGTAAGGAATTTTAGTGATAGTTTAGTTAGTTTAGTTCGGTGTACAACAGAATCGGCACCAATAACATAGTAAAATAATTTTAGTCTGACTATATTTGTCTTATCAGTCGTGCAAATATTTCTAGTACATGCATTTTAGTCATACACATGATAATCATAGTTCGTTCGTTAATAATAATTAGGCATATTACATTAGAAAATATAAGAAATTAATTTATTACATTATATCTCACAGTCAAGACAAGAAGTGTTAAATTATATTCTCTTTTTTTACTCATGGCTACTGCTTAATTAAGGCCTAGCCTTAATTCTAATAACTAACTTATTAGTCTCTATTATTGCTATTAAAAAATGAAGCCATTTTTAACCGACTTCAAAAAGGAGGAGGTTCTCAATTCGTCGGAACCTTTTTTTTTTATTATTTTTTTTTTTTTATGTATGTTCCCCGATTACTCGAAGATGGCTAGACCGATTTGGATTTTTTTTTGTTTTGTTCGAGAGTTCACAGTTGGTCCTATATAAAATTGATTAACTTTGCTTCGGTAGTTTTTGAGTTAGCTTCAGTTATACGTATTTTTTCCCCACTTTTATATGAATGATGTTCTAGTTTGTTTTGCAGGTAGTGGTATTTGAATTTGTGTGGGGTAGGTACACAACTAAAAAGTGAAAAATAAAAACTTTTTTACAAAAAAATACAACCGACTTCCAAAAACAACACTACAAAGTGAAAAATAACTTTAATTTCGGAAGTCGGTGGTAAAAAACGAAAATACATTTAACTAGACACCGACTTCCGAAATTAAAGTTATTTTTCACTTTGTAGTGTTGTTTTTGGAAGTCGGTTGTATTTTTTTGTAAAAAAGTTTTTTTATACTTCTAGTCACACTGCTAAAAATATAGTAACATCAAAATAACTCCTAATCGCGACACTACCTATACGCGCTATCCGCAGAAGTGTAGCAACAAGACTAACATTTTAGTTGTTCATTAAAAGTTAACTCGTAACATTGTATCGCCGTTAGTTCGACTGTGTCGATCAACTGTGTTGCACACGTTGCTTAGGACCTGGGACTGAGTACTGAAGTTTTAGTTGTTGTCCAATTGTATTTTTAAATTATTGTATTTTTTTAAATTTATTCATCTTTATGTTTTTATATTGTTTTTTATGTAATATTATGGATTTTTATTATCTGCAATAAAATAAATTGAATTGAATTGTCATTTGGGAAACACTAGTTTAGATGAGGTTTGCTAAGACACCTACCAAAAATATGTTCAAGATTTACAATCACAATATTGAGCCCTTTATCAATAGTATTATTATTAGCAACGGGATGCATCGATACGCCTTTTTGCCAATACCGATACTCTTATAAAAATATCGGCGATACCGCAATACGTACGCGGTATGCTTATTGAATTTAAATGAAGGTAAAATAAATAAAACACAACTTGAGTTATTTATTAAAATTTAATATAAGTAAATACAGACTTTGAATGAGATTATGAGTTATTGAAATTAATAATTGAGGCTAATAGTGTTAGTAACTAAAATTAACATTATTAAGATTTCTGTTTAAAAAAACAATGTTTTCTCAACTTTTGCGGAAATAGGCGATTTCGGAAGTCTGTTTGAATGAGACCTGCGGTGGTAAATAGTCTTTCAGGTGAGACAGAGCTCATTTGAAAACTACAGTGTTTCTGCGCCATTTTTTTCAAGTTTGGATATAAGATAATATTGTTCGTGCTTCGTTTGCAACAAAATAGACGAAAGATCACGCGCGTTAACACTACTTTTTTGAAGCGCGAAAAGTATCGTTGCAATAAAAATAACGCCGATGCCGGTATATCGGCAAATCCGAAGTATTGGCAATATATTGGCATCGGTATCGGCATCAGATGCATCAATATACCTTCGATTTATGTCAGCTTAAAAATAAGCATTTAGGTGTAATGTAATACTAAACATCATGAACTAAACCGATTATAGTGTTTGGTAAACGTCTAAAAAACATTATCTGATACTGAAATATTAAAGGGATATACACTTTAAATAAATTCTAATTAGGGGACAAATAAACAGAACTAATGTCAATGAAACCTTTAATATCAAAATTTAAGATCCAAGAAACAAAATGATCCCAACAGAAACACAAAACCTTTTGGCCTTTCAAACTTATTTACAAAACAGTAAATGAAGCCAGACGGCTCAATTACCAATACTTGATAGCTGAACCCTTTAAAAACGTCGCTAAGCACCAGTTGAACGTAAATAGCCATCGGTTGATTAAACGAAGGCACCCGAACATCCCCGAGCGATGATTTACAAACTCGTCAACGAGAAATAGATAGGTACAGAAGGTCGGCTCCATAGGAGAAATGGCATGGGGGTGTGTCATGTCCACGCGACATGATCACACTGCTCATGTCACAGGCAATTGGCCGTTTCTGCGAACTAGTGCGCTTTCGAACGCGGTCATGACAATATTTAAGAATGACGTGTTGTTCAGTAGCTTCTTGTAAAATCCTAAGCCAAACCAATAACTTTCTAAATCATGGAATCATTTAACATAAATTTACTACATTTATCTTTAAATCATGAAAATCATTTAACTACGTTATTTTATCTAAGGTCGGCGCTGTACAACGAGCAAAAACAACCGCACGCACACAGACGCGTACGTATAGCCACAACATCTTATTTTTTTAACCACCTTCAAAAAAGGAGGAGGTTTATTATGTTCGTCTGTATGTTTTTTTTTTTGTATGTTGTATGTAATTGGTAGGGGTTGGGAGGTTAGGTTCGTTGGTTGGTTGGCTGGTTGGTTGGTATTGGTTTGATTGGGGTTGGTAGCTTGCGTGGTGGTCCCATACAAATTTTATTAACTTTGCTTAGGCAGTTTTTGCTTCGATGAAATACGTATTCAATCCACATTGTGTATCTTGATGATGTTGTAATACTTCCTGCCCCTGTTGTTTACATAGCAAGTAGTGGAATATGAAATTGGTGTGAAGAAGGTACTTTATTTAGAAAGTGAAAAACAGAAGACTTATCAAAAAAATAAATAAAACAACTGTCTTCCAAAAAAAAACACTATAAAATGAAAAATACAGATCCAAAGACACCAATATCCGAAATTAAAGTAATTTTTCAGCTTATAGTGTTTGTTAACGCCATTACTTTCTTTATTTTATATTTCATGCCTAATTACTGGCAACTCTAATTAATTAGTATCTGTGTAACATAAAGTTCCTTCCGCTTTCCTTCTCCCTTCCACAACCCTTATAATGCCTAAGTGAGAGCGAGAAGGAAGATCCGCAATGGCGCGCATACGCTGCCGCCAAGAAGATCCGTCAGTTCTCAATCAACATTGACGCCTGTTGGGTAAAATGAATCCCAAGTCGAAAAAGGACTCATATTTTCACCGCGAAGAACGAAGATTGCTATTGAACAGTGCAAGTGCGTGTATGTGTGTTGTGGAAAGTGCGGATTCTCGTCCGTACGTGATATCCTGGACGCGCCAGCCACGTGGCTAAGGAAACCCTTCTCGTCGTGTCGCCATAGCTCACCAGGCAGGTACCATCATCATTTTCCCACACCACCAAAACACCTACTTGTGTCACCGAACCGCCCCTCATACAGTCCACTAAGAAAATTTCGATTTTCACCCCAAGGCTTTAGGCCGCCGCAACAGTTTTTGGTCCTTCGAGACGGATATCCAACATTTTTTGTTCCTTCGAGACGGATATCCAACATTTTTTGGTCCTACGATCACGGATATCCAACAGTTTTTGGTCCTACGATCACAGATATCCAACAGTTTTGGTCCCATGATCACGGATACCTATTTTTCTTTATTCTCTTGATAACGGATATCAATATTATATCCGTATATCATCATCCCGCAACTATATTTCATTTCAATCTTCGTTCCTTATACTCTTATACTAAACCGCTTTAATTTATTCATTTATTACAATACCTACTTGTCATTGCGTACATTCACAGGTATTTCGCATCCCGCTCAACTTAATATTTTAATATACGTAGGTAGAAGCAAATCTACCGCTCGCTCGCTTCGCTATCGTTCGGTACTAATTCGTAGGTACCACCTACCAATCCCGCACCGCGCGCAACTCGTTGAAGTTTGCGATTTATTTTAGCTATTATAAAAACCTACAAAAATATCGAAAATGCCTAAGAAAGTGACCATTGATTCGGATGATCAGATAGAATCCGCGATTCAAATAGCACTGTCATGTCGTAATATGATTTTTGCCCGCATGCAAATCATTTACGATTTAATGGAAAAAATGAAGTCCGGTATGGAACCGATAGAGAAGTTCTTGTGTGCGTGTGTCAATGTTGATGCGTTGCGCACCGAGTTCCTCGAGGCATTTAATAAATATAACTCGCTTCTTCTAAGACAGGACCCGGAAAATAATATTGATGATCAGTCGTGGATTAGTTTTGAGGAATTATATTGCTGCGTTAAATATAATTATTCAAATTACTCAAAATCATCAGCCACATCGGCTCCTACTTCTAGTGGTAGTGGTGTCAATAAGCAAACAGTTCGCTTACCTCCCATTGAAATTATGTCATTCGATGGCGATATTCGTAACTGGCCCCTGTTCTATGCTAATTTTAAAAGCACGGTACACGAAAATAATACATTGACTGATTCGGAGAAATTATATTATTTGATGGGGAAATTGAAAGATAAGGCTCAAACCGCGTTCTCAGGAGTTTGCCCTAATGGCGATAACTACCAATTAATTTTTAATTCACTCATAAACAAGTACGAAGACAAACGTATATTAGCTTCTAGTTACCTTAATCGGATGTTTGAACATAAATCTTTTAATACCGCATCTATTCAAAATTTCGAATCCTTTTCTGATAATTTTGTTTCCGCCGCAAACGCATTAAAAAACCTTAAAATAAATGATTTATCAGATTTGATTTTTTTCCATGTCGCTATAAAAAAGGTTGATTCTGAAACCGCTCGACTTTTTGAAATGAACTCAAAAGACGAAATTCCTAAATTCGACAATTTAGTACAGTTCATTAAAAATCAATCTCGCATTTTACAAAATACTAAAGCTTTAAACAGCTTGAGTTTCACTCAGTCTAACAACAATCCTGTAAATAAAAAAACGTCTAAAACTCCGCAACCGCAATCTTACACTGTAATTGATAAATTCGCAAAATGTTTGTGTGATAGCTTTGTTCATAAACATTTATTTAAATGTCCTGCCTTTTCTAAAATGACACCAAGTGATCGTTTCAAATCGGTGAAGCAAAACGATGCATGTACTAACTGTTTAAGTATTAAACATAAGGCCAGAGTCTGTCAGTCTGAATCTAGATGTAAATCTTGTAAAAATAAACATCATACGCTTTTACACTTTAATCGCGAATCGCACGCGACTGTATTATCGAACGGTGTTGATGATACCGCACGTACACAATCGGGTTCAAACTCCACGGCTTCGAGCGAGCAAGATGCTCACGCCGCCGCCGTGCCGCTCGCCGCCACCGCTCAGAACGCCCCGCAATGTAATGCATCCATTGCTACGTCGATCTTTTACGACTCGAACTCCCGCGTATCAAAGCCGCAATGTAATACGAATACTACTATTTTGTTGTCAACCGCTACGCTACGGACGCCAGATGGCGCTCACTAGTAAACATTGCTTATTATTTTGCTCCGTATTAATTTGTTTTAATTAATAGTGTTTTCTTGTACTTGGTTGATGTACTGTACGTGAAAGTGAAATTTAGACTACACGCAAGCTGTGACAGTGTTATTTAGTGTTTTTGTTCGGTAGTTGACAGATAATCAGTGATAAACGAATTTTAATAACTGTGACGTTTTCTCGCTAAACAACGGAAAACAAGTGAACATTGAACTGTTACAAATCGTTTCTTAGTGCTAAACTGATAAATAAACAAAGTTACACACAAAACATTTTCAAATACAGTAATCTTCGAAAATAATTCACTATAAATTCCGTTTTTTATTTGAATGTTTGATAAATATTGATAACAGCACCATCTAGCAGTGAGTAGCACAACTAAACCAATCAATGTTACAAGACTTTTCGTAGTGTTGTAAGACATAAATATTAATTTTACAATATAATTATTGCGGACAGCGACATCTCTTAGCTACGAATGTCAACTCAAGGAGGAATTCAGTGATACCAGCTGCATTTTGGTGTTGACATCCCTAAAAATATTTAAAGTATAGTAGTTTTTTATTCTTTCTGAAGATTATCCACCAATATGAATTTCCTGGATAATATTACTTTCCGTCGCAACCGCAGTAGAAAATCGGAATCCAACCATGACGACAGTAGCACTAACTCATCTCGAACTTTGAACTGTACAACAAACAGTATGCCTGAAATGTCAGAAGACGAGGAGAAAAATCAAATAAAAAAATTGCAAGAAGAGATTGATGAGCTGAAGTCTCAATTAAATAGCTCACATAGGGAAATCGAAATATTATCTTTAGAAAATAGCAATTTGAAAAAAACAAATGAAGAATTATCCAAAAAAAACAATATCTTAAAAAATATTGCTACCTCTCCTGTCAAGCATAAGTCAGTAACACCCAAAAAAAAAAAACAATCTAGACAAACCAAGCAAACACAAACAGATGTCGATAGTTTTTACACTTCAACGTCGAGTACTTCTTTATCTCAAGGCGGCAAAACTGAAAGCGAAGACGGTTCACGCACACAGATAGGTTTAAGTGAAACAATACAGGGGACGAATGGCACAGAAGGAAATACTACAGTACCAGTCACCGTTAATTTACAGAATATAAGGAAGAATAAATTATGCATAATAAGTTCAAACAAATCAAATATGATAACATCTATTGCTGAGGATACTTTTCAAAATACTGAAATCTGTCATTATATTACACCGTATTGTGGAACACTTCAAATAATTAACAATTTACAAAATAAAGTAGAATCATACACGAAAGAAGATTATTGCATAATTATGATAGGAGAAGAAGATTTTAAAAAAACAAATAATTATTACGATATAATAATAGGATTAAGAAATTGTCTGTGTAATATTCAAAACACTAATATAATAATATGTCTCCCAACTTTCAAATGTAATAACTATTCCAGTATGTTTAACTGGAGAATAGAAACATTTATGTACTTACTATATCTTGATGTGGATACACATAAATATGCCACTATACTAGATTCAAATCTACACTTATCATATGACTATATAATGTTTACTAAATACACGGGCAAATTAAATGATCATGGCATGAGAAACATTATGAAAAACCTTTTTCTTTTAATTGTCAGCAATGCTCATACTGTTAAAAACACCAATGTTACTCAATTAATTGCAGTAAATTCAAATAGTACTACCCAATTAAGTACAGTAAATTCAAATAGTACTAACTCTAATTTTTTTCGTTCCTAATTTGTGTATTATGCATCAAAATATTGCCGGGCTTCTAAATAAGTCCGATATTTTAACAGTTCATATTCATGAATTATTAGATAAACAAATAAATGTAGATATTTTATGCATAACCGAGCATTTTATAATGTCTGGACAAGAAAGTTTAGTAGAAATACCTAATTATAAACTGTCAGCATTTTACTCAAGAGATAATATTAAACGTGGAGGCTCATGTATTTTAGTAAAGAAAGGTATTGAATACGAAACTTTAACAGAAATATCAAAATACTCTTTATCTGGAATCATAGAATGCTGTGCTATAAAACTAACTAAATGTAATTTAATTGTCATATGTATATATAGACCCCCAAAACCATGTAACTTATATAAATTTTATGAGAACCTAGAAGTTATTTTGAAAAAAGTGTCCAATAATCATAAAAATACTGTAGTACTTTGTGGTGACTTTAATATAGACATACTGAAACGGAATAAATTATCAATAGAATTCGAATCATTTCTTCTGAGCTATAATCTAAAATTAGAAATTATGCAGCCGACAAGGCTTGGTAGTAAAACTTGCTTAGATAATTTTGCTCATAATATACGTCCCAAATGCGAATATAAAATTATTGAATTAGCCTTATCAGACCACACCGCACAAATATTAAAAATCCCAGTTAACAAATCAAAAAACATAAAATCCTGGCGTAAAAGAATAAGAGCCATATCCAAAGAAAACCTAGTTAAATTCAGTGACCACCTTAAAAATATAACTTTTTCAGATGTATACAATACACCAGACCCAAACATAGCATATAACAAGTTCCTCGACATCTTTCTTTTACTGTATAATTTATGTTTTCCGTATAAAACAGTAACTGTTAGATCAGAAAATAAAATTAAATGGGTATCAAAAGGTATTCGAATATGTAGCAAGAATCAACGCCATCTGTTATGGCAAATGAGATTAAAACCAACTGATGAAAATAAAAATAAATTCAAAAATTATACTAAAAGGTTTAAAAAAATTGTGAAACTTACACAAAAGGTTCAAAATAATCATTTGATTAACAATTCAAAAAATAAAACAAAGACGTCTTGGCAAATAATAAATAATAGCAAAAAAATAAGTGAACCTATTATGCGTATTAAAAACCAAGATTTAACAATAAATGACCCAAAAGAAATTGCAGAATCTTTTAACAACTATTTTATAGATCAAATAGGTCAAATACCAAATAATAAAACTTTGGAAGTCAAAAGAATTGAATACAACCCACATTCAATATTTATGTCGCCTGTTGTACCTCAAGATATTATTAAAACTATACACCAGCTAAAATCTAAAAAGAGCGTTGGCTATGATGGTATATCGACTGAAGTGATAAAATTTGTATCTCATATAATAGCTGGCCCACTAACACATATCATAAATAATAGTATAACTACGGGTATATTTCCCGATAATTTAAAAATGACTGTTATAAAACCACTACATAAAAAGAACGCGAAGGATGATATGACCAATTATAGGCCAATTGCATTGACTCCCGTCTTCTCCAAAATTATAGAAAAGATCATATATGAAATAATTTTTAACTTTTTAATTAAATTTAATATTCTATGTAAAGAACAGAATGGTTTCATGAAAAATAAAAATATAAATACTGCTATATATGATTTGCTCGTTACAATAATGAAAAATGTTGATAATAAAATTCCTATATGTGCAATTTTTACAGATATGTCGAAAGCTTTCGACTATGTCAATCATATACTTTTATTTGAAAAACTATATGCTTACGGAATACGCGGAAATGCCTTAGATTTAATCAAATCGTATATCAGCGGTCGTAAGCAATACACAGAAATTACAAGGGTTTGCACTAAAACTAGAATTGAACAAACGTATAAATCTACCTCGAGAGAAATAAAATTCGGAGTTCCACAGGGCAGTGTCCTGGGACCACTCTTATTTCTTCTCTATATTAATGATCTCCCTCGGCAAATCAATCACCCAATGGTTTTATACGCAGACGACAGCACAGCACTAATAAAATGCCATGATAAACTAACGTACGAAAGCAACGTAAATGACACACTAAAAATACTAATTAACTGGTTAAATCATAATAACTTACTAATTAACTTAAATAAAACAAACATAATGCACTTCTACCAAAGACTGCGTATTGTAAACTTAAACATAAATTATAATAGTCAAACCATTGATAGAGTAGAAGTCGCTAAATTTTTAGGTATTACATTAGATAGCCAATTAACATGGAAAGCTCAAGCTGAAACAATATGTAAGAAACTAAGTACATCTGCCTATGCATTATATAACCTTTCGAAAAAAGTAAATATTAAGACAGTACTAGTAGCCTATCATGGCTTGGTGGTCTCGATACTAAGATTTGGGATTATTTTTTGGGGCAATTGTACTTATAGGGAAGACATCTTTCGTGCTCAAAAACGCTGCATCCGTTCAATGTTCAATATTAAAGTTACAGACAGTTGTGTTCCTGTTTTTAGAGAACATAAATTATTAACATTCCCATGTATTTATATTTTAGAAATGGCAATATTTGTTAAGACCAATCCTCAATTATTTAAATCTTTAAAAGAAGCTCGATATCACACAGTCCCTATGAGATCACAGTACCAAAACTTATTGTATGAAGGTAACTGTAAAACAGCTTTGTTTAAAAAAAGTGTTATGAGAATGGCTCCTGTTATTTATAATAAAATTCCTAATTGCATTAAGGGTCAAACTTTAAAAGTTTTTAAAAAGAGACTCACCACCTTATTGTTAAATAATTGTTATTACTCGATTCAAGAATTCTTAAATGATCTTTCTATTAATTAAATTTATGTTGAATTGAAATTGAAAATTTGAAATTGAAATTGAAAATTGAAATTGAAATTGGTAAATGTTTATTTGTATCAAAGCAGTTACATTGATTATATATGAGACAGCCCCAGTAAGTAATGAATGAATGTTACTAACGTTATATTAGTTTTAAGGTTATCGTGAGCAAATGTCGCTCATAAATGTTTGTATGCCTAAGTAGGCAGAATGTACAAGGATTCTGTATATACCTGTAACACCAATTGTAAACACCTACATTCTATACAAATAAATGATTAAAAAAAAAAAAAAAAAAAAAAAAAACTGTAATAGTTCGAGATTCATTTGGTAAGGAGCATTTTATTCGCTGTCTATTAGACAGTGGCTCACAAATTAATTTTATTACCGCAGAATGTTGCAAACGATTAGGTTTGACTAGACATTCATCTGATACGCCTTCCGTTAAGGGTATCGGTGGTACGGAAAAATCCGTTAAGGGTTCCGTACAATTCGCTTTCTTTTCCCGTTTTAATCCGAACGTTACTTTTAACGTTAATTCGCTAGTTGTCGATGCAATCACCGATAATTTACCTACCGCTCCCGTAGATACTTCCGCCTTGCCTTACTTAAAAGGTTTACCGCTCGCCGACGAATCGTTTGGCAAACCCGGTCGCATCGATGTGTTGATCGGGGCTTCGCTTTTCCCGCATCTTATGCTGCCCCGCGTAGTTAGCAGCAACTCCTCCGCGCCGCCCGCCATGCAGACGGTACTCGGTTACGTCATCATGGGCACTGTGCCCGCGCTGCCTGTACGTCGTAATAAGCCTCCACAGTCTTGTTACTCACATATTTCGCAACCATCCGACAAAGACTCGTTAGAATCGGCGTTGAAAAAATTCTGGCAGGTCGATGAAGCGCCCGTCACTCTTTCGACGAGCAAATCGCTCGACGAACTTGAGTGCGAGTACTTTTATAATTCGACCACGGAACGCGATGGGGACACAGGTAGATACTCTGTAGCCCTACCGTTTCGCAGCGATGTGTTCTCATTGGGGAACTCACTCGATATCGCGAAAAAACGTTTTTTCTGCCTAGAAAAGAAATTAGAATCCGCACCAGAGTTACGTACTGCGTATGATGACGTCATTCGCGAATATATTGATAAAGGATATTTATCTCCTGCTCCGCTCGATAGTTCAGACAGTAGTTGTCCTGACTATGTAATTCCGCATCACGCAGTTGTACGTTTAAATAAGACAACAACAAAACTACGCTCCGTGTTAGACGCTAGTGCTAAAACGAGTACTGGATTATCTCTCAACGATATTTTACACAGTGGCCCGAATTTACAGGGTGACTTGTTTACTATAATTCTGAATTTTCGATTGTTCGCATTCGCGCTCTCGGCTGATTGCCGACAAATGTTCTTACAGATTGAAGTAAGAGAAAGCGATCGTCGCTTTCAACGCATCTTATATCGTTTTAGTCCAAACGATCCTCTGGTTCTATATCAGTTTAACCGTGTCTGTTTTGGTCTCAAGTCAAGTCCCTACCATGCGATCCGCACAGTACAACAGTTGGTTCAAGACGATGGTCATCACTTCCCGCGCGCCAGCGCTATCATCGCGGATTCGCTGTATATGGATGACGTAGTCTACAGCGTAAGCTCCGAATCACGTGCAGTCCAGGTTTCGCACGAACTGATTAAACTCTTTAGAGGAGGTCAGTTCGAGTTGGTCAAGTGGACCAGTAACTCTCAAACTGTACTAAACAGTATTCCCGCGTCGCATAGGTTGACCGAACAACTAGAATTCGACAAGTCGGTAGAACAAAAGGTTCTCGGCTTGCGCTGGTGTAGGTCAAATGATTGTTTTGAATTTCTTATTTCCGCACCGCCAGACACGTGTACTAAACGTGCTATTCTGTCGGCCGTAGCTAGACTGTGGGACATCATGGGGCTTGTCGCGCCTGTAGTTCTCTATGCTAAACTACTTATCAAAGAATTGTGGTTACTGAAGCTCGATTGGGATGACACTCCCCCGCGTCACATCATAAATATTTGGCAAACTTTTCGCTCTGCCCTGCCGCTTTTAAATGATTTTAAAATCCCGCGCCATTTAGGTATTTTTGAAAATTGTATTCTTCGCCTCATTGGATTTTCCGACGCCAGTGAAAGCGCCTACGGCGCTGTCATCTATGCGCACGTCACTCGCAACAATGACGTAGTCGTTCAGCTGGTTTGTGCCAAGTCGAAGGTATCGCCGGTTAAACCATTGACTATCGCTCGACTGGAGCTCTGTGGTGCCGAACTCCTCGCTAAACTTCTTCGCCGTGTTCATGACACTTATAATCCGCGTTATAATGTTACCGCTATTTACGCATTCACCGATTCAAAGGTGACTCTTTGCTGGATAAATTCTTCTCCGCATCGTTGGCACACGTTTGTGGCCAATCGTGTCGTTCGCATCGTAGACAACGTCCCCGCGGAACATTTCTACCACGTAGCTGGTACTGAAAACCCAGCGGACTGTTTGTCACGTGGTTTAACACCTGACAAATTCATTGAGCACCCATTATGGTTGCACGGACCCGCTTGGGCTAAGCGCGACCCTTCCGAATGGCCCATACATAAGGTTACAGACTTGAATTCGGAACCCATTCCGGAAGAAAAGGTCCACGCGCATCCCATAGTCGCGGATTCAAGTTCGGAAAATTCGCTTCTACTCGCACTCGCAGAACGTACGTCGTCGTGGACTAAACTGCTGCGTATTGTTGTTTTCATATACCGCTTCATGAAAAACCTCCCGCGTCGGACTGACGCCGTTACCGCTAGCGACCTCGAGTTCGCTGAAACCATTTTGTGGCGTCATATTCAAAGAAAACACTTCATGGATGATTATTCCGAGTTAAAAAAATAATAAAATTTGTTCACCCGCTCTTATTAAACTCAAGCCATTTGTAGATGGTGATGATTTAATCCGCGTTGGGGGTCGATTAACTCTTTCGGCTGAGGCCTATAGTACTAAACACCCGGTAGTGTTACCCCGACATGATCGCATAGTTGAAATCCTCGTAGACTATTATCATATAAAATATTTACATGCAGGTCCAGAACTCACTATGTCTTTATTGCGCCATAAGTATTGGATTTTGTCCGCTAGACGCATTATTCGTCATAGAATCCACAAGTGTAACGCATGTCACAGGTGGAGACCGCGACCTCATGGTCCGCCGATTATGGGCGATCTCCCTAAATCTAGAGTAAATGTTGCAACCAAAGCTTTTTCTCATACAGGGTGTGATTACGCTGGCCCTATACAGTATGTGCCCGTACGCACTCGAGGTGCGAAGAGTCGCAAGGGTTATTTATGTATCTTTACCTGTATGACTACTCGCGCTGTTCATATTGAATTAGCTACAGATCTTACGACTGCGTCGTTCATAGCCGCGTTGAAACGGTTTTTATCCCGCCGTGGACCGGTACAATGCTTGTATTCGGACAACGCGACCAATTTTCGAGGAGCTAATTCGTTTTTACGCGACTTGTATACTTTCATAAATAAAGAATACCGCCCGCGCTTTGAAGAGGAGCTCGCTGAGCATCGCATTAATTGGCATTTTATTCCGCCCGCGTCACCGCACTTTGGTGGATGTTGGGAGTCCATGGTGAAGGCCGTGAAGACTCACCTTTTCAAGACAATAGGTCAACAACTTCTATCTTATGAAGAATTAGTTACAATTCTCTCTCAAATAGAGTGCCTGTTGAACTCCAGACCTCTTACTGTTCTTAGCGCTGATCCGGAAGAGCCTAAAGCTCTTACCCCTTCGCATTTTTTACATACTGTACCGCTTAACTCATTACCCGCCGCGGAAGTAGGTTTACTGTCTGATCACCTGCTTCAAAGACACTCTCTTATGGATAAATTAGTCCAGTCGTACTGGAAAAGATGGCGAAGCGAGTATCTTCATAGTTTACAATCACGCTTAAAATGGAATAAACCTGATGGAGACATGATTAAGGAAGGCACTGTAGTAGTGATAGTTAATGATAATGCGCCTCCTCTATCCTGGCCTCTAGGTGTTATTGAGAAGTTGCATACGTCTATAGACGGTAGCACGCGAGTCGTTTCAGTACGCACTTCTAATGGGATTCTTGTGCGACCTGTGGTCCGCTTATGCCCCATTCCTACTCAGTAATATCTTATTCAGTCCATTCCCTCTTTAGTTAGATTTAAGTGTAATTTCACTGTATATATTATTATATTATTCTCTTTAAAGGTGACCCTTTAAGGCCGCGAGGAATGTTAACGCCATTACTTTCTTTATTTTATATTTCATGCCTAATTACTGGCAACTCTAATTAATTAGTATCTGTGTAACATAACGTTCCTTCCGCTTTCCTTCTCCCTTCCACAACCCTTATAATGCCTAAGTGAGAGCGAGAAGGAAGATCCGCAATGGCGCGCATACGCTGCCGCCAAGAAGATCCGTCAGTTCTCAATCAACATCGACGCCTGTTGGGTAAAATGAATCCCAAGTCGAAAAAGGACTCATATTTTCACCGCGAAGAACGAAGATTGCTATTGAACAGTGCAAGTGCGTGTATGTGTGTTGTGGAAAGTGCGGATTCTCGTCCGTACGTGATATCCTGGACGCGCCAGCCACGTGGCTAAGGAAACCCTTCTCGTCGTGTCGCCATAGCTCACCAGGCAGGTACCATCATCATTTTCCCACACCACCAAAACACCTACTTGTGTCACCGAACCGCCCCTCATACAGTCCACTAAGAAAATTTCGATTTTCACCCCAAGGCTTTAGGCCGCCGCAACAGTGTTTTTTTTTGTGGTACAGCGATCTCAACTAAATGCCAGTCGCGAGTGCGCTTGCGCTCGCTGTACGTAGTCGTGTGTCTATGTCATCTTCATCGTTGCATAGAGCTAGCCTTCTGTACTTATTTTTAATGTGTCGTCAATAAGGCTTTAATTAAAACCCGTTCAGAGTTTTTTATCGTCAATTGAAGACCTTTGTGAATCAAGGTTCTTTTGATATTGAGTATTTAATTATCTTTTTGTGTAAATATAAATTGTTGCTGTGGAATTTTGTCTAGGTACATTCACTTAGATAATTATTAAACTGTACACTATTTGGAAAACCCGTCATTTTAAGTCATCATAGACTCTGGTGTCTTCCGCTTGTTTTCTTTAATATGTTGGTGTAATTTTTAACCGACTTCAAAAAGGAGGAGGTTCTCAATTCGTCGGAACCTTTTTTTTTTTTTTTTTTTATTTTTTTTTTATGTATGTTCCCCGATTACTCGAAGATGGCTGGACCGATTTGGATTATATTTTTTTTGTTTGAAAGGGTATACTTCCCAGGTGGTCCCATGATCATGAAGTCAGGATCTGATGATGGAATCCTGGAGAAATAAAGAGAAATCTTCCAATTTTATAGGCACACTTGAAGCGATTTGGATAGTTTTTGGAAGAATACTTTCTTGGAGTGGTCCCATTTCAATTTGGTGAAGATCTGATGAAGAACTTCTGAGATAGGCAACGAAACTCCTCAATAAATGATAGCAAATGGACTGGAATTGCTGAAATCTATCTCTGTTTGTTGTTCACACCAGTTCATAACATAACATCACGCCAGTACGCTGTGAAGGGGCAAGCACATGTGAACCACTAAAAAGTGAAAAATAAAAACTTTTTTACAAAAAAATACAACCGACTTCCAAAAACAACACTACAAAGTGAAAAATAACTTTAATTTCGGAAGTCGGTGGCAAAAACGAAAATACATTTAATCAGACACCGACTTCCGAAATTAAAGTTATTTTTCACTTTGTAGTGTTGTTTTTGGAAGTCGGTTGTATTTTTTTGTAAAAAAGTTTTTCTCTTCTCTCTTTCTACTAATAACTATACAAGTAGGTACACACGAAGGTCTATGTGAACTACTGCAGTGCTGCTTGGTTAACAACCAATCACCACCAATAACAGACAAATAAGGATGTGCGTTAATTAGTTTAACATTAATCAATAATTAATTAATATAACTACGTCAGCACATACGTGCATATATTCATAAAGGAGTATACACGGCACATCCCTTTTATTCAGTTAAGCGAGTATGTTGACTAATATGCCTGAGGAGCTCGTAGCTAAGTAATAACAGCCGCACGGGTCGATCCATCAAGTTAAGCTACGCTTGTCGGGGTCGGTCCGTGGATGGGTGACCATCTTTTCATACCGAGACTCCTCCGTGCCTCGGAAAGCACGTTAAGCCGATCTTTCACAGTCGTTACGGGTCGTCAGAAGACCGAAAGTCTAACAACCAGCCTTACCAATGGGTATCGTATTACCCAGTTACTGGGTTGTAGAGGTCAGATAGGCAGTCGCTCCATGTTAAATACTGATATTCAACTGCAATTGGTTAGACGGGAAGCCAACCCCAATATAGTTGAGAAAAGGCTAGGCAGATGATGACTTCGGTAAACGAAGCAAAAGGGGTATGTAAGGATCGTAGCAGGTGGCGTACTATAGGTTCTGCCTACCCCCGTGGGAAAAAGGCATAAGTTTATATATGTATCTATGTACTTCGGTAAATACATATTTGTTACGGGCGTGTTTAACATTTTTATTACCTACGGTACAATCTGATGCTGAGCTGAAAACTGCAAAAAAAGTTAGAAAATTTGAATTTCGTGTGCTACACAGCGCTTTTTGTTTAACCAGAATAGCGTGGTCGTTAATTCATAAGAACCCAACTAACATTTCGGATTTGAAGTCAATTATGTTTGAAAAAAATACCGTAAACTCACAATTCTTGCTAAACAATTACAAAAAGCGGCCAATAAAATACCAATAAAAATAAAATAAAAACAATCGGAAACGCGAAGGGAAAACGGATGAAATCAGAAAGTCGTACCTCAGCGACATCGGACACGATGCCCTCCCAATTTAATCAGTATCAATTTCATAAAAAAACACATTTCCAGTTCCCGGTAGACACGTTATATTTATGCGATTTTTTTTCGCCAAATGTACCGACACTCGTGTCCGGGAGTGCATTTGAATTTCAGATTTTTTCCCCCTCCCTAGCCGGGGTCTATTATTCAAATTTATTTCGGCTGGCCAATGAGGCACGGAATAGATATGTAAGAAGGTCACCTCTATACAACGAGCGAAAAAGCACGCACGCATAAACACGCGTATAATCTAAAGCCAACGAGACGAGATAAATTTCAGGCTTTGGGATTAAAAACTTTAACTAATTAACGTATTGTTTAGTTTCCATTGAAACTAAAATTATTTTATGACATTTATCGATAGTTTTTTCATTCAAAAATCAACTTATATCAGCTTTAAGCTCAAGAGTCTAAGTTGCAATTTTATGTATTTATTTCATATCAAACGCACTGTCGAAGTCGCAACAATCATTTGTTTGAGATTGATATACGTAGGTACGCGTCTACGTGTGCGTGTGCATGTTTTCGCTCGTTGTTCGAAGCCGACCTTCTGTACGTATTTACTATAAGAATGAGGAAAGGCAACAAACCCAGAGAGCAACACCGTTCCACTTGTTCGCCTCCAAATGGATTCACAGTGAGTTTCTGATGGGACCATGATGTGCTGACGGACGATAAATACCGTAGGAGAGTGATAACTTTATCTGAGACGGTGGATACGTTTTGAGGATGAAATTGTGGGTATTCAAATTGCGCAATTGCTACTATCTTGGCATCGCAGAAACATCATAGTGGCTAACAGCTTTTAAGAATTGTGTAACTTTGGTTGCCCGTGCGCATACCCACACTTTAAACTATAGCTAGGAAAATAGTTCGGTAAGTTTTTCGATTATATTGAGATTTTTTTTTTTGTTACATTTATAATTACGTCTTGAGTAGTGTATTTGTATGCCTACTGTGTAATATACTGCTGTTTGTTATTCCTATCAAATAAAATAAAATAAATGTGCCGCTAAGAACTATCAGCTGTAAATCTACTACATCCAAAGTATCGAATTACCAATACAAACACATACGATCCTACAAAAAGGTATAAGGTACTGTGAGGGCTCGAACCTAAATTTTGAGCTTCATATAAATTATAATTCACACTCCTACTAAATTAGTTCTACGCGGAGCCTTCACCAGATTCTATATGTCATCCTATTGAGAAAACGAGAATCGTTTTCTTGATGGAAGACATTCCATATTTGGATGATTGAATGTCTGCCAGTATAATATTGTCAAGGTTTGATCAAAGCATCAAACCTCCACAGTACCTACCAAACACACAACAAGACGGCAAAAAAACTTCTCCACGCTTAGAAGACAAAACGCACAGCAAGAAAACAAAAGAGAGAACCATGAAACAGAACAAAAGCATTTAATTACAGTTTGAACAAAATAAAATTCATTCTACTTTCAGCTCTATTCAATGTCACACAACGCTTAAGAAGAGCGGCAACGTCGCGTTATTGACCTAATTAGTCAGTGTTTTAATAAAAACGTGCAACGTTGCCATTTCTCTGCATTTGCCCCGTTTTGCATCATAATGTGAGAATAATTACTTTGATTATGTATAAAATTATGTACAGCGTGAGTCAGTTAAAGAATAGAAAAAAAAAAAATAATTACATAAAACTTTAAAAACAAAATTTTCTTCAAGTCAATAAACTACAGTTAACCAACCATCGAATGATACATTAATATAATAAATAAGACCGAGGTCGGTCCATTCTCATATGTACACCCGGCAAATTAAGTCGGACGACATAAAAAACATAAATGTTTATTAAAGTGCTGAAACCTGGCATCAGGACTGTAATTTGGGATTTAATGCCACGCCACTGACCAGGGGTTGTTACGAATAAAAAAGGAAATGTGAGATGGGGATCGTAAGAAGGGTTCCGTGAGGTAATGAAAAAAAAAAACATCGGGGTAAGTGCACTTTTTAGGTTTAGTGGGTGAGAAATTATCCCAGGCATTTTTAGAATAGAACAAAATACTCTTTATTATGCACACCATTTAAATTACAGGTTACAATGTTGAAATTGTTACATTTTTGTCTTCAGAATTATTACCTCCAATAATTTAGTTTTAGTTATTAGTTACTTGCTATTTCCCAAAATACAAGCTCTAGCTTAGTTTGGGAATCAATATCAGCATGTATTGTACTATACATTTCAATTGTTACCCGCTTTCGCCTGCAAATTTGTGAATGTATCTAGTATCAATAAACAATTTTTTTTTTATTTTTAACTTATTTCCAAACAAGTTCACAGCTATGCTGAATTTTTATGGTGTAAAGTTCTCTTAATTTCTAGTTGATGGATATTTTACTAACAACCAAATTAATTTAAAAACGTTACGTTTTTCCAGCTCAAGTGCGGAATACTAAAAGTAATCAGAACTCCGCACAACGATTTTAAATCAGACTGAAATACGACGCCAGACGTATTTTAAATTTACATTTGTTAAAAAAATTGGGAAAGTAATTTTAAATTTGGTAAAATTCCGCGTTCGATATGTGGCTCAGGAAATATTGTTGATAAATAATTATTGACTTCCGTACTGAGCGTAATTAAATAAATTAATAAAACATTTCTGCGATTTCAATTGGTAGGTACCTATTGGTATGTATTTGTGTTTTTCCTACTTTCGATTCGAGTTTGGAAAAAAGGGAATGCTGCCAGTAGTACTTACGTATGTTTCACAAAGTATTTTTGACTTTTATTATATGTGCAAGAATAATTTAAAAACGTTATTTGGTTGGATGGAGTTTCTTGCCGACTCTTCTCCTTAGGAAACGACCAATTTGGAACCGTTCACCTAATAGCTACTGACGTTTTATAAGTACCCATGTAGGTTTATGTGAAATAAAATATTTTGATTTTGATTTTTGATTTCATTTAGTTATTGCAATTACTTTGTACATCTTCATTATCTTTAAGTACATAGTATAAAATGAAATCACTTCCGCTGTCTGTTCGATTTGATTTTTTAAACTCCTCAACGGATTTAAATGTAGTTTTCAGCAATAGATAGAGTGATTAAAGAAGAAGGTTCTGAGAAAAAAAAATTGGAAAAGTTTCGGGAAAGTTGGAAAATTTTGGAAAACGGAAACTACATTTTCTATGGGAATTTTCTATGAATTATTGAAATTTGGACCAGACAACGTCTGTCGGGTCAGCTATTCAACAATAAATCTAAGATAATATTTTGTAGCTTTCATAAAATGAGCTAGTGAAACACGCAACATCTCCGAGGTAGCCAGTATCCAGGGGCACACAGCCATGGTGTTAGGTTTAGTAGGTTCCCTTGTGAATAACTTTTTTAAAAGAAGCTCCGAGTAGATTTTTTCACTTTAGTCGCTTACAGTCAGTTTCTTCATCAACAACTAAAGTAATCAGTAAAAGTATTGACTTTTACCACCCATGTTCCTTCAGTTGCCCGTGCCAGGGCCACGGTATCTCTTTCGAACTACCCGCGACCCCGGCGGCATCGGCCCAATTGACCACATCACTGCTGACATCTCTTTGAGGCGCGCGTGGAACACAATGCGCCGTCGACCCGGGCCTGGTCCTTACCGGACGGCGAGCTGCCCATTACTCGTCGTCCGCAAGCCCGCGCCTACGGTGGCCGGGAATCGGCGATCGATTCCCGCCGCCTAGGGCGTCTTCTACGGCGGCTAGAGGCGCGAGGGCGCGGCTGTTGCCTCTCCCTCACGCGTTCCGCTTCCTCCTTCGCGAGCATTACTGCTTCGCAGAAGGAGGTGAAGGCCTCCCATGCACTCTCGCTCCGCACCATGGCCTGGACCAAGTTTGGACGCGAGAGATCGCCGCCGCCGATCGCCTCCGTGAGAACACGGCGGTGCTCTGCCCAAGCCGGGCAGACCTCCACTGTATGCTCTACCGTGTCCTCCGGGCGATCCACACAATGGTGACATCTGGGCGTTTCCTCCCGCCTTATCTGAAACAGGAACCTCCCGAAACAACCGTGTCCGGTGAGGACCTGCGTCAGGCGGAAGGTGAAGCGCCTCTCCAACCACTCCTCAAACAGGGAACTTATCGCCGCAATTGTGGCGTGCCCAGCGCTGGTTTGCGACAATCGCACTCTCCATGTCGCCATGAGATCCCGCCGGAGCTCTGTCCGTTGTACCGTGATTTCTCGCGGCAGCGAAGTTACGCCCCGGCGTTTCGCCTCCTCGCGCCACTCCCACACGTGCGCGAGGACTTTTGCCTCCAGATCCCATGGCGGTAATCCGGCAAGGAGGCTCGCCGCCTCACAGGAGACCGTGCGGTATCCCCGGACTAACCCAATAACGCGCCTACGGTACCATTTTCCAAAGTTAGGCATGCCATCAGTCGCGCGGCTTTATTTCTGTAGAAAATTGTAGATAATTAAGGCGGATACATATGCGATAGTACCCATCCATTACAGTTAGGCTTAGTAAAAAAAGTAACATACGTAAACTCACGTCTTCTTCCCATGGGGGTTAGCAGAAACTACAGAATGCCATCTGCTACGATCCTTACATAAATACATACTCCTTTTGCGTCGATTACGTTCATACATCTGGTCATACACGTGTAGAGGCATGAGGAACAGGGTGTAAAGTTCACTCATCCTCCATAGAAAAGGGTGGATCCTCCGACCAGACGGGTGACGGGTGTCGTGGCAATTGCCCGATGATTGATTTAAGGACGCTGTATTATGCTAGTCGCGCGGTAAATTTTGATTGTGCGATACAGGATTTTGCGTGACGTCAGTGTGATGAGTAGTTCGTATGTGGCGATGTAGATTCCGCCACACACGCACGCTGGTTTCGAGTACCTACTACGTACCTGGCCTTTCTGAAGAATATCACCAATAAGGTCACCATAATTATGTCTTCCTAGGGCGTCCCCTCCCGGCGTTTCCACTCACATCTGCCTTAACCTTTTGTTAGTCGCCTTTCATTCATCCTCTCAACATAATCAAACCATCTAGGCATATTTTTTTCGGTTTAGAAGTACCCTAAGTACTTTTTGTATTATTAGGACACTGAAGCTAAAAATGTATTTAAAGTGGTTGGCGTCAGTTGTCTTGCAACAATAAACTGAGGTATGTACCTGTTTCCTTTGGCTTTCTGTATCGCAATAGAAAATCAGACTCGTCCCATAAAAAAATATCCTTGCGAATATTCAATCTCTTATGCCTATACGTTAAATACCTAATGCATGATAAGTTCATCGTCTGATGAACTTGAACTTTCACAGGACGATCTTGATGCCATTTGAATACTTATTTCATTAATAAAATAAAATCTAGGCTATTACTTATTACACAGATAAATGTGCAGTGATTTATGTTAGCTAACAGCTCAAACAGGCGTTGAATAATTATAACCTACAACAGTACAACTTTGACAAAATGACAATTGCTTTAGCTTTCACATCAGCTTAATGAGCAGTAAAAGTTACAGGCAAAAGTAACAATAAAAGCAACAGCTAAAATTGTGAAGAAACAAACTTAAGCGTCACTTTGACTTTGTGACGTCACTTTGGCTGTTGCTTTTGATGAAGAAACTGGCCGTTAGTAGTTAGTAGAACTTTCAGTTCCCTGACCAAGAGTAAAGTAAATGGTCAATGTTCTCGTAGTACCTAATGAATCTACTACACTCACTGACAAACAACACACAACCTAAACTGCTGCTTCTAGAAGCATGAAGTTTAGCACAACAATACTTCTCTATACAAGGTTATTTTAAATTGATTATCTAAACTCCACAGACGCTATGAAATTGATATGTAAATACGATATAATAAAAAATTAAAATTTGTGATGTTTTTTTTGGAAGGTCAACGACCGCTGTTAGTGTTCTTACTAAGTATGAGTTGAAAAAAACTATTTTATTATGTTTATTTCGTGTTATGATATCAATACCCATCAGGCCATCACGGCTGTGAAATTTACACAAAAAAAAAACTGATATTTCAAGTGACTACAATAAATGCGGTTGATGACCTCACAATAAAAAATCATCAAATTAATCAATTTTTTGTTTTATCATGTTTAGAATCAGAATCAGAATTTATTTATTTGTCAGAATGTAGTTTTGTCTGCGGAGTTTAACTAGCCAATTTAAAATAAGCACTCCCTAACAGGGTTACCTAGAACAAAATAATTAGTAAATATTTGATAGCGAGATAAATAATACATACAATTTTATTTAAATTTAATGTAAACATGACCTAAAAATAACACAACTATATCCTAACTTAACTAAACCTATTCACAAACTAAAACATGGCGTCGAAAATCTTCATCCGCATCGCTGTCGACTGGTAATGTACCCAAGAGACTGGCGACATTGCCACGTTTGTACGATATGATACATAATTAAGTAAAATTAAATAATTAAATAAAATTAAATACATAATTAAATTAAATAAATAAACAATTAAATTAATAAATAAATAATTACTTACTCAATAGTATAGTCATGAAATAAGCCAAAAAATAAATAAAAATAAAATAAAAATGCATGCATACATACTCCATATAACATTGTTAATAATTATAGTAATTATGGTATTATTATGGTAATTAAGTTAATTGTTATTAATAAAATAAATAAACCATTTATTTCAGGCGACATGGCCCATACCTTTAATACCTTATGTTGCCGTGCCCTAACCGGGTTTCATGTTCGAACTTACCTTAATTGTAACAAATTAATGTACCTACACATGAATGCAATAAAGAGTTTTGAATTTGAATTTAAATTTAACTAGGAGATAAAAGTATTTATGGAATTTTGACATTTTTGCCGATGGGAAAGCATGTCGAGCGCATGGCTTGAATGTGTTATCAGAAAACTCAACGCATTTCCTACATAAGGAAAGCCACCTACTTACAGGAATAATCTGTACCAAAGAAAGGTAAGCAATAATGACAAAAAATCATCGTTTCCTGAATGTCCTGCTAATGTCCTGCCTATTAGCTTGCGGTCACGTAGTGCCCCTGCCATCCGACACGCGTGACTATATTGACATCCTGGCAAAACCAAGTAATGAGCCGTTTCTTTGGAAATTCACTCTCGTTTATTTTTAACCGACTTCGAAAAAGGAGGTTCTGTATTCGATCCGTATGTATGTCCCCGATTTTCTCAAAAACTAATAAACCAATTTTGATGATTATTTCATTAATGTGATCTACATACTTTCAGGAAGGTTTTAGTATATAATACATTATGTAATTATTCTTACGTACGAAGTTATATGCATAAATGTGTTGTGTCTCCAGCATTTCTTACCTGACTTTGATGTTTTTTTTTTCGTTCATCTAGAGCTTATATATGTGATTGTATATTCAGCTAAAAATGGAAAAATAAATTTACTTTAAAAAAAGTAAAAACCGACTTCAAAAACCAAAAACGAATAAAATAACTTTCATAAAAAACTTAACAGCTTCTGAAGTCGGTGTCTTCAATTCATCCATGTACCTTATTTTGGCAGCGACTTCAGAAGCTGTTAAATTATTTATGAAAGTTATTTTATTCGTTTTTGGTTTTTGAAGTCGGTTTTTACTTTTTTTTAATTATTTTTTTTTATTTTGGGCAGACTATTGATTAGCCACTTTCTACGTCTAATTTTCATGCGTTGTAACGTTGTATCGTTGCTTTCTTATAATAATAATAAAGAATCCTGGCAAGGGATTTGGTCGGATAGTACTGAACATAATAAAGAAGCTGAATGGGTACAAGAAGAAATATTTAGATCAGAAACAATAGAAGAAATGCCATTTGAAGATATAGATGCTCTTGAAATAAATACAATTATAAATAAAACCCACAACTGGAAAGCAGCAGAAATAGATGGTTTACATAATTTTTGGATAAAAAGATTACACGCACTACATAGAATATTAGCTGAACAAATTAATGATATTTTAAAAGGTGACCAAAATCTTCCAGAATTTCTGACTAAGGGAATCACATACATGATCCCAAAATCGAGTAGAACCCAAGATCCCTCACAGTATAGACCAATTACTTGCCTCCCAACTATGTACAAAATCATTACATCATGTATTACAAATAAAATAATTAACCCGTCGCGCGCCAATTAGCAGACACAATTGAAATTCTATTGTTATCTGTACACATGGTGTACAATCGACATTTTAAGAGTTAAACACACAGAACAGTATAATATTCTAACTGAAGAACAGAAAGGTTGCAGACGAGGACATATGGGTTGCAAGGAACAACTAATTATTGATTCCACTATTTTAAAACACGTTCAGAGAGCAAGAAAAAACTTATACATATCATACATAGACTACAAAAAAGCATTTGACAGCGTACCACACTCATTGTTGGTTCAAGTCCTCAATATATAAAATTAATCCATTACTAATAAATTTTCTTAAGAATATCATGGGGTCCTGGAAAACTACACTTATACTACAAACGAAAACCACAAACTTAACCATAGATGAAATAGCAATTAAAAAGGGTATATTTTAAGGGGATTCACTGAGCCCTCTATGGTTTTGCCTAGCCCTAAATCCACTCTCTCGCGCATTAACTGAATCTAGACTAGGTTTTGACATTAAAAACAACAGATCGACATTACACCAAATAACACATTTACTTTATATGGCTGATTTAAAATTATATGCCAATAAAAACACAGAGCTAAATAGTTTATTAGATATTACAACATCGTTTTCGAAAGATATTAGAATGAATAAATGAATTTTGGACTAGACAAATGCCGAAAACTCAATATAGAAAAAGGTAAGATTGTGGGAGGAAATTACTCAACAGAGGCGGAAGAAGAGAAGCAATGAAAAACGAAGAATTTTATAAATACTTAGGATACAACCAAGCACGACTTTTAGAGCATAAAACTATTAAAGATAAACTCAAACAGGAATACTATAAAAGGCTGCATTCATTATGTAAAATGTACCTAGCCAGTAAAAATTTATTCAAATCCATAAATACTTATGCTATACCTATACTAACTTATTCTTTCGGCGTGATAAAATGGTCCAACACAGAATGGGGATTGTCTAAAATTTTTAACCATTAGATTTTATTTTATTTTTTGAAAATTTAGAGCATTTTGGGAAACTAATTTGAATATTTTGATGATTGGCTGAATAGTTATTTTTTTATTGAATTTTAAAATATTTTACATTTTCAAGGTAGGTGACGTCATCAGTGGCACAAAAGATTGTGCCGTTGCCCCACTAGTACATAATTAAAAATTTAAATCTGTCAACACAACGTCATCCATCTCAAATCTGTCAAAGTGCCAATAGATGTCATACGTAATTGAATCCTATCCTAACCTATTTACAACTTATTTTTCGAAATTTTGACCGAAACGGTAGCTTTTAAACGCAAAGTGGTTTTAAGGTGCAAGACTACGTTAATAATCGAGGCGACGACATTATTGTTCATTTTCCTGGACCACAATGAGCGATACTTTTGTTAAAGCCGACTCGCGAAAGCTGCCTAAAGTTTCTGAAATACTTACATCAAAGTGATCTTCGCAACAATACATTGTATAAACCTTGCAATATTCCACGCCTACATCATGACACCACTTTTCTCGCAAATCTTCTCTAATACGGACAAAAATTTTGTTTGGACTATTATTACTATTATTGCTGCAAGTTGGAACAAAGCGCTTCCTGTATTCCATAACTCTTCCAATATAGTAAATATTGTCGAGTGTTGACATAATGTAATGAGATTTATATGAGATTATGAGGCAAGTCGCAGGAATAATAATTGTAAAAACTTTATACTTATGAGGTTATGTTTATATTATAATTTGACACTTGACAGATTGTAGACAATACTTGCCATTTACTTTTTATTTTTTGAGGCAACGATACAAAACTGTACGGCCAAAGCTGACGTAATTTGAAGGGCAAACAAGGTCAATCGTATTTTATCAAAAAAAAACAATAAAATATAAATATTTTTAAAGATTAATTTTTATTTAAATTTAAGCAGAGGATTAATTGAAATATCACACTTACACAAAAGACAAATAATAAACCTAAAACAATTTTTCAATAGGAAGAAGAATACCAGCCAATTACACAAAACAATAGTAGAGATAGATAAAAAATATACACCACTGAACCTTAGCGAAGACAATATTGAAACAATAGATAAAGCTAGACATATAGAAGAGATACATAAAAAATGGAGACAGAAAGAACTACACGAAGACATACTAATGATTTATACCAAACACACATAGACAAAGAAGCTTCCAACAAATGGCTGGAATTGAGTGGATTATTTCCGGAAACTGAAGGATTTATGCTAGCCATTCAAGACCAGATCATAAACACTAAAAATTATAGAAAATTCATAATTAAAGATAACACAATAAGAAGCGATTTATGCAGAAAGTGCCACAGCAAACCGGAAACTGTACAACACATCACAGGAGCTTGTAGCACACTCACCCAAAATGATTACACTCATAGACACACTCAACTTGTTAATATTATACACCAAAAACTCACAACAAAACACAATCTCTTGCAGGATCGTTACACACCATACTACAAATACTCACCTAGGGCTGTATTAGAAAACCAATCTTACAAATTATATTATGACCGTACTATAATTACTGATCATACAATATATAACAACAGACCCGATATAACACTTGTTGATAAAGAAAACAAACACACATACATAATAGATATAGCAGTCGCAAACACTAATAATATACAGAAAACTATCTCGGAAAAAATTAGGAAATATACAGAACTACAAGAAGAAATCACCAGAGTCTGGAAAATGAACAGAGTAACCATAGTCCCAATAGTGGTATCGACGACTGGTATTGTCCCAAAACAGTTATTTAACATTTTAAATGCAATAAACCTTTCCAAATATACTTACATCACACTTCAGAAAGCAGCTATATTAAGCACATGTCGTATAGTCCGGAAATTCCTACAGTTAGATTTAGACAATAATTTCAATGCAGTATAAAGTACCTAATCCATCTACTCAAACTTAAAATCTTACCTTGGTTAACACCTGTGAGATTTTAAAAATACCAGGTTCTATCAACCTGAGAAAATAAATATAAAAATAAAATGTCAAGTCAAACCACAGACGTAATAATAATAGTAGAGACGTCCTAGGTTACTAAACAACATTATTATGTAATTAGCTGTCTGTAGGTACTAGTGACCCGCGCGGTCGGCATAAATATCCGACCGTATGAATGAGGACCCATAACCTGCGTGCGATAACGTCGTGTGCCATTCGCTCATGGTGACAAGCACATTCGAAATCCTGCTGCGGGAACCTAGATCCTGAATCACCTGATCATCATTCACATTATTTCATTTATTCATCATCTTTTTTTTTCATTTCTGTTTTGGTCTCAACCATTTTAAAAGCCTAGCAGGCAACAGTTTTTATTGACTTATGTTAGTCAACTTTATTCAGTTCTGTGTTTTCATAACCTCTTGGGTAAGTGTTGAACAGCTAATTATGTTGTACATTCTAGAGGAGCTCGTGGCTAAGTAATAACAGCGGCACGGGTCGATTCATCTAGTTAAGCTACGGGGTTGGTCCGTAGATGTGTGACCATCTTTACATACCAAGACCTCTCCGTGCCTCGGAAAGCACGTTAAGCCGTTGGTCCCAGCTGTCATTCGTGGATCTTTGAAAGTCGTTACGGGTCGTCAGAAGCCCGAAAGTCTGACAACCGGTCTTACCAAAAGATATCGTATTACCCAGTTACTGGGTTGTGGTGGTCAAATAGGCAGTCGCTCCATGTAAAATACTGGTATTCAGCTGCATCCGGTTAGACTGGAAGCCGACTCCAACATAGTTGGGAAAAGGCTAGGCAGATTGATTGATTTTGTATGCCTACGTTTCTAGGTCAACTCAAACTCTTGCTAATTACTTCTTTTTGTTTAGCTTTATGCCTTCTGCATTAATATTTCCATATAACCTATTTTGCTCTCAGCTCTATGCATTTTGATATATTGCAATTATTTTCCATTTCACTCAAAATGGGCAAGTCATGCCGTGCTTCTCACTCAACATTGTAAACTCCACACTGATTGTGACAACCACACACCACCTTCATTAGCGCACTAGTACAACTCGCTTTGCTTACGCTTGGTGTCGCAATCAGCGGAGATGACCATTATAGGCCATCTTGTGACACGCTGATATATTTCCTGGGTTTAAAGTTCAGGCTTACCAACACCGAGCTCAATCCGAGATTATCGGAGGTATTCGGAGGCCGGGTTCCGGGCCACCTAATTCTGGCATATCCGGGCATCATCAGGCTCCACATCGGGTACCTATTTTACCCAGTGGGTGCGTTACGTGGCAAACCCGCATAGGTCATCGTCACACCAGGCCGAGCCAGGAGAGTAGTACGCTTCTCCCAAAGCAATAAGAAAGATTGTGACTATAGACTGTCTTACGCCCTTCCTCTTGTTTTTTTTAAATATATTTTTACATGGACAAGTTTGTCGTGGTCTTACTTTCTTTGTCTCCACCACGAAAATTGTTTCCGTCACAGCGTTACATATTCACTCATGACTTTAAGACTTCTAGGTACTGTAAGGGTTGATGCTATGATCAAGCCTCGTTGATATAATGCTGGCTGACATTGAATCATTCAAATATGGAATATCTTCTGTCAAGAAAATAATCCTGGTTTTCTTGACAGGATGACAGAGAGAATCTGGTCAGGGCTCGGCCCTAATGTTGTGGATTGTGGAGTGTTTAATAATTTATTCTGAGCTTTAAATACAGAGGGCATTGCCCCATATAAATAGAGTTTCTCTAGTATTATTTAGTAGTACACTTAATCTCCTACTGTGAAGCTTGAGGCTTCACAATTAGTGGAGGCGCTTTTATACGGTCAACGTATCTCTCGAAGTGATTAGAGTGCGCCGATACGGCCTACGAGAGTTTGTTTCAGAGATATAAAGCGTTTGGCGAGGAAAATATTGCCGTCGGACGCAGAGCTATCACAGCTAGAGAGCTAGTAGAGTTCAGCAGTGGAGCTACCTCTCATATAAACAGACTAAGTGGTTTTATATATTTTAGCTGATTGTATTGTCACGATGCTCATTTTAGATTACCATTTCACGGGCGTTGACGCTCGATGTCTAGAAAAATTCATGGAGGATTTCAGACATATTACCAACACCAATGGATGGCGAGAAAGCGATTGGTCGCTGATAGATCATATAAATAGAGTTTCTCTAGTATTATTTAGTAGTACAGTTAATCTCTTACTGTTAAGTTCGAGGCTTCACAGTACTTAGCCAGTCGAATGTCCGGGTGACAGCTGTCAGAGCGCTGAAGGTCCAGGAATTTTCCGCGGAATTTCCCGCGAGCTGTTCCAAATTAAAGATTATTATTTAGTAAGCAACTGCAGCTATACCAAAATAAAAAATATTTGTGAATAGCAGAAACGATACAGAATAGTCGTATGTGAAACCTGTTAAAACAGCTGACCAAAATGCTTAAAAAAAATGTTCTTGCCTAGATACTTCAACCAATTATAGATTGCACTTTAGTGGCATTCCTGGCAACCCAGCCAAGCCTTTACCGTTGGTCTATTGTTGCTTTATGTTTGCTGCAATGAAATAAAGCAGTTCAACACTTTATGTTATGAATATTAAGGCAGTCATTTTATCATATTATAGTATCTACGTACTACAGACATTTTACATCATATACATACACTTTACTTTAATATATGTACCTATATATCATACTCCTATATTCATTTTGCATTAATATTTTGCGAATCGGTCTAAAACGATTTATATTATTTAATTTTCATTGTTATGACACTTATGTTAGGCTGTCAAGCTATCATTACTTTTTTTTTCAAATTTTCTCTCATAGCGTTTCTTACTAGCTTAGTCTATGAAGGTTACTTTTGATAATTATAAAAAGTAACCTTCATAGACTAAGCTTGTAGAGTTTCTTACTAGCTTAGTCTATGAAGGTTACTTTTGATAATTATCAAAAGTAACCTTCATAGACTAAGCTTATAAGAAACTCTATGAGAGAAAATTTGAAAAAAAAAGTAATGACATAAGTGTCATAACAATGAAAATTAAAGAAAACAAATCATTTTAGACCGATTCGCAAAATATTAATGCAAAATCAATATAGCAGTATTATATACATAAATATTAATGTAAAGTGTAAGTATATGATGTAAAATGTCTGTAGTACGTAGATACCATAATATTTCAGTAGCGATGTCAGCTAAGCCTTTATCTATATACATTCAAAACGCCAGATAACTAACAAACTATTACTCGTTCATTGCCTCCACAAATCAGTGCAAATAACTTGAAGAGACAACCCTAACTCCAAAAAGTCGTATCTTAGCCACCTCAGTGTTCACGCCACATATAAGAGATAATTCACATTACAATAAGAGCGTTTCATCATGGCGGCTGTGATCACGTCTATCTGTCACTTTCGCTCCGTTTAACGTCAATAAAAGAATGAAGTTACTTTGTGGAGTAGCTGTAAATCTCGGAGATTGGGGTTGTTTAGACCCGACGGCATAAAGAGGGTTTTGAAGGTTTTCAGTCGTATCTTAAGTTAAGACAAACGAAATAAACTATTGCTGTTATTTGTAGGACACTAAACGCCCGCGTTAGAACAAAAAAATTCTGTTGTGTATAGTTCAGTATTCCTGAATGGATAAATGACAACATTAGGACTTAATGTTTTGACGCGGCTGTTGGTCTCTCAAACTTAAATTATATTTTACTTAAGGCTTTGTCTTTCGAGTCTTCCAAGTTTGAGTCTTTCATTCCCGAAAATTAACAAGCAAAAATTATTGTAGCCTGTTAATTTGGTATGAATAGTACCTTGTCATATTGAAAACCTTGGATTTGTAAGATATTAGCCTGTTTACCAATACTAGTTATACACGCACAATGAAATACTTTTTTAAAAATACACATACCATTGTGAGCTACAACAATTTTTTTTTAATTGTTTATATCCTTAAGCGTAAATAAATGATTGAAAGAAGAATATGCAAGATGTATAGGTATTCATAGCACGAGGAATATATTTATTTATCTTATTACTACCCTAGCTTTACACAATAGTGTTGTTACCTAGCGCAGGAGTCAGGGCTTCACTGTGTTTTGTACACACGTTTATGTCAATAAAGTATTTTATTTATTATTTATTTTAAGCTTTTGCCCACGGCTTCGCCCGCGTGGATGTCAGAAATTATCTTAATAAAAAGCATTCTATATCCTAATCCAGGTCATGGTTTACCCATGTGCAAAATTTCATCCAAATCCGTTCAGCTGTTTTAGCGTGAAAGCGTAACAAACAAACAAACTCACTTTCGCATTTATAATATTAGTTAGGACGATCATCAATCAAAGCTCTGTTTATTTTTTCTTTAGCTCGTATCGTATCGCATCGTCTCCGTATCGTATCTTCTAAACAAGCGCCCCCATCCGCTGAGTCGGCGTCCAGACGCGTGTTCTTTATGACAGACCCACAAAATATCGCCGCATTTATTTGAATCGCAATGTTATCATCCTCAGCTCGAGAGGGCTTCAGCCCTTATAATATTTTGTGTGTTTTACTTAGGCTGAAGCTACACAGCTTGGTGTTTAGCTGCGTGCTTGATGCTCCGCTGCGTGCTAGGTGACATGCTGTAGCAATCCAACGCTTGGTTTTACTAATGGCCATACTTTCGCTTGGTGTCACGCAGCATTTATAATTATGGACATACTATCCTGGACACTTATTATAAATAATATGAGTAATCAGCCTACAGCGTTCCCACTGTTAGGACACAGGTTCGGTGAGGGAGAGTGGGCTTTAATCCACAACGCATGCCCAGTGCGGGTTGGTAGATGTCACATGTCTTCGAATTTTTGGTTCTAGGTTTCTTCACGATGTTTTCCTTCACCTTTGTGAGAGCAGCGGTGATCACTCAATCTGCCTAGCCTTTTCCCAACTATGTTGGGGTCGGCTTCCAGTCTAACCGGATTCAGCTGAATACCATTATTTTACATGAAGTGACTGCCTATCTGACCTCCACAACTCATTAACTGGGTAATACGATACCCCTTGGTAAGACTAATTGTCAGACTTTCGGGCTTCTGACGACCCGTAACGACTGTCAAAGATCCACGAATGACAGCCGGGACCAACGGCTTAACGTGCTTTCCGAGGCACGGAGGAGTCTCGGTATGTAAAGATGGTCACCCATCCACGGACCAACCCTACGTAGCTTAACCTGATGGATCGACCCGTGCGGCCTATATGACTTAGCCACGAGCTCCACGAGCAGTGGTGATATAAATTATAAATAATTTAATTCGTTTCGATGACAAACTAACTAGGTACTATGATTATTTTGTTGCGGCCTAGAACTTGGCCACTTTGACTATGTAAGTTATTTTTAATATTTCTACACCGGCAACGGTAGTGTATGTGAAACTGTTTAATATTAAGATCTTAATGTACCATATACTCAGAAATAAATAAATCTATCTATCTATATAATTAATACCTAAAACAAAGTCGAGTTACTCACACCATTTATAATACTCAAGAACGGATGAGCTGATTTTTGTGATATTTGACTTGTTGGATTTGTCTCCACCCCGAATAGCAGAATAATGATTATAAAAAAAAAAATATTGTAAAGAAAATTCATTTTTCTCATACATGAAATTGAGATAGAACAACGTCGTCGGGTCAGCTAGTTATAATATAAAAATGCGATCGTGTCTATTTGTCTGTTACTGTTTCCCTCCTTGAAGGCTTAACAGATTTCGATGAAATATGGCACACAAGTAGCCCATGACCTATGTTAGGATATAGGATACTTCCTATTCCGGTAGTACGTTCTCATGGGATAATTTCCAACCTCAGCGCCGGTGAAGCTGCTAGCAAAAGCTAGTGACTTTTATATCTAGCTACGCTATGGCACTGCGCGAAGCTTCTAGTTGTATCTCGGCCTTAGTTTTTCTTAAAGTCTAGAATTTTATGAGCTCTTGATTTAAGGGCTTAGAGAGACTAAGGGTTATTATGTTGGTCTGCTCATAATAGTATATCGTAAAGTCGAGTTGTTTTAATCAATAATTCAGTTTTTGAGTAGAGATCAGTTTATGTCATGGATTTTTGAAGATCTTGCTTTTTTGTGTTTAGTTTTATATTCAACGTCAACTTTGAGGCGTTCGTGGTGCGTGTATCGAACTGTTATCTACCCCTTGTCATGAAAGAAGACTTTTGGCCGCAGGACGTGGTGTTCCGTCACTTCTGCGGACAAGTGCCACAGGACAGCACAAAGTCAAGCTAGTGCAAAGTGAAGTGCTACTAACATAGTCTTAAGCCTATTTTATTAACACAAGTTGTGTTTATATTCAAATATGTATGTTTAGGTTAAGGTATTTATCTATGGACCTGTGTCGCCTGAAATAAATGGTTTATTTATTTATAGAGCAACCTGGTTCCCCTTGAACCTATCGTTGCATTCACATACCTACTTTCTGCAAACCCTGACCATATTCATAGAAGCAATGGGTCCCAAATAGATAAGGATAATAGATAAGGGCAGGAGAATGATGATGATTCATAGAAGCAATGGACGCAGAATACAGAACCTATTGAAGTTTCCATTGATTATCAGACTATACTCACACTGAGGCCTACTTGCACCACAAATCACTAAATTCATATAAATCTAAACATATTTAAAACATCACTTTGTCTTTGTCATCTTCAAACGATTGACTGAAATAGAACGATGTTATAAGGGAAATGCGCTAAGGTAGCCCGCGAAATTAAAATTATTTTACGTTTTTTGCAATTTTCAGATTAGTGTGAGGTGTATGTTGATTAAAATATGATTCGCGGCCGTAACTAATACAGAATTATAATCATTAGAATCAGCAATACAACTCAGTATGTTATAATTGACCGCAAATCTCAATATTTCATGAAACAGTCATTCAATAGGGTAATATGAACTTAGAAAGTAATATTGATGATTTTTATTATTATAATTCTATAATAAATATTTGATACGGCCGCAAATCATATTTAGATCAACATACAACCTAATACTGACTTGTAAATTACAAAAAACTTAAGAAATTTTGAATTTCGCGGACTACCCTGGCGCTTTCGCCTTAAATTCGTTTAGCGTTAAATGCACTAACTGATTTGTGTCGTAAGTGCGCCTAAAGCTACCCGTCAGTCTACGTCTTCTCCAAATTCAAAGTGAAGTTATAAAGTAAATACAAACACTAACAAAATTTAGACTAGTTTCCAAAAATGTTTAGTTCGTAAACAAGTTAGGAGAACTATATTCTTATCGCAGTTCATACATCATTAAAGTTTTCATTCGGTAAAGTACAGACGCGCACAAAAATGGTAATTTGATGTCGTACACTCGCTTTGCCATGTATAAAGACTAAGAATATTTCGTTGGAAACGGACGAATGTTTTGTGCACAGCTGCCGGGAGTTTAAAGGGAGAGGAATTATGGCTCTTGTGAAAATGTTATTAAAATTTATTTTTCGAAGATTTTTGTGTGGTTAAAAGTGATACCATATAAAATTATTAACATTTTTTTATTATTGTATACTGCACATACGTTAAGACTTCAAAATATTTTGTAAAACATAATATTATGTTCATAAAACCTGTGTTTTCGTTAAGGACAAGACTTAATATATTTTGTCGTTCTTTTGTTTGCAAACGAACAAACAAACATAATTTTTATTAGTTTTTGTTAGGCTTAGCTTGTGTTGCATAGCTACACTATTATTGGTACTAGGTAACGGTAGCAACCGTTTACTAGTTTTCGTGGAGTTCATGAATAAATTAATAAAATGATGCCATGCGTGATGGTATGGTATAAAATATATTATACTAGCTTTTGCCCGCGGCTTCACCCGCGTGGAGATCGTGGGTGGGTGGGCATGGGTGGTGGTGGGTGGAGGTGGGTGGAGGTGGGGTGGTGGGTGGGTGGTGGGTGGGTGGTGGGATACCACGGGAACGTACTACCGGGATAAAAAGATAAAAAGCTATGTTCTATTCTAGATCATGGTCTACCCATTTTCATGCAAATCCGTTCAGCTGTCTTAACGTGAAAGCGTTGCAAACAAACTTACTTTCGCATTTATAATATTAGTTGGGATAGGATTTTACACAGACCGGAACCAAAACGCATCCACGTACAAAAGTGCTAAGATTACCACCCAGGCACCGACGTATCGCAGATGTACCACCACGGGCAGTGACGCGCCATAAACCGGCTAAATGGCTTGTCGGCGGCCATTTGCATAAACATAAACCGTACCGGAGTCGTTTTGAAACAAACTGCAAATCGTGAACGATACCAGAGTATCGGTAAAAATGTAGTCATCTAGAACGAGCTTGTGCTTACGAAAACGACGGCTAATGTTCGTAATGGTAATGGAGAAGTAGAATCAACTTCATTCATTAAAAATTTAAAAAAATACCCTACGTTATGTTTTTTTGCAAAAAAGGATAAATAATGATTTCAGGGGCAACAGTGTCGGTGCATTTAAAACTCATTAAAAAAAAACCTTAATCATAAAAAGGAAACTGAAACGACACCCCTAAAAATTAACAATTTTTAAACTTTTATCTACTCTTAAATCGTAAGTAAAATTCGAATTATAAACTTCAAAACCAGTTTATATTAATGTACTTTATAATTAAAATACCGAAATTTAAAAATATTAGAATCTTATTATAACACTTTTTTTGTAACAATTGACTGATTTCCCTATATCGTCAATCAATCAATCTGCCTAGCCTTTTCTCAACTATGTTGGGGTCGGCTTCCAGTCTAACTGGATGCAGCTGAATACCATTTTTCCCTCTAACGTACCAATACGATACAGGGCAAATCCAAGAAGTTAATATCACCAAGGAGTTTCCATTAATTATATTTTCTAATGGAACGCATATGCAGGGCGCGCCATTTTTATAGCATTTAAAAAAAGTTTTGATTCCAAAATTAACTATTTCTTACTCTTTAAACTTTGATCTTTTATTTAGTAGGTTCAATCCCAATGTATGAGAGTAGATAAATTAGTGTATGAAACTGCACATACTAGGTATTAAAATACACACTCGTGTTTTAATACCCCTCTTTATGCAACAGTTTCATAAACTAATATTAAATACAACTCAAAAGTCACGTAATAGTCATTACTTATTTTTTCTTGTCCAATAATTGAATCCCGATTAAATCACTATTAAGGAATGAAACTGTAGAATTATGCAGATGTAAATGCTAAAAAGATTGGGGGAGAAAATGTTTGCGTCTCGTTCCAAAATACGTGTTTATTTTTAACATTTTTTTTATGTTAATTATATTTGAATGGGTACATTTTTCTCTGTTTTCACGGGTAGGCTACATTTTCCCGCTACAGAATTTGAATTTCAAATTAAGAACAAATCCTGTTCCACGGTTATTCAGATTTATATTCGGTTGAGGGCCAATGACGCAGAAATATGAGTGCCATCTTTCATTTTACTTTAACTCAAATTTATTTGAAACACTTCTGTTCGTGACTGTACATTGGAGATGATTGTACTTTCCGTTATTGGTTAATTAAATGTTAACATAATTTTATTAATGTTTACTTGGGACTCAGGATCGTCTTTCTGTTTCAAAATTGGAATGAAATAGGTACTGGTTGTTACATAATTTCTTTTTGGGAAAATTCCTTTGTTTATGCAAGATGAGATAAATTGGCGAAATTTTTACTGTGGGTCTATCCGTCAGGACTTGTAGGTCAATCAAGACATTTTATTTTATGAATATTTAAGCTGTGGCAAAGATTCATGCAATTTGGCTCTTTTTCTGAAATATATTATTTACTTTATTCTCCCGCTCTTATTATTTTGGGTCGGCGCAATATGTCTTTTTATTCCATACTTCTCTTTTAATCGTCATCTCAGTAATCGCTCCCTTTCGGGTAGAAAGGTAGTTTCACACAGTTTTTTGGCCTTCTCCTATTCATATAGCAATCCACTAAATCAAATCAAAAATTTAAAATCAAAAGTCATTTACTCAAATTAGGCTGAATCAGCACTTTCTGGAAGTCAAAATTACATAAGACAGTCCCCACAAAACGCCCGCCCTTCACCACTTCCTAGTGCTTTAGCTGGAAAGAAGTGGCGCAACAAACTGTCTAGCAGTACCTACAGCTGTCTGTTCAGTTAGAAGAACTTGATTCTATACAATAGTTCGCAATATAATGGTACCTCGTGCTACCACAGAACAGGGAACAGCATGGTGCATACAAACATGATCAGTCAATCACATTCCCACACTTGCATACGGTCCTGCTGTGAGGGGATCTGGGCATAATCCACTACGCGGGCCCAGTGCGTATTGGTAAATGTCTTCGAATTTTTGGTTCTAGGACGTGCCGATTTCTTCACGATGTTTTCGAAAAGCATTATTATTGCTTCAAACCTTCATCAAAGCAGTCATAGAGAGGCCAGTTTTCAGCATTCAGGCTTAATTTGAGTAGTACGCAAAATTTACGCAACACAAAACATTAAATTAAATTATTTGTCAAATAAAATACACAATTTTAGGAACTCATATAACATGTCATTATGAAAGCTAATTCTGGAGAAAGAACATAAACATTGTAAGTATTGCAAGTCACATTACTTTTTTATATCATATGAACAGGTCTCCAGGTCTCATTTATTTCTGCGAAGCAGTAATGCTCGCAAAGGAGGAGGCGGAACGCGAGAGGGAGAGGCAACAGCCGCGCCCTCGCGCCCCTAGCCGCCGCAGGAGACGCCCTGGGCGGCGGGAATCTATCGCCGATTCCCGGCCACCGTAGGCGCGGGCTTGCGGACGACGAGTAATGGGCAGCTCGCCGTCCGGTAAGGACCAGGCCCGGGTCGACGGCGCGTTGTGTTCCACGCGCGCCTCAAAGAGATGTCAGCAGTGACGGGGTCCAATAGGGCCGAAGCCGCCGGGGTCGCGGGTAGTTCGAAAGAGATACCGTGGCCCTGGCACGGGCAACTGAAGGAACACGGGTGGGTTTTAGTCAGTAAAAGTCTGACACGCCCTCCCGCTCTGCCCGGAGCGGGAGAAGTCATTTGATGATTTCCCATCCACAAAAAAAAAAAAAAAAAAAAGGTCTCATTTATTTCGATTTTTATTTAAAATAAATAAAATAAATAAATTGTTTATTTTTCCAAAATAAATACACACAGACACAGTTCAAAAACAAATCAGTACAATAGAACAAGCATATAGGTATGCAAAAAAAAAAAAAAAAAGGTCTATGCATACAAAAATAGTGAACCCTGTCTCTTAAACTAGGAAGAAACCTGTATCTTAAGAGACAGTGATCGGCCAAAATTTAAATTGAGTAAAAACTAAAAACTTACAAGAGTGAATGAGTGTGTCGATTACCATTACTAATGCATATTAACATTAATATTAGTGTTAGTATTATTCAAGTATGTGTGAGTGTTGAGGTGTATGTGTGTGTATGTGTGAGGGTGTGTATGTGTCTGTATATGTGTGTGAGTATGAGATCTTGTGGGTGTTTTTGAAGTGGTTAATTATGTCAAGCGACGTATGATAGCAGTATAGACTCTGTTTTAATGTAGTCCTGCTGTATGAGCCAGTCAGAAGTTTTTGATTTGACATTGTATTTATTTAGGTCTATTATGTCCAGTTCTTTCTGTATCCTCTTAAAAACATGACGACTTAGGACATAGTATTGACGTCTTGCAAATATGGTTTTGTACTGTACACCTGGGGGAACATATGTACGCTTACTTGGATCAGATGGAGGTAAGCGGTATTTGATTTGATTTATTTATATTTTTATATTTGATTTATTTTACATGTCTGGCAATTAGTTATTTTTATTATTATTATTTACAGGGAAATGGTGTTATTTACCTGAAAATAAATGAATTTATTATTTATTATTTATTTAACAGGTTGTGTCTATAGTAAATTCTTTAAATTAATTAATTCTTTTAATTCTCTTTCTTTAATTCTATTTAAATTCTTCGTTCAACGTAAGTAATTAATCTGTCGTCTATATTTCTATGTATTTTGAATAATACTCGATTCTGTACAACAAACTTGCATATCAGAAAATTATCGACTGAAAATTTAACGTGCCCTTAACATTTGTGTAATCGGTGGGACATTTGGAACAATCGGCCGCTATTGAAATGATGGCGTCGAGTTAACCAAAGAACTTAATTGTTATGGAGTGGTAATATACAGATCGGAGTATGCACTTTTGATTGGAGGCTCATTTGAAAGGTCAGTGATTTGTTTTGTCTCTTTTTTGATTACTTATGAATAGGTAACGTTAAATTATTGTAGTGTTTGTGTCAGGTTTGGAAGTCTGATTTTGAGTTTCAACGGAACCTTTACCTTAAAGCCTTTCATGCGTTGAGCTTTAAACATGGGATTCTGACAATTTTGCAAAAAGAAATCATGAACTTGAGTTCATGGTTTCTTTTCTTTCTTTCTTTCTTTTTTCTTTTTTTTTCTTACTGATAAGGCTTGAAAGTGTTTTGTTGTTTCAGTATTTGACAATAAGTAATGTTTAACAGTCGCAATGTAATAATCTAACTAAGTAATAACTAAACTCTGTCTCAAACATGATTTACTTATCAATAAACTTTTTTCCAAAAAAAAAATAAAAACAACCGACTTCCAAAAAAAAACACTACAAAGTAAAAAATAACTTTAATTTCGGAAGTCGGTGTCTTTGGTTTTGTATTTTCGTTTTTAGCTACCGACTTCCAAAATTAAAATATTTTTTCACTTTGTAGTGTTTTTTTGGAAGTCGGTTTTTTTTTTTGTAAAAAAGGTTTTATTTTTCCCTTTTTTGTTGTGGTACTTTAACACACAAATTTGCACACCACTACCGGCAACAGAAATTACAACATCATCCATCATTATTGAAACTAACTCAAAAAGTACTCAAGCAAAGTTAAAAGTTAATAAATTTTACATGAGACCAACTTTAATGTATACCCTCCCGAATAAAAATCTTATAGATCAGACAATTCTGTAAAAAGTAATGCGTGGCTAAACAACCTCCTCTTTTTTTTGTCGGTTAACAATCTAAACATTAATTAGGTAATTATCATAATCTCTATCGGGCATTCCTGCAAGTAATGGAGATTTCAATTAATCCAATAGCTAATCCGCTAATAACCAGCAACATCCTCCGACATCATGCTGAAAACAATGCTAGAAGGAACTTTCTAAAAACTACCCGACTAGATGCCTTCCGTCTCCTTTGACGGGGTTAATTGCTAGCGAGTCAACACAGGCAGAAAGCTCATTAAGTCACAAGGGACGGACGCCATACCCCCCCCCCCCCCCCCGTACCCCGTAGCCTGAAGGAGGAAGTGCGTTATAACGTACCTGTACCTAGGTTAGATTATATTTTGTAGTTTACGATGCAGTGATAACGCGAACGCGCGATGTAAGCATTACGTAAATTCGAACGGTTTTTAACCGACTTCAAAAAAGGAGGAGGTTCTCAATTCGGTTGTATTTTTTTTTAATGTTTCTTACCTCAGAACTCCGTCATTTATAAACCGATTTGGAAAATTCTTATTTGAAGGGATATACTTCCAGATTGGTCTTATTTTTATCAAAATCCAGTCCTGATGATGGGATCCATGAGGAATTTAGGGAACTCCTCAAAAATTATAGGCATACATATAGCGATTTTGGTATTTTCATCAACAAATCAAGCATTTGCATTCAGAAAGTAGCATCTGGTGAAGTGGAACTGATGAAGAAGACCACAAATGGCCACGGGAACTTCTCAAATATAATAAGTATTTCACGGGTGGCGATAAGATATCTCGATTAAGATAGTTAAGCGACTACGACGAAGCTTTAAATGAATGGTTCTGATGAAAATAGTACCATCGATCCGATCTGATGAAGAAGCCGGAAGGTAGGCACCGGAACTTAGTAATAAAACAATGTATTCTAGGCGTGTTTGGGCTTATTGGAATTGTTATGAGGTGTACTCTGGCTATAAATGATTTTTAATGGTAATTATATGCCGCTTCAAATTCGCTACCTGAGTTGTATGTTATGATTGTCAGAAGTCAGATTTCGTAGCCTCGTTATCTCCGTCAACATAAAACTACGCCTTCCAAACTTCTGACACGGCTTAGCGCGACGTATATTTGCCTTTTTGCAAAGTTTTTATTTGAGATGGTCGCATATAAATATCTTTAAGTTCTGATGAGTGGCTTTTGAGTTAGTTTCAATAATTTAATACGTAATTTTCCCACATAGTCTATGTGATTGATGCTCTAATTTATTTTGCAGAGTGGTATTCGAATTCGTATGGGGTAGGCACCGCTAAAAAGTGAAAAATAAAAATTTTAACAAAAAAAAAAAAAAAAACCGACTTCAAAAAAAACAATACAAAGTGAAAAATAACTTTAATTTCGGAATTCGGTGGCAAAAAATGAAACTAAAAAAACCAAAGACTCCGACTTCCGAAATTAAAGTTATTTTTCACTTTGTAGTGTTTTTTTTTTTTGGAAGTCGGTTGTATTTTTTTTTTTTTTTTTTTTGTAAAATGTTTTTATTGCTAGGTACACTGTGAGCCTAAACGCGCTTAGTAAACGGAACGTAAATTCGAATGACTTTTTTATTTTTTATTTGTACCGGTTTTTCAAATGTTTTTATTTACAAATAAGATATTTACATAATATACAGGATGGCAGGGACAGCGACGCACAACCAGTTCATGGATTCAGTACATGATTCTGGACCCGACTGCATTGAATTCTTTTGTTACTTATTAAAAAAAAAATATTACAAATTAACAATTATTTATTTATTATTTATTTATTTATTAAAACTTTATGCACAAGTAAAAAAATACCGTACAAAGACGGACTTAATGCCTGAGGCATTTTCTACCAGTCAACCTTAGGGTGGTGCAGAGAGAAGACATGGCAGGTGCAACATAAAGGATAGATAACAAGAAAATAACTATAAAATATAAGAATAAATACATAGACATTATATAATTACATAAATACATACATATATATACCTTTATATATATATATATATAAACGAAATAAACTTTGTAAGGAGAAATAACGATCGGTAGAGGAGAAACAACGATCAGTAGAGGAGAAAATGAAACCAGAAAATCAGCGCTGGGATGCCTCTGCCAACTTCTTACGTATATACTCACGTGTCATCACTTTAAAAGACAACCGATTGGTTGCCATCCTGATGTTCAGAGGGAGCGCGTTCCAAAGAAAGACCGCCTGGACAAAGAAAGAAGAGTGAATGAATCCAGAGCGGTGAGAAGGACATCGTAGAAGACGATTATTGGAGGACCTAATAATTATAATATATTATATATTATAATTATCGGACTTTTTCGTCTATTTGTGCTGTGAACTTTGCTTCTTGCCAAATTTCATTATTCTAGGTTAACGGGAAGTACCTTATAGATTTTGATTTACTTGCGAGTATCAAAATAATATGTCCCATAAATGGGCGTATTTTTTTATTACGTTGAAACTTAATTTTCTTAGAACTCCAAGGGACCATAGTCAATTTGATATTAATTTCAATTTGATACCTCATCGCGTTCCTGAGAAAAATGGCTTGACAGACTGACAGACAGACAGACGGACAACGAAGTGATCCTTTGAAGGTTCTATTTTTCCTTTTGAGGTACGGAACCCTAAAACAGCAGTTTCCTACAAAAGTACCCACGTGGTCAAAATGTATGAAACAGATTTCTTTTTAAATAGGTTCCTGACAAAAATTTTCAACACAGCAGGATTCAGAATCTTGTACTGATACCATGGTAACAAGTTGCGCGTCGCTGTCCCTGCCACCCTGTATAAGCTAGCTGTCGTTAATCGTTCGAATGTACGTAACATTTACATCGCGCGATCGTGGCAGAGCCATTCGTCCTACGCTGTTTTGTTTTGTTTTATTTTGACGTGATGGTTTGACGAAAACCTGGGTTTGTCATGAGTCACCCCAGGTACTCATGACAAACAACATTACACTGGGTGCACAAAAGCAGATGGATGAATGGTACGTCATAAGTGATGTCATTGACCAGAATGTATATGACAATTATAAAGACAATTTTAAACTTTTTTATTACTGTTACTAAGGTTCCGCAGTCCGTCTGTCTGTCACAGGGTTGTATCTCTTAAACCGTAATAGGTAGACACTTGAAATTTTAACAGAATGTGAACGCTACGACAAAAAATAATAAAAATAAATTATAAACTACATACAAGAAATGTGTTTTTTCAGCATTTGTTGCTAAATATTGTATGGTGGTACGGAACCCTTAGTGTGCGAGTCCAACTCGCACTTGGCCGGTTTTTATTTTAAATCTTATTATCAACAACTAAATTTCAAGGCGTTTGTGATGCGTGTACCGAACTGTTACCTGCCGCTCGTCATGGAAGAAGACTTTTGGCCGCAGGACGTGGTGTTCCGTCGCTTCCGCGGACAAGTTCCACAGGGCAGCACTTAAAGCTGCCGGGGTCGCGAAAGAGATACTGTGGCCCTGGCACGGGCAACTGTAAGAGCACGGGTGGGTTTTAGTCAGTAAAAGTCTGACACTCTCCGCCCAGAGCGGGCAAAGTCATTTGATGATTTCCCATCCATCATCTTCCTGCCCTTATCCCATATTACTTGGGGTCGGCGCAACACGTTTTCTTCTTCCATTCTCTCCTGTCAACCGTCACGCTATCATTCACTCCCTTCTCTTTCATATCATTCCTCACACAATCCATCCATCTTTTCTTTGGCCTTCCTCTGCCTCTCCATCCATCAACATCTATATTCATCACTCTTTTAGTCACATGCGTTTTGTCTCTCCTCATTACATGCCCATACCAAGACAAACGATTTCCTTTCAACTTTTCTGTCACTGGCGCCACTTTCAAACTTCCTCTTATATACTCATTTCTCACTTTATCCATTCTTGTCACTCCACACATCCATCTCAACATTCTCATCTCCGCTGCATGCAATTTTTTTTCATCCGTCTTCTTCACTGTCCAGCATTCCGATCCATAAAGTACGACAGGCCTTATCACGGACTTGTAAATTTTCCCCTTCAACTTGAGGGGCATCCGTGGATCGCAAGTTATTCCTGTAACCTGTCGCCATTTCATCCATCCTGCGTTGATCCGGTGCGTTATGTCTCGGTCTACTTCGCCATCCCCTTGGACAAGCGACCCGAGGTACCGAAAGTCGGAGCAGATCGGTAAGGGCGATGATTTCCCATCCACAAACAAAAAAAAAAGGGGCAGCACTTAAAGTCAAGCTATTGCAAAGAGGAGTGTTACTAACATAACAATAAGCCAATTTTTATTAACACAAGTTTTGTTTCTTAGTCAAATATGTATGTTTAGGTTAAGGTATTTATCTATGGGCCAGTGTCGCCTGAAATAAATGGTTTATTTATTATTATTTTTTCTTTAGTGTTATTTATGCAGAAAAACAATTTTTCTTTCTTTTATTTCCTTTCATGGCCCTGGAGGACATCAAAACTTTAAACACACGTTAGAAATATAACTAAAGGTTCTGGAGGTTTTCAAGTTTTTCTGTAATGCAAAGATAACATTAATAAGTCTTCACAGTAACTTATGTTTGTACGAGAACATTCAAACGTTCCATCGTTTATCTTCGGAAAAACCGAAATATAGCGAATACAATGTGACCATCGACCAACAGAAGTATTATTATTGATTGACGCACTAATTCCGTCACTCCCCTATTGAACCAGTCACATTTAATTCGGTAAAGTTCGGTTTTTCCGAAGATAAACATGGAATCTTTGAACGCTGTTACGTCATTGTAAAACTTTTTTACAAAAAAATACAACCGGCTTCCAAAAACTACTACACACGAAATAAAATGGTTAAATGGTTAAATTTATTTTCGTTTTCTGCCACCGACTTCCGAAATTAAAGTTATTTTTCACTTTATAGTGTAGTTTTTGGAAGTCGGTTGTATTTTTTTGTAAAAAAGTTTTTATTTTTCACTTTTTACCACTACCTGCAAAACAAACTAGAACATCATCCATATAAAAGTGGGGAAAAAATACGTATTATTGAAGCTATCTCAAAAACTACCGAAGCAAAGTTAATCAATTTTATATGGGACCAACTGTGATGTATACATTCTCGAACAAAACAAAAAAAAAATCCAAATCGGTCCAGTCATCTTCGAGTAATCGGGGAACATACATAAAAAAAAAAATAAAAAAAAAAAGTTCCGACGAATTGAGAACCTCCTCCTTTTTGAAGTCGGTTAAAAATGAAAAGTGTTTAGCTACAGGAAAAACATATTTGATTCAGTGACAGTTTTCCAAGTGGAAAACTGAATAAAATAGTGTTCACAATATGTAGCGGGATGTCGTTTGAAAGGTGTCGGAACAAACTTGTTTGAACATCAGATGCGGCGTCGATCAGGGTTGCACTCACACAAATTGACAACAATTTATAGAAAGAGAGAAATAGTGTGAATTGCAGTGCAAAGAGTTTTGTGGGTTCGGTTCCCACGCCTGCGTTTTAGTGATTATTAATACCTAGTGTAAACTGATTGTTTAACGTATAATATATTATCTTTTTTTAGAAACCGCATCTATTCATGATAATCTGTGACGTTAGCAAGAACAATTAAGCTAACGTGGGGATCTGAATCGGAAAAACATTAGAATTTTGATAATTATTTTATTATATTTCTATATCTTCAGGATAACAAACAATAATGCTTAATATTGAGGTAAAAATATTTTATGAAACACTTAAGTAATCACGCAATCAGCATCGTTATCCACAAATTAATCCAACAGTGAAAATAGTTTGAGCAAGCTCCAAGAAAACTTAGCAAAAATTGTCTATCATGAATTAACTATAATTATTGTGTCTTGTGAAATAACGTGTGACAAACTACAGATGTGTGAATATAACTACTAAAACTATGTGGTATTTAAAAGGATTTTTTTATAAATACTATTTTTAAAATGTGCGACTGACAATGCAATTATGTCAATATCAGCAAAATTATCGTACAATGTTCCCACTGCTGGGACACAGGCCTCCTCTCAGTGAGAGGGAGTGGGCCGTAATCCAGCACGCGGGCACAGTGCGTTGGTTGGCAGATATCACATGTCTTCAAATTTTTGGTTCTAGGACATGCCGGTTTCCTCACGATGTACTCCTTCACCGTTTTTGGGAGCAGTGGTAATAAAATAATTCACACAAAGCTAAACGCCTGTCTGGGCTCGAACCTGCGACCTACAACTCGTAAGTCGCGGCCGTTATCACTGGGCCACCACTGCTCTCTATTACTACTAGGTATACGAAGGTATATTATTTAGTTTATTATGTTATTACAGATACATTCTCATTCACTCATTTACAGATATAGGCTCTTTTATTTAATAAATAAAAAAAACATAACCCATTACACCCATAAACTGTCGCCAATCTCTATATAACCGATAAAAAGATAAAAATATAAAGTACCTTTTAGATCTGGATGTTCATAGCTGCGCCTGCGCTATACCGAGTGAGAAATATTACACCTTATTCGTTCTCCTTTAATTAAACTTTTCGATGGCCGCGCTCCGGCTGACGTACGGTAAGTAGCTGTGAGGAAAATGTGGGAAGTGATTTATTTTAAACGGTTTTTGGTTGACATGATTGAAAGTTTGTATGTAGATACGAAGTACGATTATTTTTAATATTATTTACGTTGTTGATTGCGTAGAGATGATTGTAGCTTGTATTTTTGCAGTAGTAAACGTCGTCCTCCATAGATCTGTGATATGTAGTACAACCTACCTTTGGCTGCAATTTGAAATACATTATTTGCTAATCAGCTACATCTGGATAAATAAAAAGAGAAGTCCTGACTGACTGACTGACACATCAACGCCCAGCCCAAACCCTTGGACCTGGAAAGCTGAAATTTTGCACAGAGATTTCTTTGTAATGTAGAAAAGGAGTAAGGAAGAAATTCCCGATAGTACGTTCCCGTGGGATATTTTCCGACATCCACACGGGCGAAGCAGCTGGCAAAAGCTAGTATGTAATAAATTGACAAAACTAATGATTTTATGATTTCAACATAAATCTTAAGGGCATAGTTTTCACAGTGGGTATGATAAGCCGTTCCAATACACTAGCCAATCCATTTTAGAGTAGGTATATGCTTGGCTATTTTAATTTTAATTAATGTTTTATGTATAACACTATGTTGGTATCTAAAACAAATCGGAACCTTTCCCAAATAATGAAAGAAAGCAAATTAAGTTTATTTGTCACAGTAATTACATACAAAAATAAAAGGGTAATAAAAATAAAAACTTTTTTACAAAAAAATACAACCGACTTCCAAAAACTACTACACACTAAATAAAATGGTTAAATGTATATTTATACATATCACCTTTCTGTGAATTCAGCCCCTCACCCTTTTTATCACATTTCCCTACGTACGCTCACAACATCCACAACACCCATTACTAAGCATAGAATAAGAAATAATCATTAGTATAATGTTTTTTCTGGTATTATATAACTTATCGCATTTGTGTACGAGTGCATAATTCTATTTAAATGTCCTCCGAAGGGGTGGAGACCTGGTGTCCTGAAATACAGGCCTTAAGGCTTAGCTTAGGCACCAGTCTCCCACTGTATAATTAAAAATATTAATATCTTGATCATATTTTGAAAATGCAGATTTATATTGTGGTGAGAAATAAACCTTTATCTTATCTTATATAAATAAATAATTAAATAACATAAAATTTAATCCGCAGGCATCACCGTGCGTGCATAAATAATTCTCCCATCCTCATTACTGCAGAAAATTCTGTTCTATTTTAATTCCATTTCATAGCAAGTAACATCTACATAACACACAGCCGCTTCACTGAGAGCAGTCGCCGTGGAAATTGGATCAGCTTTCAATAACTGAACTGATCAATTACAGCTCTCAAATATATCGGACATATTTCAGTATTTCAGGGCTTAGCGCGCCTGTAGCTCCCTGATAATTAATTTTTGGAGTTTCTCGTAATCGTTATACCTTCATTATCAGCAATAATGAGGGTTTTCTAGGAAGTCTCCATTTCGTAAATATGTACATCAAATTAAGAAATAATTAATATTAGATGGGAAAATAACCAGGAATGTTATTTGTAATTGTGACGGTTGCAACTTAAGAGTTGTAGGTCGTAGGTTCGAACCCAGGCAGGCACTTTACTTTGTGTAAATTATTTCATCACCACGGCTCTTAAAACAGTGAAGGAAAACATCGTAAGGAAACAGGCATGTCCTAGAACCAAAACTGGGTCCACGTGGGCACTCTCACAGAAAGGAAGCCTGTGTCCCAGCAGTGGGAACATTATAGGCTGATTAAGCTTATTATTATACTTGACCTTACCTAACCTCTGTATCCCAGAATCATCGGTGCCAAATATCGTTATACTGATAAAACATAAAATAAGCAAATGCCTGGTACAGTGTTGAAGTGCCTCAACAAAAAAGACAAAGTAAGTTTATACAAATAAGAAAATAAATGAGAATTTAACGTCTGTTGCTTCGAATTACGCCCATCAAAGCTAATTAATGTACTTAACTACTTCTTATTCCCTTCCACCTTCAAACTCCAATTTCCTAACAATCCGTGTCTTCCATTATAATAATATTCAAGCGAGAATTTTCTCAACATTATTATAAAATTACCGAAGACCACTTAACACCATTATCGTTTGCCGAGAGGAAATTGTATGCAAACAAAATAAGGGCAAAAAAATCCACGCAGGCGAGGCAAGGGGGTTAAATGCGCGGATAGGATGCAAATTGGTCCCGTGGGTCGTTCAGGCCGCATTTAAAATAATACACAGTTCCCAGTTCCCAGGGTGAGTACTGAAGGTAGATGGTTAAATAACTTTTAATATGTCATTTGCATTTGTCTGCGTGAAAAAAAAATTTGGTAACGTTTTTATAATCCGTTTATGTTGTGGGAAGAATGTTAAATAAGGAAGATTTATGAGTGTTTACCTGTTTGCTATGAGTTGGATGTTTTTAATGTAGTGGATGTGTTACGGTATTTGTACCTGTTAATGTGCCATTTTACATAATTGCTGAGCGAATACTGAATAAGCTGGAACTCAGGACTACGCTTTGAGAGAGGGAGAGGAGAGGAACCACTATGCCATCACTGCTCTAGAGAGCGATGAATTGGCAAAAGCTGGCCAAGTGCGTGTTGGACTACGAACAATGAACTAGGTTTCGTAGTTGAAAATAATGTATACCAAAAAAAAACTTAACATTGTAATGCCAAAAATATTTTACAAATTAACCGTTTTTGGACTTTTTTCTTTATATGTGCTGTGAGAGCTTGCTTCTTGCCAAATTTCATGATTCTAGGACAACGGGAAGTACCGTATAGGTATTGATTTACTTGCGAGTATCAAAATATGTCACATAAATGGCCGTATTTTTTTATTGCGGTGACTTAGAAGCATGATTGTTTTAGAACTACAAGGGATCATATACCTACGTATTTGATATTAATTTCAACTTGATACCTCCACGCGTTCCTGAGAAAAAGGGTCTTGACAGACTGATAGACAGACAGACAGACAGACGGACAACGAAGTGTTACTTTTTTTTCCTTTTGAGGTACGGAACCCTAAAAATCTTACCAAATCTCATGACTCTTTTCTTGAGCTATTTTCATTTTGAGCTTACGACACGGCAAAATGAACTGTTCTAATTTTAGCTCAATCACCCTTCATAACAATTAAGTGGATAATCAACCAAATTTAACCACTTCGTATCCAAAACAGACCTTATAACTTGTTTACAACTAAATTTGCCATAATTCTACGTATTTCGGTACCAAAATAAGCGTAAATCTAAATAAATAAAGAGGATAAAAGCGTATGTTCGTCACCTAGCGAGACAAAGCTAACATTGTGATGCTTATTGCGCGCGGACCGCGGCCCGACGGATTACAGCAATGGTACTGAATACTAAGCGTGAAGAACCGGAACAAGCAAAGAATACGAAGTAACACGCAGACACGACATAACTGTTACGAGGTACACGCCGAGGGTGCAGTTACTGGAGTCGCGCCGCAACGTCAACTTTAAGACATTCGTGGTGAGCGTATCGAACTGTTATCCACGACGAGGGGTAGCCCTCGTCGTGGAAGAACACTTTTGGCCGCAGGACGTGGTGTTCTGTCGCTTCCGCGGACAAGTTTCACAGGACAGCACAAAGTCAAGCTAGTGCAAAGTGAAGTGCTACTGACATAGTCTTAAGCCTTACTTATTAACACAAGTTTTGTTTACATTCATATAATATGTATGTTTAAGTTAAGGTTACCTATGGGCTAGAATCGCCTGAAATAAATAGCTTATTTATTTATTTACTGTTAATAATAGAATACACAATCAAACTCAAAGCATTTATTTCAATTAAACCAATTACAGGCACTTTTGAATTGTCAAGGGGTCGGTCAGTCAGAAAGATGAAGCTAGGCGCCCATTCCAAAGCATAGTAGGTACATACCTAATACATACCTAATTATTGTACCTAAAATTTTAAAATCGATCAAACACCGTCCGCCTGAGCTGGGCTCTAATTAATAAAAAGAACAAAGAATGAAGCATTTTCCCATGCTATCAAAGCGCAGCGTTTACATATTCACAATTACGTAATTTTAGGACCTAATAAATTAACTCAATTGGTAAACTTCAAGTGAAGAATGAAGAAGAAGAAGTGTTCTCATTCCAGTGTACACCCCATGCCTACAGATGAGGTTGCGTAAAGCCTCATTGCTTTTATCTAATAAAGTAACATAAAGTTGTGAGATTCAAAATCTAGTGCTTCACAGTTGTAATCACAAAACATCCACAAATCTTACTAGCTGATTTTACCTACTATCATTTCTTTAATCTAGATCACAAAAACAGCGAAAAGGCCGCGGGCACTCACGTTCCCATTGGCAACTGAAGAATAAACAGGATTACGTCGACACCCAAACTACCTTATGTCTTCTGTTGTTTTGTACAAAAGGTTATCTAAGGGCTTAGCCTCATTGTATAAAGCGGTAACCGTTTTCTAGAATTGGGGAATTTATTGCGCGGTGAATACTCGTAGTACGATTTTCTGTCGCTTCAGAAGACTTGCATAGTGTCGCTGTTATATGGAAAGGAAATTAAATAAATATATGGAAGATTCAGATCCATACAGGGTTGGAGAGAAAGGAAAGGAAGAAAAAGAGATAGGAAACTGCCGTACCTCTTAAGTTGAACAAAAATATGAAATTTTGATGTTTAAGTAGCGCAAAGATATTTTAAAATAATTCAATCAACTCAGCCAATCGCAGTCCACTGCTGGACATAGGCCGTTCCCAGACTACGCCACAACACCCTGTCCTCCGCTTTCCAAATCCGTCTGTCCCAGCCACCTTCTTAAGGTCCTCGGCCCATCTAGCTGGGGGTTCTACACTACGGTTGCCGATTCGCGGCCATCGGTCCTTCGACAAACATGGCCAGCCCACTGCCACTTCTGTTTGCTTACTCTGCAAGCTATTTCGGTTACTCCATGAAAAGAATATGCCGCTAAACTACATTTTATTGGAAAAATCAAAAATTTCTGATTACTTTTGATAATTTTATAAATAACAAACTGACGTTTTCATCAGATCTTCACAACATAGTACTATTTCGAGAACTGTGCGCCAGTAACTTCAAAAAAATATTTCCACGTACGATGCAGTCCGACAAATGAGAACGTGACCTAAGGATACCTAACAAAAACAGTTTACTGCATGTAATACCCTTAATATATTTTACTAGCAAAGGTCGGTCACGTTTTATACCTAGTAAGGACATTTGTACTGACCCAGGATAGGAATGAGTTAGGAGCTTTGTCGAAACGTTTAGGTAGGGTTTAGACATTAAGGGCTGCCATATACGGACTGCTTGAAGCAGTCAGGATGGATTGCTTCAAGCTGTGACTGAATAGTGAACTACATTTTTTTTACGTACACACATACACAAAACTGCTCAAGCAGTTGAGCTGCGCCGGGCGGTCGTGCGGTCAAGCAGTTGCCAGGCATACACCGACTGCTGGAGCTGTCGACTGCTCTCGCGCAGTTACCTCCACCCGTGCTCTTCATTCCATATCGAATGACCAGCAGTTGGTATCAACTGCTCCAGTAGTTATCAATGGCAGCTTCAAGCTGTTGACTATGACTGCACTTGCGGTCCGTGTTTGTTGATCAATAGCTAACTGCTCGAGCAGTCCGTGTATAGCGGCCCTTAGGGTTCCCGAGCATATATAGCGCTATGGGTGATTAAGGAAGAATAAAATATCTGTGTGTACGGTCAGCAACAGAAGTCGGTTAACACTGCTACTTTTTGACATCAACTAAATTAACACAAAATGATTCAATACACTGCTTTTTTTTTTCGTTTAACTGTTATGAGTTAATGTTCTTAAAATTTTAAGTACTTCTGTAACGATTTGAATTAAATATTTCGCTTAGTAATTAAGATTAAAAACTGCAAGTGTTAATCGACTTTTGTTGCTGACTGTACCTTTGACGTCCCGCATTGTCAGACAGGACAAAAAGCCATCTCACATTAAAAAGATAGATATAAAAAACGGATGAGTAATTTTGACGATAATTTGTATTCGAGCAGGCAGCAGGTACTTAAGGCTCCTACAAAGAGCCTTTGTATACCGAAAACAGTTTTGGGTGTTTTACTAGAAATTGAGCATAAGCAAGAATCCACGGTAGGTTTATAAAAGAGGTACGTGTATATGTTGCATGAAACTTGTATTCTACATCGTCCTCGTCAGCTAGTAAAAAAAAGGTTCTCGTAAGTTAGAACTGTCGTTCTAGGCAATCAAACACAGTCAAACACAGTCAAAGCATGTCAACGCTGAAATATATCCTTCCTTGTACGGTAAGGTACGCATAGAAGGTAAATCTCGTCAAATGGCGCGGCTCGATCTTTACCTAGCGCATTTTATTTTCTTGCGGCTACGTGTGAAATAAAACCGGTGTGAAGATTGTGCCTTTAATGTGAACCTCGGCTTACACCGTAGCATAAACGTTGAGAGGACTAAACAGTATGTTTGTGTCGCTTGAGTCATTGGTAAACTTGGCAAGCTGAAAATGAAAGAAAATATACACCGTGAACATCATTTTTTTTACGGTACACCGTGAACATAATGTAACCCCCATGCAAAACGGCAATCGCTAAGCATAATGCTACGCCACTGCTTGTCCACATCTACTACGGTTTGAGTGACAACGCAGAGATTACTAATCGTGCAGATGTTGGAACAATAAGCAACAGAGCAGGGGCCGTACTATGACGTGAAAAAAGATCATGAATCCATGATCTTTTTTAACCGACTTCAAAAAGGAGGAGGTTCTCAATTCGTCGGAACCTTTTTTTTATTTTTTTTTATGTATGTTCCCCGATTACTCGAAGATGGCTGGACCGATTTGGATTTTTTTTTTGTTTTATTCGAGAGGGTATACTCGTACATCACAGTTGGTCCTATATAAAATTTATTAACTTTGTTTGGGTAGTTTTTGAGTTAGCTTCAATAATACGTATTTTTTCCCCCTCTTTTATATGGATGATGTTCTAGTTTGTTTTGCAGGTAGTGGTATTAGAATTTGTGTGGGGTAGGTACACAACTAAAAAGTGCAAAATAAAAACTTTTTTACAAAAAAATACAACCGACTTCCAAAAACAACACTACAAAGTGAAAAATAACTTTAATTTCGGAAGTCGGTGTCTAGTTAAATGTATTTTCGTTTTTTGCCACCGACTTCCGAAATTAAAGTTATTTTTCACTTTGTAGTGTTGTTTTTGGAAGTCGGTTGTATTTTTTTGTAAAAAAGTTTTTTTCATGTCAAAGTACGGCCTCTGGAGATGAGATAAATAGTCTGTCTTTACCTATAATGAAACTAGCTGTCCCGACAGACGTTGCCCTGTCTTAGCTATGAATATTCTAATCTTAATTCGTTGATTCTAATATAAACGCGCGAAGTTAAAATAGTAGTTAAATTTTCTGAAATTTTCCAGTTTTTTGTGCAATTTTCTTAATTTTTCTTTCTGTAAGGACCTTTTACAAAGTATTAGGAAACTGAAAAAAAGATGAATGAAATAGGTAAAGTCGTTCGCAAGCTATGGCTTCACCAAGGGAGGGATTAATTTTTATATACAGGATAATTTTCAAGCAGTGCAACTTTCACTACGGGGCTAACTCTGATATCGCGAAAAAAAAATCTGTTGTTCAGTACATTTATCTACACCAAACTCGTCAGATTTTTTTTTCGCGATTTCAAGTTTGATCCCACAATAAAAGTTGTTCATATTCATGGGTAGAACACCCTGTGAAAATTTGCGCACTGCCTAAAAACTTATCCTGTGAAGTGAAACGAGGGACATACTTTAAAGGAGTGTTGTACTCATGAAAATGAACAATTTTTACCATGGAACTAACCCTAAAATATGAAAAAGAAAATCAACTGTTCGCTACAAAGTGCAAAACCTCCGCGATCAAAATGTTTAAAACGAGACAGCAGATTTTTTTTCATCTTTCTATTCTCCGTTAAAGTATGTCCCTCATTTTACCTAACACCCTGTAATAGTAAATCTCTACCACAATTTTTACAAATTAAATCTACATAACGATATAGTAAAATGGTGAGATTATTATGGGCGGCAGATGTTTATAATCCTTATTTTTATCAAGGCAGTAACAGTCGGAATTATTCCTTAACACTCATATTAATGAATACGATGATATTGGTTCGCAAATGATAGCTCCAGACAGACTAGTCATGACTGTAAGTTTGTGAATGAATTAATGATACACCTCCATCTGATAAACACGCCTATAATAATGTATAGTTTGACTATAGAGTCAAACTCGTATTTTACGATGTCATGGTACCTAAGCTACGGACATAGTGTCAAAAATCAGTGTCTCTTTTTATTACGCAACGGTGTGATATGTGGCCTTTGTGCCGACTTACAAGTGAGCTCTCACAGTCAGGAGTGTTTGCGAATGTCGTGCCGAGTGTCGTACGGGTAACAGGTTCTTTTCCGAGCGAAAACCTTTTTGAGACAAACGTCGGCGAGCGTTGATACTTGTTTGTACTTGTGGTTTATATGCACTGGGGTTTAATACTATTGACGTTTAGATTATTGAAGGCAGAGTTGAAATATAGATGTACAGTAAAAATATATATAAGGTGCTCGTAGCTAAGTAATAATAGCCGCACAGGTCGATCCATCAGGTTAAGCTACACCTGCCGTGGTTGGTCAGTGAATCGGTGACCATCTTTACATACCGAGACTCCTCCGAGCCTCGGAAAGCACGTTAAGCCGTTGGTCCCGGCTGTTATTCGTGGACCTCTGATAGTCGTTACGGGTTGTCAGAAGCCCGAAAGTCTGACAACCAGTCTTACCAAGGAGTATCGTATTACCCAGTTACTTGGTTATGGAGGTCAGATACGCAGTCGTTCCGTGTAAAATACTGGTATTCATCTGCATCAGGTTAGATTGGAAGCCGACCCCAAATATAGCTGGAAAAAAGCTAGGCAAATTGAGTAAAAAAATATATACGTAACCAGGCAGTTAATTGTACGCATGATCAGTAGGTATAAGCTTTGACATTGCTTACTTGAGTGCTCATTATGTTTATAATGTATTCCTGTAGACATGTCAACAAACGTGTACAAGCATACATTTTGTGCCAATAGCAATAATCATGAGTTTTCTACAAAGAAAGAAGCTCTTCTCTTCACCAGTTGATGGCAAAAAGTGGTACTGAAAGTTTAAGAGCCCATTCTACCTTAGCTTTTTATCTCGATCACACGATACTGCTTGCGGACTGAGTGAGAGCGAGACTGAGTGCGTTGCTGGGTGCCGATAGTTTAGGTAATTGATATTTACGGTAAAAATAATGGTAATTTGAATAAAAATATGAAAAACATAAGACCTGCTTTATAGTTAGTTCAGTTAGTTTGCAAAGTTTTATGATCTAACTTGAAGTATTTTTTCAGTACCAGCGGTTTATTGTTCGGTTTGGAGATAACTTTGGAGTTTTTTCCTATTGAAAATACTTTATGGAATCGTATTTTCATCAAACATAATACTTAAAATTAATCCTCAACTTTACCATATATTTATTACAAAATTAATGCTACAGTATTTTCGACATAACGGAGGATCATGCTAAGCCATTTGAGGTAGTATAGGCTATTAAGACAAAAGCATATTTATTAATCTCCAGATGAATTAAAAATAACTTGATACACAGACCTTGGTTGTCTTATTATAGTAGTACTGGCAATAATTAATCAAGAAACGTTGAGTAAAATAAATAATTTTGACAAGATACATTCTGTAATGCTGTTTGTCCACTTCAACCCCACAATTCAAGATACAAATCCAACTATCCTACAGCAAAACACTCACACTACTGATGCGTCTCAAGAAAAATCGGCCGGTCCACGGGAAGCAACAGTGACAAATAATAGGGATGTATACAGGGTGTGTGCGGAACTACACTCATCTGACATTCGAACAGCGGATAACGGAACGTGAGTGAATTCGTGAACAAATAATGTATTGAGGAATTTAGATAACACGATGTGTTTGTGAAATGTTCAGTTCATAGCTGTTCTTTTGTTTGAACGGATAACATCACGCCTTCATAACATCACGAACGCGCAGAGGTGTACCTTTAGTTCAGTGCTCCGCAGGTATTCTTTTGTTTTATTGTCCAATGATTGCATCGGTAAAAAAAAAGGGTGATGCAGTAATACCTACCAACTATTGTCAGATGATTGCATGTGATGCAGTATTACCTACCATGTTTAAATTAAAAAAAAAAAAAATTAATAAAAATTTCATCAGTTTTTTGTTTTAAATTTTTTGATATCCACCTCGCCTGCGGTTTTTCGGTGTTGTATTGATATAATTCGTCCATGTATTGAAATACGATGACGTAATACCATTAAGCTCTTAACGTCGACACGCACCGGTAGTATCGGATATTAACGCAACCTGCAAACAGATCAAATAGTTAGTTGTAAGAACTTATGCCACTATAGAGATGATACATTTAGAGCCTATTTTACGATGTCCGAATAGCCACTACTTACCAAAAAAATTCAAAAATGGAACAGCATTTGTATGCAATTATCTGCCAAGTAAGTTAATACGAATTTAATCGTAGGTGGTGAAACAGGCTCTTAGATTAATACAGGATGGAAGTGTAAACAGTCGCGATATTTTAAGGGGTCATTGTACTCATACTCATCATTATGAACAAATTTTACTATGGCACCAAACCTGAAATCGCCGAAAAAAAAATCTGCTGTTCAGCACATTTATGTTCGCATAATTCGTCAAAATGTAGGGAGCAGCAGCAGCTGATTTTTTTTCGAGTTTTCAGGTATGGTCCCATAGTAAAAGTTGTTCATAATGATGAGTACAATGACACCTTAAAATATTGCCGTTGTTTACGCTTACACCCTGTATAAAGTTCAACTGACCTTTGTTACTAGGTAATGACTATTCAGAGCTTGTTCTAAAAACTTTTCAACGTCGCTAATACTTTAGATTTCCGACCAATATATCCATCCAAGCGGCTCTTTAGAAATGCCGTAAGGTTACAGTAGGTTTTGATACCAATATAATTTTTGGTCTTAACAGAGCTTTTTAACATGGAATAGATACAGCACAGCGAGCTGCTTGTATTTATATGACAGTTCATTGAAGTTAGCTATAAATACGTTCTCCGAAAATTACTGGGCATTTTTGCTGTTTTTCCTCTGTAGGAAAGTTTCGTAGGCCGCTAGGTATTTCTCTCTTTGTTGGCAACAGGCTGTCTCGCGTTTCGTGCCTCGATTAGTATTTCCGGCGGCGTCAAATCTATGTATTTGTCTTTTCCCTAAATGAAGTTGACATTTTTGTTATTAATTAACCAGAAAACGAAAACGTTAACAAATATTTATGGAAAATGGCGCGCTGGTTTTGTTTTTTCCTCCGCGCTAGCGATGCTCGCGCGCGTGTAAATAAAGGCACTGGAAAAACCGCTAAACAGCTTATTTATAAAATATAATAAACACAAAATAATGTTTTGAATACGCAAATTAAGGTCAATATGTAATGAAAAATATATAATTTTATGAAATGATGAATGAATGAATTTTGATTAAATCGATTTATCATAATTATGTAAACTACTTTATTTATTCACAAAAATGTTCATTGTTTTTAGACATTAAAAAAAACTCTTTGCAGAGATTGAAAAAAAAATGTAAAGTAAAAAAACAGTAATAAAAATAAAAAAAATAAAAAAATTCACAATTCTAAATGTCAAAAAAAAAATGTCTAAATGTTACAAGCAAGTGTGTTGAAAAGAATTAAACGTTACCCTTAGACATGGACTAGCATACCTGATTCTTTTTTATTTAATCTGTACAAAGTCATATTAAAGCTATAGTAAAAGAGCCTTGAATGGTTTAATTGTAGAAATTAGGTAGGTACTAATCTTATTCCGCAACAAATAAGGTCGTTACTGTAAGGCTAACTACCAAAGCATCAGAATTTTCATACTTTAGTGCCAACCCTAAAACCAACAAAATGCCTAACCCTAAAACGCTCTCGCATAAAAATAACATAGGGGTACCTATAAAAAAATCGCATCTATTCGTACGTCGGCTAGTTTCATCAGGCCGTATATTACTGACCATAAATTTCTCATAGTAGGTCCGTGTAACTTGAGTAAGTATTTACTATGACTAAACCGGTATATATCACAGAGACCGACCAATTTCTTGACCGAAAAATTTATAACGGTGCTTGGGAGGCAGCCCTTGATAAATGGACGCAGGACATCCCTTGGAACACGAATCACTCTTAAGTGAATGTGGGTGTAATTCATATTGGGGGTTTACTAGTTATTTTGATGTTTGCATGTTGGGAAGGATAGGTTTTGAAATGCGAAAGAGATGACTGAAAAAAGGAAATCATTAAAAAAATTCTTTAAAAAAAAATTGAAAACGTTTGGGAACTTTAAAATTAACTCACAGTAATTTGGGAACTTCTAAAGTTATTTCGCAATTATTTGGGGACTTTTAAAGTTATTGCACAATCATTTGGGAACTTCTACAGTTATTGCACAAACATTTGGGAAGTTTTTAAATAATTGCACAATAAAATTGGTAAATTATTATTTTTATATGTTGGTAAGCAGACTTTTATGAAATTGTCTACCAGTACCTACTGACATTTAAGACGAAAGGATCTGCCAATACATTGATACCCACATTATACTGAAATAATATTTTCTCCACCGGTATACACCCACACTACCGAGAAATCTATTCCTGTCTCTAAGTTCGGGTACCCGATGTTTTCGTCTCGTCTCCTGCGCAAATAAGACTACTTTATAGGCTTATTAGACTTAACTTTGTTTGAAGATAGATAGAACTTTGAATTGCGTTAACGCTAAGTGCGTTAGCAACAGGCGTAGGTATTATTATCAAGGTATGGAGAGCACAACAAAAAACAATTTATATACTAAAATACTTAATTGTGTTGCTTATCAGTGTTTCACAAAAAAATAATGAAAGAGGCTTCGGCTTTGGGCTGCCAACACACTTTTGTCAGAATGTGGTGCCAACCGCACCACCACTCCCAGATAGCCAGTCCCGCATCTAAAAACCAAATTATGATACCTGTTCCAAATATAGGATGGATGACCGCATCATATTTACAAAAAAAAAAAATCAATCTGCCAAGCCTTTTCCCAACTATGTTGGGGTCGGCTTCCAGTCTAACCGGATGCAGCTGAATACCATTATTTTACATGGAACGTCTGCCTATCTGACCTCCACAACCCATTAACTGGGTAATACGACCGCATCATATTTACAATCACTCTAAAACATAAAGATGCTGCCCAAAATAATCACATAAAACCCCAGCCCCCCGCCGAACTAAACCGAATGGAATCTAGTAAACAGCTAACGTACGTTTTAATAACTTCAATATTTCCGATGGGATATGTAAATGTTGGTCTGTGGGTGACAAGCGCTCGCTGCGACTACATTTTAATATCCCGCCCGCTTTTTAAGAGATTATTCGCTTAAAATGTGGGATATGGGTGTATGATCAGTTCCGGATTTTTTTAAGTGGTGAAGTTTTTGGTAAATTAAAACCTGAACCACCCTATATCACCATGTACTGTACCCATATTTGCAAATTAAAATATCTTGTATCTATATCATAGCAAAATTAAAACTCTTTTCTTTCTTAAAAACTCGTTGTTTTCGAAATGTAAATTGTTACGACTTCAAATCCCAATTAATTGATGAAAATGTGTAACAATACGGTATTTTACTCTTTATGAGAAAAAATCTAAAAATATGTTTTTTAGATAGCTTAGGCAAAAAGCGTTCGGGAAATGTTAGTTTTAGTTCATAAAATAACAATTTAAATTTTAAAATTCGATTCGCTGTTTTTTTAATCTGTTTTCTAACACAATGAATGTAGCCGCCATGTTATTACGTCATACGGATGTGTAAATTAATCAATATCAACTGATCAGCGTGTAAAAAGTGTTTGTTTGTACCATGTTTGCACAGCCAACTAACGTCATAACCACAGAGCAATATGGCGTCCACAGCGTCCAGCGTTTTCGCGCGAAATTTGAAAATGTAAAATTTAAATGCATTTTTATGGCACTTATCGATTGAGTAAAAATTTAGTTTTTTTTTTAATGGCTTATTAGCACTATAGAATCGAATTGAGACACTTTTTAAAAATTGGTGTAATACCCAATTACTTGCGATACAATAAACATTTTTTATTGTACACTTAAAATAAAATGAAATGAATGAATTTAAATGTTTGATTAAAATAAAGTAATCAAGTCATTTTATTTTAGCAATAGTTACAAGAGCGTGTTGGATTATTAACGATTGTTCGTATTTATGGAGAATAATTAAGTAATTGAATAGTTTATTGATAATCTTATTACGAACGTCAGTGTCACTCTGTCAGAATGAATGATGACAGTGACGTTCGGAAACGTTCCATTTCAGTAACATTTGAATAAACTTGATAAACGTAAATTAATGTTTCACGAATATAATAATTAATGTTATACTTATAATATAATATGATATTGATCCTATTAATCAAAACAAAGTCATAGAACGTCAGCTATCACTCTTCTCAGATTAAAGATGATAGTGACGTTCGGAAACGTTACATTTCAGTGATATTTTATTAAACGTAAATTAATGTTTTATATGTAGAAATGTACACATTGTTATTTGCATTTCTTTGATTGATATTTCATAGACAGATGTATTTTATATTAATTGTTTATATTGCGACTTAAAATACTCGTATTACCAACAACGATTGTAGAGTTGTCGCACAATAGACAATTATGGTGGCTACTGATAATCAAGTTTAGACTTTATTATAATAACAATACTGTAAATGAATAAGTAATAATTAATATGATACTAATAATGTTTCTCATGATTTTACATTGCAATTTCTATGTACCAAGTTATTTCTAAATAACTTGTAACAATAGTCACGACCTGTGATTGGCAGAAATAAATCATGACCCTTGATTGGTTGAAACTAATATCGTATCAGATCTTACTTCTAGATTATAAATACACAATAACTGTATTCCTAAATTATTCTTTAATGTTTTAAAACAGTCTCGCAATATATGATTTGTTAAGTAATACCTATTTTAGAAGTTATTTGGCAATTATGTATAACCATCTGTGATTGGTCTAAAATGGCGCCAAGAGGTGGGAATAGTTGGTACCTAGTAGGTAGGTACCAGCAATATTTAAAAACTATAAAAGACGGGACTACCCCGAATTAGGGGGACTCGTTATGCTAGCTGTCGTACGGTAAAGACCCTCTGGTGTCTGCCGTAAATATAAAGCTGCTAAGGAGGTCCTATCATCCAAGTCTTTTGGTTACAACTGTTAAACGGTACAGACAGACCATGAGTGGTGTCCCATGTCCGTAATTATTAAGTTGCTAAAAGTTATAATACGTCATTGGCTAAGCCAATGTAAAACACCACGCTGCATAGCAGAAGTTCTGTGTAAAATGGATTCTCTAGGATCTTGTGAAAGATCTAACTACAATGTTCATGTAAGTTGATTGATAATATTATATCTTGATTATTGTTGATAACTATGTTGTTCGGTATGTGTTATAATACGACTAATATTGCTCATGATATTGTGCAGTTCCTATATAGTGTTATAGTTGCTAACTTTGAGAAATGATCTATGATGATCTGATCTATATTTATAAGGTAATGTGATACCTAACTATGACTGATCCTAATGTAAATATGTATGGATAAAATACTAAAGTTCCCATGGAGTTTCTTGTCCGTTCTTCTCCATGACGACCTAGTTTTGCGAACGGACAAATAGCTTTCTTAGATAAATAATTATTGACAAGCCTAATTGAAATAATAAATACCTAGTCTTGTCTTTCTGTGCTTTTCTTCATGAAACCCTTTCCTTACACACCATGTTCATAACTAGTTTCATACACGGTAAATAACTAATAACCATCTTGACATACAAAGCTTTTAATTAAGTGGATATATATACCTATAATGTTAGTGTACAATCCACTTTCTAACATCAGAAGTGGGATAGTGCTCCGTCTTACATAAAAGGTTTCTAATGAATATTATTTTGCTATTTTCATGATCAATGTTGGAGCAATCCGTGTTTTGCTGGAAGCCGATGGTGTCTGCGAGTCGTTGACTCAACCCTTACCATAACGATGACAACGTGCTACCATCTGAGAGCCAGCACAGTCCCTGCGGAGCTGCAAGTTGCTACAAAATCTTCAAAAAACATCCCAAGAATTCAATGGAGCAGCGGTACCTACAAATTAACTAAAGTCGGTAATGCCTTTAGAGGCTCTGCTTTATTATATTTTCATAGCTCCATTCTTCAGATATAGTATTACCATGTAGTTTCCCTAACGTACTAGGTAGTGTCGCACTTTTAGATTTTTATCGATTATTCTTAGTCGATTTCCGATTTCAAACCGTCATCTATCGTCTACGCATCACTAGCGCTCCGGTGGTTTGCTCATTCCTTTTTTGTGCGCGGTAGTGAACGCAAGTTACTTCAAGTTATCATAAAAAACGCGTTACCTTTACATTTCAAATATGCCGAAACGAAAGGCTGAAGATAAAATAAAGCGTTACAAAGCAAAAATCAAACGTTTAGAAGAAAAACAAAAAGTGCATAAACGTCCACGAAATATTATAAATTCCGATTCAGATTCTGATATCGAAAACCAGGGTAAGTAAATATATTTTTTACAAGTGTTAATGGATTACGAAATAAATGTGTGCAATACAGCGTATGCGTCTATAAGTCTGCCTGGAGGGTAACCGCGAGTTATACACGATGGCTAGACATGACGCAAAAAATCTAAGCCTGGAGGTTGACCGAGAATCATACACGAAGGCAAAATACATGTACCTAGAGATACATTGTAAGCATTTAACGATTTTAAAAAGTTAATATCAAATATGTTTTAAGTGTAATGTTAAAAATTACGCAATCACAATAAAAATCCTTATGGGTGATATTATTGTTAGTTTTCAAAGTAAAAACTATATTTTTACCTTATACTTTCAGATGTCCAAATACCCGAAAATTATAATGTTGAGGACGTTGAAATTATGCACCATGATTATCCTAATATACAGAATGAGTCATTACCGACGATACCGGTTGACATACCGTTATCTAGTACACCAGTTTTATGTGACCTATTGCAGTCGCAAACATGCATGGACAAAAATCCTAAAAATGATTGCGAGTCATCTGAAACTCCAAATCATCCTCTAGAGCAAATTAATACGGTTCAAGAAACCTCAAATGAAGTACCTATAGAACTAGATCCAGAAATACTTCTTGCATTGGGGGATCCCATTGAAGACAGTCCTAAATATGGAGCTAATATTCACAACGACTTGGCACAGCGCTGGTTGCCAATATTAAAGAAGGGCTTGACAAAAGATGTTAAAGAAAACTTGTTGAAGGAGCACCATATCCCAGATAACTGCAGATTACTAAAATCACCCAGTTTAAACCCCGAGATAGCCGCTGCTGTTGCAGAAGCAGTTCGAATTAGAGACAAAAAGATGGAAGTAAAACAAAATCAATTAGGATTGGGAATCACTGCTATTTCAAGAGCTTTGGAAATAATAATTAATGACGGAAGAAAAATTGAAATTATAAAACATCTTTCTGAAGGTTGTAGAATATTGACAGATCTTCATTATACAGAAACACAAATTCGGACAAAATGTATTACTCCGTGTCTAGATAAATCTATACTGAACATAATTCAAGAAGAGGAAAGAGATGAGTTCTTATTTGGAAGTCAATTGTCAGAAAAAATAAAGGCTGCCAAAGCCATAGAAAAGCAAGGTTCGCAAATCAAAAGAAATATACCTCAAAAAAATAATCAAAATCAAACGCAATCAAGAGGTAGACACACGGGAAACTGGACACCTCCTCCTCGATATCCCTCGTCGTCGAGCAGGGGGGGGCGCGGAGCATACATGACGAGCAGAGTTCATCCGAACAGGCAATTTCGCCCTCAAGCACCGCAGCCACCGCTGCCGGCAGCGCAGTCGCAGGCGAGGACATTTTCCAAACAACGTGCCCAAGCGCGTCAATAGTTCAGGTACATGCAGGTAGATTAACTTTTTATTATGATTGTTGGCTACACATAACAAAAAATAAAACTGTGTTAGATTATATTTTAAATGGTTATCGTATACCATTAATAAATAATGTTACACGGCCGCATATACCAAATAAATCTTTATCATATAAAGAGAAACAAAAAATGCAAATTACTATTAATAACCTTCTTGACTTAGGAGCTATTTCTGTATGCGAGAACCACACTGAACAATTTCTCTCACCAATTTTTTTGATTCCTAAACCTAATGGGACAGATCGTTTTATTTTAAATTTAAAATATTTTAATAAATATGTAAATAACGAACATTTTAAAATGGAGGATTACAGAAGTGTATGTACTTTATTATCAAAAAACAGTTACATGGCTAGTATTGATCTGAAAGAGTCGTACTTATTAGTTCCTATACACCCGGAACATAAAAAGTACTTAAGGTTTCAAATTGAAGACGATTCAAAAAATTCAATTACGTATGAATTTAATGCGATCCCCTACGGCTTATCATCAGCACCAAGAACATTTACAAAAATAATGAAGGAAGTGATTGGTTACTTAAGAAAACGTGGTTTTAGTTCAGTAATATATTTAGACGATACCTTGTGTATCGAAAATTCTTATGAAAAATGTCTTTTGAACGTAAATGAAACTGTCAGAATCCTCAAATGTTTAGGTTTTATCATAAATTTCGAAAAAAGCTCGTTAGAGCCAAAACAAACATGCAAATTTTTAGGTTATATGTTTGACACACAAAATATGACTATGTACTTACCAGAAAACAAACAAACTCATATATTACATTTGGTGAAAAAATTCAGAACATTACAAAAATGTACCATTCGAGAATTCTCTCAATTTATAGGTGTTTTAACAGCAGCATGTCCGGCAATAAAATACAGCTGGTTATACACAAAGAAATTCGAAAGGGAAAAGTACCTCGCGCTGAAAAAATGTAACAATAATTACGATGCGATTATGAAACTGTCGAATAACATTTTACCGGATTTAAATTGGTGGGAAAGAAATATATTAATTTCTAAACATTTTATTTCACCTCCAATATACAAATTGGAAATTTTCACGGACGCGTCAAGGTCAGGCTGGGGTGCCGTCTGCAACAATATGTGCGCCAATGGTCACTGGAAAGAAAGTGAGCTAAAATATCACATTAATTATTTAGAGCTTCAAGCAGCATTTTTTGGCCTTAAATGTTTTGCACGAGATGTTACCAATTGCGCTATATTGATGCGAATAGACAACACTACGGCCATCAGCTATATCAATAGAATGGGTGGTATACAATTCCCACACTTAAATGACTTAACAAGATCCATTTGGCAGTGGTGCGAAGAACGCAACTTGTGGTTATTTGCATCTTATATCAACTCCAAAGAAAATAAAGAAGCTGACACGGAATCGCGCAGAGTTAATCCCGACACCGAAATAGAACTATGTTCAGATGCCTTTCAAAATATTATCAATAAATTAGGAAAAATTGATATAGACTTGTTTGCATCTCGCACCAATGCCAAGTGTAGGGTATACATATCCTGGAAGCCAGACCCGGATGCGCTTACGGTAGATGCTTTTACGATATCATGGTCAAAATATTATTTTTACTGTTTTCCTCCTTTTGCAATAATTCAAAAATGTTTACAAAAAGTTGTCAGCGAACAGTCAACGGGAATTTTTGTTTTTCCTTATTGGCCCACACAAGTGTGGTTCCCGTTGTTGAGCAATATTATAATATCAGATATTATTTTTCTAAAAAATGCAATTCGGTCGGATTACAGGATACATCTACCTGTGCAGACTACCCTGGCAGCAGCCATTGTCTCCGGGAAGCCTTCACAAAACAAGGCATTCCATCAGAAGCGATAAATCTAATGATTTCTTCGTTGGCGGCTAACACTATAAAACAATACAACACAACGTTCAAACTGTGGTGGAATTATTGTTTAACCAACCATATTAACTACTTAGAAGCACCAAAAGCAGCGCTAATTTTATTTCTTACCAAACAATTTGAGAATGGCGCTTCTTATGGGACACTTAATAGCCATCGTTCAGCTATATCACTGCTTCTAGGTAATAATATAGGTTCTAATGAACAAGTTTCACGTTTACTAAAAGGAGTCTTCAAATGTAGACCTTGTATACCTAAATATAATACCATATGGGATCCACAGGTAACTTTAGATTTCATGGATAAATGGTTCCCTCATACAAATTTATCACTATGTCAATTAACAAAAAAGTTGGCTACACTTTTGGCTCTTTGTACAGCTCATCGCGTACAAACATTGTCATTAATAAAAACAAATAGTATTGTTGTCCATCAAGATCAAATCATTATAACTATTTCAAATTTAATTAAAACCTCGGCAATCAATCGCGAGCAACCAACCTTAGTTATACCCTATTTTACTGACAAACCTAGCATCTGTCCTGCAAAATGTTTGGAAGATTATTTAGAAATTACGAAAGATATTAGAAATGACTCTTCTAACTTATTTCTAACTTACAAACGTCCACATAAGCCGGTGACGTCACAAACCATCAGTCGATGGATTAAAAATATGTTAGCAGAGAGTGGCGTCGACGTGACGAAGTTTAGCGCTCATAGCACGCGTCACGCCTCCACATCGACCGCTCGCGCCTCAGGGGTATCACTAGACGCGATTCGGAAAACAGCCGGATGGACAGCTAAATCACAGACGTTTGCAAAATTTTATAATCGCCCCATTATTTCACAAGAGTTAGCCAGGTCTGTGTTTGGAACAAACAAATAAGTTTAATTGATTATTAATAATTTATAGACAAATTATATAAAATTGTATAAGATTATCAGATAAGATAAAGATTGTTATTTTGATATTGTTTAAAAATGATTGAAATAAAAAACATTTTAATTTCAATGATCTTTGCTTTATTTAAATACACTTTCCTACCAAAACTTTTAGAATAATATGCATTACTTCAGTTCTCTGAACATCTACATGGTAATACTATATCTGAAGAATGGAGCTATGAAAATATAATATATGATCAAACGAACTTCTAGAAGGAAGTTCGATCATTATTATATGAATAGCTCCATTCGAAGATATATAGGAACCCACCCACCTCAACCCTTTGCAAGTTTTGGTATCTCTAAAAGAATGAGCAAACCACCGGAGCGCTAGTGATGCGTAGACGATAGATGACGGTTTGAAATCGGAAATCGACTAAGAATAATCGATAAAAATCTAAAAGTGCGACACTACCTAGTACGTTAGGGAAACTACATGGTAATACTATATCTTCGAATGGAGCTATTCATATAATAATGATCGAACTTCCTTCTAGAAGTTCGTTTGATCATATATTATTATTTAATCTAAGTTTTTGTAACCTATGTCTATAAAATAGAATTTTAAAACAAAAGTTTGTCAATAAAAGTTAAGCTTCAACTGGTATTTTAAAGACTTAAGAAGCAGGTTTTGTTATATGAAATTTACCAGTATTTTGCATAAAAGTATTCCTAAAGTACTTGCCTACTTAAATAAGAGTAAGTTGAAAGAACATTAATTACCTAAAATTGACTTGTGAAAATTCAAATTGAAGCTTAACTTATAAAATCAATAATTAATATCATCTGCTTACTGCTAAAACCAAGTAAATGCAATGACATAATGAGTTTGTAAAAGTGATATTTCACAAAAAATATACCTAACAGTATAACATAATAAATAATCTTATGGCTTAAATCAGTTGCAAAACAAAAAAAAATATATGGTTACTTAAATCTTTTTACATTTTATAATTTAAATAATAACATGGTAAATATTATTCTGAGGAAAGGTCATAAACTCATTATTGTTATGAACCTTGTAATATTTTGCTTATGAAGTTTTTAAAATAATTGAATTCAGCAGTTATATCACTTTTTGTTAAAAACAGGTAAAACATATTAAATGAGCACCTTGCAATCTAAATTAAATTTTATAGTTATGGTTTTTACTAATAACAATAATAAAATCCAAAAGTAAGTACCTAAATCTTGTGCAACATTTTGCTTTAAGTTTTTTTTATTTATTGAATTTGAAATAGATCAAATTAAAACTTAAACTTTGAAAAGTCATTTACTAGAATTGACAATAACTGTACTTATTACTTTTTATCCGTAAGCAGACTATATATGTGGTAACTATGTTAGTTACCTACTAGATTATAATTAATTCTAGTTCTCACAAAGATGAGACTGAATAGGATACAAGAGCAGACTGTATATGTGGTTACTATGTTATTTACCTACTAGATTATAATTAATTCTAGTTCTCACAAAGATGAGACTGAATAGGATACAAGAGCAGACTATATATGTGGTTACTATGTTAGTTACCTACTAGATTATAATTAAATCTAGTTCTCACAAAGATGAGACTGAATAGGATACAAGTTTTCACACAGGATGAAACTTGGCAAGAAAGGTTAAAATTGTAGTTCTCACAAAAATGAGGCTGACAATGGAATAAAAGTGTTCACATATGGATGAAACTTAGAAATAATAATTTGAGATTGTAGTTCTCACTAACATGAGGCTGACAATATTATAATGCAGGTTTTCACATAGGATGAAGCTGGGCATTATGGAGAGATTCTAGTGCTCACAAGGAGGCTAAGAATAAAATGCAAGTGTTCACATAGGATGCCGCTTGACATTAGAAAGAGATTCTAGTGCTCACATAGATGGGGCTGAGAACAAAATGCAAGTTTTCACATAGGATGGAGCTTAGCATCACATAAACAAAATGCAAGTATACACATATGATGATACATTGCATAATAAAGATTCTAATATTGTTTTGAGAATCTGTTAGTTAACAGAAATTGAACTGTGTCACAGAAATACTGATTTTAGATTCTGGTGTTCATAATGATACATTTTGAGGAAAATTGGAGAACTGATTAACATGAATAAAAACATTACATAGGTCAGTAGTAAAGCCAGAATTTAAAGTTTGTACTATGTCATAGAGTAAATGAATCATAATTATATTTTTCTTTTATCCGTTGTACTAATATGTAAGAATTAGCAAACATCACATAACTTGTTGATAAACAAATATGTCCCAAGGTTAAAGGTTATTATTAATTATCTTTATTTAATTGTTTTTCACTTTCAAAGCGCTTACTGATAGTATGGTTAAAATAAACTTAATTTTGTCGGAACTGATGTTGTGGTTCTCTATAATTTTGATTTGGCTTATAACTTTTTACTACAACGTAGAGTACTTAGGTGCCAACCGAGTAACCATGTTATAATTTGGAATTAATTAACAGAAAATGTAATATGGATGATCAATACAGTTTGCACCAATATTGTCAGATTGACCGAGCGACGTGTTGTTTGGATTAGCTATACAATTAATACTAGTTGGTGTTTGATTCAATGGTTAGATAGATGGATTATTGTTTTTCAGTTGTTTTGTTAAAACTAAATATTACTCTGAAATAATTATTCATTTGATAATAATTTATACCGCAGGTTGACTATTTACTTGATACTATTCTTTCACACCAGCAGCAGACAAGGTGTCTAGATAAATAGTAATTGTTATTGGTTTAGTATAATCTAATTACCTAAACTAGAAAATTAACATAAAAAGTTGGAACATTTGAATCTGTCACTAAAAACTTATTATTATTCGTATTTGGTCTTGATAAGTCAGATAGTGTTTCTGTGTGCTAAGTACGTACTTCGTTAACGAAGTAATAATCAGAATAGCAGTGTTGGATTATGCCAACGACCATATAATTTATATAAATATTTATCAACTTTACACTAGTGTTTATAAAGATGAAACTCTTGTTACTACTTTGTTAGATTTTAGTGCACAAAAACGAAGTTTTAAGACTATGTTATTGTAAGTCCTTTGAGAGCAAAGTACTAATCAGTATGGCCGTGTTGGATTATTAACGATTGTTCGTATTTATGGAGAATAATTAAGTAATTGAATAGTTTATTGATAATCTTATTACGAACGTCAGTGTCACTCTGTCAGAATGAATGATGACAGTGACGTTCGGAAACGTTCCATTTCAGTAACATTTGAATAAACTTGATAAACGTAAATTAATGTTTCACGAATATAATAATTAATGTTATACTTATAATATAATATGATATTGATCCTATTAATCAAAACAAAGTCATAGAACGTCAGCTATCACTCTTCTCAGATTAAAGATGATAGTGACGTTCGGAAACGTTACATTTCAGTGATATTTTATTAAACGTAAATTAATGTTTTATATGTAGAAATGTACACATTGTTATTTGCATTTCTTTGATTGATATTTCATAGACAGATGTATTTTATATTAATTGTTTATATTGCGACTTAAAATACTCGTATTACCAACAACGATTGTAGAGTTGTCGCACAATAGACAATTATGGTGGCTACTGATAATCAAGTTTAGACTTTATTATAATAACAATACTGTAAATGAATAAGTAATAATTAATATGATACTAATAATGTTTCTCATGATTTTACATTGCAATTTCTATGTACCAAGTTATTTCTAAATAACTTGTAACAATAGTCACGACCTGTGATTGGCAGAAATAAATCATGACCCTTGATTGGTTGAAACTAATATCGTATCAGATCTTACTTCTAGATTATAAATACACAATAACTGTATTCCTAAATTATTCTTTAATGTTTTAAAACAGTCTCGCAATATATGATTTGTTAAGTAATACCTATTTTAGAAGTTATTTGGCAATTATGTATAACCATCTGTGATTGGTCTAAAATGGCGCCAAGAGGTGGGAATAGTTGGTACCTAGTAGGTAGGTACCAGCAATATTTAAAAACTATAAAAGACGGGACTACCCCGAATTAGGGGGACTCGTTATGCTAGCTGTCGTACGGTAAAGACCCTCTGGTGTCTGCCGTAAATATAAAGCTGCTAAGGAGGTCCTATCATCCAAGTCTTTTGGTTACAACTGTTAAACGGTACAGACAGACCATGAGTGGTGTCCCATGTCCGTAATTATTAAGTTGCTAAAAGTTATAATACGTCATTGGCTAAGCCAATGTAAAACACCACGCTGCATAGCAGAAGTTCTGTGTAAAATGGATTCTCTAGGATCTTGTGAAAGATCTAACTACAATGTTCATGTAAGTTGATTGATAATATTATATCTTGATTATTGTTGATAACTATGTTGTTCGGTATGTGTTATAATACGACTAATATTGCTCATGATATTGTGCAGTTCCTATATAGTGTTATAGTTGCTAACTTTGAGAAATGATCTATGATGATCTGATCTATATTTATAAGGTAATGTGATACCTAACTATGACTGATCCTAATGTAAATATGTATGGATAAAATACTAAAGTTCCCATGGAGTTTCTTGTCCGTTCTTCTCCATGACGACCTAGTTTTGCGAACGGACAAATAGCTTTCTTAGATAAATAATTATTGACAAGCCTAATTGAAATAATAAATACCTAGTCTTGTCTTTCTGTGCTTTTCTTCATGAAACCCTTTCCTTACACACCATGTTCATAACTAGTTTCATACACGGTAAATAACTAATAACCATCTTGACATACAAAGCTTTTAATTAAGTGGATATATATACCTATAATGTTAGTGTACAATCCACTTTCTAACAAGCGCATCATCACTTTTTGATCCATCACATATTTTTGCTCTAACAAGACTTTAGCCTCATTTTATAGTCTCCTAATAAAATAAAACTAGATCCATTTTATTAATAGAAGTATCTTAGAAAGATTCTAAGAAAACAAACGATATTAGATGGTAAAACTCAGCACATACTAACTTAGTTCATACGCTTACAAGTCTTGAATATGTTTAAAATGTCAAGATTTTCTCAAGTGGATTTGTTGTGAAAACTCACTCCCGGAGCCAGTGTTGTGCTGCCAAGAAATGTTGACTGTTATGTATGTTTGCTTGAGCTGTTATTTTGTGAAGGGATACTGATGTATTGGAGAAAAAATATTACATGAAAAACCAAGATCGGTCACCCTAAGTAAAATTTCTACACTTTTATCTTGAAACTTGAATTATGGTGTAGATAAATAATAATTTCATAGATATTTTAGTCTGTTCTACACTAAGATCTAAGTTATCAGTCTAAACTAAAAAGTTTTCAAAACAAGAATCGAATAAACAACAGCATTGTGCTAATAAGACAATATTCATAAATCAAATAAGTAAAAAAGCTATAAAACCGAGAAAGAAAAAGTTCAAAAGAACAAAGACATTATAACAAGAAGTGACATTAACAACTAAATTGTATCATCAATATTACATTATGTGACTACCCACAAAAACATAATCGTAATAACTCGTCCTGAATCGAACATTACCATTTATCAGGAACCAATGTGGCAAATAATTTTCTTAGCAATATATTTCGAGAAAAATTTAATCAGTAAACTGGCGGTAACTCAGACATAAAATATATGACCAGTGAACAAAGTTTATCTCGTAATATACATATTAGCTCGGCGCGAGTTACAAGCTCTAGCGTTATGAAGGGGGGATTGACTTGCGTAAAATACGCGCTTGACGTGGAGTTATTTTTTAATTTATTTATCCAATCATACACTGTCATGACAGGTTCACACCCAATGCGATAATGTGACTAAATGATTATCATTTATTAGTTATTAAATCGAGAGTCACCCTCACGAATTCCGCCAATGTACAGTTAAAAATGTCAAGCCTTTGTGAGGCCCTGTTTGTTAACCGTATGGCTCTTGTAACCGGTGCGAATTTGCCTACGTTAGTGCGAGCCACCGGGACGTCGAAAAGCCGTGCCTTTGGTGCCTGCCGCAGCCTGGTGTTGGAACGAGCAGCCTCAATGAGTCTAATATATCAGGAATATTTAATCTACCACGAAACACTTCAAATCTATATTTCGCTAACGCTAAGTTACGCCTTACCTCCAGTTGTGAACACCAGCCTGTATTATCTGTATTAACTTTTATTTTTCGGGGTAAAATTGCAAAATCAGTTTTAGCAAAGATGACATTTCACCCGCAAGCTGTTAGTGTAGCGACACAAACAGTAAATTAAAAAAAAATAGAATTTCAGAAAAAACACATTTACGGTTCACAAAAATAACTTTCCAAGTAAATATAGAATACTCCAGAAAGAAGTGTATCGTCGGTTTATGTACTAATGAAAAAAATATTGTATCACAAACACCAGCGCCTTCCAAATTAGGTTACATTAAAAACAAAAAAGTTTCAAACATGCTACATGGTGAACTTGTTAATGATAAAAATTATAAAAAATAATGAACTGCAGAAATAATTTAAAAACAATAAAAACAAATTCTAAAAACTAAGCTACATATTTATTTATATTGACATATTTGAAACTGTACGTGCACGAGAGCACACGGGTGAGTGATTGTGTTGTTTATTGTGTACAGGTGTGCTTACATTAACAATATTTGAATAATAATCTACGATATAACAGGCCAAAATTATGTCGCGTTTCTATTGTAAATTACACAGGTTTGCGCATTGACAGATAGACAATCGATTAGGGGCCTATTTCACAATGTCTGAATAGTCACTACTCACCGAATAAATTCAAAAATGGAACAGAGTTTGTATGAAATTATCTGCCAAGTAAGTTAATAGGAACTTAATCGCAGGGGGTGAAATAAGCTCTAAGAGTGCTTTAAACTACAATAGAGACAACAGCATGAGAAAGAATTCCCTAATAAATTTAATTTTAACGTCTGTGGCATCAAGCACCGAAACGGAAGTTAATCGAAACATGAGGCTAGCAAAAAGCACAACACTTTGGAGTCACTGACGCTCTGAACAGTTGTTGGCCCGGCAAGTAAACTCATGGAAACGAATTGTTTGTTAAGCAAATTGACTACCAAATAAAATTTTCTGTATATTCAAATCCCTATAACTATTCTTATGTTTACACCATTTTCCAATCATTCAACTATCTTATAACTCGCACCACGATCCAATCGTAGCGCTATGAGTACCATCGATATTTGCATACAAATTGCCCCAACACCACTTCACTAGACTTGAGCGATCCCGCTCCGACTCCACGATTATAAATTGTCGATATTATGCATAGTGACGTCACTATTATCGATTATATCAACCTCGTAGACGAGATGGAAATTGACGTGACAGATGCTTAAATTCTGAGTTGAGCTCCACGATTACTGACAAACGCTTACACTGACTGGACAGGTCCCCTCAATCTGTGTGGTTCATTCCTCAATAGAGCATGTCAGACACCAATCTACATGGTCTTACAAGATTATATCTGGACTTTATAAGATACTTTGTCCCCTGAGTTTTTTTCGGCGTTTCTTCTCAGTGGTAATCAGACAGAAAATGACAACTCCATCTTGCATTTTTTTTTTTAAATATGACGTTCAAAAGTGGTTCTGATATCCTATTTACAGAATAAACAAAATAATTTCATTCTTTTTTTCAAACATGGACATGTTAAGTTATTGTAGTGTTTCAGTTGCTTTTAACTATCACCATAATATTATCATCTACTGAATATACTCGAAAACTAAAGTGACTGGCCATGTTTGTCGAAAGACCAATGGCTGGTTGAGCAGACGAGTCCTGGAGTGGAGATCGCGCATCGGCAAGCGTAGTGTGGGACGCTCCCCAGCTAGATGGACCGATGACCTGAAGAAAGTGGCTGGGACAGACTGGATGCGGAAGGTGGTGGACAGGGTGTTGTGGCGCAGCTTGGGAGAGGCCTATGTCCAGCAGTGGACTGCGATTGGCTGAGTTGATTGATTGATTGAACATACCTACATTATTCTAAACGTATTACAAACTAGTGTAAATCGAAGTAGTAATACATGCAATTATTATAAATATGTGGATAGTTTTCTCTATTTCGATGAACTGCAATTGGCATACGAGAAACAGATAAGCGTTCATAACGTTTGGCAAAATTATAAAATAAATGTTAATGAAACGATTTTTCACTACGAAAAATACTTTCATTTCTAAGGTCAGTATTATAGCAGTATGAAATTAAGACCGTCAATTTTTTCTACGTCTAACTTATATCGCGAGCAGAGCCGCGATTCACACTAAGTCTTTTACAGTATCGGCTATATTATTCTATCAAATACCGCCTAAGCAGTTTGATCTAATACATTGCCGAGCAGAATTAGCGAACTCTCGAGACGCCTATCGGTTATCTATCCGTTCATCCATCAAAACTCGGAAACTACTTACAAGCTTTAGTAATTCCCCGGAGCTTGCGGATCCCTAAGATCGGGGGAAAGAGATACAATGATCTTTCACTTAAGTTAACTGTATGTAAGTGTTATTATATCTCGTTTATCATTACTATCGTATTGTTTAAGTTGTATACTTCTTGGAATCGTTCTGTCCTTTTTTGTGGTTTTAGAAGGACTGCGTTGGCCTGGTTCACGTACCGGCTCGCGGTTTTTTGAGCCATGATAAAGCTAGCAAGTGACGTTTGTAGTGCGCAAAGTACTTATGTACGCTTAGATATGTCTGAATTACAGTAATAGAATAATCGTGGGAAAGTGTAGACGGATGGCCACCAGCGTGTTCTGTAGTGTGAACCACGTGCAGTTCAAGTATTAAAATATGAATACATAAGTCAAGTCTACATTAGAATCAAATTAAAACACAAAAACATAACATCACGCCTTGTCTCCCCGAGAAGTTGGGCAGAGGTGGAGGTACCTACATAGTACACCTACATTTTGATATAAGTATCATGTAATAGGAGGCGAGCCTATTAAATTCAAATCTTTATTACCTATCACATGTGTTTACAAGGTCTTAATAATATTTATAAGGTTCCCATGGAACCTGAGGAGCTCGTGGCTAAGCAATAAAAGCCGCAAGGGTTGATCCACCAGGTTAAGCTACTAGGTTAAGTTCGGTCCGTGAATGGGTGACCATCTTTACATACCGAGACTCCTCCGCCCCTCGGAAAGCACGTTAAGCAATTGGTCCCGGCTGTCATTCGTGGATCTTTGACAGTCGTAACGGGTCGTCAGAAGCCCGAAAGTCTGTCAACCAGCCTTACCAAGGGGTATCGCATTACCCAGTTAGTGGGTTGTGGAGGTCAGATAGGCAGTCGCTCCATGTAAAATACTGGTATTCAGCTGTATCTGGTTAGACTGGAAGCTGACCCCAACATAGTTGGGAAAAGGATAATTCTATAACTACATACCTATTTGTTACGGTCGCGAATCATACATTAATCAACATACAAGCTAATACTGACTTGCAAGATGCAAAAAAACTAAGAAAATTTGAATTTCGCAGAGCTCGTCTAAGCTGAAATGACGCGCCCACTATTTAACATACAATATGGTGAATGCGGTAGTGAGGCGCGTCATTTTAAATTAGACGAGCTCTATTGAGTTATTAGATTCTCATTGACTATTAGATGATGATATTAGGGAGAGGGGACGAAGGTATAAAGAGGAAGGGGGAACTAAACCACAGTTACAAATGTTGTCATTACTCTCATATCAAGAAACGTGTCTATTTATAAACTAGTTAAGGAACATGGAGCTGCTTGTGAGATAAAAATGTTGTCGTGGAATAAAGTCTTGTTTATAGTTAAGTAAGTCCTGGCTCGGCGTGCTGTGCTGGCACTGCTGCTGCGGCTGCGGAAAACCTCAAGCGGCGAAAGTATAATAACCTTATCGGTAATTATATTTTCGAGCCGTTTGGGGTTGTAACCCTTGGGCCGTGGGGTCCGTGTGCTCATGGTTTATTCAACGAAATCTCCAAGCGGCTGGTTGACACTTCCCGTGACCCAAGGGCTGGCTTTTACCTTGGCCAGAGGCTTAGCATTGCCATACAACGTGGCAATGCCGCCTGTCTCTTGGGTACTTTACCACTCGACAACGATGCGGAGGAATTTTTCGATGCCATATTTTAGTTTTTTAATAGTTTTAGTTATGTTAGGATATCATTTTGTTATTTTTAGGTTATGTTTTATGTAGAATGGATTAAATAAAAAAAATTCCAAACAAAAAAAAGTTAAGTAAGTTTTATTTATAGTTTTGTTTGTTTGTTTTAGCGTTGTTTTGTTGTGTGTCACTTTGCGCATTTACAAGTGTGTTGTGACCCTATATGAACTAAAGCATCGCTGCTTTTTGGCGACTAAAAATCCTAAACGCAGAGAGATTAATTTAGTAATTAAAACTCGTTCATTTTCGATTGTATTATGAGAAAAAGCTAAACCTGCGGTGAGACAATCACAAGCAAATGTTATGACTTTACGAGTTAACAATATTCAGCAGGTTAAGCTACGCTTGCCACTGTTGTACCCTGGATGGGTGATCATATTTACATACCGAGATCCTTCCGTGCCTCGGAAAGTTAAGCCGTTGGTCCCCGATGTTATTCGTGGATCATTTACAGTCGTTACGGGTCGTCAGAAGCCTGAAAGTCTTACCAAGGGTATCGTATTACCCAGGAGCTGGGTTGTGGAGGTCAGATAGGTAGTCGCTCCATGTAAAATACTGGTATTCAGCTGCATCCGGTTAGACTGCAAGCCGACCCCAACATAGTTGGAGAAAATTATGTTACCAACGGGCTTAAAGTATCCAGGACGAATATAATTATTATACTTTCTTTATTATCTAATTATCGCACGCTGATACAGTAGGTTCACTATCCTAGAAGTCCAGCAGACCTATATTAACAGAATATACTTCGTCACAGGACGTCGGGGAAGGGTCATGCTTCCATCATCTTCCATTGTTGTGGGCTGTTTGTGGATCTCAGGAAATTCAAGATGATGTCAGATTCTTACACTTAGTCTATGTACACTTAGTTTATATAGTTACACAAATTACAAATAACAACTATTGTCCTAATTAATCTTATCCATCACACTTATCACACTAATATTATAAAAGCGGAAGTCTGTGAGTGTGTTTGTATGTTTGTAACTTCTTCACGCTCAAACGGCTAGACCAATTCTGATAAAATTTGACATGGAGGTAGTTTACACCCAGGATTAACAGATAGGCTACTTTTATCTCGGTCTACGCGGGTAAAACCGCGGGTAGACATACAGCAGCTAGTTAATAATAATAATAGAAATTAAATAATATAACTTTGGATATATCACTGTGCGCACGTGTTTAAAACACTACAGCTGACATGCATCCATAACTACACATTCAAATTCAGTTCACTCCAAAACCAGTAGCAAGATTAAACTAACACGCATAGTTAGAATCAAACTTGGCACCTACATACAGATAGACGGACGAACTTCGCGGAAACGTAGCGGGCGCAAGAGTGTCGTTAATAAAATCACGTCACGTCAAGCACGCGGCGTGAAGTATGGCGTGATACGCGGGATTATGACGTCATCGGCCGTGCTCACTGGAGCGGTGCGCGACCGATAACGTACATGCTACATACCGGTGGAAAGAACAATGAGTATGTTGGGTAAGACAGGAAATAATAAAAAAACCGGCCAAGTGCATGTCGGTGCCCGCACAGTGAGAGGTTCCGTAGTTGAAAAGAATTTATCCCAAAAACAAACTTAACATTGTAATCCCAAAAAAAAAAAAATTTTTTTACGTTATAAAGTTACAAATTAACAATTTTTAGACTCTTTCCTTTACTTGTGCTGTGAAACCTTGCTTCTTGCCAAATTTCATGATTCTAGGTCAACGGGAAGTACCCTGTAGGTTTTGATTTACTTGCGAGTACGGTATATGAACAGCCGTATATTTTTATTGCGTTGACTGAGAAGCTTGATTTTTTTAGAACTATAAGGGATCATAAACCTACGTATTTGATATTAATTTCAACTTGATATCTTCACGCGTTCCTGAGAAAAAGGGTCTGGACAAACTGACAGACACATAATAGTCAGACAGACAGACAGACAGACGGACTACGAAGTGATTCTATAAGGATTCCGGTTTTTTCGTTTTTATGGAACCCTAAAAATTATTCTTTTGTCACACAGAAACTACCTACCGGGTATTTGGGTTCCTAACAATGTGTTTCTACATCTGTCGTTTAACCATTTAGTGCGGGTTATGTATTTTGAGAACATCTTCGACCTTCGAAATTGTTAGTGCAGCAGTTTTCAGGGCGGGAATACACAAACACACATGCCTGCTGTAGCTTGAACAAAACTGTGCAAGTAGCTGGCATGCAATTGTGACATTCACCAATCAGAACTTGTTGTGGTACACGGCATGCAAGCTACTTGCATACTTATATGCAAGTTACAGGCTTGCGTATTCTCGCCCTTATGTCACCCGTGTATGTTCACGGAAATCGAATTAGATAACTATAGATAGAATAAGTATAGAATAAATACTTTGATTTATTTAAATTGCTAAAAATTCGGGATAAATATGGCTTTTTATCCCGGATTTTTAAATACGACACCGATTGTTATAATGTTAACTTAGTCAACTTCGTAATAGTATGATATTGTATTTATGTGTGATGTTTTATTTTATTCTTGAAAAACTTTCCCGCTATTCTTGAAGACAACAATATCACTGGTGTTAGAGGTTAGAGAATAAGCTTTTCAGACATTATAACATTGATATCTGATGAAAATGTCACCTAAGCTCTTGTGTTGTATGTCACCCCCAAACATATGGGATCTGGTGAGATCGTTCCATGTGTTAAAGTGAACGTTTGTGCCCGTAGCGGAGTCGTCAGTGAGAGTGGCGCAACTTAGTGCGGTTTATTTTACGTTTCCTTGTAAGTTTGGCAGGTATTGTTAGCATAGTATAGATTCTCTGAGGAACTAGGAACCTGATAGCTTAGGTTACTATATGGACGTCTTATGTAGTGCAATCTTTGCTTTTAGAAAAGTGGGAAAAGTTATTGTGCAAAGGCAAGACTTAGATTCTGTGAGGAACTAGGAACTTGATAGCTTAGGTTACTATATGGACGTCTTATGTGGTGCAATCTTTGCTTTTAGAAAAGTGGGAAAAGTTATTGTGCAAAGGCAAGACTTAGATTCTGTGAGGAACTAGGAACTTGATAGCTTAGGTTACTATATGGACGACTTATGTGGTGCAATCTTTGCTTTTAGAAAAGTGGGAAAAGTTATTGTGCAAAGGCTAGACATAGATTCTGTGAGGAACTAGGAACTTGATAGCTTAGGTTACTATATGGACGTCTTATGTGATGCAATCTTTGCTTTTAGAAAAGTGGGAAAAGTTATTGTGCAAAGGCAAGACTTAGATTCTGTGAGGAACTAGGAACTTGATAGCTTAGGTTACTATATGGACGTCTTATGTGGTGCAATCTTTGCTTTTAGAAAAGTGGGAAAAGTTATTGTGCAAAGGCAAGACTTAGATTCTGTGAGGAACTAGGAACTTGATAGCTTAGGTTACTATATGGACGTCTTATGTGATGCAATCTTTGCTTTTAGAAAAGTGGGAAAAGTTATTGTGCAAAGGCTAGACATAGATTCTGTGAGGAACTAGGAACTTGATAGCTTAGGTTACTATATGGACGTCTTATGTGATGCAATCTTTGCTTTTAGAAAAGTGGGAAAAGTTATTGTGCAAAGGCAAGACTTAGATTCTGTGAGGAACTAGGAACTTGATAGCTTAGGTTACTATATGGACGTCTTATGTGGTGCAATCTTTGCTTTTAGAAAAGTGGGAAAAGTTATTGTGCAAAGGCAAGACTTAGATTCTGTGAGGAACTAGGAACTTGATAGCTTAGGTTACTATATGGACGTCTTATGTGATGCAATTTTTGCTTTTAGAAATGTGGGAAAAGTTATTGTGCAAAGGCTAGACATAGATTCTGTGAGGAACTAGGAACTTGATAGCTTAGGTTACTATACGGACGTCTTATGTGATGCAATGTTTGCTTTTAGAAATGTGGGAAAAGTTATTGTGCAAAGGCTAGACATAGATTCTGTGAGGAACTAGGAACCTGATAGCTTAGGTTACTATATGGACGTCTTATGTGCTGCAATCTTTGCTTTTAGAAAAGTGGGAAAAGTTATTGTGCAAAGGCTAGACATAGATTCTGTGAGGAACTAGGAAGTATATGGACGTCTTATGTGATGCAATCTTTGCTTTTAGAAATGTGGGAAAAGTTATTGTGCAAAGGCTAGACATAGATTCTGTGAGGAACTAGGAACTTGATAGCTTAGGTTACTATATGGACGTCTTATGTGGTGCAATCTTTGCTTTTAGAAAAGTGGGAAAAGTTATTGTGCAAAGGCTAGACATAGATTCTGTGAGGAACTAGGAACTTGATAGCTTAGGTTACTATATGGACGTCTTATGTGATGCAATCTTTGCTTTTAGAAAAGTGAGAAAAGTTATTGTGCAAAGGCAAGACTTAGTTTTTTACGCTTTTTACCGGGATTATTATTTGTATAATAATTAAACTATGACTCCATAACAATCTCTAATACCCGGTTTCTAAAGTTTTTAAAAGGAGTTTAGCCAATCGTTAGTGATTATTGGTTCAATATCGTTATTATTGTTTTTGAATACTTCATTAAGTAAGAATGTAGCTTAAAAGTCGAGTGGAGTTTATCCGAGGACTTCAAAAACTGAGCATAAAAAAATTCGATTAAGGAGGATGCGCTGTGGTAGCCCGCGAAATTCAAATTTTCTTGAGTTTTATGCAATTTGCAGGTCCGTGTCAGGTTGTATCTTGATCAAAATATGATTCGCGGGAATAAAACATATGTGTTACATAATTTTAATCATAAAAATCATCAATACATCTCTGTAAGTGAGATTTCGTGCAGATTCGTCGAACGAACGAAATCTAACGACTCTGCAAGATATCTAACTTAGAGAGATGTATTGATGATTTTCATGGTTAAAATTATGTAAATACATAATTATGTTTTATTTCCGCGTATCATATTTTGATTAAGATACAACCTGACATGGACCTGCGAATTGCAAAAAAAAACTAAAAAAATTGAATTTCACAGCGCATCCCCCTTAAATAGATAATTTCATCGAATCAATAGCTATCATGAGTTTATCTGAGGATCTTAGAATCGGGGCAAAAGCGACATAGTTCCTTTACCTTCCGTGCTGTGGGTTGAATAAAATGTTATTTTTGATGCACAGATAACTTGCATATTTCTTACAAATTTAATTGTTTCATGTAAATATCTATTCAGCTATGACTTTTGTAAATAATTTAATCATCTTCGAAAACATTGTGAGGAAACCAGCGTGTCCTAGAATTAAAAATTCGAAGACATGTGACATCTACCATCCAGCACTGGTCCTGCGCGGTGGATCACGGGCTACTCCCTCTGTGTCCCAGCAGTGGGAACATTATAGGCCAATTATGATGATTCAGTTGTAACTGGCAGACTGCTAGCTGACCTCAATATAGTTGGGAACATAAGGTAGATGATCGTGAACAAGCATTATACAATTCATTGATGAATTTTCAGATCTGTTCTTTTCAGAATTCAAACACACAACCTCTTAATTAATCTAAATACTGCCCGTTTGACTTTTACTGCTTTCCAAATACATAATACCATTCAAAACGTCACCACCTTCACATAATATTAGAGACAGTTGCCTGTTAGGCACCTTGCAGACAGACTTTACCAAATGACTGTCTTCTGCCTGCATACATCGTCGCTCAAAGAGAAAATAGTCTGCTGCAGGCGCCGCTAATTACGTCTTGTAGTTTAATTAAACGGCGCATATGGTAGCGGAGTAGTGGGAAAAATATGTTTTTGTTTTTATGTGTTTTTCTCTAGGGACAGTTGAAATAGATGTTCTTTGGGGATAGTTTTAGTAGCAGAGCAACGTGTGTTTGATAGTTATACAAAAAACCGGCCAAGTGCGTGTCGGACGGACACATTTAGGGTTCTGTACCAAATCTGATTTATCAATATATTGGTATTTGTTAGTAAAGTAAACGTAATTATCACCAAACAAGTTCATAGATCAATGGGAAGTTAAAAAATTCTTCGCAACAAAATTTTGTAAAAATAGCTGACTTTGGGGGCTTCTCATTCTTTTGTTTTCCAATATGTTTTAAAACCAAAAATACATTATTTATTTACTCAACAAGTTTTAAACAACGTTACCCCATTCGATAGGTCAACAATTTTTTTCGCGCTCCCCTTTACGTGTAAGGAGTGAGGACACTTCGTGTGCGGAACCCTAAAAATGGTCATCTACTTAGCTTTTTTACCCAACTATGTTGGGGTCAGCTTCCAATCTAACCGGATGCAGCTGAATACCAGCATTTTATATGAAGTGACTGTCTATCTCACCTCCACAAACTGGTTACTGGGTAAAACGATACTCCATGGTAAGACTGGTGGTTACACTTTCGGGCTTCTGACGACCCGTAACGACTGTCAAAGATCCACGAATGACAGCCGGGACCAACGGCTTAACGTGCTTTCCGAGGCACGGAAGGGTATGTAAAGATAGTCACCCATCTACGAACCAACTGCGGCAAGCGTAACTTAACCTGATCGATCGATCCGTGCGGCTGTTATTACTTAGCCATAAAGCCCCTCTCCTTAGCTTCAAGTCCATCTCACAAAAATGGTGAAAGCAAAAATGGTATTCAAAATTACGGGAGTACCCCTTAACCTCCCTACCCCCTTTATCTTTAACTAGCTTTTGCCCGCAGCTTCGCTCGCGTGTAAGGCGTGAAAAGGTAACAAATAGACAGAGAGACAAATAATAAATTCAAATAATCTTTTATAGACATAAAACAGGCTTTTATGATTCCAAGGCCCGCTTGCACCAAAAACCATAAATACAGTTAAGCATGCGCTGAACATGTTTAAAACATCATTCCATCCCTGATAACTTCAAAATTAACAGAAATAGAATAATGATAAATATTCGTTTAGCGCTCAACGTATTTTGTGATTTGCGGTGCTAGTAGGCCTAAAATCATAATTATTCATTTTAATATGATCATTAATTTTTGTGATTGACTACCATTGACCCCGTAGCCCGTAAGTGAATGTGTGACGTGTTAGCCACGTTATTTTTATGACTGTAAGTTGTAATAACATTTGACCGAGTAGACCGACTTTAACGAAATAAAGACTAAATGTTATCTCAAGCTACGGACTATGACTATATTTCCAATCCTTTAAATCTCTTAAAAATAGATAATTACCTACACAAAAGTATCAATATTACATGTGAATTTTAAAATAATCCCCTATTTTACCCCCTTGAAAAAACGCTGAAACACGTAGTTTCGTAGTATTCTTTATTTCTTACCAAAAACTTAAATTTTAAATTCCATATCCCTAACCTACGAAATGCCAGGTTTCCCAAACAAACTTACATCCCCTATTATATTACTCCCTTTAGGTTTATTTTTAAAACAAAATGTAGCCTATGTCCTTTCCTAGGATGCCATCTATCTCTTTGCCAAATTTTATCGAAATCCGCTCAGTGGTTTAGGCGTGAAAAGGTAACATACAGACAGAGTTACTTTCGAATTTATAATATTAGTATGGATTTATAATGAAGTTTATTCTGTAAACAGGATATCGGAATCACTTTTGAAAGTCATATTAAGACAGTAAAAATAAGCTAGATGGAGTCGACATAATTCCTATCTGACTACCCCTGAGAAGAAATGGCAAAACAAATTCAGTGGTCAAAGTCTCTTTTCAAAGTCCCGACATAATCTTAGTCAGATCATGTGAGGACCGTGTAGATTAGCGTCAGAAATGGTTTTTTGAGAAAAGAATCACACAAATTTGAGTGGACTCGTCCAGTCAGTGCTAGCATTTGTCAGACTCAGTAATCGTATAGCTCAACTCAATACCTAAGAAGCTCAACGACTCGACGAACAATATCAAAGAAAAAACATTTGGGTAGGTCGCATAAAGTACTCAAACTGCCAGACTATATTAGTACCGAGTTTCAAGTTAATCCGCGCGTTAAACATTTTCCTTGCTAACTTTGACACCCCCTGAAATATACTCTGTGAGGGGTTGTATTTAAAAAACTAAAGTGTCAATCTTTATTATTTACTGAAGCAAATATTGCCAAGTTTCAAGTTTATTAACCAAAGGAATAAGATTTTGAATATAAACCGTATACCCTCTTTTCAACCCCACAGGAGTGGAACTTTGAAAATTCGTTTGGATTTTGGTTTGATTAATTTCCATAACATGAATCAAAGATTATTTTATAAAATGTTTTGAATAAATCAAGCTACGCAGTAAAATGCTCCAATAAAAAAAATAATTACCCATTTTTGCCCCTTCAGGGATCGATTTTCAAAAAACCCAAAATCTTATGTTAATTTTATGTCAAAATTATAAATACTGAGTTTCGAGTTAATCGGACTGTGCTTTAAAATTCATGCATACAAACTTTGACATCCCAAAACCTCTCTTTGAGGGGTAGTTTTGAAAAACTAATGATGACAAACTTTATTACTTACTTAGGCAAGCATTTATGCCAAGTTTCAAGTTAATTAACCAAATGTATAAAATTTTTCATGTAAATTGTATTTCGTGTTTTTACCTCCAAGAGGTGGATATTAAAAAAATCGTTTGAGATGTTTGCATAGCTTGACTCAAAGATTATAACATCTACCTGCATGCCAAATTTCAGCCCGATCGGTTTAAAATTGACAAAGCTTCATAAAAACTTTCATCCCCTATTTTATCCCCTTGGGGGTAGAAATTAACACAATCCATTCTTAGTGGATGCCTACGTCATAACATCTACCTGCATGCCAAATTTCATCCCGATCGGTTTAAAATTGACAAAGCTTCATACAAACTTTCATCCCCTATTTTATCCCCTTGGGGGTAGAAATTAACAAAATCCATTCTTAGTGGATGCCTACGTCATAACATCTACCTGCCAGCCAAATTTCATCCCGATCGGTTTAAAATTGACAAAGCTTCATACAAACTTTCATCCCCTATTTTATCCCCTTGGGGGTAGATATTAACAAAATCCATTCTTAGCGGATGCCTACGTCATAACATCTACCTGCATGCCAAATTTTAGCCCGATCGGTTTAAAATTGACAAAGTTTCATACAAACTTTCATCCTCTATTTTATCCCCTTGGGGGTAGAATTTATCAAAATCCTTTCTTAGCGGATGCCTACGTCATAACATCTACCTGCATGCGAAATTTCAGCCCGATCCCTCCAGTGGTTTGGGCTGTGCGTTGATAGATCACTATGTCAGTCAGTCACCTTTGAGTTTTATATATTTAGATAGTCACTCATGCTTTTTTCCCATGGGCGTAGGCAGAAACTACAGAACCGCACCTGCTACGATCCTTACATACTCCTTTTGCTTCGTTTACGTTCATACATCTGGTCATACACGCACTCGTGCCCGCCGCCGGTTACGATATTAAAACGAAAATTCAAAATTACACAATTAAAGTTTAGGAAAATAAAAGAAAATTACAAATACAGGTCGAAATAGTTTTACAAAATAGCGTCATTTATACAAGGACGTCAAAAGAAACATAATAACCTAATATGAAATTCAATGAACTCCGAGAAAGCTTTGATATGAAACAAAAGAATTGCCATCGACTTGTCGCGAGACGGTTTCCACTTCTGCACAGAGAGTTAGGACGCGGACAGACAGGCGCCATTATTAAGCTAATGGAAAGCTGTGTGAGCAGGGTAGTTATAAATCGCAAAAAGAAAATTAAAAAAAACGTATCTGTAGAAATAAATAAAGAAAGAAAGAAAAACGTTTATTTGAACACACTTCGTGAAACACAAATACAAAAGAAAAAAAAAATGTCCCACGGGGGCGGGCACGGGTGTGCCTCACGGCTGCGCTAAAAAGGTTCATTTCAGCATTAATGCCAGACAGATGCTGCCTGACGCTGGTTTTCTAATGAACCTGTAGGGACAAATAAACAGAAACAAATGTTTAATAATAATAATATTGTGATACCGGTAGCTTAGACCCCGTTCCCGATACCGGTGGCTACTATTTTTTCAAAAACTGGTTCATATCGCACTACGAATCTACGATTAGGTTCACAATGCAATGTATTTCACACGCGTGCGATTTTTCATTTTCCATCACGTGTGCAGGAATAAAACTTGCCACAGATAACTTATACCTATACTTAGTCCAAATTGGTTCAATGTCTCTATTCACACCGTCTCTGTTCGGAGGTGAATGTTTTTTTTTTAATCTCTGCAAAGAGATGCGCCTTTACGACGTTAATATTTTTGAATATTTAAATAATGTTTATAGATAGAATATCATGAAAACCATGATTATTACATTATAAAAACTTTTATGAACAAATTAACATTTATTTGTGTTCTAAACTCAAAAATCCTATTTGAATTTTCTATTTTTCATATTAACCTTAACCTTTGCTTCTCCTTCAACCTGGTGAAAGCAAAGCGCGAAAAAAAAAAAGAAAATTTAAATCATACTTTCCTAATAATAATTCATGATAAAAATATTTTGCGTTATTTAATTTTATTTCTTCAAAAGTGTATTGAAAAACGTCCTTTGATACACGTGGACATTTGTTATTGTAGTTCTCGGCTCAAAAACAACCTCGCCTACGGCTCCAGTGTTAATTCCGCCTCGAATGCAATAACAAAAATTCTCCACTTGTATCAAAATGTACTATTTATATTTTTAAATGTTTATTTTTTATTTTATGTTTTTATAATATAAAAATATTTAAAAATGTAAATCATATCTATGGAAATGAAATAAAGGAAATAATATGGTGGTAAATAACTGCGATAAGCAACAAATAATGCACTAGTCTACCCAAGTCCTTATGCAGTTTCCAGTTATTTTTAACGCGCCATTGTAAAAAATAGAAATTTAATTTTCCCTTTGTTGAAGGAAACAAGAGTATTTATTGCAACCGAGCGCCATACTTGTTCTTTTATTGCTGAAAAATATTCTTTTTAGGAGTCAATATTGAGGTTTGCACCGTTTGTTTTAGTTTATAAGAGTTTTATTTGTCCTGTGAACAAACTAAGTGTTTAGAATCTGTAGCTTGTAGGTAGATTGAGTTGAATTTGCGTTATTTAATATATATAAAATTTAAAATTCATTTAATTTAATTTAATATATATATTTCAAAAAATTTAATATATATAATATTTAAAATTCATCATCCATGTCAAAACAGTAAAAAGGCTTCGGTGTTTCACTTACAGACCTCTTGGTAAAACCAATTTCCCGAAAAAAAAAAACAGACAGGTAAATTAAAATGGAGAAATGTCGATATAAAATATTCTAAACTAGCCGTTGCCCGCGGCTTCGCCCGCGTGGATGTCGAAAATTATCCCATGGGAACCTACCACTAGACTAAAAAGTATCTATGTGTTAATCCAGGTTATAAACTATCTGAGTGCAAATTTCATCCAAATCCGTTCTGCCGTTTTTGCTTGATTGAGTAACAAACATCCAAACATCTTCACAAACTGTCACATTTACAATATTTGTAGGTTAAAATATTCAGGCAGGTAGGTTCCTTTCGTGGAAATATTATCTTCTTATAACAGGAAGAGAAAACGTACAAATAGGTAGCAACAAAATTTCTATTTTATAAGCTGCACAAAAATCTTTTTAACTTCAAGGCAAAAAAAGAACTCGTAATTTAAAACAAAAGACGTTGTCAAACGACCTTTGACACAAATTACATTCCCAAAGTCACGGAGACAAAGACATCAATCTACAAATTCCATCCATTCTTCCCAGACATAAACGCACAATCACAGCTTAATTACCTGTGGCGGGTTGACTAACGTTATCATTTTTTAACCCTCTCACAATCCGAGGACGGGTACCCATCTAAATTTGCATACAGAGAGGCGGGAATGACTCAAAAATGGCGCGGTAATCGCCGCCCGGTGGTGGGGGAGGCATCACGTGGATGCTGGAAATGTTTGGATGTGGTATCTTATTGATGGATTTTGAGGGTTTTTGAGGGTTCGATTTCGAAGTACCTGGACATTTACTGTGCCTACGGAATGGGAAGACTGTCGAAACAATGAATGATACCGTCATAAGCATACATAATAATATACCTTTACGCCAAATTCCAAAGCGTTTTTCTCGTGAAATTCAAGTTTGCAACTTTGAGAAAAGACCTCATAATATTAAAATAAAATAGTAAGGTTTCAAAAATACAGCGTTTATAACACAATCAAATTTAAATCAGCACTTTTAATTTTTGTACAAGTGGAAGGCATTTAAATAAATAAATAAATCTTTATTGTAACAGATCGTAGTGCATGTATCATCTTTTACAAAGTGGTAGTGTATCTCTAACAATCAAGTGGGTGTCGTGCTGCTCTCCTTGCAAGGCTATTATCATCACACTAATATTATAAAGGCGAAAGTTTGTGAGTGTGTGTGTGTGTGTATGTTTGTTACTTCTTCACGCTCAAACGGCTGGACCGATTTGGATGAAATTCGGTATGAAGACAGCTTATAACCTGGATTAACACATAGGCTACTTTTTATCCCGAAAAAAATGTAGTGCCCCCGTGGGATGAGCAAGAAATTCAAATATATTTGTTACTCTTTCAAACTCAAACGGCTCGACCAATTTTGATAAAATTTGATGTGGAAGTAGCAGACATCCTGTATACACATAGCACACATAGGCTACTTTACATCCTGAAAAAATGTAGTGTTCCCGTGGGATGAGCAATTTTTTGTGAATACTTTTCTCACCGATTAAATAATACACGTTTTAGTGTATCTCATAAACCGCGGGTAACACCGCGGGGCGCAGCTAGTATTATTATATTTATTATGCTTTATTTATTCTCTTGACTATACACATGGTTTTTTAATACACGAAAAGATGCTGTATCCCATCCTATTTACTTATTACTTGCTCATTCTATTAATTTATTACTGTTTCTAACGTAATAATATTGTCTATCTGATGGTTCTGACACCTAGGCAAACGATATCCATAACCTTCCACACTCCTCCTTCCATCTAGTTTGAAGACAATGATACAAAATACAAAAAACAATTCATGAAAACACCGAAGTGTAATTAATTAATATCCTAATTCTATCCATACTAATGTTAAATCATCATCATCTTCCTGCCCTTATCCCATATTACTTGGGGTCGGCGCAACACGTTTTCTTCTTCCATTCTCCCCTGTCAACCGTCACGCTATCATTCACTCCCTTTTCTTTCATATCATTCCTCACACACTCCATCCATCTTTTCTTTGGCCTTCCTCTCCCTCTCCATCCATCAACATATATTACATTGATTACTCTTTTAGTCACATGCGTTAATATTATTTTATTAATATTATAAATTAAAAAGTAATTCTGTCTGTCTGTACCTTTTTACGACTAAACCACTGAACCAATCATTATGAAATTTGACTGGCGTGATTTGCGACAAATGGCGTGATTTACGTCCGATTGATCATGAGTGTCGTTTCTTCAACCCAAATTTTGGCGCGACATTAATCCACGGATTTTCCTTGCGCGGCGTAATCCATAGCCTCACGTCATTTATTTTGGCGTCGTGCCATTTGTCTGTGAGTGAGAAAACCGTGGGCCGTGGCATCACGCCACGCGGCGAAAAGGCATGTCATCCATTTATTATAATTCACATGGACTGACCGTGAATGTCCAACTTTAGTTATTTATATTATAGCATCTCCAATTTTTCTGCCTCCTGGTACCGTAATCTCAGTGCGGCTCGACACGGATATAAGTCAATTTAGCCGGGTGTAATACACCTTCCCGGGTATAACTGCGGATATTAATACTTTTTCTGATGTCGAATGTCGGGATCAATGCTTCCATGTTTACTTTGTGAATGGCTAGTAACCTAAGCAATGATTAAGGTGATTTTGTTTAAGGACGCTGTTACAAATGGGTAGTCAAATCATTACTTTTTTACACAAAAGTATGTTTATTAAATAAAATGCTTTGCATTCTTAAAATGTTTTTTCGCCAAATTGTTGATAGATGTGCATGGTACAATTCTGAATTATAAATATAATTTTAGATAGGTACAGTTTGTCAACAGATGTACCGAAGTGAAAAATTTTACTTATATTTATTTATTCTTCAACAAATTTACATTTGTGTCGAACAGTTTTAACATACCTACACGAATTACACGAAGTGATATTAACAATAAATGTAACACTAAAATTAAACAATTATCACAAAGCCAGGAAAAAGCAAAACATACAAACACTACATTCCACATTGGTCACAACATTATTATTCTTAATATATTATTAATTATAATAATTCAACATATCAATTCAAAATCAATTCAATAAAAATAAAAAAAATAAAAAAGATATAAGTATTTCAATAAAATTAATTAAGATGTAAGTCACGTTTATCTTTGAGAAACTCTTCAATGCTGTAATAACATTTCGTCAATAACAATGACTTTAATTTTCTCTTGAATTCATTTAAATTCATACAGTTTTTCAATTGTACAGGCAATTTATTGTACATATTTACTGATTGCACTCTTGAGGCATGTTTAACGACATTAAGCTTAGGCTGTATGAAATTAGGTAGATCCATTCTTCGCGTTTTTATTCTAATCTGTCTCTGTTCTTCTGTCTCAAACTTATGGATATTTTTAATAAAGTTACTGAGCAGGACCAGAATATAGAGGCATGGTACTGTAAGAATGTGCAGTTTCTTAAAATGATCTCTACAAGACTCCGTTTGTTTAATGCGAAGCATAGTTCTCAAGGCTCTTTTCTGCATAACGAAAGCAGCATTAATATTGTATTGGTAGCTGTTGCCCCAGAACTTTATGCTATATCTAAGTCTAGACTCTATGAGTGCAAAATACACCATTCTGAGGTGAGCAATGGTTAATTCATCTCTAAGACTCCTGAGAGCATAGCAAGCACTACTCATAGTGTTGGTAACCACTTCCAATTCCTTCTTCCAATTTAAAAGTGCATCTATTTGTACCCCCAAAAATTTTACATTGTCTACAATATCCACTTTATTCCCTAATAAATGTACTTTGACAGTATCGTTGTTCTTCACTGTCGATTTAAATAATAAACATTGCGTCTTTTTAAGATTTAGTTTCAAATCATTCATAGTGAACCATTTCTCAAGAGCAGATAGGATAAAATTAATCTTCTTTTCTAAATTTTCTATATTGTCGCTAGCTATAATAGCACTTGTATCATCGGCAAAAACTACAAGATTAGTATCATCTGAAATACTTTTCATGTAAGCTATCAGATCATTTATAAATATTATAAAGAAGACTGGGCCTAGAACTGATCCTTGTGGTACGCCTTTATTTATTATAACTATGTCTGATTTGTGTAGTTTTTCATGCCCATCTTCTTGAACTGTAATTTCCACATACTGTGTTCTATTATGTAAATAGGATCTAAATAAATTAAACACATTTCCCCTAATGCCATAGAAATATAACTTATGCAAAAGAATACTATGTTCCACTGTATCGAACGCAGAACTTAGGTCGAGGAAAAGTCCTGCTACTTTTAGTTTAGCATTCAACTTACCTACTACATCATCAATCAACATGTCAATAGCATCTATTGTTCCTACATTATTTTGATAACCAAATTGTTGGTCGGTACAATTAAAGAGAAAATTTTAATGTACCTTTCTAAAATTATATTTAAAGTTCAGAATCGTACCGTGCACATCTATCAACATTTGGTCTCATATAAAATTGGTTAACTTTGCTTGGGTAGTTTTTGAGTTAGCTTCAATAATACGTAGTTTTTCCCTACTTTTATATGGATGATGTTCTACTTTCTTTTGCAGGTGGTATTAAAATTTGTGTGGGGTAGGTACCACAACTAAAAAGTGAAAAATAAAAACTTTTTTACAAAAAAATACAACCGACTTCCAATAAAAACACTACAAAGTGAAAAATAATTTTAATTTCGGAAGTCGGTGGCAAAATCGAAAATACATTTAACCAGACACCGACTTCCGATATTAAAGTTATTTTTCACTTTGTAGTGTTTTTATTGGAAGTCGGTTGTATTTTTTTTTGTAAAAAAGTAATGATTTGACTACCCATTTGTAACAGCGTCCTTAATGCATTTTTTTAGTATTTAAGTAGAATCTTCTAAATTAAAGTTTGTTTTGACGTTAGTCTCTTGTCTATAAGGCCTCATGAGGAATATGATGTGATGAAAATGGTGAAAAAAAAATTGTCATAAGTCTACTTCGTGTGTCCTTGGATTGGTGATTGAAGTTTGTTGTTAATCATAATAAAAAGTAAGTTCAAAAACTAAAACCCGACTACTGAAAAATCACCCTGCCGCGGTCGGTCTGTAACCTATTATTAATATTATTTACCTCCACTTTTACTTATTTTTCACAATTTAAACATATTTGTTTACTTAAACAATATGACATATACATATATACATATTTTTAATGTGCTCGTCAAGACCTTTCTTTTGATAGGTACCAAACATGTCATTAATATCTCAATTTTATTTTTTTCGAGGTCAGAAATTTACGTGTAAAGTCCAACATAGTAAATTTATGGAGAATTTATAAAGCCCAGACCATTATTATCTACGAATCTATTGATACCTCTTTTATTAAAATCGGTTCAGTAATTTAGGCGCTACGGTGGAACACACGTAAATACATACTTATATACATACATACTTACATACATAGACTGCTAAAATCATAACCCTTCCTTTGGCTTTGCCGTAGTCGGGTAAAAAGGAAAATGCTACTGCTGATTGCTCATACAAATTAATACCTACCACCTACAAGTGCGAAAGGGATGACAATTTTTTTATTCATACACAGGTGAAGAATACAAAGCTCGATTTCCCTAGTTTATTAAAGAAGACCACTTTAATACCCTACAAGTAGCACCGTCTATTCGCGATCCTATTTACCCAAACAACACCAAAAAAACTGCGGTCTCTATAAAATTCTCCCCTAACATCTGAAACTCCATATGATACGACCTACGTAGAAAAAACCAGTTTCCTTTGACCCCTCAACACATTTCCACTTAGCCTGAAAATTAACAGGACCCCTGTAAAGCGTACTAAGTGTTTGAAGTCAAGGGGGGGATGAAAGGTCTTCCTATCTTGGTCGGATTCAGTCCATAGGGAAATTTTGTATGCATGTACCCGCAACAGTCCTTGGCCTTATATTATATATATATATATATATATTAGTTTTCGTAATTTATATTCCTATGTTTGTTTAATAGAAATGTGTGAATAGTGGCAGCCATGTTTTTTGTAGGTACAGTCAACACAGTTATTTGTACGTGAATTGCTTCATGTTAAATTTCGAGAAAATATACAATTTTGTGTTGGTGTGTTATAATGCAAATACAAAGTAATATATATAAAATTGAACATGAAGCAATTCACATACAAATATGTTAGTAAGCCCTGCCTAGATATCTCTTTTGTTGACTGCACCGGTAACTGTACCGGTAAACGGTAACCTAATACGGTATGACCTACAAACTTACAATATGGTTTAAGTTAATTCGATTTGAAGTCTTTGATCTTAAATTGGGGTCTGTCTGTGTCTGTATTTATAGAGAGAGGCTTAGTGTAATTTGCTTACTAACTAAATTAGATTTTTTAACGAGATAAGATCGTTATTTTGCATCCTTTATGGTTAAGAGGCATTTTTATTCTTACATACTTATCAAGGCTGGGTTGCACCAAGGACTACGTTATAGTTTCCGTCAAAATTAATATGACCATAGAATGACTACCTGCTGTTGCGCCATCATGTCAAATGTAAAAGTTAAAATTCGGAGCAGGGACATGACATTCGACGCGTCTGACAGAAGTGACAGATATTTAACAATAACTTTAACCAGCGAAGCGTAGGCGGTTAAGGTTACAGTTAAAGTTAAGTCTAATGGAACAACCCATTTTTTGTCTACCAAGAATCTTAACAAGAAGTAAGATGGTGCAACCCACCCTAAGTATTTACTATTTATTTAAATGCGTCTCAAAAAGATAGGGCGACCAGGAAGTTATTAAAAACAATCAAAATCATGCTTTCATTAGAATGTATAATAATAATAATTATGGCCATACCATACTTATATATTATATTATACATTCGCTTTATGCACCTACAAGTGACTGACCAAACCTACGTCTTTTGTGTGGATCGCCCGGAGGACACGGTGGAGCATACAGTGGAGGTCTGCCTCGCTTGGGCGGAGCACCTCCGTGTCCTCGCGGAGGCGATCGGCGGCGATGATCTCTCGCGTCCGAACCTGGTCCAGGCCATGATGCGGAGCGAGAGTGCATGAGAGGCCGTCACCTCCTTCTGCGAAGCAGTAATGCTCGCGAAGGACGAGGCGGAACGCGTGAGGGAGAGGCAGCTTTTGCACCCTCACGCCCCTAGTTGCCGCAGAAGACGCCTTGGGCGGCGGGAATCGATAGCCGATTCCCGGCCACCGGAGACGCGGGCTTGCGGACGGCGAGCAATGGGTAGGTCGCCGTCCGGTACGGACCAGGCCCGGGTCAACGGCGCGTTGTGTTCCACGCGCGCCTCAAAGAGATATCAGCAGTGATGGGGTCTGATAGGGCCGATGCCAGGATCGCGGGTTGTTCGAAAGAGATACCGTGCAGCACCGTACGGCACAGGCAACTGAAAGAGCACGGGTGGGTTTTAGTCAGTAAAAGTCTGACACGCTCCGCTCCACCCAAAGCGGAAGAAGTTATTGATGACTTCCCAGTCCCAAAAAAAAAAACCTACGTCTTCGGAAAACAGACTTTCGAGTGACTTAATAGGTTAGCAGTGTAGGTAATATATTTAAGTAACAAACCTTATTTAATAGGTCAATCCTTTTACGCCCCATAGGAAGAATAAGAGAACTAATTTTTTTACTATTACTTAATAGTGATGGAACAACGTTAATAATAAAAAAATATTTTCCCGGTATAGAACCCATACCACGCACAATATTAGGCAAAATTACTCACGGATGAACCGTGTGAGGGGCTATCTTACCTAAAATCCTAGTACTCACTGAAATATGACTGCTATACCAATCTCAAGTTACCTTTGCAGTTAGTGCTTTTCATTGCATAGTTAGCAACTGCAACTAATATAGTAATGTCGTAAATTAAATGTTTATTAAACACAGGTCAGGTCACGGTGTAATACTGCAGTAACAGGTGTGCTGTAATTATATAAGATATGGCCACTATTAAGGAAACCATTGGCTGTTCTCAACATAAGCTCTGTGTATAACGTTATAAAAATAATGTGTTGAAGAAAATGCAATATTTGGTCTGGTAGTCTATCTTTCCCGAAATGCAAGAAAATAAAGAAAGAAATTGCTCTATTTGAAGGACTAATTTTGAAATCGAAATGGTTGCAAATTATACTGCAGTCTCAGATCAACAAAAAAAGGAAGATGGAGTGCCGAAGGTATCTAAAGTGAAGTTTTTTTTATCAAAGTGTGTGCTGAAGGGTTACCATTTGTTAAATTGTTTCCCTATAATTTGGGGAGTTAAATTGTAGGGGTAAGATATCATATTTAAATTTGTTTTATCGAATGGGGAAATTTTAAATCGTATTATGTACCCTCGCACTTTACGTCACTGCGATCTTCGTTTTTCGTTCCAAGTAACCTAAAACCCATAGTTTATTTAATAAAAAAAAAAACGATTTTATTTCAAGTACTTACTAACAAGTAAAAAGTAATTCCGACAGACTTTTTATGTGATTTGCTATTAATTGTTTTTACAAGTTTTCACTACACAGGAAGGCATAATTCTATTTTTTTTAACTATGTTAATTAGACGACGATTCTTCAGTTACTAAGAGCGGTGAGCGTGGTATTAGTTATATGTGTGTACGTGAGCGTGTATTTTACTAGCAGGAGCACGGTTTTGTGGCTTCATTTTTGATGTTAACGGCGCTCTATCTTCCTTTTTGTTTCTTATTTTTGCTGCGGTTTGTTGAAACCACCAATCAATCTGCCTAGCCTTTTCCCAACTATGTTGGAGTCGGCTTCCAGTCTAACTGGATGCAGCTGAATACCAGTATTTAACATGGACATGCCTATCTGACCTCCACAAGCCATTAACTGGGTAATACGATAGCCCTTGGTAAGACTGGTTGTCAGACTTTCGGGCTTCTGACGACCCGTTACGACTGTCAAAAATCCACGAATGACAGCCGGGACCAACGGCTTAACGTGCTTTCCGAGGCACGGAGGAGTCTCGGTATGTAAAGATGGTCACAAATCAACTGACCAACCCCGGCAAGCGTAGCTTAACCTGATGGATCGGACCGTGCGGCTGTTATTACTTAACCACGAGCTCCTCGAGTTGTTGAAACCATCAAGGTGCTAAATTATTTCGTGTCTTTTCTTAAGAAGCGCGTTATAAATTGTTTGTAAGTATCAATAAACAAATACCTATTACGTGGATAGTGCAAAATACTATGTTTAATTTCAAGCATACTTTTTCACATTCTCCAATAAATTTCGTCGCTCACATTAAAACTGCCAACAATCTTTTGTAAAGGAGTTTATTACCAACACCCGCTTTAAAAATACGTGTTGCGATATCGTTAAACGGTACATCAAGAGTATTAAATAAAAGCGTAAAATGCTCAATTTACGAGGCGCTGGTATGCTCTAGGAGTCGTAATTACGCGCCCGGGGCGCGGCCCGCATGAAAGGGCCTTAATTTTCTCTACAATTATACTAAAGACGCGCACAAAATCTAAGGAGCACTGCTTGTATTTTTTTAAGGATCAAGTCGTTAGTGAACAGCGGAATACCTATGGTCTGTTCCAAATGTATCTAACAAAAATGTAAACAATTGGACCAGCGCGGTGCCAATTTGTAGTGGCAGTTACTATTGAGTATGTACTTTTATTTGATTTTTTTTAATTCTTATTTTAAAAGACCTTTATGTGTCAAGTGAGGTTAATTTTACCACATCAATTTAGATGATTTTTCAATAACAATAATTGTTGGAAAAAGTAGTGAGACATAAAATTAAAATCTTCTAAATACTGTTGAATGTGTGATTGCATAATAGTTTTGGTATAGACTGTCATGATTGTTATGAGGCCTTCACAATGACTGATCAAGCTTGTGTCTATTCTTCCTTCATCGTAGTCTTCTCGCAGACTGATCATTTTAAGAAGTACAGAAGCCAGCACATCAAGCTACCCCAATCTGTCAAATTTCTTTGTTAGATTTTCAACTTTACTACAAAGGAATATGGTTCCTATTCAATTGGGAAAATTTGACAGATTGGGGTAGCTTGATGTGCTAGCCTCTGTACAGGAACATAATACGGCTCTTTTTTAGGGTTTCGTATCTCAAAAGGAAAAAACGTAACCCTTATAGGATCACTTCGTTTTCCGTATGTCTGTCAGTCTGTAAATAACTTTTTCTTAGGAATGCATGGGGGTATCAAGTTAAAATTAATATCAAATAAGTAAGTCTATGGTTTCTTAAAGTCCTAAAAAAATCAAGCTTCTAAGTCGACGCATTATAAAAATACGGCCATTTATGCAGCATATTTTGATATTCGCAAGTAAATCAAAACTTACAGGGTACTTCCCGTTGACCTAGAATCATGAAATTTGACAAGAAGTAAGGTTTCAGACACGAGTAAAGGATAAAGTCCGAAATATGTTAATTTGTAATTTTATCACTTAAAAAAATTGGGATTATATTGTTAAGTTTGTTTTTGGGATTAATTATTTTCAACTACGGAACCATTCGTACGTACGTAGTCCAACATGCGGATTTTTCTTTTTGAGGTCATCAATCCTGTGTAAATAGATTGTAACATTACATAAATCGCTTCCGCTTATACCTTACACCGCACAAAAAGTGTGGCTCTAATTAAATTATCTAAATTCGCGAGCTGTTCGCGCTTACTACCGGCACACGCACTTTACGAGTCTCATTCACACGTTTAGTTATGTGAAAATGTATTTACTAAACTATGCAAAAGTATGAAATTCTCTGAAAAAAAAATCGTGGTATTAATTCGATGGAACCTTTTTAGTTTCCATACGTCCAAATGAAAAAAACCATAGAAATATAAAAAACAGGAGAAGTGGCATGGGGGCGTGTTTGTGTCCACGCGTTATGCGCACGCTGTGCCTTTACTCGCCAAATGGCCGTCTCCGCGAACTAGTACGCTTTCGACCGTGGTCACGATAAATTATAAAAATGCCGTGTTCTTCAGTGGTTTCCTGCAAAAACCGAAGTGATATTAAAAACTTCGTATCTCACGGAATCATTTACCATATGTAATTAAAAGTATTTTACTGTATTTATCTTTAAAATCATAAAAAACAACAAATCGTAAAATATTTCTTGCTTTTACTACGTTATTTTTGTTTTCAAATATCGCAGCGGCTGTACTATTTTTGCAGCAAATACATTGCTCCTTAACCACTACCTTAAGTATGTCGCTAAGCGACTGGACAAGCAATGTAAAAATAACAAAACGATACTTTATTTACGCGGACCGTCGCATAGTACAGCCGCTGTGTCTTGCGGCGAGATAGTGATGAGGTTAAGATCCACTAAAGTAGGCTATCGATAATAATGTCGATTGCCCAGCGAATATTATATTGCTATTATAGTTTATTTTTCAATTTGTCAACCGTTTTAGCCCGGTTGGAACACTTGAAAAGATGACGTTTAAGTACGGTTGGAAAACCTTTGAGAATGTAAAATAATCTTTTTTACTGTTTTTGATTATTTTACCTAGTTGAGAAATGCATAACCAACGGTCGTAAAGTAAGTTTATTAATGTTTAGGTGGAGTGTTTTAGGGTTTAAATTATCGCATCTTCGTGCTATTTCCTTACTTTTTTTTTGGTTTTGGTATTTTACATCCGCTAAAGTCTTTAACTATGCACCACAAGATTCGAATGCGTTGTAGTAATCGGTATGATTCAGATAAAATATAAGTGATTTTTGCTTAAAATAAGTCAACATATTCATGCTATTTATTTGTTATGCATGAGTATGGCATGTGTTTGTTTTCATATATTTAACTATTTCTTAACTAAGGGTTTTTTTTTAATAACAAAAGCCTATTCGCCTGTTGCCTGCTACCTGCTTACTCATCGTGAGGTTAAGAAGTATAGACCGCGCGGAACTAGTTGATCGCGCCTTAGGTATGTGAGCGGTGGGATGGAGGAGCGGGGGCGCATTACTCAGTACGTGCGTTGCGAACCGCCGCCTCACCCCTGTCTCAGCGGCCAACTAGTTCCTATAGACTATATAGACTATAGCTTAAGATACTTATTATGTAAATGATAAATAAGTTCATAAAGTACCTTTTTAGCTTCCCAAAAGATACAAATACAAAAAAATAATGGATTGATGCCACAGGAAGGCCACCTAACTGGTTCCCAACAAAATGTAGCACCATATGCTCAATTCACTTTAAGGCAGAAATGTTCCAGCCTCTAAAGAAAACTCGCAGGCTTTTTGAATGGGCAATCCCAAAATTAAGAGTACGTCAAGTACTGAACAAATACCTCCACTTTACAGGTCAGTGAGTAAACACATCATAACAGGGTTCAACAATTCCTATGGTTTCACAGCCTAAACCAACTTAACCGGATTGTTTTAATTTATTGATTCGTGTTTTTTTTTTAATATACATTTTTTTTTAATTTAAAATATATAATACTTTCTGGACATATCATTTTTTATTTTATTTTCAGGACCCCAAATTTTTCTTGTACAGTAATAAATGGAAGTATCGATAACTTTCCGATTTAGTCAATCACTAGCGTATATGTAAAATAAATTGCTTTTTGCACAACACAATAATAGCGCCAGATGTTTTTGTGTGAGTAAGTTGTACGGTGCATGGTAAATGCACGCTGTGTGTGACGAGTTAAGGTTTATAATTGATTGTGTAGTATGTTCTGATTTATGAATTGCAAGTGTGTGCGCGACTTTGTATCTATTGCTTTTAGTGAACTACAAGTGTAGTAGTGGCGCGGTGGTGGGGCCAACCTAGCGACATCGGGTTCTGATACATTTTCAACTACCGGGCATATCTCCTTCTTTCATATATCTATGAAAAAAACGGACCCTTATCGGATCACTTGTGTGTCTGTCTGTCCGTCTATCACAGCCGATTTGCTTTGAATCTATTGGACCGATTATTGGTACACATATGAATTTCTGTGACCCAAACACAAATGAGTAACGTGAATAAATTAATTTTGAATATGGGATCCACTTCATTTTTGGGGAAAAAATTTGAAAATAAAAATAAAAACTGTTTAGCAAACTGAACCGTGTAACATTTCAAGGTAAATAATTGGGCTTGTTATGTGGATTTCAAAAGAGTTTTTTTTATAACTTTTAAATAAATAGTTTTAAAGTTATTAGACAAAATTGATGGAAGTTTACCATATTTTTATTTATTTTTTATATATTAATTTACCATTATCTTATTTATTACCATACAAATTTATTTGAGAAGAAGATTTAATTTTAAGCTACTCTTGCCGCGGTTGGTCCGTGGATGGGTGACCCTTTACACACCAAGGCCCCTCGGAAAGCACGTTAAGCCGTTGGTCCCGGCTGTCATTCGTGGATCTTTGACAGTCGTTACAGGTCGTCAGAAGCCCGAAAGTCTGACAACCAGTCTTACCAAAGAGGTATTGTATTACCCCATGACGAAAACTTTTAAAATTTTTGCATCCGCCATCTTGAACTCAAAAACCATGAAAATTACACCCATGTCATTATTATTTCCTTTATTTCATTATAATATAAGTTACATTTTTAAATAATAGAATATAAAAAAAAACAAAATCGGTCGTGAGCATGACGGAATTTCGTGACGAAAAATTATAATTTTTTTTTCGCCTAGCCCGCATTCGCAAAGTTCGTACCGTCCGAAAAGGAACTACGTTCCAAAAAATAATGCATCAACCATGATAAATTGACTATAAGATTTTACCGTACCCATTGTTTGTTTTCGATTCGGTTTGCTATCTAAACTTTGCCCCCTAATCACATTTACGACACCCTTCACTAAGAAACGACCCATACTTTTCCCAAAACAACGCCAGAAAACTAGAGTATAAAGCTGACAGACGCAAGCTGTGAATATGAAACTGCCGTCACCATTAATAATCGCAAGTGTGTGTCTGAACTTAGTTAAATATGTTTGCGGAGTCTCTACGGAGCATGTTTGGACAGAAAACTGCCGTAGTTCTAGCGCAGTGTGCGACGAGCTCGTAAAGTACAATAATATTGTGTCGTACGTGTGTGCGGGTGTGCATTCGCCTTTATACATAATGTTGGGAAATTATTCATGCTTTTTATTTGACGTCATTATAAATAAGTTCAAGAAAGAACTGCTTAGCTTAGGTTGTAAGGAAGTTACAAAGTTGCAGATGTTTATTTTTTTTTCGTTCCTGAAGTGATTAAGTAAATAGTACCTAAATAAAAAGTAAGTAATAGTACCGTAATACTGCCTTGTTTTTCCTCAAAATTAACCTCCTTTTATTATGTGTAAATTGGTACAAAAAACACTTTTACTCGTCAAAAATATATTTTGTTTTAAAATTAAATGAGGTCGATGTTTTCTATACGACTATTCTGAGAAGAAAGTCAGAAACAGACTTAGAGGTAACAAAGAATTCATTTTTTTATGTATTGATACAATAATATTATTACTTATAAATATTAATTGTTGTGCCAACATGTCAGTATAACATCTTCCAAGTATTTTTATAAAGCAACATCTATCATTTTTACATGAAAAAATATTGAAAAAGAAAAACACTTTTCCCCAGTCGTACACTAACGCCATCTGTGTCAAACAGCGTGAACCTAAACGGAAAGACTTTCTTTCACGTGTAACCTCGTTACAGAATATTGTACAGCGCTGCGGTAATAATCGGAACTAAATGTTTTATTGTGCTGACAAAAGATGCTTGTACTGTGCTACATTTTGTATTACGCTGCTAACAATATTATACAATTATACACTATGTAAAGAGAGAAATTCCGTGGTAATGTTTATGGTACATGCTAGAACTTCACATGGGCGTAATAAGTTTGAAGAATTTGATTTGTGAATTTCTATTATAGTTATTTAGATTTTCTGGAATTTCTCAGTAGCAGCCCGAAGTCTGGATTAGTGCCCGGTTGATGGCAATAGGCTCGCTCCCTATTATATCGGACTTAAACATAACTGGCGACATGTGGGTGTACTATAAGTACACCTCTGCCCAACCCCTCGGGGCAACAAGGCGTGATGTTATGTTAGTATTTAGGTATATACCGTATATAACTTAGCTCTAAAGCTAAGTTATATACGGTATGCAAACAATAAAATAAACAATATAATAGTCTTATTATTCGGTATGCAAACTAGTATTTCGCCTCTTTGCGAGAAAAATGTGACATTTCGGAAAAGGTGTTTTTTTTATTATTCGAAAATTGAATATTTAAAAAAAAAATATTAGATTACTCATTTAACGTAAAAACGTATTAATTTACTTGTCATTATTTTATTAAAGTTTACATATCGCTTCCCATAAAATTATTTTTTTCATTTTGCTGGCAAAGGTGCGATTTGTAGTTCATTTATGCCCGGTTTCTGAGGTTTTTAGACGGAGTTTATCCTTTCGATAGTAATGAATTACTATCGAGGGTGTATCTGAGGACCTAAAAAACCGAGCATGAGGAAGGAATTCGCTTAAATAGATAATTTTGTCGAATCAATAGCTATTTCTTCAGAAACCAGGCATTAGAGTTCATAATCATCTTTTAACCTAGGTACGTACAGTCAATCAATCTGCCTGCCTTTTCCCAAGTATGTTGGTCGGCTTCCAGTCTAACCGGATGCAGCTGAATACCAGTATTTTACATGGAGCGACTGCCTATCTGACCTCCACAACCCAGTAACTGGGTAATACTATACCCCTAGGTAAGACTGGTTGTCAGACTTTCGGGCTTCTGACGACTTGTAATGACTGTCAAAGATCCACGAATGACAGCCGGGACCAACGGCTTAACTGCTTTCCGAGGCACGGAGGAGTCTCGTTAAGTAAAGATGGTCACCCATCCACTGACCAACCCCGGCAAGCGTAGCTTAACCTTATGGATCGACCCGTGCGGCTGTTATTACTTAGCCACGAGCTCCTCTTTTAACCTACGTACAGTCATGAGCATACTCGTAAATACCTTGATAAGAACTATTTACTCCTAAAATATTAATATAATCCTCTGCCTAACCCTTTGGGGAATGCAGGCGTGATGTGGTGTTATGTTATCACGTGATGTGGGTGGGGCGTAGCTAGTGTTGATATAACGCGCCAGAAGTCTATAGTAAATTCAATCTATAGTCTCAACCGACTTGCCTTAGGCAAACTTAATAGCATTAGGGATTTAGGTATTATACAGGATAGCAAATTCCTATTTGATCAACACATTGACAGTATTGTTGGTAGGGCCTCCAAAGCACTAGGATTTGTAATTAGAGCCTCAGCCTGTTTCCGTTCTCTGAAGACGATCAAGGTTTTGTATTGTTCGTTCGTACGCAGCCACTTGGAGTATGCATCGCAAGTCTGGAACCCTCAATCTGCGATCTACACTTCGCGCATTGAGGGTATCCAGAAAAAGTTTCTAGGAGCAGTGGTGGCCCAGTGGTAACGGTCGCAACTTACGAGTTGTAGGTCGTAGGTTCGAAACCAGGCAGGCGCTTTACTTTGTGTAAATTATTTCATCACCACTGCTCTCAAAACGGTAAAGGAAAACATCGCGCGCCAAATATCTGTTGATTACAGTCACCGTTGTAAGAGATTCGATTTCTCCCACTGGATCGTAGGCGATTCATTAATGATATATGTTTTTTGATGAACATAGCGAATGGCTCGTTTGACTGCCCTGAACTATTAGCAAAGTTAACATTTCGCACTAACACTATGGGATTACGTAAAAGGCCGCTTCTAGGTGTGCCTTCTGCCACTACGAATTATAGGCGTAATGCTTTTCTTATAAGAAGCGCTCGAGGCTTTAATGAGGTATCTTCTGAACATGATGTTGACTTATTTTGCACTAAGATAAGCACGGCAAGGAAACTCTTAGCCAAGTCATTTTTTGTCGATGATGCATCGGCTAGTGGTTCTTAAACTCTTAAACTCATAAGTAGCTACATGGATAAATTAAATCCAGCTAACTTAACCCAACCGACTAATAAATAAAACTAACCTACCTACTAATAAATGAAACCCAACCTCAATGATATTTTTAATAAAATATCATTGCCCAACCTACTTAAACTCTTCTCTGTTCAGCTTAAATTAATCGTGTTATATATCTGTGGAGGCTTGTTATTAGCAACTTGATAACATGTTGTGGTAAACTATTATTTGTAATTAGCCTGTAAGCCTTCCTAAGAATCGTAGGAGACGCCCTGGGCGGCGGGAATTGATTGCCGATTCCCGGCCACCGTAGGCGCGGGCTTGCGGACGACGAGTAATGGGCAGGTCGCCATCCGGTATGGACCAGGCCCGGGTCGACGGCGCGTTGTGTTCCACGCACGCCTCAAAGAGATGTTAGCAGTGACGGGGTCAATTGGGCCGATGCCGCCGGGGTCACGGGTAGTTCGAAAGAGATACCGTAGCCCTGGCACGGGCAGCTGAAGAAGCATGGGTGGGTTTTAGTCAGTAAAAGTCTGACACGCCCTCCCGCTCTGTCCAGAGCGGGAGAAGTCATTTGATAATTTCCCATCCACAAAAAAAAAAAAAAAAGCCTTCCTAAGAATAATAAAATAAAATAATAAATAAATTTTATGATGTTACGAACAAGTTTTGTCGAAACCTTGCTATTATGAAAAAGGTTAATTCGTTATTTCACTAGAAAATCACTTTTGAATTTCATGTTTCAGTGTAAGCTCGTGGTCGCACAGGTCGATCGAAGGTTAAGCTATGATTGCTGCGGTCGGTTCGTCGATGGGTGACCATCCGTCACATATCTAGCCCTCTTCGTGCCTCGGAGAGCACGTTAAGCCGTTGGTCCGGGCTGACATTCGTAGATCTTTGACAGTCGTTACGGGTATATCTATCCCCTTAACTTCCAACTCCATACAGACCTGACAATAATCATTCAAATGATACGAATAAAACAAATACAAAATCAAGTTGTCTGCTTCGTTAATCTGTAGATGTTTGTTAGCACAAAATAAACTGCATCCCTGAACCATTCGTTACGCTAATTTTCATTGTAATAAAATAAAATTACTTGACATGCAAGCACAGTCGCGATCTTCTAGTAATACAAATACTTTCCAAGTCATAACTCTAGAGAAATGCATGCAGCATCGCAGCACGCGAGTAACACGTTATTGGAGTAGCATTGCATACACGGAATGTATTGGCACGTACTTCCAATACATTGATAAGTATCCCTCCAGGGATCAACTGGATGCTTCGATCTCTAGTCAGACATAATAACATTGCTGTGTTAAACTTCAAATAATTTTAGTTGAAAGAACAGGTAACATGTTGAACAGGTGAAATATTTTTGGAACACATAGGGGACTAACGCATTTTAAATAACTTTTAATCTTTTTTACTTTACTTGGCTGTATTATTAAAAAAAGAGGAGCTTGTGGCTGAGTAATAACAGCCGCACGGGTCGATCCATCAGGTTAAGCTACGCTTGCCGGGGTTGTCCGTGGATGGGTGACCATCTTTACATACCAAGACTCCTCCGTGCTTCGGAAAGCACGTTAAGCCGTTGGTCCCGGCTGTCATTCTTGGATCTTTGACAGTCGTTACGGGTCGTCAGAAGCCCGAAAGTCTGACAACCAGTCTTATCAAGGGGTATCGTATTACCCAGTTACTGGGTTGTGGAGGTCAGATAGGCAATCGCTCCATGTAAAATAGTGGTATTCAGCTGCACCTGGTTAGACTGGAAGCCAACCCGAACATAGTTGGGAAAAGGCTAGGCAGATTGATTGTATTATTAAAAACAAAGAATATAATTGAACTCATCATTTCGAAAAGGGCATGAGTCAATGAGTTAATACTTTTCAGAATCAACAAAAATATGCTTCTTGTGTTGAAAAAATGGAATATATAGGGTGTACCAGAAAAGTGTGGTCAAATTTATGGGTGTGGTTTAGACCATCAACCTGAACAACTTTCTCCATGGGAACAATTATATATAACTCGCGAAAAAATTATCAGCTGTCCCGTACAAAGCTTTTTTTTCACAAACTTAAATTTGACCACTCCTTTATGATACAGCCTGTATAGGTTAATAAATAAAAAAATACATGACTTTTGAGACATTTAGCTTATTTATTAAAAAGAATAAATTTTCAGACATATATTTTGAATATTTTTTTTTGGAATGCCTTTTCTCAGTGTGACTTTTTCCCTTTTCGAAATGACGGGTTGAAAACTAAATGGATATACATACAGTTAAACATACCGCGGTTGAGCGTTAGGTACACTAACTACACAATAAAAGGGTAAGATTAGGTGTTAAACTTTCATGTTTCTGACTCTCCGCTTCCTACGACTGTCGTATTCAACCGCATGAGCGCTGCAATCGACGGTATCTAGCTATTTGATAGGGACAAGAAGGCGATGTGATCATATCAAGCACAACTAAACCTTGCATATCGATGGAACCGTTCTTTTCCAGCTAAAAGATACAAAAGCTCGATACACAAGTATGCAAAATAAAACCATCTCTAAAATCTACACCGCCGCTCTGTGTTTCACATACCTTTAACGTAACCTTTTCATGAAAAACTGCAAACAAGGTGAAAAGAGGGGGGGGGGGGGCAAACGGATAAACAGCTCTCCCTTTATGATGCAAATCCCAGCACTTCAGCTGAAAATTCACAGCAATGCCTGAAACGCTGAAAAAGACGCTCTCGGTTGGACGCACCTGGAATATTTAGTAGTGGAATATACGCCTTTTTGTTTGTGTATGCGTTTTAGATCGAGGAGTCACGTTCAGAAAGAGATAGGTGTTCTAGATAGGGTGGAGACACGTTTGTTGATTCTTTTTTCGTGTTTATTTTGTGGAATTTTTAGTGTTGTTTATTGAAAAATACAAAGTGTTTTTATGTTTCATTCAGATTATTCAGCTCTCTTAATTGTCCCTGCTTCACAAGTGATGACATTTAGGTAAGGCCATGCCAGCCCTACTCCAGCAGGGTCCAGTCCCACTAACATCTTTGCTGACTAACTAATATTTTTTAAACATCATGAGCTATTGTCATGTAAACCGTACTGACACTGGAGAAGAAGAATAAAAATTACTTTATCCATTTGGACACAGCAGCAGCCCTCAACATTACTTGCAAAAGGTATTGATGAATTCTGAGGAAATGATATAACCGCATTTTCTTAAAAAAGGAGACCATCTTCACCCGATTTGCGTCAACAACACTAAAAATTACAAACACTAAAACGAACACTAAACTATTTCATATTACGAATAACCCTAAAATGCCCGAACATAAAATTAAATGCTCGCACTCCATATTAGCACGGTGGTGCGTTTTGACGCGCAAGATCAAGTGAGTGCGAGCACCGCCACTACGAATTGTGTCAGTAATTGCTTTGAATTCACGGCTCCTTTAGCAATCTCGGAAAATTAAGGCTTTTCAGGTGAAAATTGCATGGCACCGGTAGATGGACAGTGACTTAAATTTAATCACAAGTAATGTAAAAAGCGGGGGTTTTAGTATGCACGTGATGATGATGAAAAATAATGATAATATTTTATGGGGGAAAATTTATTGCTTAAAACTATCGATGTCACATAAAATAGTTTTCGCACTCATCCACAAAGTTAGAAAATAACTATATTTTCACTAAGTTTTAAAGTTTCTGTAGAAGACTAAATTAAACAAATTAAATGATTTTGTTTAATGATGATTGATACATCACACTATTATTATAAAGACGAAAGTTTGTGTGTGTGTTTGTATGTTTGTTACTTCAGTACGCTCAAACGGTTGGACCGATTTGGATGAAATTTGGTATGTAGATACCTTATACCCTGGATAATACATAGGCTACTTTTTTATCCTGGTCTACGCGGGTAAAACCGAAGGGCGCAGCTAGTAAAGTATGTGACGTAACCACAATGTGCCTACCTATAAGAAACTTGAGATATTTAAGTTATTACAATATTAAAATTCGTTCGCTCTTAGTAAAATGTACAAACAAGGCTATTTTTTAATCTAAAAAGACTACGTTCAAGGTTCGGCGGAAAATAAATTGGTGGCCAGGATAAGTTGCCCCATATCGCGTTTCATAGACAATATTACCATTATATTTTGATTTGAATATAATCGAAAAAAGTCACGTTGTTGTATTGCGTGAATTTATTTTCGTTTTTTACATTTTAGACTAGTCATACTGTTTGTTATTCAGTTTTTTTTAGGCAGATACAAATGATTAAAATATAGATATGAAAATGGAAGTTAGTTGCTGAAAATTGCCTTTTTTCAGAAAGTTGTCATAGTGTTTAATGCTCGTTCCTTGTGAAACTGGAACGAGTCATCAAAAGGCATCTTTTGAAGACTACTTTACTCCATTTGCAATAAGATTAGACATTTATACAAAACTTTTTTACAGTCCGTTCAACCTATTTTGACTTCTATTGCGTTGGTGGCATGACAAATGGCAGATGCAGTAAACAGTTGATATTGTAACCACTTTTTTGCCTTTAATGCCATCCTTAAGCCTACGGAATAGAAGTCAAAATCGGATGAACAGACTGTAAAAAAGGTATGTTTAAATGTCTAATCTTATTGCAAATGGAGTATAGTCACCTTAATCTTCGCCCACCTGCTGAAAAAGTCTGGGATATAGAAAATCTGGAATTGGGATGGAATTTGCTAAAATTAGGAGTCATTCACATAGGTATTCACCATACTTGGCAGATGATTTGTAAACCAATGACCTAACTAGCCACAAACAGTGTCACTATCTCAAAGTGAACTCTAAGAACCAGACCCTCGGTCTTCAAGTCTCAAGTCTTCGCTTCACTAGGTGTCGTAAACCCTAGGGGTCTAAGTGAGGAGAAGGACATTTCCTTGCCATAAGTTTGTAAATATGTGTAAGAGAAGTCGGGGTTCAAAGTGCAGATTTTCAAACAACACGTAAAAAAACCGTTAAAACAAGGTCTGATCTCCAAAAATTTTGGATATGTAGAGGCAGAACGTGTTCTAGTTGTAAACTAAATGGTCATATTTATTAAGTTAATAATACGAGTATCTTATTGGCCAGAAAGATTTTTTGCGAAAAGTTGATTGTTCCATCGTTGAGGAAAGATGTGTCGGTAGCAATTGTGATAATTAGTGATGCAGTAACTGAAAATAAATGTATATAAATTAAAGCAAAAAAAAATCTAATAAAAGCATTTTTTAAAGTAGCAATTCACGTCTGATTTATTATTTATTAAAAAAAGAACATTCAAACACAGCGTCAGCTACCCGCTGCCGCAGTCCGCAGTTCAACTGAATTTTTGCCCCGATCGATTTTCTTTTTGTTTCTGTTCTCACTGAACAATATTTTTTTCATTTTATTATAAGTTGCTAAATTTTGTGTACATTTCCTCAAATTCCATTTTTCTAAGTTATCTCAAACGTAAAAAATATAAGTAATAAATTACCAATAATCCAATTTAAAAACATACCCTGTAGCTTTTCCAATTTATAAGTGCAATTCGCCCATAAATAGCTGTAAAATTGATTGAATTAGATCAAAAAGTGTAAGAACGAAAAAAATACTAAACTTATAAATAACAAATATGTACCTGCCACCAAGCGAAAAGCAAACTAAAATGTCTTTACAGATACATTAAAATAACAAAACGGCTGCTGAAGCAGGGCGATAGCACAACGGTCAGTGACGCACACAAGAAGCAATTCGTATCGGAACAACTTTCCCCCGGCACTTTGAACCCCGGCCTCCATAACTCAAAGCCACGTAAAAATAATAATAATAAGTAAAAATACCGTCCCGTCCCCGTCCCGCATCATAAAAACAGGACTATTTAAAGGAAATGAACGTCGGAAAATAATGACTTTCCACCGAGTAAATCTTAAATTAAATTTATCTCAGTTTTGAAGAGCATCGGTCTAGTGAAGAGTAATGGTCGATTTCAGGACTTTACTTAATTAATTGTACTTAAGAAACTTTTGACTGATATATATTGTTAGGCCGCGCGTTTATGGAAACCTTGATGGTTTTGTTTTGAGGACTTTCAAAGGAATGGATACGAAATTCCTTTGACTTGGTTGCAGAAGTTGCAAGCCTTTCAAATACTTCGAATCTTTAAACATAATGTTATGTTTCGTATAATTTTGACAAAATCGTGTTCAAAAATTTACAGAATTGACACACACACACACTGAATTTCAAGAGGAATACGATATTACAAACGTACCTACTATGTACGTACTAGGTACCTACGTAATAGGTAGGTACATAATATTTGAAAGACTCAGCGTAAGAACTGTGCAGGTAAAAGTATTTTATGTAATTGTTAAAGTAAACAAGCAGAAGGTGATTGAATCGCCGCTCTTCAAACAAACACGAAAATACCATTAAACAGCAAAACATTAGGTAACTTAGCTCAACAGTAGCCAACCTTTAATTCAACGCCATCTAGCGAAGACCCGTGAAACATACCAACAAAACGCCCTACACGTGACGGCGGCCATTGTCCAAATTCAAACACGGACAAAAACTGTACGACAGCTGTTTGAAGTTTTAATAAAAATAAACTTGTACTTTCATCCTTTAACGGAAGCGATCGAATATGAAATTTTTGAGTACAAAAAGCGGATAACCTTTTTCATTTCAAACTAGTAACTTTAAATTAGTTCGAACACGTTTCTGGCTGCTTCTAGAGACATAAAATTATATTTTGTGCTTTTTACACATCACAATTATTGTTTTGTTTATAACTGAAGTTTTTTTTACTTCTGAAACTTCCGAGAATGTAAAGGAAGATATTTATTTAAGGCCCTGTTTCACCACCTACGATTAAGTTCCTATTAAAATTTACTTGGCATAATTTCATACAAATTCTGTTCCATTTTTGAATTTAATCGGTAAGTAGTGGCTATTCAGACATCGTGAAATAGGCCCTAAGTATTATTTAAGTCGGTAAAATTCTCTGCTGAACTTAGGCAACGAAAAGATTCGGTGAAACGTATATAATCATCACAATTTGGACAGAGCTTTTATGGAACGTACCAGCTGCCACTTGAGGCAATAAAATCGCTTCGAAGCATTTTTCCGTTCGAAAATCAAACCCACAATTAGCAGTGCAGCTAATAATTTCTATCATTTACGAGGTAACCGAATTTTAAAATACAATATTTATTTCCTCGCCTGCTGCCTCCTTTCTTGTTTTTGCCGATTGCCTCGTAGGTAAAGTGTCGCAAGTGCTACCGCTGAGCATGAGGTCCTTGAGTTCGATTCGCAGGTCAGGCAAAGTGTTATTGGGTTTTCTATCTATTTTTCAGTAGAACCCGGAGTTTGGATTGTGCCCGGTTGATGGCAATAGGCTTGCCCCCTATTACATGGGCCTTACACATAACTGGCGAAATGGCCAACTGTTCGAGGAAACAAGGCGTGATGTTATGTTATTTTTAATTTCTGAACTTTTCATGACTCATCATCGTCTGTTGAGAAAAGACTAACCGAATGCAGCTGAATACCAGTATTTTACATGGAGCGAATGCCTATCTGACCTCTGCAACCCAGTAACTGGGTAATCCGATACCCCTTGGTAAGCTGCTTATATTGTGAATATTTAAAGACTGTATAGCTCTAACCGTTTGCTTGTAAAACCTGTGTGAAAGACGATGGACAGACGGACAGACGTTAGTGACAGCGGTAGGGCTCTGTTTGGACACTTTGGGTGCGGAACCCTAAAAATGATCATCTGCCTAGCTTTTTTACCCAACTATGTTGGGGTCAGCTTCCAATCTAACCGGATGCAGCTGAATACCAGCATTTTATATGGAGTGACTGTCTATCTCACCTCCACAAATTAAATTATGTTGATCACAAAATCCTTCTGGACAAATTGCATTGCTATGGCATCAGAGGGAACATTTTAAAATTACTAGAATCGTATTTAAGTAATAGATTGCAATGTACTGAAATCACAAGAGTGTGCGCAAAAACCAAAACGGAACGAACGTATGTGTCGAATTTCAGGAGTATAAAATATGGAGTGCCTCAAGGTAGCGTGCTTGGGCCACCTTTATTTCTCATTTACATAAATGATTTGCCAAAAGTGACACAACAACAAATGATTTTGTTTGCAGATGATAGCACTGCCATAGTAAAATGTAAGGACTTAAATACTTATCATTTTGACATTAATAATACTCTTAATGACATAATTAATTGGCTTACTACGAATAATTTAATAATCAACCTCAAGAAAACCAAAATAATGCATTTCCACCAAAGAATTGAACCTCCAAAAATGAGTGTCAATTACAATGGCAACGAAATAGAAGATGTAAAAGTAAGTGTGTTTTTAGGTATCCATAAAGACAATAACCTTAATTGGAAAGCTCATATAGAACAGCTTTGTAAAAAAATAAATAAGTCTGCCTATGCACTTTTTCAATTGGCTAGAAAAGTTAATATAGACGCGTTACTTGTTGCCTATCATGGTCTAGTAGCCTCACTTCTACGTTACGGAATTATTTTCTGGGGTAATTCCTCGGACAAAGGATTACTATTCAAGGCACAAAAAAGGTGCATCAGAGCCATGTGTGGTCTGAAAACAGATGACAGCTGTGCACCGTACTTTAAATCATTAAAAATACTTACGCTACCGGCGTTATACATATTGGAAGTTTGTATCTTTGTCAAAACAAATCCCAACCTTTTTGAAAAAATGACAATGGTACGAAATGTTCCAATTCGTAGTCAGTACAAAAATTCTTTGAGTAATTTTAAATGTAAAACTGCATTAGTAAAAAATAGTGTCCTGGGTATGGCTCCACGCATTTATAATAAAATTCCAGACGCCATAAAAGAATTAAATTTTACACAATTTAAGAAAAAAATGAAATTGTTCTTAACTGATAAATGTTATTACACTATTGATGAATTCTTAAATGACGAATTAATTTAGATTTACAATTATTATTAGTGACATCAAATAATTTTGACATTTTAATTATTTTGACATAGATATTTTTTTTTTGACATTTTAATAATTCCTCATTTAAGGTCCGACATAATTTGAGTATTAAATAATATGTAATTGTTCAATTTATTTTCTAATTTAATACCATAATTATGCATGTTTCTTTTTTTTTTCAATTATTTTTAATAGATTTTAATTTATAATATTATGCTAGATTTGCAAACCATATTTGTACGCCTCCTGGCATAACATAGCGCTCTGTTAATCAAACATAAGATCTGTATTTTATTTTTTTTTACCTATGCTAACAAATAAAATAAATAAATAAATAAAATAAACAAACTAGTTACTGGGTAAAACGATACTCCTTGGTAAGACTGGTTGTCAGACTTTCGGGCTTCTGACAACCCATAACGACTGTCAAAGATCCACGAATGACAGCCGGGACCAAGGGCTTAATGTGCTTTTCGAGGCACGGAGAAATCTCGGTATGTAAAGATGGCCATCCACGAACCAACCACGACAAGCGTCGTTAACCTGATCGATCGAACCGTGCGGCGACTTAGCCACAAGCCTCACAATTTGCTTTTCATGACTATACGATTTAAATCACTTTGCCTAGTCCCATGAGCCCACAAAATTACAAAAATGAAAACAAATAAACTTCAATCAGACCGATAAGAGTCCATTCCCCAGAGAAGTTGGAGGTGTACACTGCACAGTTTAATTTCATTTGTTGGTCATGCCTCGGGCCAGTCTTGGCTTAGTACTTGTGAAAGTTTGTCTAAAAAGAGGTAAGGAAAAACTGTGTTGACTGTAAATAATTTAGGTGTTGAAATGACAGGTTGATTCAGTTGTGTTTGTTGTGAAAAGATTTACACTTGTGCAACGGTGTAGTTTCAGACATAAAAACTTTTTTACAAAAAAAAAAAATACAACCGACTTCCAACACTACAAAGTGCAAAATAACTTTAATTTCGGAAGTCGCTGTCTGGTTAAATGTATTTTCGTTTTTTGCCACCGACTGACGAAATTAAAGTTATTTTTCACTTTGTAGTGTTGGAAGTCGGTTGTATTTTTTTTTGTAAAAAAGTTTTTAGTTTTCACTTTTTAGTTGTGTACCTACCCCACACAAATTCTAATACCACTACCTGCAAAACAAACTAGAACATCATCCATATAAAAGTGGGGAAAAAATACGTATTATTGAAGCTAACTCAAAAACTACCTTCATTTTTATATGGCATCAACTTTGAGGTATACCTTCTCGAATAAAACAAACATTTTTCAAATCGGACTACTCTGTAAAAAGTTATGCGCGATCATACATACTTTTTTTTTAAATAATAAAATAAAACATACGTATCGAATTGAGAACCTCCTCCTTTTTTTCCTCAGTTAAAAATAGACGGTCTGTTTGATAAATCTATTATTTGGTCTACTTTAAAAAAAATAGCTCTGTTTACAGTGCGCTCCACAGTACCCACTCTGTATTTTTATGAGTTTGCCATACAGTTATTTAGTATTAATAAAAAGCGAGCATTTTCTTAATTTAAATACACAAAAAGTTTGCAAAGTTCTTAAATGTTAATGAATAAAGTGTGCTTTTATTTAACTTGAACTTTAAAAGCCAAGTCAAAGGTTGTAGCTAAGTAGAATTTCAAAAGAAAAAGAAGTTATAGATAAAGATAACTACTTTAATGTCAGTAAAAGTTGTAAAGAGCTGGAAAGTTAAGAAGAGCAAAATAGATGGTTAAAAGTAGGTAAAAAGTTAACGTGGTAATACGCTGAGGTGGTAAGATTCTAAACCGCTAGGCATTAATTATATCATTATCTATGGAAAAACCAGTGTAGGACAAACTGGGGTAAATCCTACCTTGTCGTTGATATTTCCTTACCTTTCTTCTTCAGGGATTATTCGGCGAAGGAATGGAAGTTTTCATGTAGTCATGTACAATGTGTAAATGCCGCTACATTAGTTACCATAAAATGAATGTCAAATAATAATAGCAATAAATTTGTATTCTCGTAAACAATTTGCCTTGCCTTTTCCCAACTATGTTGGGGTTAGCTTCCAATCTAACTGGATGTGGCTGAATACCAGTATTTTATATGGAGCGACTGCCCTTCACAACCCAATTAATGGGCAATACGATACCCCTTAGTAAAACTGGCTTTCGGGCTTCTGACGACCCGTAAGGACTGTCAAAGATCCACGAATGACAGCTGGGACGTTGGCCGTTGGGCTTAACGCGCATTTCGAGGCACGGGGGAGTCTCGGTATGTAAAGATGGTCACCCATCCACGGGCCAACCCCGGCAAGCGTAGCTTAACCCGTGCGGCTGTTATTACTTAGCCACAAGCTCCTCACTATTGTATTCTCGTAAACATGACGTGCAAATTAAATACCTTCTCACTATCACCAGTTTTTCAGATACTGAATTTTCTCAAAAAAAAAAAATCATCAAAATGTCAACAAAAACGATGTCCTACTTCAGAAACCTGATCATCATCGAAAACTTTTTGGGCATCAGTCGACCCCATCTTCTCGAAGACCAGAGAATAAGACTCATTTGTGACATCATCTCTATCAGCGTTATCATCACTATCACAAGTCTTCTCCTCATGGATCTTGTCACTACCAAACTGAGTATTGGATGCCGGATTTTTGAGTTTATTATTTGCACTGAATATTATGGGCTAGTAATCGGATCGAGATTTCGAAGAGAGATATTTTATGCCATTGAAAGACTTGACAAGAAATGTGGAGTTGATGAAGAAGATGGAACCAAAATTCTAGCAAAAACTACAGAACTGATATTGATATTTCTACCGTCAGTTGTCATTGATATGGTTGGGCTGAAAATATTAGGAATTAATCCTGATATTGCAGCATTTCTTACTGTGGCATTTGCTGCTCATGATGCGGAACTAGCTTTTGCCTCTTTGATGATCGAAACTGTTAATCTGAGGCTTGAGAAACTGAAAAACGCTTTACCTAATGCTGGTTCAAGGGTTTATAGGCATATTTTGATTGCTACAGCCCATGTAAGTGAGCAATTTACTCCGAGAGTAAGTATCTATTAGATTATTGAAATCCTACTAATATTATAAATGTGAAAGTTTGTGAAGATGTTTGGGTGTTTGTTACTCAATCACGCAAAAACGGCTGAACGGATTTGGATGAAATTTGGCTCACAGATAGTTTATAACCTGGATTACAACAAAATATACTTTTGATCGTGGTAGTAGGTTCCCGTGGAATAATTTCAGACATCCACGCGGGCGAAGCGGCGGGCAAAAGCTAGTTGTAAATAAAGTAATTAATTATTTCTGTAAGATTTTTTTCTAAGTAGTAAATACTTATATGGTTGTAGTTTACTGCACATATTTGCTGTTCTGGATATTAAGTCGATAACAATTTTACTAATTGTATTTTTACCCGACTGACACCGAAGGAGGGTAGGTCATGTTTTTCCCGCGTATGTATGTATGTACGTTCCATTGTGACTTCCTGTAGGCTAAACGGCTTGATCGATTTTGAAAAGTGATTTATGTCGTTAGATTTGTATTTATTGCGCGAGTACATTGAGTACATTAAAATTATAAAAAATAAAAATAGACGATTTTTGGCGCCAAAACGTACGTTTTCAAAAAAAAAAAAACTCCCAAACCTATCGAGTGGGGTATCAAAATGAAGGGTTTTAAAAGGTGATTACAAAAATCTAAACAAATTATATGTTTAAAAGTAATATGGAATAAGAAATTATAAAAAAAAACAATTCCGAACTTTAGATGTAAGTGAGTAAGAGGCCGTTGTTACCTGATTAAAAATGGGTATTGTTCGATAAAAAGCGTAAAATAAAAAAAAAAAATAAAAAAAAATAGCTCATCTCGTTTCCATCTTTTCTAAAGTTCCCTTGTTACAGAGTCAGGTTTTTGATTTTTTGAATTTCCTTTTTCTTATGTGTGTTTATTCTTTCAGCTACTAATGATGCTCGCAATAACTCTAATGACAACAATAGCTTACGAATTCACTTTAGTCCTCGCCGACTCCGAAAGAGTAAGTACAAAAACACAAATTACATTTCCTTTTTTTAATCTTGTATGAATAATAAGATTACAAAAGCTTCCCAACATCTCAACGAAGATGCCTTTTTAGAAAAATCCTTAAGTATATTCGTATTAGTACCATAAATCAGAGGATAATGGTTGTGTGTGGCCATTAAGTAAGAGAGATGCCAAGTTGAAATTGAAAATCCGCAGTATATTTGCTGAAGTTGTTATGGCTCATGATTATTTTAATAATGTGATGCTGACCTGGAATTAAGATTGATATGATGTGTAGCGGGACTGTGTCGGAAATATTATGGGGCGGTGCTATGCATAGGCAATGAGCTGGCAACTTGTCACTGCTGGAAACGATGCATGTTGGCTTGGAGATTAAAAGGTAACAAGTGTTAGGAATAAAAACTTAATATTACAGGCTTTAACTACAAAATATCTGAAACTGAAAACGTTTGTCGTAAGCAATTATACTTTTTAAACTTTCGCGATTTGTACACATTATAAAACAACACTGAGAACGAGTCTTCTTGCGATATTCCTTTTGACGAGGAAAACCCCCCGTGACCACGATCGCTGCAAGGTGGTCGAAACGTCGCGAAACAAGTTGGTACCTGTTTACCTCGTAAAAAGGAATATCGCGAGAAGACCCGATCTGAATGTTGTTTTATAATGTTTGTCGTAAGTATTACACTATTAATCTTAAATCTTTATTCATAATGAAAATAAAATGTACGTAAATAAGAACGTAGGTCTAATCTTTAATTAATAAAATAAAAAAAATATATGATATCCTAACTAAAACCAAACTAAATTAGGGCGTGGAAATATTCCTCCGCATAGTCGACTGGTAATATACTCAAAATACTGGCAGCATTGCCACGTTCTGTGGTGGCTCTGGTAACAGCTAGCCCATAGGTTACGGGTAGTGTCAACCAGCCGTTTGGAGATTTCACTGAATAGAACATGAACACTCAGACCCCACCAAATATCCCAAATACAGGTATGTATTACTTCATCACTAAATCCAGTTTTACCAAGAGGTATCATGTTACCCTGTAACTGGGCTGTGGTGTGGAGGTCAGACAGGCAGTTTTTCCATTATATATGTAAAATACAGGAACTCAGATGCACCCATAGTTAGGAAAATAGAAAGATGATTTCATCTCTAATCCACAAAACCTATAATAAATGCATACATCAATCCAATTCCAAAGTTAATAAACAAATGCAGACAGACGTCTGTTTCTGTTTGCTATTGCGCTGCTAAATTAATTAATATCGATCGGAGTCGGGAACATTCAAGTAATTAAATGGTAGATATTTCTCACTACACACACTCGCAAAAAAATACTCGTTATTGTATGTATGTGTTGCTATTGTTGTGTGTTATTGTATCTATGTCTCAGTGGCAGGTAGAAATCTGGATTTATGCCCAGTTCTATGACTATTATATGGGACTTAAACATACATAACTGCCAAAAAGCGGGTGCCTACCCCTTCGCGGAATATGAGCGCAATGTTCCACTATTGCATGTGTATTTAATTAGGTTAGCCAACAATTGTTTACACAATACATTTATAATAAATAACTTCATTATACATTATACACCACTTAAATATAGTTATACAATTTATTAATAAGTATTCTAAAAGGATTATTAATAATTAATATGAAACCATAAAAATTGGTGAATTACATAATAGGTTGGGGAAAAAGTTTCTTCGCATTTTTTAAGAAAATTCAAAACATTTTTTAATATACATTATTTACATTTATCTAAAGTATGTAGGTACCATTTTGTTCGATAACTTTTTGCCATCTTGTAGGTAAGGACATGATCCCATTGCTATTGAAATTTTGGGACTTCTGATCAAAATACCGCGACAAGTGGTTTTGGCAGTCCTCTCGTGATGTTAACCTGACACTGCCTAAAGAATTCTGAAGAGACTGAAACAGGTGGAAATCTGAAGGTGCAAGGTCAGGACTATACGGCGGATGCATTAACACCTCCCAGCCAAACTCTCTTAATTTTTGCTGAGTGGCTAAAGATGTGTGAGGTCTAGCGTTATCATGATAAAAAACCACATCCCTTCTGTTGATTAATTCCGGCCGCTTTCTCTCAACTTCTTGCTTTAATCTCATCAGTTTTTCGCAGTAGAGTTCAGAATCGATGGTCCTGCCTGGTGGTAACAGCTCATAATGAATAATGCCCTTCCAATCCCACCACACACACAGCATCACCTTGTTGCGAGTTAACCCGGGTTTCGCCACAGTCTGTGAAGCCTGACCGGCCTTTGACCACGACCTTTTTCGCACGTTCTTGTCGTACGTGATCCACTTTTCATCACCAGTTATCAGCTTCTTCAAAAATGGTTCGGTTTCATTACGTCGTAATAAAGAATCACAAATGAGTACACGGTTCATTAGGTTTCTTTCAGTGAGCTCGTGAGGTACCCAAATATCGAGCTTTTTTGTGTACCCAGTTTTTTTCAAATGCGCCAAAACTGTTTTGTGGTCAATTCCCAGTTCTTCAGCTACGTCGTAACTACTGATATGGCAATCTTGCTCCACTTTTTCAAAAATGGCATCCATTTTAACCGTAATAGGGCGACCAGAGCGACGTGCATCTTTGACATCAAAATTACCGGACTGAAAACGCTTAAACCAAATTTGTGCTACTCTCACAGATACTGCACTGGGTCCATAAACATCGCAAATTTTTTTCGCGGCTTGCGTTGCATTTTTACCTTTTTTGTAGTAAACTTTTAAAATGTATCGAATTTCTGCATTAGATTCACTCATCTTGACAGTACGAAAAACAAATGAAAATCACACATTTTCCTAATTTGAATTTGGAATTATGTTCTTTAAAATTTAAACTTTCAATGATACCAAAACCAGCCAGATACAAATAGTATAGCCAAAGAGATTTTATTTTAAGTTCATACATACTATAATGCGAAAAGACTTTTTCCCCAACCTAATACATAACATCACGCATATAGTGCATCCACATTTCACCAGTTATTCAGCTTTTTATCTCGCTCGCACCATACTGCTCGTGGACTGAGTAAGAGCGAGACTGAGTACGGTGCTGGGCGCCGATAGTTTAGGTAATTACTTTTTACGGTGAAAATAATGGTTATTTAAAAAAAAAAAAAAAAAAAAACATAAGACACAACACAACACGCTAGCGGCCCCTTATTATTATAAAATAGGTAGGTACTATTATATTTTATGTGTTTTGATTATCTTTTTATTTCTGTTTAAATTATATTTTGATTTTTATTATTATTTGACAGTTTAAATTGTATTTGATTATTATTATTATTTGACCTAATTATTCTTTTACACATGCTTTGACACTCACGATTATTTTTTATAATATTTTAAATTATTGTATTTTTTTTAAATTTATTCATCTTTATGTTTATATATTGTTTTTATGTAATATTATGGATTTTTATTATCTGCAATAAAATAAATTGAATTGAATTGAATTGAATAAGACCTGCTGTATAGTTAGTTCAGTTAGAATGCTAAGTTTCATGATCCAATTTGAAGAATTTTTTTTTTTATTTTGTTTATTTTTCGGTTTGGAAGTAACTTTGGATTTTTTTTTTTTGATTGAGAAAATTTTATGGAATTGTGTTTTCGTCAAACATAGTATAACATTAATCCTCAACTTTACCATATATTTATTTCAAAATTAATGCTGCAGTTTTTAGACTTATTGGAGGATCATGCAGAGCCATTTGAGGTAGTATAGACTCTTAAGTATCAGCTACTGAGAAATTCGTGATAAAAAAAAAAACAAAAACAATTGGGCGCCCAATTGGTAAATCGTGTAACGGTAATAACAACAATTTCATAAAACAGATTGTAAACAGCAACATTAAAAAAATATTGTTGTCAATAATTGTTGTGTGTGTGTAATCAATACTTCATTCTATTACAGATAACATACCTATCATTTTACCTTATATGGCGTGAATCAAGAGCCATGTATTCTTTATGGATGATGTGTTCTGCTATAGCCAGGACTGGTACTATCTGTAGTGAACTATCATTGTATTTAGCTGGAAGACTGACACAAGACCAGAGCATCAGTAAAGGTAATGAATACTCTAGAGTAGGTAATAATTAATTAGCTTGATACGTATAGTCAATCTCGTCATTGCATTATCACCATAAGGTCGATTGTCACTTGCCCGTCATAAAACCACAAAGCCTATTTGTTTTTGTGATAGTTAGATACTTTCAACCTTAGTGCAATTTTAATTTAACCTCTTGAGTGTCGGTTAGTACCGCATAGGTTCCTGTCAATGTTCGTTTGAAATGTCAACCGAACCTCAGCTTTGCAACTACTGGCAGCCCGCGGTCGCCATTGGACGATGGTATTTTACGTTTATTTGCCCTTGCAACACGATATCTGTTGACTTCGAGCGCTTTCTCCTACGAACCTATGCGGTATCATCATTGATGTATAAATTAGGAAGATAAGGTTCGCGCTCCTTGATGTGGATCGCATAAATTGAGTTAACAATTGTCACACAATTGACCTTAGTCACAATCGAACTGACGTTTGTGTAGCACATTAAGTAAAATTACCGTAATCGTCTAAATAAGCAGCAACAATGCCTTCATGTGTTTTCAAAATGTGCACAAATAGTTCAAAAACCAAAAACAAGTTCTACATGATTACTTTTCACTCGTAAGTACAGCCAAAAATGTTATTTTGTCGAAAAGTATTATCATATTTAATGTTTGCTGCGCCATGTTTGTGAGAGCGAGATAGATATGCAATGGTTCATAATCGTAAGCATCGCATCGCATTCGGCGGCTAATGCGATTTCGCTTGCACGACAGCGCCAGCTCCTATGTCTGTCCTTGACTATTGGTAACTGTAGGTTTGCTACTGTGATCACAGATGTGCGAGTTTCGGTGAATGTAGTCGTGCGCCGAGTCCATGTTTAGTGATTGCGATGTTAGCGCGTAACATATCTTCCTCTAATATATCAATGGGACCATGCAATACTCAAAGAAATAGTTGTCAAAAGTGGTAAAAAAATATGAGATCAACTATACTAAATCTAGTTTGATACGGTATTAATGATGAAGGAAGGAAATAAGTTATGTAGTATAAACTGTCAGTGAATTCGAAGGCTTTTAGTGTCAGATTTAAAATTTATACACATTTCATCGACTGGAATATTTTTAGTCTAGAGATTGTGAGTAAGCAATTATTGTTTCTTCTTTGTATGAGAACTTTGGCTCTGCAGTACTATCACTAGCGTAAAATCAACTGCCCACTGCCAAGTAGGATGTTGCCGGAGAGGTTGCAGTTTCCTCCGCCGTCGACGCGTGTCGCTGGTGTGTAAGAACACGCTACACGGTTAATTTGTTTGTCAGGCACGTATCCGTGAGAAGCATGGCCAGTCAGGCCATGAGTCGTAGTGGACGATCTCACGTACATTTTCTGACAAAAGTTCAGGTGCGTAGCTTAGTCTTGGATTGCTGTGGTGCGACGCCTTTAAACAAATTATTCACATTCACTAATGTCGAAACTAACATATTAGTTGATATTTTCAGAAAAGAATCCGAGCCAACACAAGACGGTTCAACGTTGGTACTCCATAGTAATTTCCCAACGTCCTCAGTACGTCAGCGGCTCTATCCTATCCATCGGCCTCAGCACACCAATACTTGTGCTGGATCTAAGCATCAATTACATGCTGATTATGGTTCAGGTAAATATACCAACACACACACATCCACACATTACTTGCAGAATGGATGGCCGATGGGGCTGAAAGGTTCTGTAGTGGCGATTGCGTACCGGAAAACGCAGCGTTGAAAGGCCTCCTAAAAGGTGGACCGATGACCGGACGAAGTGTTGCCGCTTGGGGGAGACTTATGTCCAAAAGTGGGCGTCTTTCGGCTTAAATACAAAAACAGTTTACCTACCTATAATATAAAAGATTATTTTAAAAGAGTAAAGCAATTAACTCATCATCTGCCTAGCCTTTCCCAACTATGTTAGAGTCGGCTTCCAGTCTAACCGGATGCAGCTGAGCTCAATATTTTACATAAAGCGACTACCTATCTGACCACCACCATCTAGTAAAGCTGAGTAATACAATTCCCCTTGGTAAGATGGTTGTCAAATTTTCGGTCTTCTGTAGTTCGGAGTATCCGTAACGACATTCAAAGATCTAAGAATGACAGCCTGCACCTTGCAACATTAGAACTGAATGAAAAAAAGAAGCGAAAAAAATCCACCTCCTGTAATCCGTGTTAATTTATTTTTTTAATAGATTCTGATTGTGTCAAGGCAAGGCGTAGGGTTTATTTGTATTCTCTCATAATTTCTACTAAAAGTAATAATTGTCTTTGTATAATAATATTAATCAAATTAAGTAGGTTAGCAAGATAAAACTTGTTGACACTGATTTAATTAATTCTTGAATTGTTACAGATGTATCTTGCTTACAAATAAACCTAATACTGAGTATAAGATAAATACAAATTTAATAAAAAGAATGTCATCTGCCTAGCCTTTTCCTAACTATGTTGGGGACGGCTTCCAGTCTCACTGGATGCAGCTGAATTCGACAACTTTACATGGAGTGACTGCCTTTCTGTCTGACCTCCACAACCTAGTTACTGGGTAATACAATTCCCCTTGGTAAGACCGGTTGTCTGACTTTCGGGCTTCTGACGACTTGTAACGACTATCAAAGGACCACGAATAACAGTCGGGACCAATTCCGAGGCACGGATGGGTCTCGGTATGTAAAGATGGTGACGCATCTATGGACCAACCACGGCAAGCGTAGCTTTTAACCTGATCAAACTACCCGTGCGGCTGAGCCATGAGCCCCTCTACTAATAAAAACAATTTATTGTACAAAAATCAATAAAGTGGCGAAGAGCGGGAAGGATCTTCTTAATTCATGAATACAATGTAGGTATGGCGAAATGTGGATGGAACTTGATTTAAATTAACATACTAATGAAGGTATTATCATTGTACTGCATTATGGAATATCATGATTTAGACTGAACGACGAATTTCGCAATTCCTGCTGTGTGAATATAAATATCTCTTCATTATAAAACAACCAGTTTAATACAGGGAAACAACAGGGGGAGGGAAAGTTAAACGAGGGATATACTTCAAGGGATTTTAATTCTCCTGAAAAAATATTGATAGTAACATAGTGATTATTTAATTTATTGCTAGATACTGAATTATTGACATAGTTATGATTATTTTTTTGGGATATTGATACATTTTAAATGCGTGATGAATTTTAAATATAAATTTATTTAATGTCTGTTTTGTTTTTTTTTTTATTTTTATTGTGTCATTTATCATCAACACTATTTTACTAACATTATTTTTATTATTTTCAACACAATGTATTTTGTTATGAAATAAATGTTCTGTGACTTAATAAACAACTTCTTATATGAAAACAACTGTATAATCCCTCGTTTAACATTTGTTCCAACACAGGGACAGTTTAAAAGTGTTATGTTAGTTTAGGAGTACACCACTAGAGGCGCTTTAGTACCGCGTCAACTCTCTGTCATGGTCGTATTATACCCCTTGCATTGTAAAAGCTACACTGTCTTTTTGCTAATAAAATTTAACTTTAATTTAATTCAATTATTATTGTAAAAGACTAACTAACTAACTATACAAATAAATACACAAAACAAAAGGACACTTAGGCATCGAAGTACTCGTCCGCAACGATGTCATCCGGAAACGTGCCCAGAAGACTGGCAGCATTGCCACGTTGAATGGTAATGCTAATTCTTTGGCCAAAGAACGAGCCAGCCCTCTGGTCACGTGAAGACTCGACCAGTAAATAAATTAATAAATAAATTCGCAATTAACCTTCAATACTGGTTTATTTTGTTCAAAACCCTTCAGATAGTGGGCTGGATACTAAAGCATCTCTAGTGACGTATTTCTAAACTACCACTTTTAATTTAAACTGTTTGGTTTACCCCTTAAACTAGACAGTTTTAAACCAGGATTAGCAACACAGATAAAATGTTTACTAAAACATCCTGAACAATTATTTATATCGAAATATAAATAATTATAGCGAAACCAATGCATTAAAATGAATATGTTTGACATGTAAAATGAAGTGTTAAACTTTCACGTTCCTGATGTAACAGTTGATCTGCAAAGCGAGTACTTGGGCGTCCAGTGGCAGTAATTGGCACGAGGGATGAAATTCTAGGAACTTGCTATATCGGATGAACTTAGTGATACTGTAGACCGTTGAAATCCTTTAGACAAAGGAATGACTAAATTACGGTATGGAGTTAAAACTCAACTACCAACTTATTTCATTCCTCGTAAATGTAAAAAAAAAATAATTAGATTAAGTGTATTTATTAATAAATTAATAATTATAGAGTTAATTGTCACCTTAAAACAATTTATTTATCTACTAAATCGTTTTATGACTCATAACATACGTTCATACCAGCAGCAAACTTCACGGTAGCACCAAATATAACAAGTTTAGATTAAATAAAATAACTAGTTACTACGTAATTGCTACGGCGTAGCGGAAGTCACCGCTACGCAAGCTACGCCGTAGTAGCCGTAGTTTTGTTCGTGTTTTGGACGTGTAGTTTTTGTTTGAGGACTTTTAGTTTATATTTACTTTTACTTTGGTAGCTATGTTGTACGCTAGTAAAATTGTATTTTTAAGCATAACGTAGAAAATTAAATATCCATTGACAAATTCATGAAAAAAAAAGTTGTTCTAAAAATGTTAAAAAAAAAATCTCCCATCGTTGGAGGACTTATTTAAACATTCTATGTGAGCAGCATGCTGGGAATCCGAATATCGGTCATCGGACGTTGGTAGTCAAAAAATACGTAACTTTTTTTCATAGAACTAGCCTCTATTATGTAACCACGCATGCAGCTCTTCATTGATAGTCACACTGCACCAGCACTCTACCGAATTGTGCGAATAAATTTAGAAAAAAATATTGTAAAATTCAACTATTTTTCAATAGGTATCACAAAATGAAAAATCTGTACGTAAAACAACAAACCTATCAAGTTTTATGGCACATCTTTTTTAATAACAAAACAATAACTATATCTAACATATTAGTTTGTATGTTCTAGATAGGTCGATAATTGTAAGATAGTCGATAAGTTCTTGATATTAATGTTAGATTATTTATTTATTAAACACTTATAATTCCATTTCAACTTTTTTAATTCCAGTCTATTTAGAACTCTCATAGATCTCCTGAAACAGAAACAATATATTCCCTAATGACCAAAAGCTATTATGTAAACCAATAAATAACCCATCCTTTAAAGTTACCCTAACACCAAATACCGGCAATTACAGTAAATATTTAATGGTTTATTAATAAACTAAAACAGGATAAAGATATACATTCTGTGTACACGTGGCAATTAGGTAAGTGCACAGGGTAATAAAGAACATTCAGAGATAAATATCAACGGTATGATAAGTTCTACCCTGTATAAAAATTTTTAATATATGTATAGTAATTTAATTATTGTGTTTTATATTTTATTTTATACTTGTACTATAAAGACATTTTAGTGTTGTAATTAAAATTTATAACTGAATAAAAAGTTTTATATAGATGAATTGAATTGAACATCCCATTGGTCAAGCCCCCTTCTAATTAATTATGAAAAGGAAATATCCAGCAGTTCGCAGTGCTTGCACTGCTTGCTAACTATTTTGTGACGATTTCTGACTAAATAACGAAGGATTTACCGTAAGTCAGTTAAGATCATAATGGCAAACGACACATTCGCATTTTTATTATTTTTCGAAACCTATCGAAACTTTCTAGTAGGAAACTTTTAAGTTTAAAAAATAATAATATGTTTTTCACCTAGACTATTTATAATAATTTGACGTCAAGAGAAATCCGCTTCAATGGTGTACAGTAATCTCCTTTGTGCAGTGTACAAACATAAATTTTATTTAATAATGATCAAATCATTTATTAAACAAATTGGCGACAGGGGACTATTTGTGCGGGTCAATTATAAAATTAATGGGGTCCACAGAGCTTCGTATCTACCTTCGTGTTTGGATGAAAATGGATGAATATACATATTTGTACAAATGAAGGCTTTTACATGATTTTTGTGATTAATTACTGGGCTTTTGGGAGTGGAGGACGAAGGTAAATGTACTTTTATTATGATATAAAAAAATTGTTACGTAGTCTTAATTTTGATCATGTAATAAATTTTACATAACGAAGAAAGCCAAAATGCTTAAACTTATAAATACTCAATACTCAAACACTTATTTCATTCCATTGCATTTTGTTATTGATAAGTGATACCAGCAAATAAATTCAAAAGCACTGCAAATTGCTTGGCAAAAAAGAATATACACTTTATAATAATACTTAATTGACATTAGGTATAGTATATATTCAATTACGCCAAATTATAGTACATGGAACCAACTACGACCCTTATTTACGCCTTTCCGTCAAACGATCACCGTCACAAAACAAAATCAAATTAGCACCAACAAAACGGTGTCAGTACAAAAAATATCGAAGATAATGACGCCAAACAGCCATTACGACGAGCAAAAACCACCTTCCTAATGTTTTTACAAGGAACCCCATCGCTCTCCAACAGCAGAGAGCATTAAAGGCTTATGCTCGAGCATTTTTCTTCATTCTCAGTAATATATTATTTCAGTGTGACGTCACGGTTTGAACCATTAGTCATGTCGGGTTTTGACACCGTGCAGTGCGGAAGGGACGGATTAGAGGTTTTCAACTGACGTAGATCAGTGAATTGAAATAAGCAAACATTGTTTGGGTTGCCTTGCTTGATATGCTTGACAGTGTTTGTAATGGCCAACGGTTGGGGTGGAAAAGTGGGCGCTTGAAAAGACTACTTTTTTTTTCTTGAATGCTTTTGGAAGAACGGTGTGTTATGCTGCAGACTCTAACTTACAAACTAAACCCCAATGGTAAAGTCAAAAGTCATTTATACAAACTAGGCTGAAAATCAGCACTTTTCAAACATCAAAATTACATAAGACAGTCCCACAAAACGCCCGCCCTTCACCACTTCCTAGTGCTTTAGCTGGGAAGAAGTTTCGCAGCAAACTCCAGCAACCCGGCTGTCTGTTCAGTTAGAAAAACTTGATTCTATACAATAGTACGCAAAATAATGGTACCTCCTGCTACCACAGAACAGGGAACAGCATGGTGTATGCAGACATGTTCAGTCAATCACATTCCCACGCTAGGATACAGTCCTCCTGTGAGAGTGGCCTGGCCATAATCCACCACGAGAACCCAGTGCGTATTGGTAAATGTCGCATGTCTTCGAATTTTTGGTTCTAGTTCGTGCCGGTTTCTTCACGATGTTTTCTAAAAGCATAGTGATCATATTATTGCTTCAAGCCTTCATCAAAGCAGTCATACAGAGGCCAGTTTTCAGCATTCAGGCTTAAGTTGATGAATAGCAGCAATAATTGATCAAATACAATAACAAACCTACGTCAGAAATAACTATTAGTTTCTGTAAGAAACTTTTTCGATTCCGACTTCGAGTAACCGGTAAATGGCTATTAGATTACCCCTAATTACTTTATCGGGTCCATCAAGACCATTGCCAGTAATCAGGGATTCGCCGATGATCTTTTTGTTTAATCTACGTAGAGGGTAATTGTTTGAATTAAATGCAACTTTTACAAGGTACAAGTAAGGGATACCAAGGGGAGTTGAAACAGTTTTGACATTTTACTTCATACACAAAATTTTACAAACACAAATCGTAACAATATCCAATCGATAGTTCATTTCTTACAGTTCCAAATATCTGACACAAAGCACAATCATGTAAGTATGAATTCGGTGGTGAAAAATGAACTTGAAAATGATAACAAGTAATTTTGTTACAACTTACTCATACCGAGGTAAGTTGAAACAGGGAACGGGGTGAATTGAAACATTTGATAATTGAATAGAAATAATGATTGTAAAGTAGAAACGATGATAAAATTTAAAATTAATTAATAACTATAATAAAACATTCATAAAATATTTAACGATATTTTATACTGAACTATTACGCGTAACTGAGACTTTTGACTGACGCAATGTTACTTCTTCTGCGACGAGCTCGTATATTTCAAGACTCGCCAAACCTCTATCAGTCTTTTTTTTATAATCAGTAGGCATACCGAAACCAAATTAGCAAAAAAAAAAAAAAAACAAACCTCACCGCTACAGAAACAGGTGAGCGCGCTCTATCTCGTGACGCAAGTCGTATCGCTCGAGGTCGTGAACTGGGCTACTGGGAGTAGTTAAAACTTTACTGTCAACACTGCCAATATTGCAGGTAAACCACCAAGTGACGTAAACCACTTTCATAAAAAAAAAATACGACAAATTCGCTAAAATGAAACAAAAAAAAGAGTAACAAAAAATCCGTTTCTTCGTAAATCCATGGCGTTTCCACAAGCAGCGTCAGTACCTATTGTTATGTTCCCATGCTGATGGAAGCACCCTGGCCCAGAATAATTGGCTGTAACAAGTCAATACTTTCATTGTCATGGAAAATTTCGAGAGCGATGGCTTCCTAAAAAATGTTTCGTACATTTTTGTGAGTCGGGTTGACATCTAGTGAGGCATGAGAGTGCAGGGTGACAATAGATGGAGAATACTCGGGACCGAGGTTTTGGGAAGCCAATGAGGGATACTAAAAACGTACGTTTATTTTCAAAGCATTTTATTTATTTCATACATAACTAGCGATCCGTTGCATGCTTCACACGGTTTTAAGACTTGACAAAACATCGAGGTGTTTTTGGTAATTATTATGTAAGTTTAATAATATTGTTTTTGTAAATGATGGTACCGCATCATAATTTACTGCGTAGTTTAAAACACTAAGGAAATACACACACCGACATGAAAGTTACTTTAATTCATAATATGTATAGAACAACATCAACACACATACATTTAACATTGGCTTACAATAGTATTTAGGAAAAGCATGTACTAATTTTATTTGGTAATGAAAGCATCTGCGAGCTAATTACCGCTCAAATAAAGAAAATCATTACTCGACACAATTGCATTGAATCCTTCCATTGCATTGTAAAGCTATTTTCATGCTACTGATATGCTACAACAGTTGTAAATAACATTTGTATGCCGTGCCAATATGACTCATTGCGCGAATATAAAGCGGTACGCGAGCTTTCTCAGAATGGATCTGATGCGAGGATCCAATACATAAATGTCATGTGCATATGTAAGTGTAGACGCGCCATTTCTACAAAGTACTAAGTAATAGCTTTGTATGATAAAGGCCTAAAAAAAGTTCGTGCATGTTAGTGACTAACAAATCATCATCATCATCAGCCTACAGCAGTCCACAGCTGGACATGGCTTCTCCTATTGCACGCCATTCAACTCGATTTCCGGCAACTCTCATCCAGCTGTTACCCGCCACCCTGCGAAGATCGTCACTCCCCCTAGTCTGAGGGCGTCCTACCTTACGTTTGCTGATTCGCGGTCTCCACTCAAGAACACATCTACTCCAACGGTCATCGGTTCTACGGCTAATATGACCGGCCAATTACCACATCAGCTTGCTTATTCTGTGAGCTATGTCTACAACTTAGGTTGTCTGTCGGATCACTTCGTTGCGGATTTGATTCCTCAGAGAGATTCCAAGCATAGCCCATTCTATAGCTGGCTGAGTGACCTTGAAGATATGAACCAGCCGTACCGTCAGTACCACGTTTTGGCTCCGTAAGTCATAAAAGGCGGGACACAGTAATTGTTACTAATAACAACAACGTAACGTAACGTCTAACGTGACGAGAAGACTCGACGAAGCTTTCCAAACGCTGCCCAGCCCAGCTTAATTCTTCTGTTAACTAACAAATAACATGTACTTATTTCTTTTCTAGTTTTGAGACAATCATCTGCATCTCTTTACCATAAATAGGACTAAAATTCAGAGCAACTCTGTGAAATCCTTTTGCCAACTAGGTCAATCAATCTGCCTAGCCTTTTTCCAACTATGTTGCGGTCGGCTTCCAGTCTAACCGGATGCAGCTGAATACCAGTATTTTACATAGAGCGACTGCCTATCTGACCTCCACAACCTAGTAACTGGGTAATACGATACCCCCTGGTAAGACTGGTTGTCAGACTTTCGGGCTTCTGATACCCGTAACGACTGATAAAGATCCACAAATGACAGCCGGGAGCAACGGCTTAACGTGCTTTCCGAGGCACGGAGGAGTCTCGGTATGTAAAGATGGTCCTCCATCCACGGACCAACCCCGGCAAGCGTAGTTTAACGTGATGGATCGACCCGTGCGGCTGTATTACTTAGCCACGACCTCCTCCTCTTTTTTCCAATTAGGTAATTAATTTTATTATCTACTACAAAAAGCGTCCACAATCAACAGTTTGCAACCTCGAGCCTGCTCAAACAACATTTTCGAATGTATTTTTAAAGGGAGCGATCAACATGAGCCGGAAGTGCCCCTAGGCCCTAGAAACTACATTACCTACTTGTTAAAACAAGCTAAATGAACATCTTTACCAGGAAAACTAATTGGGACCCCGGGGCATGATTCCGCTTCAGAAAGGAAACCTTATTAAGGCCGGGTAATTATATGTCAGTCCGGCGAGGGTACGGACATTTTGGACGGTTTTAAGGATTTTTTTGGTTAGGTGTTGAAAATGGCCATAGGATTTTATTGGGTTAGGTGGTGGCGTTGATATTTAAAAATGTTGAAGGTGAATATTGTAACTGCTATGAGCACTGAACAGCTGATTCTTCCTCTCTCACAATAACAACAAATAGCAACCACGAATTTGGATTTGGGTGACAATATCAACGGATCAAACTGATACTTTGGAGTATCAGTTTGATCCGTTGATATTGTCACTGGTTTTAATTGCTCAGTTGTATTACTCGTTCATTCGATGGTTCATTCTTCTCCTAAAAATAATGATGTACAAAAAAGAAAAGAGACTTTAAATTTTAATTATGCAACAATACTAAGCTAAGTTGTTTATCAAATTCATATCAAGAAAATAGACAACATTGTGTTTTTCTACATAAAAAGTTCAGTGCGACTTAAAACTCATGCCAAATGATGCATCATTAAACACTGCATGCACCGTACCTTGACCTAAGAGAGCCTGGTGCTGCTGCACCGTGCTCCGTGCACCGTGGCGAAGGAAACGACTCGTTATGACTCAATGGTGACGCGACGCCTCGGGTGACAGACGATGAAAATTAACCCTTGATTGCTTCAGGTGAAAAAACAGAGGCGGAATTGTGTGGATGCGACTCGAGGTGCATTTTTAATTTTTGAAGTGAAAACTTCTTTAGGCGCCTTGAGCGATGTTTTTGGTAGGGAAAATATTATGAGTTCGCGTCACGCTAATGCGACGTGTTGCGCTGTCAAGTTTTCACTTCTGTTGGTAGTCCTCATGACTGGTTATGGTTTTTTGCGTTTTTATTGGAGACTGCACCTATTTACTGATAATTACAAAATACTAGCAGCACTTTGCGGTTTCGCCTACATAACTCTCGAATTCGTTAGATTATTAGGATGAAAAGTATCCTATGTGTTAGTTCAGGTTACAAACTATGTGTGTGCCAAATTTTATCAAAATCTGTATAGTAGTTTTTGCGTGAACAAACATTCATCCATCCTCACAAATTTCGCCTTTATAATATTAGTGTGATATATAATAGGATAACTTATACGAGTAGTCTACTGTAATAAACATTACGACTGCATAACATTTTTCTTAGTTTTTTTGTGCGATATCTAGTATAGTTGGCAACTACTGTTTTATGGTTCGGAAAAGGAGCTGGTCAAAGATCTACCACGTCATCATTAGCTTTTTTCTTAAAATAAAATACAATTGGAATGCCAATACAGGCGGGCTTTCCATAGATTGATATCGATTCATTCAAATATCTCTGATCCGCTTCTACTCAATCTAAATTTGATTGTGATTGCTCCCTATACAAAAGAATCCTAAAATACTGTGGTCTGCGGCCAATCATAACAAAAATATTCTTAGAATATAGACTTCGTACTTGATATCTTCTTGTCCTGGCAGGTCCACGTAAACACAGTCGAATCCCATTAAACCTATTTTTGCATTTATAAATGAGCGCTTAATGGCGACTCTTTTGTTTCCATATCTTTTCACTTACAGGACCTGCAATTAAAACGGCGGAAGTTATTTACTTAGTGCAATCATTTTGCGTTTTTAAATCATGTGCATTGTGGGGTTATTAGCCTGTTCTGGAGTCATGGAATCCTGTTGTCCCGTATTTACACTGATTATACCGGCTCATCATCAAACCAAGCCTATCGTACAGGCCTTCTATCCTCCTCCTCCTCCTCCTCCTCCTCCTTCTCCTCCTCCTCCTCCTCCTCCTCCTCCTCCTCCTCCTCCTCCCTGGGCATGTAAGCTCTGCTCTGATGAAAATAGAGAAAACACATTATTTTTTCCCAGTGACCTGCCTGAATCGAAATTTCGACCCCGTAAACCCCTCTAATGCAACTTTCATCGAAATCGTTAGAGCCGTTTTCGAGAACGTGATTACAAATATACAATTATATAGGTATAAATATACAAATATTGCTCATTAAATATTATAGGATTGGTTTAAGGGACAGGCACGCTTCACTTTTCATTGTTTCCCGCCATTCGTGGTAAACTGACAGTTGAAATTAGTGACGACTATGTCAGTACTGATATGTGTGTGTGAGTGTTTACATATTATCTATTAAATAGATACACTAGGTACAAGAAGTATTCTTTCAGGGTAATGTTAGGACTGCAGCGTTTTTACAAATAGTTAGGGATTACAGTGAAACTTACTTATTGTGAGCCTGACGTCACATAGATTCGAAAGATATTAAAATTGACTGCTTCGTTGGTCTAGTGCTCACCAGCACTACCTCTGAGCATGGTGAACCTACAGAACACCCAAATTTCGCTAGTAATGTTTATGTTCCATGTAATAGCCCCCTATTCTTCTTCTTCCCCTATTACATGGGATTTATCATAACTGGCGAAATGTGGGTATACTTTAGGTATACCCTTCGAGGAAACAAGGTGTGATGTTAAGTTTAAAATAAAAAATTCACGTTTCGTACACAATATTTTTTATTTAAAACTTTATTCTTTTCTAGATAGGGATGATACTAATTGAGCTTGTCGTAAAAATTGGAACCAAATTGCTATCGGAATGTTGTCTCTTCGATTCAGAAGTCGTTCGAATTTACTTTACGTTTACGTCGCGCATGCGTGCTAGGGCCTCCGGACTAGCTCGTTTACGTTCTTGAAATAATTTGGATAACATTTACATACAATGAATAATTACTGTTTCGAGAGTGCGTTTACAAACACACAAATCTCAGATCACATACACAAACAGTGAGCCGCAACTACTAACCGCAGGTCAAACAACTATTTGTTCTAAACGGGAATCGAACCCGCGACACTTAACAAAAAAAAAAACAAATCGCCACTGTGCCGATCACATTATCTCCCAATTTTTAATTGATTCATTCATTCATTGACTAGCACCTCATGGTTGTGAATATTTATATACCCGACAGACGTAGTCAACGTTGACGTTGTCGTTGTTGACGTTGTTTGTTGTTGTTACTGTTGACGTTGTCGTACAAACAATAATTCATACAAAAATTCCCATAGAAAATGCAATTGCAGTTTTCCCGAATTTTCCAATTTTCCCGGATTTTTTTCTAATTTTTCTCTTCTTAAGAACCTTCTTCGGACTACACCAAATATTTGAAAAAAAAATTGCCGTATTGTTGCAGCCGTTCTCTAGTTTTGCGCTTAGCAACACATTTAGCCATTCATTAGGGTTCCGTACCAAAATGGTAAAAAGGAACCCTTATGGTGCGACTCAGTCTGTCTTTCTATCTATCCATCTGTCACAGCTGGATATCTCAAGAGCTACTGAAATAAATATTGTTATATTTTTTGCAACTGAGACTCAAAGGGGTTCTTAAAAATTCGAAATGGGGCTACTAGGGCATGTGCGGCGCATAGAGCATATGAAAAAGCGCTGTTTGCACATTCTCAAACATTTTTTCTTTTTTTTTTAGGCCGCATAGTTTTCGACTTTTTATAAAAATGTAAAAAAAAATTGCGTCCTTGGCCCTTATCTCCGAAGTTTGTATAGGGAAAAATCTGAAATTATTCTATGCGATAGAAGTTTATGTAACGATTATGGGAAAAATAAAACGATGTCTCTAAATACCACACTTTTTTAGAAATCGGAACGGAACCTATGATGCGCGAGTCCGACTCGTTCTTGACCATTTCTTTTTATTTAGATAGATATATTAAATCTCTAAATCATCTCTAAAGATGGTGTGTACAAAATTACATTTCCTGTTGGAATGTATGGGAGAACATGTTTGTCAACATACATCTCAAGTAAACTTTTTACACAAGGGTGAGCAGGGTTGTACGGTGAGAAGTATGATTTTATTTGATGATGGGAATCAAACCCAAAATCTCTGCAGCACGTACTGCAAACAACCAAGAAAATAATCAATCAATCAATCTACCTAGCCTTTTCCCAACTATGTTAGGGTCGGCTTCCAGACTAACCAGATGCAGCTGAATACTTGTATTTTACATGGAGCGACTGCCTATCTGACCTCCACAACCCAGTAACTTGGAAATACGATACCCCTTGGTAAGGACTAGTTGTCAGACTTTCGGGCTTCTGACGACTCGTAACGACTGTCAAAGATGCACGAATGACAGCCGGGACCAACGGCTTAACGTGCTTTCCGAGGCACGGAGGAGTCTTGGTATGTACAGATGGTCACTCATCCACGGACAACCCCGGCGAGCGTAGCTTAACCAGATGGATCCGACTCGTGCGGCTGTTATTACTTAGCCACAAGCTCCAACCAAGAAAATAATATTAATGTTATTATTTTTTTAATGAAACAAAGGAAAGCATTTTCGTAATTGTTTTTATTAAAACATTCACAATCATCGTTTACAGTATATCACTATAGGTAATGTCAGTCGGGTTCGCCTAATAATAAAAAGTATTTTTTTCTTTTATTTTTAACAACAAACAGGATTTAAAATTTATCAATTTCATTTTGCCGTGCAATTATAAATTAAAATGTTGCAGTCAATTAAAAAAATCCAATTCAATTAACAATTACTAAATAAAAGACTTAAAATAAATGGTTTTACTTTTTTAATTGCTTGCAACACAACACTTAGTATACTAGTATAATTTATTTTTGTATATTTATAATATCATAGTAACAACTATTTAGCCTAGGACATAGTCACTTAGTAACTTACTGCTCTATCCGAGGCTGCCTCGAAGGGAGCAATGCCTCGCGCCTCGTCACAAGCAATTCGACGATTGCAGAGTTTAACATTTATAAAATTTGACTGTCAAATACCTAATGATGTCAGGACCCGTCCAAAAAATTTTATTTATTGATGGAGTATTAATATTTTATGTGAAGTTTCTCTGGAGTAAGTTAAATACTTCATCCAACTCCAGTTTCACGGGAACGAGAAACGAATGGCCTCGTTAAAAGTGATTAAAGAAGAAAGCTACTTTTTCCACAAACTCATCTTTCTCCGATAATTGGTTTAGACGTTACATTCATTCCAACAAACGTTTCCACAAAATATTTTTCCTGTAGATCTTCTGGATTTTTCGACGGCTTTTTTCCTAACGCACTGCCAACAAACTGCACGCAGATTATCTATGGTTTATTATGAAAAGCAATAGTGAAGTCTAAAAAATTAGTTAAGAATATTTTCAAAATGTCTTATTTTAAAAAAAGATAATTGGAAATCTCTGTTTCTATGGAATATTTGAAATCGGTCGAATTTAGCTGCAACACTATTTTTCGAAAATGTTCTTAACTAACTTTTTAGCCTTATGTATTCTGCTTATGCGTATGAAGTTTCATTAAAATCGGTTCATTAATATTGATAAAAAAGGACTTGAAAGTTTGTATGAAATGCCGTATGGAGCCAACGCTCTTAAGCTTCACATAATACTTCTTTTTCTATCGGGAAGATACGTGTTATCTTCTTACATTTTTGTAGCTTATCACTATTCCACTTGACGTACCTCTCCATTCCCATTGACATAATTAGACTACGTATCTCCACATTTCATACAAATGTTAATTTCTATCTAACGACTTGCTCCCGTCATGTCGCGATCAATTGAATTCAGTGAGTTATTAACATAATCAAAATATGCTAACAGATCGTTCCTAGCACTTCAGAACGTAATTTGTAACTAGATTAATTTATAATACACCTTAAATATTAATTTATTCAATAATTAATTTACATTACATCATTATAATTACTTTTCACACAATTTACAATGTAACAGGTCGCAGATTGTACGCCAACGTAATACTGATAAAATATGCAGACATTTAAATATTTTATGAATGCAGTAATGGATATAAAATATACTTATGTAGATACTTAAATACAATATTCAATTTCAATTAGACTACTATATATAGTAGTCTAATTGGAATTGAATATTGTATTTAAGTCAGTAAAAAAAGTCATCCAGTATACTGGATGACTTTTTTATCGGTTTGAAAAAAATAGGGTATATTCGGTGAACGGAGTAGAAGCCTATGGCATATTTTTTTATTTTTATTTTTTTATTTAAAAAAATCAATGTTTGAAAATCAATGATGATGTTTTAAAAGGATTTTTTTTTCAAAATTTATGTTTTTATTGTTCTAAAATGAAAAGTTTACATCGAATTTGTAGTATTTATTGATACTTAGATATTTTTTTCTGACTAAGCTATTAAAAAAAAAAACTAGGTATGCCATACGCTTCTACTCCGTTTACCTGATATACCCTATTTTTTTCAAGACGGTAAAAAGTCATCCGGTATATGCATATAAAAATAATACAGATTTTTGAACGCACTGTTGCATAAAACGCTACACCATTTAAATTATCTGAAATATACAGTACAAGACTATGTTTTCGTGCTCATCTTCCACGTTAACTATTGTCTGTTTATTTAAGCGTGATGCATTCGCTTTCCGTGCTGTGAACCAAATTATAATGTCGACTACAGATAGATTCAAAATTAACCAAATTTAATTAATTTGAAGACAGGAACAGCTATACAAATTAACTAAATAATCATTTAATTCGAGTTTCACTTACGTATCGATTACACTACAAAACTTGCACAAGAGAGTTAAAACATCAAGTGATAAAAAGCACAAACTATTAGCAATAGACCACGATAAATTCTGCAAAACGTGTTTCACATAGGTGTACACCCGACCTCTTATTTACACGGGCGTGTCGCGCCCCGTCCGTGTGCAAGGCGTTGGAAACCGTTGCAGGCGCCGAGGTGCAAAACACGACACACCCTGTATAAAACTCAGCCGTTTAAATACAGGTCAATGTACTGAAGTAGTGCGATAACGAATAAATAATAAAATAACTTGCGTATGTTACACAAAAATTGAGTTAGTTTTTTGTACTGATTTTTGGCTTATGTAAATAATAATATTTTGGAAACACATTCGTTTTCCAAACGACTGGCTGATGTCAATAAATTTGAACAGAGATTCAGTTTTTCGTTTCGTTATATTTTATTTATTTCTGTTCAAATATTTGGAGCTCCTGAAAATATTTTTTCTAATTTGACAGTTTTTTTACTCATTCATTGAACGCATATCAACCGATAAATATTGTTACAATTTCCCTTCATGTACACGGTTTTAGAAATGCCTTAAAAAAATTCACCATTCTGTATATTTGTTGGTACGTTCTGCACATACCCTTTGATGCGCTGCGCTGGGTGTTTGCTACACAAAATAAACACGCATGGCGTGGGGCTCACGCATAGTTCCACATTAGAAAACATTGACTGAGCTGGGTGCAAATGTCGGATAGGTTTGTCGGTATTTAGTGATTGTCCGGGTCAAAGGTGAAATTCGACTCATGAATCATGTTCATGACCTAAAGCACAGAATACATAATAGTGCAAGTACAGAAGATTCACTCCGCAAAATCAGTTAAATAAATAGCGACTCTTGCTTCGACACAATAATTTGCAATTTAGGTCACACAGCGTTAATTACCTTCAGTTACATTCACCTAGAAGTTGCCTCTCTTTCTATCGCGTAACTCTTAACCTTCTGACTCGTTAGAGTTGTCTTCTGTTACGACGCGGCGCGTGAGTGAGTATTGAACTAACGTGCACTCCGGCCGGGGCGCGGCAGCCCACACTGAATTAGCTCGACAATTCGAGACCGCCGCGTACTTATAGCTTCATACCTAAAATGCAGAGTGCACCTGGCCTACCTAAAGGCATCGCGAAGTACCACCTACGACCTAGTAGAGTGCATGAATGAATGAATGAATGATATATTTATTTGCAAGAATATAGGTTCTTAATATCTCATGGGTTTCACTATACTCGGCATTTCAGCCGTACAAATATTTAGATTTACATCTTGGTTAACTCATATCATATATATATCATGGTTATAGATAACCCACCAGCGTTGAAATGTTTAAAACAGTTATTAAAAAAACCGGCCAAGTGCGAGTCGGACTCGCCCACGAAGGGTTCCGTACATTATCTATAAAAACGGTAAAAAAATCAGGATTGTTGTATGGGCCTTAACTATTTGTTTTATTTCAATTTAATTGTTTATTTTTAATAAATATATCTAAATATTGTATGAATATTTCAAGAGTTTACCTGTTGCTATCAACATCGAGCAAAAACTAGCAAAAAAATTACGTTTGTTGTATGAGAGCCCCTTAAATATTTATTTTTTCTGTTTTATAGTATTTGTTGTTACCTATAGCAGCAACAGACATAAAAAAAAAAAGTTTATTGCATATTAAAAAACGTACACGGAAATGAACTCTTGACTTCCAAACTAAGTAGGACTTGTATTATGGAAGTCAAGGCGCTCTCTCATTATATATGCTTAATTAATACAATAAAAGTAAGGGATGCATGCAGGAAACAAAAAAATATTAAAATACCAAAAGAAAAATACCAAAAAAAAATAAAAAAGTAGGTAGATATAACAAAATTAAGTTCAACGACTATCTGTGGAGTGTAGTATTGTCAGAATGTGAGTCAGTGTGATGAATGATAAGTGAGATAAGTGTTATGTGGTGTTATAAAAAAAATTAAAAATAAACATCATCTGTGAAAATTTCAACTGTCTAATTATCACGGTTCATGAGATACAACCTGGGGACAGCTGACGGACGGACAGCGGTGTCTTAGTAATAGGCTCCCGTTTTACTCTTTGGGTACGGAACCCTAAAGACGGGCCAAGTGCGCGTCGTTCCACGCACAATTAAGGATTCCATAGATTAGTTGGGATGAATTTATCCCAAGAGCAAACAACTTAACTCTGTGGTTGAAAAAATATTCTGCCATAAACGTCACGGTCAATTCTCCAACTGCAAATGTAAGTTTGTAATCGCAAAAAAATATGTTTATGTCATAAAACTATAAATTAACGATTTTTGGACTTTTTATTTATTTGTTATTATTTTGCTATTGTCAACTTCATATTAATTTTTAACCCATTTTTGTCCAATATTTCTGTTGTTTCTCTTTAGGTCCTGGTAGTGCTTTGTCAGCTCTTGACAAAAACACCAGAGTAACTGATCTAGCTAAACACGTTATTGCGCTATACGAATTGATATTTCGACACATAGTGAAAAGTAGAGGGTCGCGCGCATGCGTGTTCACTCGCAGCGTGACATCACACGCGAATTATATCCGGCCATAAAATTGTTATAAATATGAGCTATCTTTTGAATGCTCAACCATTGCTCTAGCATTAAAAATCTCGTAGTTATTAGCGGTTGAAATCTTACATGTTTATGACGGTCAGCAATAGTGAACTTACCACCAGTAGACCGAGCGACAGCCGTTTTCATGTCATTTGTAACAACTCACCTGTATACCTACATTCTATGCAAACGTACTTTTTCTATTCTATTCTAAATTTAAACTCAAACCTATACCCAATTAAATGGTGACACAGATACAGGGACATAATAATTGCTGTAACATTATTATAATAACAATTTTCATCGTCAACAATGCGGAGAGTTCGCAACCCCGCCACGCAAAGTTTTAATTTAATCAATCACTCTGTAGCCTCGTGGTATTTTCCATAATCCATCTAATATTGTTTATTTTATAAATTTATTATAACACCATGTAACCAAGCGGTTAAGTAGCAACTTTGTCTATTGTTCGATCTGTGAGGGTACGCTGCGCATGCAGTGGATGTGTTACCGTGATTCTCTTAAGCGGAGGTAGATAATTCGTTATTAGCATTCGCAGGTAAAATTGACTAAACAACCATTTAAAATTAGATTACGTTAACGACGGCCTCACTTTAAATGAACCAGTTTAGCGAAACTATTACTTATTATGTTATAACCAATATTTATTCATGATCGTCCGCGTGATAATATCCTAATTTAATTTGTGCAGCATTACTCTTAGGCCATTTGTTCACTGCCACGTCAATGAAACGTCAACGAGAACGAGATGACGGCGCCGAAAGTAAGAGAGGATATATTAGAGAAAGATATGTTACGCGCTAACATCGCAATCAGTAAACCTGGACTACATGCACCGAAACTCGCACATCTGTGATCACAGTTGCAAACCTACAGTTACCGATAGACAAGGACAGAGATAGGAGCCGGCGCCGTCATGCAAGCTATAACGAGTTAGCCGCCGAATGTTTACGATTTTTAATGACATTGCATGTCTATCTCGCTCTCACAAATATGGCGAAGCAAACATTAAATATTATTACAATTTTCGAGTGAAAAGTAATCCCATGGAACGTGCTTTTAGTTTTTGAACTATTTGTGCACATTTTGAAAACACATGAAGGCATTGTTGCTGCTTATTTAGACGGTTACGGTAATTTTACTTAACGTGCTACACATGTCCTACACCATACGCAAAATACGCGCATTGTCGTGGAGTTGCGGATACCAGCCCGTATTACCTACACATGTCCTACACAAACGCCAGTTCAATTGTGACTAAGGTCAATTGTGTTCAATAACACAATTTATACAGTCCACGTCGAGGAGCGCGAGCCTTATCTTCCTAATTTATACAGCAATACATACATTAACTATGGCCACGTATCCACCGCACACCACCGCCGTGAAATCACGTCGAATAATTTCGTTTCTCATTGACGTCCCGTTGACGATGTTCGGTGGACAATCAGTGTTAATCATTATCTCGGTAGTCAACCCCTTTGTAGCAAAATCACCTTTTTCATAATGTACTAATAAGTGATTTCTACGTATATGATCTTACCCAATACTTGGCCTCTTCAAATCATTCTACCTCATTTTTAAGTGGAACCCTATGTCCGATATCCAGCAGTGGGCTATTAAGCTTTGTTCATTTGATTGACCGGCTTTGCATATTAATGGACGTTGAATGCCGAAGCGTGTCCAATATAGGCCATTGTTCAGGGCCATTAGGGACAACGATACTGTGTGTAAATGTGTGGAAGGACCACTGAAGTATGTTACTAAGTACTGCTGGGTACTGAAATAAATAGGAGGGAACAGGATGAACATAGGTAATTGTTTACGACACAGACGATCACTTTGATAGCTGTTGTACGCTGTTTTACTCGAACTTCTTTATGTACCCGGAAAAAATTATCCTATAGGAAGTTGATCAAGGTCATAATTTACCTGTTTGCTCAATCTCATCCAAATACGTTTAAGTATCCGTTCAAGAGTTATTGAGTAACAAACATATTATAAATATTTACATTTTTTTAAAACCGGTCAAGTGCGTGTCGAACCACGCACAATGAAGGGTTCCGTAGTTGGGATGAATTTATCCCCAAAAACAAACTTAACATTGTTGTTAAAAAACATGGTCTCCCATACATCGATATACGCGTCACGGTTAATTCTCCAACTGCAAATGTAAGTTTGTAATCGTATTTTTTTTTATTTGATAATACTACAAATTATCGATTTTCCGACGACCAAATATGATAAAATTTCATGATTTTAGGTCAACGGGAAGTATTATGTCGTATTGTTGGTATTTTTTTATTCCGTTGACGTAGAAGCTTGAGTTTTTTAGAGCTCCAAGGGACCGTCCTACGTATTCGATATTAATTTCAATTTGATACCTTAACGCGTTCCTGAGAAAAAGGGTCTTAATAGACTGACAGACAGATAGACAGACAGGCGGACAATGACAGTGAACCTATAAAGATTCCGTTTTTTACTTTTGAGGTACGGAACCCTAAAAATTAGCAAGATGGGGCTTTTAAAATTTATTTTCAGGCTTCTTGGCATCAGTTTTATTTTACAGTCTGGGTTTAATGCTAATCAAATTGACACACTTACAGCTTCTTCATGAAGCTGTCAAAGAGTGACAGCTGTATGACGATGATACCAGTTAGAAAGGGTTGATTTGTTTACAAAGTAACAAATGAAAGTAAACGAGCGTGTCTACTAACGACACGTCAACTTTAGATTGTATTAAACTTAAAACCTGAGCTGCTTATTATCTTAACAAGACCCTCCCTACCTCCCTGTGAAGTGTGGAGCTATTTGAAAAGTTGCAAATTTCTATGCCGAGATACGTTAGTAAGACAACACATAACACATAGTTGGATAAAGACACTGACATAAGATGAAACGGATGCACTTTTGGAACACATAAAGTAGCAGATACACTCACACATACACTCTCGAATTCACTCACATATACACCCCCACATACACTCTCGTATACACTCACATATACACCCCCACATACACTCTCGAATTCACTTACATATACACCCCCACATACACTCTCGTATACACTCACATATACACCCCCACATACACTCTCGAATTCACTCACATATACACCCCCACATACACTCTCGAATTCACTCACATATACACCCCCACATACACTCTCGAATTCACTTACATATACACCCCCACATACACTCTCAAATTCACTCACATATACACCCCCACATACACTCTCGAATTCACTCACATATACACCCCCACATATACTCTCGAATTCACTCACATATACACCCCCACATACACTCTCGTATACACTCACATATACACCCCCACATACACTCTCGTATACACTCTCACATACAGACACACTACACACAGGTATTTACACTTTAATCATACTTTCACTCATATTTATTTTTATTTGATATTTTAATTGTAATTGCTGTACCATGGAAGAGCGGAGTCTCCTAACACAGGCAAAGGAGGCACCAAACCCTAATACCTTGTTTTATAAACTGAAGCATTGTTAATAAGCTTTACCTATTATTTATTTATTTAACACAAATGGATTTCATAGACACAATATGCAATATGCGTGATTTTTTTTCGGTATGCATATACATAAACTTACGACTTCTTCATATGGAGGTAAGCAGAGACTACAGAGCGCCACCTACTACGATCCTTACATACTCTTATTGCCTTGTTTACGTTATAAACCAGTGGCAGTGGGCCTTGTGCAAGTTTTTACTACCGAGAATAGCTAGTCGAACACGAAGGGGGATGCACTGTGGTAGCCCACGAAATTCAAATTTTCTTGCATTTTATGCAATTTGCAGGTTCGTGACAGGTTATATCTTGATCAAAATATGATACGCGGCAATAAAACATATGTATTTACATAATTTTAACCATAAAAATCATCAATACATCTCTTTAAGTTAGATTTCGTGCAGATTCGTCGAACGAACGAAAATCTAACTTAGTGAGAGGTATTGATGATTTTTATGGTTAAAATTGGTGAAGCCGCGGACAAAAGCTAGTATATCATATTTTTTATTAAACATTTTTATTGAAATATTATTAAATAATTATGAATGCTGCTCGCTTGAATCCCTTGAATGCCTCGAGGAAATAAGTCAAGTAGGTATGTTTTAAAACTTCCTCTACAGTTTTATACAATAACTTATTCAAATTTTCTTCGAAAACATCTCGTTGCTTCAACAGTTTTGCAAACTGTAAGATATCGTTATTTATGGCTTCAATTTGTTTCACGATTCAGCAGTGTTCATCCTGTTAGCGATGAATTTTATTAATTATAATTGCTTTTTAAAAGTAATCCCTACATAAATTGATGGTCGACCTCGAAAACGTTTTGCAGAAAATATCTGGGATATTTAGGTACACTTTTTTTAGGCAACAATCTGCCTAGCCTTTTTGGCAGATTGTTGCCTAAAAAAATATTATGAAATCAGTAAGAATTATTTTAGAAATATAAAAAGCTTAAGGAACCTCACTAACATTGCAAAGACACAAACATCATGACAAGACAGTGTTTATCAACCAACAGGCAGGGTATGAGAAAGGTGTGGGCAAAATTAAGGATGTGATACAGTCATCAAACTGAACAACTTTCTCCATGAGACCAACATCGTAATCGCGAAAAAATAATTAGTCATCCAGAGGGCTGGCCTATTTTTTAGCCAAAGAATTAGCATTGCCATACAACGTGACAGTGCTGCCAGCCTTTTGGGCACATTTCCTGTTGACAGCAATGCGGACGAATTTTTTTATGCCTATGATTCTGCCGTCCAATACAAAACTTCAATACCTACTCGACCCTAATGTATGGGGCGACTGATTATTTTTGCCCGATTTCAATGTTGGTCCCATGGAAAAAGTTGTTAAGTGTGATTGTACCACACCCTTAATTTAAGGCTCCTTCAAACAAGCGCGACAAGCGATATAATTGCGCGCGACACAAATTCACCGTGTGTCGCGCGACGAGCGGTACGGTTATCTCACGTATATGTGTGAGCCTTAAGGCTATGCGCACAACTGAGTCAGGACTGTATTTAGACCACTTTATACGATCGCTTTGTGAAAACAATGATGCGCTTACTCACAACAAAGCAATTTTGTTTCAGCAAGATAAAGCTACCACAGACAAAACTGTCCTTTACCTGCATCCTAATTGTGTAACACACTTATTTAAAAGCGATTTCGATTCATAATGTTTTATGCAATTGCCTCGCTGGTGTTCACACGGCCTTATGCTACGGTTTCCTAGAAGAGCGGCGGCCACCACATGACGGCCGCAGTGACGGCTGTCATGAAAATGATGGCAGTGGGGTCTGACTTCACGGTGTCAAAAACGCTCTCTAGGATAACACACCAACTTACTTTCATAAATTACGTTATTTGCCGGTTTTCAGACGCTATGTAGCGGCCACCGCTCTTCTAGGAAACCGTCGCTTTAGAAAGTGACAAAATTAGCGTGGGACAGCAAACAATTTGCTTTTAAATTAATATTAATTATTTGTGAAATAACAAGTCGGGTACTAAAATAATTCGCGATAGCTCAAAGGAGTGGGCGGATGTTTTTAATTAATTACATTTTATTACTTTAATAAATACAATTAAGTTACAAATATAATTCCGTGTACTAACCTAACCATCGTATTATTAATTTTATTATTTATTTTCTACAACAGTTTTGACTCTTAAAATTACAACCATACAAAAAAGTGTGATCTTTGTGATATTAAGGAAACTGAAGTTATTAAAACTAAATTGCACATTTTTAGGAATTTACTAAAACAGCAACACTAAAAAACAACTTTGGATTTTACAAGGCAATACTTACGCCGCGTCCTAACCAAAAGCGATCATCACACGAATACGCGATCGTCGCATTCATACGTACAATTATTACTTACTTATTGTACTTATGTATTATTATTATTAAGTAAGGAAGAGAACAAACCGGACAAAGATCTACTCGTAGTCGATGTATTAATGTAAAGATGTAGTGCTTTATGTACAGTCAACAAAATAGATATATAGGCAGGGTATACTAACATATTTGTATGTGAATTGCTTCATGTTCAATTTTATATTACTTTGCAATACTCATACATTTAACACACCAACACAAAATTGTGTACTGTCACGAAATTGAACTTGAAGCAATTCACATACAAATATGTTAGTATACCCTGCATAGATATCTCTTTTGTTGACTTTGCCTAAATAAATAAAAATTAATTTAATTCAGGCAAAACCCATATTACATAAAATAAAATTTAACAATACTGCAATAGAATAGAATAGTGTCAATGCAGTTAAAATTAGCGAATGAAAACGGAAGGCTCCCGCTGTCAGCGCGACCAAGCGTTTCAGTTCACCGAACAAAAAGTGACGTATGGACACGACGGACGATCGCTTTAATTAGGACGCGGCGCGGCGCGGCGGTAGGATCAATTTTTTTTATTTTTAAAATAAATTATAGTTTTATAATAATAATCATTAGCCTATCATGCAGGGCAAACATAGTTTTTTTTTTTTTATAAATACACCACATTCAATTTCAAAACTTTAACAAAAACTACTATGTTTATCCACCGTAAAAAATCTAACTAACAATTTTATTATGTCCAAGGAAAAACTACAACATTCCAAAGATCACACCTCTCTGAACATAACACGATCACTATAAAGTCCTCACCACACGATCGCTTACGCCGCAGCGTCTATATGCAACTCTCGCGCACCTTTCTCGCAGTGGTCACTACCTCAGGTCTCCGCGCGGCCGCTATGTCGGCGCTGCGGGCGGTGACCCCGCGGTTCACCACACATATACTTACTGAAGACTGTGTGGAAAAGAGAAGAGAAAAAATTATACATAGTACCTAAATAAAAAAATCGAGCTATTTTCTTCTTATTTTTCCGTGGTAAATGTTAATGGCTTAGGAGAGACGGTTCCAAATGAAGGTAGATACATGAAGGTGGGAGGAAGTCTCAAAAAGGAAGTGGTTAAAAAAATATATAAAATCATAGTTCAAATGGGATGCTATAGCTGAAAGAAAAAAAAATGTATGTAAAGTACCTAGCCTTTTCCCAACTAACTAAACGAATGCAGCTGAATGCCAGTATTTTTTATGAAGTGACTGCCTATCTAACCTCTACGAACCAGTTACTGGGTAACACGATACCCTTGGTAAGACTGCTTGGCAGACTTTTGTAAAATATGAAACAGCCACATAAAAATATGGCTATGTCGACGTTCGCACGGACGTAAACATATCGCGGCGATTCTGTTTCGCGCACTACATTTTCAACGCTCTGCTTAGCGCAGAGAGTTGAAAATTCAACAGTATTTTTTTGACGCGCTAGAATGCACTCTGTTGTTGTTAAGTTGGATTCTCAATGTTCAGCTCTACAACGAGAGTTGAAAATCCAGAACGCGATAAGATCTCGCCGCGATATTTTAACGTCCGTGCGAATGTCGGCTTAGTCTGCTATGGCGCTATAAGGTGCTGAAAACTAAACGCATTTGCTTTGTATTTATAGTTTCAACTGTCGTTTGTTTACCTGCTATATTCATTAACTTCTTTTTCTTATTAAATTAATTAAATGTGATCTCTCTGTTGCTCTTTTCTCGGATCAAAATAGGTCTTTGTTTTATAAAATAACAATGTGGAGAGGCATCGTGGCAGTATTTAACTGTGGAGCGTTAAATACGGCCACAAAGCCTGGAGGTGAAACTTAATGAAATTAGCAAACCTCTTAATTTAATGGAAAAATATTGTGAGATGAGAAATTTTAATCACAGAAAAAAATGTGTGGATACCTACTTTCATTAATTAAGTAGGTTTTCAAAGGTATTGTGATGATAGCTATCTTCTTTTAATTAATTTAGTTAAGGCCACGGGGTATCGCGTTACCCACCAACTTTGTTGTGGAGGTCAGATAGGCAGTCGTTCCATCTAAAATACTGATATTCAGCAATATTCGGTTAGAATGAAAAACTATCCTAATATAATTAACGCTTTGAAGGACACTAAATTTTTCCTTCAAAAACTTTATATGAATTTATTTGGTATACTTACAGCACTGGCAGGTAACATAGGTCTATCGCTGAATGTCCTGTGAGGATCCGTGTCCAGGCCAGGAGTTGACAGCTTACTATATTCACCTATGGGTTTCTTATCTGCAACAAAATGTCTAAAATTTATATAATGTGAAGAAAATAGAATGTAAAAATATTTGCAATATTCGAAAAGGCAATGAAACTAGATAGATAGATCTAAAAATGGGTTAAAGCGTCACCATTATTAATAACTTGCTTTTACCTATGGCTTTGCCCAAGTTTAGTGCATCCCACAGGAACGTACTACCGGGATAAAAAGTATTCTATGTCCTGCTCTAGATCATGGTCTACCTGTGTGCCTAATTTCATCGGAATCTGTTCAGCCAAAATGTATCAGACAGATAGACAAAGTTACTTTCGCATTGACAATGTTAATAAAAATATTATGGAATTATTGACTCTGAGGCCCTAGGTAACTAGTTTTCTTCAAATGCACGGTTAATTTTAGGTCGTTCTTTAACCGAAACCAACACCACACTCACACACTCACCCCCACATACACACACACCCCCCACCACACACACGCCACACACCACACTCGATCATCGAAACCCAATCGATTGGGACTATTATTTTCAAAAAGTAACAATAAAAAAAATCACGAAACATTAAATTTATTGTTTTTTTTTTTGTGAAGTAATGAGAACTCAAAGTAGAATGCTTCCTTGTGATCAATGCATATCTGTGTGTAAAACGTATCGACAAACGGCAACACATGCGAATGGTACCCATTTAAAAATCCATTCATCGATCAGACAGCATGATCCGAAGGCCACGCCCCCGACCCCTTAACCATACTTACATTCTAGCCGACCGCCCGCCCTTTAACTCCAATGACAGAAAAAAAGTGACAAATTTCTAACTTCTTTATGTAGATGTCTTTAAAAAACAATAAAAATGAAAATAGTAATTCTATTACTCGTCTGGAGTTACTGTGTTTCGGCTCCAGAACGATGTAACATTAACTGTGTATATCTCTGTGAATGCAAATTAGACTATTCTCTTACTTTTTAAAGTAATTGCAAGTAGAATTAATTGTTGTTTGTGTGCACAATTTTGTGGACAAAACGTTATAGGTGGCCGATAAGGGGAGAGTTCTTGACTAATTTAAACATTTACCATTTAAATTCTGGTTTGATACTGAGAAAAAACCATTAAATACTTTGTGGCAGGCACGTTGACTAGGAATCAAAACAATGAGACTTAATGTACTCAAGAATCACAACGTTTTTTGCAAGTTTAAAACAAATCAAATTTGCATACATAAACAAATTTGCTTTGCATAAATTTAAGATGGCTGCATAAAACCTCGTGGTTCTCATTTAAAAACAAAATTCCAAGTTAGGAGCACACCCAAATTTTAGAAACAGTTTTTGCTCGTGCAAGAAATAATAATAATACCTCGCCAGAACCAGCGCCCGATAATCGTTAGTATCTACACGTTAATATCATGAAGAGGGTCTATTCTGTAATATAATAATAACAGGTAAAGACCTTTTCCTAAGCCCTTCCGTACACCCTTTTATTTACAGCCACAATTTTCATAAGAACTTATTAGATGACCAGTTAAAAGTACCTCCATAAACGCGCGAGTACCAATAATTTGCATGTTATTAAGAATCTAAATTCAAAATTCAAAATTCTTTTATTTGGGACAACATAGGAAACATTTTTGTTAGTAATCATCATAAATATAACTTATACACTAGGATTACTAACAAACATATGAATACAACCAAGTTAATGAATCATGTACCTACGAGGCACTTCATGCGGACAGTGATTCCGCATGAGATGCCTCCGTACAGGAGCTCTCGGGTCCTCAGCCACAACTAAAAAAAGCTAAAGCACCGACACAACTGATTAGGTTTAAAGTCATTACCAAAACCACATCAAAGGTAAACATCTAGTCTAGGTTTTATTCGGTTAAAATCTAGCCTTTCTCATTATGTGGTCCCCCAAATCATGCCGTGCCATGTTGTGCTAACATCAAACCCAAAAACTCGATGCATTTATTTCAATTAAACAAATTGCAGGCACTTTTGAACTATCAAGGAATAGTTCGGTCAGAAAGATGAAACTAGTTGCAACTAAGTGTTTATTTATAAACGTTGCTTAAAGCGCTAAGGTAGCCCGCTTTTAAGTTTTTGCAATTTGCAGGTCAGTATCAGTTTGTCTTTTGATTAGAATAATTCTTGACAGCCAAAAATATGTATTTAAAGAATTATAATCACTATTAATAATCATCAAAAAAATTAAAATCCAAATATTTCATTTCACATAAATCTACATGGGCACTTATGAAACGTCAGAAGTTATTAGGTGCACGGTTCCAAATTGGTCGTTTCCTATGGAGAAGGAGCCGGCAAGTAAAATACTTGAAAACATTGTAAAATACAATATTTTCAAATAACAGTGTTAATAGGTATGGGAGGACAATGTAGGCCTTGCAACAACTACCAGGTACTTAACAAAATAGAAAATAGTCAACAAATGTACAGTCTACTAGGCCTGCAACGTTCTCACATTCACAAAATAGAAAATAATCTATTTAGAAGAAATGACATGATTGCCATTACAACTATAGTAACAAATCTGAATAAATGTCATGTTCACAGATATAAATAGAATAGAATAGAATGGAATAGTTCTTTATTTGCACAGAAAGTAGGTGCAAGTTACAGATGTTTAGTTTAAAAAGACCTGTTAAAGTCATGTTAAAATTGGAATGGTAGTTATATAATGTCAAATAATGAGATGATTAATAATAATCTATTATGTCAAGGAAGAATGTAAAATATAATATAAAAAAATAAGCATCGTAATTTGGGAGCAGTTAATAGACACTTAAGTATACAATTATGCCGTTAATGAGGTACCTACCAGGGAAGCCACGTGTGCAGAAGGCATCAATACAATTCTCTTACTTAAAATTGGTCTTAAATGTTATGATTTCATGAAATAGGTAGTCATTCTATAGGGTAATTTGAACTTAGAGAGCTGTGTAATGAATATAATTTTGTAAATTTATATTGTTTATTGTGAATCATATTTTGATCAACAAACAACCTGATACTGACCTGCAAAATGCAAAAAAGCAAGAAAATTTGAATTTCGCGGGGTAGCGTGGCGTTTTCGCCTTAATCGGACGCTTAGCATTACTTAACTTTTATAAATAAACCTCAAGACCTCTGGCTTGTTTATGTCACTAGTGCATCCGTTGGGCGGCTAAAATGGTGAATCTTTTTAGTGTCAGCCTAGATACAACTCTAGCTTACAGAATATACTATTTCAATCAATGGACTCTGTCTGAAATATAAGATTTTTATTATTTTATTTATTATTATTTATCAAAATAATACAGTATAGGTACGATCCATGGTATCATATGGTGCTGATCCATGCGTCATGTTCGTGAACGGGCGCCGTCAGTTGGGACTGGTCGTCTCTTAGCTGCCATGGCTTATTTTTAATTTTAATATTTAATTTAGTTGTTTTAGTTTTTATCTTTTTATTACGGACGCTTTTTAACGTGCACGTCTTTCTACATTGTTCTCACATATATATTTTCAACATGAACGATGTAACCAATATTTTGTAAAAATATTATGATTTAAAAGAGTGTCCGTGGAGTTTCTTGCCCGTTCTTCTCCATAGGGATCTACTACGCTTTGGAATGGGTAACTAGCTTCATCTTTCTGACTGACCGACCCATCGACAATTCAAAAGTGTCTGTAATTGGTTTATTTGAAATAAATGCTTTGAGTTTGAGTTGAGTTTGAGTTAGGTAATGGTTACAAGGAACTAAATCTTACCATAATGGCAGGGTATAATATCAGGATCCGTGTCCTCCCCGCTGCCCTCCATCTTCAGCTCATACTGGCTGCAATAGTCCAGCTTCGGGGAGCCACAGTAAGTGTTCAGATTGTCTTGCTTCGAGAGGGACTCCACGCTTTGTTCCATGTAGAGGGCGTTGCTGTGGAAGGTGGAATTAGCTGTAGGTTTTTAGCAGTAAGTGGATGTAAGGGTACCTTATGTAGCCGCCGGGGTCGCGGGTACTTCGAAAGAGATACCGTGGCCCTGGCACGGGGAACTGAAGGAACACGGGTGGGTTTTATTCAGTAAAAGTCTGACACGCCCTCCCGCTCTGCCCAGAGCGGGAGAAGTCATTTGTTGATTTCCCATCCACAAAAAAAAAAGGTACCTTATGTATATGGGTAAAAGGTTAAACATGCACTAAGTTGAAGCTGTTGATAGAATGGTTTATGTGGAATGGTTTATGTGGAACGTGTTATGGAAAGAGAAACTAACTGGCAAGATACTGCTAGAATGGTCAGCAAATTGGCTGAGACCACAAGGAAAAATCATTATATTATGAAAATCAACTCAATGTTAGTTACATACACAAAAACATCTCATTAAATAACTACTTAATGAATATAATCAAATCTAACTCACGAATACGAAAAACTCATTTTCCCTAAAACCCCCTCCCCCTATCTTACAAGCAAGCAAACTTAAAATACCCAAGATCTCTTAACACAATCAAATCTAGAAAAAAGATACTTCGGAAGAAAATTCTAAATCGAAATTACAGCTAAAGGATAACAAAGGCAAACGTAATAACAAAAAACTTAGGGCCAATCTAAATTTAGTAACCTAACCTTGTTTAACGACAAAGCCTGCAGATCCTCTTTAGATGTCTAATACTCTTAGGCTGCATACAAACGTGCTGATTCACACGCGTGGTACGTACCACAAACACACCCCATCCCAAAACAAGTGGGCTTGCAATTACATGACATGTGAAGTCTGTCTGCATCTTGGAGTTACATAATCAGCCTATAACGTTCCCACTGTTGGGACACAGGCCTCCTCTCTGTGAGAGGGAGTGGGCCGTAATCCACCACGCGGGCCCAGTGCGGGTTGGCAGATGTCACAAGTCTTCGAATTTTTGATTCTAGGACATGCCGGTTTCCTGACGATGTTTTCCTTCACCGTTTTGAGAGCAGTGGTGATGAAATAATTTACACAAAGTAAAGCGCCTGCCTGGGTTCGAACCTACGACCTACAACTCGTAAGTCGCGACCGTTACCACTGGGCCACCACTGCTCACACGCACTGCTCTTGGAGTTGCGTTGTGGTAACTACAAAAATGTGTCTTTACAATTAAATATATTTTCGCTTTTATTTTACAAATTAATGTTGTGTGCCTTTGAGTAGGTGCTGAATAATGAGAACAAATGCAAAAGTGAGTTTGTTTTTTTGTTTGTTTGTTAAGTTTTCATGCTAAAACGACTGAACGGATTTGGATGAAATTTGGCACACGGGTAGATCGTGACCTGAAAAAGGACACATATTACTTTTTATTGAGATACCACGCGGGTGAAGGCGCGTGCGGAAGCTAGTAATTATATATTTTTTATTTCTTTCTTTGCGATAAAATTCGCTGTTACTGGATAGCCAGTAACAGCGAATTGACCACATCACAGCCACAAGTCACAGACCTTGTGGCTGCGATGTGGTCAATATCGTTCTCACTTGGACGATCAAATGTGGTCCGTGAAATAAAACAATGCATTTTAAAACAAATTTCCGCCCGTGGTAAATGTGAAAGTGTCCTTATGTATTCATACGTGCATAGTATATTAGATACAAGAAGCAATCTTCCTACAAGGATAATCAGAGCTTTAAAATTAAATATCATTTCCGAGGTTAAACCAGCAGACAATATTATATTCCTGTGGCGTTAGCACGTGTTTTAGGGTTCCGTACGAGAAGGGTATCAAACGAAACCCTATTACTAAGCCTCCGCTGTCCGTCCGTCCGTCCGTCCGTCTGTCTGTCTCATGAACAGTAATAGGTAGACAGTTGAAATTTTCACAGATTGTGTATTTCTATTACGGCTATAACAACAAATAATAAAAATAAAATAAAGTTAAGTGGGGTGTCTTTGTCTAGAACTCATCAAGTAGAGTACAAATGTACGAGTATATATATTTTTTTTATCTTCAAAAATGAAGAAATAGGGGCCGTAAAAGTTGTAAATTTAAGACCATTTTTGTACGAGCTCTATCGCAACAATTAAACAAGTTAGGAATTAGAAACGTCTGCATATCATGTACGATATACTGTAGGTATATAATCAACAAATACTAAAAACGCCGATTCTTGGGGAAGTTTGTTTAAATAAGGGTAATTTTTTGCAACAGAAAAAAATAAACTTTTAATTCACAGTATCATTATGAAATACAATGTTATCTTTGCGATTGTTGAACATAGGTATATGGTACGGAACTCTTCGTGTGCGAGTCTGACTCGCACTTAACCGGTTTTTTTGGAAATACTAGTTTCTATGAAAAGGGTAATCTGTTCTGCTGCTGTTGAACTTTAAGGTATCTAATATGAGAATAAAAATATTACGATGGAAAATAACATACATAATACATATTTTAAATGTTATTTTCAGTCCTCTTTTCCGTATCCAAACTAAACCTTAGGATTTACAAATAATGCATGATATAAAAACTAGCTTTAACAAGAACATTTGGTGAACTGTTACTATAAGGAAACAGAATGCTTAGTTACTGAATACTTATCTCATACAATCAAAAACCAACAAAAGCCAAAATAAATTATTGGTAATCTTACGTAGAAGGCGGATGCTTGTCGATATCATGTCTCCTGGCCGCATGGCGTCGATACAGTGCAGTGATAACACCACACACTCCCGTGCACAGCAGAGCAGCTACTGATAACAGGGACACCAGCATCGGAGACAGCGGAATTGAGGTGCTCACTCCTGCTGGAAAACATACTGGGTTAGTATGGGATTTTATAACGGGTGTATAAAGATGCTTTTAAGGAAGCCGAGATTCAGATGTTCTTTTCGTCATTGCGATACTTTTTTTGTACTGGACCTGGGAATCTTCTGGTTACGGAGATTGAAGGTCGAAGTTCCAAGTTTAAAACTAGTTTTAAATGTTATAACTTTACCTTAATTGCCCCCATATCCGAGCCCTTTGTATGCTATTTTGCGTGCGCTATATTGCGCGCTGCCGGAAACAGCGTTATTTCACACGAAAAATAAAAGTCGTTTCGTAGTAATTATTATTGTATAATGTTTCATATTTAGATGTTCAGAATGTGTAGATGCGGTTTTATGATGGGTCTGTTTATGTATGTAAATCACAGAATGTAAATGAAAGATCATGTCATGAGAACTACTGCTATTTGTCCCAAAGAGTTGAGTAAAATTTTAAGAAATCAGAAAACCATTTTACTCAACCATCCAGATTAATTTCTAATTTGAAAGATTGTTTGGAAATGGTTAAAATTACAAAATCTTGAGCTTTAGACCACATTTCGGTCGGCGACGATAAGGCCTCATCTCTACCTACTATCTTTTTTATTGCTGTACTGTATTCTTTAAGTTAATGTTTATCACCTAAGTATATACATTGCGAAATGCAATAAAGTATTGAGCAAGTATTGAGTACTGAGCACATAAAACTCCGTTTGTGCAAGTTTCTGGAACGTTCAAGAGCAATAATCGCATGCCATAAAGCACGTTAAGTTTTATTGCCATTCAAGAGTTGCATGCAAGTGTTAACACGCGTGTAATTCAATAAAATGGCATATAATAATTGAAAACTGCCATTCAATAAAATTGCGTGCGTCTTACAAAAATTGCAAGGCGATTATTGCATGCAAGTTTGGCCTCGTCTACATACTGAGTTGCACGTCCTTGTACAATTGTTTCAACCTTGCAATTTTTGTAAGACGCATGCAATTTTATTGAATGGCAGTTTTCAATTATTATATGCCATTTTATTGAATTACATTTCAAGTAATACCCGTATTTGCGCTGCCAAATATTTCATTCAATTTTATTGAACGTCTTGTTTCGTTCGCTCATGTTTGAATGATAGAAAATTTTCATGCCAGAATTGAATGTGATTTTATTGTACACACAATTTTATTGTACGTGCTGTTTACACCTCTACGTGTTTTGAACGGCAACTAACTTGCCCGTATCGTGCAACAATATTGTACATGATATTTAGACGGCGTCAGTTAATTGCCCTTAAATTTTGAGGTACGCCACAGTAAATAAACTTGTACCGTGTAAATGGAGCTTTTAGTCAATTTTATTGAACAGCATAATAAAACAACATCAACCGGCTCGTTGTCCTGAATATGTGTATAGCAGGGCAGAGCTGACTTTCTACATAATTCTGTAAGAATGTACATATAACCGCAAATAGCGAAGCAGGTGTAAATTACCCACATACTAAATGGGCTTTCAGGCAATTTACTGCCCTATGACATACTATACAATTCGCTGCAAATTACCAACCAAGTATATCACAATGATTCCGCTTTGTAATCACGACAGACTACTAATACCAACCTCGGTTTACACACCATAGCTCCCCATGGGGGTCATAGGAAGTTCCTAATGAACTGTAGCAGGGGATCATGGAAATGGGCAGTGGTACCGACGGTAACGTGTGAGTTAATAGCATCATTTCAACCTCCCAAGCACGATAATTATGGATCGTTCAAATAATAGGAGGGCGGCAAACAGTTGACGTGTTCCGGATGGTATGACAAATATAATGATGGGTTTCTTTTGTATGACGGAATTATGTAATTGTGTAATTGGGGAAAGAAAATATGACAAAGACGTTAATAACCGAATAACAACGGTACAAGGATCTTTGGCGCTTGGAAAAAATTGGAACTAACGCCGCCATCTTGTTTCTACGGTTGCATACCTCAAAAGGAAAAAAACCGGCCAAGTGCGTGTCGGAACACGCACAATGAAGGGTTGCGTAGTTGAAAAGAATTTATCCCAAAAACAAACAACAATGGATCCCAAAAAAAAAAAAAATTATGTCATAAAACTACAAATTAATAATTTTCAGACTTTTTCCTTTACTTGTGCTGTAAGACCTTGCTTTTTACAAAATTTCATTATTCTAGGTGAACGGGAAGTACCCTATAGGTTTTGATTTACTTGCAACAGTAGCGAGTATCAAAATATGTCTTATAAATGGCCGTATGTTTTTATTGCGTTGACTTAGAAGCTTGAGTTTTTTAGGACTCCAAGAGACCATAGACTTACATATTTAAAATTAATTTCAACTTGGTACCTTCGCGCGTTCCTGGGAAAAAGGGTCTTGACAGACTGACAGACAGACAGACAGACAAAGAGACAGACAGACAGACGGACAACGAAGTGATCCTATAAGGGTTTCGTTTTTTCCTTTTGAGGTACGGAATCCTAAAAATGGAACCCATATAGGAATACTAAATTGTCCGTTCGACTGTCTCTCAAGACCCTTTTTCTAAGGAATGAGTGGTGGTATAAAGTTGAATATCAAATAGGTAGGTAGGTCTTCGATCCCTTGGAGGTCTCAAAAATCAAGCTTCAAAGTCAACGCAATAAAAAAATACGGCCATTTATATATTTTGATACTCGCAAATAAATCAAAACCAAAAGGGTACTTCCATCTAACCTAGAATCATGAAATTTGGCAAGAAGCGAGATCTTACAGCACAAGTAAAGGAAAAAGTCCGAAAATCATTGATTTGTAGTTTTATCACATACAATTTTTTTTTTTTGCAAACTTACATTTGTAGTAGGACAATTGCCCGTGGCGTATGATGTATAGGAGAACATGTTTTTGAACTACAATATTAAGTTTGTTTTTGGGATAAATTCATTCCAACTACGGAACTCATTATTGTGCATGGTCCGACACGTACTTAGCCAGTTTATAATACAATTTCTGTGACAATTTCTTAAATTACTCTTATTATTCTAATTCCCAAATGCTTACGCTCCCCTGTCAATGTCATTCAAGACCTTGACCTTGACCTTGTAGCCGTTTTTTGTACTCTAGTATATTTATTGACGTAGTTAGTTGGTTTAGAGGGGTCGTAACTAATTAATAACACCCGCAGAGGTCGATCTTTAAGGTTACAAAACGCTTGCAGAGGACGGTTCATGGATGGGTGAACACCCATAACATACCGAGACCTCTCCGTGCCTCGGAAACACAAGCACGTGAAGCAATTGGTCCTGGCTGTCATTCGTGGATCTTTGACAGTCGTTACGGGATATCAGAAGCCCGAAAGTCTGACAGCCAGTCTTACCAAGGGGTATCGCGTTACCTAGTAACTTGGCTGTGGAGGTCAGAGGTAGTCGCTCCATGTAAAATACTGGTATTCAGCTGCATCTGGTTAGACTGAAAGCCGACCCCAACATAGTTGGAAAAAGGCTAGGCAGATTGATTAACCTAGCTGGTTTATAAGATTGTAGAGAAAGAAGTTGTAAAAAGGCCAGCCTGAAAGTAGGAAATGGTGACATATGCCGCCAAGCTGCATTACAGGATCCAGTTTATCGGATATCGGGAGCTGGCATAATTCCGTAATTATGCCAGCTTCCATATCCGATAAACTGGATTGTGTCCGTACATGGAGACTTTTCAACTTTACGCGGACTGGCTGGCATAGGTACACGTTGATACTGTACGTGTGTCCAATGGTCAGATAAAACATGAACAAGTTTTAAATTAACTAACAGAAAAATGCTTTATCACGTGAAAGCAACTTCGTATTTCTTGTTTTCAGACGTGTAACAGTATTAATTTTTATTCTTAATTAAAACTTTCAAGGTCACCATACGGCTATAGCCGTCATAATAACAAAACTTCTATTGTGTCTCGTATACACAATCAGCCTATAATGTTCCCACTGCTGGGACACAGGCCTGCACAGGTGAGAGTGAGCTGGCCGTAATCCAGCACGCGGGCCCAGTGCGGGTTGGTATTTGTCACATGTCTTCGAATGTTTGGTTCTAGGACATGCCGGTTTCCTCACGATGTTTTCCTTCACCGTTTTGAGAGCAGTGGTGATGAAATAATTTATACAAAGTAAGCGCCTAGGGTTCGAACCTACGACGTACAACTCGTAAGTCAGGGCCGTTACCACTGGGCCACCACTGCTCATTGTATCTCGTTTACCGCGCATAAACCTGCTAAATTACAACTGCCTCAAAGAACTTGTCAGCAAAACAAAAGAGAATCATCCAAAAAATATGACCACCAGAAACTCCTCCACCTTCTCGGCGTGTAAATATGCAATAAGCATTAGTACATACACTGAGTAATAGCGGTATCTAATTGCTGTAACTTGCAAACTGCCATGAATAACGTTCTGCTGCAGCTCCAATGAATATTGCAGAAACAGATTTACGAGTTACCACTGGTTATTTAACTTAGCACTGTATTCGCGATATTTATTGTATTTTAACCTCACGTTGGTGGTGCATGGCTTAGCTGATACTGTCCTTAAGATTACCTTATTGGTTGTACACAGGGCGAAATTAAATTAGCTAGCGGAACTCCGCAGACGTGATGGGTCAATTTAAAAAAACTTTTTTACAAAAAATTACAACCGACTTCCAAAAACAACACTACAAAGTGAAAAATAACTTTAATTTCGGAAGTCGGTGTCTAGTTAAATGTATTTTCGTTTTCTTGCCACCGACTTCCGAAATTAAAGTTATTTTTCACTTTGTAGTGTTGTTTTTGGAAGTCGATTGTATTTTTTTGTAAAAAAGTTTTTATTTTTCACTTTTTAGTTGTGATACCTACCCCACAAAAATTCTAATACCACTACCTGGAAAACAAACTAGAACATCATCCATATAAAAGTGGGGAAAAAATACGTATTATTGAAGCTAACTCAAAAACTAGCCAAGCAAAGTTAATCAATTTTATATGGGACCAACTGTGATGTATACCCTCTCGAAGAAAACAAAAAAAAACCAAATCGGTCCAGCCATGTTCGAAAAAAGAAAAAAAAAAAAAAAAAGGTTCCGACGAATTGAGAACCTCCTCCTTTTTGAAGTCGGTTAAAAATCTGTTTGTTTTTGTTTTATCGCATTTAGATATTGATACCCATGACGTCTGTGATGACTCGTCAAATTAACTTCTTTTTCATTTTATCGTGTCTGCGGAGTTTCGCTAGCTAATTTAATTTGAACCTATAAATCGTGTTACTTGGTTTTGCTATGCAAGTTTTACGTTTGTAAATTATTAATGATTTATTTCTGTTAGTATATTTGTACAAACACTTTTACACGTCAATAATATTTTTTTAAACTAGATGAGGTCGGCGTTTCCTATCTGACTAATGACTATTCTGAGAAGAAAGGCCGAAACAAACTCAGAGGCCACACTCTCTTTTAAAGTCCAGACATAATCTGGTCAGATCATGTGAAAACCTTGTAGATTGGTGTCTGAAATGGCCTTTTGAAGAAAGAACCACACAGATTGAGTGAACCTGTCCAGTCAGAGCACGCATTTGTGCAGCTCAACTCAAAACTTAAGAAGCTCAACGATTCGACGAACAATACCAAAGAAAAGACATTTGGGTAGGCCGCATAAATAACTCAAACTACTGGACTATGATTAAAAGAGAAAAGGATAAAAAAAAATTAACAATGACCCACGTAATCGTTCGTCTTGTTGCACAAGTGTACTTACAGTACGCGGTTGCAGATATTTTATATCACGTAAAGTTTTAGTAAATGCTCGGTTTTACAAAGTTCCGTCGCTGTCACTCATAATATTGTGACAGTCTCAATCTTAAGCTCGGATAATTAGGTACTGTAGGTAATGAAGTTTACACCGAGATTGGACAAAATATATCCTGCCATTTCGTAGTGTAGACCTATTGGCAATTAGACACAATATTTGATCCAAGAAAAACGTAAAAACCTTTTCTGTCCTTTCGCATAAAATTGTATTTTCGTTTACGTCGGCTCTTATCGTAAAGTCGTCAGTAGCGTTGAGCGTCATTCTCTCAAATAGAGGGAATTATCAAGGCTCAGACCGGTCGCCATTAATTTATTCCACTGTCTGCTGATGTAATCATTTCCGACTATGAGTGACTTAAAAATATATAACCCGAGTTAAAAGTTAATTTTGTTTACAGTTGAAAGCTTTTCTTGAAATGTTAACAATGTTCGTGTTTTAAATGAAAATTTGAGCATTAAATCAACAGGGTAGTAATAGCCATTTATGTTTGTTAAAATATGAACAGATATACTTCGATTTTTAGTCTATTTACTAACAGACGTTCAGAAAGGAAATCATTGTAGTGACACAGCCCTGTTCACATGATTTTATGTACGGTACAAACAATTTATTAAATTAACATTCAATTTATCTTTTTAGGGTTCCGTACCTCAAAAGGAAAAAACGGAACCCTTCTAGGATCACTCGTGTGTCTGTCTGTCTGTCTGTCTGTCTGTCTGTCTGTCTGTCTGTCTGTCTGTCTGTCTGTCTGTCTGTCTGTCTGTCTGTCTGTCTGTCTGTCTGTCTGTCTGTCTGTCTGTCTGTCTGTCTGTCTGTCTGTCTGTCTGTCTGTCTGTCTGTCTGTCTGTCTGTCTGTCTTATTTTGAATATAGAGGTCACTTTTGGGGGGCAAATAAGAAAGTTAAAAAAAATTTTGCAAACTACACCATGTGGCACGTCAAATACTATGACAATCTCAAATATATTTTTTTAATAATTTTAAAATAAATTGTTTTGAAGTTATTTAAGAAAGTAGACGAAAATTTACCATTCTCCCCCCCCCTTATCTCCGAAACTACAGAGCCTAAAATTTTGAAAAAAAATACAGAAAATAGATCTTTAAAAAGTATGTGGTCTTAAAATAACATGGTAAATCTATCAATATTGTGAGTACAAACTTACATTTACAGTTGGAATGTATGGGAGAACATGTTTTTCAACTACAATGTTAAGTTTGTTCTTAAGATAAATTCATCCTAACTACGGAACCCTTCATTGTGCGTGGTCCGACACGCACTTGGCCGGTTTTTTTTTTCTTTTTTCCTGCGTAATGTGGGTGTACACTTCTGCCCAGCCCTTCGGGGACATAAGGCGTGATGTTAACATTTATGTGTTGTTCATCTTATTTCTTGATAATTAGGTAGTACCTAATATGTTTGTACTTGTTAACTACTTATTCAGTTATCAAAAAGCTTATTGTAAAGACATAATTTTCCAAAACAAGTTTCACAAAGTAAAATATTCGTGTGATTCTTTCTTTTCTGGTAGGTACGAGCCCGGAGGCGTTTTTGTTAATTTTCTTTTTGAAACTTCTTGTTTAAAACAATTTAATTGTATACCTACTGTTTTCTTTTCTGAAATCATTTTAATTGTAAGTAGGTTCCTGATTGCTATGTAGCAAACGATCATTTGATATTAGGTTGGGGAAAAAGTCTTTTCGCATTATAGTATGTATGAACTTAAAATAAAATCTCTTTGGCTATACTATTTGTATCTGGCTGGTTTTGGTATCATTGAAAGTTTAAATTTTAAAGAACATAATTCCAAATTCAAATTAGGAAAATGTGTGATTTTCATTTGTTTTTCGTACTGTTGTCAAGATGAGTGAATCTAATGAAGAAATTCGATACATTTTAAAGTTTTACTACAAAAAAGGTAAAAATGCAACGCAAGCCGCGAAAAAAATTTGCGATGTTTATTGACCCAGTGCAGTGTCTGTGAGAGTAGCACAAATTTGGTTTAAGCGTTTTCAATCCGGAAATTTTGTTGTCAAAGATGCACGTCGCTCTGGTCGCCCTATTACGGATAAAATGGATGCCATCCTTGAAAAAGTGGAGCAAGATCGGCATATCAGTAGTTACGACGTAGCTGAAGAACTGGGAATTGACCACAAAACAGTTTTGGCGCATTTGAAAAAAACTAGGTACACAAAAAAAACTCGATATTTGGGTACCTCACGAGCTCGCTGAAAGAAACCTAATGAACCGTGTACTCATTTGTGATTCTTTATTACGACGTAATGAAACCGAACCATTTTTGAAGAAGCTGATAACTAGTGATGAAAAGTGGATCACGTACGACAAGAACGTGCGAAAAAGGTCGTGGTCAAAGGCCGGACAGGCTTCACAGACTGTGGCGAAACCCGGGTTAACTCGCAACAAGGTGATGCTGTGTGTGTGGTGGGATTGGAAGGGCATTATTCATTATGAGCTGTTACCACCAGGCAGGACCATCGATTCTGAACTCTACTGCGAACAACTGATGAGATTAAAGCAAGAAGTTGAAAGAAAGCGGCCGGAATTAATCAACAGAAGGGGTGTGGTTTTTCATCATGATAACGCTAGACCGCACACATCTTTAGCCACTCAGCAAAAATTAAGAGAGTTTGGCTGGGAGGTGTTAATGCATCCGCCGTATAGTCCTGACCTTGCACCTTCAGATTTGCACCTGTTTCGGTCTATTCAGAATTATTTAGGCAGTGTCAGGTTAACATCACGAGAGGACTGCCAAAACCACTTGTCGCGGTATTTTGATCAGAAGTCCCAAAATTTCTATAGCAATGGGATCATGTCCTTACCTACAAGATGGCAAAAAGTTATCGAACAAAATGGTACCTACATACTTTAGATAAATGTAAATAATGTATATTAAAAAATGTTTTTAATTTTCTTAAAAAATGCGAAGAAACTTTTTCCCCAACCTATTATAATGGAAATATTAAATTTTACCCTTTTGGTTGAAAAACAGCTAACTACTGGAGATTTTACATTGTGAATATAATACGGTCAATATCTGTCGAGTATGTCACCGTCAAGGGAGACCCAAGCCACTCGTTTCGTTAAGTTATTGGTCAAAAGAAAACAAAGAAAATACGTTTATTTGCGGTAAACATGACGCAAAAACAAATGTAATCAAGTTGGGAGAAAATATGCATCACATCCACGCAAAACGGCCATCACTCAGCATAATACTGCGACCGTATGCGAGACAAGGAGCCCCGGCGCTGGTTTTCAGCGTCAGCAGGCGTTGGTTGGCCAACAAGTCGACCGCACCTACTTCATGCTAAGTGGGCGCCACCAAGGGCCACCACCTCTGGACATTTGCAGACGTGCGTTCCCAGCCCAACTATAAAATTAATGTCGCCCTACTTACTTGTAGACGCAAATAGGTGAGGTAGTAATACTTCTTCAGAACATCTCTTTCACAAGCAGCTCCCTACTAAAATCTGCCTACTTACCAGTGGCCCGCTGGGAGTCAAAGAGAGGCCTTTGCCTAGCAGTGGGATGATACAGGCTAACGGTTACACTAACTTACTTGTAAACTTACCGGTATACTTATCAGGCGGTCTGATGGCAACTGTATACAGGTTGGCCTCTTCACTCCTGCCCTTCGCGTTGGCAGCATACAGGACTAGCGTGTAACTAGACCGGCTGTCCAGGTCGTGGACCTCGAAGGTAGGCGTGTGGTTTGATGAGACGTTTGCTCGGACCTGGATAAAAGATTTAAGTATACTTATGTCCAATTAGCTCTTAGCTTGTTAACTTTAACAAGCCAAGAGCTATATCGTTATCGACAGATTTTTGCGATATTGGACCTTGTGACGTGTCAACTCCAATGAAATAAAATAACTATTGGAAAATAACAGTTGGCTGACAACAGCCAACCAGCCAGCCAGCCAGCCAGCCAGTTGGCTGGTTGGTTGGTTGGCTGTTGGTTGGTTGGTTGTTGTTGGTTGGTTGTTGACTGTTGGTTGGTTAGTTGATTGGGTTGGTTGGTTGGTTGGTTGGTTGGTTGTTGGTTGGTTAGTTGGTTGATTTAATTTGAAAGTTACAATTACTTTTTATTTCAATGTTGTTTTTAGAAGTGAAAAATAACAGGAAATATTTTAACTATTTATAACACAGGTATAACACATCATAACATGTCTATATTCCCCGAAAATTACTGACAATCTGCAAACATTCTTCATCTACAGACCACTTACCATCAAAGAGGGCAGTTCCAGCACCTCCATGTAGAACACCTGTGGCAGACCTCCATCGAAGCCCTCCAGGCATTCCACCAGCAACGTGTCAGAACTCTGGTTCATCACGGAGCAGTTCTGCAAGGCTGTGGGGTTCCCTGCTGAAACCGACTCGATTTAGGAACACTTAATACCAGCCAGCTATTCTGTAAAAATCTCACATTGCGAAACTTAGGAGAAGTGAACTTTAAGAGGGCTGTCGCATTTTGTCACCTCTCTCGCTCACACGGAACCAAATTTTTAAGAACTTTAAATGAAAACATTCTTTTTTGAGAAATGTAATCAATTAAAGGACTAGTAAATAATAGGTAACTATTAAAATAAATTTTTATTGTGGCATTTATTTAACATATCTCAAAAGCAAATAATACTTTTGAATTGAGTTTATTATATAACACAGTAAAAATGTGTTTTAATAATTAGGTACGCACGGCCACAGATCAAGCTATACATTTCCAGTATAACCTGATCTCGCATTGTATAGGATTTCCTTACAATGAGAGGTTAGTGTAAACTGGAAATTTATAGCTTGATATGTAGCCGTGTGTACCTATAAAATTAACATTATTTACTAGTCCTTTAATTGATTACATTTTTCAAAAAAGCATCTTTTCATTTAACAATCTTAAAAATTTTGTTCCGTGTGAGCGAGAGAGGTGACAAAATGCGACAGCCCTCTTATGTGACACTATTGACAGGTCACTTCGCCTAAGCTTTAACGATGAGATTTTAACTTTTTTTTTTTTTTTTAAGATGTGATCTTATTGTTAAAATCTTATCGTTCGTTCTTTCGTTTCATTAGTTACTGATGTAAGTAATGAAGACTTCATAAGATGATGATGACTGCTAGGGAGATTTCTGGAGTGTTGTCAAATCATTTTGGTTCTTGAATACTCTAAACCAGTATCATCATTCTCCTGCCCTTATCCCAATCTATTTGGGGTCGGCGCAACATGTCCTTTTTTTCCATACTTCTCTATTATTCGTCATCTCGGTAGTGACCCCCTTTCTAGCCATGTCATCTTTCACACAATCCATCCATCGTTTCTTTGGTCTTCCCCTACCCTTATAGCCATCGACATTCATACCCAAAACTTTCCTTACGACATTTTCCTCACTCCTCCGCATCACATGCCCATACCATGACAGCCGATTTCCGCACAGCTTTTCAGTCACCGGTGCCACTTTTAGACTTCCTCTTATGTACTCATTTCTTATTCTATCCATTCGTGTAACACCACACATCCCTCTTAGCATTCTCATCTCAGCTGCATGCAACTGCTTTTCATTTATCCCTTTTGTGGCCCAACATTCTGATCTCTAAACCAGTATGTGGTTTTTTATTCTTCCTAGGCAGTTAAAAACAATGAATGAACCATTTTATTTTCGTCCCATTTTTCTTATCGAATCTATCCTATTCGTTCGGTAGCTACAATGCAAGTTACGGACAGACAGACAAGCAAACAAAGGTAAACTCATAAAATTCCTTTTTTTGAGTCAGTTTAAAAAATTGAAGATTATCTCGAAACAAATGTTTTAAAACTGGCCAAATGAAGCTTTAACACGATTCGCGGCACGTGCCATATTTATTGTGATTACGACATGTGTTACATATTACGATGACCAGCGATAAAATATAACAACTTGCATTGCACAGTTTGTCATCACTGCAGGCGATAAACAAAGCGACAAACTTCCTCTCGCGTGCAAACCACCAACTTTTTATCGCGTTTTGTTATCACAAATTGAATTACACACACGTAGAAGATTATATAGGTGCAGACTATTCATCACTACATTTATTATTGTAAAACAAAGACCCGCCGCCGCGTCTGTCTGTCTGAACGTGATTTACTCAAAACTACCGAACAGATTTTCATACCGTTTTCACTAATGGACGGAGTGATTCATAAGAAAGGTTTAAGTGTATACATTCGTTACAGTTTTGTGTAAATTGGCTAAAATATGATTAAGACGAAAAGTGTCGAAGATGTCAGAAAAAGTCATGCCGACTGGAGCTTTACTGGCGTGCGCCGCGTAAGCCACTAGAGTTTCGGGGAAACCTTAAAAAAGCACCCAGACTTTGAGGACACGACCGGGGAGTTTGCAATTTATACCTCACTAAAACCACCGCAGAAATCCTTCTATACAACGCCTGTAAAGGCACATTTCTGGGGCTGAATATCTATCCTGGCAGTCATTACGGGGATCATCTTCAACACTGAAACCCAGGGCTGTCATAATGAGTTACCTGCAGCAACAAGCTTGTACAAGCAGGGAGCCTCCTGCCTGCCCACAGAGTTGGTGGCCGAACACAGGACGGTGCCGAAGTCCATGTCAGTAGTCGGAGTGTAGCGAAGAGTTGAGGTGTTGCCGTAGCTTGTGTACAAGCTGGTGGAAGAAAAGTACACGTGAGATGAGAACGGCTAAATATGCAGGGTGATATTTATTTTCTTTATAATGGAGCACATGGTTCCTTTCAGCGTTTTACCCTATGATGTAGCTTAGAGTTTACTCAATGACTACACACAACACACACAGAGTAAACACAATATTTTTCTAGCCAGAGCCCTACGGCTCTGGCTAGAAAAATATTGTGTTTACTCTGCAGCATATTTTTTTTCGGGTAAATAAGAACGCACAGATTATTGCACTAAAAGTCTTGATAAATAAAAAAAATTTTTTTTTTTTTTTTGTAAGTTGGTATTTTATTTTTGTAAGTTGTACAAACAGCTAAAGCTATGGAATAGCGGAGTCTCCTAACACAGGTGTTATTACCTATGCTTAAAAGGAGGCTCCAATCATAAACTAAACTAATCTAAACTAGTTGTTACAGAAATAAACATTTTGTAATTGTATTTGTAAACAGTTTTCGAAGATTCAGGCCGTATAGATCTAGATTACTAGCTGCACCCCACGGTTCCATCCGCGTAGACCAGGATAAAAAGTAGCCTAGTGTTAATCCAGGCTATTAGCTATCTACATACCAAATTTCAGCCAAATCGGTCCAGCCGTTTGAGCGAGAAGAAGTCGCAAACATACAAACACACACACACACACACACACACACACACACACACACACACACACCACAAACTTTCGCTTTTATAATATTAGTGTGATTAATCCGTGTATTTCTGATTCTGAATTTCAATTTGTGTTTCCCGAATTCAGAAATTCTGAATCGCAACTATTAAATGACTTACGAGTAGATCCGGTTCATTCGAACTTTTCAATCACGTGTTTTTTTTTTTCAATTCTGTTTTCAATTCGAATTTTTCTTATGTTTATCTATAAAACTTGATAAGCATACCACAGATTTGCCTACCAATTTACTCATAACTATCTTACGATCCCTACCCAATGTGGTGAAATTGACACCACCAGCATTTCCAAAAAAACTTTTTTTACAAAAAAATACAACCGACTTCCAAAAACAACACTACAAAGTGAAAAATAACTTTAATTTCGGAAGTCGATGTCTGATTATATGTATTTTCGTTTTTGCCACCGACTTCCGAAATTAAAGTTATTTTTCACTTTGTAGTGTTGTTTTTGGAAGTCGGTTGTATTTTTTTGTAAAAAAGTTTTTATTTTTCATTTTTTAGTGGTTCACATGTGCTTACCCCTTCACAGCGTACTGGCATGATGTTATGTTATGAACTGGTGTGAACAACAAACAGACATGAGATTTCAGCAATCCCAGTCCATTTGCTATCATTTATTGAGGAGTTCCGTTGCCTATCTCAGAAGTTCTTCATCAGGTCTTCACCAAATTGAAATGGGACCACTCCAAGAAAGTACTCTTCCAAAAACTATCCAAATCGCTTCAAGTGTGCCTATAAAATTGGAAGAGTTTTCTCTATTTCTCCAGGATCCCATCATCAGATCCTGACTTGATGATCATGGGACCACCTGGGAAGTATACTCTTTCAAACAAAAAAAAATAATCCAAATCGGTCCAGCCATCTTCGAGTAATCGGGGAAAGGTTCCGACGAATTGATAACCTCCTCCTTTTTGAAGTCGGTTATAAATAACTCGACTCGGATTTAGGTATTTCCAACCCGTAATCAAGCCTTCTATTCAAGTTCAAATGTCAAAGTAAACTAGACGTAGCTCAGCAAATTCAGTGGCACAATGACAAAGCGCACCACCAGCCACTGCAAAGCTCTGGTCTGTACTAGGCTGTGACCACAACATAAATACGTACAGAAGGCCGGCTCCATACAACGAGCAAAAATGCACACATCTATAATATAGTCTGTTTCAAAAGTATCTACTAAAATTTAAACAAATTGATAAGCCATTGCGTGCTTTAATTTGATTATTTGAAAACTTAAACCAGAAATTCTAACTTTAAATCACTATATAGATGTTTTTCATTTGACAATAAAACTGAGGTTAATTTTAATAACCTCAATAAATTATCGTTGATTATTGTATAATGATATTGAAACAATTATTGTTGGACAAAGTCGTAAGATATAAACTTGAAACTTTCTGGAGATAAAATTGTTACTAAACTTGTAGTGAGTGATTGCGTAAAAATTTAACTTGACAGGTCAGATACATTTGAAACAGACCATAGACGTGCACGAACGGCTATCTCAAACGAGTGCCATTCGCGAGTGCGCAAGCGCGCTCACTGTACGTAGACGCATGTCTATGCGTCTGTGCCAACCTTCTGTACATATCTATGTTGTGAGCAGGCTGTAGGCGTAGACACAACGCGTGGTGCTAATTTCTAGATTGCTCGCCCTCGATTGACGAGACGAATGCGTGCTCTTCCGTGCGAATGCATTTTAGTTCTGCGTTCAAAGTACTGGCAACTCACTGGGCAACTAGCTTCATCTTTCTGACTGACCGACCCCTTGGCAATTCAAAAGTGCCGGTAATTGGTATATCCTAATTCATATTATAAATGCGAAAGTGAGTTTGGTTCACGCTAAAACGGCTGAACGGATTTGGATGACATTTGGCACCGTGACCTGGATGGACATAAGATACTTTTTATTCAAAAGGCAAAAGCTAGTTTGAAATAAATACTTTGAGTTTAAGGGCTTATTTCACGATGTCCGAATAGCCACTACTTACCGAATAAATTCGAAAATGGAATAGAATTTGTTTGAAATTATCTGCCAAGTAAGTTAATAGGAACCTAATCGTTGGTGGTGAAACAGGCCGTTAGTCTTATAAAAATATGGTTTTGTTTTTTGTGTGTCAATAGTTTAGAGAATAAACCTTCAACTGTCATTTTATGACACACAATTACATTTCTATTGTTACCGACCGTTGTTGTTGCTGTTGTTGTTGTTGTTGTTGTCTATTGTTACTGTAGGAGGTCAATCGACAGTTGAGAGAATAATAGATTTTGTACTATTGAATTGTAGTTCAACTTTTAGACCTGTAGTTAGCATAATTATCATAAAACAAGAATATTTGCATTGTTGAGTCACAAGCGTCATTTTTGTTTAACATTAATTTGAGATCTTAGATCAATGTCCTATACTCCCGTAGGTATTATACTCATAAATTGCATACAAATCAGGATTTGGAATTATCATGTTACAGTTCATACAATTTAATAAAGAGGAGCTCGTGGCTAAGTAATAACAGCCGCACGGGTCGATCCATCAGGTTAAGCTACGCTTGCCGGGGTTGGTCAGTAGATGGGTGACCATTCTTTACATACCGAGACTCCTCCGTGCCTCGGAAAGCACGTTAAGCCGTTGGTCCTGGCTGTCATTCGTGGATCTTTGACAGTCGTTATGGGTCGTCAGAAGCCCGAAAGTCTGACAACCAGTCTTACCAAGGGGTATCGTATTACCCAGTAACTGGGTTGTGGAGGTCAGATAGGCAGTCGCTCCATGTAAAATACTGGTATTCAGCTGTATCCGGTTAGACTGGAAGCCGACCCCAACATAGTTGGGAAAAGGCTAGGCAGATGAGTTCATACAATTTAATGAGAGAATCAAAGTGTGATTCTCTCATGACACGTCCCGCATTAGAGATGCTATAGAAACATCACATTTACGCGCGAATCCATGTCGCCACATAAACACTTAATATGCATGAGTAACCCTTCAAATGCACGCGAAACAAACGTTTTATATAGACAAACTATCTGCTCTCACGACCCGCGTCCACCACACCCACAGAAATGGCTCATAGCGTTGAAATGCAGGCGCATCCACTGCACTAATTAGTGCTCCGAATATAATGACCAAAATTCCTCCGAAAAGCAGCCTATCTGACCCGTTGGCAGCTTAAAACTTCGAGCTTTTCTGAGCCGATTTTCATTACTGTTTTATTCAGCGAACTTTTTCAGGCTTTGTTTAAATTCAGGTCAAAAATAACCTAGAATAAACGTAAGAAACTCGAGGCGACGCAGACGTATTTGTACAGTAAGAACTAAGTTTGTTTAAAATCTGTTCTTCTGAGAAATCAATGTTTTGAGAGTTAAGTAAGTAGTTTATTTGAAAGGTCTCTGAGATATTGATTTTGTAATATAGTAATTATGATTGTTTGAGAGACGACCGACAGTAATTTTAGACTTGGCACTAAATTAATTATCATTTTGCTAGTGACATTGGCTTGTTTCTTAACCATTTAGATGTCCAAATGTACTAATTTATTAACCCAAAACCCAAGGGGAAGGGGGGGGGGTAGTTGCGAACCCATAGGTTCACGACTACTGGTGATGATTTTTTTTCCATCGAATGATGTTTTTTTACGATTATTTATATAATATATAAGCTTATATACCTATTCTATAAAGCATTTTAAAGGATTTTTCCTTATGCACACATGGGGTGCAGTTGACGCGTCACAAGGAATTTTTTAGTAGCACTCTGAAATCAATAGCAGTATAGTACTAGGCTCGCCTCCTAAAACTTAAACGCTGTTTCAGTGAGTATTTCCACTGTCTATATACTATCCACAACAAGTATGCTTCTAAAATGGTGCCAAAAGTGAAAAAGCTGTCAATTATTTATTTTGATATATTCACACATATGCCATTGCATCAATTTCTGAATTTTTGTACAAATTGCTTCTCAATTTCAGTACCGACAAATTGATATTCTGATGGAATTATTCACCAAAATTGTATACAACGTTCAAATTGTTGGTTATCAAACGGCTTTATTTGTATGCAAATTCAATTATCTATTTCACAGTTTAAAATTGAAACAGTCGGCCATATGGGAGGGTTATCAATCTGTATCATTTTGGTGCAAATAGCGATATATTTTTTACAAAGGTTTTTACAAACATTCGATATTTCTGTTACAAATATAGACCTGTCATGTCTATTGTATATTTTTTTTTTTCATAATTTTCATGAAAAATCTTTAGTGTGCCAATTTATTTACGTGCATTTTTCGGGTTATACCGACTAATATCAGGCTAAAACAGAATGTGTGAATCGTAAACGATTCGTAGTTGCACTTTTACAAAAAATCTACTGTTAAAAAAAATATTCAAAATTCCATACTTTGAAGATATCTCAGTCTGCTCCCCGGAACTGTTGAAGAACCAGCTGAAGTACGTGGGAGGTGGACTGGAATCCACCATGCATTGCAACACGACTGTCTCCATCTTGAGAGCTCCGTACACCTCGCCTTCATTCAGCGTTTTGCACATTGGAGCGTCTAGGTGGGAAAAAATAATACACATTATTAAAAAAAAAAAAAATGTTTATTTGCACCTTCAAAATTAACATAAAGAAACAGGTTTACACAAAATAGGCCAAAAGGTAGCTAAAATGATTACATATTGGAGTTGCTACTAATACCTAAGCTAAGATAACTTAATATCTTGTGTGTGTATTAATGTTACAGACTAGTATAATATGCGTAAAATTATTTGAAATAACTCTGAGGTCCTTTTACAGAATGGTTAAATGGCAATCTATATCAGTGAGAGTAGTGGTGGCTCAGTAGGTCGTGGGTTCGAACCCAGGCAGGCACTTTTCTTTGTGTAATTTATTTATCCACCGCTGCTCTTTAAACGGTGAAGGAAAACATCGTGAGGAAACCGGCATGTCCTAGAATTAAATAATGCGAAGACATGTGACATCCACCAACCCGCACTGGACTCTGTGGTGGATAGCCTGCTCCCTCTCACAGAGAGGAGGCCTGTGTCCCGCTTCCCGCAGTGGGAACGTTAGAGGCTGATTATCTATCTATGTTGAGGCTGCCCCAAAAATAAGCAACGAGTATTGCTTTACCAGACGCGTCTATGCGTTCCTTCAACGCGCAAGCACAAAGGACATGACGTTAGGCGTCCAAACGTATTTAGAAAAAAAAAGAAAAACTAATTTGTAGTAGGTACTCCAACCCATATTGTTGCGCACACGATACGCGAGTACATCCACGTGTCATGTAATGCGCACTGACATTTCTATGGGTACCTGCGTCATACAGCTGAACATAGGTACCTCTGAAGATCCTGTCTATTAATAGCACCTGCACGTGACGTAGACTCATTTTAAACCGCTGTACAACTAATAAATCAAATGCCAAGTGCTATTTTCTAAGTTTCATGAAATTATACTGTAGTCCTATGTCCTAATTAGATGTAATAATTAATATGATTCAGTTTTTTTCTACGGATTTCCACAGATCGAACCGAATAACTCCAAATCAACGACATGAAACGTCGCCGTTAATCAAATCACAAAACCTATCTCCATTTAAATTAGGTCCAGCGTATAAATCTGCTCATCCTGATAATTCTGGGCTGATTCAGTGCTCAATCTGGTCGTAATCCCGGCGGGTTTCCGCAAGCTACTGCAAACAACGTTTCCAGACCATAACCATTTCATTTCGAATCTGGATTTCTTCCAGTTTTCCAACAAGTCAAAGCAATATAATATCACGTATCATATGTTCCCCAAAGGCGCCGACAGAGGCGTAGTTTCATCAAACAGTTTTCGCTTGTGATTATATTTTTTTTCTTGCTATGTGTGTTGTTAATTGTTCTAGAAGTCGTCTAACTAAGATTAGGGTGGTTAAACCTCATCCTTATCGATATATTGTTGTAGTTCAAAGTGGCAGGTTGTGAGACTGTTATTGCAAAGATAAAACAGCATAGACATAGCAGAAGATCAAAATGGGTGAGCTTATTACTGTTATACGAATAAGTTGTGGCGTCCATTGTATGTTTAATTAGGGTTCCGTACCAAAATGGTAAAAATAAATAATTTAAAAAACAAAAACCCGATTGCAAAAAAGTCAACTTATATGCAATGCACCAAAAAGACCGAAATAAGTTTGAAAATAGAAAACAAAACTAAAAAAAGCAAACCCTACTTCGGTATAACATACCATATTACGAGCGGAAAGCCTAAGTTAAATACTCGCATTAGGTTTGGTAGCAGGCGGGACCCATTTGCAAATAATAAACCGAAAGGAAATGAATGGAAAATTAAAGAAAATTAAATTAATTAATTCCCCCCTTATCCTTTATCTCCAAAGTTTGCATAGAAAAAAATCTGAAATTATTGTACATATAAAGTATGATGGTACGGAACCCTCGGTGCACGAGTCCGACTCGTGCTTGACCAGATTTTTATTTTTGTTACATATATTTTTTTGTGAACATTAGAGTACGAGTATACAATTAAATAAATAATTTGACGACACGGTTGGCGCAGTGGTTGAGCGATTGACTGCTGCGCAGCATGTCGCGGGTTCGATTCCCGCACGGAACAAATATTTGTACGACCTACAAGTATTTGTTCCGAGTCTGGGTGTTTTTCTATCTATAATATGTATGTATTTACAAAAAAAAAAATGTATATAAGTAGTTTATCAGCCATCTCGTTACCATAACACAAGCATTAGGTTGCTTAGCTTGGGGCTAGATGGCGTTGTGTGATATGTCCAAACATATTTATTTATTATTTATTATTTATTAATAAATAAAATTCTCCAGCCTATGAGATCCTCTTCGCGTCGTATTCCTCATTACCGAGATCGTGATTTCCCCGATGTGAAGTCATCTTCTATTTGGCGATGTTTCAAAATCTGTGCCTATCCTTGGCTTATAAATCAAGTCTCCAAAAATGTAATTTCTCAAAGCTAATCTATCAAAGATGAGCTCGAGACTTCAACCGAACACAAAAAGACAGAATATTCATCTGAATGACCAATTTTGTCTTATCCAACAAATATTAAATAATCTAGAATAGTTGATCAAATAACTTTGAAGTAACGAGTCGCCAAAGCCAGGCCTTAACATGTCTATTGGAATCCAGCGCCTTGAAACCAAACGGAAGTTTATTTCAACCTCTAAAGCCACGCTTACATGAGAAGCGGAGTAAACTAGCATGACTCTATTTTTAAGTCAGTATCATTTTTTTTTATACATATATATATAGAAACATCCCTAATTTTGACAGCCTCGTTAATCTAGTGGTCACAAGCGCTACTGCTGAGCACGAGGTCCTGGGTTCGATTCCCGGGTCGGGAAAAGTATTATTGTGTTTTTCCCTAGTCTGGAATTTCTCAGTAGCAGCCCGGGGTCTGGATCTGTACCCGGTCTCCTATTACACGGGACTTAAACATTACTGGGAAAAAGACTAAATGTATAAGATTTGCTTTACCAAATGTTAAAAGTACTGATTGTGACATAGTATTGAATAAAGAGAAACTAGAATTCGTCGATAAAACTGTTTTCCTGGGGATCACGCTCGACTCAAGGCTGCAATGGGGTCCGCATTTAACATCTCTTGCAGGACGGCTAAGTTCAGCAGCATATGCGGTGAGAAAAATCCGTCAATTCACTGATGTAGATACCGCAAGGCTGGTCTATTTCAGTTACTTTCATAGTATTATGTCTTACGGTATTTTACTATGGGGACGGGCTGCAGACATAGAGTCTATTTTTATTCTGCAGAAAAGAGCCATCAGAGCAATATATGGCCTCCACAGGCGCGATTATCTAAGGGAACTGTTTAAAGATATTAACATCATGACGGTACCTTGTCAATATATCTACGTGTATGTACGTAAGGAAAAATCTAAATCTTTTCGGTAAAAGAGGTGAAGGACATAATTATAGGACTAGAAATAAGGACCAATTAGTTCAACCAGGTTTCAGACTGGCTAAAGTAGACTCATCCTTCATGGGGTACTGTTTAAAATGTTATAATAAAATAACTCCCCACATACTCCAGCTGAATGAAACGAAATTTAAATCTTGTATAAAACGCACACTATGCAGCCAGGCATATTATAAGTTGGGGGATTACATCGCTGACAAAAATGCTTGGCTGTATGCTTGTCCTGCTCCACAAGGACGCATTAATTAATTGATTAGCATTCGGATATATTGTTGGAGCTGCTGAAGATTAAGATGAGAGAAAACTTTCTTTGCATTGTTTAAATTCAATCCCTTAGTATTATATTAGGTCTTTACCTATGAAATTGCCGTTCTGCAGTACTGGCCATTTCAAATCAAAATAATTTTTGTTTGGCTAAGAATTCTAATTTCAAATTAATTTTATTTTAAAAACATGGATTTTTTTTTCCAAAAGTAGTAATTTGTTTATTGATTAGTGTTACATTTTCATCGCATTTCAATCTTTTTCGTCATCATGGATACGTTAAAAATTCGAGTAATTATGGAATATGAGTACCGTCGTGGCAGCAACGCGGCACAAGCGGCACGCAACATCAACGACGTTTACGCACCACTTGTTATTGGTTTGCTCGCTTCCGTTCTGGAAATTTGGACCTGAAAAATGAACCTCGCGGTCGTCCGAAGACTTTGGTCGACAATGACGAATTAAAGGCGATTGTGGAAGCTGATGATACACAATCTACGGCTGAATTAGTAGCAGCTTTCGACGTTAGCGTCAAAACAATATTGGTCAATTTGCGTCAAATTGGCAAGGTAAAAAAACTTGACAAATGGGTGCCCCACGAACTCAATGATCGCCAACGCGAAGTACGCGTCGAGACGTGCCTTGCACTGCTCAACTGACACACAAATGAAGGAATTTTGAACCGCATTGTTACCTGCGATGAAAAATGGATTCTGTTTGATAACCGCAAGCGCTCAGCAAGTTGGTTGGATCCTGGTTCAGCACCTAAACAATGCCCTAAACGAAAACTTACCCCTAGAAAAGTGATGGTCACTGTTTGGTGGTCTAGCGCCGGTGTGATTCATCACAGCTTCTTACCAAACGGGGTGAGCATTACTTCAGATATGTACTGTGAAGAACTGAACACAATGATGGAGAAGCTGGCACATCTCCATCAGCATTGGTCAATCGCTCGTCTCCGCTGCTCCTGCACGACAACGCGCGACCTCATACTGCACAGCAGACGGTCTCCAAGTTGCAAGAACTGGGGTTGGAAGCTCTCCGTCATCCGCCCTACTCACCAGACCTTGCGCCTACAGACTACTACTTTTTCCAGAATTTTGATAACTTCTTGGCGGGAAAAAAATTCAATACCCGAGAGGCAGTACAAAATGCCTTTGAAGAATTTGTTGCCTCCCGTCCAGCTGATTTCTTTAAGAAGGGCATCAATAAACTGCCACTGCGTTGGCAAAGATGCATTGATTGCATGGGTGATTACTTCGATTAATACAAATAAAAAATGCATGAAAAAAATTCGTTTAAATTTTTTCATACAAAACGGCAATTTCATAGGTAAAGACCTATTATAATTGCATAGCACATGTGTGAGCACTATGTAGCTACTATTAAGCTACCTTTTATTGGGTACGTCTTTCACTGACTTGAGTGTGCCCTGGCGGTTGAGAGTATGTCATGCTCACTCAAATGTCTCGCTGGTGGTGGCGTGTGTGTTGGATCATTAAGTTCCCTTCAAAATGGTTGAGCTAATTGGTGCTGATCCATGCGTCATGTTCGTGAACGGGCGCCGTCAGTTGGGACTGGTCGTCTCTTAGCTGCCATGGCTTATTTTTAATTTTAATATTTAATTTAGTTGTTTTAGTTTTTATCTTTTTATTACGGACGCTTTTTAATGTGCACGTCTTTCTACATTGTTCTCACATGTATATTTTCAACATGAACGATGTAACCAATATTTTGTAAAAATATTATGATTTAAAAGAGTGTCCGTGGAGTTTCTTGCCCGTTCTTCTCCATAGGGATCTACTACGCTTTGGAATGGGCAATTAGCTTCATCTTTCTGACTGACCGACCCATTGACAATTCAAAAGTGCCTGTAATTGGTTTATTTGAAATAAATGCTTTGAGTTTGAGTTTGAGTTTACTGGCGAAATGTGGATGTACTTTATGTACACCTCTGAGTCCTCTGACCAACCTCATGTATCAAATAAAGTTTTTTTTTTTTGGAAATATTACCTTCCCTAATTCCTCCATACAATGTTTAAAATTGAAATAACTTAAAACCTGAAAAGGATTCATTTAGCCATGGGACCAACCCTATTTTCTGTATTAGGATCTCCTTAGTAATGTATTAGCTACTTTGTGAAGTTACTCCGTGCTGTTGCAATATGTTTTAACGTTTTCATTAGGAACACACATGTTGGCATCGGAGTAAAGTTAGTTTTACCCATATTCTCCAGATTTAAGCTACTTAAGTTGCCGCAGCTTTAGTAAAGTACTCACAATTAATCTGCAATGATACCGGGTTGCTGGTAGCGCTGCCTTCATTATTGTACGCCAGGCAGCTGTAGTCCCCTGCAGCTGACCTGGTCACACTCTGCAGCACCAAACTCTGATCACTCAGGATGACACCAGCGCTAGCATTGTGCTGGATTTCTTTCGCCTGTGAAATATTCCGAGAATTTATGAGTCAAGTTTTTACGTTTGATCAGAAAAACTTGTTTGAAAAATTAAAAATTTACTAGATGCCTTTAAAAATTTGAAATAAGAGGAGCTTATTGCGTGAAATTTAAAACTATTGGACATTGCAGAAACTCTTGCTGACGTCAAACATGTTCAAGGTAAAGTCGTAACAAAGGGAAATCTAATCCATTATGATGAAATGCCTATACCTAAATACCTATTAGAATGATATTGGTGAAATTGAAGACGTTTATATCTAATGGTCTACTATAGCTGACTATCACGGCTTTCTTCCTCTAAATATTAAGTAGGTACAACATTTCACCATCACAGCATTTAATAAATAATTTGAGTGGCAATTACGTACTTGGCCTTTGTTCAGCAGTGGACTATCGAGTGAGAAGATGATTGTCATATTTAATTCGAGCGCCAATTCAACGCATGTTGGTGTTTATTTATAAAAAACAAAACGTTGTTTAAACTTAAGTAATTTTTAACATCTGCTATATTTATTTATTTTCCAATATCCTAACCTAACTAAAACTAAATATAGCGTTGAAAATTCCTCCGCATCGCTGTCGACTGGTAAAGTACCCAAGAGACTGGCGGCATTGCCACGTTGTATGGCAATGCTTAGCCTCTGGCTAAAGTAAAAACCAGCCCTTGGGTCACGGGAAATGTCAATCAGCCGTTTGGAGATTTGTTTAATGTTTTTTTTTAATTTTTTGACGTTTACAAGTCTTATAACTTTATGTAACATTTATAAATTAAATTAGCCCCTTATTCGAGAAGACATATTACTCTACTGAGGAATTCCTTAATGACCGAATATAGTATATTTTTATGTGTGATTATAATAATGGGACTTTATGTATAATTATGTTGACTGACATTCTAATTGTGTAAAATGCTTTTATCTGACGTTTCCTTCTGTTTATTTTAATTGTAATTATGATTATTATTGATATTATTAATTTTATACCTACTATTTGTACACCATTAAGTGGTAGGACATAGAGATCATAACTTGACTGTAACACCTATTGTAACATAAGTTCACAAATATAATTATACACTACGACACAAAAATAGACTAAACCTACCTGGCGGCTCTAAGCTGAAAATGCACTCAACAAGCACTTTAGTAATGGCAGTTAAAATATATAATAAATTACCCGAAGCAATCAAAGATGAACAAAAATTGAATCTATTTATAAATAAATTAAAACAATACTTAATCCATAAATGCTACTATAATGTTAATGAATATTTTAATGATAAATTAAATTAATACTTAATTAAAAATGAATAAGTACCAAAACTAATAATAAATAAAAGTGGAAGAGAGTACTTATTAGAATTTTTTTTTTTTTTTTATATTTTACTTTTTCAAATAATAATGCAATAATAGCCCTCTTCCTACAGCCTATTTTGCTGTGCCCGACAGGGTCCACAATGATCTATGTAAACTGATGTATATTTTATAATGTACCTACCACCTATGCTAACATTGTGGAATGCAAATAAATATATTGAGTATTGAGTATTGAGTATTAATAAATAAATTGAAATTGAAATTTATTGTTACGCAATCTACCAATTTCATAATTACAATGATGACTTTCATTTTATTATGTGTTTATAAAACTCACCCCCTTATACCACGTAAGTTTCTTAGCCTTGGGGTTCGCTTTGACGCTGCACTCGAAGTACACTCCATCTCCTTCCTTGATGTAGCTGGGGTTCAGGTTTGATCCTAGTTTGAGAGTCACGATTGGGACATCTGTCAAACACACATAAGTTATAATAATTTATTAGATGGAGCTGGAAATCGATGATGATAATGACATAATGAAAATGAAAAAGTAAGAATTACTTACAGGGGCTGCAGTCTCGACATAGATTGGAATTGTTTTACAACTGAATTCTACTGAATTCGGTCTAGATCTAGTAAGGTCCCTAGACGGTTAAAATCATGTGGTTGTCAAGCAGTTTTGACCGTCTAGAGAACCCATTAGGATTTTGCGGCCGAATTTGGTCATAAAGCGATCGCTACCTATGTTGAGATTGCAGTCCCTAAAGGTCAATTTTCTTTATTTTTTTTCCATAATTAAAAATGTTTAAAATCAAGTCCCAATCTCATCTCAGCGACAATCAATGTCAAAAACTTGTCAATGAAATAAGTAACCTATGGGGTACAATGAAGGAAAGTCTAGAAATACTGGATCCGTTTGGCTCAAGAATAAGATGGCATGTAGAAGAGTGGGTCTAAATTTGTAACGGAATTTTGGAGGATAAGTACAATGATTTTCATAATTATGTACCTTTGCTGTCAAACTCAAAATTTTGTTAAATCGATTTTCGTAATATCCTTTCAAAACAAAATACGGGCTCAGTGTTCCGTTTATCACAATAATTTGTCGATTACTATTAATTGCATACCAAGTTATATATGTTAACGTACCGTACCGATTTAAATAGGATCAGTAATTAAACATACATTAATTTGTTTTACAGCTAAGCGGTTTGTTGATTTCACTCCTACCATTAATATTATAGGTATTTTTGAAAATATGCATTTTGTTAATTTTATTTTGGAATGTATGCACATAATGTATGTTTTGTTTAAGCATAATTAGTTATCCTCATGTTGATTTGTTTTTTTTACGCACTATATTAATGAATTTGAGGTGAAATTTACTTGCTAGTGAAATATTTGATAGATGAAAGTTGATAACGGTCAACGGATCAATGATAAAAAGTGCTAGTAGATTTTTGTTTCATTCCACTTTTACACTACACCGACAAAATCACATAGGAATGAACGTCCATCTGCTCCTTTCGTGAATGATGCCCAAATTCAACATCGTTAGGTCGGTTCTATAATGAATTAATTTTTCACTTTTGATCCATTTTGTGTGCAGACTTTCAAGTGAAAGTTGCTGAATTAACAAAAAATGAAGCGTCTGCTATCTGCTTTGCTGCTTATTAAAAACATTCCCTATATCACCCTCTACAGGATTATTTTTGAGATAAAAAGTAGCCTATGTCCTTCCCCAGGATGCCATCTATCTTCTTACCAAAATTTATCGAAATCCGTCCAGTAGTTTAGGCGTGAAAAGGTACAGACAGAGTTACGTTCGAATTTATAATACTAACTAGTATGGATTACATTAGATTAACGTCCTGTCTCACCACTTCGTCAGATGTCTGTTTGAAGCCTAGTAATACCTTTCCAGACAATATGCAAGCACTATGATATCTACAAATACGGATCGCATGCAGTTCAAAAGGATGTTGTTTAAGTTCAATTCCCTTTGAAACCAATACGTCTTAGATGCAATACGAAACTACTAAGGATACTTACATTGTACGTTGAGGAACCATCGGTCTTCAATAACAGCGTTAGGGACCCTGGGGTTTTCGGCGCGGCAAACGAGGTATTTCTCATGATCCTCAGCCATCGGCACCAAGTTCAGAGTACTGAGTGTGGCGTTGTTGTCAGAAAACTGTAGAAAAGAAATGGGAATATCCAGAAATTACCAGACATAAATATAAGTTAAGTCTTTACGAAATGTTAGGATTACGATATTGGTCTCATGAAGAAAGTTGCATATATACATAGTTATTGGTAGTTAGTTATAGTTATATAGTTGTATTATTTATGCTGGCACCGCCACACTCACACTTACATCCTCCCTCTTACACACATCTACACCACCCACACACCTCTCACACCCCACACACTCCACACACCTCACACACCCCACACACATCACGCACCACACACACTTGACACACCTCACACACCCCACTCACATCACACACTTCGCACACCTAACACACCCACATCAATGTATTAATTGTGTTCAATTCATGAGCGAGAGAACGTGTTTGAAGTACACTTCTGGACACATCTTTTGGCCCACCTTGTATTTTCAGTTTCGTTTGGTCCTAGCTAAAATTTTATATTAGGTCGAGCAAAAAGTTTTTATGCAGTTTTGAACCTGGCACATTCACAATTTCATTCAATAGTCTTTTTTTGAATTTCGAACACAAAATTTAAAGAAACATAAGACAATTTGGAGCCTGTTTGTTGATATCAAACAATCGAATACTAAGAAAACTTGGTTTTATTGGTTTACTTGGATTTAATTCTTGAAAAAGTGATTGATATCTTTGGTTTTGCAACAAACATTACTTATTCTTAACATTAAGGTGAGGTTCTATCAATAATCTATGGATACTTCACCTGAAGTCGCCGCCCATACTGTGGCACTTATTCAGGCCGGACACAGCCAAAGAAACGTGAGTGCTCAACTTAATTTAAGTCGATCTGCGGTCCGAAATGTTTATCGGAGGTACCTAGAGACTGGCGGCTTTGTTCGTCGCCAAGGAAGGCCACGATCTCGGGTCACAACTGAAAGGCAGGATCGATTCATCGTGACGACCAGCTTGAGAAATCGTCACCTTACCTCCATTGAGATACAAAACCAACTTCGCGACTTCCACGGAGTATCTGTGAGCGCTCGAACTGTTCGGAGAAGGTTAAAAGAACGCGATATGGTACCACACAAGCCAGCTAATGGCCCCAAACTAACGCGAGCCCACCGAATAGCGCGCCTTCATTTCGCACGCAGTCATTTAAATTGGACACAGCAAGATTGGAGCCGTGTACTCTTTTCTGATGAGTCTAAAATTGTGTTACATGGCAATGATGGAAGGAAGAAGGTCTACCGACGTAAGGGAGAGCGTTTCGCACAATGGTGCTTTGAAGAGAGGGTTGCTTATGGCGGTGGCTCATGGACTGTCTGGGGCGGTATATCCGCGAGCGGCAAAACTCAACTTGAGGTTGTTACAGGACTACGGCTGCCAACATTAAATGCTGAAAGGTACATTCGTGATTGCTTAGAACCTCACGTGAAACCATACGCGGACTATGTGGGCCCAAATTTCCTTTTTATGCATGATAATGCAAGAGCCCATGCGGCCGGCATCGTCAGGGAATATCTTCGGGATGTGAACATCACAGTTATGGACTGGCCAGCCAGAAGCCCAGACATGAACCCCATTGAGCACATGTGGGACGAGCTAAAAAGACGTGTTAGGGCTCGTCAGCCAGTTGCCCAGACGATGCAGGAGTTGAAAACTGCCATAGAAGAGGAATGGGAGATGATCCCTCAAAATTTCTTAGAGCGGTTGATAAACTCTATGCCTAATCGTATGAGAGCTGTGGTAGATGCCCATGGAGGCAACACGCGTTATTAAATTAAACCTTTATTTGATAAAACATGTTTTTTATTCAAAAATCAATTGCCTTTAACAAGGCGCATATCCGACTTGTTAGGCGTAGCTCCATGTCGTATGGTATTCTGAATTCAAATTTAAAACAATACGATCGAAAAAGATGGTAAAATGTATCAGGTTTAAAACTGCATCAACAGTTTTTGTTCAATCTAGCAATCATATTTCGGTAGGGGCCATCGAAACCTAAACTCTAAGGTGGGCCAATAGATGTGTCCAGAAGTGTATAAAAATTATAAAAAAATATTTATATATATTTTTGTATTTTTGTAAGTTGTACAAATAGCCAAAGCTATGGAAGAGCGGCTTCTCCAGACACAGGTGTTATTACGCTTAAAAGGAGACTCCAATCATAAACTAATCTAAACTAGTTGGTACAGAAATAAACATTTTGTATTTTTTATTTGTATTTGTATTGTATATATTGATGGTCTTTCCCTTAAATAATGACCACGCATTTATAATACACGCTGATAAGCTCATATAGGACATGTCACACTAGTGGTTTGTATGCAAAGATTTAAATTGTTAGATTCTCTGTTCGAAAAGAATGTCGCGTTTCTGTTTCCTCGACAGTGATATTTGAATAGTGTCTGCCATGCGGGATGAGTGAGCTCACTCTTCATAGAATGAACAGTTTTTCAACCGACTTTTGTGATATAGGTAAAGTGAGGCAAATCTATTACTCCTGTCAGTTGCACTACTTACATCAACAAATAGTAAGGGGGTTAATCATGACCTAAACAACCAGTTAGGGGGCAACTCGAATTTTTACTTAGTAACATTTTAGCAAAAACTATAAACACTAAAACTGATTCATGAAACTATCCAAATATATGGATAGTAAAATAGGAAATTAGTTTTCCATCTCCTAAAATAACACATACAACAAAGTTGCTGTTCCTAATCTACCCAAAGTACTAAAATGTTGCTCCATAGCTGTCGGAAATAAGTTTTACAGCTGGACCCAGTACTTACGTTTCCATTGTATGGGGTTCCTGTTTTATGGGCTTAGAAACTGAATGCTGTGCCAAAATAAGTGTTAAGTGTGCTTTAAAGTATGTATAATGTTAGTTAACAACGACTTTGGGAAGATAATGCAAAGCTTGGCAAGGATATTAGCGATCGCAGTAGGAATTTTTGTGTCAGTGGTGTTTTAGTGTGTCTATTAACCCGTCGATAAAAAAAGACATACTAGAAAATTATTATTATTTCCTTCCTATCATAATAGATTCAAATAATATTACGATCCACATTATAATCCTTCAATTTGAAAATTCCCAAATTAAAATAACTGACATAGGTAGGTAGAGTCGACAACTATATAAAAATAAAAAGTATAAAAAGCAAAACAAATAATTTGGACAATCAATCACAACAGTGTCAGGGCATTAGTCATTAGTCGAAAGCCACACGAACGCTGTGCTCGTCGGTACAGAAAAATAAACATGTAAAAACAAATGACTGTCTGTAGATACGCTGATCGAACGATGTTTAAACATGTCACAAATTGATATCTTAATTTAAAACTGTGTGAGCAATTATTTATATTTGTATTTTTTTCTGTCACTGCTAAGTGTGATGTATTCAGATTTTATTTGTTATAGAAAAGTTATTCAGTATTATAAAATAATTCAGACAAACTAAAAAGTTTTATCACTTTATTTTTGTTTAGTAAAAACTCTAATAATTAAAAAAAGAAAAAACCTGTTAAGTTTTTTATGAATGTTATTTTATTCGTTTTAAGTTTTGAAACTGGTTTTTACTTTTATTTTTAAATAAATTTATTTTTCTTCTTTAGTTAACTATACAATTGCATAAACCCAAGATGAACGAAAAGAAGAATCATCAAAATTCGCTTAGAAATGCCTGAGGTAATACATTTTGCATATTAACTACGTACCGTAAGGGCGGGTTACTTTGACTCTATTGCATAACTTTGGCCCAAATCGAGACAACTGTATAAACTGCCCGAATTGTCACGACCACACAACCGAACGTCGTATGTCCTTCGGTAACTATTAGATGGTGATATAGACGCGTACTTGCGGAACCTTGTGTGGATTTAATGACAGTAAACATCTGCCTCGATTTGGGCCAAAGTTATGCCCTAGAGTCAAAGTAACCCGCACTTACTGTACGTAAGAATAATTTCCTAATGTACTCGTATTATATACTAAACCTTCCTGAAAGTATGTAGGTAGATCACGGTAGTGAAAGAATCATCAAAATTGGTTCATTCGTTTTAGAGAAAATTGCGGGCATACAAACATACGGGTAAAATACAGGACCTCCTTTTTTGAAGTCGGTTAAAAAAATGGATACCGACGATTATTACGCAATAATACAGACATTGTATTATTCGTCCAATAATATTGTACCTTGCGCTTAAACTTTCCGAGTTACAGAATATGAAGCTTCTTTTCCAATAATCATTTTATAATCAGAAACTTTATCAATTAGCCATGTAGAAACGAGGGATTAAATAAACTGAAACTAATAATATTTTCATTTCAATAAAAGTTTTATTAAGCCTTTTATTTAGTTAGTTTTGAATTTTGCAGACTTTGTACACAACCACGGTTTTGGAATATTTTTGTTCTTAATTATTTTGTAGTATTTTCAGACTGTATTGCCTCTCTGTAGGGCAAAGGCTTTTATAGCTATGATCGAAGTTTCCCTACTACGTGACAAAATCAAGAATCAGTCAAAGCTATGCTGTTACTTAGTTCAATATCACAGTATTATAGATATTTGAATCTTTTAAAAAATTGGTGCTACATCATCAAACCCGATAGAGGAATTTAACACGATACCCCTTAGAAACACTTTCTAAGGATAAAACATTTATTTAGTGCTCACAAAAGAAGCACAATACACAAAAGTACAATTAGATGAACCTAAAAACAAGGTGCCAAAGGTGGCAAAATAAAAAAATTGAAAACTCATACAGAAATAAAAGTGACAATAAGACAGTTAAAATCAAATTAAGGCCAGGTTATTCGGGCTTGTAGGCCTTTGAAACGTTACCTCCGACTCCCCAAAATGCAGCGCGACGTGTTTATTTACGATACGCTGCCGACATTTCGCGGAAAATCTATGCCACAGTATAAAATATTTGCAGTTGATCAACTGAATTAGTTTTTCTTAGGTAATTTTTTTTTCCTTAGGTTTACATTTTATGGTGTCTACGGTGGAGTGAACTAAGATTATTACTTAAATATCGTAAATGTGTTCTCACATTATCAGATAGTGATACCAACCCGATTCTTAACCGGTAGGTATGTGGCGGCATCTACATCGCCACATGCGAACTACGCATCACATTGACGTTACGAAAAATCCTGGATCGCGAATATATACAGTGCGATGAGTGTCTCAAGGTTGCACCTAATGGGAGTCCAGCTCAGCATGTGTCGGGCAAGTATACCTGACGCTGATATGCTGCTGGATCCCTGCAGTGACATACGGATATCGAGCAGACGTGATTTGTTGGTGGTGTGACAGTGTTATGTGCGGACTGGAATTACGTAAGTGTAATCGCAACTGTAATGATGTATTGTACAGTAAAGTGTTCGGTTGGGAAACGTTCTTGTTCGTAGGTGTGCTGATTGCGTTATGATTACGTTTTGATTACTTGATTAGGTATTTAAAAAGTTAAATGTGTAATGTATAAAATAAATGAATAATCTTATAATAATAATTAATAAATAAATAATGGCGTAGGTGCGAATAAAATAAAACGATTTGGCTTGATTAAAATTAAATGTGCTTACAATAAATATAATATACGACGTGTCGTTTTGAATACTCGTCGAATTTCATGGTGTGGTACAGAACATCAAACCAAACAACTTTCTCCATGGGACCAACATCGTAATCGCTAAAAAAATTTCCACTGTCCCATAGAAAACTTCAATACCTACTGGACGCAAATGTATGGGACGGCTGATTTTGGCGAAAACTTACATTTACAGTTGGAATATACATTCCAACTGTAAATGTAAGTTTAGAACATGTTTTTCAACTACAATATTAAGTTTGTTCTTGGGATAAATTCATCCCAACTACGGAACCCTTCATTGTGCATGGTCTGACATGCAATTGGCCGGTTTTTTTTTTTTTTTTGACCCAGTTAAAGTTGATATGTTATTTTTTACTAAAAAATTACAGTTAAAAATAAAAAAAAAACAAACTTCGTCTATGACATGTATGGCTCTAAATGGTGTCAGCCTGTATAAACCGATTCAAATCCGATTCAAAATCAAAATGATAATGGACGTATTCGAAACAGACATCCCCAGTTTTTTCTAAGGGGTATCGTGTTACCCTGTAACTGGTTTGTGGAGGTCAGATAGACAGGCAGTCGCTCCATGTAAAATACTGGCATTCAGCTGCATCCGGTTAGACTGGAAGCCGACCCGAACATAGTTGGGAAAAAGCTGAGCAGATTTAATGATTACTTAGTATTATAAGTAGCTGTATTTAATTTAACTTTTAAAACACAAAAATTATGATACATTAATTTCTTAGCACAACTTGCGAATTTCCCATTCCCACATTCATATTTTTTTTCCATTATCCATTTTTTTCCCATTTTCACGCAGGTAAAGCCGCGGGTAAACCTAATTATACAATTAAAATATTATATGAGAAGAATGCTCATAAACGTTCAAAAGCTTGAATCAATATAAACTAACATGGGAAAGTCCATGTTTAAAACTAGAGAGCGAGGTACAAATATAGTAGAAATAAATATTAATTTGTGTAGACAAAGTTGGAGAGTTGGCTACGTAGTAAAACAATGTGTAAAGCTGAAATGTTTGCATATCAAAACTATGTTCATTTTTCACTGTTACTTCTAACAATTCAGAATTTCCTAGAACAGGGTTGCGACACGATTTATTCTGTGATTAAATTTGTATCAAAAGGTTAATAATAATAAATTACAAGGCAGATGTGAATGGAAACGGCAGAAGCGGTCGCCATAGAATTACATATTATTATTTCCTTTATTTCATAAGTATATATAATATACATATAAATTACATTTTTAAATGTTAAAGTATAAAAACATTTAAAACTATAAAAATACTAGCCCACCGGTATCGGGAACAGGGTCCAGCTAGCGGTGGTCAGGGCTGCTGAGAGAGGAGCCTCCTAACGATACGCGCCGTGTCCAGAAATATCACTTTCTGGATCAAGCCCTTGATCCAGCTGCCTAACGAGAGCCTCCTCAGCTATTGATCGAAGCTCTTGGCTATTATGCTATTGGCCGTCACGACTATCGGCACAACGATTGCTGTATCCACATCCCACATGTCGACAACCTCGCGAGCCAGGTACTAAACTTAATCTGCTTATCTTTTTCAGCTTTCACGAGGTTCTGGGAAGTACTTTGGAGGCATGAGGAACAGGATGTAAAAAGTTCACTCATCCTCCTTTGAAAAGGGAGGATCCTCCGACCAGACGGGTGTTGTGTCTGGTGGGCAACTGCCCAACGGTTGATGTCGGCACGTTGTATATATGCTAGTCCCGCGGTAAACCCTGATTGCGTGACGTCAGTGTGACGCGTAGTTCGTATGTTATGTGGCGATGTAGATTCCGCTACAGGACATATAATTAATAGGTCTTTACCTACGAAATTGCCGTTTTGTATGAAAATTTTAAACGAATTTTTTTCATGCATTTTTTATTTGTATTAATCGAAGTAATCACCCATGCAATCAATGCATCTTTGCCAACGCAGTGGCAGTTTATTGATGCCCTTCTTAAAGAAATCAGCTGGACGGGAGGCAACAAATTCTTCAAAGGCATTTTGTACTGCCTCTCGGGTATTGAATTTTTTTCCCGCCAAGAAGTTATCCAAATTCTGGAAAAAATAGTTGTCTGTAGGCGCAAGGTCTGGTGAGTAGGGCGGATGACGGAGAGCTTCCAACCCCAGTTCTTGCAACTTGGAGACCGTCTGCTGTGCAGTATGAGGTCGCGCGTTGTCGTGCAGGAGCAGCGGAGACGAGCGATTGACCAATGCTGGTTGGAGATGTGCCAGCTTCTCCATCATTGTGTTCAGTTCTTCACAGTACACATCTGAAGTAATGCTTACCCCGTTTGGTAAGAAGCTGTGATGAATCACACCGGCGCTAGACCACCAAACAGTGACCATCACTTTTCTAGGGGTAAGTTTTCGTTTAGGGCATTGTTTAGGTGCTGAACCAGGATCCAACGAACTTGCTGAGCACTTGCGGTTATCAAACAGAATCCATTTTTCATCGCAGGTAACAATGCGGTTCAAAATTCCTTCATTTGTGTGTCTGTTGAGCAGTGCAAGGCACGTCTCGACGCGTACTTCGCGCTGGCGATCATTGAGTTCGTGGGGCACCCATTTGTCAAGCTTTTTTACCTTGCCAATTTGACGCAAATGGACCAATATTGTTTTTACGCTAACGTCGAAAGCTGCTGCTAATTCAGCCGTAGATTGTGTATCATCAGCTTCCACAATCGCCTTTAATTCGTCATTGTCGGCCAAAGTCTTCGGACGACCGCGAGGTTCATTTTTCAGGTCGAAATTTCCAGAACGGAAGCGAGCAAACCAATAACAAGTGGTGCGTTGGTTTGTAGTGTTAGCGCCGTAAACGTCGTTGATGTTGCGTGCCGCTTGTGCCGCGTTGCTGTCACGACGGTACTCATATTCCATAATTACTCGAATTTTTAACTTATCCATGATGACGAAAAAGATTGAAATGCGATGAAAATGTAACACTTATCAATAAACAAATGACTACTTTTGGAAAAAAAAATCCATGTTTTTAAAATAAAATTAATTTGAAATTAGAATTCTTAGCCAAACAAAAATTATTTTGATTTGAAATGGCCAGTACTGCAGAACGGCAATTTCAAAGGTAAAGACCTAATATTATAGTGTCCTTATTGGTGATGTTTTTCAGAAAGGTCAGGTGCGTAGTTCTGTGTGCGTAGTACTCGCAACCGGCGTGCGTGTGACCAGATGTATGAACGTAAACGAAGCAAAAGGAGTATGCAAGGATCGTAGAAGGTGTTGTTCTATAGTTTCTTTCTATAGAAAGAAGGCGCGAGTTTATGTATGTGTTTAAAGAACTTGGTTTTTATCTTTGGTATTAGTACCTAATATTGTCGCCAGTTTTGTCGTGTTTATTTGCATTGTGCTTTATTTATTCAGGTTCCAGTAAAAAATTAAGTGGGGATTTAAGTATAGAGAGTCAACTGAAAACTATAGAGTGGTACAACAACTACTTTGTATTATTTTATGTTTATTTTATAACTAGCGACCGGCCCCTGCTTCGCACGGTTTTTTTTTAAACATTTGTAAGTTCCATATTAATCTGCTTTACTTAAACATAAACCTTCTGGAATAAATTCTCTAAATGATGGTGAAAACGCATCGAAATTCGTTGCGCAGTTTTAAAGTTTTTAAAAGAACAACGTGGTCTCACAAACATGAAAAGCGACTAGATACCTATTTATGTATATATGCCGGATGACTTTTTACTGTCTTGAAAATAATTTGGTATAATAGGTGAGCGGTATAAAAGTCTATGGCATACCTAGTTTGTTTTTTTTTTCTTTAATAGCTTTGACAGAAATTGATTTGTCAATAAATATTACAAATTCGAAGTAATTATCATATTAGAACAATAAAAACAGAAACTTTGAATAAAAATTATAAATCGGCCCTGCCTATAATTTGAATATCGATTTTGTAATCTTTATTTTTTTAAACTAGGTATGCCATAGGCTTCTACTCCGTTCACCTATTTTTTTTTTCAAGACGGTAAAAAAGTCATCCAGTATACAGGGTGTAAGGGACAGCCCTTCGCAAACTAACTGGGTGCATTCAGCTCCTTATTGTGAATAATATTCCAGCGGAAAATTGCTCAGGATTTTTTTTTATCGTTTTTCAGTTACTATTCCTTTATTTAAATGTAAAATTACATTCTCTGTACGCAGCACTCCATTTATGTAAATAAAACCGCTAAAATCAAAAAATCAGCAATGGATATTGAAATACTCTAACGCGTGAAATGGCGCGGAAGGCTCGCTGCGCTGCCGTTCGCTACGTGCGTTTTGCCACGGTAACGATACATTGCGTGTGAGGTAATAAAACAAATCAGGTTTATTGGATTCGCATAACGTTCCTGAAATAATTTCATGTACCGGTAGTATGATATACTGAATTCACCCCATCAGTCTGCGGAGGGCTGTCCCTAACACCCTGTATATGCGTCCTATTGTGTAAAATAAACAATTTATCTTTCTTTTCTAACCACGAACTTGCTAGAATATAGCTACTTGTAATCACAATCAATCCAAACCCACAAAAAACAAAGCAATTTTTTTTTATTTTCCTTCAGTTCTTATTACAATAAGAATATCAAACAGGCCAGTTTCTACGAAAACGTCCGTCTGGTACAAATTAGGACTATCATAACATCACGCATTGTGTCCGTTTCCCCACAGACAACCAAGACACTCCAAGCTGCTACTCATAATTAAATTCATTCATTCACTCATTTGCCATTTATTCGAAAACGTATCGGAAACTTCGTTTTATGTTAATCGTTTTTTGTACCTATGTATAATTGATTTTCCCGGTACAATTGATTATTGGAGTTGATTAAAATCGTAAACGGCGCAGTTGAACCGGTAGTAAATTGTGATGAACTTTTGAATGAAGTCGGAATAGTGGACTGTGATTGAATGAATTTATTGAATGAAGTGAGTGATATTTGTATTGTGAGAAACTAGGCTTTATTTGCGACTTTCGTATCACCTCCTAGAGGTTGGTGATACGATTAAGTTACACTGTTACATATTAAGTATGTTTTAAAATTCGTCTGCTCAACAACGTATATACGAGTATAACGCAATGAATGCGGTTGAAAAGGGATGATGACTAAAATATTTTTTGGTCCTTCATGTAGTTTATTATGAAATATTGGACACGTATTATTTTTTTTTTTACGTAATCAAAAGATTACGGCAATACATGGATTTAAAATGAAACATGAAGTCACTCGTTGCTAGATTTTATACGTAGTTTGATAAAGTTGTGACGTAGCGAGCCCCCACTCCCCAACTTTAATGCGTTTTATGTAAGTACTTTTTTGTTAATATGTTACAGCAAAATATACGTGTCTAATATTTTTCTGATGGACTAAATAGAATTACTTTTACCCAGGCATCATCCTTATTAGCAAAATGAAAAACATGCCATTTTTATAAGTGTGTTTTGCAAGCACCCCGCTGCTGGCATATCACGGGAGGTAAGTGATTGTTATCACGATATAAATGTTTTACAAGTACCCCGCTGGCACATCACGGGAGGTGATTGGTACCACAGAATGAGCGATGTAAATGTTTTTCAAGTACCCCGCTGGCACATTACGGGAGGTTAGTGATTGTTACCAGCATAGAAATATAAAAAACTTTCTTTCATATATCTATGGTTACCAGTATGAGCAATATAAATGCTTTGCAAGTACCCTGCTGGCACATCACGAGTGGTTAGTGATTGCTACCATAGAACGAACGGTATAAATGTTTTGCAAGTACCCTGCTAGCACATCACGAGTGGTTAGTGATGGCTACCACAGAACGAACGGAATAAATGTTTTGCAAGTACCCCGCTGGCACATTACGGGTGGGTAGTGATTGTTACCACAGAATGAGCGATGTAAATGTTTTGCAAGTAACCTGCTAGCACATCACAAGTGGTTAGTGATTGCTACCACAGAACGAACGGAATAAATGTTTTGCAAGTACCCCGCTGGCACATCACGGGTAGTTAGTTTGTGATCGTTACCACAGAATGAGCGATAATAATATTTTGCAAGTACCCCGCTGGCATAACACGGGAGGTTAGTGGTAGTTATCACAGTATGAGCGATATAAATGTTTTGCAAGTCGCCGGCATATCATTGTTGCTTAATGATTGTTATCACTGTATGAGCGATATACTTTTTTCTTTTCCACACACGTCTATCCAAAGCCACTGCAGGCCAGTCCTTTCGGAAGGAATCAAGTTTGTCCCACCATCTTCGTCTTGGTCGGCCGCAAAGTTACCTAGCATTTAACGATACCCAATCGATGGCTTTATTTACGCCTATACATTCTCGTAAACATCAAAGCCTGGACCTATTATCCTATAGCCATAAAACAGAAAGACAATATTGCTAACTGCCGTCAAATGTATCGTCAAGTTTCGTAAGTAAGAAGTTGGTACTAAGACAATGCGACAGCAACAGTTAGTCGTTCACACAAGTCGGTACGTTTGCTGCTCTCACTGTAAACTTGAGTTTCTTTGTGTTCGTACCGTTTCAAGTTTTACTTCAGATCTTACTCTTTCAAATGTTTCGGAAACATTTTCAGTCGAATTAATTTTAGAAAATTTTACGATATATACCTAGGTACTTGTGAATTTTTCACCTTGTAAATAATTGTCCTATTACTGAGTGTTCGAGGTGACGCGAGAAAAGAGTTCCTGGAAGGATTCGAGACAGTAGGCTTTTGCGCAGCAGTGGGGAAGTACCTACGGGCTAAAGAAAACGAAATTACTTAATGACGAATTCTTCTCTTATTACAGTAAGAAAGAACATAAAATAAAACAAAGAAAACAAAATTACTGAGTGAAGAATTCTTCTCTTATTAGAGTAAGAAAGAACATAAAATAAAACATAAAGAAAACAAAATTACTGAATGAAGAATTCTTCTCTTATTACAGTAAGAAAGAACATCAAATAAAACATAAAGAAAACAAAATTACTGAGTGAAGAATTCTTCTCTTATTAGATTAAGAAAGAACATAAAATAAAACATAAAAAAAAAAAACAAAATTACTGAGAGAAGAATTATTCTCTTATTAGGGTAAGAAAGAACATAAAATAAAACATAAAGAAAACAAAACGACTGAGTGAAGAATTCTTTTAGATAGAGTTTTTACTCTAATAAGAGAAGAATTCAACATTGATCACTTCGTTTAGTTGAAAATGCGAGTATGCGATTTCAAGCTACAGAATCCAGGTTTTCAAGTCAGTCGTATTATAAAAAACACATTGTAATTTAGATAGGTAGGCAGAATACTCTTTATGTATACCATAATAATGTGGAAGGCAACTGTCAAAAAGGCGCTGTCGTAGTTAGTTCCCAACACAAGCTAATAATACAACGCGTGAGGTGGTTTTATTTTATTTTTGCGTTAATGACGCATTTTTGTGTTCCTAATTACTCCGACATTGGGGTCCATCATTTCTCGAGAGACCCTAAAATTAGAAGAATGTTGATTAAAGCTATTGGTATAGATTTTTTAAAATAAACTGATTTCGAAATATTTTGAAGAAGGTGATTACGAGGAAATATTAAAGGTTTTAAATTCCGACACTTTCCACGTCAAATACTAAAAATATTGAAATAACCGAAAATAACGTAATAGTGAATTATAACCAAACTCATGACAACGAAATGTCAAATTTACTAAAGGCCTTACGGGACCTAAAATTACGCCATCTACAATTAGCGTTGCCCGACCTACATTACAGACATAAGTGTAGAAATTTTACATAAGAGTGACGCAATGGACGATCTTTTAAAAACAACCTTTGGATGGACCTTTGAATTTAGGTATCAACATTTGTGAAGTCCAAGTTTTGAGCTACAACCTAAACACCATTGTTAACGCCATTACTTTCTTTAGTTTTATATTTCATGCCTAATTACTGGCAACTCTAATTAATTAGTATCTGTGTAACATAAAGTTCCTTCCGCTTTCCTTCTCCCTTCCACAACCCTTATAATGCCTAAGTGAGAGCGAGAAGGAAGATCCGCAATGGCGCGCATACGCTGTCGCCAAGAAGATCCGCCAGTTCTCAATCAACATCGACGCCTGTTGGGTAAAATTAATCCCAAGTCGAAAAAGGACTCATATTTTCACCGCGAAGAACGAAGATTGCTATTGAACAGTGCAAGTGCGTGTATGTGTGTTGTGGAAAGTGCAGATTCTCGTCCGTACGTGATATCCTGGACGCGCCAGCCACGTGGCTAAGGAAACCCTTCTCGTCGTGTCGCCATAGCTCACCAGGCAGGTACCATCATCATTTTCCCACACCACCAAAACACCTACTTGTGTCACCGAACCGCCCCTCATACAGTCCACTAAGAAAATTTCGATTTTCACCCCAAGGCTTTAGGCCGCCGCAACATTTTTTGGTCCTTCGAGCCGGATATCCAACATTTTTTGGTCCTACGATCACGGATATCCAACAGTTTTTGGTCCTACGATCACAGATATCCAACAGTTTTGGTCCCATGATCACGGATACCTATTTTTCTTTATTCTCTTGATAACGGATATCAATATTATATCCGTATATCATCATCCCGCAACTATATTTCATTTCAATCTTCGTTCCTTATACTCTTATACTAAACCGCTTTAATTTATTCATTTATTACAATACCTACTTGTCATTGCGTACATTCACAGGTATTTCGCATCCCGCTCAACTTAATATTTTAATATACGTAGGTAGAAGCAAATCTACCGCTCGCTCGCTTCGCTATCGTTCGGTACTAATTCGTAGGTACCACCTACCAATCCCGCACCGCGCGCAACTCGTTGAAGTTTGCGATTTATTTTAGCTATTATAAAAACCTACAAAAATATCGAAAATGCCTAAGAAAGTGACCATTGATTCGGATGATCAGATAGAATCCGCGATTCAAATAGCACTGTCATGTCGTAATATGATTTTTGCCCGCATGCAAATCATTTACGATTTAATGGAAAAAATGAAGTCCGGTATGGAACCGATAGAGAAGTTCTTGTGTGCGTGTGTCAATGTTGATGCGTTGCGCACCGAGTTCCTCGAGGCATTTAATAAATATAACTCGCTTCTTCTAAGACAAGACCCGGAAAATAATATTGATGATCAGTCGTGGATTAGTTTTGAGGAATTATATTGCTGCGTTAAATATAATTATTCAAATTACTCAAAATCATCAGCCACATCGGCTCCTACTTCTAGTGGTAGTGGTGTCAATAAGCAAACAGTTCGCTTACCTCCCATTGAAATTATGTCATTCGATGGCGATATTCGTAACTGGCCCCTGTTCTATGCTAATTTTAAAAGCACGGTACACGAAAATAATACATTGACTGATTCGGAGAAATTATATTATTTGATGGGGAAATTGAAAGATAAGGCTCAAACCGCGTTCTCAGGAGTTTGCCCTAATGGCGATAACTACCAATTAATTTTTAATTCACTCATAAACAAGTACGAAGACAAGCGTATGTTAGCTTCTAGTTACCTTAATCGGATGTTTGAACATAAATCTTTTAATACCGCATCTATTCAAAATTTCGAATCCTTTTCTGATAATTTTGTTTCCGCCGCAAACGCATTAAAAAACCTTAAAATAAATGATTTATCAGATTTGATTTTTTTCCATGTCGCTATAAAAAAGGTTGATTCTGAAACCGCTCGACTTTTTGAAATGAACTCAAAAGACGAAATTCCTAAATTCGACAATTTAGTACAGTTCATTAAAAATCAATCTCGCATTTTACAAAATACTAAAGCTTTAAACAGCTTGAGTTTCACTCAGTCTAACAACAATCCTGTAAATAAAAAAACGTCTAAAACTCCGCAACCGCAATCTTACACTGTAATTGATAAATTCGCAAAATGTTTGTGTGATAGCTTTGTTCATAAACATTTATTTAAATGTCCTGCCTTTTCTAAAATGACACCAAGTGATCGTTTCAAATCGGTGAAGCAAAACGATGCATGTACTAACTGTTTAAGTATTAAACATAAGGCCAGAGTCTGTCAGTCTGAATCTAGATGTAAATCTTGTAAAAATAAACATCATACGCTTTTACACTTTAATCGCGAATCGCACGCGACTGTATTATCGAACGGTGTTGATGATACCGCACGTACACAATCGGGTTCAAACTCCACGGCTTCGAGCGAGCAAGATGCTCACGCCGCCGCCGTGCCGCTCGCCGCCACCGCTCAGAACGCCCCGCAATGTAATGCATCCATTGCTGCGTCGATCTTTTACGACTCGAACTCCCGCGTATCAAAGCCGCGATGTAATACGAATACTACTATTTTGTTGTCAACCGCTACTGTAATAGTTCGAGATTCATTTGGTAAGGAGCATTTTATTCGCTGTCTATTAGACAGTGGCTCACAAATTAATTTTATTACCGCAGAATGTTGCAAACGATTAGGTTTGACTAGACATTCATCTGATACGCCTTCCGTTAAGGGTATCGGTGGTACGGAAAAATCCGTTAAGGGTTCCGTACAATTCGCTTTCTTTTCCCGTTTTAATCCGAACGTTACTTTTAACGTTAATTCGCTAGTTGTCGATGCAATCACCGATAATCTACCTACCGCTCCCGTAGATACTTCCGCCTTGCCTTACTTAAAAGGTTTACCGCTCGCCGACGAATCGTTTGGCAAACCCGGTCGCATCGATGTGTTGATCGGGGCTTCGCTTTTCCCGCATCTTATGCTGCCCCGCGTAGTTAGCAGCAACTCCTCCGCGCCGCCCGCCATGCAGACGGTACTCGGTTACGTCATCATGGGCACTGTGCCCGCGCTGCCTGTACGTCGTAATAAGCCTCCACATTACTCACATATTTCGCAACCATCCGACAAAGACTCGTTAGAATCGGCGTTGAAAAAATTCTGGCAGGTCGATGAAGCGCCCGTCACTCTTTCGACGAGCAAATCGCTCGACGAACTTGAGTGCGAGTACTTTTATAATTCGACCACGGAACGCGATGGGGACACAGGTAGATACTCTGTAGCCCTACCGTTTCGCAGCGATGTGTTCTCATTGGGGAACTCACTCGATATCGCGAAAAAACGTTTTTTCTGCCTAGAAAAGAAATTAGAATCCGCACCCGAGTTACGTACTGCGTATGATGACGTCATTCGCGAATATATTGATAAAGGATATTTATCTCCTGCTCCGCTCGATAGTTCAGACAGTAGTTATCCTGACTATGTAATTCCGCATCACGCAGTTGTACGTTTAGATAAGACAACAACAAAACTACGCTCCGTGTTAGACGCTAGTGCTAAGACGAGTACTGGATTATCTCTCAACGATATTTTACACAGTGGCCCGAATTTACAGGGTGACTTGTTTACTATAATTCTGAATTTTCGATTGTTCGCATTCGCGCTCTCGGCTGATTGCCGACAAATGTTCTTACAGATTGAAGTAAGAGAAAGCGATCGTCGCTTTCAACGCATCTTATATCGTTTTAGTCCAAACGATCCTCTGGTTCTATGTCAGTTTAACCGTATCTGTTTTGGTCTCAAGTCAAGTCCCTACCATGCGATCCGCACAGTACAACAGTTGGTTCAAGACGATGGTCATCACTTCCCGCGCGCCAGCGCTATCATCGCGGATTCGCTGTATATGGATGACGTAGTCTACAGCGTAAGCTCCGAATCACGTGCAGTCCAGGTTCTCGGCTTGCGCTGGTGTAGGTCAAATGATTGTTTTGAATTTCTTATTTCCGCACCGCCAGACACGTGTACTAAACGTGCTATACTGTCGGCCGTAGCTAGACAGTGGGACATCATGGGGCTTGTCACGCCTGTAGTTCTCTATGCTAAACTACTTATCAAAGAATTGTGGTTACTGAAGCTCGATTGGGATGACACTCCCCCGCGTCACATCATAAATATTTGGCAAACTTTTCGCTCTGCCCTGCCGCTTTTAAATGATTTTAAAATCCCGCGCCATTTAGGTATTTTTGAAAATTGTATTCTTCGCCTCATTGGATTTTCCGACGCCAGTGAAAGCGCCTACGGCGCTGTCATCTATGCGCACGTCACTCGCAACGATGACGTAGTCGTTCAGCTGGTTTGTGCCAAGTCGAAGGTATCGCCGGTTAAACCATTGACTATCGCTCGACTGGAGCTCTGTGGTGCCGAACTCCTCGCTAAACTTCTTCGCCGTGTTCATGACACTTATAATCCGCGTTATAATGTTACCGCTATTTACGCATTCACCGATTCTAAGGTGACTCTTTGCTGGATAAATTCTTCTCCGCATCGTTGGCACACGTTTGTGGCCAATCGTGTCGTTCGCATCGTAGACAACGTCCCCGCGGAACATTTCTACCACGTACCTGGTACTGAAAACCCAGCGGACTGTTTGTCACGTGGTTTAACACCTGACAAATTCATTGAGCACCCATTATGGTTGCACGGACCCGCTTGGGCTAAGCGCGACCCTTCCGAATGGCCCATACATAAGGTTACAGACTTGAATTCGGAACCCATTCCGGAAGAAAAGGTCCACGCGCATCCCATAGTCGCGGATTCAAGTTCGGAAAATTCGCTTCTACTCGCACTCGCAGAACGTACGTCGTCGTGGACTAAACTGCTGCGTATTGTTGTTTTCATATACCGCTTCATGAAAAAACTCCCGCGTCGGACTGACACCGTTACCGCTAGCGACTTCGAGTTCGCTGAAACCATTTTGTGGCGTCATATTCAAAGAAAACACTTCATGGATGATTATTCCGAGTTAAAAAATAATAAAATTTGTTCACCCGCTCTTATTAAACTCAAGCCATTTGTAGATGGTGATGATTTAATCCGCGTTGGGGGTCGATTAACTCATTCGGCTGAGGCCTATAGTACTAAACACCCGGTAGTGTTACCCCGACATGATCGCATAGTTGAAATCCTCGTAGACTATTATCATATAAAATATTTACATGCAGGTCCAGAACTCACTATGTCGTTATTGCGCCATAAGTATTGGATTTTGTCCGCTAGACGCATTATTCGTCATAGAATCCACAAGTGTAACGCATGTCACAGGTGGAGACCGCGACCTCATGGTCCGCCGATTATGGGCGATCTCCCTAAATCTAGAGTAAATGTTGCAACCAAAGCTTTTTCTCATACAGGGTGTGATTACGCTGGCCCTATACAGTATGTGCCCGTACGCACTCGAGGTGCGAAGAGTCGCAAGGGTTATTTATGTATCTTTACCTGTATGACTACTCGCGCTGTTCATATTGAATTAGCTACAGATCTTACGACTGCGTCGTTCATAGCCGCGTTGAAACGGTTTTTATTCCGCCGTGGACCGGTACAATGCTTGTATTCGGACAACGCGACCAATTTTCGAGGAGCTAATTCGTTTTTACGCGACTTGTATACTTTCATAAATAAAGAATACCGCCCGCGCTTTGAAGAGGAGCTCGCTGAGCATCGCATTAATTGGCATTTTATTCCGCCCGCGTCACCGCACTTTGGTGGATGTTGGGAGTCCATGGTGAAGGCCGTGAAGACTCACCTTTTCAAGACAATAGGTCAACAACTTCTATCTTATGAAGAATTAGTTACAATTCTCTCTCAAATAGAGTGCCTGTTGAACTCCAGACCTCTTACTGTTCTTAGCGCTGATCCGGAAGAGCCTAAAGCTCTTACCCCTTCGCATTTTTTACATACTGTACCGCTTAACTCATTACCCGCCGCGGAAGTAGGTTTACTGTCTGATCACCTGCTTCAAAGACACTCTCTTATGGATAAATTAGTCCAGTCGTACTGGAAAAGATGGCGAAGCGAGTATCTTCATAGTTTACAATCACGCTTAAAATGGAATAAACCTGATGGAGACATGATTAAGGAAGGCACTGTAGTAGTGATAGTTAATGATAATGCGCCTCCTCTATCCTGGCCTCTAGGTGTTATTGAGAAGTTGCATACGTCTATAGACGGTAGCACGCGAGTCGTTTCAGTACGCACTTCTAATGGGATTCTTGTGCGACCTGTGGTC